>OZ059800.1:1907816-4307816 GCA_964057025.1 Standfussiana lucernea
ATTATAGTGGAACTCCAAGGATTTAAAGATTCTATAAATAATTTTATTGTCAAAGAATTGGCCATTGCGAGTCAGGATCATACACAGACGTTCTTGGTAAAACCACCATATTCATTCCATTACCTAACACAAGAAGAAAAAAAAGCAGGTGAGGTGGTTAGAAAGAAATCGAGGAATTTACTGGAGCGAGGGTTACATAGACTACAAAGAGTTTCAACGTGTAATTTTACCATTCTTAGAAAATAAAAAAATTATCACAAAGGGTTTGGAAAAGATTAAATGGATTAAAGAGTTATGTGCAAACTGTGAAGTTATCGACATAGGTGAGAAGGGATGCCCTAATTTTTCAGAATTAAAAAGAAGGTTTTGTAAAAATAAAATTGATTTTAATTGTGTGAATCATAAAATGAATTGTGCGTTGAATAATGCTATCTGTATAAGGAAATGGTATTTTGATAATAACATGTCTGTATTTAATTTATTTTAATTATTATTGTGTTGAACAGTTAATAAAAAATGTCTATCTACTTATGAGTGTTTTATTTAGTATAATCAGGATAACCTACATAACAAACTTTAAATTAGCTGCAGTAACATGATATAATTATAACATGTAAAATTTAAATTTAATTATAAAAATACTGAAAGCAAATAACCTACAATTATACATCACACTAGAGCTAATTTAGAGTTCGAGTATTAATAAGTAATAAAAAAACGTAAATTAAATTATGAAAGAATATATTTTTATTTACTTTTTTACATTATTTGCAATTATTACAATCTAATTATAACTACCTACCCAAAAATAATAAGTACAAGATAAAATACAAAGAGTTAATTGCAGTAAAACATATATAATTATTTCATATTTAACATTTTATACATTCAAAACACTAAAGAATAAGAAAGCAAATAAATGGTATACATTCCTAATATTAATATACCCAAATAACTAGTAGATTACTTACATAATTTATTATTACTTATTACTGCAAATTTTACACAACAACTTATAAAGTAGGTACGTACAAAATAATGACACCAGTTAATAATAACATCTATCTCCACAAAGTTTTTTTGATATTTTATTAATTAACGATTGCGTCTCATCCATAACATGATCCACTGATTCAGTCACTACATACTGCACACTTAACATTACCATGTCCTGATTATCACTTGCAGGTTCTTGTTGTTCACTGATATCCAACACTTGTACCTGGATCAGTCGTAAACCTTTTTTCTTCTCATTGTTTATCAGGAATGATTGACTTGTATGCAGATATGGCTTCTGTTTTAGACACTCCCGTCTTGTTCTAGGCTTCTTGCTGGCAGGTTCGTAGTCTTGTCTTGCTCTAGGCTCCTTGTTGACAGGTCTTTGTTGTTCAGGGATATGCCAACTTAAACTCGGAGTCGGATAACCTTGAGCGTATTGTGAGAAGTCGATAATATCTGGAGAATCACACATTGTCAACGATCTGAAACAAACAAAATAATAATTAACTAAATTACATAAAAAAACATGATGAAATAATCTTATAAGTAGATGGGTACTTGTACAATACTTACAATTTCGTTTCGTTTTTACTCGATGTGATATGACCGCTCCGGCTGACTGTCTAATGATGGATGTTACTCAATAATATGCAATTAGACTCCATAAAGCATTATGCTGTGATTCAATTTCATGTTTCAACATGTTCAAGCTTGCGCCCGAGCACCTGTTCGGTGTCAAATTCTGCACCGCGCGTGCTTCTTCAAAGCAATCCAATATTTTATCACATTTTCGACGACACGTTTGGCGCATTGGTTATGAACTCGTCTTGATGCATCACAATGGTAAGTATTAGGTTATAAGCGTGTTGCTAGCTGCGACTAATTGCGCCAAATTAGTGTCGCGGGTTCGATTCCCGCACGGAACATACAATAAGTATTTGTTCCGGTCTGGATTTTGTTTTCATGTTTTATTTTTTCGTCATTATTTAATTTAATATAAATAATTACAATATTCTGAAAAAATTAGCAAATATCAGCCTGGATCAAAACATGATTGTATTGATGCACCGTGACTTTGTCATCAATCAGGAATGGAAATGAAACAGATATAATTGTGATCTTAAAATACTATTTATTTATTACAAATAAAAGAAAACATCATGTTCATGCGGCACGACATTTCATACAATTTTTAAAGTCCGAAGTTTTGGAAATGAATAATAAACATGATTTAATAAACATGATACGTCTAAGTAGGATACGATATAAAAAGTTAGTAAATATTTTAGTATTTTTTACGAAATGTCGCGTAAACATTCTTAAAATTAATTAACTACTAAATAAGTTCTAACATTATTTGCTACAAGTAAAAAGATAATAATATCTATTTTTAAATCTATTTGGCACCAAGAAAATATATGTTTTACAATTACATTACACATTACTTGTATCTGGAGCCTGCTTTAGGTAATAGTCATTAGTAGGTACTTACATAATATTTCGTCTTTACATTTAGGACGTTATCTAAAATACATTGTAAAAAATGTATCTACTGTAATTACTTACATTTAAAAATAATGGTAACGCATTACATAAATATGGTTGCGTTACCCCAGGCTAAAGTAGAAACTTTATCAAACGATAACAATCGTTTATCATCATTGTTTGAAAGTGCTATTTTATTTACATCCTGAGTGTATATTTCATGTTTTATTGATCTGAACAATACATTTTTTTTGCGAATTACATTGGAATTGTACAAAACATTTTTATAATCTAACATATTTAAATTTTTAGTAATACATTTTTTTGTACCTTTTGCCTTTTTAATTGTTTTGTTTAACGTTTTAATACAATAAAGCTTTGAGCGCAATCCTACGAATTCTTTGATAATGTTGCCACCCATTTCATCCTTAAACAGTCCTGGAACCTTCTTATTAATAATTGGTAAGTTATAGTCATTGTTACAGTCATAATTGCTGGTATCCAAATATTTTAGAAAATGGAGCTTAAAGTCTTTGTAAACATCATTACTCTGTACATCATATACTAGACTATCTGTGTCAGTATAGCACAATTCAATTCGGTTACCATAAAAAGGTTTTATGATAGAGTAGTGAAAGTCGTACATGTGAGTCTTAGATAATTCTAATACTGCAAACCCTATGTAAATTGGTTTATCAAGTATAATACGTACAGGTTTCATTTGGATTGCCACTAAATCATCAGAAAATACAGAGGTGCTATGAAAATATGGACTGGCTATCAGTTTTTCAGCACAAGCAGTCTTTTTCGTTTTATTGTTCGAGTCACACCACTTGTTTACTAACTTAACGTCTATTCGATGTTCATTATTTTCCAGGGTCTTTCCAAAAATACTATTGTTCAACAATTTGAAAAAATCTTGTTCAAAAGTTGACTCTGCTTTTTGACGTAACTGGGTGTTAATATCAATATATTGCTTTAAAAAACAACTTTGCTTAAATATAATAGCGCGATGGATCCTTCTCAATACTAAACCGTGCTGTAAACATTTTTTTAAATGTACGTAATGAATAACATAGTGATATTTATCATACAAATTTGGTATTAGCTTTTTATTCTTACCACCAGGTGGCAAGCATTTTTCTGGACAAAAGGGAAAGTCATTGTGTTCCATGTGCAATTTCTCCGGATATATTAAATCAACTTCAAGAATGTAACCGTTTTCCGCAGTATCACTGATGTCTGCTAAGTTCAATTGTAAAAAATCAATTTCTTGTCTATTTATAAATCTAAAATCGGAATAGGGTAGGGATTGACACATGCTATAACCGTATAAATTGTTACAGTCTAAATAAATTATAAATGAATTTGGAAGGGTTGGATCGTAAGTATCTAAATATTTATGATTGGCTTTGACATGTCTTTTGGAACACATACAAACACCTCCTCGAATACCTTTTTGTATCATTCTAAAAATTTCAACATCACTAATCAATTCTAATCGAACTCCTGTTTTTAAAAGCATTGCATCAAAAGATAGACTTGGTGCTGTAAGATAGAACGCGGGATCGAGATTGTAATGTAGTTTACAAGTTTTTCGAAAATTTTCAAATACATCTGTTAGCAACAGAACATCTGTTTTGAGATATAAATCTGTGTACATACCCATGTTTTGAATATTAAATACTGACCAAACAGATCGAGCGTGTTCATAGTCTTCGTCGTTTATTGTTTCATTAGTTATGGAGTTAAAAAAATATTTTTTAGAGGGTAAACACATATCTTCATAACGTTCCCATTGAGACATATAGTCATATGGATACACTCCCTTGCGCGTCAGTAGGTTAAATTGTTTTTTATTAGGAAAATAAGATTTTAATTGTTTAAAGTCTTGTTTTTTCATTGTACTAACCAACTTTTCTAAGCTAGTTCCTAAAAACTTGAAAGAATCTACAAACCGTACCTGGATGCTTTCCCCGGTAGAAATCGGAATAAACTTAGTGAATGAAATATAGTTTTCTTTTGTTTTAGGTATCACTTTAATAGATCCAGGAGCTTCACCTAATTCTTTTATAAAAAGATGACAATCGTATCCGGACAAATTATGAAAAAATACTGGCAAAAATGTTGGTAGTTTGTATTGTAAGTTACAATAACTATGAGCTGCGCCACGATATTTACCAGTCAAGTGACAATGATCGCGAACCCTATCGCCGAACAAGAACTGTTCACAAATATGACATGTCATCGCGTTTTCAAAGTCGTGAGCATTATCATTTGAGTAAATCATAGGAGCGTTATTTTTTAAAATATCGTAAATTTTTTTTGAATCTTTGTAGATAGACTTCACAAAATTTGATACACAATCCAAGCCGCGATAAGAAACGTAACGATTGTGACTTTCGTCTAGCGTACACGTGATATGATAAGCGAAAGCTACAGGCACATGTCGCTGTCGCGTTACAGTACTCGCCTTAGTGGGGTCAGGGTCACAAGATTCATACCGTTCTAGCATTGTTTCAAAATCTGCGTATATAACAAATGGTACAATTTGCTTTCTATTATAATTTTTAAACTGTATGCAAGAACCCCTTGGAGGTAGTTCAGTGGCGACCCCGCCACAACTATGCGAACTAAGATTATCGCATGAATTAAAAAACATTAAACAAACGTCACAAAAGTACAGTTTACTGTGGTGTTTTGTTATTTGATTTTTAACAAGTCGCGGCAAGTCTTTAATGAGACAGTAATGTGACAAATCATCTCTTTCTAAATAAAGTAAATGAATCACTTTTCCGTTCAAGGCTTTTGGTTTGTAAAGCGGTCCTATGACAGTATCATTTTTTAAACCATAAATGTAAATGCAAATTTCGGGGTTATTCACTTCGAACCGCGCAATATCTGAGAAATTCACTGGAAATGACATGTCCTTTACATTTAACACGTTACGAAAATCAGGGTAAGAAGATACTCTTTCAGGGTGACTCTTAGCTGGATATAAAGCAGCAACAACAGACCATAAAAAACAATACTCGTCATTATTGTGGATATTAACACATGCTTTTTTCGATTTTATTGCAGAAGGCAATTCGATAAAGCCCGAACCGCGTAAGGGTTGATATTTGTTAACATTGACTTCCAAATGAGAACTGCTCAAGAACGTCCACCCACTGTCTCGGTCCTGAAATTCTTCTATCTTTTTTGTTAAAATGTTTTTTACTTGAGACGATAATGAATCAAATTCATAATTCTGATGTATAGTAACGTTTTTTGTGGCAAATGATTTCATCTCCTGAGAATCATTTTTAAACATTAAAAACAACGCAAAATATTCGAAATTAACTTTTATACAAGTATGTTTTTTAAGAGACATGTCAATTAACGTTTTAATTTTGCTCCAAATATTATTAAGAAAAGGCTCTAGAGAACAATTCTCAGACGGATCGACAATTCTATAAGAAGCTATACGATTACGAAATGCAGAATGTATTATTTCAACACCATCGCAAAAATGTGAAACTGTTTTGTTTTTATGATTAGTACTACGTAGGTGACCTGTCCAGTGACTGCGCTCAACAGATGTGTTACAAACAGTACAGAAAGGCATTTTAGATTAAAATAGTTCTAAACTTACTATTAGATGTTGCAATATATTATTATTAAGATTATGATGTACAACAAAAAATACCTGGATATAATAGAATATACCTGGTGCCCAATAACTTAAATATTTATTTTATGTTTATATTGTCACTATAAAAGACGGGCTCAGAATCATCAAATAATTCATGAGTCCGTCTCATAAAAACTTGGAGTCCGTCCCACTGCGGCGTGTTACGGTTTAGCTGCACTTTTAGAACCACCGAGGCTTTCTTCCACCTATCCTCTTTAGGGGTGGAAGCAACTTCGGTCTTGTTGTAGACTTTTACCTCCACATAGAAGTCCCCGGTTAAGTTCGCCGTTCGTCGCACTTTGCCGTTGGCGACACGGCTGCAGAGGCTCGAACCGAAGTCTCCAATTGAGGTCGATGACGGAATGTAGTCCACCAAGCCAAAAAGGTCCGAGCTCGAAGTGCGTCGTTTACTGTAAACAATTTAACATAATTCTTATTTATAATAATTTACACAACACATTACATTACATTTATTTTTTAAGTGGCGAATTGAGGGTGTATTATATACTCCTCTGTCGAACCCTACGCGGATAGAAAGCATGATGTTATGTTATATTAATTCCAATAAAAATACCTCATGAATTAACTGTAAACATTCCTGCAAGGAATAATAATTGGAAATTGATTTCAGCGCTCTCTGCGTTACAGTTCGAAATTGACTTAACATACACAACAAACACCTAAAGTTAAAAGCAGTTACACAAAATTACCTTGATTTCGATTCTGACGGCGTGGTGCTCTCGAGAGCTTTGCGCTTCGACACCTTCTTTTTTGGTTGCACCTTCGCAACCTCGGCTACAGCTGCAGACCGTGTCTGGAATTCTGAATCGGAGTCAGACCTGAAATGGAGCAAATAAAGATTAATTTTTTACCTTATAACTATGACTTGATGAAGACTTCCGATACAACAGCCGGCAGGCAGAAACCAGGTCCGTAGCTGGGTAGTGATTAAATAAATACATTAGCAAATTCAGTAAAGTTAGTAGTACTTACTTACATTTTTTAAAGTTGAAGGTTGTACGAGTATAACGTAACTAATTATATAGCGAAGGTAACCGGTGTTTATCACTGGAAGATACTGAAGGGAATGTAATATTGTGATCAAAATTGATTGATTTTATTCATAAAAAATACCATTTCAGCAATATTTATCCCATTACAAAATTAAACCTTAACTACATGTTGTCACAGTTGTATGATTAATTTATGTTACTTAGGTCTAATTAAATCGTAGTGATTGAAAATTGTTTCCGTCAAATTGCAATTTTATCGTGAGAAATGAAATAAAAAACCAGCTTTTTACCCTCGCCGACAAAGGTGACGACGATACATGACACTTATGATTAATACATTACGTATTATAATAAAGTATGTATGTTTGTTTAAACCTTGATGTAAAACTCCGCATGACATCACACATGTGAATTAAAAAAATGATTTTTTTTCAAAGATGCAAGGTAAGACGTGCTGAAAGAAAAATATCCTGAAAAATTTTTTTGTGCATAATAATCTATGTAAACGAACTCGCGTCAAAAAGTTAGTTCACTAATATGCTGCAGTAAAACTTAACATCAATATAAGTAATATCATCTAACGTCTAAAACGATTTTTTTATAAACATTTCATGCAAAGGTTCAGTAGGTACTGATATTAAGATTCATCTTTCAAACAATTTGTTACGAAACTTTATGATGATGTTCCTAGGATCATCCTCTATTTAAATTAATTGCATTGATTAGGAAATCCTATAAAGATCAATTTTAATCAATGACTGCAACATGCACAGCGATCATCTTACAGTGTAATTGTTGAATACATAGAAATGACTCATACATACACCTCGTGTAACAAAGTTCGAACACTGCAAATTTACAACACGCAATTTTGCAAACTTTGAGATTCTTAAGAATCACTTACTCCTACTGTGAAAGCTTAACACGATCGGCGCTCCGGCGCCGTTGTCAGGCGTTTTACAAAGAGTATGACACAATAGATGACCACGGGACGGCACACGAACCGTTTCGAAGGCAATTGTACGAGTGCGAAAGCATCTTAATAAAGCACAACGCAGATTAACAGACCAGCAAAGCAATCAGTAGTAGTTTGTTAACGTGTAAGGTAGTGTTAGCTGTATGAATTAATTAAATTAAAATTTGGATGTCCTTGGTGTCCAATCTGGGACCATAGAAATAGAATGTGTGTGTACATGTAGGTGCATGCTATTTCTTGCTCTGTGAAGAGACATGAGACAATCTGTCCTGAATTTTAGTTTAATGTTTACAGTATCCTATAATTCAGATGTCCTTGGTGCCCAATCTGGGTCACAGAAATAGAATGTGCTTGTGCCTGTAGGTGCATGTTATTTCTTGTTCTGTGAAGAGACATGAGACAATCTGTCCTGAATTTTAGGCTAATGGTTCAAGCAGCGAGCTCCCTTATTTGTTAACATGTAAGCTAGTGCCAACTGTATGAGTTAATTAAATTAAAATTTGGATGTCCTTGGTGTCCAATCTGGGACCATAGAAATAGAATGTGTGTGTGCCTGTAGGTGCATGCTATTTCTTGCTCTGTGAAGAGACATGAGACAATCTGTCCCAAATTTTAGTTTAATGTTTACAGTATCCTATAATTCAGATGTCCTTGGTGCCCAATCTGGGGTCACAGAAATAGAATGTGCGTGTGCCTATAGGTGCATGCTATTTCTTGCTCTGTGAAGAGACATGAGACAATCTGTCCTGGATTATAGCTTACTATGTTCGTATAGTTCCATTAGTAAACGAAATATGTGTGAAACTTGTTGTTATAAAAACAGTCAGCTAAGGTAGTGGTTATGTGTGAAACTTGGTGTTATAAAACTTGTCAACTAAAGTAGTGGTTTAGTGCTCAATTCGAGAATCTGCGGTACTTGATCGAGGTAAGTCATCAGTATTTTATTACACTGTTTAATCCACTGGGCGGAATAGGCGCCGAACCAGTATTTTACTGCGCTATGTAGGATTTCATTTATATTATTGGGCATTCTACTCCACCGAGAGTGACGAGGCGAACGGAGTGAGCCGATGGAACGGAAGGTGGGGTAGAATGCCCAATAATATCCTACTAATATGGTAATGATCCTCACTTTCGTGGAGGGTCAGAGGTCGAATTTAAAGTCACTCGGAGACTCGGAAGGTCCACATGAACCATCCTGTAATCATAAATTACCATTTCAAAGAAGGACAAACATAGTGTTGGGTGTAAGGGCGAGTTTGCAATGAAGGTTTAAGGTCACACGTGGCTGTCAGGGCAAGGTAAGTCATTGACGCCTTAAATAAGATTCTGAAAGGTAAGCAATGTACGATCTGGATGCCTTCCTTGATAATTGGAGAAAGTAGTGGAGTATTGTTACCGATGGAAGAGAAGGGATTGGGACTGTGTGGGCTAGTAAATAATTATAAATAAATAATATATATATGAGTAGGTAGTAGGGATTACGTATTACCTAGTGCCAGTAATTGGATTGTAGATATCAAATACGTAGTATTTATTTAAAACTCTGGTATGTAGCCACCGTCATTCAAGCCGTGCCTGCCTGTGGTGGTCTGTGGATGGGTGACCACCTACATACCGAGTTTCCCCCGTGCCTCGGAAAGCACGTTAAGCCGTCGTTGGTTGCGGCTGACATTTGTAGATCTTCAACAGTTGTTACAGGTAGTCAGTGGCCCGACAGTCTGACAGCCATTCTTACCAAGGGGTATCCACCCCGTACTAACTGGCTTGTGGAGGTCAGATAGGCAGCCGCACTATGTAAAACATAGTTATTCAGCTGCATCCGGTTAGACTGGAAGCCGACCCCAACATAGTTGGGAAAAGGCTAGGCCGATGATGATAAGCTGGCATCAGTAGGCAATAAAACTCGTTCGCTAGTTGTCATTTTCGTTCTTAATTAAAATCACTAGATAAACGCCACGGAATTGAACTCATGTCGTCTTGCCAGTACTCACCAAAAAAAAAATGGAATAAAAAAATAACTTCTAATACACACAATGATGAATACTAAAATAAATGCTTTGGTTTTGATTAACTTCTTAATAACGTAACAAAGTTTTAATACTGACGCTATACTCGCATTTAAATTCGCACAGTTATTTTAAAGATAAATATCTAGTTGTTTATTTTACATCAGAATTAATGAGCGATTTAATCTTTAACTTAAAGTAACATCGATTAACCAAACTAATTACCTACTGAAATAATCAGGTGTCTAAAATCTAAACAAATGCAAGTTTATTTGCTAACCCTAAAATGTTTTGAATGTGACATAAGAGGTTTCAAAGGTCGAAAAGGTGAATAGTCCACAGATTGTTGAAGAACCATCAATTTTGTGCTAGATTTATTTACAACTTGTAAATAAATTGCTTGAGTTGATTTGTAGATTCATTTTAAAGGACAATATAGAAATTGCAGTCGCAGATTAATTTGATAACTTTAAGACATTCTCGAGGCAGTTATAATAAATATGTATTGATATAGATAATTTATTCAACTTTACTATTTTACTGACTGTCTCGTCGATCCAGTGGTCGCAAACGCGACTGTTGAGCACGAGGTCCTGGATTCAATTCCCGGGTCGGGCAAAGTGTTATTGGGATTTTCCATCAGGAATTTCTCAGTAGCCGCCACGGAGTCTGGATTTGTTGGTTGATGGCAATAGGATCGCTCCCTATTACATGGGACTTAAACATAACTGGCAAAATGTGGGTGTACTATTAGGTACACCTCTGCCTTGCCCTTCGGGGATTACAGGCGTGATGTTATGTTATGTAATAAATCTGTATTGATATGGATCATTTATTTAACTTTACTATTTGATTGACAAATCATAATTACTTAACTACAAATAAAATAAAGCCTGAGTCATCAGTCTGGAGGTTGTAATAATTTTTGTTTGATATTCAATAGGTGGGTACGTCTTTGTCAACCCTGACTTTGAGACGCGTAAGGTCAAAAAGGTCAAAGCGGTCGTCTAGTGTTTGAACATAAGAAAATTGAAAAATAAGTACTTAAACCTAATGTGATTTCGTTGTAACTAAATATGTTTTTGAATTCAACGTTTTCTAAGATGATTGAATTTATAAAGTGATCGATGAATATCATTTATGATACTTATATTTTTGGCTAGAGTTTTTATTATTTATGCATAGTCATACTAGTAACACTTCGCAACTTATATGTAAAGTGCTTTTCTCTTGAAAAATTGATTTTAATTATATCTTGTTGTGTAAGTATATCATTTGAGAACCCATTTTTTATATCTGCCAACTCCGTCCAAGTTTTGGGCAAAAGCCTCCCCATGGCTTTCCAAAGTTCACAATTTGCCTTCTCCGACCAATCTGTTAAGCATGAGTCCAAATCTTCACGCCAGTATGTATCTCTTGAGCCTGCTTCGACGGCCGTCTTCAAGAACGGCTGTCTTCTTTGGAACCCATACTATTATAAAATTAGCATTTTGTCTCAAAGTGCAACCGTAATTGGATACACGAACAAAATCGCTAGGTATTGTTTTTTTTTATATATTATAATGCTCGTAACTGTAAAATTTGACTATGGTTTTGATTACGTCAAAACACGAATAATACCCGATAGTCCAGTTTCACAGTCAGTATTTCTTGCTTTACAAAAACAAAGCGCAGTAGTAAAAACAAAACACAATTCCTGCAATCAATACGAAACCACTATAAAACCATAAACACATCAGCTTCCCACAAAATATAAACGCTAAAGCCAACATTTGCCGACGCAACGGTAAACAACGACAACAAAAGTGCATTTGCGAGAGAGCACGTCTGCTTGAACCAATACAAGTGAATACCGCGTCGGGTCGACGCGCAATCGAATTTTCACGTCCGTTTCAAAACTATTCGGATCCATTCGAATAGTCGCGCGTGTGTACCTAGCTTTACTGTTCGGATTACGTTTTAGTTTTATTGTATGCGGGGTTTTATTATTATATTTCAGTTTGTTGGTGGTCAAGTTGTAGGAATAAATTATTTTTATGTATTTATTCTAACTTAATGCAGAAGTGAAAACTGTACTTAAATTGGATTTAATGACGTTTATCGTGTTGAATGACAGAAATGTCAAACTTGGTGTAAGTACCATAAAATCCAAGTTCTTCGAAAACATCGGGTACAAGTTGATCGTTATTATCTGAAAAATAGTCGAATAATAACGTATAACAATTAGCAACAACTACTATTATCAACTTACCCTGAACGAACATTTTTATAATTTGACGGTTCCAATACCAGTAACCCCTACGAACTTTAAGTAAAATGCCTTGACTTGACTTGGTATGAAAATTGTAACAGCGCCATGTGAGAACTATTGGAAACTAAACAAGTATCGATATCAGGGTTCAGCACACTCGATAATGTAATGGCTAGCACTGGCTTGCGAAAACGCTTCACGATAATTTTACGAGCAATTTGACTGCGAAAATTCAGTATTCAGTCCATCTACTTAAAACTGCAAATAGATTGTAGCATCAATCTGCACAACATTCTAGTCCCAGCAAACTACAATGTAGTAAATAATCTTTACTTTATCGTGTGGTTAGTACCTGACCTGGTGTCAGAGATTTTATGCCGCCCATGGGCCTCCGACTTGGCGAGAGATGCGTGTCTTGGGTTCGAACTTGAGACCCATGACTGCTAACAACATTGTACAATAAGGAATTTACAATGTAGAACATAGTAGTAAATAATAAAACACAAGGATTAAATTGATTTCTGCGAACCAGATACAAATGGTGCAATAATCATTACATTTTGTTATTGACCTTTAAGTAATCGCAATAATTATGTGGTCATTACCGATCCAAGTGTAGATAGAACAGTTTTATTCAGTTTTGTTGTTTATTGTTATTCGTGTCGATATGAACACTGATAGTGAGTGTTGAACTATTGCTGTGGTTATCGAAATTCATAAATTATTTATAATAATGAAATAACGTGGCTGGGATCTTGTGGTCGGGATCTGAAAGGGGGTTTATCGTATCGTATTCACGATGCGATGTGACTTATTTTTATCATAAATGTGAAAACTTTTAAATAACGATACTGTGTTGATTATAATGAATGATTTTGAAGATTTCTACATTTTTTTAAGATTTGACTTGATGACTTTGTTAATGAATTTTCAGGAATAAAACATGGCAACATATTTTCATAGCTAAGCCGCCCGACGAAAAAACTCGTGTGTTTTTACAGATAGGTAGGTACTACATAAGCTACGCAGAGGAGATTAGTGTATAGTTACGTAGCACGTAAACTAACGTAGCTACACAGAACTCGGTAGCACAGAAAACTTCATAAATTAACACAACCGAGTCCAAGATAGTTCGGAAGTTGCGCCTCCCCTCAGTAGTTCAGTAACCGATACTCACAAACTCACGATATTACATCAACTTGTCACAACATAACGCCGCGGTGACATTTCTGCGACACCATTACACAGCCCTTTTGTATGCGTAATTAATTCCTACAATGTTCCTCCTTTGACCACTAATATATAACAGGAAACAAAGGATTTTAGACCTTGGATCTGTGAAGATAGAGTCAGGAATTTATCTGGATGCGTTGTTACAGAATCGCGAAGGGCCTATTATTTACGAAACTCAAGTTACACATGAGTTACGGTCTTGAGTGAGCCTTTCGGGTTGTCGTTTTGACAAATTTATATGTGACAGTTTAGATGAAGCCTTTAAATAAACGCAAGCCGGAGTTAAAATATTGTAGGGATTTCCTTGAGCTAAGAAGTTATTTGAATAAGAAAGTACTTACCTACTTTTTTTCGTTTTCGTTGGTGTATTTCTTAGACGGGCTACCCGTGTTTTTTTGTACTGCGTGGGCGTGAAACCATAATATTAATAAGATAACTCAGTTTTGAAATGCAAGTGACTTACTTATTTTTACAAAGGAATCAGAACATATTTTAAAATGAATGCTATTTATAGGATCCATGAAACTACACGCGTAATTAATAAGACATATAATTATAGTAAACCAGCTTATGCCCGCAGCTTCAACCGCGTGTGTTCCGTAATTGTCCCAAGGGATCGTGCTACTGGTAATAAAAAAAGTATCCTATGTCATCCAATTCCGTTCCATAGTTTTTGCGTGAAAGAGTAACAAACATCCATGCATCTATTCTCACAAACTTGCACATGGAGTCACAGAAGAAGTAAGATAATTGATTAATGAATGAAAGAAAAACTGATTTTTCTAGCAGGTTTTTTCGTTTCATTAGAGGGTAGACCGCCCACTCGAAGGCTAAACATTGTGCCATTAAATATTGTTCAGGATATTGTTTACTAAGTTCGAATGATAATACGAATAAAAGAATTATTTGTGACATTTATTATTTATTTGACATTTATTATTTCTTTGTGACATTTAGCATTTATTTATTTTTTTGTGACATTAGATACCTGTGACATTTCATCACAAATAAATAAATAAACAGACATTTGCCATTTCGGACTCCAATGATAGCAAAGTAAAGCAAGCAACATTGCTAAGCATCGAACTCAGGACGTCATGGTCCACAGTCGCGCTCGCGACCACTCGACCAACGAGACAGTAGGTTATGACTTTAGCTATAAATGAAGGTTCAATTACCGGAAGGTTTGGTGTTCGGTTGCTAATAACTTACTAGTCAAATAGTTAGATAACCGGCCTAGCAGTAAACAAAGTAAGGCTGTGGATGACGATGAAATAATCCAATTCCTCACATAAACAAGCTGTACTTGAATCATTCATAACCCTTCCAATCATCAACATCAACATCTACCAAACAACGCAAAAAATCAATTCACCATACATTACCTCACCACTACCCAAAAATCATCTCTCCGCGCATATTTCTCGCACATACCCAGCAATGTACACTCAATACAATTTCATGTGCAAACAGGTCGTGTTGACGAACGCCTTGCGTTGTACATTTGATGAATTAAGTCTTCGGATTGATAGCGTAACGAGTGGGCGGACGGCACGTTCCATTGAGCGACTGTTTGTGTTTCTGTCTGATGTAGCGAGTTTTCGTGTAGGCGGAGTTTTTTGAAATATTTGGGAAGTGCTCGAGATCAAGTTTACTGTATCTAATAAATTTATAACTACATAACATAACATCACGCCTGTAATCCCAGAACAGACAGACAGAGGTGTACCCAATAATACACCCACATTTCGCCAGTTATGTTTCAGTCCCATGTAATAAGGGGCGAAGCTATTGCCATCAACCGAGCACAAATCCAGACTCCGAGACTGCTACTGAGAAATTTCTGAAATTTATAACTGTTTGTTTTACCAGGAACCTTTATTATTGGGCAAAATTACAGCTAATTAAAATCACAGAGTTCTTAAGTATAATTCCGTAAGGAACTATTTATTAATCTGTGGTATAACTGTGATGGAACTGTAGCAACCAAGCCAGCCAATAATAGGATCTTACTGACAGGCATTTTGGCTTTAAAAGCGGTTTGATACACAATATTCGAAATTGTTGAGATTCCTTAAAATCCCAATCTTTTTAATTTCCACAGTTATGTGATCCACCAAAAACTTCAGACACACCATTAAATAAGGTATCTTCCCACGGAAAATAAGTGGGAAGATCTTCTCTTACCTAAAGATAAGGTAAAAGCAAAAGGATATTGTCCAACCTGTTTTACCTTCAATATTATTTTTAATCAGATTTCTAGACGTAGGTGGCTTGAGATGTGTTTCTTCTACCCACGTCCGGGTCTTACTCTTTTAATAACAATGAAGGATATATATGTCTGTTTATGTTAGAGCTTAGAAACCCGGATTCAAAATCCCGATAACCAACTGGCTTAGTTGGTACTGCTGAATCGCGGTAAAGATGTGCTGATTGAGATTTTTGGGCATACTAGGGACGCTAAAATCGAAGTCCTTAAATTATCCTGTACTTCACTGTTAGAACTTTTGTTTTTTGTTTAACCAATTCTGTCCCACTGCTGGGCAAAGGCAAAGGCTCCCCCATTCCTTTCCGATGTTTCGCCTTCTCTGGCCAATCAGTCAAGAACGAGTCCAAATCGATACGCAAGCGTTTCCTGCCTCGGTTACGACGACTGTCATCAGGCACCCACCGACGATTCTGGCCCATCTGTCCTGACCCATCCTGTAAATGTGACCTGCCCAGTCCCAGTTTAACCTCGCCGACTTGTCGCATCGGCGATGTCTGACTTAGAGCATATGGTGGTGTTGCGTATTCGATCGGTGAATTTGATGTTTAAAAACCTACGCTCGATCGCTCTTTTGCAAACCTTGATTTATACCTTATAGCTTCTCTACACATAAACTCGGTCCGTGTTTCCAACGGGATAGGCAAAAACTGTAAAATGTCAGTTTACATTACATACCCTCTTATTTCATCAGCCACGTTCACACATGCTCAATCTCAACGTATTATCAAATATAATTTCCAATCAACGTTCTATAAATCCCGGGATTGGTCGGAAAGACCCCGGGATCACAAAATAGGGTCAAGCCCGTGTATTCTAGCTGTACGGTCGCAAGCATTGGCCGGTAACCTGGCTACTTTAATTCGCTACGCCAATATTTGTACAATTGGAAAAGAAGGACTCTCAAGTATGTCATGTTTGGCCGTACCAATATCGAAAATGTATGGTACCTAGTGGCAAAATGGCCGACTTTTTTAACCGACGAAAAAAAGGAGGAGGTTCTCAATCCGACACGTATATATATTTTTTTATGATGGCTATGGTTACTTTATAAAAAGGACTGTCCAAAAGTCGTGCAGAGTAAAACCAATCATGGTTTTTTCAGTTTCCAAATAGAAAGACAATACAGTGAAAAACAAATGACACGAAAAGGGATCTTGACTTGCTAAAGTTCGCGCAAAGTGTTAGTGGGTGTTTCAATAACCGGTTGATGGCAATAGGCTCGCCCCCTTTTACTAACTGGCGAAATGTGGGTGTACTAATAGGTACAGCTCTGCCAAACCCTTCGGGGACTACAGGCATGATGTTATGTCATGCAGTAGCTATAACCCAGAATTTTAGAAAACAGTACAACATCACTTTGAAACCAACACTTCACGCCTCTAATACCTACCTCACAGCTTATTCTAAGCCAGGCTACACACCAAGCGCGGGTCGGAAGTCGACTTAATACATCAAAGCACGACACACGCTATTTGTCAACAATAGCTCTGGCTCTGGCTATTTGTAAGCGCCATGACAGGAGAATATAGTGTGCAGGGCGCAGCACATTGCTCGGTCGGAAAAATCGAATTGAGAACGACTTTTTAGTGTTGATTTGTCGTTCTTTTTAAGCGTGTCAATGGTAAATCTGTAATGTCGGCTCAGAACTTTATTAGCGTTGACAGGCGGCCTTATTGGTAAACTCTTGTGAAAGGACTGCAACATTTCTCTAGTAGTCGCAAGCGAAACTGCTGAGCATGACGTTCTAGGTTCGATTCCCACGTCGGGCAAAGCGTTATTGGGTTTTTCCATTAGGAGTTTCTTAGTAGCATACACGGAGTCTGAATTTGTGCACGGTTAGTGGCGATAGGTTCGCCCCTATTACATGGGGCTTATGTAACATAACAAATAAAAGACGACCATAGTTTTAGTTTTGTCAGCTATTGCTGGTCATCCGCATATTTAAACAGTTCATCCATATTCAACCAACAATGTATCTCACCCCGTACAATAATCTCACATCTCGACCGCAGTCCCAGTACTATGCATTTTCGTAATGCTATGCCGACGCTATCCTCGCATTTTGATGCTTGACTGGTGTGTTATGGTCACCGCTCGGCAGTGAAACTTGAGCCCAGTCAATAGCCCCCTCATTCGTATGTGAATAGATGCTGATATCAATATATGCAAGTGACTACATCGCTTTGTACACCATCCAAGGAAGCATCCCAATATTTGGGGTCTAAACTTTTGGGAGCATAACCAGCAGTGTATGTGATTTCAAGCGATGTTGTAGTTTCTTCAGTCCGTGTGGATAAGGGTTTACGGTGCCCGTCGTTGAAATGTTGGTCCGTGGGCAGCGTGATATATGTGTTGTGGTGTTGGTGTTATATCCAAAGGCGCTGGTACGAGTAAATAGAGAGATTTGTGATATGGACATGTTCAATGGAATCTGTGGTACCTAGGATGTGAATGGCCGATTTGGATATGCATCTAAACATATCAATTGTACTGCAGGATGAATGGAAGAGAATGGCTATGCGATCGAAATAAGAGTAGGGTTGACCTCGGTATGTCGGGACTTTTTAGTGAAAATAATTGCAAATTAGATACATAGATAGTGCATCCTTTATTGCACACCTAAAGAACACAACTCTTCAAAATATTCTCAAATCCTATATATTATCAGAACCATTTTACTAAAGGATATCTATGAATATGAGTAAGCGAAGAGCCAATCCAAATATAAAATGAATAGTTTTTGCCAGAGATTAGATAGATGTTTACAGTCAGATGATGACTTTTACAGACTCCGTAAAAGAAAACGTCGTCGTTTCTCTAATAACGAATAATTATAATTTGGTAAGCATAATAATTAATAATTAATTACGTATAAAGTTTCCACAGCTTACGCTGAGAGGGATGATGTTGAGATGGGCTGGGCATCTATTCACCACACAAGTCCAGTGCGGTTTTTCGATGTAACATGACTTAGAAATTCGGGTCTAGGATATGTTTGTTTCCTTAATTTTCTTATGCCGTTTTCAGCAACACACCCTTTGAACACACAGCAGAGCTTTGCATAATACACCACAACGCCACAAAATACAAAACAATGAAGCTTTTGTTCTAACCGTTCCACCATTCCTTCAAGACTAGATTGTTCAATTCCCTACAGTTTCCTATACCACACTCTCCTTTGTACGTAACGTTACCAATTAAACTGTCTCGCCAGGTACATGGCAATGGCATAGTAATTCCGCTTTCAATGCCCATGGTCCGTCTCTGTGTATTTTGGCTAGCCAAAGGCGACGGCTTGTTGACGAACGTACGTACGCAGACGTTGATGGCACGGGTTAATTCAGGCGTTCTTGCGCATATAGGTGCTTTGAATTAGGAGAATTTAGACTGGGTGTTGAGGTTGTTATGATATGTGAGATATATAACATACTAGCGACCTGCCTGTTTTGCGTGGGTGCAATTTACTGATGAAGAAAATGAGAACTACCGTTACAAAAAACAAAATTTTCTTTCATGAAAACCTTGTCTTGACAGTAAAATCAGCTAAATCGGTCGAGCCGTCCCCAAGTGATGCTCCGTTATACATGTGGAAATTAATTTTTATTAATACAAGACTAGGTGACCCGCGAAACTTCGTCTGCTTAACATTTTTGATAGCTGCTCCTCTCCAATTAGTCGCAGCGCGTGTTATATAGCCTTCCTCGATAAATGAGCTATCCAACACTGAAATATTTTTTTAATTCGAACTATTAGGTCCTGAGATTAGCGAGTTCAACCAAACAAACACTTCAGCTTTATAATATTAAGTATATTATAGATAGATTATGGCCTATTTGGTACAGCTTTGAGGCACACATACATACCTGTACTTTTTTTCGACTTTTGTATTTATTTTGCTGAATACTTATGTTTGTCTTTTAGTATGTTTCTATCTTTATTCTGTAGTTTGTTGGCTGTCTCATGTAGGTAATCATGGTATTGTGGTGCGTGTGTGGTTCAAGACCAACCATTTTGCACGTTTTATTTCTTACTGCCACACTGGATGCTGCCACTAGTTTTTATTTAGTTGTCTTTTTCCAGATACATTGTCAATTGTCATCTGTCTCGTGAAGTCTCTCTTTCTTAGTTCAGTTATCCAAATGTAGCTATAAGACTGAAGTCCTTTTGCTTTTAAAATATTACCGTTTACTTTGTATTCCCAGACGTCCCCACTCTTACACAACACTTAGACACAGACATCTTACTAAAACCTTTAACCTCACACATTTTGGCACTAAGACAGCTTTCTGGAAAAGACGTCTACATTTCTGTATTTACCATCGTTTCCTTGTACATTCAGGTGTTTGTATACACATTTACATACTATAGCTTCGGTCACAAAGTGTTGTGTGTCTTGGCTACCTCCTGTCTTTGCTGTGCTGACGTTCGTAGCTCAACCGATCTTTGGGACATGCTTAAGTGCTTTAGTTTCATGGTGATGGACGAACGTCTGTCTTTGTTCTGGTGTCACTTAGGCTGGATTGTGTGGGGTAATTTGGTCCTGGTGGTTTGGTCGTTGAGTATATTAAACTTTCAGCTATTCTTGTAAATAAATATTGTCAAGAGTATTCTAGAGCGCTCTAAATTTAAAGTAAAGAAATCACCAAAAGAATTGATAATGAATATCCCCGGATCCAGGTATGGCTAAATAAAAAATGACATTATTAGACATAACTACATACTATAGCATTTTTATATGCTTCACTACTTATCAAGAGCGTTCTACTATTATAATAACGAGTTATTTTAATAAAATCGATGATAAGGACTGTCTTAGGAATATAGGTTCAATCAAACATTTAACACTGACAGTTAACCCATTTATCAAACTCCACAATCTAGCGTCATCTCGCTCCATTATTTCCCTATCAGCTGATTCATCCGCCCCCTCAGATATTAATTCCGTACCCATCTTATAAACACCGTAACTCAATACCCATATTACTTCTCTTCATTGACCAAATCAAGAGCAGTAATTCCTCGATACAAAATCTGTGGTAATGTTGCAGCTATACCAACAGTTCTGTCACAGTTATTTAACCTCTAATTCTGCATCGCTGTCAAAATTTAAGTAAACTTTATTTATGTGATGATAAGGTTGTTTTTGGGTGGCTGCCAGTGACACATCTATCAAGATCACAATAATCTTTAGTAGCGTTAAAATAAGGTCATGGTTGGAGGTAAAATGACCATGTAAGGACTGTACTTCATTATCTGCCTTTTCCCAAATGTGTTGAGTTCTGCTTCCAGTCTAACCGGTTGCAGCTGAATAAGAGTATTTTATATGAAGCGACAGCCTATCTGACCTATACAACCCGGTTAGTGCTGGGTAATAGAATACCCCTTGGTTGTCAGTCATTCGGGCCACTGACTACCTGTAACGACTGTCAAAGACCAACAAATTAAAGCCGGGACCAACGGCTTAACGTGCTTTCCGAGGCACGGGGGAAATTCGATATGTAATGAGTGGTTACCCATCCACGGACCAACCTAGTCAAGCGCGGCTTTACCTAAAGATCGACCCGAGCGGCTGTTATTATTTAGCCACAAACTCCTCCGCTATGAAAGGACTGTACCTACTGCCTACATATTAGTTCGTATGAGGTCGTGACCGCTGCCCGTATACTCTAATCTGATTAACGGAGGGCACTTCCCCCCCAGACTATTGGACTATATTGTTATGATGTGAGGTTTCATTAGGACACTATTGAAGATATTGTGAGGGCTGTGCTTCATTCATAGGTTTTGAATAGAGAGGGCATTGTCGCAGTTTGTTCTATGTTAGAGTTTTCTGATTAGCTTCGTATTCTTGGTAAAGCAAAGTAGTGAAACATTGTTGCAGCAACATTTTATGGTGCTGGAAACATGTCATTTTCATTTTCTTCCAATTTATTTTGGGTCGGTGCCGCAGCCAGCAACTTTTGTTTGTCTTCTTCTTCTTTTCTTCTCAGTCGACATCTCTGTAATCACCTTTTCTAGCCGTATCATCTTTCACACAGTCCATTCATAGCTTCCTTGGTTTGTCCTACTGTATAGCCAATAATATTCACACTTACAGCTGCCGCCACGATATTTTCACTAGTCTTCCGCATCACCAATGCCACGACAGCTGGCTTCGGCTCATCTGTTCTGTGCTTATTTCAGACTTCATTTTCTATATTAATATCTTATTCTTCCTGCGTATACTCCCCTCGAAGAAGCATTATCATCTTCAGTATTGTTGGAAACATTATTGCACGCAGTAATACATCCTGCACCTATAGACACCTATAAACTATCAACAGATACGTACGGATATATGTCGTCACCCCATTTGCATCCTAGATTTGCATGATTCTCTCGAGCTCTAATAATGCACAATGCTCATTAATTTGACTGCCAAGCGTGATAATTATCGTCTTAGGTATCCCGCGTGATATACTGTAATTGATAATTATAAAGCTATTGTTGCGTTGATTTGAAGAGAAAATACCAGCTGTTATGTAGTAAGCAATGTTTTGGCTTTATACCCGTGTCTTTTGGTGTGTATGTCTTCTAGTGTGTATGTTCTCTAGTGTCTTTTTAGTATTAAGCGCCCACCGCATTTAAATGACTCTCTTTTATGACCCTGGTATCAATCGTCTTATTTTTCGTTTTGTCAATGATTATTTTATTTTCGTTAGACGTTATCCTAGCAGCCTTATTTTGAAATCCACTCAATTCTACATGCTTATAAAATTCTCTTTGCTTAAATACCTATAATTTTATTAGTCAGTATTTGTTTATCCTGTTTTAGTTGGAATGCTCTTTATGTTGAATTATCGTATACAAGAACATCAGTGTTAAATCATCATTACACAACAGCCCATGATCTTCCATCGCAAAACAAAACGTGAAATAGGCCAGTTTCCCAGTCTCGTCACAATTAATCAATTGTTTAACAGGATACGTTCATTACGACCGGACCACCTACAGAACAACGCTTATAAGGATGTGAACTGATCTCAACTTATTTTGATATCTACCAAATAACTGGAGGTGGGCGTCCATTCTTGTGACCTGGTTTTAATAGGCCATGTCAGTCATAGTCTTGGGAACTTCTTTTCGGTTGAGCAAGAGATATGGGCTGTATAAATGTCAGGTTAGGTTAAAAGTCATCTGTTTGTGTTTTTAAATGATCTGTACTATACATTTTTTTTTGGTTTGTATCCACTTATCTCTGGAACTGTCAGGTGGATTTCAAAAAAATTTCCGGCTTTTGTTAGCCCAAGTCTTGACGGCAGTTATAAGCTATTTAACATCAAGTTGCGACTCTAAAGAGCCGAGCAAAGAAAGGAACGGCAGATGAAACCGCGCTGCAGAACTAGTCTATTATATAGGTATTTCTCAATTATAATGGACAGTGTCATTCATAGTTTTGGCATCTTATTTTCGGTTAAGCAAGAGATATGGGCTGTCTAGATGGGGCTATAAATGTCGTGCTAGATTTAAAGGCATCTGTTTCAGTTTGCAAACGATGTTGTATTAAAGTACCTACGTGTGTTAGTGTAATGGGCTATAAAACATCTAGATTGCTCTTTTTATGTATCCAAGTGTCAGGGTTATCAATTATGAGTCATCAACTAGCGGCCTTGACTTTGGTTTTGTCTTCTTTCTTGCAGTAAAATTTAAGACCATACCATTAACATTGAGCGTAACTTTTTAAAATATTGCCAATTAAAAAAGGAGGTTTCAATTTTCTTAGTTAGTTTCTTAGTTTAAACTTTTTATCCATTCTTTATTTTTAACCACATTACTACTTCAAATCAAATCAAATATCAATCGGAACGAAGTCAATTTGCAAAAATCTGTGTGCGGTAATAAACAGTATTAGTAAAAATAATGTGTTATCATTAATTAGCGAAAAGTTGAGCAATGTTTGCTCCAGTTTCTTATTAAATAGTCCTGTGATACAAACTCAAATCAATTTCTTTCATTACAATTTCTTCCATATCTAGTAAGTAAGTATATTTATTTGCATAAAATGTGGTAAATGCAGGATGTTATAAAATGTTTTAGAGCAGGACACATTCCGCCGTAATAATAGCATGTATCTATCATGCATCAATCTACCATCCCAGCTTCTTCTCTTTAATTCTCAAACTAATATTATTGAAGCTGAAGTAGCAACGATATAAAACCCACAAGCTCTCTCATTGGCCAATCGATAACGTCGCGGCTTCGACAAACTAAATCAGTCCCCCGCGTCACCCTCTGACCGACGCTGATATTTTCGGGCTAGCCCACTTAAATGCTGTTTACTTTGGACTTGTATGGATGTAAGGACTTGTATGTGAGATGTTGTAGAAAGTTCTGTGTGGGGGTGTGGGACTTTTAGTTCTATCGATTGTATAGTTTCGCGTCTCGGAAATCACACACACACACTAAGCCGATCTCGGTGGCCATTCATAGATTTTTACCGACATAAGGGGAAGTCTGAAATCCGCAAGTCTGACAGACTTACCGAGGGTATCGTGTTAGTCAGTAACAGTCTGTCTAGCCTTTTCCCATATATGTTCGGGTCAGCTACCAGTCTAACGGGATGCAGCTGAATACCAGTATTTTACATGAAGCGACTGCCTCCACAACCCAGTTATAATACGATAGCCCTGGGTAAGACTCGTTGTCAGACTTTCGGGCCAGTGAATACCTGTAACGACTGACAAAGATCTACAAATAAGAGCCGGGACCAGCGGCTTAACGACCCCGAGCGGCAGTTATTATTTAGCCACGAGCTCCTCTGGGTCAGATAGGCAACCTTTTTATCCAAAATACTGGTATTCAGCATCATAAAGTAAGATAGAATTCGATTCCAACATATGCAGAAAAAGGCTAGGCAGATGATGATGATGATTTAATATAAAATATCCCTAAGCAGGTCAAATACCGTTTTGTCATATATTTAGAAGAACGGAAACAATGCAATATAAAGTAATTAAAAACAAAGAACATGCAATACATTGTGATAATTTCAATAGTTACTCGTTAAATCTGTTTTAATTGATATGCACCTGCAATAAGTCTTCCATAAAACAAACAATAGTTAATTAAGTAGCCATCAGTTGAATCTAAATATGAAACTGTAAATAACCCGAATCAACAGTTTTATAAACGCGAATAAACTCAATAAAAATATTCAAGTCCAGTTGGAACTTATTACTTGCGTATAAATATTCAATTATTTAAAAATAAACCTCTTTATGTTAAAAAAAAACTCTAGGATAAAAAGCCCATTTTTAGCGATAGTAAAAAGTTCATTTTGTCTCTGGAATTACGAGAAGAGCTTTCATTCAACATTCTCGTGGGAAAAATAAAAAAGTAGTATGTTTACTCTTTTGTTAATAAACGCTTGGTTATCTCTGTTTTGTATTTAACAAAATAAAAAGAGAATATTCATTATTGTAAATACTGCTGAGCTTCAGTCAGCAATTATTTTATTAGTATTGTCAGTACAGATAAATACTTACCTATTTATTCTCAAAATGGACCATAGATTTCTTATGATTTCATTGCACGAATAAATAAATAAATAATCGTGATGGCTGTAAAAGTATTTACGCACATAACATCACGCCTATAATCCCCGAAGAGTTTAGGCAGAAGTGTGTGTGTTAAGTGTGTGTTATCTAATAGTACACCCACATTTCGCCAGTTATGTTTCAGTCCCATGTAATAGGGGGCGAGCCTATTGCCATCAACCGGGCACAAGACCAGGCTCCGTTAAATCTACGCTGCTACTGAGAAATAAATAAGAAAAGCAGAAAAGTGAAAAGTATTTCCTGATGACGAAACCTCGTGGGTCGATTCAATTTTGATTCTTTGATCAACTATCGTATGTATGTATGTATGTAGGTAAACACTTCCAAATATACACAGGAACCTAGAACATACATTAGTAAAACATCTAACATAATATTTACTGCTACCATAAAAAGCGGGAGCCGTCCAACGAAAACAAACAAATATCTAATCGATTTATAATAACGGACCTGCCAAACTAAGGGGTAGTGGAGCTACGATAATAGATAGCCACGGAAGTGATTCGAATGCATAAAGTGGATAAGCCACAGAAGTTTAGCTCCATACTGCAAGCATAGCCGCACGCACACGTAGACTCGCTTCAGGTACAAGAACGACATGGATGTTTTAGCTCAAGGAGCTGTTGGAAATGCTGCTCAAGGAAATGTTTAGCTTTTGCAATCCAGGCTGGCGTGGCTGCTACTAAAAAAATCCTAATGGACAAACCCAATAACAATTTACCCGACCTGGTAATTGAAATGGTTACTAGCTTTTGCTTGTAAACATTTGTGGCCTTGTTTCGTGAAATCGATAAAAATATGGCGGTGTTGGTTCCTATTTTTTCCAAGCAGCAAAATATTCAAATACATCTCTTTACGAGAAGTAAACGCCAACTTCCAAGTTTTATACTACGGGGATTTGTCCCTGTTGAGTTATTTACCCCGGTAGCACCTCGTCATCTGTAACTTCAAAAGTTTTGGTTTTTGGAATTGTATTGTTTTGGAGTTTTCAATCTTTAGTTTTGTAACCAAATACCTTCTTACCTGTTTTCACTCGCTGTAATGTAAGACTGTATGAGGTACATCATCAGCAGGTTCGTATTTCCGAAGACTATGATTGCCGGTGTGTTCCCGCTGCCCCACCGCCCGTGTCCCCACTGGTGGGGATAGCGGGAATTGATTAAAATAATTAAAAATTGTTCTCTTTGTCCCCACCGCTCCGTACCGAAGCGCATACTTTTTCTGGGAGATCTGAATTCGTCTATGTTTTCGCACGTTGTATACTCGTAGAGCTGACCTTCTGTACTTAACTATTCTGTGTTCGAAGACACAATAAACGACATGTTTTATTTTGATGGGTTTCCCTTGATGATATGGAAAAACTATGGGAAATAGGAAATAAATTATTTAAGTACAATGTCATTTGTGTTTCCGATGACCCTAATAAGACACTCTGATAAATTCAGGGGTGATTGACGGTTCTTTCGAATAAGTTTGGTAGGTTAATGTGTTTTCTTATGTATCGAGAAAATGATAATGGAATATGATAACTTTTTGTATTGTTTGTTTACTAGTCCAATTCAATCCAGTTTATTTACGTATCTAAATATCTGTCACGTTACTGTGTGATTGCTACATCAAACTTTTCCAGAAAAACAAAGAACCACTAAAAATATTATATGCGTATAGTCATGAGACACAACTGGCTGTCGTCCTTTATTTGTAAAAGTTGTGGGTGCAAATACCCCCACTATCCGCTCACATACAAAAAGCTCTTTGGAGTCGTTACGATTTTTATGGTAATTTCTAGTAAAAATCACGTAAAAATAGCTTATAATAAACCTCAAAATTCTCCTAAAAACTACCCCAAACCGTAGAAAACAAAGCCACAGTTGGCGGTCTACCCAAGAGAACTCTAAATCGTCCACACAAGGGACTTAGCAACCTCAAGAATTTTATACTCTCTCATATTACAGTGTAGGACCAAGATTACTGTAATAAACTTTAAGAACCACGAAAGGGTACAGTTGTATAAGTGAAATCATCAAGCATTGTCCCCCGGGTACGGACAGAGAAGTTCATTTTGTAAGTTTGTGATACACGCATTGTCGTTTTGGCTTTGTCAGATGAACACAGCTTGAGAAATGCGTAATTGTGAAAGAAAAGAGATTTATTTTTATGAATTCTCTTTTTCTTATCACATCGTCGGTACATCTATATTATACTTGATTACATGGGACTTATGAGCGAAATGTGGGTGTACTATTAGGTGCACCTCTACCTAATCCTTGGGGGATTACTGGCGTGATGTTATGTTGGTCCCAATAAAGGTGGCCACGTGCAGGCGAACGGACATTCGGAACTCTCCAGCAAATAGGTCATACTTCGGTCAGGCCATTCGCGCACAAACCACAGACAACCATGTGGTGGTTTGTGAATCAAAGTTCATAGTACGGTATGTACTAGGTTTTTCTAATCGTACATATGCGTGGCACAAGCACTGTGGCACAGGGTTTGAAGCTTTCTTAGCAGAAAGAAAAAGCTATTAAGATATGTTGTTCTTGGCATAGACAAGCTTGCATCGAAAGTTTTTTTAATCGACATTTTCGTTGTTGAAATCCGTGATCCTATCTTTTTAATTAATACTGTGTTTTACATTGGCTCTGTAAGCAACTATTGTATACTAAACGATGGTAGTTGATTATTCATTTATTATACTTGAGGTTAAGCCGTGCCTGCCTAGGTTGGTCTGTGGATGGGTGACCACCCATTACATACCGAGTTTCCCCCGTACCACAGAAAGCACGTTAAGCAGTTGGTCCCGGCTGTCATTTTCAGATCTTTGACAGTCGTTACAGGTAGTCAGTGGCCCGATAGTCTGACAACCAGTCTTACCAAGGGGTACCGTATTATCCAGCAATAACTGGGTTGTGGAGGTCAGATAGGCAGTCGCTCCATGTAAAAATACTGGTATTCAGCTGCATCCGGTTAGACTGGAAGCCGACCCCAACGTAGTTGGGAAAAGGCTAGGTAGATGATTAATTAATTATGCTAATAAGTACTTAACCACTATCAAAAATTCCCATACACAAAAGTATTTATGTTAATCCATTTCTGAGAGAATTGCCTGGTAGCACTCTATGCAGTAGTAATAACTGGGTTAATTACAAACTTCGGTTAAAAATATTAACCTGTTTAGCATGCGAGGTCAATGTACTGGTATAGTAACCTAACTGAATGTAATAATAACCTTCTACATCCATACTAATATGTATTATAAATGTCAAAGTTAATCTGTCTGTTTGTTAATTTTTCACATAGAAAAATCACAAGACTGTATTCAAAGAACGCTGCGAATCAGCTCCTTTTGAACGTCAATATTACGTAATGTTACGTCTATTTCCCTTTGAAATCGTCGTAATCTTATTTTGTCGACTAGTCGTTTTTTATCTGTAGATCTTTGGCTATGTTTTGACAGGAGCTGTCAAAAGTCATGACTTTTCGAAATTACATAAGAGTTTTCTGAAACGAACTTCGCCAGTTGTAGTGTTTTAGGTGCGTAAAAAAGCACTGGAGCGAACACCTCTGCAACACATCTGGCTGTTGTGTTGTTAAGTAAGTCTTAACTGCTCAACGAATTTCAATGAAACTTGGCACACGAATAGACCATTATCTGGGTCAGGAGTTTGGAAACTTTTTATTCCGGGATATAATCTACTTGTGCACTGGGCGAAACCGCGGACGAAAGTTAGTATCGTATAAATTGTTAATATTGATTAGTGTTCAATTAATTGCGATTTGGTGTCAATTATAATTAAGTATCGAGTACACGAAATATATGGAAATGTAATGTAAATGTTACTTATGTACATACAGGTACATATGTAAATAAATAGGTTGACTGGTAGCTAATTTAGTTAACCCAATTTTATCTATTGAGCATTATTTGGATCCATATTATCATTCTCGTATTTATTATAATTGATTTATTTTCTCGTGTCGCATTTTGGGGTTACCAACCTTATTTGTTTTGGAATCTCATTTATGAGTTTTTGTTAGCTAGTGCACAGTCCGAGTAGGTTCCTAGTATGCCTAATCCACTTCATCATCATTATTATAAATACAGCCGAAAGATACCCCCTGCTGAATTTCCGAAATCGACGACACGTCTACCGCCATGCTTTTTGCATTAAGTGAATTCCTTCTTTCTTCACCAGGTCAAACTCTACACCTCCTGTTATACGGTCAAAACTCAAGAACCCTTCGGCCTTATTGGCCATCCTCTTCGAAAACTCACCCGCTCGATCGAAATTACCTGTAGATTCAAAGTTTTAATCAAAACCATGCATCCTTCAGAAGTTTAACCAAATAAATTTCATTTTCTACAAGAATACTTACAGATAACTGTATGTCGAATATGAATTATACGATAATCGTCTTTATTAGCACCAGTATAAAGGTCAAGTCCGAAAGGTCACATCGAATCAGCCCGGAATGTTCCCAAACGTGTATTTGTGCCGATTTCAGCTCCTTTCATATCAGGCCATAATGGTGGAATTGTATGTTTCCTTCTATCTTTAGACCACTCCAAATTGAGCTTTGAAAACCTCAACTATTCCAAAGAAAAATTGTTTGGCGTGTATAAACGTGGGGATCAATAGAAATTGGTCGAAGGGTTTATCTCCGTCCAAGTTTGTTTCACGAAATAAGGGTATGTTAGGGACTGAAAATTATAGGATGACATGTCGTGTTTTTGTTTCTTCGAGATAAAATAAATAGTTTTTTTTTTCTGTTTCGTCCTGTTTTCGGAGTATTGTTTTATGAATTTTCTTTTGTCTTTGAACAGATTTTAGTTGATATGTGTATATTTTTCCACTGCTAGTTTGGCATGTAGGTACGTCTATGTATTTATATATACCTATATTCGCATTGTTAAAACTATATTCCTTTACTGTAATGTAAGGTAAGGTTTTTCTTTCTGCGGTTTTAAGCAAACCCATAGATTAGTTTGGTATGGACCTGCTAATTTCTTTATTACCCTAAGACTTAATGTCTATTGATCCCAAAACAAGTTTTGTTTAGCAGTTACATATATTCAATTTTGGTTAAATTACTAGGAATTGGAAATCAAAAGTTTAGCAATTACTAAATCGACTGTATTCACATTTTGATCACCATTGCTACTTAAATTGATTCTGTTATTTGTCCGTACCACTTTATCCGAAATTCAATGCTAAAATCAGTGTAACCGCAAAATAAGACAATTAATTAGTTAAAATCAATTCTATCATAAACTGTATCACACATAAATTACATGACAAATTGAAGCATCTTACGTCACGAGACGTCTGCCGGTGCGTGGGCGCATCCGACTCATGAATATTAATCTACTGCATGTTGCGTGAGGATCATTGCAGATGATGAGTTCACTTTCGTTCATTACCTGCTCTTTCATTCGTTCATTTCAGCTTGTAACTGTTCACAATGGGATACTGTGCTAAAACGGTTTTTATTTTCATTAATTTTTGTTCAAACCAGACGAGCAAGTACTAACTCTGTGCCCAATCTGCCAAATTATTTTTGTCATACTGAAAATGTGCTTTTGTTCTGGTTCTATGGTCGTTTGGTGCAGATTAAAGGGGATGCATTCTCTGACCTCATCTAGTTTTATATATATATAATTATTGTAGCTTAAACGTGTTTGTAAAAACCAATTTATAATTTACTAAACTTACTTACATTGATCATTGACCCAACAATATTTTAACAAGAAAACAATGTTAAACACCTAACCAAATAATATTTAAGTACGTAGATCAATTATTTTAATTTACAATTAATTAATTTAAAATTCCTGCATACATAACTAGCCGCAACACAATACAAGTTTTCGATAAATCAATTGAATGCTAAAATCTGTATCACATCATAATGAATTGTGTGACGTCACGCGCCACTCGGCTGCGTGGGCGCATCGAACGTATGAATTATTGAAATGCACAGCGTTAGTCTGAATCGCTAATGTTTAGTTCACTTTCGTCGTTGCTGTGGTCTTTGTGATAGGTGAAAGCAGATGCGGTTGGATAAATACATAAATTAATTAATGTTTTATTTAAATACATGACAAATACAGTCCAGTCCATTTATCTCGTGTAACTTTTCATCACTACAGATTGCTCTGAAAACGGTGCCGGAACCAAAACATAATGTAAGGAAAGCGGTGTGCTATAGAATTTAAAATTTGTAGAAATTTTGTGACACCTATCTATCGGTTCTGATTCCCGCGTGGTGGATTACGACTCATTCTCCCAAAAAGGAGGCCTCTGCCCCAGTAGTGGATCATTATAGGCTGATATTACTACAGAACCTTTAAACATGTTTCAGAAGTCAATCATCGCATGCAGTTGCTACTGCTCGAATATATATATGCTCGGCCATATTCTCATCACTATCATTATCACTAAAAACATCGGTAACACACAGAAAAAAAACACAAACAGGTATACGTAAACACAATAAATATCCCGTTTAAAGTGTTACTGATCGTGATAGTGTCCATATCAGCATATCAGTTTAAAAACTCAAATATTCTCAACGTCTACGTTTAAGCTAATGCTTCGCTTTCGCCCATGCCTTGTACCATCACCATTATCATTGTTACCATCACAAGATGTATCGCTATAGATAACGATTTCTGCTTACACCGACACAATTGTACTACGTACAGTCAAACCAAGAAGTTGACATGCAGTCAAGATCAAACATCTGTAATAACTTTTGCAAAGAAAAGATTGTATACACTGACGAATAATGTTACAGATTTCACTGTGTATCTTTAATTAAGCATCGTCCTCTCGGCGTCATCCCTCTTTATTTGAGATTTGAGATTTATTCAGTACGTGGTTTTTATCACGTTATTGTTTTTTGTTATCAGCCTTCATCTTATTGATCGCTTCCTTCTTCATCGTTTCATCTTTCACATAGTCAATCCATCTTTATTTTTTCCTCTATTAGTCCAGTCATTTACAAAACATCCGAAAAAATATTCCGTAATATCCTACTCAAGATTTGCCAGCGGGCAATGGAGCGCAGCATAATAGGTGTGAAGCGTACAGATCGCGTTAGAAACACCACCTTGCGTTCCATAACTCAGGTTGCGGATGTCGGAGAAAAAACAGCCAAGCTGAAGTGGGAGTGGGCTGGCTACGTAGCGCGAATGCACCCGGAGAGGTGGGCGAAGATCGTCACTCACTAGAGGCCTGACGGAGGAAACCGCCGTCGAGATAGACCGCGGCGAAGGTGGTGTGACGATCTGATCTTGTTTGCGGGGCGAACATGGCCAGATATCGCACAAGACAGTGAGGTTTGGAAGGAGAAACGGGAGGCCTTTGCCCTGCAGTGGGACACATGAGAGGTTAGCAAAATATCCTCCTTATACCTTTTTATGTACCTACGCAGATGGGTCTACCATGACACCTGGCTGGTGGCTTTCAAACTTATCTATTTTGCCAACAGTACCAACAGTATTCAAAATTATTCAAACGACACAATTGTTCGCTAATGTATTCAAATTCGTTTTTAATTGTCGCCTCACATTGAGTCATACATGTATGTAATGGATGTAAGGAACTAAGGTTAATGTATGGTTGTTTTGCTCGTTAAACTAATTGTTAAATGTTAATTTAGAGATTTTATGGATGTAGGTTAGTGAGGTTAATATTGTTTAATTTGTTAGTGCCGGAACCTAGTTTTCTTTAGTAAGAATAACTTAGTTTGTGTTTTCATATCCTGATTATGTTCCAGACTTGGCGTACTTAGTTGCATGTAGGTGCTTACCACAGACTCGCATAGTTTTACATTAACATCTTCATACACAACGTGGCTGTCGGTACGAATTAGTATGTCTTGCGGTTCCTATAAAGCAACCGGGCATAAGCTCCCATTTTTTTATATGGTTTTAAGATGATAGGTGTTTTACACTTACCGTACCAGTATTTGGATAAGAAATTGTAAAAAGACTGCCGCGTTGGTCGAAAGCATGGGTTCGATTCCCCAGTCGGACAAATTATTGTTGGGTTTTTCCATCAGAAATTTGTCACTAGCTGCCATGGTGTCTGGATTTGTGCCCGGTTGATGGCAATAGGCTCGCCCCCCGTTACATGGGCCTTAAAGGTAACTGGCGAAAAGTGGGTGTACTATTAGGTACAGCTCTGCCTAAACTCTTCTGGGATAATAAGCGTGATGTTATGTGTATATGTATGTGCGTAAATACTTTTACAGTCATCACGATCATTTATGTATGCAATGAAATCCTAAGAAATCTATGGTCCATTTTGAGAATAAATAGGTAGGTAGGTATTTATTTGTACTGGCAATACTAATAAAATAATGGCTGACTGAAGCTTAGCAGTATTTACAATAATGAATTTTCTCTTTATTTTCTTAAATACAAAACCTCCTTCCATTATAGTTTCTGGCATTATGCTTCTAAATCACTTCTCCTCAAACACTCAAATTTATCCTTCGTAATGAGGTCACACACAGCATCATGTTTAATGGTTATTGTGTAATATTAATATCCTATTCATTCAGTAAGTAAGGCATCACAATGCCGTCAGTGTCATGCTAGGTATTCGTACAATGCCTAGCGTATTCATGCAAGACTGTGGTACAATTCGCCGCGCTATTGCAAGCGCAGACAAGTCTACAGAAGGTCCACATAAACTTTGCGTATGTCCCTATTATCACCAGTTACTCCACTGCTAAACATAGGCCTCTTTATACGCCTCGAAGCATCGCTACGGAACTCGGTCTTTCTTACCTGCTCATCCCCAAAGATCTTCACTTCACTACGATGATTTGAGGTCTGCCCTTAAAAGTCACAAATTCCGTTCTTTCTCTGTCGTCTCTCTCCTGGAGCTAATAACCGCTTCCCAGTTAATTAAATACCTATCAAAAATAGAAATGGGAAAAAAACATGTCACCTTCGACGGTAATGAGACAAAGAAAAGGTATTAATTGGAAGCATACAAAATAATGAAAAAAAATATGAAATTAAACTGAACTGAACTAAAAAACGAATACTTACATAAATTAAACTAATTAATAGATTCTGCGTGGGTAAACGTGCGATGCGTTTCGTGCGTATTTACCACCCTTTTTCATGTCAAGACAGCCAGTCTTTAAGATCGGAGCTGTTTGAAGAGCATCAGCAAGTGACATTTGAAGAAATCGAAAGTTCAAACCTTTTCATTCATGTAGTTTGAGTTTGAAGTTCATACTTGTGATATAAAGTTTTAAACTGACATGGTCACTAACAATATCATTAGCACTGGAATCGGAATATTTACCATGTGTATTTACTATTTGTTTTTAGTTCCCGGATATTTCGGCGCTGTTGCAAGCACCATGATCACGGATTAACTGACGGTTTATCGACGGGAACTCAAAACAAGTAGTATACATGGTAAACATCCCGTTTTGGTTGTCACGATTCTTGTGGAGTCAACCTTCTGTCTTAATCATTTATTGGTGCAAGGTCGTCGCATGCATTGGATAGCACTGCAGGTATGCGTGCCACGTCGCTGCTGTGACGTAGCCTTGAAGATAGCTGGGTTGGCCAGGTAGTACCTATCTGTCTAGGTATTATAAAGAGTTTGTCTGTTTCGAATATCGCTAGTTCAAGTTTGTTGTTAACAAATCTAGGTCTTCGACTGATGGTTGCTTACGCATGCTTGCGTTTCGTCATTAGACATTGAACCTTTACGTCCGATTGTCTTTATTGTGGAGTCCGAAGTTTTGCGAGATCATAAATCAGAACTTGCACCTGTAATCCCGGATGGTTGGGCAGAGGTGAATCTATGATATACCCACATTTCGGCAGATGAGATCATGACTAATCCATGCAATAATGCTTATATATTCGACAGAAGTTTTTTGACAACAAACTTGGTAGGATTCTAGAAACCTGAAACTCATTACCGACTACGATTAAAACCTTTTAGTATTTATTTTAATCCTGTTCGTCGTGTGCCTCTCTTGCTTTTATGTTTTAAGATTAAAATCGACGATCCCATTGAATCGTCAATTTCAATACCATTTGCCGGTGTATTGGCTCAACATTTTTAACTAGACCGCATTTTTAAAGGCCCGTACAATCCTGCGCACTCCAATTATCCACAACTCATTCGATTGAGGGCCCTATTCAATCTTTGAGAGATGCAGCAAAGCCATTATTCGTGTTCTGCCGTATTTTTTTTACGTTTTCGACTCCATTGCACATATACCTTATCATTATTTATAACTGCTTATATGCAGTCGGCAGTGATTAAAATTGATCTTAAAACAAATGGGATTAAAGCAAAAACTTAAAACAAATTCGAAATGCGAATTTTCACAACGACTTTCAACGGTATTGACATAAGCTTTTCTATGGCTGCATCATAATCTGCGTAGCCTTTCCCCAACTATGTTGGGTTCGGCTTCCAGTCTAACCGGATGAAACTGAATTTACCAGTATTTTACATGGAGCGACTGCCTATCTGACCTCCACAACCCAGTAAGACTGGGTAATACGATACCGGTTTTTAAGACTGGTTGTCAGACTTTCGGGTCACTGACTTCCTGTAACGACTGTCCAAGATCTACAAATGACAGCCGAGCCTAACGGCTTATCGTGCTTTTCGACGCACGGAAGAAACTCGGTATGTAATGGATGGTCACTTATCCACGGACCGACCTAGGTAAATGCGGCTTAACCTTGAAGAATGAACGACCTATGCGTTGTAATTATTTAGCCCTTTTCTATTGCTGCATATATTATGTTGAATTGAAGTAAGGCACCGGAAAGTTTATTTGAATTCAATACACACATCCGAGATTTTTACAATCTTTATCAATGATACAACGTCACTTTGACTAGGCCTTCAAGTTTAAAGACGACATTTTTGGAGCTATTGAAAAGAGTAAAAGACATCGAGGTGACATAAAAAATTATGGTTAATTGTATCGCAGATAATTGACCAGTACAAACATGCAATTGGTCGATTGGACCCGTGGGTCCTTTAGTGGGATCAGCTCACTAGAGAGCCAATCAAGGTGGCTAAATGCAGTTGTATTTTCTAACACTTATCATCGAAGAAACGTAACAAAGGCGGCATTTGAATAATGTAAGTCATGCGCGCCAAAATCCGGAAATGGCACCAACCTTGACATGTAGCATCGTATAAACACGATACCTTTGTGTCCTGAGTACGGCCCTGGCTTGAGCATAAAGTATTTCACAGTCATGCTTGTTTTACTTTTGACCTACCTTTATTTTCTTGGGTTTAAGACTTCTTGAAAAATGGTTAAGTGCCTTAGCAGCTTTGGCACTTACGTTCTCTTACATAAGTACTACTGTTATGTTCTGGAGTTCTGACTAACTTGGCTCACCTTTTCAAGCAGGGCAATTTATATTTTAAGCCTAGTATTTTGATGTTTCTGAACCTACATTTATTTTGAAAGCATGAAAGCTTCATTTTTTGCTGTTAGGTTCGCAATTTTTGCGTAATTATTGCTAAGGCCTCATAAATACTGTCTTGTCATAAAGCGTATATTTCCCGAAAATAGACAGAAGTGTGCCCACAGCCTACATCCACATTTCGCCTGTTATGTTTAAGTTCCATGTAACAGTGGGCGAGCCTATTGTCATCAATAATGCACAAATCCGAGCTCCAAACTGTTACTGAAAAAAAAAACCCTTCACTAGACCAGAGAATAGTACTCAGGCTTCCACGATCAGCAGCTTATGGCAATTTAATTTCCAGTTTTTTTTTGTGACAAGCCCGCCCCTCTATTTTCAAACCACTGCAACTCCTGAAAACCAGAATCAACGGTGGCGACCACCAGAAAAGCGCCGACACAATGAGGCTCGACGAAGTCCCAACGAAACGATATAACTGTCAATCTCTCTGTCTGCCTGTAATTTCCAGTTTGTATTTTCTTAGCAATTTCATTATTTATCCTAATACCACGTATTTTTAAACCACCCTTGACATTACGACCTGACCTACAGCCTGGCCCCTGCTAGCCACGTACCTTGACCTCTTTTAGCCAATCCTCTTTGTTTTCCCTCCCATTGTCATGCGAATTCCTTTAAGACTCGTTTTCCTAACGAGTTTTGGGACAGAGCGAGATGAAAGATATAGGCTATTGTAAAAATGGGAAAGAAAACCGTTTGATACGAGATCGCGTATCTTTTTGTCGAAGCTTGCGTTTTGTAAATGTTTTTGGGTAGTTTTTGCTTGTGTTTCCTATCTAGTGTATCGGTTATGTAAGTCTCTTGGGTGGACTGAGGTCTTGGATTACAATATCAGACTAGTTTGCATAAGCTGTATGCCATCCTATAGGTGATGTTGTGATTATACATATACTCATCATCATTATAATCCACAGCCCGAATCTGCCCACTGATGTGCATTAGATCATAGGCTTTTCTTTGCTTGTACCAATATCCTTGTGCCGAGCTCATCCAGAGGGCCTAGACAAAATGAGATCATGGGGCCTAAAATGGCCGTTTTAGTGCAATCATAATAGAAAAATAATATGAATCACGTTAAAATTCATAAAATAGTCACAGACGCAGTTAAAGTTATGAATTGTCACTTTGTGAACACTTTTACGAATTGTTTCGTAATTCTTATTATTATCTTATTGCGATTCTACTATAGCGTCCTATTAAGGCCCCCAGCGGTAACGAAAACCTCACGCCAATCTCGTTGACATTCGTTGCAGAAAGACAAAACGTTCTGAAAGCGATAATCACCTGCCAAGGTCTTCAGAAGCGATGATACCAAAAACGTTCCACGTACCCCAATAAACACAGCCAAGTACCAGCAATTCGACACCAAAATCGAAACAAAACACTGTCGCTTTCACTAACAAACAACAAAGCTACTAACGATTTTATTAAATTCCCGTGTACATTACAATAGGTAATGGAAGCTTCAATTACTTAGGCAAATGCCTCGAGATGTTTAATTACGGCGATCCTCTCGCATTTAAATTCAACTCTGCATTAAAGTTGTAGAATATGAAAGAGAAGTGATGAAGGTTGGCTTTCTTGCCCGTTCGCTTTGATTGTAGTTTCTGAAATTGTTGGGTTGTGATTGGTGTGGAAATATTACAATTTTGTTATGATTAAGGTAGAAGCGCCAGCGTAGCCCGCGTAATTCAGTTGTTCTTACGCTTTTTTGCAATTTGCTGGTCTGTGTCAGGTTGTATGTTGGTTAAAATATGATTCGCGATCGTAACACGTGTGGCTTTACAGAATTATAATCATTAAAATCATCAGTACTACCTCCTCTCTACAGCAGTGAGAGCTTAGTGATTGGACCGTCGGGCTGACAAGTCATAGGTCTCGAGTTCGAACCAAAAACCTCTCTTCTGATTTTTCGGATTCATGTGCGTATTGTATTTATTTATTAATAAAAAGGTACACCAACAGCTTCTGTATATAAATTATAAAATAAAGTGGTAATGAGTAATAGGCTTACAGTTGCCAATAACAGGTGAACCAACATTTACAAACATAAGTGGTAACTTAAGCTAAAAACTAAATTAATGAACTAAATATTAAGTGGAAATAGACTATATAAACAAAATAACAAATTACAATCATACTTAACTAAAATATATATTATGTAATATTAAACAAACATGAGATCAAAAATTTGACTAATATTACAAATTTATAGAGGAAGAGGTTGTAAATCTATGGTGATACATACTAACACAATTAATTGTATAATTATCACTTGCTTCGATCGACGTCATGTCAAGCCTAGTTAACGGCCCATGGGCGGCATAAAAACTCTGACACCAGGTTAGGCACTAACCACACGATAAAGAAGAATACAACCCTCTTTGTTTATTTAATCCTATTGAATTAATTTTCATGAAATACTCGTCGTTATAACTCGATTTTGAAATTTTGTATTTGACTTATTAGCCCTTATGTCATTCCGATTATAATTGCTCTAACATTGTCTGGACTAACTATGGTAGAAACCTCTTTACATAAACCCATTCTTAAAGCATGCGTTCAACAGATCTGATATTTTCTCAGCACCATGTCGACATGTTTGTTTAATATTATAGTATCGGCAGATCCGATATCATCGATTCATTCACATTGTGTGATTTACCTTTTAAATGGCTTTTTTCCATTGAGAACAAATTTTCATTACCGTGTAGACTTAATTTGTTTGTTTAAAATCTGGGCATATCGGATGTCGACAATTTATTCGATAAACACTTATTTGGGTAAGACAGACTTTGTTTACACAGATTGATTGCTCTTAATTAATTACTTCACTATGAGACAGAAGTTTTACGCTGAGTAAAACCTAAGCTGAGATTATAGTAAGTTAGACTTAGCTTAGTCGCGCTTCATCCGAAAACAAACCTTATTTGTACTAAGTAAATGAGCATATTCTTAAAAGCGACAGGTATCAACCGTATCACACGAATAAGAACATTAACTTATAACGTAACATAATATTTATTTATTTTCAGGCAACTTTGGCCCATAGATAACCTACCTTATAGACTAACATACATAAATGATAAAATACAATTTGTGTTAGTAAATAGAACGTGTTAGTAATAGGGCCTTAAGGCTTTAGCGACCCAAGGCCCCAAGCTACACTTCTGCGTAACCTTCATCGAAGACGTTGCCCATTAATATTTCCATGCTCTATACAAAATAAAACGATATACAAAGATAAAGATACATTTATTGCATATCTGTATACATAAGTTCTAGTACATTAGTACCAATATAACTCAGTCTGCTGAAAAAAGGACTAAGCTCACTTAAATCAAAAGGAGTACGAACATAACTATACATAAGCCCCAAGACTAAGATATTTCTTTGTGGGCAACGCCACGTCAGCAATACGACTGTATCTTTCTTTGGTAATTACTCGGCAACTCGCCCCAGGGATGTCTGTGTACCCGGAGGTTTGTTGGGGGAGTTGGATGCGGTATCTCGAAGAAGCATAAAGATTTCTTCGGTGAAAATAATGTTGAAAGTTTTGTTTAGCGTATTTATAAAATTATCAATATATCGATAGCGGCTGTTATAAGGAGTAACTTAGGCCACTTTTATTTTCAAAAAAAGAATTAGGGTTCCGTGCAAAAAAATCAAAACCCTTGAAATTGTTAACAAAATCCGATTCAAATAGGGAAGTTATATTTTTATATTAATTTCACGGGGACGAAGCTTGCGGGCAAGAGCTAGTGTGGAATAAAAAAATATGATCGACAGGGAAACAAACACACAAACTTTGTGTAAACATTAAAGTACTAATTTACTGTGAAATATCGATAATAACACATGGTGAATAAGGATATTGTCAATTCTTAGTAGTTTAGTTAAGTCCTCTACCGTTATGTTGTCATAATTATATTATCAAAATAATTAAAAACAATCAGGCATGTTCACTTGTTCAAATATTGTCTAGCCCATTCAGACAATGTTATAAGAGCCTTTTAAACTTTTAATTCTGGTACCAAAAAGTCTTACCCCGCGAATGAATTTTGATATTATTTCTGCCAAAAAGGCATCAATTTTATGCCACAATTTAGACTTTCATATCTTCTATAGTTTACTACTAACTATCGCATCCAAATTCCAATTCTTTCTTCGTACAATATCACAAGTTAATAAAGGCCAGTAATGAAGGGTTTTCTTTTAGCTACCGTCTTTACTTTGCGTTCGGATGCAACGCCCAAGGGAGCAATGTTGCCAGCAGTTGACTTTGAAGAATTAATATAGCGCTTTTTGTAACGTATTGCCAATTTACAGGTGGAAAAGAAGAATGGGCTTTTAATGTGATGTATGTCAAGGAGGTCGGTAATAGAGATGCATAATGATGAATTGTGACTGGGAAATCGCATCTGATATTATTATAGTACGAAGGGATATCAGGAGTTACTATTGAGTAACTCCAAAGGAAGAAAGAAAATAAGTTCCACACAGTTTTCCTAAACGATCCTGCTGAGTTTAGAAAAAGTAAATTGAAATAACCCGGAGAAAATACAATTTTGCCACAGTAGGTCGTACAGCTAAAAATTGGTCTCAGCAAAAAATATAGTAAAAGAACCTTCAATGAAATGGAATAAACTGAATTGTATTTATATTTGTGTAGGTGTCTGAAAATTTTGATAGTGTTAGTGTATAGGTACTTCTAAAGCGTGATCATTCTACACCATGCTTCAGAAAAAAAAAAACAATACCAACGCGAAATTAAAATTCCTTCAAAAAAGGGCAACACTAATACATTTTTAATTCTGGTAACCTCAAGGAAACGTGGCTCGTAGATCACTGCGTCTCAAGCAAACAGAATTACAAATTCATGAAAATGTTAATAATTTTTACTGAGGTAGAATTTTTTCCTGCAGAGTGATGGAAGGGTGGGCTTTATAGGGAGGTTCCGGGGGGTGTTTAAGTAGATATTCTGTAATTTGAATCTTAATACGAAAGCCATTATTTATTTTAAGTAGGGAAGGAAATGCGTGATTCTTTTTGAGAAGATTTAGAGATACTGGAGATACTGAAGGCAATTGAGCGTTTGATGTTAAGTGTGTTAGAAGTTTGTAGGGTACTTGTGTTGCGGAAGTTAGTGGACAAAGGTTGTTGGGGCCTTTGTTTGTATCTTGAGATAATTTTCTTATTCTTTGCCCAAACATTCGATGGCTTCTATACTTTTATATTTGTTGTGTGCCTTTGTGGCGTGCCTTCTAAGTTTTGCAATTTCTTAGGCAACTACTCGTATTTTGTGACTAGTTAAGTAAAATCAAATCAAAAGTCATTTATTCAAACTAGGGTGAAGTTCTGCACTTTTTTAACGTCAATTACACAAGACAGACCCCTAAAACGCCCGCCCCCCGCCACAACCTAGTGCTTTAGCTGGGAAAAAGTGGCGGACCAAACTCCCAAGCAACAAATCTACATATCTAATAGGTTAGAAGAACCAAATTTTGTACAAATGTATGTGTTTTCACTCAGAAAACACATACATTCCAACGAAGTTATGTTCGTTTCCTCACGAACCTCAAGTGATAAATAAGTCCCATCATAACCCTCGCCTACTTTATAGTTCGAAGCACGCCACTCAAACACGTATACAGAAAAATGCTTCCACATTTTCTTATCCACATAACCCGTACCACCAAATTCTTAGACAAACCATACGTATACCAGAATCAATATCCATCTTCTTATATGTCACGTTCGGCAAACACGAGGCATCTAAACGGTCTTGGGCAAATAAATATTTCAGTGTAGTTTGTATTTACGCGACGTTCGAACAAACAGTCCTTAGAGTCTTCGCTCTGCTGTGTTAGTTTTAGAGTGGGACCCTGGATGGGAAGATGCTGCATTTCTTGTTATGTAGTTTGCGACGTTTCTTCTTTTCTAAGTACTTCATAATCATCATTCTCCTGCTATTATCCCAATTTGTTTGGGGTCGGCGTTATTGTATTCTTCTTCCATACTTCTCTATTACTCTTCATATCAGCAGCCTCCTTTCTAGCCATATCATTATTTACACTATCCATTGTTTCTTTGGTTATCCTCTACTCTTACACAAGACATTCAAACTTTATACATTCAATCTCAATTCTTTTCTAAGTGCTTTAAGGCTGTTGATTGAAAGTTCTGTCAGAGCAACGACGAAACAGTGTATTTGTAATCGCCATTATTCTAATCGCGATTATAAATGGTTCTTAAAATATCTTGGTATCCATGCGAATTTAAATTGTCACTATTGATATTGTTCTAGTATTTCACACTCAGAATATTATAGTCTTGTCTAACAAAGAGATCTGACTCATTAAGATATCTTCTTTAAATTATCAAGCCAGCACGGAGTGTTGTTATGTCGTTTTTTGTGTCTCACCAGTGATACAATAACTTAATTATTATCAGATGTTCGTAGCTCATTTGGAAGTAAGCGGGTCTTGAAAGCTTGACATATTTTAATCTAGAAAGTAATTAACAGTAAATTGAAATGCAAAATACTACGAGGATGCAAAACCACACCTTGTATAATGCAAGGTGTAGTTTTGCATCCTCGTCAAAATGAAGGAGGTTGTCATAGAAGACGTAAATAATCAATTTAATTACGGTAACTGGTTAGTAATATTAAACGTTGCTTTTTTAGTTTTTTTTTTATTTGACACTATTTCAGAATGAAGCCCTTCTCAAAAGAGAAGAATCACTTGTTCATTGAATAAACGTTTGCGTTTGTTTGTGTGTGTTAAAACACGGTTATAGGGCTAGTATAAGACGGGCTGCGTTTTAATACGGGTGGCGTACACTTATCGATTTCCGATATTAAGAAAAAAAATACCTACCCATTTTATTATTGATTCGGGTCAAGAATCATTAGCATAGTTACCTCCTCGAATTTGACGAGGATGAAAAACTACACCTTGTATTATGATCTGTGTGTAGCATTATAATTTTTATACTTTCTTTCTTTCTTTATTTCCTCATGGTAAAAGTCGATACCACAACATACAAAGTTATTAAAGATCTTTAAATCCCGCTCCTCAAAACACCTTTCTAAGATCCAACCTTCTTCCACAGTAATAGAAACCGGGGACGAGCCAGCAGCATGCTACGGCAGAAGGACCCTAGTCCTGGCGAATCACCAGAGCACAGCAGACGTGCCCATACTGATGACGGCCTGGAACCCAAGAGCTGGAGTCCTGCCCAACCTCATGTGGATCATGGACAGGGTGTTCAAATTTACCAACTTCGGCATCGTCAGTGTCCTGCATGAGGACTTCTTTATTCAAGCGGTAAGTGGCTTTATGGTCTTTTATATAAGGCATATTGGTTATGAAAATGTTTACAGGATGTTATATTTTCAGGCGTTTCGAAAATTATTTTGCTTTCATTTTACACTAGCACTTTGCTGCTGTAATTTTCATGATTCCTTCTTTTATATGAAGCCATAAAAGCGTTTACATAGTTTATTGTATGCGGAAAAGGCAACATATTTGCTTGCCTCTTTACGAATAAAATGCCGCATTTGTTTCATAATTCATACAATCAACTTTCAAATAACGTCTTTTTGCCTTGGGAGCAGGCACCCCAGAACGCCACCTAATACCATATTTATAGTCCTTTTGCTTCTTCCACATTCATACATTTAATTTTGGTCATACACGCAATTGCGAGTACTACTGGTCTGATGTACTTAACCTTTATATCGATTGACAGAAACTGCAATAGCAGTTCATGTACTTTACAACCCCTCCAGACGCTTTCACTTAAGAAACAACAAAACAAATGATTACACCGTAAACTGAAAGAAGAAACAATCTTTATTACACACTCACGTCTAACTGATCCATCACAATAACTAATTTATAGCCTTTCACTTTATTGACGTATACAACAAAATCACCAGGCCAGGTGTCCCCGTAAAACTAAACTTTACATCCAATCGTAAAGTCTAATCGTTTGACCTACTTGTGTAACCAGGTCGAGCTGTCAAAGACCAATATAACGTTAATTATCCTGCACTATAAATTAGTATGGGCCGTCAATCTTGATTGTCGTATCAGGGTTCCATTTTTCTTTCTTCATTGATCGTGAATTTTAAATGTGATTGGACGAGCTATTGTTGTTCGCCTGTTGGCAGAGACTTTCATGCAGGTTAATCAATCTCCTCAGCTCATAACAGTCCACTGCAGGACTTAGGATTCCCAAGCGGTGCCACCACACCTTGTCCTCTGTCTTGCGTCTAGTCTGTCCCAGATACTGTTTCAAGATCGTCGGTCCGTCTAACTGGAGGGTGTCCCACTCTACGCTTGCCAATACACGGCCTATACTCCAGGACTTGTTGGCTTCATCGGCTGTCGGTCCATCGACAAACATACCTAGCCCACTGAAAATTAGACTATGCTTAGCGCCTTCAGTGGTTTCATTAGTATCCCCACATCCAGTCAGGTCTTTTGTTAAACTCTCATTATCTGATTAGCTTGCAATGCCCTTTGATTGAGGATTGTGGTTTTATTCACCCAGAACCATAAATATTGAATTATATAATTGCCTCTCATTAACACTTTCAACCGACCCATCTATTTAAACAGCTTCAAAAGTGTTTGTTAGAGTAACCTCTCAAATTCCCCTCGCCACCAATTAAGGGGCGCTAATAACCCATCGATAATTAGCTCATCCGGGATCGGGTTCCCACGATACACAAATATCCCGAGATAGCGGTACCATGTGTCCCGGGCAGGACTGCTTTAAGACGTGTCATGGAGCGCCCTTTTAACTTAGACGTTAAAAGTCGGTGTTCCGGGACAATGCGCATTCGTTTCTCAATCCTTTCTTACTGCAGGCTGACGAGAAGGTCTACACAATAAGGAAAGTGACAAACGCTTTCAAATAATTTCATAAATCTACAAAAACTTTCAGCAGGATTGACTAAAACTTTTCGGTAAGCTAGATCAATACGTTTTTGACTTTTCCGTCATCGTTATGCGAATTTCCCTTTGCGTATGCCCTCAGTTCGAGTTGCATACTTACGATAGCTAAATTAGAGGCTTAAGTGAGTCGGTTACTGTAGTTGGTTAGAACTAGTGTTTCTAAATTAATCCCTTCAGCTAAACTGTTTTTGTGAAGTTCTTGTGTTACTTTGCTTATCTTGGTGAAATGCACAGTTCAACTCGTAGACGCGTGGTCTTAGTTCTTTTAAGTCTATATGTTACCTTATTGATATCGACCGTAACATAACAACTTTTTTTTGTTTATCAATGTTTCATCAACGGCCGATCAACTTAACGCACTCAACCCATAACAAATTACAGTTCACCTACCAAGCCACTTACATACACAACATGCAATAGCCAACAATTACTTAAAGGCCTGTTGGTGGATCGTTATCACATTAAAAGTATACATTCCGTTTCGTCTCGGGCTTCCATTAAACAATATTGAAGACGAACGGTTAAATGAAGTACTTTCTTGATAGTTTAAGGCTATGTTATCAAGTAGATCCAAGATGGTCTTGTTTGATTGTGGTGAGGTAACTGTATAGAAGAGGTGAGAACTATGGTCAAAATATTGGTTGCTTGACACAAATATTAGAATGCTGAGTAGCGTTCTAGTGGCGCGTTTAGAAAGGATGAATGCGATTATTATATTGTTATTGTGTTTATTCATTTTAGATGAATTATATTTTTAAATATAAAAACAGTAAAAATTCTAAAAATTTTAGCGCTTGCACCGGCATCGAGAATAGAGACCAAGCTACCGGCCGGCGGTCAGGGCTCAGATATCAGTCGAGACTTTTGGTAATTAAGCCATTGCCTGAAACGACTATCGGCACATTGATCGTTGAGTTCACATCCCACACGTCGACAACCTCGCGAGCCTAGTCAAGTTACTTGATTTATATTTGTTGTTTGTAGGCACGTAAAGCCAAGTCAAAGGTCCACGGGCGGCATAAAAACTCTAACACCAGGTTAGGCGATAAAGAACGCACGATAAAGAAGAAGATTTGTTGTTTTTAATAAAATATTCCGATAGAATTGATCTCTTTAGTAGAGCCAGCCTTCGCAGATTACCTACAAATTCTGAGGCTAGCTTGGGTATGTTTTAAGCTTTAATAACATTTTACTCAAATACTTTACTGCATAATGTTCAAAGAGGTCTAGAAACATTGGTTGTACCTTATCTAAAATGACTAGCAGAGAACTCAACATAATCCAACCCATTAATTCCATCTAAACTTTGATTGAATATAATCCGGTATACAGATGAGTTCTACAGATTATTATCAATTTATCATACAGATCATCTTTGATGGGTACTGCATTAATAATTATGTATTTTGATAGGTATACCGAAATTACAATTTTGGATTATTATAGTTATGGGAGCTAAGGTCACGTTCCGTTAAATTGAAATGGAATTACTGAGAAGTTTCTCTCATGCATTTGTAGTTTTATTTAGGGCGAAGTAGTACGAGGTATAAGGTGGTTTAAGAGCGTTTACGCCGTTCATGCGCTGTTTGACTCCAAAACAGTACTTTTCAAACCCTTTAATACCATCAACCCTTTATTTTACAAAAATGATAATTACTAATAACTTTAGGAAATTTCGTTGTCTCAATAGTTGGGGAGAAAAATATTTCAATTAATAGAGTATTGGTAAATTGTATCAAGATAACTCAACAGAGGTTTTCTTAATTTCCCTTTTAGCGTCAGTTTCGACGCTCTAATTATAGGAAACCACTGGCAAACCTAATTAGATTTTTTTTTTTACCTATTGCTAAGATCCTAAGGAATATAGTTGGAGAAGAAAATTTTTTGATTTAGGTTTCTTTATATAAGAAATTAAAGTTCAAACAATGTGAAATATTAAGGAATTAAAATGATTTTTTCACCGATATATCTTACTTGATTTAATATAATAATAGCATAATATAATAGAAGAACATATGCTTTAAAACATCCAATTTAAAATTTCAAATAATTTACAGTGATTATTTTTCTATAAATATTTGAAAACTACTATAAATCACTGCGCGCGAGCAATTTCAAATCAGACCGCCGCGAGGCTTTCTAGAGAGAGGACATGTCGCTCGGCGCTCTGCCTGACCCGAGTTGACCTTAGTCGTACTTGGAAGGATAGCGGACGTTTATAGTGTGATTAAAAAATCTTGGTACTTTGATGATTAAATTTTTTTACTATTATTTTTGATGACTGACAATATTTTTAGTGACAACCAATATCTACCCAATTTTTTTACATACGAATTTTATTTATTAGAACTTTTACTTATTTTTTTGTAAATAAGAACATAAATTGTTTTTAAAGTTAACGCCAACCTATTGTATTTCCCTCATAAGAGGTGTCACTAAGAGGAACATCGCGTCAGGTTAAAATATAATATAAAATAAACGTAAGTAAATCCGTATAAAGTGATTTATTTGAATAGAATAAGAAATATTTATTAATCAGTCACAAATCAATAATAATTAACGAAGTTCGGTTTCTTTCTAAAGTTTAGATCAACAAATTCATGTTTGAATAACTAAAAAACGACTTTAATATTAATCATAACTATAGCTATACTTGCAATATATTATTGAATACTTATTTTATGCACTCGTACTTTAGTAATCCGTGTACGTTCAAATTCAAATTCAAATTAAATTTTACTACAACTATTGCACTCGAACGGATCATAGTGGGTTAGTTTGACTATAGCGCAAGAGAACGCGCCAGCGCTATGCACACAGGCACGCGCGCTTTTGTGTGCGTAAAAAATGCATTGAATTACCTAAACTTGACTTCGCGCGATAGACGTAAACGCTCTTAAGGGCCAATCAAAAGGCATTAAAGTACGCGTACCAATATAGTTTTCTGTGGGATAAAAACTTGTTGCATAATTTTTATGCTATTCATGCTATCTTCGTAACTGTCCGCCTGGTTAGTCTAGTGGTCTATAAGTGATTTGTGCCCGGTTGTTGGCAATGAGACATAAACATAACCAGTAGAATGTGGGTGTACCTAGGTACACCTTTGCCCAACCCTTCTGGAAAAATAAGCGTCGTAATTTTATCTTTAAAACATTGAGTAGTATATTATGGTCATTTAAAATAGGTGGCTTAAAGCTCAATCGGGCTCCACAGTGCTCAACGGTGCTTGTGCCAAAAGCTCTAGTCACATTGTTCTTCTTAGTATGTGTGAATCTTGGCTACACTTGCTGTTGAATGTCTAACGTTTTGACTAAGCATTTGTAAGGAAGATACACACTGGTTGCTTGCAAAACTTCAATTAGAATAAGTATAAAACAACAATGGTGTAGAAATAACGACACCTTTAAAGTTTAGAATGGGTACAACTTTACCATCCAAAAATTATGTTAGACTTGCTTTTTCTAGCAATATAGCCGGCAAACGAAATCGAGTTGGTCCAGAATTTGGCGCTACCAGTTTCTGCAGACAGCAGAGCACTACGACGATACGTCTGTGGAACTGTAAGCCACTTTTACACTGTAGGGTAAAGTCAACTGTAACTAGATTTTTCTTGATTCGATAAACTGAGTACAATATCACGCATGTTTCAGTGATTATGAAATCAGGAAATAGATTCTTCTTTTTCTCAATCACATTTCAGCCACCACATGGCGAATAAATAACGACAGCACATATTAATGCAAGCACATGTCACAAACACATGATTAACTGCGGATAAACAGCGGCTATTTACAGCGGAATACAGCGCTTGTATTAGCGCGACAGTTTAGTCAGGGCTTTATTTATGAGTCGGACACAATTTGCCCACAATTGGCCGTTACTCTGACGTGATTCACTAACTAACACCAAGTGTGGGGATGTAATGCGGTTTTGGTGGTCGGTACGGATGCGTTACGATTTTCATTAATATTGAATAGGTGATTATGGTGCAGGCTAGTTGTTTGCGTGGAATTGAGGATAACAACCATTTTTCTTTGCCATTGTTGGCAAAGACAACAGTCGGTTGGTGCCTAGAAGAGTCATAGCGTAAGAATAATCGGCCTATAATTTTTCTGCTACTGGGCCAGACCAGATTTCAGGCCTCTTTTCTACGACAGGGAGTGGACTTTAATCGGAAAACCTAGACCAAGCGGGGCTGCAAGAGAGCGTGCTAGCAAAATTTATTGCCTGCTGTAGTGACCTGTCAAAAAAACTTGCACACCTGTTCTTCTTAGCGTGTCGATGGTTAAATTGTGCCAGCCCAGATCCGAGCCACTAGTTTGCCGCCTTTAGTAGCGTCTATCAGTTCCTGTTATGAACAAACAAGAGGACATAACTTGCACACTAGAGATGCCTTATTGATTCAATATGAACTTCGACTTTGACTTATCAATAACGATTTACACATACCAAACCTCAGACACTGCCATCTCAGTGTTTGACGTTACCATAAATCTTAAAAAGCTTTCTCCCACATTCAATCAACAATCCCTCACCTTCCACACATTCCCATAAACATCCCACACATAATCCCACCGTCACGACTCCGACACGACATAAAATCGTCACGTCTAAACGCATGCCGCAATCATTCATTGTCTTGAAGCTGTCTTTGTTGTCTCGTTGCTACATTTGTCTCTAAATGTTTTAATGCTTTTAACTAACATGTACATCATAAAGTATTGTATGTACTGTGTGGTGTATTAACATATTTTGCTCTGCTTTTGTTTTTGGTGATATATTTCCCTGTGATATTCGCGCGAGCCATGTTTTAGAGGAATGTTACGTAGTGGTACAAAGAGAATTCTGTTTCTGTGTGTTTGTTTTTGGGTGTTGCACTATTGTTATTCTCTAAGAATGTTTTACGTGTGTCTGCAGCACACAGCACCATGATTAGTTACTCATAGGATATCTATTTACTTTGACTTTATTTTTTAAGCAAATTTCTGTAAAATTACTCTTTTCGATACTCCTAATGATTAAGTTAAAATTCCAACATTCACTTCGCTATTCGGGTTTTGTAGTTGCTGCCTATCCATCTGGGAAAATGGCGTGAGTTTATGTATGCATGACAATGATTAGCCATTTAATCAGATACCTCGATCCTGTCTCACGTCTTAAGTAAACTTAATTTCCTGCCTGCGTCAGTATTCCCGAGTTCATATGACCCGATCTATTTAAATCGCGAGGTAATAGGCTTCTTTTGGGTTAGCTCGTTCCATCGTCGACTTCATCTCTATTCTCAGAACAAGATTGAGGTCAAGAGTATGCCCATTTAATATAAAAAAAAAAACTAATTAAAAAAATAAACAAGATGCTGTATTGGTCTTCAATTTAGACTTAACACGGTATAAGTAAAGGTCTTCACAGATTAAAATATGTAAGTACTTTAACTCTACACCGTTCAAAGAACACAATTTCAACACAGAACCCTTCACTCTCCCAAAAAACAGAACAAAAATCCCGTCATCTGGCGAATTTCACGAAATTCTCTCAAAAACGTACTGAAACCTCAAACATTAAGATTTACATTTTCGCAGTTAATTATTCAAGGAGGGTTTAAAACGCGGCTGCACTCACCCCCTCATAATCCGGCCGAGATTACCCCAGACCTTAGTGACAAACATTCAGCTGGGACGTACGTGAATGATTTCAGTAAAGAGCTTGTGTGAAATTGCTTTATTTAAAAGGAGCTTCGTGGAGTATATATATAGATTTGCTTGTGGTGCTGTTTTTAGCAGTAGCAGAATCTTTTGTTACATAAGTTTAGTTATTTTGTGTCTTTTGTTTATTACCTAAAAATTATACAAGGTCGGGCAAATGTTAGTTAGTTTTTCTGTTAGGAATTTCTCAGTGTAGCCCGGGGTTTAGATTTGTGCCTGGTTGATGGCACTGGGCTCGCCCAAAACATGGGACATAAATATTATACAAGGTGTAGTTTTACATCCTCGTCAAAATTCAGGAGGTTGTCTTAGAAGACGTAAATAATCAATATAAATTACGGTACTTGGTCAATAATAATAAACGTTGCTTTTTTTGTTGTTTTAATTTGACACTATTTCAGAATGAAGCCCTTCTCAAAAGAAGAGAATCACCCGTTTATCGAATAAACGTCTGAGTTTGTTTGTGTGTGTGAAAGCGCGGTTATAGAGCTAGTATTAGACGGGCCGCGTTTTAATACGGGTGGTGTAAACTTACCGATTTCCGATATTAAGAAAAAAAATATTAAAAATATCTATCTACCCATTTTATTATTGATTCGGGTCGAGAATTATTAGCATAGTTACCTCCTTGAATTTAACGAGGATGCAAAACTACATCTTGTATAACTGGGGAGATAAAATCGTCTATTGCTTTATAATGGAAACTTCAAACTTGACACTTGTCAGATGAAATTTAATAGCCTCAATCAGCCCAACGTGTGACGTCATTTGGAGGTGAAATTAAAATCAAGTATTTTTGCTAAAATAAACGCCATCTTATAATTTTAAGACCACAAAATAGCAAAATAAGGTTTAGAAACCTAAAATCTCGAAATGGTTTCGGAATCACCATAGGTTAATTTTTACTTCACATATTAAATTGGGAATTTGAAGCTTAAGAATTGACCGTCCATACAACACACGTCTGTTGCTACATTTCCTATCGGAACAGCTCAGTTAACAGTAAGTTCCTACAGAAAATCAATGTCTTATTAAAAAAACATACAATGAACGTACCAACGGATGTGACACGTTAGTGCCATACAAAGTTGTTGTTGCAGTTGTTATAGCTTTTATTGCGATGCAACAAAGTCTAAAATTAATTTCAAAGTGCACGCCAGATGTTGTAATAGGAGTTCGGATGTGTGTGGTGTAGGTGATACAATTATGGCGACTACAAAGTTTGAAATTGCTTCCTGTGTTGCTAGAAGCTATTAAGAGATTGCATCTAGCATTAGCCGCAAGTAAAATGCTAAAATATTATTTTTCTTTGTAACATTTATTAAAAAGGCTCAAAACTGTGATGAAATTCATAAAACGCTACTTTGTTCTTTTTCAAGAACGCATAGAAGGCTAAAACCTTTACTAAATGCATCAAGATCTTCATGCTCTATTTCTTATAAAGGTTTAACGTACACATGTAAACAGTACCGTTAACGTATAAAATTTGCATATAACGTCCCTTCTGTTGGGACACAGGTCTCTTTCTGTGAGAGGGATATAGTTACCACGCGAGAACTGTGCGATTTGGTATGCCTTGCCATAATCCTTTGCAGAATAGGTTACGTCCAGGGCAGATCAAGGTGACAGTAAACAGTTTTCATTTCAACCACACATATCATTCCCGCGTTCGCTCATAACTTAAACCCTATCGGAAAGTATTAAAAACAATGTTGCATACCCCTCCCGAAGCGAGTTTACGACCCCTGCCCCTTTTATAGACACAACTAATAAACTTGAATCGCCTTGCTACCGGTGGCGACGCACCGTTTTAAAACGACGTAAGTGCATAGCTAATGCATACACTTACTATCTTATGGAGTTCAAGTAAAGGATATGCTCCGTAATGAGTGTCCAGTATGGGTTTTTAATGATTGTATGCTTGTATACCGGTTTCCTGTGATGTATGTGGTGTGGTGTCGGATTCCAATAATTATGGATATTAATGGGTTTGCTTTGTTCTAATTTTGTATCGTTGTAGGTGATTAGAGTGTGGTTGGTTTTGTATTTGCAGTATCATTCATATAGAAGTATGGAAGGATTATGGACAGTTTCATAATTTCCCCGACCTGATGTCAATTTATTTGGAGTTAGTTCAGCATGCCTTTTTCTTCCATACATCTCTGTTAGCGGTTATTGGTATCTTCTTCTAATATTATTATTTAACTTCTATTATTATTATTTATTTAAGATGGGTTTGCTCTTGACTCTAGTCTAGGTCAGAGGTGACAGAAACAGAGTCGACGATGGGGCGAGCTTACCCAGAAGAAGCCTGTTTACACTAATTTTGTTGAGATTAGGGTTGAATGCGTTATCTTAACCATAAGAGCCTTTTTACATCAACATTATTAAAGATTTCATCGGTCCTGGTCCTTCTTTCATATGCGACTTTTCTGTTGCCACCCCTTTCTTTATAAGTTTTTTGAGCTGCGTGTTCTGAAAAACAGAGTTGAAATTAGTGTTTGTCTTTCTATGTTTGTAGAATTAAACGAATTTAAACTTTCCTTTAGATTGATAATTTAAAAACTCAAATAACAATGAATAATATCCACAAATGGGAAATACTTAAAAAGTTTCTGATTAAACCAAGATCAATGGGACCAGATTCGGATAAAATTGCCAATTGATTAATTCATTTCCAAACAAACAAGTTTTAGCCGCAAAATATTTTACTAATTTCTGTTCTATTTATGTCGAAAAAAAAAACAGGTCTCCGAGGCAGCATATTTATCAAACTGTCAAACTTTAGCTATTAATTGGATTGCTACACCACCGGTATTGGACATTCATCATCCAAGATGGCCGCGACAAATCTGAGCGGAACGATCGTTGTAGATGTTGCCAGATTATAAAATAGAGATTGCAGATTGATGATGGATATTTATGTTTTTCGAAAAATTGGGGTTTTGTTTAATTTTGTATACATACGTTTATGTAAATGTAAGTTTTGTTTATAAATGTGGATGGGTATAAGAGTAGAGGAAGGCCAAAGAAACGATGGATGGACTGTGTGACGAGATGATAAGTAATAGAGAATGGATGGCAAGTAATGGAGGATGGAAGAAGAAGACATGCTGCGCCGACCTCAAATAAAGTGGGATAAAGGCAAGAGAATGATAATACTTGTAAATGTATTAGGTATTGTCTACGGCAGAGCAATAAAGGTCAAAATTGACATGTTTGAAAATTCTAGTGTATAGTTTTAAAAGCTGAAATTAAGGGTCTATTCCTTGTGTACGAATTGGGGAAACCAATGATGGGATTCATAATTGAGACGTAGCTGAGATGATTGAGATGTATGTATAATGATTTACATGTGTAGTAAAACTTTATAAAATCTCATTTCATAATCTTTATACCTTGCACGGTATGACAAGCTGACAAACATCACTTTAAACTTTATTTACACTTCAATTACGGATAAAAGTAAAGAATCTAATGTAAGTAATCTAATATTATATCCACTGGAAAATTGGACTGGAAGCTAGGAATATTCCTATCTGAATTTCGTCGCTCTCAACCCAGACGCTTCCCAATTACAATAGCCACCTTTGTCACTAACGTCCAAGTCCTGTCAACAAGCTGCAGTAAATTCTGATTCTATTGAAAGACGAATTTAGTCTGAACTAATAACGGGTAAATATAAAGTTTTTATTAAATTAGAAATGTCAGTGGAAGACAGTAGTGGAAATGATGAAACTAATCATATTGTAATTGGATTTATACAATGAAGAATTCTTCTCGATTATTATTCCAAGCCCGTTCTGTTCCTCCAATCCAGACCGTCGTCTTTTCAACTTACATTTTCACTTTAAACTAGTATTTTATAAATAAATACGATTTTCAGAAAAAATATTGTCCCAGAACCAAAAAATCGAAGACATAACATTTGTTATATCCACCAAAACACACACTGGGCCCCCGTGGTGGATTTTGGCCAATCTCGTGCCAGCAGTGGGAACTTTACTTTCTGATAATGCTAATTAACGGCCGCTATACACGTTACACATATACGTCCGTTTCAGTTTGCAGTCAAAACTCCTAACATTAAAAGCCCCTAAAACATAATAAAACGCCTCTAAATATTCATCTCCCAGCAGAATTCTAAATCGGATTTGAGCTTCATCTCATAATTACAAAGACCACCTTTATCGTGGAAGCCAAGGAGTTATTATAGGAAACAATCTCGAGAGCCCGAGATTCTATTAGAGACGGGTCTATGAAGCGCTCGTGTCAGTAGGTCAACTTTGTGGAAGATTTCGTGGCATATTCGAGTTTTGATATTAGGGAAGCAGGGAAAAGTATAAAGACAACATCTCATTTCGCTATAATTGAAGACTGAAACATAAATTGTCCATCAACTCAACGGTTTAAATAACACCATGCCTATTTTTTCCCCAAGGTTATGGTATGTATGTAGTGCTTTATGGTATGTATGTATAGTACATACACATTTCGCAAGTTATGTTTACATCCCATGTAATGTATGTATGAGAAACAACGCTTACTTTTTGAGATTTACTTTTATGACACTGAATATTTCAAGTATGAACGAACCTAGGTAACAACTTTTCGACCCTATAAAGACAAACCAACACATCAATCAGGCGTGAAGCTACTTAAGTACGTCCGGCGTACTCTGGGCAGTCACACTGTCTGCCAATCTAGCTGCATGGCTAATCTATTCACCACGGCATGTGCTGTTCTCGTACCGACATGATACATGGAGAAGGTAGGGCTAATTTTAAGTAGATCTATTTCACATTTTTTAATACTGGTTAACCTTCGGGCTAGATTAGGTATAGTATGAAATGGTCCTTCGAGCCGAATTATTCAACCCCCAGTTTACTGAAAGGCAAAATACTTTGACTATCGACGGAGAATCTTAATATCGCGATGTAGAATTTGATCTAAATTGCACAATACCATCTATTGATTTAAGAAAACAAAAACTAGTTGAAAGATGTCAAAAATCTTAATATTGACGAATTCCTCAATGACGCGCAAATATTCGTATTATTTCATGCTCCCAAGATAAGATGATAAAACTCAGGCAGCGTTTCATACAAATGTGTCTAAAAATTCGGTCTTCATTACATTACATTCAAGGACTACGAAGATTTACTTTTATTTGCAAAGTACTTGATATTTTTATATCCGGCCTACGTAGGGTGCAATTCCGTTCGTTCACCCATAATTTTATTGTCGAATAATAAAAATACGACTGGCCTATAAAGATGCAGCAATCACCATAAAATTGTTATTGTAGATAACGGAAATTATGATTTTGGGTTTCTTTATTTAGGTGAAATATGTACTTTTGCAGAAGAGTTTTGGGTTGCGGAGGTCAGATAGGCAGTCGCTCCATGTAAAATACTGGTATTCGGCTGCATCCGGTTAGACTCGAAGCCGACCCCGACGTAGTTTGGAAAAAGGCTGGGCAGATGATGATGATTTACTTTCGCAGAATACGGCGGAAGAAAACTATGTTCAAGTACGCTACGAGAGCTTTATATAGTAATAGTTTGCTTTAAGTATAGTTTTAGGTTTGGGGGTTCGTCGCTAAATATAAAACAGCCTCACGGGTCGATAGTAGGTTTAGCTACCGCCAATCATCCACGGACGTACTTTGTCGAAGCCGGTTTGTTGTTTGATTGACCGTCCATTACGTATCGAGCCAGCCAGTGCTCGGAAAGCATGTCACCCGTTGGACCTGGCTGTCACTTGATGATCTGAGACGGACACTATAGGTATTTTGTATTTAAGTCCAAAAGTCTAACAACCAGCCTGTCAAAAAAGATCACGAAAAGGCTAGGCAGATAAATAAGAGTTAAATTAGTGTGTAATATTGTGGATAGAGTTTGTGCAGGGAAGTACTCTAGATTTAATCCTTCGCATTTACGCAAAGAATTTAGGTGAATTGCTTTTACAGGAGCAGAAACTCAAAGCCATTTTCTTGTTGAATGAAACTTTGAATACTAACAGCTTTCCTTTACAAAAGCGCCATATAAAATGGCGCTGGTATCATTATAAATACCTGGATCGGTGTTTATTTTCGTTGGCTCAGCTATAATTGAGTTTCTGCGAGGAGGCGCTTCCGACTGAATTTAAAATTAACAATTCTTACCAATTGGGTAACCGCTGAGTAAATAGATGTTGGGTCGCTGGAAGAGATAAGGAAATATACTTTATTTTTATGCTTTTTAATTGAAATAATTCAGGTAGTAGAATAGAATTGGAGCGTGTTTTTTTATTGCTCATGATGTTTTACGAAGTCCTAAAGAGGCTAAGGAGGAGAGTTACTTGTCTTTGATAAACGGAATTTTAATATTATTTGCTTTTAGATTACAACACTTTGACACCCGTAAATTTAATTAATGGTTGGTAATGTGTTTAATGTGCTCGTAGTATGGGGTTTGTATGTTTAGAGATTTTAAAATTAATTAGCGCTTATATATCAGTAATTTCGCGGAGTTCTGCTTACCACTATTATACCAACATTAGTTTAAACATGTACCAATAGAGACTGACCTCGACGACACTCTTTAGGTCATTATCTAATTAGCGAACACACCTATAAAACACATAAACACCTTCCGTAACGACTAAACATAACCAAATTGGCTTAGTTCTGTAAAGAAACTGTCGGTTAGACCTGTAGATTTGTCTGATCTGAACAAAGTTCGTGTTGTTTCGATTAGAATACATCTATACAAATAAATAAAATTAAAGTGTCTGTTTGTAATTTCGAAATACCATTTTTTTTATTGAATGCATATGAAAGTATATTATACGGTACTTATAATATATATTTTTTTAATTTTTGCCTTTCTGTGTGTCTATTCGTTCCGGCTAATCTCCAAAATGGCTGCGCCGATTTTGGCAGTAGTTTTACTGGCATATAGCTGATGTTATTAGGAGTAACTTAGGCTTAACTTAAGTACTTTTATTTCAGAAAAAGGATAAGGGTTACGGCAAAAAAAAAACTTGCAATTGTTACCTAAATCTGATTAAAATAAGGAAGTAATATTTTAATAACAATAATTTCACGCGGACGAAGGTCGCGTCAGCCAACAGCTAATACGTCAATAAAATTCAGAATAATGGAATACTTCTCGCAAGTGGTGCCACCACCACTTGCCTAAAATAAATGCTACGTCTAAGGATCGATAGGTACGATAGCTGAAACGATTACCTACTATAATATTATTAAAACTAAAACAGTCCAATCGTTCGGTGTTGAGCACGCTTCCGGACGACATATAGCCGTTAAAAAGTCTTATGCAAATAAAAGTTCCTTCCATTTTCTCTAGAGCAGTAATCACATAAAATATCGAGGTGTTATCAGCGGGCCCCAGCTGGGGGCGGTTAATTTACCTGCCACCTGATTTACCTGTAATTAAAGATGGGATTTTGAGAAGCCAACCTATTTGTTTCTGGCCTTTAAGAAACTTTGGATATTGAAACTGCTTATTACGAGAACTGGCTGATTGAAATGGAACTCGGGGATTAAGAACTTGTTTAGATAGCCATTTTGTTTGGTCCTTGTTATAATTGATTTCGGAAAAGGTTAAGTCTTTCTTGGGGAAGAGTAAGGTATCTTCGTTTCTCAAGGGGGTGACTTAAAGGCCGATTAAAGGATAAGGCCAATATAAAGCTTGAAACAGACAAAGACACCCCCTTGTCAGTTGAAACCTATGACAATATTGTAAAAAATATTGATGTAACATATTCATACTGTGGTAATCAATCTGTCTGTCTGCCAATTGTGTTGTTTTTTGTAGTTCTTGTATGATTCTGGAAAGGTTTTTCTCTATATTAAAGTGTGTCGACCTTTCTTTGTTTTGTTTTAGCTTTTCTTCTAATATTATACCTTCTCTTGTTAGATTACTTTTTGTTGTTGTGCCGGTTATATTCAGTGTATTTGGAAATATTTCCTGACGATGATCACTACGGATGCCAATTGCAAACTGTGAACTTGTAGTGAGTCAATATGTATCTTAATATTGGATATAAAGAAAGAAATCAAAAATATTTATTAGTCTCGCACTTGACAAAACAAAGTGGTAACTTGACAATAAAAACAAGATTTAAACTTAAGAACAAATTAAAATAAAACATCTACCGATATGTATATGTGTCTAATTTTACTGGCTACTATATTAGTTTTGCTCAGTAGCTGGTCATTCGTGTAACGTGGCCTTGTTCCCGTCGGTATTCCTCTTTAATACTATGTGTTACAACAATTTGTGCATGTTTGTAACCTTGGAACACAGTTGGAGTTTAATGTCTGGCATGTTCATCATCATCTGCCTAGCCTTTTCCCAACTATGTTGGGGTCGGCTTCCAGTCTAACCGGATGCAGCTGAATACTAGTCTTTTACATGGAGCGACGGCCTATCTGACCTCCACAACCCAGTTAGTACTGGGTAATACGATACCCCTTGGCAAGACTGGTTGTCAGACTTTCGGGTCACTGACTACTTGTAACTACTGTCAAAGATCTTCAATTGTCAGCCGGGACCAATGGCTTAACGTGCTTTCCGAGGCACGGAGGAAACTCGGTATGTATGGGTGGTCACCCATCCGCGGAGCAACCCAGGCAAGCGCGGCTTAACCTGACGATTGACGATTTATTTATTTATTTAACAGTTTATGTACACACTGAATACAGAAAAGAAGAAAGTAATATAAAAATAGTACAAAGGTGATGCTTATTTCTAAAGAAATCTCTTCCAGCATACCTGCGCAAGGAGATACTAAAAAAGATATGTAGACATAGTGTGTAAAAAAAGAAGAGAAAAGGGCATACATAAAGCAGATAACTATTTTAAAAATAATATACAATATAAGAATATACTTACATACGTATAAATACAAAAACAATACATACAACAATACTATAAATACAATAAAATAAATATTAATGCAAAGTTATGACGAAATGGAAAGATAATGTTCTTTCACTATTCTTTTGAAAGCCTACCACTTACAACCTACCTTTTTACTTAGTAACCACATTGTAGTCCAAGGGTGTTGAATTCGATATGAAAATGTGTCAAGATAAAGATGAATATTCATGATATAATGGGATGTGTGTATTTGTTGAAGTTTAAATAAAAGGGTAGGTTTAGTGATCTAAAGAATGCAGTGTTCTTGTTTATAGTCTCAGTGCATTTTTTGAAATCCTATGCATATCTTGACTTCTCCGCTGAGGTCGGACCAGAAAAGGGTGGTGAGATGACCTGGACGCGCACTGCGGAGCCTGGTTTGAGATGGTACACGGAAAGAGTACCTGGAAAGATATGGGGAGGCTTTTACAAAACAGTAACGATGGCCATTAAAAAAAAAATGCGTGTTTTAAAAACGTTCTCTACATGAAGAATCAGATCCTGATTTTCTTTTGTATTCTATCTAAGTATAACTTAAGTCCTTAACCAATATTGAACACCAAATCTTCGAGTATAACCAATCCAATTAGCAAAATCAATGACGACGCGATAATTGTTCGAGTTGGACGGCAGCCATCTATCGTGTCGTACAAGATTCGATTCCCCGACAGCGTCCATTGTGTCGGGGATATACGGGCCAACGTTTAACTTCACATGGCTTACTGCTATTGTTGTTTGATTTGGTGTAGTTGTGTTAAGTGATTATTGCATTGATTTAGAACTAATATGCTATTTATCCATTATTTTTATTTTATTCATTTTTTTATTTTTTATTTACCTTCAGTCAAACCAATAGCTGCCTTTAAAATATTGTTTTTAATGATACGATCGGCCATTGTGTCATCCTGTATAAAATGTCTAAACAAAAATCTGTGAGTCCAAATCACACTTGTGTCTTTGGACTCGTTCCTGACTGGCTGGGAGAGTGGGAAAGGCATAAGAGAGACCGGGACAGAATAGGTTTTAAAAATACTTTGAATTTATTATGTGAGAGTAGTAAGACAATTCTATCTCCCTCTCTCTGATATCCTCAAACCTCGTCTGAACACGATCTTGTCAAAGAGACATACAATTTCGTATGTAAAGCAATTGCGGCTGCTTCTGTTGAATTCAACAACCAATGTTTTAAAAATCACATGGATTCTAAAGCTTGCTGCAAACATGGAAAAGTAAAGATTTTAAAATCACAGCTTTTAAACTATATTTTGTCTTTTTGACTATTTTACGTATTAACCTCACCGCGATCAGAAGCTTATTGATAGATGCTTAGTTCGTCTAATGACACGAATAAAAATATATTTTTTTTGTCTTTAAAACTACATAGTACTTAAAGCGCTCACAAGCGCCTCTAAAAACCATTACAAAAGTAGAAAACAAAATAAACACGAAACAAAATTCACAAGTTATATCTCGGCGAGTTAACTTGGACTTCTTTAAAGCCCCATGTAATGTTGGCAGATTTCCAGAAATGCATACTCGGGCAAGCGAGTTCGTTCCTTAGACTGCAACTGTTCTGGGTTTATCGACTTTGAGAAAAAGTGGCTATTTAAAATAGTATTGAAAATGTCAAGAACTGTGGAACTGTGGGTGACTTTCGTTTTGTGGAACGTTCTAAACAACTGCATTGCTTCTGTGTGTGGATTATTGCGATGTGAGGTTTTAACAGTCTTTGTAACAAAATTGATGCTGTCTGGGTTTGTATTGACAATTGAATCTATTAAGTGTTTTTGTATCTGTATTGTAGGTACTGACGTACCATTTTATTAATTGACTCTTGACGATGATGATAACGTCGGAAAATTTTATTAAAAGGATATTATGAGTAGGCAAAATACTCATTTTTTAACTTAACTTTACAATAGTTCTAGTCTTTCTTCTTTCTTTCTTTAACGTGTGGTTAGTGCCTAACCTGGTGTCAGAGTTTTTATGCTGCCCATGGGTCTCTGACTTGGCTTTACATGCCGTCGAGAATTATCCCTAAGGCATGCTGGTTTCGTCACGATGTTTTCCTTCACCGAAGCAAGTGATAATTATACAATAAAAATATGAAATAGTTCTAGTTAATATGGTCTATACGAGTATAATATACTGAGAAAATTTCTGGAATAAAGAACAGTGCATCGAACGTGGGTAGCATCGGAGATTCCGTAAAGCTAACCTGCTTGATTTAGTTTACATCTAAAGAGTCTAAATATCTCTCAACTTTCCGCATTCACTAGACACGTATACCCCCCTTTTTTCGCGAAAAAAAAAAACTTAAAAAGACGTATCACTTAACACATGGTAATACACCCAGGACACATAAAACTGAACACACCTTCCGCCAAATAATTTATTCATAAAACATCCAGCCTGAAATTTCAAAATAAGACGAGTAGCAACTTGCTCTAGGTCACTATAAAAGTTTAAGGTTTCCTTCGGCTGTGCGCTGAAATTTTCAGAAGTTTCAGTTGGCTCGCAGCCAGGTGGAGCGGGTTCACACGTATTTATTATGTGTGCCTGTATATCGTGTTTTTGTTCGGTACTTTGAAGGCTTGTTTATGAATTCATGCCGTTTTGTTTTCAAGTCGAATGTCCGAGGCCAGATTGTATCTATGCTTGGCTTTCATGATTGGCGTAAGGGAGGGCCAGTACTAAATGTGAGGTCAATCAACTTACCTTTTGTTTTAAACGATCAGAACTTCAATTCTTATACATGAATATGTGATGAATTTTTAGTAGGTGTGTCTCCAGGCAGATGATGTCTTCGTATTATTTGGTCATATTATTATGTACAATTACTGCTTATGAAAAAATAGTTCATTATAGTTATAGGTTTTTTAAACATACAACATTCATGGTAATCGAAAAAAAGATATTATTTTTTCTTTTGCCTGGGATTTATAAAAATTGCTCAAGTTTACAATATACAAGGATCAATTAATACCAGTTATTTATTGATCCTTACAATTGCAAAGTTTAAGGCGCTGTGCATAGTAAAAATGGGCTTCACAAAAACAGTTTTTTAGCAAAATGTATACATTTTAGAGCAGCAAAAAAAATATATGTTAATCTTGATCATATTTATGAGGGAACTGTTGTGTTCAAAACACGTTTTCGTTAAATTTTCCCGATACAAAAAAATCGTAAACTTACTATTAAATATTGAAATTCAAACAATTGTAACTCTATCATCTAAGAACAAATCTTTATAAAATTAAAAACAGTGATGTAATATATAATAATAAGGGGAACTGTTGTTTTTATTTATCGTTTGAAATGAGATTATTGTAAGAATTAACATATTCAATGATAAATAATTGGAACGGGTCGAACGAAACCTCACGCCATTGCATCCTCTTTTGGCTTCTCTTTCATTTTTACGCGGTGTGACAGTGACCGCTGAGGCGTGTTGCTTGACGGATCTGTGTCATTTTTTTCAAAATCATTTACGTATCTGTTTGTTGTTGAATGCTGTTTATTATACTTATTTTGTGAATAGTTATTTCTAAGTTGTGGTGTTGGTGCAAATTTATGTTCGATTTCAGTCATAAATTGTGTAAATAAACAACAAACAGTGTACATCAGTGGCGAAGAGTCAAAAGAACCCTAAGGAAAATTATACTACTATTTTTTTTGTCTTCACCCCCATTTTCTTCTATTTTCGTTTTGCCTTAAATTTCGTTATAAGTGACCCGAAAAGCACGAAAATAACACCCATGATTAAAATAGCAAAAATTTTCGTAGGCGCCAAATTGATCTTTTTTCATCATTTATTGTGTAGAATAAAATGTAGAGGAACTATGAACAAAATAAATGTAATTTTATCTTTTATAAATAGGCCAACAAAAAAAAAAGTTGATACCAAATACGTTATCGACTATCTGTCTAGTTCTCCCCTACATACTTTCTATTTCTGCTCCTGTCGTTACTCGATAATCTTCGGCTTACCTAATTCCCTAAAAAACGGTGCTGCTAGCCGCGAAGTCACGTGTGCACGTACATACGAATTTAGATCTGAATTCTGACACCCGAGCGTCGGCTTATTTGGCGCTACCTGTTATTTCTTGACATGAAAAAAGTTGGCATTTTTGTAATGTTTTCATTCCTATGATGTATTAAATGGAATAGAGTTTTACATCACAGTACAGAACTGCGATGTAATACTCTATTTAACTATAGAAGAGACTACACAGAGTACTTTGTTCCCGAAGGGAAACCGGCAGGAATCGGCTTAGGTGCCTTCGGCCCTGGTGTACATTATAAAAAATGGGTAACAAAAAAAATATACGGAGGACAATAAAGAGATGTTATTCGATGAAACAAAACACATGAACGAAGTTGTAAAGTAAGTACCTTACTTTTTGTGCACACCTTATTTTGATTGTATGTATTATTTTATAAATGCGTAATTTCGACATATACATACATATATATGTATATCCATAGCTCGATTGGTGTAACTATCTCATGCGTGGGTCAATTTTCTACATCAATGTCTAACCCCGGGTTCAGACCTCAGAGTAAATGTATTCTTTTTGTTGATTTCTTTTGATATAATTGTTTTTTTTTTTAAATTATAATCTTTTTTTTTTCTTATTTTCTTGTTTGAAATGAATTTTTATATTTATTTTTTAAAACAATAATGCATTTTTTCCAATTTAAAAACTTACTTGTTTAAATTTTAGATTACAAAAGGATTCTGAGCGTGAAAACCCTGGGACATCATTTGTAACACCAGGAGCCAATCCAAAATTAAATTATGATGAGTAAGTATTAAAAGATGGGCGAATGTCATCACACAATGAGAGCCGACGGACAGCTGATGACCCCGCGATCGACTTCAAAAGAGGTGTTGTGAAGAACTTCGCGACTTCCAGCCCGATTGTTCTGAATCAATAATAGTTATTATAACACAGGGAGACTAACCTTACCGAACGTAGGTTCTCAGCTAAGGTCTAGATACCTATCCACTCGTCTATATGTCCACTCACTCGTATGTCCAGGCATTGTATTCGTACACAATGCGTTATTGCCGTGATTTGGAATTATGTATTTTGCTTTTCTGTTTATAAAAAAACTGACGTGTTTTTTATTACAGAGAAATCACTGACGATGTGCTATTCGTTGAGCCGTCGACCGAATCTCAAGATAATGCATACCCACCAGTTCATGGACGAAGAGTCGTTGACATAACGCATCTCATCCAGCAGCTGCAAACTATATCCGGCCATAATTCTTTGTTCAATTGTAACGGTTGATTGCAAAGGTTGTGGGGGGAAAGAGAATTAATTTATCTCTTCGTCGGGGTTACCGCGCGCGTTGCAGTGCTGTAGTCGTTTTTTTTAATGACCCCTACCCGAGGCATCTACTTCATATAAAAAATTTAGGGAAAAGTCCCAAAAGCATCCTGAAAAAGTTTGAAGAACGAAGACTGATGAAAAGAAAATTAAACAAAGCAAAACCTCATAAAAAAAATCGGATGCTAAAGAAAGACAATGCTGTTCAATATGATTTTCGGCTAAGCGTGGACAATATGTCCGGTTAAAAATATTTTTACTAAACAATATTATTAATTCTGAAAGAAATATTTTTGCAGATCCCATAGTGGCCAGGTACACGTACAAAAATCCGAAATGAAGAGTAATTAATAATATCTGTTATTTACAGGTTACAGCTCATAGCTTGGTCTGTCACTCATGCTGGACATTGCCAATAAATAACTTACCTGAACAGCAAAATGTACCAAGCACATCAAGCGGTCATCGAAGAGAGCTATGTCTAAATTGCGGAAGTTCTATACGGTGTAGCAGATCTCATATTCTCAACACAAACTCAGACAGAGAAACACATATAAGAAATGCTATCAGTGAGTGGATAGCACCACAACAAGTAAGGACGGATTAACTTTTTATTAAGTTTACATTAGAATATTATGTGAATTACAATTTTGCTTTTAAAAATGTTTTTACATAACACTAACTTGTTTACTGAAAAGTTATTCTAACTCTCCATGAAAGAGCAACATTTGATTTCTATGGAACAGAATAAAAGAATGTGTTATTTTTTATGTGTTACTTGTACCCTCTTTAGTTAGAATTCATTCCTAAATATAATTCCTAATATAATCTCTGGGCAGCAAAAAAAATTCAAAATGAATTGTTAGAAACTCAATTGATTAGTGTTTTGAAATGGCAATAACTAAGAATTAAATTGTTCTAGGTTCATGGCTCAGATCGCATTTGCCATCCATGTTGGCAACGAGCTGATCGAGTACCAGGTCCTGCTCCAACTGTCACAATTGTTTCACCTACAATTAACTAGCCCAATTTCACAAGAGCCCCTGACACACAAGCCTTGTTTTTGCCCTGATTGTGAACCATCACAGCGACTCATATTTGTAGTCCCAACATGGCTAAGGGTGAAGTTATTCACAGATTAGAATTTTTATGTCCCTAAAACAGCAGAATATGCAGATTTCATTTGCTACAAAATAACTGGGATGAGCTCCTTACAACTTTTTATTATATAATAAACGTATGACTTAATAAAGTCAAAATAACAAATAATAACTAATAGTTTTATTTTAACCACCCAAATACAATCCTATGATATGTAAATAATCCGATTACATCAAAATACTACTGGCAAATTGATTATAGAAAATAATATGCTTATTACAAAGATTTTATCCGACAATTAATTTCAATTTTTCACATGCCATTTGAAGCATATTCTTGCATCTGGCTACAATTTTTTAATAATATTTTCTTTCCTATACTTATGTAGTTTTTAAAATGCAAGTATTTTATTAATAAAGATCTTGTCCACGTTTAGCCTGATCATCCTAACAAACTGAGCAATTGCCTTTATGTATTCTTACTATTCATACATCTATCTATCGATCCCATCACCCCGTCCATAAGTCCACTCTTTCATTCGTCTCTCAGCGTCCGTCTTTCCTCACTTAGTATTCGAATACACCGTAATTTTCATTTAGTTGTAACCTACGTCACTAAAGAAAAGATACTAAAATGACCGCACTTAGCTTTTCTCTCACTCTCACATTATACAGTGCGAGTAAAAGGGCACGATTAGCTCCTTTGTTTGGCCGCCATTCACAATAATTCTTTTCTGACACGTGATATAAAAGTCATTGCAAATTGCAACAAAAATTATACAGATAAATTAAATTGAAGTGTCTGTCACTTCAATTTAATTTATCTGTATAATTAGAAGATGTATGGTTTAGAAGACGCAGATTGCCAAATTCGAAATAGTAAAGGCAAATAGGCAGAAACGACAAAGTGTTTTGGTGTTTTTGGTTGTGTATGGTTTTTTGTTGCAGATTCTCAAAATGGCAAATTTTCAAAATTATGAAAGTATTATTTTTATTCCTCTATATAGTCGTAAAAAAAGGAACCCTTATAGATTCGCCCTGTCTGTCTGTCTATTTGTCCGTCCGTATGTCACAGCCATTTTACTCCCAGACTATTGGTACCACAATGTTGAAATTTAGAGACTAGGTGTCTTCTAAGAATCGCTACATAAAAGTGATGTAAAATTATGAAAAAAAAAAAAATAGGTGTGGCTCTCCCTACATGTAACTGTGTGGGGTGTCTATCGACAGCTCTTGAAAATTGCTATTGAGGTTTCTAGCACACTTTCTTTCTTAAGACAATGGTTGATGACATTTGCTTCCGAAGCCGTAAAAAATGTGTGGCCCTCTCTAAAGTCTAAAGTAGGAGAGAGAAAATTCTGAAACAAAAATGTATGTAGGGTTAGCGGATTCGTCAGCGCAGATGGCAGGGATATCGCGTGATCATGGTGACGCAGCGAGTAGAGGGGGCGAACAATACAAGCGGTGCGCTCTCAGGAGTCTCAGGGCCCGGTCACTTTTGCTTGGGAGCTCAGACGTGACAGACGTTTGTTGGGAACAGTACTTTCGAATTATTTCGGTGTTTAACGGTTTAACATAACTGTGTTGTTTTCGTGATTTTTTATTTAAAAATAAATAGTTCTAGGAAGTTTTAGTTTTCCTTTAAAAAAAAATGAGCTTCTGATCTATAAGAGTAGATTATAAAAAAGTCTCCGAAGACCATTTTCATGTAGCTGCAACAGTTAAGGTAGTTCCCCTTACTGCCCTACTGAAAGTTTCCACCCTGTATATAGATTTATTATTCGTCAGACGAATCTGTTATTACATAATTATTATCTCTAAAATCTTTTCTAGAAAATAACAATTATTGATTATATTATTTAAAAATAAGAAAAAAAGAACGAATTTTAAAACAACTTCTCGAAAATATGTAGGAATAAAAAAAACAGCTGTTTCCTACAAAACTGCAATACCTATGGTCGTAATGTATGGAACAGCTGTTTTTTTTCCACGAAAAATTTATTTGTGGGGGGATTCAGAATGATGCACTCAATACGTGGTAACCATTTTAGAGTCGGTGTCCCTTCCACCATCTATAAATAAGAATAAGAATATTGTGAAGGACGGCACGGTTGAAATAATAAAATGTCGGGCATGCCACCGTCCGGGCGAATCAATCCGTCACATTATCTCCGGGTGTTCTCGTCTAGATACCGGAGAGTACTTGCATAGACACAACCTTGTAGCCAGGATTATCCATCAGCAACAAAATACAGCTTTGTGGAATTGGCGGTGTCGTAATGGTCGTCGGAATGGGCCCGATCCAGTTCTTGAAAATGGCAATATCACACTGTACTGGGATCAATCCATCATCAGTCTCGGGACTATTACAACCAACAAGTCTGATAAAGAGCGATCAGAGCGGCGCGCAATGATTGTTGATATAACGGTCCCGCATGACGAGAACCTCGTGAAAGCCGAGAAAGATAAGCAAATCAAGGATCTTGACTTGGCTCGCGAGGTTGTCGACATATGGGATGTGAACTCAGCGATCATTGTCGACTGCCAACTGCCTCGACCAATACCTGAGGAGGCTCTCGTTAGGCAGCTGGATCAAAGGCTTGATTCAGAAAACGGTACTCCTCGAGATGGCTCGAATTGTTAAGAGGTTCCTCTCTCTGGAGCCCTGACCGCCGGTAGCTCTGACCCTGTTCCCGATACCGGTAGACTACTATCTTTTATGTTTTTATAGTGATTTTATATAGGAATATTTAAAATAAAATGTAAAAAATAAGTTAAAAAATAAATAAAGAAATAATAAATCAAAACAAAATAATATGTGATTGCTGAGATTCGAACCTAGTTTTCGCCGCGGAGGCGCAGTTCAAAGTCGAAAAGCAGCGCGCTAGGCCAATCTTACATGTTACTGGAGTAGTGAAATTACGCTTCTATAAATAATGGACGTCGCGCATCGGCAAAAGTCGGCCGATGCACCTCGCAGTAGGCGGGACTACTCGTTCCCTTTTCATCTGCTTCACCCCCTCAAATCCATAAAAGTCGTCTATTCACAGCGTCTTAAACGTTTTTACAATAAAAATCGAATTTAAATAATACGCAGTTAAAAATCACCCCGCTGTAACGACTTCTCCAAATACCAATATCCCTACCAAATTAAATTACAAAATCGTTTCCAGTACCATTTCAATTAAAAACTTGGAGTCCTCATCAAAGTTTGACGGTTCAAAACAGTGCAAAATGCGTACCTTCCGTACAAGTGTCCGCCCTGAATTATGGATGACGATAAAACGTACCTTACAAATAGCAACAAAGTTTCTCACTGTCGCCCCTCATGTTAGTAGTGCGGTATTATGGGGGCTCTCGATAGGATGTGGTCCTTTTGCTCCGACTGTTTTGGTCTTTTGCTACTAAGTGATAAAAGCAATGACAAAAATATATCTCCTATGGCAAAATTATGGTGATAAATATAGTTTTAGAGGTCCTGAAATTTTACGGGCAGGCTATGTTTATCAGCATCTTTGTGTTCTTGTCTTATTCTTGTTTTAATCTCCACTGTCAACCGTTAGGCTGTCGTTGACAGGGCAGTTTATGTACTTAAGTTGGTCTAACAGTGCAATTTTCCCTATAAAAATACGAGAATAATTGTATGGATCCAAAGATTGTATGTCCTTAAACCTTTTCCCAGATATAATTTTGTGGTCAACAACTAAGCGGATGCAACGGAAAACTAGTGTTATCATGTAGCGACTACCTTCCACATAACAAAGAAGAAAATTGCTTAAATCCTTTTACAACATTTTGACATATCAAACTGCACCCTACGCTAAAATGTCACAGCCATTTCGCATGACATTATGTCGAGTATTCACAAAATAACGATCGACAAAAACCTTTGCGCGGCAGGTGTATAGATACCGAACTCGAATGACACTATCCTGGGATTCTCCCCTTCAGCATACGAGATGGTTGCGGTTACTTCTTAATGGGTTTCTAACGTACTATTTTGCGTTTTGGGTAACCGGTTTAGTGTTGAGCAGAGCTGTTTTAGTGCTCTGTTTTGGTGGGTATTGGTTCAAGGATTTTGTTGCGGAGGTGAATTTTGTTTCGTTATTCCGAAATTGGAAGTAGTTGTGATATTCTTTGTGTATAATTTCAACATTATTATGGAGGTACATGAAAGTACATATACAATGTGTTTGGTTAACGGTTATCAATACTTTAAGGGCATACTAAATACTCATTTCTATCGACAAATACACGTTTATAGATGTTCCTAACCCAACACCCCGCGAATGGCAGCCATCTTGTTTTTTTATTCTTCTGATATAGGGTATGTTCAATGAAATGCTAATATCTTTGAATTTAGCATTTCATTGAATATACCCTGTGTTAGGAATATTTATAAACATGTATTTGTCGATAAAAACGAGTATATAATGTGCCCTTAAAGTATCGGTAACCGTTAACCAAACACACTGTATATTTAAATTCACGCCTTTTTCACATTGGGGTAGCTTGAACCACAGACCACCGCGCGCCGTCTGCCACGATCATTAGACACTCCTTTTGCATCGTCCACGTCCATACATTTGTTCTTAGACACACGCCAATAATTGTTTACACCAATACCTATTGTTCTGGTCTTTAATGGAATCTCACAAAAGTCCGACCGAACACTCATAAATACCCATAAATACAAGTTAGCATCTCATCTTGACAAATATCCGACTTTAAAAAGGGAAGTTTAATCACCACTGAATGGCATTCACCTAATTCTCACTCAGGACGAATAATTTATCCTCGGTGTCGCATCCTTAATGGAATATTCAAGTTGCAGGGCTATCACACAAACAAACGAAGACAATGGATAAAAGAATGTCCTTTTTTCTTTCACAAAATGTTTGTGACAACTTTTTGATTAATCTCCTGAACGTACATACAGATGAATATATTGTTATATCTGTGGTGACGGGAATGAATACCATTTAGGAAAAACAAGGCGCTATGTGTTCTGTGGAAGAAAAAATATTGGTGCTTTTGGTGGATAGTTTTTTTTAAATATTTAATCTGTCATACCGCGATCCACGTATTTGTTGTCGATCTAATCTCGTCTGTGGGGCAATAATGACTGGAAACTGCATAAGCCAGAGATGTTTAGAAGGACAATGAGGAGGTCTTTGCCCAGTAGTGGGACACGAAAAGGAAAAAAAAAATGTAATTATTATAGCCTTAAAGTCTAACAACTAGCTTTGCCCAGGGGTATCGTGTAAGCTAGAAATTGGACTGAGGAGGTCAGTTAGACAGTCGTTCCTTGTAAAATACTGGTATTCAGCTGCATTTGGTAAGACTGGGAGTCAACGCCAACATAGATGGGTAAAGGCTGGACAGATGATGATTATAAATTGTATGTTACTGTGAATAATAAAGAATATGAGCTCTTGACAAATCTTTCATGCTGTTTAAGACATACTCTGGAGTAAGCTTAGAATATTTTTAATTTAAAACACAAACAAATACCCATCTTTATATTATTTCAAGAAGACAAAACAAGCCAGTGACAACGCAGGCATCTGCGCATCGACGAGTATATTGAAAATTCTTCAATGGCGACGCCCCCGGTCCATTGTGATCACCGAGAGGAAAGATGTTATAGATAATAATATTATCTACACTATTATATAGTACAGGCTGTTGGAAAGAGGAACTGACACAATTTTCTTAGTGATAGAGGGGGATTTATTCTAGTATGTTTCGACTGAAACCATTTATATTTTAAGTGCTCGGTAATTGAGTAATTATTTCCTTCTTCGTTCTTTATCGTGTATAGTGCTTAACCTGGTGTCAGAGTTTTTATGCCGCCCATGGGCCTCTGACTTGGCTTCACATGCCGTCGAGAAATATCTCTCAGGCATGCTGGTTTCCTCACGATGTTTTCCTTCAACGAAGCAAGATTCCCTTTATTTCGCGATATACGTCCAAGTTATCAAAACTTTTTTTGCTGGAGCTGTAACAGAATGCAATAATTTTTGGTGTAATCTTCTAGTAATTAATGATCTTATAGGATTGGAAATCTTAAAAAAGAGTTTTAGGTGCGAACATGTTTAATATTAAAACTTATAGAAAAATATATCTTTTAAGATTTCTGTGGAAGCAAATGATGCCACCAATCTCTCAAAAAGTAGTATCAATCCTTATACCAAACATAGGTACTGTATACTTTGCACATGCTATGAACTAACTCGAAGTTTGATGTGAGTTTATGGTGTGATAATTTTGCAATGTAGTGGGGTTAGCACTTAGGTTTCATGGTAAAATGGAAGCATCTATAGTGGGTAGTAAAAAGAGAAATATAGAAAGGTTGACTTTATAGCAGTTGTTTAATACTACTTTCAATATTGATACGGGTATCGTATTTTTAACTATGTATCGGCATTTTCCCATCCGTACGCAAAATACGCGCCTTGGATAGATGTGGATTTAAGGACACCATCGCCATTCTCCTGCCCTTATTCCAATTTACTTGGGGTCGGCGCAGCATGTATTCTTCTTCCATACTTCTCTATTACTCGTCATCTCAGCAGTCACCTTCTTTTTAGCCATGTCAAGGATGATTATTTGGTATTCCATTTTTTCATTCTTTCTTTGTGGAATTATAGACACCAGCCTAATACAACGTGGAAGGTACACCGATGCTGAAACGGTAACCACGTATTTAGTAGCTAGTTTTTTTTTAAATTATCGACGCAAAATTTCTATGTGGAGGAATTGAAACATGCATTTGTTCCTCTGGATTTTCTGATTCATCAGCCTGCCTGCCTCTCAAGCTGTCCTGATACGTGAATCTTACTCTGGTTCTGTTGTTCAGAATGATGTTCTGAATACGTAGTTCCCTTTTTAGCGTCGGTGTCCCTTCCACCCCGTATGCAATACAATAGTTTATTTTTATTAATATTGCCTGTACTTTATAATTGAAACTGACATAATATTAGGTAACCAAGTCTCTTGTCTCTGTCAGGATTACGTAAATATGGACATGTGTTTATTTTATTGGTTTTATTTCAACCCTAATACAAAACTGCAGTATCCTTTTTAAACAATATACTTACGTTTCATTTCTATGGTTATTAAAAAGGTATCTAGAAAAATCAAACTTAGTTTTCTAGTGCATTTTCTATTACTGTTATTTTAACAAAGAGACGCGAAAATATAAAATCTCTTACCAATAGAAAACCGCAGCGTCACCAAAATTTTCCTCAAAAGTGGTGACCCTACTCCACCTGATGTCAGATCGTAATACTTTAATAAGAAAGTTGGTGGCCACCTTTCCTATATAGAGTGAGACATAAAAAAGTTTAAATAGCATTCCTGTGTTCGGGGGTGCCTGATTTACATAAAATTTATGATTTTCGCGGGAACCTTGATTGTAATTATGATGAGTTAATTACGATTAAATAGAGAGGGGATGGGCGAAATATACTGGGTGCATTATAAGCTTTTAAATTGTATTGTATAACGGGCTGGTGTCCGCAACTCCACGTCCAAAGCGCGTGTTTTGCGTACGGTAAGCGATAAATTGCACTTTATTCATGCATTTTTACCTTTATTTTGAAAGAATAGTAGGTCTGTCAAGGACTTAAATATATTCGCGTTGGCTATATATAGCTAGCGATAAAAATATATATAAGATTTTTTTTTTTCCAAATTTTTTCGCAAAAAATAAAGTAATCCTAAAAAGAAAAGTCTGTGCAACGTTAAGTCCTACTGCACGTAGTTGAAACCTGAAAAATTAGCTAAAAGTTACCTACAATAAAAGGTTATGCAAACCATTCTCTATTCACAACCATAAAAATAAATCTTCATTACAAGCTATTGTTCCCAATCCGATATTACTAATCAAAAGTCCAACTTTCAGCCCGAACAGTCAAAGCTACGTTTTAGCCAATCAGCAATAACCTGGCCCTCCCCCCTCCGTTGCCCTCTCACTCCCCTCGTTCGCCACAACTGATTGAAATTCCATTATTATCCATCCCTGCGGTAATAGTAAATCTTTATAACTCGGGATTTTTCGTATCGGGCGGCCTTTGAGTCGCTATTCTTTGTAGTTGAGGATTTACTCGGATTAACCGAATGTCGGATAGGGAGTGTGGAGAATGTCGTAAAGTGTTGAATTGGTTTTTGGATGAAGGTTAATTATTTTGTTAGTTTTGTGTGTTGAGGGTTTTTGTTTTAGAGCTAAGGATTTGTATGTGGTATTAATTGTTTTGAAATTCTGTTTCTTGGTGTTTTGTGTCTTACGAATCTTTACTGGTTGCAAATTGAAAAAGATTAATTAAATTTTATTGGCAAAAGTAATGGAAAGAAAAGCTTATTAATGGAATAATTTATCACGAAAATCAGAAAATTGCTAACAACTATTTTTGTTTACAAAAAACGAGAAACCATTTTGAAGGACTATTTAATTGACTATCCACAGTTTTATAATCCTGGTTAGTTCACCGATTCTGACGTATTATATAAATAGTGGAATGCGTGAAATTTGCGGCTCGCAGTGCTTTGATGAACGTGATCTCCACAAAGAGGACAACACTATCGATACTGTGGAACAGGCATTTTTAGTGTACTCGAATCTTTATTGGAAATTGCGGGTAAAATAAATGGAGATGTTTAGGATAGAACATCGAATACCATCATCATCGATACATCGATGGATGTTTGGCCTTATATGGTGGATAGAAGATAGTATTTATAAAGACGTGGCTTTGCTTTATATGCGCGGCTCGCTTGATGTGCTTTCGATCTTTTTCTTTTTCAAAACTTGTCTTTCTTTTAGTGGTGTATCTCACCATATCACGGTCCTGGGTTCGATTCCCGATGTCAGGCTCAGTGTTATTGGGTAGGTAGCAGTCGGAAGTCAGGATTTTTGCACGGTTGATAACAACAGGTTTGCCTCTTGTAATAAGAGGCTTGATTTTAAACATGACTGGCGATGGGATCGTATTCAGGGTACACTTCTAGCTTAAAGCTTTCGGGGAAGACAGGCAGGATGTTAGTTATGGTCCTTCGATTTAGAATCTATTGAATAAAAAACAACGCAGTACAAAAAAAAAGTTAATAAAAGTTCCGTTTCATGTGCAAAGCTCCTTTAACTAGCCATAAAATTATAAAGGCACACTTGTAGATTACTCAAGTAGTAAGCACCAACATTAAAATAGCCGGAAAAACGTCTAGTTAAAGAAGAACTGTGCATAAGTAGACAAGGACAGTTTGGTACTCCATTGCGCGGAAATTCTAAAGGACCGAGGCAAAGCCGTGTCCTGTAGCCAAAAAAGGAATAACACCGGCTCTTTCATCATTTTAGGACTATGGAAGATACTTTCTGAAATGCACGTAGAGCTTGGTGCGACTGAAAGGGTGGTCGATATAGCGGATTTGAGGATTAAAAGTGATGATTTATGCTTATAATTTATTATCGATAATGATGATCATGGCGTTTAAGATTTATGTGCCGTTCAAAATAATGTCATCATCAATGTATTTTATGTATTTATTAGGATAAAATAATAACAGCCGCTCGGATCAATCTTCAGGTTAAGCCGCGCTTGCCTAGGTTGGTCTGTGGAAGGGTGACCAGCCATTACATGCCGAGTTTCCTCCGTGGCTCGGAAAGCACGTTAAGCTGTTGGTCCCGGCTGTCATTTGAAGATCTTTGACAGTTGTTATAAGTAGTCAGTGGCGCGAAAGTCTGACAATCAGTCTTACCAAGGGGTATCGTATTACCCGGTACTAACTGGGTTGTGGAGGTCAGATAGGCAGTCGCTCTATGTAAAATACTGGTATTCAGCTGCATCCGGTTAGACTGGAAGCCGACCCCAACATAGTTGGGAAAAGGCTGGGCAGATGATGATTAGGTTCCATCAGGATGAAAATATAAATTAATGACAATGTAACATTATCGGAATGAACGTAAGATACTTAAAGCGTTTACATTCAATTGTTATTTGAACATTCCTAGCAACACCAACAAAATTCCAACGAAACGAAAATTTGAACTTCACTAATATTCATATTTTTCATAAGTTTTATCAACAACCTTGCTTCCAATCGCGTACTATCGCACCAAAGCCTAACATGCATAAATTTTGCGATGAAAATACACCCGGGGAGACGTCTCAACTATTTACCTTGCGGAATCTGTCCGTCGAAAATAAAAATGAGGCGGAATATTTACATTTTAAAAAGACACCGACGGACTTTTAACTGTAGTCGTTTTGTTGAAATATTTAAATATCATCTAGCTTCGGGAAATAGGGTTGCCGTGTTTATGGGAACTAGAATTCGATATGGTACCGTACGCCGAAACTGAGAAAATGGTGCAGCGTGTGTTAACTCAGGGCTGCACGGGCGCTTTTATAACGCGACGTTTTTTCACCGCTTGGCTAAGCAACAAACAGTACTGTTGCTCGTCCTGGCGCTCGGGGGCTCTCGGTTAGATTCTGAACGATCAGCTAAAACGTAAAAAGCGTCACACTACAAAACCGCCCATGATTCGTGGCCTTACTCGCGGACATACAGTACGTAGCCTACTGGTGGTTAGACGCTCATGAACCCATAATAATTTCATATTTTTTTCATTTGAGGAACAAAGCATTACATCACGCCTGTGATCCCCAAAGGGTTAGGCAGGGGTGCACCTTCCTAAGAGTACACCCACATTTCGCCAGTTATGTTTAAGTCCTATGTAATAGGTGGCGAACCTATTGCCATCAACCGGGTACAAATGCGGACTCCGTGACTGCTACTGAGAAATTCCCGATGGAAAAACCCAATAACAATTTGCCCGACCCGGGAATCGAATTCAGGACCTTATCCTCAGTAACAAGCGTCAATAATTTTATGAAATTTCTACAAAACATAGACGAGCAAATCAAAATAAATTTCCACTTACTCCATCGCTCACAATGCCAATGTACTTTCAACATCACCTTCGTACGCGCGAATAAAATTGTTAACGTTACTTTTTTTCCAATAAACTCTTACGTTATTCAACATCAATCAATTAGTATCGCTGGAAAATTCCGCATCTCTCACAAATAGAGGTATAAAAAACTGAAATACGTATATTTTTTCACGGAAAATGTTTACCTATCATTATTTATTTGTGTGTACTGTGCTTTTATTAAAGCGCATGTAGTATTGGGGGTTTTTTTAACTTAAGCATATTTTTTTCGTATAAAACACAATGACCGGATATAAATGATGAACGTGATGGTGGACTATTCTACTTATTTCTTTCTTTCTGTTAAGATATCTGGCGATAAGTACCTAGCTAGCTGTAAAAAAAAAACTAATGTATAATTTTCACGAAGGCTTTCACTACAGATATTTGCAGGTATTACGCTGTAGCTACTGCACCTAGTCAAATTCCCTCTCTTCATTGCAAAAAATAGGGTGTTTTTTGCGATAGCCGGGGGACATATGCGTAATCTGAATATCAGCGAACCCCAAAAGACCGAAATAAATGCGTAACTACCGTCGAAATTCACGCGTAGTATTCGGCTTTCAGCTTAAAGACCACATTTACATAAATACATTAAATCATTCCCACCGCGCTATCGCTTTCTTTCATCAAAGAATTCATTTTCTGAATATAAATTTTAGATTTTCAAGCTCATTAACTCTTATCAGCGATTCGAAAAGGTCCTCTTTGTGCCCCCTCGGGCAGTAGAATCATTCCCCTATTGTGACTGTGCCGAAACGGGGATGAAAGTAATTTACCATGATTTGAAATAGGAAAATACTTTTAAAAAACCGGACTGGTTTAACTGCGTGAATCGGAGTGTATTCTGCCTCTTTGATTGGGTGAAAGGTAATTTTTGACAGGATCAGATGTTTTCCGCTTGTTCGAATGGATGGATGTGTCGGTGAGTTTTGTAGGGTGATTATTTTTTTGTTTTGATTGATTTTTATGTCGGTTTCTGAACTGACATTGAGTGAAAATGTTTCAGTCGTTTGTGAGGTAGAAAACTGTTTACTATATCATAAACCTATACAAAAAGACACGCCCTTTCAAAAACAAAATGCCATAACAAAAACATGTAATTTTTAAAATTTCCCCAAACTTTGTAAGTAATCGTTTTAAATTGCCTACATTAGTTTTATAACAAGGAGCTCTACCCATCAAAATAAAGCCGTAAACCGAAGCAATCTCCTTGCATTTAATTATACACCGACGAACATTTTAAACTCATTTTAAAATCAAAATCCCTTGTACTTAAGCCACAGAAGGTGCGCAATACCGAATCGATCTTCAATCTTGGTTCCTCCCTAATACATCAACAATTGCAAACTAAACTTCGCACTTAGAAAAAGAAAATTCACCTTTATGAGTTGGGGGTAGAGTTTAAATTTTCCAGGGTGGTGGTAAATATAAGTTTGTACAAAATATACCTAAGAAAAGTGGGTCTTTGTTGGCAGGTGTATAAAAAATGGCAGCCAGTAACGGCCTAGTCGAACGTTAGTAAAATGAGATCTCTGGGAGAATGATTTTTCAACATTAAAATGTCCTTTGACAATCGAAGTCTTTTTTTCTCGAATGTTCGTGTTTTCTTCTCGAAAGTTCGATGTCGATTGAGGTTTTTTCTCGAAAGTTCCATTTTGATATGCTGAGCTTGGGTTCTTGGGATCGATTACCAAGTCAGGCAGATAATCCTGGTGGGGAAACCCAATTTCACTATTGGGTTTTCCCACCAAGATTTACTTAGTTGTAGCCGGAGTCTGGAATTATGCTCAGTTGATGCAGAAGCTCACGTTTTGTTACATGGGACCTAAACAAAAATGCAGGTGTAAGTACTGTAGGTAAACTTCTGCCTAACCCTGCGAGGATTATAGGCGTGATATTATGTTATGATCGAGTCCCACAACAGGGTTTTAAAGTGTTTTCAGCTTGTTTGTTAAAATAGGTTGATTAGTTGTTTGTTTTGCTAGACAAACAAGTCAGATTCTAAGTAATGGCACTAATTGCGAGTAAACAGTTCTGTTTATTATTTATCTTGTTTTAAAAGAGTTTTAAAACGGAGTTTGTTTGTCTTCTGTTGCTCGGTTTAATTGGCGGAATTTATAGTTAAGTAGTAATGATTTTGTAAAAAGATGGAGTTTCAGCAATGTGGTAAACGGTAATTAAAATCTTAACTAAATGACAGACCACGCTTTCAGCAGGTACAGCTATTTAGCCCGACTTAACCCGTAAATAGTTTAATCAGAATGATTAAAAGTTCAAGTAAGTTCCTAGTTACTTACTGAAATTTTCAGGTAGAAGCGGTATCTGACGGTTTTACTCATATTTTTACGTTTTAAGCGAGAGTCCGAGCTACTAATGCGCGAAAACCCTATGTAATATCGCATCGCTACATTGAATTGTGGAGTGAAAGACATGAAAAATAATTGCGTGTCAGTGCTTCATCGTGGGTAGCAGTATGAATTTAACGAGGAAGTGAGCCATTAAGTAGCTGTACTTATAGACAAAGTAATTAGCAATTGTCTCTTGACACGCATTTCAAAGATTTTTATTTTGGATACCTATTTTAACAATGAACAGAGCAAAAAAGTATCACGATTAATGCTGAATTTAGCTATACGAATTTTCTTCTAATCAAATTATCCAAAATTGACATTGCAAAATTTGCAGAGGATTCTTGGGAAAAATAGACTATACGTGATATTTTTTTCCTTTTAAATCATTTTACCCTCACCCTAAACTTAAACAAAATACACACTAACCCCTAAATATACCCTAACACCACCATAAACAGCAAAAACACTTACACACGTAAAATTGACACATATCTTCCAAACATTTATTGTCTAAAAGAACATAATGCTGAACCCAATGGGAAAACGTACCTATGGTGTTCACCACGGCAAATTAATCCCCAGTCTCCCCCTCTTTCTGTATTAACCATTCATGCTTTCCCAATTCCGTTATTTCTCCCAAACGACTAAGCTATTTCTATTATTTTTTCGCCTCTGTTTGCAACGCGGAGTTGCGACTATTTTTGCCGACTGAATAGTCGCAATTTGGCCCCGGTTGCGGTTGCTGTAAGAATTTTTCCGTTGGTGTCAAGAGCATTTATAAATGAAGTAGTTTTCTGTGTTTGTGACTGGAATTACTTTTTAATTTGCTCTGTAATCTTTGTATGAAGTGCTTTGCGATGAAAAGATTAAAGAAAACGAAATAGGAGTTTCTTTTAACGCCTTTTTTGAGACCTGAAAACTCATTTACTTTCTCTATCTAGAAGGAATGTCAAGTTGTGCAGCTAGTTATTAAATTATAATACAAAGAGGTTTAACTATAAACGTTGCTTTATGTTACGAGACTTCGAACTCCAACAATCTATGTTCAAGCAGCATAGCCCAGTCAGAAACTGAGCCTTCAGTTTTTTTTATACTAAGGTATACTTTTGCACACATATTAAAATGTCATTTACCTCAGGTATGTATTATTTTTCTTCCTACCAACATTATAATAAATACAAACATCATCCTTATGTTCCCAACAATAAATTACGATCACACCGTGAATAAGCACTCCCACACATAAACATATAAAAACACTACTTATACTTAGCTCCCCATTCTCCTCATACGCGCTTATATTTTCATTTTACACGTAAAACATCCAATCGGCATTTCTCCCCTATGACGATCCCCTTGTACCGTGTCATTGTTATTCTTTTATTCCAATATGGAATTGGAATGATTTCCATATGTTTGTTTGTGTGAATGAATGGTGGTCATGCTGTATGGGAAATTTTTGGTGATGGTGTGGTTATCACTGGATGGCTGTAGCGAAAATCAATGCTCAGAGCACTCAAAACAAAGTGAACAGAAATGATCTTGAACTTTAACTAATGTATTGGAAAAAAAATATTAACTTATAATCCAACCCATCATGATCTGCTTATCCTTTTCCCAATTATGTTGGCGTCGCCTTCCAATCTAACCGGAGGCTGCTGAATACCAGTATTTTACATGGAGCGACTGCCTATCTGACAACACAGTTAGTAGGTAACGACCGAAAACGGCTGATCGGATCGTAATCCGATCAGCCGTTGTATCTTGAAAAGTAACAAACAAACAAAGTTACTTTCGCATTTATAATATTAGTATGTATTAATATATTTTAAAACGTAGGAAAAGCTATTCACCACATTACACCGGATGAGACTTCACCAAACACAAACCATCCGATTGATTCAAAGTTAGTTTAAAATTTCATTAAAACGAACTTAACCTTATTTACGCATCCTTCAACAAATATAAGGGGAATGTAAATAATTCTTAATTAAAATGAAGGCTCATATTCTATACGTGCGCCCCTGAGCTATGTCTGCGGTTTGAACGTCTAGTTCGGAATCTGAGATACTTGTAACATACTGAACAATAACTTCACTGAGTACTGTTGAAGTCGAACGCACGCACACATGTGTAAGACCTGGTTAATAACGTATTTGGAGAGAAAATACGGGGTTATACCTGTGTCTGCTTCATAACGAAAGGGCGTTTTCAATGTGTGTGTGGGAAAGTCCTTAGTTACCAAGTAAAGTCCGTATATAAAATGTAATCTGTGGCCGGAGTTTCCAGCTCGAAAACTGCGGTAACTGCGTCTGCAATTTTGGTATGAAATACTTTTGGTATAATATGTGTTGTAGGGATACAGTACGCTTTTGTTAGAACGACGGTAGAGTTGTAAGCCGAGCTATAATTTTGACTTTGTGCACTGGCGTTTTGGTGCTTTGGCTGGATGAAATATTTTGTTTTAAGTGTATCTGCAGTTTGAAATTGAATTTTCGGATGATCCGAGGGATTTTGCAAAAAGAAAACAAATATACTGGGAGAGGTTTATTTACGAAGTGTGCTCGTTTCAGATGGATGGCCTATGGTGTGTGTTCTATGGTCTTTAGTGAACCTATTATTAAATCGAAATATCCTGCAGATATTATTGATGAAACAATAATATACAACTAGGATGACCACTGCAATAAGTTGAAAGAGCATATTAAAAAATAAAAACAAAATTATATTGGCAGTCAATGTTCAGTAAGTAAAAAAGTTACAAGGATTCATCTGTATACCGTAGGTACTTACCCATTGCAAAAAGGAATATTCCAAAAAAGTTCGCAGATTCGCGTGACAGGAATACAAAGTTAAACCAAGTACTTACTTATTGTTTTGATCTCAACACCGAATCTCTCTCAAAGCTAAGCTTATGTAAATAAATGTAAAACAAAAAACCATTAAGTTACCTTTTACTTAGATTGCGTTGTATACGGAGATGTATCTCTTTAAGATTCGTACGAAATAAAAGTATTATGTCTTTATAAAATATGGAGTAAGAACAGTATGTTATTATAGCCTTACCGAGGCTGTAAAAAAATAATATGTTTTGAAAGAGTTACACTAGTGCTACGAAAAAGACTTTTCGAGACTTCTTGGTTTTATTTATTGATTTTAACTTCATGTACAAAAATGGTACATAGCCGGACTTAATGCCACAAGGCGTTCTCTACCAGTCAACCTTTGAGTCAAATAGGATAGCATTGTGATGGACTACAAAAAATAAATAAGAAAAATACCATTTTGTTAACATAAATAGGTTCATACTAATACATATATATATACAGGTAAAATAAACTAATACGTATTATAATAATACATACAAATAGTCCGAAATACGAGAAATCTTATGATAATTACTTATGACTACATAGTGAGCAATTTAGTCTGACTTTTAGTACTGTTCTGAACTGAACTGAACTGTTTTCTGCATACGACACTACGTACGCTACGTATACTATTACTATTTTAATAATCATTTTAACTGGTAAAAATAATAATAATTACCCTTTCGAGATTCGGTGACGGCAGCCAATCTCAACAATGACGAGCCATGTACGCAGACACAGGTGCACACTCTGTGCTGAACTGATTGCCGCTCCTATTAATCAGCTCTGCTACTGCGAAATTCCAAACAGAAAATCCAATAACACTTTCTCCGAGAATAGAACAATTGCAACCACTACGACCAGACAAACGAGGTTCCGGGTTCGATTCCCGGGTCGACTATAGTGTTATTGGGCTTTTCCATCAGGATTTTTTTGGCAGCAGCCATGGAGTCTGGTTTTGTTCCCGGTTGATGGCAATAGGCTCGTCCCTTATTACATGGGACTTACCTGGCGAAATGTGGGTGTACTATTAGGTGCACCTATCCCTAACCCTTCGGGGATTACAGGCGTGATGGTATGTTATGTTATGTTATGTTATGTTATGTTATGTTATGTTATGTTATGTTATGTTATGTTATGTTATGTTATGTTATGTTATGTTGGGCCAACAAGACGGTTACAGGTACTCATCTAACATTGAACATTTTCCATGCACCAGCAGTTTTCATTTTGATCCAAATCCGTTATAAGTGTGTGTGTGTTTACAAAAATGACGACATCAAAATACACTTCAACATACACACTTTTTTCGGTTTTATTTTATAATAATCTACTTCATTAATTAACCGTCATTGCAATCACTAAGACGTTCTGATGAAAATGCTTGAGCTAATACCAAAATAATTGCTCCCTTAACGCTTAATTCTGGGGCGAAATTCTAATCACTACAGCCAAAGCCTCTTAAACAAACAAAAAATAAATAAAGACCGTCAACTCACCTTCCAACGGCACGAATCCAAAATAAATAGCCATTCAGAAAACGAAAGTATAATCCAAATTGGCAAAGCTGTTTACACTAGTAATCTCTTTACTGAATGATCCGCAGACCCCTAAGTCTTGATAAGAATCTTCTTAAACAGGCTGGTCCCTTTAATCGACCCTTAGTATTATGTGTGACTGATAATCGAAATCAAATGAATGTAAAGGTATTAATTAATTGATGCACGGAAACGTTAATGAGTTTCGGTTTAAACGGGTCCTGAAATGGTTTAGATGAATGGAAGGTTTTTTTGTTATTTATTCAACGATGACTGCCTGGGTTGTTGAGGTCAGGTAGCCAATCGCTCCATGTAAAATACTGGTACACAGCTGCATCAAGTTAGACTGGAAGCCGACCCCAACATAGTTGGCAAAAAGCAGGCAGGAGATGATTGAACGACTGCATCGTTGGTCCTGAAAAAGTATGGATCGTGGCGTTCTGTACTTTTTGCCTACCTACATGGAAAAAAAGCGTGAGTGTATGTCTCGTCAGTCAAGTAGTCACAAGCGTACTGCTGAACGTATGGTCTTGAATTCTTTCTCAATACTAGCTCAGAGTCTGGGATTTATGCCTGGTTGATGGCAACAGGATACCCTCTTATTACGTGCCACTTAAAAATAATTGGGAAAGGTATATGTGTGCCATAGATACACCCCTGCCAAAATGTTTGAGGAGAACAGGCGTGGTGTTATGTTATGTTATTGAATGGCTGTTACATTCGGGTCGTGTATTTTTCGATCAGAAAATATCTTGAAGATTTGTTATATATTTTGGCACACAGCCAGAAACTGTTGGTTCCGAGGTGCTGCCCGGATGAAGTTTTTACACTTCTCTTGGCGCAAGATTTTAAAGTGTAATCTCTGTGACTGGTTGCTATTTGGGCCAAGAAAGTTATGACTAAGTTAATTTTAAATAAGGTAGTTGCATTTTTCAGCGTTTCAGTGAACTTATTCTTAGGACGTGTAGAATCTGTCGTAAAATTATGACATCCATATCTTTACTTCCTTGCTAATCTTAAAAACGCGAATGTTTGTATGTATGGATATTTGTTACTCTTTCACGCAAAAACTACTGAACGGATTTGGATGAAACTTAGCACACAGATAGTTCATAACCTCGATTAACACATAGGCTACTTTTTATCCCGGTAGTATGATCCCGTGGGACAATAACCGAACTCCACGCGGAAGAAGTCGCGGGCATAAGCTAGTTATTACTATTAAAAAACGATAGTCGCTCTGTCTGTGTGTTATCTTTTCATGGCTAATAAGGCTGCTCGCTACACGGATTGCGATTATTTTTTGGCATAGAAGTAGTGTGGTTAGGACATACCACACTTTTTATCCCGGTGTAACGTCCCTTTTGATAATTTCCAAAATCTACTCAGGCGAAGCCTAGTTTGTTTACCAAGGCTGAGTCAATTTTAAGTGGCAAACATCTACGGGTGAAGAATCCTAATTAGCTCAGCTTCAAACTCTTTATTCCTCTTAGGTACACTTCGAACGATATTGCCTACCGGCAGACGCTACGTAGTAACTTTATTTTTCTATCTTACCACCGCTTGGCCACAAACTATACGCTTAAGGGAAACAAATTTTTAAAGAAAGAAGAAAGGAAGACTAAAAACTGCTTATAGTATGCCATGCAATGCTATGGCCCACTGGTCACGAAGCGATGGCACCTCCTCGTGCGACGGAAACAAGCGAATTCTGCTCGTGCCTCGTCTGAGGTCGTGGACGGGGCGTAAAACCTACCTTTCACAGTTGTGACGTAATTACTTTATTTTTCCAAGTCTCCCCAAAAGCGCTGTACCAAAAAGAGCAAAGAAACAAGATCAACATTGGTTAATATTCGCTCGGCGGCCAAGTTTGCGCTCCTCATTCATTATTTCCGACAAAGAATGTTTAATGCAATACAAACATCTAGTCGAACTGGGGTTACAAGCTCAAAGGTAGACTTACGTCTATAGAGAGGGGTCGTTTTCGCGAAGCAGAGCTTTTTTCATAGTTAGCTGCTGTATTTTAAAAGTGGGTTCTGGAAATATGTGAACGATTTGTGGCAAATGTTTTGGTTCTAATTTCTTAGGACTCATTTACGGAGAGGCGACGCGTCGCGCGGCGCGTTGTGCGACGCGGCCGGCTTTCAATTCAAACATATGGCGATGTATGGGAGCGTTTACGGAGAAGTAACTTTACGCGCGTTTGTTTGAAAGACAGCGTTGCCTGCCGATGACAACGCCGCGTCGCACGCGGCGTTCAACGCGGCGTCACACGCGCATATACGAATATACGGAAGTGCCCGAAACTCGTTCGTTTTCTTTCGTTTGTCTCACTTTTGCAATATTCCACATAACAATCTGTTGCCACATCAAATAGTTAGGTTGTATGTTCGATTTGAATCAAACCAGAGATCGATTATATTTTAAAATAAATCGACATGTGTATCGTGCGGGTGCGCAACCTCATCTTCGTAAATGAGAAGTGAATTCTTCCCTTTAGGGAATCCTAGATACACACAACGAAATAATGTGTATAAGGGGTGTTCAATAAAACACAATGCAATCAACACATTTAAACCGTCTTCAATAATGATGACAGCTCATGATGCGTTTAAATGTGATGATAGCGTTCAGTTTGTTTGTTGCAACAAACAAACTGAAGTTTGTTTGTTGCGATTCAACCAAAATGATCAAAGAATATAAAAATCTCTTCAAGAACGAAAACATTCGCCAAAGACATCAGTTCTTCCGAATCATCAATTAGTTTCCTAATTCTAACTGAATTTTTCAACACAGCAACAAATTAACAAAATCGCATCGCACCTTATACATAAATCCACATAAATTCTTTCAATAATAAAAAAGTAGCATTTCATCCATCGGATGGCAAACAAACACTTCTTAATCCCCGTTAGGTGGCAACACGAATGTTTGCGGAGACGAGCGGGGGTGCGCGGGGTTGTCACATCCCCTTGTCACGTGACGTTTGATTATGGCGTGACAAAACACGTCACATGCCACTTTTGAGGGTGTAAAGGGAGGGGAGGTCGTGTTTTCAGGGTTCTGTGAGAGGAGACCCCTTTTCACCTGTGGTTAGTCTGCCTGTCTGTTGCAGATGGTGTGTTATTTTGATTAAATGATTGGCTTAAATGTTAATTGAGATTTGATGGAACTGGTGGAAGTAAAGGAGGTGGGGTAGAGAGAGGGAGGGGGAGGAGACAAGTAACTGTGAGGTCTGAGTGTTTTGATTGTTTGACGGCTTTGCCATTGAATATCTGTCATGTAGAATTAGGCAGTTGAAACTTTGGCACTATCTACTTTTCAGCATCTTTTAAAATCTATAAAATGCAAAACGATAAGTAACTATATCTTTCCATATCTAATTTTAATAAAATTTTCAAAGATTAGAATCACGCCATGTTTTTTTTTATATGTAACTACTCCAAACTAAAAGCAATATGCCTCAAGCAATGTGAATTAGTTGAAAACTTAATTAACACCATAAATAATTCCAGACCTAAATCCCAGTGAAATGGCCTTTGTCTAGCCTAATTTAAGTAATCCTAAGCCGTCGGAATATTACTCACCAGATAGTTATTGAAATGTTCTGTTGAACATTTGCATAAATTAATTTCATAACGTGAGTAATTACTTTTCTTAGTTTGATGTTGCTTAGATAAAATAAGACTGAATTAACATAAAATCCTGTAATCCTCAAACGGTTAGGCAGAGGTGTACCTATTAGTACACCTACATTTCGCCAGTTTTTGAAGTCCCATGTTATAGGGGGCGAGCCTTTTGCTATCACCGGGTGAAAATCTAGATTCCGTGGCTGCTACAGAGATATTTCTAATGGAAAAACCTGATAACACTTTGCCCGACCCGGGAATTGAACCAAGGACCTCGTGGTCAGCAGTCGCGCTTGTGACCAACTAGGCCAAGGAGGCACACGGAATTAACGTACCTAGCATAATCAGCCCATGTTCCCGCTGCAGGGACGTGGCAGCGCACTCTGTGAAACGGAGTAACCCCTAATCCTGCACGTGGTCCCAGTACGGGTTGGGAGAATGTATTATTTCTGCAAATAATGAGAGTATTTAGGGAGTCTTGCTCTGTATTATAAGTTGTAAGTCGTCGGGTCAATTTGTTTCATCGCTTCTGCTCTCAATATGGTGTAGGAGCACATCGTGAGGAGCTGGCGTATCCTAGGTCAAATAGGTATTCGATGGCATGTGGCATCTGCCAGGCCCAACTGGAACCACGTGGTAATACTCACTCACTAGGTATGCATACATAGGTGTGTATACCTTTGGTGTGGCCGGCACGTGAATCCGCGAACTAAAGTGTTTTCTTAAAAAAACACGAGACGTCGGTGGATCGGCGTTTCGGCAGTATAACGGGATTACGCGGATGTTCTTCCCAAAGGTAAAGCTTATGCATTGGCCTTGTCAAAAAAAAATGCACAGATCATGAAAGAAACGGCATTTAAAGTTAAATAAAAACATAATTCTAACTTACCCTTGTAAAATTCATACGCTCATTGCTATTCCTCATTTTATTTACCGCCATGATAATTCTGATCCCGAACCAGACAAGCATGAAGACACATTACATCATCAAAAAAGATTAACGGCAGAACCCGTGACGTCAAACTTTCACCCTTTTATTTCGCATTTTTCGCGCGGTTTCACACACTGGCCGACCAGTTCGTCTTGGGCCGCGGGGATATGTGAAACTTTATTTAAATTAACTGATTTTTATGTGACTGCTTAGTTCGTCTAGTAGTGGTTCGCGTAATTAATCTTCTTAGCACCACGCCGGGCAGGAGGTGTACCCATTAACTACACATTCGCCAGTTACGTTTAAGGCTCATGTAATAGTGGGTGAGCCTATTGCCATCAATCGGGCACAAATCCAGACTCCGTGGCTGCTACTGAGAAATTCCTGAAGGAAAAACCCAATAGCACTTTGCCCGACCTGGGAATAGACCCAGGAGCTCGTGCTCAGAAGTCGCGCTTGGGACCATTTGACCAACAAGTTATTTTCTTGGCTTATAGCTGCTAAAAGGTCGAACATGGTTGGCCCTAAATTCAGCTGCGCGAACTCCGCTCACTGATGCAGTCATAGGATTATTAAGCAAATGCGGCGTAAGATGGAAGCTGGTTAATTTCTGTGGGGAGACGCAGTTGAGTTCTAAGCCGTCCACGAACCGTCATCTGTGGAGATAACCACTGAGCGGAAATGTAATCAGGTTTTCCACTTTCAGATTCTCTGTACTAGCCCTGCCTGATGTTACATGGAATTTTTGACTGTTAAAATGTAGGTATACTTCCTCTCCGCCTAAAATATAACATTTTATATATTATAATTCGTTGTGACCCTTTTGTTAACATCCTTGCCATCAGCGCCTCTATAAAAGATCAAGATAAACTGGACAATAGGTAGGTATGTTAATTCTACACGTACAACTGTTTAATTATATTGTTCGTCTGAATTAAGGGAATTAGGAGATTAGGATTGTTAATTGACGTGTTCTTGTTTAGTGCAGGAAAACTGGGTTGTATATATATTTTTTTGGAATATTATTTTTTGTCAAGTGCTTTAATTGTTCTCAAAAGTTCAACTTTGCAGTCAAAATATGCCCTTTTACCCGGTTTTCTAAGTCTTGACGACACCTGAATGAATGCCTAAGGAAACGAAGATATTAATTAACAATTTAATTTCGCTTTTTACTTCAAATACCTCAAGCAGTCTCGAACTTTACGATCTCAACAGCGATTGAATTCAAAATTGTCTATCAACACAATTCTGCTTCCATTTCGAATTCCTCTCCCAATAAACCGACCGTATTGCTCCAAGAACACATACCATATCATTTTACGCGTAAATTATCTAAATACAAAGTGCTGTGCCGAGGTGCGCGGCGCTCGCATAATAAGCGGAATTCCCGCGACGGGCATAAGGCTGAACGCGTGAGGAGAATGGAAACGACAACATTAGCGACCTCTACAGGCCTAATATAGAAGTCAAACGGCCCGACATGTGAACTCTGTGCGATGATGAGCTTGTGCTCTGCAGGGTTACTTGAGCGCGGATATTTTTGGCAGATAAAATTAAACTCATAAGTGAAAAATCAATGAAAGGACCCAACTTGCAATGAGGGCTATCGTTTTTGAGCTCACCAGATGGCGCCACTGTCGAGTAAGGTCCTGTCATTATTTCTATTTATACTTTATAGTACCAATAACTTCACAAAAAGTTTATTTAATTACGTTTAACAACATAGTGTAAACTTAAGGTACTTATTTACAATACTCGTATTGTCCCTAAAACTAGCAAGCATGAAAAATTTAAAAATCATTCTTCCTTCAAGTACTAACAAATTAGAACTCCCAACTTGCTACCTAAAATCTTCAAGTTATAATTAATCAGGAATGGCTCAATCTTGACCACACTCGTGAATATGAATAAAACTACATGATAAAAAAGCCCGCAACGCGAGATTACTCTATGACATCTGACATTTCTGAAGACCTTTCTCTACACGAACGCCTCTAGCGGCGAATTCATGCGCGATAGCCCCCATTGGAGTGAACGCGTATGCGGCGTATGACTAGATGTATGAACGTAGAAGAAGCAAAAGGAGTATCTAGTGAACGAATCCATAGTGCGAACTAAAACTTAGCTCAGTCGCGCTTCATCCGAAAATCAAACCTATTTGTGTTAGGTTATTGTTCTTATTCATATGATCCACTGATAATTGTTGCTTGTTGGTATGTGAACATTAACTTAATTCAAATAAGGTTTATTTTCAGGGGGTACAGACCATCAAACTGAACAACAACAGCGATAACAATGATGGTCCCAACATTGTAATCGCGAAAAAAATATTTGCTGTCCCATACATTTGGGTCCAGTAGGTACTGAAGTTTAGTATGGGACAATTGTCATTTTTTTTTGCGTTTAGTGAAAAAAAGCGTATATCAGGGACCATGGTCCATGATACACGCTGTAGAATGCAGCCGATGGCGTTCTGTATTTTTTGCTCAGCAGTGATAGCCTAGTGGTGTGACCGTCGGACTGCCAAGTCATAGGTCTCAAGCTCGGACCCAAGACCTTTGATTTTTCGGATTCATGCGCGAATTGTATAATTATCACTTGCTTCGGTGAAGGAAACATCGTGAGAAAACCAGCATGCCCGAGAGATATTTCTCGACCACATGTAAAGCCAAGTCAGAGGTCCATGGACGGCATAAAAACTCTGACACCAGGTTAGGCACTAACCACACGATCCAGAAAGAGTGATCTGCCTATTGGAAAACAAGCGTAATTTTATCTAGGTATCAAAATAACGCTGTTCCAACAAATAAAATCATTCAGCAGTAACCAATTTGCAACTAAAAGTGGTAATTATACCAATTACTACCCATGAAGCGGTCTTTGAAGCGGTTTAAAATAGAGGCCTATAATTTATCGGTGGACATTCACGTTATATGATGACTACAATATCGGTTTTTGATAAAAGGGAATACATTAATGTTTTCACCACTTAATTATTGTTGGAATCATTGATTTTGATGTCAACCGAAATATTTTGTTAATTACGTTGTGTACCTTCCTCTTCAATCACTATCTATTAAAAAAAAACCGCATCGAAATCCGTTGCGTGGTTTTAAAGATCTAATGTACATAGGGACAGACAGACAGCGGGAAGCGTCTTTGTTTTATACTATGTAGTGATTTGGTAGTGCATAACTGTTAATAAATTATTGTTGAAACGATTAATTTTATTCATTTCAAGCGACCCGCCCTTGTTTCATACGGTTTTTACCGTTTTTTTTTAACTCTAAAGTCAGATCCAAGCCATTTATTTCAATCAGGATTACCTCGTTTGTCTAGTGGTCACGACTGCTGAGCATGAAGTCCTGGGTTCCATTACCAGGTCGGACAAAGTGTTATTGGGCTCTTCCATCAGGAAAGTCTCAGTAGCAGCCACGGAGTCTAGATTTGTGCCCGGTTTATGGCAATAGGGTCGCCCCCTATTACATGGGACTTAAACATAACTGGCGAAATGCGGGTGTACTATGAGGTACACCTCTGTCTAACCGGGGATTACAGGCGTGATGTTATGTTATATATTATAGATCTTATAAACTACTGCTGCGTTGCGTACCTAGCTTAGAAGAACAACGATACTCACTGACTTACATGAAAAGTGACTTTAATTTATAATAAGCATAAATAAATTATATCATCATATTCGACAAGAAGCTGGAAAGCTTCTTTCTAGCTTCGGATAAAATATTCCAATAATATTCGGATATTTGCGACAACCCTGAATCTTGATATACTTTTTACAAGCAATAAAGTTGAACTATGTACCAACGACGTAGTACAGGTCACTATCAAGTCCGGTTCTATGACTCCCCGGTCATTCTATATTTGGACATCTTGATAATGTCGAATAACAACTAGACATCGTATGTTTCTTGTCTCAGTTATATATTTTTTTTGGGACAAGCGCGTCACCCTATTTCCAAACCACTGCAACTCCTGAAAGCCAGAATCAACAGTGGCGACCACCAGAAAAGCGCCGAGACAATGAAGCTCGACGAAGTCCGAAGAAACAATTTAACCGTCTTGGATCTCGCTACGAAATTAATCAGAAAAGACGGAGGAGCAGGGAAAAACATAATTCTTCACTCAGTTATGTTTGTCAATTTTGTCACAAATATTTTGTTTACAAATAACTAACCAACTAGCCAGTTTTGTCCAGCTGTTGGGCAAAAGTATCTCCCTCCTTTTTACATATAATTCTGTTATTTGCTAGACAACACATTTCTGGATTGTGGAGATCAGATATAGGCAATCGCTCTGTGTAAAATACTGATATTCAGCTGCACCCGGTTGTATTGGAAGCCGACCCCAACATAGTTGGGAAAAGGCTAGGCAGATGATGGTAGTCAAAACATTTTGAAACATTTCAGGTTTATTCATTAAGTTGATTGAAGCCCGGAGACGTTTAAACTTCACAAATTTATAGGCAATAGTCGTTAATCATTACTCAGTCTTAAGCGACGTTTATGAATAAACCCAATCATTGTATAAAAATCAAAGAGATGCCATGGTGTTTCTAGCCCATTCTTTTCCATATGAAACTACGTTTGCGAATGGACAACCTGAATCAATTTTATTTCGTAGTAAAAACTTGCGTTTGAAAATACTTTTAATGGCTTAGTTTTAATAAATAATCTTTTATTCTAACTTCATAGCAAAAAGGCAGTGCGTTTTTAATGAATTAAGTAATTATTCTGAGCAATTAAACTCATGCACATGTACGAATAATTACCTAATTAGACAACCCCTCGAAGGTATTTGTATGCGTGAGGGGTAGGTACCTACCCAATTAATGAAAACGTCTGTATATTCATTGCTTGAGTAATATGAGTATAGTCATGAACACTAATATAACATAACATTTATTCAATTTCAGGCAACTTTGGCCAATTACTTTGGCCTCGTATATATTTAACATACTTAGGGTAAAAATACAATTAAAATATGTACTACTATATACGAACATAGTATTTTGGAACTCATACTATTATGGAATAGGCCGTATCTCAAATATGTAATTGTAATTCGAAAATCTCTTTTGCAATTTTGCTGTTTATAAATATTTGTGCTCCTGACTGTGCACTGTATATACGACTGTTGAGATTTTTTTGATGAATTAAGTAACTAATACTAGAACAGAATAATATTTAATTGCAAGAATGTGAGGACAATAAGGTGACAAATACAAGGCGTAGTTTTGCATTCTCGTCAAAATTCGGGAGGTTGACATAGAAGACGTAAATAATCAATATAAATAACGGTACCTGGTCAATAATAATAAACGCTGTTTGTTTTAGTTGTTTTAATTTGACACTATTTCAGAATGAAGCCCTTTCAAAAGAGAAGAATCACTCGTATATCGAATAAACGTCTGCGTTTGTTTGTGTGTGTGAAAGCGCGGTTATAGGGCTAGTATTAGACTATAATATAAAAAATTACCTACCCACTTTATTATAGATTCGGGTCGAGAACCATTATCATAGTTACCTCCTTGAATTTGACGAGGATTCAAAGCAACACCTTGTATACAGGGTAATTGGCGTTATGCCGGGAATCTGTTAAGGGGATATTAGCTCCCCTAAATCCCCATAGCGGATTCAGTCATGTAAATTTTTAGCTTTTTGACAAAAACTTAAACCAACAAATTAATCAAATTATTAAATTTTTGACTTTTGCATAGGGGTCATTGGCGGTCATTTGGCTGCAAATGACCTCCCATAAATCCCTTAAACAGATCACCGATATAACCAACAACTCTGTAAGCAAGTATTCGATTCAAAGATTCTAATGAAATATACACAAGCCACTTAGAGAATAACTAAAGTTTCAAGATAGTAAATGTTTGCTGTCAACATCCATCTAAAATATCAAAAAAACAGACAGATACCCAATCTAGGTAATGCTTGCTCTCGGTCTAGACTGTTATAAATAGGGTAATCAATCAAACTTAAAAGAAAAATGTTTCACAAAAAAAGTGACTCCCTAAGCAACAGAAGAACTTTTAAAAAATGCTCGTAGGTACTCTTAGGTCAGCTGACAAAAACCTATATCATACTTAGAACCTTGCCATTATAAAAGTCTAGTCTCAACTAAGATCGCACAAGTGATTATTATAGTTAAGTATCAAGGATTGAGTTTAAGGTGGAAAGCGCTAGGGTACGACGTGAAATTCAACTTTTGTTATGTTGTTGTTTTTAATTTGCAGGTCAGGGTCAGGCTGTACGTTGAACAAAATATGATTTAATTTAATTTAATAAGATTTAATGAACTTAGAGGTTTGTATTGATGATTTGAACGATTATAATTCTGTAAATACATACGTGTTACGGTCGCGAATCATATTTTGTTCAACATACGGCCTGGCACTGATATGCAAAATGGAAAAAAAAACGTAAGAAAACCACATAATAAGGATCGAGTTTGATGTGAAATAACATAACATCACGCCTGTATACCCCCTTTAGTTGGGTAGAGGTGAATACTTGTATAGTACCACTCCTATTTAGTCAGCTATTTTGAAGTCCTCTGTAAAAATGGGTTCGTCCTCTAACGAGCCTATTTTAATGAACTGGGCACACATCCAGACTATAATCTAAAAAAAAAAACAAGAAGTGAAACTAAACTGTTTAATGTGAAAAATGTATAAAAGTGACTTGATGGTGATTCACGGTTTCGACAAAATTCATTTAAATTAAATTCAAGGCAAGTATTTAAGTGGGAGGTCCACTACTTTTCATAAAATGTTTTCAACCCAGATTTTCCATTCCTGACGTTGAATTTTAACGCTCAAGACCTCTTAAAAGTTTCTTCGCTTATCGCAGCCTGACAAATTAGTTCAAAGACGTATACGAAGAGGAGAGTGGAAGAAGGCCTTATTTTGTGTCAAGAGTTTGCTTGAGAGACAAAAGTCTACCGTCAGATGTGATAACATCACTTCTGTTCCGTTTGTGATGTAAAAATTATGGAATGACCTATACTTACTCAAATAAATAATGAGATAAAATGTTTTCTATGACTTACGCTCGACGCACTATGCGTGTAGCAAGCAGCTGCATTACTTGATCTTCACAGTTACATTTTTCATCGTTCGTTCGTTTGTCTAGACTTAAAAATCTATTCTAGAATATAGCGTTTTAAAAAACCAGTCAATTGTGAATCCGATTAAAACACCCGAAGTTTAATAGTAAAGACGACGAAAACCAAGATCGTTTTCTTTACTACTTTATAAAATTTACTTGACTTAGAATATTAAACTAAATTCTATTGACTACAAAGTAAATCATATTTTTTCTCTACTTATCCCAAAAAAAAACACAAAAAAAGTGGAAAATAACTTTACTTTTGGAAGTCGGTGACTATTGTTTGTTTCATTGACTTTTTTGCCACCGACTTCCGAAAGTAAAGTTATTTTCCACTTTTTTTTTTGAATTCGGTTTTATTTGCAAAAAAGTTTTTATTTTACCCTTTTTAGGTATCGTATCCAAAAAAATCCAATATTTTTTCCAGATTTTTTTATTTAAAAACCAAACTACTAAACCGATTTTGATTAAATGTCTATAAGACCAATCGGGAAGTATATCCTTTCAGATAAAAGATTTTTTTTTCAAATCGGTTCATAAATGACGGAAGACATGAGGTAACATCCTCCGCCTTTTTGTGAAGTCGGTTAAAAATGATATCTTACAACATAAAGCGAGGCCTGAAAGCAATGTGTTGCAGTGAAACAATTCACTCGGCCATTCAAACAAATGACCGTCATCGGTCAGCCGTGAGACAGTGATATTTAAATCCAATGTATTACTGCCAAGTGCCAAGTTTAGTTTCGGGCTGTTACTTTGTTATCTTGTTCGGTACTTTGTAAACTGAAAGCTATTCTTGATTCGGGTTTGGACTTGGTTAGGATTATTTATGTTCGGGTAAAAAAACATCTTCTAAAAAAAAGCATTCTTTTAAAATCTCTAATATTCACTTAGTGACAGCATTAACAGCTCTGTGTCTCAAAATCGTTTGTACATATTTGAATAAACACACACAAAGTAGAAATAAGGAATAAAATTATTGATTAAAAAACAACTATCACACGTCGAACACGAAGTAAAAACGTACAAACATTGTACCTACCACATAATACCTCGACCAATCTGGACTCTGGAGTGTGTTGCAGCGATACAGCTCACTCGGACATTGTAACAAATGACCGTAATTGGTCAGCCTGTCGCGTTGTGTTTCCTACGGCGAGCTCGTAACGTCTCCGGATTACTTTTGGAGCGCTCTGATCGATGTCCAACTTGTGATTTTGTTGGATAAATCGATTGGACCTATATTATGTTGTGTTATGTAGGAATGTTCGTGATTTTTCGCTTGTTTGTAGGATTTAGCAACCATAAGCTTTTTTATATATATCTATAAGGTATAGGTTACCTAAACTTTTCATATAAAACTTAGAAGGTTTTTAACGAATGCCTGGACGAATAATACTGACATGATTATCTAATTCCCCTCTTTCTTCTCGGTTCTTTGTCTTTATCACCAGAACCGTATCTGTTGTATTTAGGTACGACCAGCATATCTGTATCAAATTACTTTCTGCGACAAATTCCAAAGCCCCGGGCTTCTTTAATTACTTTTACATCACACACAATTTTATGTAACACCATAACACAAGGAATCGCTCTCAAGTAATTATACGTTTAATTTTACTTGTTGCTGGCCACGAAATTACAGAAATGCCATTAACTTTTTACGAGGAACAAAATGGCGAATGCTGGAGAAAACTGAAGGAAACTTCCCTTTCAGTTTTGTTACCCGAAAATTACCCTTATTGTATTAATGATAAAGGTTACGTGTGCAGAAAATGGGGTGTTAGTATGACTTTATGAGATTCTAGGATAGACTTTAATAGGCAGTCTGCGAGTTTCCACGCTACTCAGGTCGTAACTGGATGTCGTAAAAACTCGTTGCGTGTAGGCTTCTATTGGAGGCTCTACTGCTGTTGTTTTGATGTCTTCTGTCTGTTATTAATGAGTTCTTTGAAGTTTTCCAAGTACCCTTAATAGTGTCGGACAATATCTGTAGTAAAACCGTTTTGGCAACAAATGGATGAAATGGAACATACTAGGAACTTTATGAATTGGCGAAATCATAAAATTACCCGTGACATCTTTTGATCGATTCTAAATGATAAATGTTATATGACAGTTTCTTAACCTATCTATATCTAATAAAATTTGTCTTAATTATAATAATATGAAAAAGAAAAGAGTTTTTTCTATCTGTGATGATGATGAATGGCTGTGCGGTCAAACAATGGGCTAAAAACAATATTTGAAAAACCTCTAAAAAATCCTTTAATTCGACCCTTATTCTGTTCTATTATAATTTATACTATCTTTACTAATATTATAAATGCGAAAGTTTGGTAGGATGTTTGTTACTCAATCACGCCAGAACAGCTGACCGGATCTGAATGAAATTTAGTTTCATTCAGATCCGGTCATCTCTCATCTCATCGCTCATCCCCCTAGTTATAGTTTATAACTAGGGGGATGAGCAATATTACATTATGTCCATATTCCTCCTCCTCCTTCCACAGACCGGCGGTTCTCACGAACCGCCAGTCTGTGGAATTCACTACCAGCTTCTCTGTTCCCTGATCATTATAATCTGGATCTATTCAAGGTTCGAGTGAATCGGTTTATTCTAGGCAAGCTCCACCCTAGGCCGCATCATTGCTTCACATCAAGCAAGTTGCGGCCAAACGCAAGCCTATTTAGTAAAAAAAAAAAAACAAATTATAATTTTATTTTGAATAATCCACTACGTTGTCAATTTGTTCGGTGCGGGAATCGAACCCTATGCCATCACATTACATTTGTGCTGAATCTTTTATTGGCCCAACTCCTGCGGTCCTCGCGGAGTAGGGCCAACAGAAGATTCATATGGTTCTGACTGTGGCTTCCGGGGGGAATGAGGTGTAGAACTCCCCCCATTACGAGAGGCGCGCGTGGAACACTACGCGCCGCCGTCTCGGATCCAGTGTGATGGAGGGTGACGGATGTTACCTAATTCATCACCTCTGGACCTGCTGACGCCCGGTGCGTCTGCTGCAGGATGGGCGGGATCCCGTCATCTCCCTCACCCTTTTCGCAGCTTCCTTCTGTAACATGACAGTTTCGCAGAAAGACATCACCGCATCCTAGGACTCTGCGCTGCCGACCATCGAGCGAACAACGGTCGGTAGCGACAGGTCTCCTCCCACCTCTGTAAAGAGAGCACGGCGCGGGTCAACCCACGCGGCGCACTCGGCCAGCGTTTGCCGCGACTCGTTCTCCAGATAGTGGATGCAGTGATGGCAAGCGAAGATATCCCAACATGCAATATCACCAAGCACAGCGGCCGAGGAGTCCTTTTGCAGCAGAGCAAGTTAATAGTATGGGACGAGTGCACAATGTTGCACAAGCGTGCATTAGAGGTGTTTAACCGCAGCTTGCAGGACATCCGCGGAAACCAGGCGCGCCGTCCATCAGGACGGCATTGTTATTTTGCTCGCAGGTGTTTTCAGACAGACACTGCCAGTTATTGAGAGGGGCATACAAGCGTTTAAAATAAACGCATGTCTCAAGGCGTCGCCACTGTGTCCAGGAACAAATAGCTTCTATCTTACGTGCAACATGCGCGTCCAACTGTGCAACGACCATGAATCAGGTGTCTTTGCGAATAAGCTACTGCAAATGGGAAAATATTAATAATTTTCGTATGGAATCGGGTGCAGATGGGTAAATACTATTTTCCGAAGAATTTTCTCATTCAGTGGCTACACAGGATGAAAATATCATGCACTTTTTTACAATTTGGAGGTTGCCATAAATAATGAAGAGTGGTTGTGTGAGAAGGCAGTGCTGTCGCCAAAGAAAGAGCGGGTCCGTAAAATTAACAAAAAAATAATGTAGATGATCGTCGGCGATTCAAAAGTATACACATCCATCATACACAATGTGATGGCCAATGACGATAGTGTATTCAACTGCTGACGGAAAATAATAATATATTTAATTTTGTATATAGAACAGTATTGGAATAAATAAATAATAAATAACTAGCACCCAGCAAGGCATATGATTGTTCACTTAAAAAAAAAGGTTTATAGCACCATAATGTTCCAGTTTTTAAACCATATCCTCAACGCCACTTAATTTTGTTTTTCTGACGCCCAGAAATACAGCGCCTAAAACGGACGCCTTTTGCAGTCATCACCCACATTATTACTTTTTGATCAGGCTGTCAATTCTCACACATAACACAACTTCACGCCTGTAATACCCGAAGCCTTAGGCAGAGGTGTACCTAATCGTACACCCACATTTTACCAGTTATGTTGAAGTCCCATGTAGTAGGGAGCTAGCCTATTGCCATCAGTCGGGCACAACTCGGCCAAAGAGGCAGTCTCACATATGTATGACACATCAAAATATCCACGCGAACGAAGTCGCGGGCAACGGCTACTATAATATAGAAATATCCAACATTTCCGAATAAAGTGCTAATCTTTCTCACTCAATAAAGAGAAAATAGCTAAGCAGAGGGAGTTTTACCTACTTTATCAAGATCGAGGTAATGCTTTCATTAACATTATACTTCTTTTGTTTCAGGTAAGTCCAGTTCAAAGATTAAGTGCAGGCATAGAGGGTCTTTTATGTCCAGTAAATGCTGGTACGAGGAACTATTTACAAGAAATAGTATGTAAAGTACGTCTCGTAAGGTAAGGTTTTTAGATGTTCAAAACACATCTTTGTACATTTTTGTGTAAAAAAACGGATGACTGTTGAATTCATCAGTCATCCGTTTTTAGCTCATTTGAGCATTTTTTTTGAGCTCTTAACTGTTTATTTTCAACGAAATGCGTGCGTGTTGAACGTTATTACTAAAATTTCTTAATTACACAATTAATATAACTCATTGTACTCCAACTCTCCCTTTGTACTGCTGTTTACACAAAGCCCTACAAAAAGGCGTCATATGACGCTCCTGTAAACTTCAGACATATTAATCGCAGTAATAAAACAATACGCGAGCTTTATAAACAATACAGATTATTCAGCGGCGGACCATCTCACCTAGAAACGATAAATCTGCTACCTAAACCACCTGAGCGTTCGACATCCCTGTGATTATGAATGAGGGGACACCCCTACCTACCCCCCTTCAAACGGTATCGCACGCACCGCATGCCACCACACAACTTTCAACTTTAAACCAACGTAACTGAGCACAATATTACACGAACATGCCTGTACTTAGCGATAACCGAATTAGCGTTCGAAAAGCAGACCCTATTCCGTGTTGCATAGCATACAAATCGCTAATTCTACTTTGCTGTGGAGTAGGTAAAGCGATTGTGACCTTATTGTTCGTGATGGAAGGTTGGTTTTGGCGTGTTGTTGTGGGTACACCCCCCTGTTATGAGGGTTCGTTTGCACCCCGGCGGGGCCCGGCGGCGGCCCGGGCTGAGCTCGTCTCCCGGGCGACCGAAGTTCGACCCGAGGGCTGCACTTGCACAAAGTGGGCGCTAGTGTGCGCGCACCTAACCCTCGCGTCCGCGTCGATTGGCCGCGCTGAGTTTTCTAATTTCGAATGTTCGCTTTTCTATGACCTTTTTTACTTTTTTTTTTTTCGAATTGAAAAAGTATTAGGTTGTGCTGCATCTTGTGACGGTCTGGTTGAATGTAGATGCAAAAGGAGTGTTCAGTACTAAGTTGAAATTCCTTAAAGGTTAACTACGGAGTTTATTTTTATAAAAAGAATAACCGTTTCATTCAACTTTCAAAGGAAATAACTACTTGACGGCAGAACCTAAAGGTTCAAAGGCTATTGAATAGCTTGATTGAATGAAAAAATCTATTAGGTTCATTCATCCAACTAGTTGAAAGTATTTTAAAAGAAAATTAAAGAATCAAATCATCAACATGAAATAACCCTGCTTTCAAGAATTTAAACTTCTTTGTTGACATGCTTTAGTTATGAACTCATTAGCAGAAGTGAGATTTATTTTCAGTCTAATAATATAATTATTAAGTTAAAACTTGGCATTTTTTTAATTTTATAAAGTTTTATTATAATTTAGTTAAGAGTAGGGGAAATCAAAGAAACTATGGATGGACTGTGTGACAGTTGATATGTCTAGAAAGGGGGTGATGACTGAGATGATAACGCATAGTAGCCAAGTCCCATGGGCGGCATAAAAACTCTGGACACCAGGTTAGACACACGATAAAGAAAGATATAACAAACATATATGGTGTGCCAATCACATATGAGGAGCTCGTGACTAAATAATAACAGCCGCTCGGGTCGATCGTCAGGTTAAGCCGCGCTTGCCTGGGTTGGTCCGTGGATGGGTGACCACCCATACATACCGAGTTTCCTCCGTGCCTCGGAAAGCACGTTAAGCCGGTCCCAGCTGTCATTTATAGATCATTGACAGTCGTTACAGGTAGTCAATGGCCCGAAAGTCTGACAACCAGTCTTACCAAGGGGTATCGTATTACTCATTACTAACTGGGTTGTGGAGGTCAGATAGGCAGTCGCCCCATGTAAAATACTGGTATTCAGCTGCATCCGGCTAGACTGGAAGTCGACCCCAACATAGTTGGGAAAAGGCTATCCTGATGATGATGTGATCACAAAATAAGGCCAGAAGAGTGATGACAAAATTATAAAAAAATAATAGTCACACACAAAAATACTTGATTTACACAACATACCAACATAATTCTAAGCCCAACCGTACCTCTAAGACAACCTTCACACAACACACAGTGACTCAGGCAATAGTAACAAAATAAAGGCGGCCTTTCACGTCAGTTATCGGCGCAACCAAGGGTTGATTTAACTAGATGGTTGCCGTGAACCACGCTCTACCCGCGTATTTCCCCTACATAAAACCGTAGAGTTTATATTTGTAGATAAATAAGGCGAGCGCGACTGGTTTACTGCCTATTTTCGGTTAGGCGCTGGGAGGTAAGAATTTTGGCGGTTTAAATGGGTTGAAAAGAGTTGTGTATAAAACTTCAGCGTGATGTTTTTTTTCTGTCTTGTCTTGTCTTGTGAATAGCTCATATTCAAATTATCACCTAAAGTTAAAATCATATTTTGTACTTACATACACACACCTTTATCCCACAAGAGTAAGCAAGTAAAAACTACAGAATCTTAGCTACTACGATTTTAAAGTGCATTAAATAAAATAAAAAATCTTTATTTAAATTGGGTATAGAAGAATCAAGCACAATTTGGACATCACAAAACATATAAGACAGTCCTCCAAAATGCTCGCCCATCACCACTTAAGCTTTAGCCCATCAGCACTTAGCTGAAAAGAATCTAAACTTTTCATACACACGGTTTCAAACAGTCCCTTACCAAGAAATAACCTCAAAGCCCTGTATTTCTTTATATAACCAACACCCATAAAACTACTTATTGCATTCCATTCTCGCATTTCCTAAGAATTCTTTATTGCTTTTCCGTACTTTCTTTTTCTTCTTCGCATCTACGGCACTTAATCTTTGAAACCTCCGCTGGTAATGGCCGACTTGAAGAAAGCGACTCGGATATTGCCAGTAAACGTATGTCGATATGACCCCGGCTTCCTCCCCTGCCCCCCCCACGCCCTGTACTTAGAACTTGGCCGCACCGCTAGGGGAATGTACTCTGATAATAAAATAAAGTGTGCTTAATAGTAGGTAGGTTGGGAGTAGTTTATTTTACTCAGCAGTTTTCTTACGTTGAAAAATGTTGAGAAGATTTTATTTAGTAGGTACGTGGAAACTTTGGAAATGGTTGAGGCATGAAAGCTTTTCCCTCGACCAGAAACTCAAAGATTTAGAAATCTTTGTAACGTATCAGAACAATGTGTTGCCGTAGCAGACGTGAAAACCAATAATAATTAATATGATGTTAATATCACCACACACAAACTTTTCTTAACTTGAAAAAAAAACAACATGATACATAAAGTGGGGTTTTCCGAAGCCATATGCCATTTTCATTATTTTACCATTTCCACCTGATTTTCCTCAATATTGTTCCAAAAAAATCCTTAAATCCCTAACACTCGAGACAATTTGAGGTCCTCAAAAGCTTTAGTACATCGTTGACTTTTTCTTCCTCTTTCAAATAAAAGTTTTTTGTTGTTACCATTTTTTTCCTCCAAAAAGTTTTTAATTTGTCCGAGTACCGTCAAGATTTCTTTTAAAACAAATGGGAATCTTTCGGTTTCTTTTGTACGAGTCAAATTCCAAATGAGTTTTCCCCTCACTTTGGCTTTTATAAAATAATGCATTAGCCACAGATGTAATTTGGGACAAAATGTTTTATTTTTGTCTTTGATATTGTTTTGATATTTCTTTTTAAGTTGAATGACGCGTGTCTCTTTCGTTTCAATTACTGAAAGAGAGACTTTCGAAATATAATTCAAATCTATTCATCATCTCGTCATCTTCTTCCTGCCCTTGTCCCATGTTCCTTGGTGTCGGCGCAACACGTTCTTTTCTTCCATTCTCCTCTGTCAACCGTCACGCTATCATTTACACCATTTTCTCCAATTGTGCGACATTAATTAAACGTCAACTAACACAAATAGACACAGTCTTCATAAACATAACATTATTCGCTTTAAACCCACCTCATTTACACCAGTCATGATTTATGATCCTATTCAACTTGGTACTAACGAACCTATTTGAATTGACACTAAGTTACGCCGGTACTAACGATTCTGTTGGATTGGTCCCATTCGGCAACGATGACGTGGGCTAATGAATAAGGTCGTATCTTATTTACTTCATTGTCTTATTTTATGTACTTATCTGATCCACGTGCTAGGCCTACATGGCATACACGCGGGTCGGTCGATAGTACCACAGTATAAACATGACCAGTACACCAACTAGGCTCTTTTGTAAAATCAAACGCACCACATAACTGTTTACTATGTTGCACTACACACATAAAACATAAAATCCATTCTTGTCTCGATGCAATTCCACGAGTAACCTGTTACCCGAAGCATGCTTAGAATTCGATAAAACGCTTTGCATGTGTGTGTGAGCTGATTCCGAAAATTTGTTCTTAGTTGCCTCGACTACCTCCTTAGTCTAGCTAGCGTTCGCAAGCGCGATTGCTGAGCAGGAGGTACTGGGTTCAATTCTCGGGTCGGGCAATGTGATATTGGGTTTTTCCATCAGTAATTTTTCAGTAGCAGCCACGGAGTCGGGATTTGTGCCTGGCTGATGGCAATAGGCTCGCCCCCTATTACATGGGAATTAAAACATAACTGGCGGAATGTGGGTGTAAGTACAGACTATTGGGTACACCTCTGTCTAACCCTTCGCGGATTTCAGGCGTGATGTTATGTTATGATCCTAGTTGAAATACTGTATGTAGGTAATAATTTATGTGTACTGTGACATTACCACGCACTTGACCTTTAGAAACAGTTGCGTAGGTGGCAGAAATAATATCTTATCCTTATAAATTCCCCAATCAGTAATTCTACCACATCAACTTCATAAAACTTTCTCTATCTATCTAACTGTTTATAAGGTACATTATAGAAGTGTTATAGTACAATAAACTGGGCACACGTGGGAGTTTGTGGGCGTAGTGATGCAATGGCGAACAATGGTGTTGTGACATCGTTGATGCGTCAGGTTTGGTACTTACTGAGTTTATGGGGTCAACTGGTTTAAGCTCAAACTTTTTGTAAATACAACACAACATACTGCTGTGTGTCGTGAGAAGGTTGCAAATTACACATAGTTTTAAAAAGAAACTAAAGGAATTATTGAAAAGTAAACCCTACCCAATCAATGACTTTTTAATGATAAAAATACTGGTGACTACACCTTTAGATAAGTTATGCCAATGTCTCAATGAGTAATTTAATTTTGTGTGAAATCAATGAATAATTTAATTAGTATGAAATACTAATAATATCTAATACAATTTTTTTTTTAATCTAACTTTGTGAATGAACAACTATATGATACATGACTACTGATGGACGTTGACTTTGGTGGAATAATGATTTAATTGTTAAATAAATATGGAACCAGCATTAAATATTGTACACCTCATAGGTATATTACAGCGATTCTTTATAATAATCATAAGAACTGTTATAATATTTCACCTGTGAAAAACAATAAATGAATTTGAACTCGAAAACTACCTCGATGTGAGCTTGTAGTAGGATTCACGTAAGATTGAGTTGCTTTTTCTCCTTTATGTGCCGATGAAACTTAAGCCAGGCGGAGACCAGTATGTAGCCACCTGGACAGCTCTAACATTTGCTTCGATTCAATCTTGAAAGGTGCGAGTTGTTGTGCAGGATGGGCAGGACAGGAGCCCCATCTCCTGTCCAAGAGACACCGTTCGTGGGACCTTTGTTGTCCTGTGTGGGCAGGAGATGAGCCTCCTGTCCTGCCCATCCTGCATATTCTCCAACCAATCAACCTCATTGAATTGCTAGGTTAAGTGTTTAAAACAAGATTTCTGACATAATAATTAAGAAACGGTGTCAGTAACAGATATGGAGCCTCTCTTACTTGTAAAGTAAATGTAAATATTACGACTTAAAAGTGATAAGCAGGTGTTATAAAAAAATACAACCGAATTGAGAACCTCCTCCGTTTTTTGAAGTCGTTTAATAAATAATGGCAGATATAAGAAAAGCGATGGACTAACTTCTTTTGATGTTAGTTGTTTATTTATATCAGCTCTGATCTTCTGAAGTGAAAGCCTGTGAATAGATTACAACCTTTATTTTCAATTTTGTAAATATAGCACAGATTTTATTTTCCAAAGTGAACTAAATATTTTTGTTTCGCAGAAAATGTAATATTTGTGCCGTACCGTATATGTTACCGACTAGCTGTTTTTCCAAAGCTTTTTGTACGAACGTTGAATAGAATTCCAAACTGAATCAAAATATATTCCAGTCTAGATTTTTATCAAAGCTATGCAAACCAGTCTCGTGTGTTTATGTACAGAGACAGGAATACGTTTGGTTTTAAACTAGGTAAAGCTAGAGATATGGCTTTCTGAATAAGTCAAATCTTGTATCTTGGTTCAGGTGAAATTCTATTTTCAAATATAAATTAGTTTGAAAATCCGTGTTTATGGCAAAGCATAAAACCAATAATAATAAACCAAAAATTGGGGTTTGAAGTGCAAACAATTCACACACCAATTTTTACATAAAACAAATAATTTTGCTAACATGGATAATTGGTACAATGTTGTTTTAATAAATAAAGTCCGAAGCGGAATATGTCCTTCGAGCCGGATCCTCTTAGAGAAAGTAGAAGATACTATGTTTAGGATACGAACCTTAGAGAGGTAGCAAGAATATTGTAGAATTACCTACTATTGTTTTCACGTGGCTTACTTTTGATAGAACATTTCTACTATTAACAAGCCAATCTACGAACATCTGATAGACAAATGACGCAACACATATAAAAAACTACCATCTGTCAGTTTATCCAATTACATTGCTCTAACGCGTGCATCCCTTTGTAAGTTGACAGACAGGAAAAAATTGCCGCAACGACTATAGTCCTTTTAGTTCTTTTACCTCCACCCTTGCATCGCCGTCAAAATCACAGTGCCGTTTAAGCTCATAGCAATAAAGGTGTTCTTAGGTTTTTGGGTGACAAGCATGTTAAAATTATTGTGATCTTTATTTTCGTTATAGTAAGGTTGCTTTTACACTGCAGTTGCTAGAGGTAAAATAACTGCAAAAGGACTGTATTTAGGGTGGTAAGTCCCCAGTGACGGGCCGTGCATCGATAGAAAGATGCGAATCAACGAAGTGATTTATTTAAATTGTGAGCAGCCGAGTACAAAGATTACGAGTTTGGAAAGCTCTTTGGAGTATTTCGTATCCGTTTTCTTGGAGGAGATGGTTTTAGTTTTAGAACTATGTGAGTTTTTGGAGTATTCAGTACTTATCTATACTAGTTGTGCCTGCTACTCGAGTATGTTAAGTTACAAATTTTCCGCAATGAATGATTGTTTGATTTATATTTGTCCATTTTATAGCCAACATTCCATTTTGGCCAAAAGCCTCCCCTTTCACCTTCAAAAATTATTTCCTTTTTACTTAACATTATAAGTATCGATCGTTTGTGTTTTATCAATGTTATAATTATATGATAGAATTGTAAATAAAAAAAAAACCATCCTTCGACAAATGCACAAAAATAATTACTCAAAACATAAACAGACGTCCGCCAGTTAAAACGTAACAAACGACTAACTACAAGGTAGAAACCAAGAAAATTAACCCCGTAATTATTCAACAACAACATTCACGAACCCATTCTTTGACAAACACTCCGCAAATTAAAAATCTTCGCTGAAATAACGTTTTTCTTTACAAAATAAAAACGTACATTTATCTGAACTGGTGCAAAAAATCGTACGGAAAAGACTGTGGAGTAGGGCTGCCTTTGTCAACATTTAAAGCTCAGTGAAAACGAATAACACAGCGCCAGTACAGCTCTTAGTCGAGGATTTTTGTGAAATAGTTTCACTACACTGTGCTTGTGAAAGGACGACAGTGTACTGTGAGATAAGCGATAATATGAAGCTAGCAAACTGATAGTTGAAAAAGGAAAATGATTTTGTGTTATAGGGTTTTTCAACAAGAACTTTGTTTTCTAAAACAAAGAATTTAGACGAAGATGATTCAAAATTTTATTGTATTACGAAGAGCAAAGTTTGGCAATTATGAATGAAAAATGATATCTGGCAAATGTCCGCCACGACCACGCTGACAGATGTCAATTCTTTCATCAAAGTTTTTAATCAGTTTTTGGCAAAATGGCGGGTCTATTTCGTTAAACACATCATGGATTTTGAGTTTTAAGGCTGCAATTGATATGATTGACTCCGTATAGACTCTGTCCTTAATATAGCCCCACAAAAAATAATCCAGTGCATAGCGCACCATACAGTGACACGTTGAGCATGCAAAGGCTTCTCAATAATCGCTCTAGGATTTTCAAAAGCCCAAATGCGGCAATTTTGTTTGTTGACGTACCCTGGCAAGTGAAAATGGGCTTCGTCTGAAAAAAATATTTTTTCAGAAAAACCAGCAGGTTGTTCCTGAATGAATTGAGCAAATCTACGGCGATGTGAATGGTCGCTCAGCTTCAATTCCTGCACCAGTTGAACCTTCTAAGGCTTCAAAGCCAAATCCTTACGCAAAATTCACTATGTGGTGGTTTTGGTTAACCCCAATTGTTGAGAACGTCAAGGAATTGACAAATTTGGATTTTCCTCAACACTGTAGCTCACGGCTGCGACATTGTTAGTTGAACGACCCGGTCGAACACGCGTTGGTGTTGGCACATTTTGTACCGAGCCTGTCAACTCAAATTTAGCGACCAAATTCTTAATAGCGGTCTCAGAAGGACGATTATGTTGTCTAAAAATATCACGAACTTTACGAAATGTAACTTTAACAGAACCACCATTTTCATAGTGGATTTTAATTATTTCAATACGATTTTCGAGCGAAATTGAATTTATTGTAACAATTGCCAAAGCATCTACTACGAATTCGTCAAAAAACTAAATGTCAAAACTGTCATGTTGTTGGTGTTGTCCCAATTGAAAAACAAAGTTCTTGTTGATAAATCCGTTACAATAAAAATTCAGTGACATTAAAAAAAACTGATTTCAAATGTAGGTACCTAGTTTTCACCGTTCTATTTAAATTACCAATTTTGGTGGAAATAACCACTTTCATTATAAGTCATGAAATCTTAACTAAAATCTTAGTTCTTTGTCACAAAGATTTGTCTTGTGATACGATTTGTTGCTATTCTTTATCTTGTGGTTAGCGCCTGAACTGGTGTCAGAGTTTTTATACCGCCGATAGGCCTCTAACGTTGGTTTGACATGCCGTCCAGAGATATCTATCAGGCATGCTTGTTGGGCTTCCTCACGATGTTTTCCTTCATTGAATCAAGTGATAATAATACAAAAAAAAAACGCACATGAATCTGAAAAATCAGAGGTCTTGGATTCGAAGTCGAGACCTATGACTTGGCAGTCCAATGGTCACACCATCAGGTTATCACTGATACTTACCAAACTACTTGCTATGTTACTCAAAATAAAATATAAAATGCATCCCTAGACAACACTGCCGCCTGACACCGTTGTCATAGTTTCATATAGAAATCAGTCGTGCCGCTACATTCTGTCATTGCAAATTGGCGACGTTGCCGATGTAGCTCGCTGTTACGTTCACAACAAAACGCAAGCGATACTCAAACTACATATCGCTTCACTATGGAATCTATTTGCAAAATCCCATGCTCGTACGGTTTTGTGTAAATTTCATTTTCATTACTAGCAGCGTAGACGTGTGCACTCCACGTATTGAGTTGGCAACATTTTTATATGGCAGGATTATATACATGGTTACGTTCACGAGTCTCCGTTATGTGGTTGTTTTTGAAAGCGGTTGTTGTTAAGGGTTACTGAGATTTGTTTTCCCATGTGTTTTTGAACGCGATTCAGATAGAGGGTTTTATGAATGAACCATAAAGTTGATGGTTGTTTGTAATTTTATTTGTAGAAAGATTGGACGAGCATACTGCCATCGACTGGACATAAATCCAGCTTCGGGCTGCTATGGAAAAACCTAGTAACACTTTTCCTAACATGGGAATCTAACCCAAAACTTTCATGCTTTGAGACCACTGAACAATGGGGTGGAACACTATTTTACACACAGAGGCGCTCGCTATTTTATAAAACTAACATAAATGATCGCCCATCACAGTCGGATAAAAGACTCACTCATATTCTTTTCATGCATGATTTCCTATCTATAAAGATAGAAGGCCCTCCGTTTTCCGATAAGACGTGATCGAGTAACTGAGAAATGCAATTTTATATTCATGTCCCAGGGGAAATAATTACCCGCATAATTTGGGTAAATATATCCCCTGGTTTAGCGAGACGGGGAGAATAATACGTTGTCTATGCTCTCTTTATTTTGTGGTGGTTTGCGCAAATCATGCAAAAAATTGTGATGGAATAAAAGCACTGGATTCCAATAAATATCTTTTACCGTATAGTCGGTGGTAGCCCGAAGTACGGATTTGTGCTCTGTTGATGATAAAAGGCCTTTGTACCAAGATCATCATCATCATCTCCCAGCCCTTGACCCATTCTACTTGGGGTCGGCGCAACACGTTTCCTTCTTGAATTCTCCGTATCAGACGTCACGGCATCATTAACTCCTTTCTCTTCCATATCATTCCTCACACAATCCATCCATGTTTTGCCTTTTACCTAGTTGAAATGTACACAATGTGTACTATAGGTACATAATACTGCAAAATTTTTGCAGTATTATGGGCGTCAGGGATAATCATCATCTGCCTAGCCTTTTGCCAACTATGTTGGGGTCGGCTCCCAGTCTAGCCGGATGCAGCTGAATACCAGTATTTTACATGGAGCGACTGCCTATCTATTGGATGATATTATCAATCAATTCACATGGTTACGACTGACTCAAATTGTTTACTTAGGCACATTTGTGAATAAGCTCACCTTGCAAAACCTTACAAAAGAATATTCTTGCAGAATCTTTTAATTGAAATGGTTCTTCATAACATTGTATAAGCATATGCAGCTTTTATACATAAAGTAACAAGTTTGCTTAGTGGAATCTTGCAATATATTTTTATGAACGCTGGACAGGGCCTGGGAAAAACTAATTAAAATGCCACACAGAAAAAAAGATGGTTCACTATAAATGTATATATGTATATATATAGAGCTGTTGTAAACGGAAGAAAAAATATCTTAGGGTCTTATATAATATGGACATCTGTTAGTTTTTTTATGTCTGATCCTTATTTTTGCTGACATGAAATTGGGTATCCACTTCTGTACTTATACATTTTAATAATATTAATTTATGCCCGCCCTCAAAATGTCTCATTATGAAATGACGAGCTTCCGACCGCGGCTTCATTCGCGTAAATATTTTTTAACTTAATATCATTATAAAATAGAGTAAAATGTGTCTGATGTAAAAGCTACATAAATATTCATCAATTTTTTTTCAGAACTTTTTGCGTCAAAGAGTAACCAACATTCATCCAGACTTCCTCACAAATTCTCTTGGATAAATATGTAACTTGTAGGTACCTTCTAAAAGAAGTAAAGGCAATTCAATACACTGGCAACCAATAAAATTTTATAATCAGTTTAGACTCAAATGTAGGAACGCAATAAGAACAGCAGAAAATACTTCAGGTAAAACGGAACGGAAAAGCGCAGCCATTAAAAAAGAAAACAACATCGCCCAAACTCAAAGGAAATTCAAGGGGCACATCACTTTCATTTCATCCATGCCCCCTGCATGCCGTGTGCATTTTTGCTGGGTGTCTGGTCATAGGGCATGCGGACACAATGCATCTTAATGAATGCATTCCGAAGTCACGCGGCCTCCCCTGGGCTTTATGATGTACCAGGGGACGGTAGGGACCGTACCTTGTGTTTAGGTGTGTGTTACTGACATTTGGTACTTTGAAACGGCCGCGGCTGGAGGAAATGTGTCGTGTTCGTTTTTCAATTTACCATGACTTGATTATGGTTAAAATTTAGGCTTTGGTAAAGGGAAAATGTGGGTATGAGTGGTCTTCGAGGAAGAACCCTTAGAATTTTTTTTTAGAAGATTGTGAAAGTAAAAAAAAAATATCCAATATTATAAATATCCAATGGAATTGTACATTACGTACAACGTAGATTAATAAGCGTACATCGGAATCTGTGTTTTTCCTTCACTCTTCAAGCAAAACAGGAAACACACTCGCTCCAATGACAATTCCTATTCAATCAGTTTCATAACAAGATGAAGCTCGATGAATATTCCACTACGTCGATCTCTATACATGCGACAATAAATCTCGGTACAGACACAGTATAAAGATCAGTAAACCAACTAGGCCCTTTTTGTAAAATGAAACGCGGGTGCGCTCTGCTTTGTTGGTCTAGTGGTAAGAAGCGCGACTGCTGAGCAGGCCCTGGTTTTGATTTCTAGTTTGTGTAACGTTTTATTGGGTTTTTACATCAGGATTTTTCATTATCAGTCACGGAGTCTTGATTTGTGCCCGGTTGATAGCAATAAGCTCACCCCCTAATACGAGTATATGGGACTTAGACATAACTGGTGAAATGTGTGTATAATATTAGATACACCTCTGCCTAACCCCTCGGGGATTACAGGCTTAGTGTTATGCAAACGTGGGTGTTAGGGCTGTCAATGAAACTTTTTGTTATGATATGCTCTTCTTACATAAAACGTTACCACTTGTCTCGATGGGACAGCCCTGATTTATTCACGACTACTGACGAGTAACCTGTTACGCGCACGCGTAGCATGACCACCGTAGAAACGGGTTTTATCGACGGAAGCATAGACAAAATGACAGATTGTAGATAGATTTCTATTGTCAATCTGTCTTTCCTTCCGTCCACAAAACGTTTCTACGGTGGTACGTGTAGCATACACGTGCTGAAACATGCTTAGAATTGTGAGCCGATTCCAACCATTTGGTCCTAGTTGAAATACTGCGCGTTAATACGAATACTGTGGTTCAGATGACAATCTTGTAATCCGTGAATATGTTCATTTGTCACACCCAACATGTTGCATTATTTTATTGCCAGCAAAATAAACACGTGCCAACCAAATAAATATTGTGTTTATTTTGCGAGGATTGGATTTGCAATTGCATCTGTCAATTGTTTTATGAACTTTGATAAAAATTCTGGGCTGGATTCTTTGTTTTCGATTATTACTATAAAGAACTCGATTCTTTTCAGAGATACTTCTTATAGAAGAAGAAACTCTTAATTTTATACATATTCCAATATTTTACATAATTATACGATGTTTAAGTTAATAATATTAAAACTGTATTATAAGTATAAAAGAATTCCTCATGTAACGAAAATTCTGGTGAAAATTGATGACGTGGTAATCAACTGGCCCGTATACCTATACATTCATCATCTGCCTAGCCTTTTCCCAACTATGTTGTGGTCAGCTTCCAGTCTATCCGGATGCAGCTGAATACCAGTATTTTACATGGAGCGACTGCCTATCTGACCTCCACAACCCAGTTCGTACTGGGTAATACGATACCCCTTGGTAAGACTGGTTGTCAGACTTTCGGGCCATTGACTACCTGTAACGACTGTCAAAGATCTGTAAATGACAGCCGGGACCAACGGCTTAACGTGCTTTCCGAGGCACGGAGGAAAATCGGTATGTAATGGGTGGTCACCCATCCACGGACCAACCCAGGCAAGAGCGGCTTAACCTGACGATTGACCCGAGCGGCTGTTATTATTTAGCCACGAGCTCCTCCGGCCCGTATATCCATTAACTTATCTAAAAATATCACACCGACGGTTTACTAATTAACTGGTGTCAATTTTACAAAAACTATAACATTTTTACACCCTTTTACTATACCAAAGCTAGTTAACTCACAATTAATACCTACTTCCAATAGGATGAAGAGTACCCAAAACAACAACATAATTAAAGCAGGACCACCCGCGCAAACAAACCTCACCCCACAATGGTACACCCTACACTGCCCACCAACCGACTAGAACATTGTAGTATGTGCAAAAGACACAATTTTGTTAGCGGACGTCCGATCGCCCGCGGCTGGCTGCTTGGATGAAGCACTTATTAAACGTACGCTGGGTACGTAATCATTGCGTTTGATGATTATGTTGGGACAGTTTTAGTGTTATTTTGTTTGATTTGGATTATGTGCACGGTTGATTGCAATAGGTATTAACTGGGTGGACTGTAGGGTCACGTCAGCCCAAGCCTTCTGATAACATGCTTGATGATGTTTTCTCCATCACGTATGTATTATGCTGATCTTCTTCCTTCTTCTCTTCGAAACTGGTGACAGAGTTTTTACGCCTTCCATGGGCCTCTGACTTGGCTTCAAATGCCATCGAAAAATATCTCTCAGGCACGTTTGGCTTCCTCACGATGTTTTCCTTCACCGAAGCTATAATGCTGATGTAGATATCTTAGCTTCCGAAAAGTAGGCCAGTTGTTATTGTTTTAAGTTTTTTTAGTTCCTTCATAAGGTGCTGATTAGACAATTTTTTTTTGTGGCTGTCATTAAATGAACAAGAGACAAATAAAAACAAATCATGACAATAGGAACAGTACACAGTTAGATAGATATTCTATTTAAGACATGAGGAGTGATATAAGCTAGATGGCCGTGCTTATTTAAAAGTTAAGCCCCTAGTTTAGACTCGAATTTTTATTATCGACATGGATCTGCTCAGCAAAACTTCCAGCATACCCTCCCTTCTTTCACAAACTCCAGTAGGCACAAAACCAACATTTATCGTATCCCATAATCTTTGCATCTTCTATTTTAATTAAGTCCAGTGAAACCCACCGACGGCGACGTAATATTCGCCCGTGTTCATACGTGCGTGACATAAGCCGCGTATGTGTGCATTACCCTTTGATGACACTCCTATTGGTTGACATACGGTGAGACGACATAGGTACCTGTCTCACTGCCGACGATTAGCGAAACGCGAGTAGAGCTAGCAATTAAAAATGAATAATATTATAGTTAAAAAAAAAAAACTGAAAAACAGGCAATTGAATGTCGTATTTTTATTTCTAGTAATTTTCTCAGCAAACCCTTTCATTTGATACCCATCATGGGAATGCATATAAATAACTAGTCCGCCATCTTTGAGAGTCCGCCATACTGGATTAAGAATGACGTCACTTAGCAACACATGCATTGTCATTCGAACTACAAAAAAAATCAGCTCAATCGGAAACCAAGAAGTGAGCCAAATTTAACTTCGAAGACTTTTTTTACATAGTTTGTTTGTTACAGATGAAGCTAATAAAAGCGTATGTAGAAAAAAAGTGAAAAAAAAAAACATTTATTCAGTGAGCAAGAAAACACAAAAATTAACCATACCGGCCAGTGCAAGCAGTTTGTAAGCAACGTTCAATGAAAGTGTAGTTTGTATAGTTTTGTCATATGAGAGAGTGCGCGAAGGTGACGAACGATTACTGACACCCAGTCACTTGCCGGTACCTATGCGTTTTAACAAGTGAGAGTCTCTCAGCGATTGGTCTACCCCCCAAGCAAGCGTCACTAAGCGAGTTCTTTCTTTGATAGCTCTTGACGCTGAAAAAGATACTAGTGGAGAGAGAATTCTCGCCGACAACCAGCCAGCTACCAACAGTTGCTATTTTTTTACTGACCTGAAACCTACATAAATATCATCATCTGCCTAGCCTTTTTCAACTATGTTTGGGTTGGCTAAATGCTGGTAAGACGATAGCCATGTTCCTCGTCGGCAGTGGGACAGGCGCCGTAGGTTCTCGAGAGAACCACGTTGAAATGAATATAATCTGATGAGTTTGTAGACATATTTTCACATCGAAAAGGATGTTTATTTTAAAATGAGAATTTTCATCCTTTAGGGATTTTCCAGCGTATTAATTTGGATGTGTTCCCTTTAAGATGGATGAAGGTAAAAGGGTGTGTCTTTGAGGACAGAAAAAAGTAATTTAATGCCAGAGTGCTGTGGGTTGGGGTGATAAATTGTGGTGGTAAAAAGACCAGCAGGTATTTATGGAAGTAGCCCATGGGGCTTTTCGTTTTTATTTCGTGGTTTGCTAGTTTTTATTTTTTTACCAGAACCGAAACAAACCTTATAGATCTTTCAGGTTTCAATAAAGATGCCTCGATAAATACAATATTATAACAAAACACCCTTTCAAAGTTGTCTTAAAACTCACTCGAACATCAGCCTTATTTAACCAAAACAAAACTTTTATTTGCCGCCATTTAATGCCCATTGAGGCTCCATTTGGGCCTCAAAAATGTCATCTCTCGCATTAATCATTCTGCCAAGGATTCCTCCCGGTGTGAAGGTACGCAGGGCATTCCAGGCTTGCCCTTAATATACAGTGACGTAATTAACAGTCGTTGCGCACTGACTGGCCATTTGTTATGAGAGAATAGGAGGTTAGGGAGGTAAGCAGGATTGTAGGTCGGGTATGCAACATATGACATAACATTGTCGTATGTGTTAGTTGGTGTTTAGGTTTTGAGAGATCCTTTTGGCATTTTTATCTTAGTGGTTTTTACAATATACATTTGTTTGGCATTGTTCTGTTCGGCTTATTCAATTCGACAATTTCTTTTGAACAACAATGCCGACCGATGATGACGATGACTGATAACTGATAACTGATAATTTGATTTTTTTTTTATTTGATCCGAACAAACTCGACTTTCATTCGGCTGGTGTCAAATGCCATAGTTCGTTCGGCTTTTTCCATAACTGAATCATATTCGGGACGGTTTGGCATAATACGAGCTAAGCCGAGTTTTTGACAAAGTATATCCACATGTATTCGATTTAACGCCCGGCTGTGTGTAGCACTCTTTAGGTTCCACATGGAATTAAATACACGGACCTTAGCCCTTCCAAGAAAACGGAGTAATAAAGAAAATTAGATAAGTCTTGTAAAATGACCATGTTCACTTAGTCTTTAGTTTTAAAGCTCTTTGACTGCAAAAATAACCCATGTCTGTAATAAAACCAAGTACATTACCTATTACACTAAAGTAACCCTCGTGAACCCCAGACTCGCAACCGGCCCGCGTTTTTGATCAGATGTATGATCGTAGACGAAGCAAAAAGAATATGTAAGGATCGTAGCAGATGGCCTTCTCTATTTTATGCCTACCTCTGTCTGTAAACAGAATGATTACCATCTCCAATACAACAACATATTTAAGAGAACGAAAGCTATAATTAACTAAGGCCGGACCACTCATTTGTCGTGGGTACAGCCTGTTTGCTTCCAGGGTGCGTAGGTTTGGCTCCAAATGTATCACTGTTTCGAAGCTGTCAGTTGTTTCCGGTTGCCTTTCTGTTTGTATGTTGTAAGAATTGACAATAGAATAAGGGATTTTTAGAGTTATCGATGATGATGAGACTTATTAATTTTTCTTAAGGAAAAGGCGCTGGCAAAAATATTTCTTCGTGATGTTTTAAAATCATTTTACTGCGATTTTGTTTTTCAAAGCAGTGCTAGCCTATTGGATTAACTGTTGGACTGCCAAGTCATATGCCTCAAGTTGGAACCCAAGACACGCACTTCTGATTTTTCAGATTCAAGTGCTTATGGAATAATTATCACTTGCTTCAGTGAAGCAAAACATCATGAGGAAACCAGTATGCCTGAGAGATATTTCCCGACGGCATGTAAAGCCAACTCAGAGGCCCATGGGCGGTATAAAAATTCTGACAACAGGTTAGGTACTAACCACACTGACAGACCTAAATATTATTTCTCGTAAGGGTCAAATACCTCTCAAAGTCTTGACCAACCCCCTTCACGGCACATCATATACTTAACCCCGTACACAACACAACAATCCCTCAATAGAATAAAGTAATTATCAGCCAGCCGGCAGTGACGTAGCAGCCATTTATCATAAAGGAGGAAGGCTACACTGAAATATATCAATAGTAATCATTTTGTTTTCCCCTTGCATTTGTTTTGTTTTTCGGGTGTGTGGGTTTATGTGGATAGTGGGTAGTAATGGTCATAGGTGGCAATGGGATGGGGCGTCATTTTTTGGGGTAATTAGGTACCTAAATGACCGAATGGGGTAGATATGAAAAAATAACTACGTCTGTTTTTTTCCACACACATGCGTAGACACTACACTCATCAGGATGTTATTTATCTTTTTTTTTAATATTTCTGTTTTTGTTAAATGCTTTTATGTAACTTTGCAAATTTCATTGTGCTATAATGAAAGAGATTGGTCTCCACGACACAGGGAACCCTAGAGTGGAGACCAGAGACCTATTTTTGATGTGACGCACTTCTGAAACAATAAAGTGACTTGTATTTGTTGCTATAGAATCAATGACTACTTAGAAGTTTCAATAGAATGATAGGCTTTTACATTATTTTATTTAAAAAAAAATCTGTGAGTATCAATATTTCTATTCCATTTCCTATCTTATATTTCTCTCTTCCTAAAATATACAAAATAGTTCTTGTTTAGTTAAGTTTATCAGTATTAGTTTGTAGTTAATCACTGCTAACAGGGGTTAACTAACCGTTTAATTAGCGCATAACGTACATTTTTTTGTGCGTTTTCTATGTTTATCCAAAACATTTTGAAAAAGGAAATTACTTAATTGTATAATTGAAATGGAAAAATTTAAAGGCTGAACCAAATTAATTTCATCGTCAAAGAGACTGGAAATCACAATCACCAAGTTTCCTGGAAGTGTTAAAAGGACTACTACTTTCATAAAATGAATTCCTCCATCAGATACGAGAATAACTACCCACCTAGAAACTCAAGCCGTTCCCCTAATGTCACCCATCAAGAAATCCGAATTAAATTTCGCCACTTGAAAAATTATTTCTGATTGCGTCTATTAACAATAGACCAAGATGGGGTTGGTTATCGATGGCTTAATTTCCAAGAGTTATTTGCATCGAGTCAAACGCGTGCCGACTTAATTCCTCCGACATCTGCATATAAATGGGTGTAATTTTGTACTGTGACAGCCCTGAAGCGCTCCAGACAAATGTTTGTAGTCAGGGCTGGTGTTCCTTCCTATTATTGGAGGGTACTAATATTGTCTCGTCTGATTGTCGGTACTGGTTTGTTTTATGTGCTAATGAGGGCAACCCTACGCGTTTGACGAATTCAAAAGTTAATTTAGAAATGGGGCGGTTGAATATATGAATGTTTTATTAACCCTCCCCCGTTGAGCTCCTTGGGTTATAAGTCGAGCTACACGATCACTGACAAATGCTTGCACTGACTGGACAGGTCCACTCAAATTTGTGTTCTTTCATCAAAAGACTATCTCAGAAACTGGTCTGCTTGGTCCTTATATGATTTGACCAATGATTGGACTTTAAAAAAGAGACAGTGACCTCTGAGTTTGTTTTGGCTGTTTCTTCTCAGAGTAGTCAGATACGAAACACCGGCTCCATCTAGCTTTAAAACAACATGATGTGACGTGTAAAAGTGTTATTTAAAACCAATTTACAGAAATAAATATGATTTATTTACTAAATTTTTCATTGATTTTCTTTAGGTACCTAGTTGTGGGGAATTGGGGCAATTTGTTCCATTCTCAGAAATGTAGGATATTTTTTGCTGATTTTGCTTTTATCTGCCAAAAATGCTGACGTATTCTTTCTTGGGGTTTGAGATTGGTCCAATTGTTTATTCTCTGTTCTGACGTTACGTCAAAATGGCATTATATTGTCGCTTGTTGACGCAGTCACAAAGATATTTTGCTTTTAGTATCTACTCAGGTACTATTCAAAAAAAGTAACCATGTCTCGTTTGCTAGTTAAAAACTTATTCAATGTTAGTAATTAAGATAATTTTATTTTACAATACGTATTAATGAATACCAAACAGAACATTGCATTGCATTGTTTACCCGGTTCGAATATTTTTACTCGAATATCTTACTCATAAGCACAATATTTACGTACAGCTTGATGTGATTGTAATTAAATCTATACACACAGTTAATTGTTTAACAAATTTTCACGTTGATTTGCCGTGTTAGCGCTGTGACTTTTTTAATGTTACAGCACCGTGCTGAGATAGGTGCCTTTTGGCCTCGTACAGGACCAGTTTAGTTAGTTTTATTTTAATCTGTTCTTAAGTTTTCTTTTTTTTAATCTTCGTTTTATTGTCAAAATACCACTTTGTTTTGTCCAGTGCGAGACTAATAAATACTTTTTCTTTCTTCTTTCTTTTTTTGTTTTAGCCATTTCATACAACTGCCAAATAAAAACAGTTGTTAATTGAAAATACAATTTAAGTTGCTTGTCAACTAATTTCCTTGACTTTACGTTCTTTCCCTTACTAAGAAAGCGCGAAAAAGCCTTCATCAACAAAACTTTCCTAGTGTTAATATGATTCGTTAACTCCGCGTCACTTCGGCACTTAATCTGCCTGGCAACACTTTGTGACACAGTAATTTGTATTCAGTGTGCGAATGATATAAGGCTGAGGACTCATGTTACTTTGAGTGACGTACTTTAGGAGAAATTGTATGAAGATGTGTTGGTACGGGTGACAGATGCTTCCTTCTCTGTTACAAAAGATTTTGGGCATAATCATTACGATTAAAAGATTTCTTCTTTTTGACGAAGTTTATTTCGTTAGCCTATATTGTCCCACTGCTGGGCAAAGGCCTCCCCAAAACCTTCCAATCTTATCTCCGTGCGGTTTTCTCCGGCCACCGGCACGAAGCTTAGTAGAAAAGATCTGACATGGTCACTAACATTGCTATTATACAGAAAACGGGATATTTACCATGTTTACTATTAATATTGAGTTCCCGATATTTCTGTTAGAATATATGGGACACCAGAGAAAGAGTGTGTTACTTGGAAAAACCTTTTATTTCATTAATTGAACACAACATACATGCTATACAACGCAACCGCCATTGTAAGAGACAGACCATAGTCAATGATGAAGAAAACCACAGACTAAGGACTTATCTTACTCTAAACTGAAGTTATTGCGGATGGGTGTTTATGAGCAGACAAATCGGTCTACCCTCATTCTTGTAAACATTGTAAATATCCCATTTTATGTGTTGATAGTAAGATCTTTTATGATAAATGTGTACGTGGATTTAAACAAAATAGAATAATGACTGAAAAATCGATTTAGCTATTTTAAGGGGACAAAACCGGTCTTATTTTGATAGAAATCCGTTTGCTATAAGTATTTGGAAATGGGGTGTAAAACATAAAAGAAGTATCAATGACCTTTAACTACAACTAATTGGATTAGAAGGCGACCTAAATTTACTTTGGAAACTATAATGCTGGTCATGATTTGACTATATCCGGAATAATACTCATTGAATGATGGAAATGTAGATGGTAACTTAACGTCATCGTTATTTGTTATTTTCTAAGTTTTTAAACTGACATGGTTACTAACACTATCAATATCTGCCAAGTTCTTACCAAACTCTGTTTGAATCGGCTTCGAGTCTTACCCCCGTATCTACAAACAAGTCAAAGTATTTAGGTACTTGAGTAAATGTCATTAATTAAGATACGATTTTTATTATGTAGTTTAGTAATTGCTTGAAGTAAGAACTGTGAAAAGTTTGAATTACTAGTTTGCTTTCTTTGACGGTTCTTACTTTGTTTAAATTCTTGTCTATTGCATAAAAAAATTGCATAAGTAATTACTTAAGCTCAAGTAATTACTTGAACTTAACTATAGATACGGGTGTAAGTCTAAATAAATATTCCAGACGAAAAAGAGACCTAACATTTTCTTTTTCTAAATTAAAGCACGTATACCCCCAGCCTTAATCCACTACCTAAAGTTTTCCTCACAAGGAAAACGACTGTGCCAGTTTACTGAGGCAAGGTTCTATCTACTTTGAGCTGCGTAAGGATTTACAACCTAGTTGTAGTAATTGGATGTGTGGATGAGGTGTGAAGTGCAGGAGGAAACTTGATCGTATGTTAGAGAGGCTTGGTGATGTGAAGGATTGTGAGGGAATGGTAATGCGTAATTATGTGGCCGACAAGCCTTGCATAGTAAGCAAGCTGAAGTGGCAATGGGCTGGCCATGTTTGTTGAATGACCAATGGCCGATGGAGCAAGAAGAGTGCTGCAGTGGAGATCGCGTAGCGTAGAACGCTTCTCAGCAAGATGGATCTGCGACCTCTAAAAGGTGCTTGGGAAAGACTGGATACGGATGTGGAGGAGCAGCGTTCTGTGGTGTGCTCGAAATAACCTGGTTATGTCGATTTTCGTTTAGGAAATGCTATTTATCTTCTTGTTTTCTTGAAAGATTCATTACTTTAGTCAGGGTGTCTTCCAGTTGAATTCAAATGTAACTGAATCAAGTGTAGTTTTAAAATTGTTCAATTTGTTTGGAATTTTGGGGACGATCCACAGATCGGGCGATGTGGTTTTGATTTTTTCAAGTAGTAAATGCTGAGAAGCATAAATTAATGACTTGGATGTTTGACAGTTAATGGCTACCTATATGTTGTCTACTTAACATGTGACCTAACACGTTAAGATAATTATGTTTTGTGTGAACTCTTCTAGCAACCCTTTTGGGGAACACAGACCTGATGTTACACTATGCATCTCTATCTAGAAAGTAGGTAGCCGGAAACTCTAATCCATTTCTATTTTATTTTGTCCTAAATAGAGTTGAAACTACAATAAATAACTACGCCAACCACGCACGACTTTATGCAGTTAAATGTTAAAAACACGAGTTTCAAGTTTCACATTCAGCTATGAATACGAGTGGTGTTAATGAGATACGAGTTGTGAATGCGTTGTCATAGTGTAGATAGGGACAGAAGGTAGGCTTTATTTATTTATTTATTTATCTTTAATTCAGGTAGAACCCATAAAATTGTTAGTATTCCTTAACCTATGTATAATAGACTAAAACGCACACAGTAATTAACAAAGCTAAACTGGTGCTAATAATACTTAATTACGCCACTGTATACAACACATTTTATACAACGACTGAAAAGCACACGGATATGGACATGCTTCACGTACAGCGATAGCAAGTGCATGTAGCGACACCTTTATAACATACGAACAACGTGGCAAACTTGCTAACAAAAAGTTGCGCATGTTGATAAAACCTGAGGTCACAGAATGCTTCCTCGAGTAATCAAAATTTATCCATACAACAGCCATTCGCTCAACGATAAGTTGTGGCATGCCAATTACAAAACCCGTCTGATGGTGCTTCTACTTCTATGAAGATATTCAGGCCTCTACCTGCAAACTGGTGATCCCTGGCATGAACGTCAACGACTCTCATTTGTATTATATTATTTCAAATTGCCATAGGCATAGCACTGCATGGTTCTTGTGCGAGACCTTAGTCAGATTAGGAACTAAGGCCGCCATCTTGTTTGTTTAATACAATTTCCTCAGACATTTCACAAATGTGGTAAACATCTGTGAAATATCTAAAAAGCGTCCGACAATATCATTCAAGCGCCAAAAGAACCATATATATTGTTTTCATAATGATACGCTATGCGTGCGTGTGTCAGTTTTATTTAGTCGTATTGAGCTAGCCTTCTGTGCTATCTATTGCGTGGCGCTGCGCAAATGATGTGCTGAACTGCTGACTACCCGCACTCTTGTACTTATTTACTTCGTAGTTTTATATGTTCGGGGTAATGGGGGGGAATGTTCTTAGTGCTAGTTTATGTTATGTGCAGGAATTGTCTTGTCGTAATGTTGTTTTGAAATTTACGAGTATATGTTCGCAGTCTTAGGAGGGTACTCTCTTTAACCATGGCACCTATTTGAAAAATCATTTCACCATTTGGATTGACATAGGCTACTTTTCATCGCGGTAAAACGCGGGCGAAACTGCTCAAAGCAGCGAAAGTTCAGATCTTGGCCACGAGCTAAATGATTATTATTGTAAAAACAATGTCTTTTTCCTTGTTCGTGCCCTTGTTACTCACTAGTTCAGTCGCAATTTATTTATGTTGGCAGATAGGTCACACGCGTAAGCAAAAATACACGTGGAACCGTGAATTTTTGTCTGTGACAAAGTATGTTTGTTGAGTGCCTTTGGTTTGTATTAGTAATGTGTATTTTTTTGTGGTTTTCTTGATATTCTCTTTATTTTATTAGGAGTTGCAAAGGGGCCATTAATAATTAGATGAAGCAAGTCCTTTCAGAATGTAACCCTATTACGTGAATTCGATCATTCCGAAAGATAAACCGACTTCTGATGCTAACTACCAACTTGATAATTTTCTAAGAGTTCATTTTCATATAACAAGTATTATTATGTTTCCTCACATGCATTATAAACAACAAACACGTGGCAAACAAGAAACACACACTAAATTATCAAAATGATCTACAGGGTGTGTCCTATTACTATAGTTCCCAGCAATATTATATTACTAATTGTTAAGAGCACTTGCCATAAATACAGCTTACGACCATCCCCCATAATGCTTGGTTTAATTTACCATGGTTGTTATGTGTTGTGAAGGTACGAACAACACATCAAACTGGTCCATTCCCAGTATAAACTGAACTCGTATTGTTAGGGCTGAAGACTATATTATAGGTAAAATACTTTACTGTACACCATCTCACAGGTATTTTACAATATTGCTAATTCTATGGGAACAGTGGCGGTCTAATAGCTGATAGCCATTGTGGCCGCGTGGCCTGATGATAACATCCCGACTTCATCATCATCATCTACAATGAACCCACTGCTGCGAATAGGCCTTTCTTTTCTTCTGCCAATCTCCACGGTCCTGTGCCAATTTCATCCAGTTTGCCCCGAAGGCAACTATGCCGTCTGCCCATCTCGCCGCCGGACGACCCACAGTGACAGCTTTAGTCCACCTGTCATCACTGCGCGTTGCTAGGTGTCCTGCCCAACTCCATTTGAGTTCCGTAACGCGATTTCCAATATCGAAAACCTTTGCAAAGCCCGACTTACTTGGAAGATCGTCACCACAACTAAAACTTCGTGAGGAAATCAGCAGTAGAATCAAAAATTCAAAGACCCCGACCAACTCGCATGGTTTCGTGTGAGGGATTGAACACTCTCTTTCACTGACAGCAGTCCTGTCTCCCAGCAGGTGGTAACGTTTGAGGCTGACAATTTGACAATTAGAGGTCAGCTTATACTGGAAATGTATGCTGTTTGAAATGTCCTCATATGTACATCTTATGGGTATAAACGATGGAAGTTAAAATTTATGTTTTGAGGGTAGTTGTGAATTAGTTGTGATACTTATGAGAGAATTTAGATAAGTAGGAATGTCTTGCTGCAAGTACCTACGGGTAAAGTATAAAATTAATTGACAGCGACTAAAATAACTTGTGCTGCAGGTAAGTGTTGGCCTTAGTTTTTAAATACAGCATCTACATCTCTGTTCTCAGGACAAGATTGAGGTCAAGAGTAAGCCTAATTAAAATGAAATTGTTTACCAAAAACAGACTAAAAGATATTGACGAACGGGAAAAAAAACAAACTTTTTGAATATCAATGGTAATAACAATATAAAAGTATTCCTAAATAAAATTGTAACACTATTTAGAGAAAATAGAAAAATACCGAAAGAATTTTATGAAACTCAATGACAAATACGAACTAAAGTAGAGCTCGAACTTACTCCAATTCAATACGAAACTGAATATTCAAATGCATCGATATTGCATTACTAACGAATGCATAAATATTTCTGTATTCTCTATTTACAGAGGAAACTAAAACTGCTACATGAATATTTATTTTTTGATACTGAAACTGGATTATTCTTATGAGTACAAACAAAGTTTTTTTTTTTTTATTATTATAAGGACTTTTACACATTGTGCATACCAGTCCCATTATACCCTAACCACATCTGACTGCCAATAGCTTATACTAAAAATGTAAATATTAAAATTTACAAACAAAGATAATTTTGCACTTATGTTATATGTTGTCCAGTAAACTCTCAGTAGCAACCACGAAGTTTGGATTTGTACCGTGTTGATGGCAATATTGTCGCCCCCTATTACATGGGACTTAAACATAACTGGCGAGATGTAGGTGTACTACCTCTGCTTAGCCTTACGGGGATTTCAGGCGTGATGCTATGTTATGATGTTGCGTATTTGTTATTTAAGACACGAGTGTGCATTGATATTTAAAATTATAGGTTCTTTAAAAAATATCCCTATCAGTGATAAGACCACCATTGTACCTACCCACATATGTAACTAGCAATATTGCAAACGAGTTGTGTATTGTATTGTACATATGTATAACGGACTGGTGTCCGCAACTCCACGTCCAAAGCGCGTATTTTTTTTTTTGAGTTGTATAACCATTGTGGTGTGCAAAAATGTATATTCTATCTACTTTGAAACTCTATTCTTGAATATCTGAAAGATTATTCAATGTAATCATTTATCAATCGTGTCTTATTGTTACCAAGCAATCACAGGCAATTTGAACATTATCAGCGGATTTATTGATCAAAGACTTGGAAACTAAGTGATTGAGAATCAGAATACAAAAAAAAATGTAAGTACTGTAACGTAAGCCATGAATAATGGTATTTACAAATGCGAAAATTTGTGAGGATGGATGGATGTTTCACGCGAAAACTCCGAACGGTTTTTTATGAAATTTGACACACAGATAGTTCATAACTTGAATTAACACATAAGACACTTTTTATCTCGGTAGAACGATCCCATGGTACAATAACCGAACTCCACACGGGCGAAGCCGCGGACATAAGCTAGTTTCTCCAAAATAGCGGGCAAGTTAGTTTGGTGCTCCTTCTACTCGTATATAATATTTTATTTTATTTGTATAGATTCTTTTTTATTTACAACTTGTTTGTGAATGTGTGAACATTGTAGGCCTTATACTCGTAGATTCCTAAATGATTGTTAACTTTTGTTAATTTTTTATCTTGTTCTACGTTTTTGTAGTAAGCAACGACTTATTGCTGGGCCTACTATGTCCTCCCATACTTAAGTACCTCTTAATGCTGTAACATAAAAATATTGTAAAACCAAATGATTTTAAAAGAGTAACCATGGAGTTTCTTGCCGGTTCTTCTCCATGGAAACGACCTACGCGAACCGTGCTCGACGTTTTATAAGTGCCCAAGTAGGCCTACGTGAAATAAAATATTTTGATTTAGGTGAAAAAAACCTTGGAGATTTTCTTCATAGCCAAATTAGTCATACACACACGCCATTTTAAAATATGTCAAAACAAAAAACAAGCATGCAGGGCACCACTATAACGTATTATTAATCCAACACACGATAACATCACTAGGGCTGATACAATTGCGAATTACAAATTGGCAAGCCGGCAATTTTATTTGCGTAGCGTGCTTTTTAATTTGTCAAAGTGGTCCTGACAAGGGTTGGTTATATTATAACGCGCCCACGATAATTTCAAGCCTTTATCATCGAAAGGGTAAGGGTGTAAAATTCTCATACTTTGTAATTTGTATAAATTGAGTCAAATTGTAATTTAGAATGCCCTTGTTTCTGTTGTCTCTCTTTTTTTTGTTTTGTTTTGATGTTGTTCAGTGGGGTGTCCCGAAATTAATAATGTGAGGGGTATCCGTACCGTGAAATTGACGTTTCTGATTTCGGTGGTATGATATTAGTCGGTGACGGGTGAAGTGTAACCAGGCAGCTCATATTTCGTACTATCTTTAGGTAGGGTAAAAAAATAATACAAAGGGTTGCCAACGTTCAATATCCCACATTTGTTTAAAGTCTATTAGAATTTTCTTGTAAAGGCAAGATTTTTGTTAAATTAATTTTATGAATCAAGCCCGTTATAACAGTTCAAATACTTTAAGGATATATAAATGCCATTTCCGACTGTTCCTCGACTTCCTTAAACACTTCACCCCTCGATCATAAAACACACCGTCAAAATATTCAACCTCTCATTGCGGCACAACTCCACCATAAATTACTCCACCACATATTCTACTTCATTATAACGTGTGCCAACACCTACCCACATACATTAGACCGTTGACTTTACAATTAACAAGCTACCATTGTTCCTTCGTACGTAAAACTCCAGTAAAACAATAAAACATCGTCCCAATGTTATGATTAGAGGGGTGAAGGGGGGTTGTTGTAAATTTTGAGGCTGGATTATGCTAATAATATGAAAATCCGTCCCTTGTTCGTCGAGGACAAGTGTGGCGAAACATGCGCGAGTGGTTGTCGCAAACCTAAAGGAGTGACGTCATCTTGTCGTCGAATAATTCGGCATTGACGTGTATTTATATAAGAAGACGGTGTTCTTGGGTCGAGTTCTGTGGATTGAAGTGTACGCGTTAATTTTCACATAGAATTTGGTTATTTATTTTCGAACTGAACTAAAAATTTTCTAAAGCAGCCATTAATAGCTGGGCCGGAATTAATTAGAATTTGTTTTAAGTAAACCATTTACTTTTGAATTAATTATGAGTTAGTCAGTTATTCATAGAGTGAAATCTAGGTGTCTGTTCCAAAACGTAGATCTTTACGAAGAAGAATGGGGAAAGAAACTCCTTGGACACTCTGAACTAGATAAACAAAACGGCTCATTCAATAGGCAACTCATCTCATCATAAAATATGCTTATTCAACTCACCACTAATATTTATGCCATGTGTTAATAATCACTGATTCAACCAAACTAGATTTACCCAAATTCAATCATGCGTAGAGTTCAATTAAAATTATATTTAACTCAATTCCAGGTACACACATTATGGTACATTTACAAATCAAAACTGTGCTACTGTAATTATATCTTGAATTTAAACGTTTAAATACATAAATATTAAACATTTATTAATAACTGGAGTGAGTGATTTTATTTAGAAATGTAACGAACCGTTTTTATCGGTTCGCTTGCCTCTGTGATCGTGAATACGCACAAATGAACGGAAAATTGAATTTATTTCACGTATTTATGAGCGATTTTATTTTGTTTGTATCGTAAATAGATAATAAGTGATAAGGAAGTGATTGGCTGTACGGAATTTTTGTGGAAATAACTGAAAAAGAAAAACATTTTCTTTGCGATACTGATATACTTTTAGGTACTTAAAAAATTGAATGATGAAGCTTTTATAACTAAACTACAGAACGCCACTTGCTACGATCCTTACATATTCCTTTCGCCACGTCCACGTTCATACACCTGGTCATACACGCACGCTGGTTGCGAGTACCACTCACCTGATCTTTCTGAAGAACCTCACCAATAATTGTAAACTCAAACTCAAAGCATTTATTTCAATTAGACCATTACAGGCACTTTTGAATGTCAAAGCACAAAAAATAAACTAAGCTACAGTCCCTGTCACAGGGCATAATAACTTGTGAAAGTACTGTAGTTGCCCATTCGAAAGCGTACATCCTATGGAGAAGAATGGGCAAGAAACTCCACGGACACTCTTTTAAATCAATGTTTTTACAAAATATTGGTTACATCATTCATGTCGAGATTATACATACATGAAAAAGTGGTAACGCCACAAAAAGACATAATACGGTCAGTATTATGTCCTTTTGTGGCGTTACCACTAACACCTGCCTTGTAAATACCTTTCGTATAACACATTAATCCTAAACTTAAATCCACCAACATCTGTAAAAAGTCATGTAAACCTTACCTCTTTGTCTTGAATTACCACCCAAGAACTTTCACCTCTATAGATAAAGTAAACACTTCCAAAACGGCGAGAGTTAATCGAACAAAATGAATTACCTACCGTTTAGTTCGGTTACATTCTTGCTGGCAAAGTGCCACTACTCTTCCACGAGAATGACCTTGAACCTTATACTGTACAATAGTGCTGTCTGAGTCTAGCCTTTTAGTTCAGAGTGCGTCATCGGAGACTGAATGAGATAGATAAATTCAGATAGGGGTGTCATCTGCCTAGACTTTTCCCAACTATGGCGGAGTCGGCCTCCAGGCTAACGGGATGCTGCTGAATATCAGAATTTAGCATGGAGCGACGGCTTATATGACCTCCACAACCCAGTTAGTACTGTGTAATACGATACCCCTTGGTAAGACTGGTTGTCGGACTTTCGGCCAGTGACTACCTGTAACGAGTGTCAAAGATCTGCAAATGACAGCCGGGACCAAACGGCTTAACCTGCTATCCGAGGCCCGGAGGAAACTCAGTATGTTAGTCGTGGTCACCCATAAAAGTACCAACCCAGGCAAGCGCGGCTTAACCATCGAACGATATGAGTGGCTGTTATTATTTAGCCACGAGCTCCTCTAGAGATATAGAGTATCTAAAGAAAAAATAATCATTATAATATTATGGGGTTCAGACTCTCATCACAGCCGCTATACTATTTGAGTACTTATATGACACAAAATATGAAATCATTATTCTCTTGCACTTCTCTCAATTTATTTGGGGTCGGCGCAGCATGTTTTCTTCTTCCATAAATCTCTATTAGTGGTCATCTTAGAGTCACTCCCTTTCTAGCCATGTCATCTTTTTTACAGCCCATCCATCGTTTACGTCAATAAAAAATATCATAGAATCTAAACATGTCAACGTTATCAATAAAAAGCAAAGATTTTTTAATAAGTACAACAAGACAACTTTGACTGCTGCAAAAATATTATGATATTGCAATGCAAATGAGAAATATATGAATTCATCCGCTTTCTCATCCGAGGCAATACAAAATAAAGAGACTCAATACTTTGATTTATAAAACAAACGTCCTGACAAGTCTTCCCATTGATATAATCCTCACTATATGACGTCATTCATAAAGCGGGGTACAGACAAGTCACAAGTGTAATCCGTAAATAATGATGTGCTCGTGAACAACGCAAATTATTTTAAAAGAGACTCCGCATTCATGTAGGTAGTGTGCAATCGGCTTTTGTTTGAGAGAAATGTAATATACTGTCTTGTTTTTTGTTTAATTATATTGGAGTGGGTTTTAAAAATATGTTTGTGCCTGATAGAGTACGCACGTATTGGAAGAAAATACACGTATTTGGAGTTAGCTGCATGTAACAATATTAATTTGCTAATAGAAAGAAAGTAAGGAGATTATTATAAATACTGAAAACAATAGCAAATAGCTCGGTTTCATATTGATACAAAAAACTAATACCTGCTTTTCAATCAATGTAGGTATCAAAAAGGTAATTAAATACGTCCAATTAGTCGCAATCTCATTTCAGCAACATTCAGTGCCGTACAGCACAGTTTGGTAAAATTTATGTAATTTAAAGACTTTTTGATTGATTGGGGCGACAAAAATATGGAAATTGTCCCCGTGGTGTCGTTACGAAAATTTCCAACATACTAAGTATGGTAAAACTGAAATTTTAGGTCTAGGTCCATGAGAGGTTAACATCAATAAGGCCAAATAAAAGTATCAGTTAAAGCAAAAGTAAAATAAACACATAAAAAACAAAAGGTTTCATTTAAAAATTAACACGATATAAAATCTCCCAACCCACCCCCCAAAAAACAGAACACAAAAGCGAAAAGCACGCACTTAGAGAAAATTATATTTCTTAACTTACTAAAGCTGAGTCAGTAAGCAAAACTGGGGACTTTAAGGTACCCAAGTAATATGAGCAGAATCGCTGTATAAGTATAATTTATTGCGCAAACTGTGCCAGGGTAATTATTTAGGAAGCTACCTACCCTATCCTATTAAGGGGGGAGATATTAGAATGTGGTGTTTTCGAGCCAATGAACTGTGTATATTTGCTTCGCTTCGGTATTGAATTGTTTGGTGTTAACGGGCGGTTTCGTATTCCGATTGGATGTGGGGTAAGTGTGTGCTAATCTATTTCTCTCTTTTATGTTATCTTTCCGTTCATTTTCTTTCCCCATCCTAATTGCTAAGTTTTGTTTTATTTGTGTTTTACAATGGTATTAAAGGTACCTGCTGAATTCCAATGTTGCTTTTTAAACTCTTTTTGTTAATGGACTCTTGTTAAACTATCTAGTTGGTCTAGTGGCCGCAAGTGCGAGTGCTCATCATGAGGTCCTGGGTTCTATTCCCAGGTCGGGCAAAGTGTTATTGGGTTTTTCCATCAGGAATTTCTCAGTAGCAGCCACGGTGTCTGAATTTGTGCCCGGTTGATCGCAATAAGCTCGCCCTTATTACATGGGGCTAAATCATAACTGGCGAAATGTGTATTAAGTACACCTCTGCCTTACCCTTCGGGGATTACAGGCGTGATGTTTGAACTTTAACATAACAATGTTAACATAACAATGTTAAAGTTCACAAGGACAACGAAATCGTTTAGTGTGTCAACAATATCTGTAAAAGGTAGTCATGGAAGATGATGTCCATCTGCCAGAAACTGCTTGAAGAGAAATGAGTTATAGACTTCTCCAGTGTTTTTATTGTATACACCTCTAAATCTGATATTAACTGTGAACATTACAAAAACCTAGCATAGCATGACGTCAATGGAAAGATATATGGCTTCTATAGACCATTCACTTGTGTTTAGCACAAATGCCATTCCAATTAAACAGTCTTTTCGAAGCAAATTTGCTCGTCTATTTGGTAGAAGTGTGATAAAAGATAAGCCCCTTTTAAGTGTATTTTGTACACTGACATCCCAATACAAAGCCTTTGCCTAAATAAATATAACGGGTCGCGTTACATTGCATTCAAACGCGTTATTCTGAAAAGTCAATATTGCGATGCGTTCCATTAACAAATGCATGTATGCGCGCGTTATCAGCTGGGCCCAGCCGACGGGCGTGGAGCGTAAATGACACAGTGTGATTAATGCAGTAGGACTAGATACAAAAAAAAAAACATTATAATAGAGTAAACATTAAACAACGCACGTTTTCCCTGAAGAGCCAGGTTAGGTTTGCCCGTGGTGGTTACCATAGGTTTGAATCAAGTTTTTCACGATTCCACAGAAAGACTGGGGTTTCGAAGATAGGCTAGTTCACATTACGTCACGTCTATACTCCGCGAAGGATGAACTTAATTTGTACTTGTAGCATGTCCCAATTTAACTAGTTATGTCTCAGTTCCATATAGTACGGGATAACTCTATTACCATCAAATCGTGTGTCCGAGCTACTACTCCGACTTGTAACAGAAAAACCAAAGAATACTTTGCCTCACTTGTACATCGAACCTAAAACCTCATGCGCAACAGAAGCACTTGAGACTTCTACACCATCGAGGCAGAGACCAACAAATTTTAATAACTTGGTCGACTTCTATTGATACAAAAGTTTTATACAAGAAGGTTATTGGTGTCAAACAGATGCTACCGAAGGTTCGGGTAACAACAGGCACAGTCTCTTCAAAACAGTAGAACTAAGTCCTTTTCATCAGTCATTTTTATTACACGAAGAACAAACATAGTTACGGGCACTGCCATGAGACTGAGAGGCTGTGATGACTTTTGTCAATAACGTTACTCTAGCATTGTCTAGCTAGCAACTGTGTAGCTAGTGCTAGACTTCTACCTTCAGGCAAGAGTCTTTTGGTCACTAAGTAGCTTTCAGGAGACTTTCTTGTCACTTATTCAGAAGAATAATTATTAAGAGCCTATTCCCATTCCGATGGTTACTGCAGTCATTATAGGTACATATCTATATATATGCATATATATATATATAGTACATACGTGAGGAGCTCATGGCTAAATAATAACAGCCGCTCGGGTCGATCGTCAGGTTAAGCCGTGCTTGCCTGGGTTGGTCCGTGGATGAGTGACTACCCACACATACCGAGTTTCCTCCGTGCCTCGGAAAGTACGTTAAGCCGTTGGTCAAAGCTCTCAATTGTAAATCTTTGACAGTTGCCACAGGTAGTCAGTGACCCGAAAGTCTGACAATCAGTCTTACCAAGAGGTATCGTACTACCCAGTACTAATTGGGTTGTGGAGGTCAGATAGGCAGTCGCACCTTGTAAAATACTCATATTAAGCTGTATCCGGTTAGACTGCAAGCTGACCCCAACATAGTTGGGAAAAGGCTAAGCAGATGATGATAATATGTCTATAGCAAGCTGCTTCGTTATTGAAAGCAGGTGGTGAAGTTCGTATACCCACGATATAAAACTTAAAATCTCGTAAAAAGAAACATTACCGAAAATTGAGCCACTGCTACATTTCTCACTACATCGCGATAGCGGGTAGCCGGGCGCCAAGTGCAATATCCGCTTTGACCGCGCGTTCAGCTAATTGATTCCGACTCCATTCACTACAAAACATATTGCGCGCCACATTTCAAATATTTTTTTCATTTGTATTATTGCTTCGACCAATTACTGGGTTTTTATTAAAAGTTTGGAGGGGAAATGTGGAGGACCACTTCCTCTCTTACGTGTACTGTAACCCAGAAAAACAGATACTTACGTTACTTTGTGTAGTTTATTTTATCACCAGTCGCGCTCAAAAGGGTAAAGAAAAACATAGTGAGGAAACCAGCATGTTCAAAAACCAAAAATTCATAGACAGATGTCTATGAATCAAACACGCGGACCCCGTTTGATTATTTTATGCAAAAGAAAATGGTATTTTAGTTTATGTTCTAGACAAGCGCGCTCCACCCTAGGCCGCATCATCGCTACACATCAAGCGAGTTGCGGTCAAACGCAAGCCTATTTATTATTTAAATAAATGTATAGGGACTTATAGAATATTTATTATTACACTTCAATATGGACATTGTAACTGTATTGTATACTCGTCACTCTTATGCCCTTGGTATCCAAAAATAACGGTCGGTAACACATACTTGTATCTATAAAATTTGTACAATATGTGATCTAGTACAATCTGAAATTATTTAGAAACCTTTCTTGAAACATTTGAGCAACATTGACTTGCAAAGATACTACCGACTTGACCTTATTTTTATATTTTTGTATCGTCTATAAAATATTCGCAAAACCAGGGCATCTATTAGGACCAGTTCGGGTTAGGTTGTCAACCCAAAAATATAATTCGTGATTGACATAGGTTACTTTACATATATAAATAATTACTGCTCAGCTTTTTTGCTCATCCAAAAATTGAAAAATATTTTTTTTTTGTATTTTTAACGAATGGCGAAAGGGTCACTCGGATTTTATGATGTTTTGATATATCTATTGTGCTTGTTTCTTACGTTAAACCCGCAATATTTTAGTTCGTTTTATTAAAAGTAAACTACTCCCGCCCCTGCTTTGCTCGGTTTTTACGACTTGACAAAATATGATATTTCTGTATTGTATGTAGGTATAATATTAATTTACTATACAGAATTAATTTCATAAACGATGGTGAAAACATCATTAAAATCCGTTGCATAGTTTAGACATGTGTAGACATGCGAAGCAACTTTAATTTAGAAATGAATAGATTGTCTAGTTCAGGCTCTAAAGTGAGACCTATGTGACGAAAAAGACACCTAATTAATTGATTGCTTACGTTTCCAACAAATTCTTCTGTATCAACCTTCTCAAGTTCATTAAGCTCATCGTTAATTACGAAATCATCATGTAAACACACCCAATTGTTATCACCCAAAATCTGTTGATGGCAATCGTTGCAAAACTCAGTTAATTTTAATAAAAGGTATACCGGGCATGCGTTCACTATATTAATTGCTTGGAAAAACCAATCGGTGCGAGTGCTTAGCACGGGGTAGGCCGGGAGTCGAGAGCCTGGCTGCAACAATGTGTGTCGATGCGTACTGCAAACTCTTTTCCAATAGCTCGTTGATTGAGCGACGTGTATTGTGTACTAGTGGACTGTTTTTGCTTGTGGAGGAGGATATAGGTTCTTTTTTCTCGTGCTAGATTGTGTAGGCAGAATTTTATTGTATGAATGTAGGATAAAACGCCAAAAATTTAGAAGTTTTTTTTTTTGCCCTTGTCCCAGTTGTGGAAAAACCCTCGCAAAAACCCGTCAAAGGTATCCATCCCTGAGTAAAACTAGCCCTTGGTATGCCTTGGGTACCATGCAAGCCCTAGCTTGCTATACGGGTAAAGATCGTCTCGTTTTATTTTACTGGTTTTTGTTGATAGCTATTTTTTTTAATGAAGAAGCAACAAAAAAAAACCCATTCAAAAATACCCAATTCTGATCAAAAAACGAACACAAAAAAACTACGACCAGTTTTCAACTCAACTGAACCATTAACACCAACCAAAAAAAAATGGCAAATGCAACAACGACACACCAACGGGACATTTTTCATAGACGATGATGTTTTTATATTTATTGCCACGGCTCTCGGTCTAGAAAGCGACCGTTAAAATTAATATGCCTTTGAACGTTATTGCTGGGAGCCTCACAGGCTTTTTACGTCGCTCTACGCAGAGAAACTAGTGACTCTTGTTCCAGGTATTTTATGCGACGGACTAGCTCAAAGGAAACGGTATATGAAAAAGGCAGATGGTAATTTAATAGAACTTGGGAGAGCTAGTAAAATTGCTATGTAATTTTGCTTTGAAAAATGCTGTAAGAATTTTAAATTATGTAGCTATATTGAGATTATATTTTCCAGCCATAAAGTTCAACGTAGCCTAAATGCATTGAAATCGATTTTCAGCCTGTCAATTTCTCAATTTCGTTTCTTGTTCAGCCTTCAAATTCTCAAGCGCTCAAACATAGTCCGTCTAGATGGCATTCTTTCTGGGCTATGTGACTAAAGCAACCTCATGTTTATAAGTTAACCTTCGTTAAATTAACCTCCACAATGGCCTCGCCCAAAAATAGCTGAGCCGGAAGTTGTTGCTGAAACGTTTCCAACCGCTGCTTGTGAGAATTGCTTTATTTTTGTACGGTTTAGATATTGGTTGTTGATAGTTTGGGATCGGTAGCTGTGAAAGAGTTTGGGTTAAGTTTAACGTTCCGTCACTTACGGGATATTTTCAGTGACTATCAATAATTGCGAGCTCCCGATGTTTCTACGTCGTTGCAAGCGCCATGATCGCGGGATGACCATCATTGTCACAATAATTAATAACCACGGAAGATATGGCGTAAGTGACAGTGTATGTTTAGTTATAAACCGTAAAAGCTTAAAACAGTGTTTAGGTTTAAGGTGTAGGGCTTGGAGTTAATAAATGTTGATGGATGGAGAGGGAGAGGAAGGCCAAAGAAAAGATGGATGGATTGCGTGAGGAATGATATGAAAGAGAAAGGAGTAAATGATGCAGTGACGGTTGACAGGGGAGAATGGAAGAAGAAAACGTGTTGCGCCGACCCCAAGTAGAATGGGACAAGGGCAGGAAGATGATGATGTGTAGGGCTTGGAGTTAACGGTATATTAAGAACTGTTTTGTGAATAGTTGGATGACCTTGTTCGTTTTTGCGTAACATTTTAAAACTGAGTTTTTTAAAAGGCTGTAGAAAATATGTTGGTTACTACAAACGAAAATAAAACCTAATTATAAGACCTTTATACCATACTCATGTTATACAAAATAAATAAATCTAATCTAATCGAACTGATTATGAGGTATTTGAACCAATCCTTGTTAGCAGTATCTACAGAAGGATTATTTTTACAAAAAAAGTCAGCTGGTACTTTATATCCTGTTAATAAATGCAAATATTTAGTGTACAGGAAAATACGATTTTCATTGCATTCAAAATTTCCACTTTCTTTTAATGTTTTTCAAATACGAACGTTCTACGTAAGTTCACACATAAAATACTCGTTTACACAATAATAGAGCTTTAACTTTCGGATCCTCGAATCCATATGTATGAGCCAATATATTTTTCCATCAAAACTTTACGAAAAAAATACAAATACCAATAGAAATTCATCATTCACAGTTTCCAATACTAGAATCGTATAAAAAACGGCCATGGCAATATCCATTGCCTTCGGGGCAGTTACGTATTCAACAGATATATTTATTAGACATCCAAATTCCAACCCTAACAGCCTACACATAGAATTCAAAATAAATTGTCTGATTTACTTTCGTAAGCCACTTGAAAACTGCAGTTTTCATTGAAATTTAGACTTTATGTGTGTAGGTTTTAAGGTCTATATGTTTAATTGTCATATTGACTAGATACGAAAGGTTTGTTGACGCAATCAACGCTGGCAGGTCACAGTACGGTCAAAGGTTCCGTCGTTATTGCTCGGACATATACATAACGTTATATGTATACTATATATTGTACTATATAGTTTGTGGACGGCGTTCAGGCTGGGTATTGATTGATGAATGTATTTGTTTGACTTCTTCAATCGGTGTGGTACAGTAGACTTCACGGCAGTTGTAATCAAATTAATATAGGCTGGTTTCTTATTCTATTAAAATTCCGTACTACAATAAACCAGGTCAAAGCTACCTAATCATGTACGGTCGACTGAATTACATATGTATAATAAAATTACAACTTATACGACTATTCAATTACTTGATAAAAAAGTCAGTTCGTCGTCGATCTCTTATTATGACTAAAGTTATTAGTATTCCATAGGAAAATGTAGGTTATTTAAGTCCTTGTTTGAGATTGATTCTATTCTTAATGTACTCGATAAACATGATAACACATTGAAGGAAGTAAACTCAAATAAAGGTGACTTAGTACATGTTGCTAACATTCTGTGCACGGTAAAATTATGATGCGACAGAACCCATAAAGGTCTTATAATTTCATACTAAAATAACAATTTCCCAACTCTTCGGCTAATTAAAACAATTTCAAGTAAAGCTAATAACTAACACACACACATACACACAATGTATTATTTAGCATAGCATCCGCCTCTCGTAGCACCGTAGCACATTATTGTGCGCGTAGCACGCGAGCTACGCCGTAGATCTGCTACGCGCGTAGATACGGATCTTTTGCGTAGAACGTGATCAATGGAAGCGCTTTAAATCTAACCTAGATGTTGGGGGGTGTAGAATAGAATATAATAGAATTTTATTTACAATAGTACAATGAGTTTATTATTTATTTATATAGGATTATTTTCTGCATTGTTTTCCCTAACTGGGGCATTTTATTTGGCAACATAGTGGCAGTAAGATTTGAACTACAGTAATTTTGTATAATTTGTAGATATTCTCAGAAATATATTTCTAAAAAAATCTTAGAAACAATTCGGTAAGAAAGTTTATTACGTAAGGACGTAAAGTTAGTAATATTATTTTTGCTATCAAACCTCAAATAGAAATAGGCCCAATATTTGGCTTCCAATAAATTCAAAGGAAATTACATGATTACAATACTTTATTCTATACAATTTACTGAACCTGAATCAAATTCATTTAAGATTCCAGCGAATTCACAATTAGACCTCATTCTAAGAAATAAAATATTTTATGCTAAGACTAAACGAACTTCAAAGGATATAAATACTTGTAACTTTATTTTTTGCAATCCTACTTTCATTTATGTTTTATGTAATATCTTTCTGACAATGAACAATTTGGTCCTTTGGTACATTGCATGTTATCGATACATATAATAAATTGTAACAGACGATGTCTGTATATTAAAGATATTGAAAAAAAAGTGATACAGGGGATGCCCCCTGTATATTTTTTTTTATTAGAGCAACAGAAGCCAAAAAACTGTTTTTAGAATTTCTGTTTTTCTGTCTGTATGTTTGTACACGCATCACGCAAAAACTACTGCATGGATTTGAACGTAGTTTTCACGGCTCTACTGCTAGATGCCTTACTTAAAATATAGGCTACAGTTTACTACAGTAAAATTAAATGATCTTTTTCCGTCTACATCCTACCACGCGTACGAAGTTGCAGGCAAAAGGTAGTTTATGTAATAATATTGATAATCTTAACTTCAGTCTCTCACTAAAACGGCAAATACTATTTTGTGTTTCCACAAAACAGAAATACATTTGTTTACATAACAACAAGGTATGCCTGTGATGTACGCCTCGATGGGTTAGGCATAGGTGTACCTATAATACACCCATATTTTGTCAGTTATGTTTAAGTCTCATGCAATAGGGAGCGAGCCTATCTATTGCCATAAATCAGGCATCGAAATTCAGACCCCGGACTGCTACGTGGAAATTCCTGATGACCCGGGAACATGACCTTTTTTTATTTAGCCAATTCCTTTCACGACTCTTTTAGGTTCTCATACATATAATATAAAAAGATATATACATTCATCAATTTTCATTAGCCAGTCAGTGTGAGGATGTGTGTATCAGATTATAATCAAATAATACGATCAACGCTCCACGATCAACACAAAGGTCACACGAGCATGGCCTTATTACACTGAATTGACGGAAAGAATAACATAAATACAACATCTACGAATTAATTCTGATAAATGCTACGCCGTAGCTTCGTAGCTCCGTGCTACGCCTACATCTACGGCTGTTGCTACGCCAGATTATTTTCATAAGAGCATTATTTTTCTACTACTTTATATTTCAATATGAGCTCTCATTTGTTTGATGTTCAAGTATGTTATTCCCTTTTGTGGGAATAAAGCTATTTATTATGTTTTAAATGCTTGAATGATACATGAGCCATAGGTATTACGTTTCTTTATTTATTATTTATGTTCACACAAAACATATACAGGTAATAACGTACAGACAAAAGGGGATAAAAGTACCGCTTATTTTATGAAATCCTCAGCTTTGCTATCTTCCAGCGGACCTGCGTCAGGATAGATAGACAAGAAACAGCTTTATGTCAGAAAAGGAGAGGTAGTGTTCTTTAACATTTTTTTAAAGAAAGAGATAGTTTATGAAGAGATATGAATGTGTATTGAAGGACAATTTATTCCTATGACTGTGCGGTCGATGCACAGTCAAAGGAATAAATTTTCAAGCAAATTAAGCAACCCTCCGTCAGCAATTTGCTGTGGTCTAGCCATTCCATTCGAACATTTCTATGAAACAATGACAATTGTGATTTCAAATTACAGACAATTCAAGTTGGCAACCAATTTGCTTAACAATTATTTTCCCTGACTTCACAGTAATTAGGAAGGGTTTCAGGTTATAACTACCCAAAATATTTGCAGTTGTTGCATTTGAAAATGCAGACAGAAAAAACTATACATTCTTCTTTTTCTTTCGTATCGATGGTACGACTTATTTTAATTTCTTGGGACCAGTATGTGGCAAAGTTATTCGACACTATATATGCTAAAAATATGGCTTAGCTCCGTATCAATATACTAAAGTCATTACAACTAGCACTAGATGGAAAGCAGCTGGCTGAAAGCTTTCCTGAATATAGCTTAGAAAGTGTTTATTTCAGGAATAAACAGCGCCGATCGGAGTTCGATTAGAAGGCGGCTCGCTCGCCAGCTATAAATGTCTCATTTGTCAAACTTTATGGTTGACCCGCCCTAGGCTGTAATGTTTCATTCCGCTGAGGACCTAGATTCCGTTTAAATGTGCTATGTAGGTGAATGTTTGAGATTTACCTATTTAATTAACTGCTTCGTTGATCTAGTAGTTAATTGTTGAATGCTCGAGCAAACTTTTGAGTTTATTTATTTGTCCGTGCCGTCTTCCGATTCGGACGTGTTAACTATTTTTACTTAAATAATTTTTGCATTTTAATGTTTTTGGCATTCGGAAATATTACTTATGCTACTGGTCATTAAACTCTAAATTAAGTGCTATCTGTGTGGTAAAGTGAAGGGCAAGCCCGACCTTGACAAACGCGTAGTGCCTGTGCGAATAGTACATACTGTGTCAAAATAATTGTCGTCTTTGTCTTGCGCGCTCGACGGTTGACTACATAGCTGCTTGCTGCTCGGTTGCGCCTACGGCAGCGTAAACAAACATTCAAGTACCTCCTTTAACGAGCGCCGAAGGATATTTGTACGTTCTAACGCAGCTGCACTTCTACAACAAGTACGATGACTACTATGGACACTTCGCTGAATAAATCACTGTCAGATACTGATGTAAACCTATTGGGGAATACAAATAAGACCCCACCTAATTTTGTTTTTCAACGAGTCAAGAGGTTCAGAGATGATATGGATGATTGTCTCTCTAGACAACTGAATGAATTTAAAGAAGAGATGAGGAAGATGATGTCTCTCTTTTCATTTAATCAAGGTAATGAGATGTCAAAAATCTCCGCTACTCTGAAGGAAATTCATCTATCAAATTCCAATATTGAGAACTCAATAGCTTTTCTTACCGCACAAAACGATGAATTCAAGAAAAAAATTCAACAATTAGAAATCGAGGCGAAGAAAGATAAGGAGTACATAGTTTCATTGGAGAACAAATTTGAGGACATGCAAGTTGGCAGTAGAAAATCAAACTTTGTAATAAAAAACGTTCCCAAAAAAAATAACGAAACCAAGGACGATCTTATAGATATGACTATATCTCTGTCGCAAAGTATCGATTGTAAAATGAATAAATATGACATTAAGGATATTTACAGACTGCGAGGTACAAACAGAGACAACAACCAGTCACCTATTATTGTTGAAACGAGTTCCACTCTTTTGAGGAACGAAATATTGAAGATGGGAAAAGCGTTTAATATCAAGCACGGAACTAAACTATGCTGTAAACACATTGGCTTTAAATCTATGGAAGATACTCCCATATTTATTACGGAGCATTTAACAACAAAAGGATCTCGCCTACATTTCCTCGCCCGAGATTTAGTAAAATCAGGCGCCTATAAATACTGTTGGACAGCCTACGGTAAGGTGTATGTAAAAAAGGACGAACAATCGCCGACTATCATTATTAGAAGTGAATACCAGATACACAGTCTGACTCTGCAGAATTGACTACATATATGTTGCCTCCGGTATTTATGCCACTATATGTATTATACTATAAACATTGTATGCAGCATTACCGCTTTGTTCCGTGTTTTTTATGTTTTTTATGTAGTCACCCGCTTTTTAATGTTTACTGTTAACACTTTCTGCGCTGTGCTAATCACCATAGTCTTAAATAGATGTTATTGTTATTTAACACGTCGTAACTTTATATCACATATGCTTACACATAACTCATATACACGCATTATACACTTACACAACAATCGTTTATCCAAATCAATCTTACTTCTCATAGACTTATATAACACATCCCCAACCAAAACTCATTTATACATATACAAATCGTTACTTACACTTACACTGCATTCAGTCGCTTTTTACATATACCTCACATCGTGTCGTGTATTACGGTACACTAGTAATATAAAAAGAGCAATCGTTCGTTACTATATAAATTCTACATTATCTTTTCTTGTAACCATTAATTATGTGAGTACAACAATTACCATTACTTTAAGGTATTTAATCCATGTAATGACATGCATTCTATTAAAATTCCAACTAAATGAGTGACACGCTTCAAACAGTTACTGATATAGATAATTTTGAGATTGCGCGCACCTTTGAATGCGACAGTAATGACCTATCTAAACACATTTTTGTAAAGAAAAGTGACCTAACTATTTTTTCACAGAACATTAGAAGCATTTATTGTAACTTTGATGATTTTTTACTGACACTGTCTACATTTAATTTCGAAACAGATATCATAATATTTACAGAATGTAGGTTAAATTCTAGTAAACCTATTCCTCAGCTTAACAATTACAGTTCATATATGACTTCAAGTCAGTTAAACCAAAATGATGGGGTAGTCGTTTATGTCAAGACTGCACTCGAACATCAGGTTAGAGAAATATCACTATCTCAGGCCTCCTGTCTAAGCCTGGAAATATTGAATAACGTAATTTTCTGTATTTACAGATCACCATCAAACTCAAACACTGACAGTTTTGTCAGTTCGCTCAACAATCATTTGGAGACCATAACATCAAATAAAAACATTATTGTGGCAGGTGACATAAACATTAATATCATACCTAAACTGATTGAGCAGTCCCATGAACTGAAAAATAGAATGAACTACCTTAATATGTTATCTTTACACGGTATCCTTCCAGGGCATCTGTTGCCAACGAGAGACAAATCATGCCTGGACCACTTCATGCTTAAAGTTAATAAGAAAAAGTTTTCATCCACTATTGCTATTCTTAAAACCACAGTAACTGACCATTTCACAACCCTTCTAGTATTATCTAAGCAAAAATACTTACAAAATGTTCGTAAAACTAAGACATTTGTTGACTTTGAACAGGCCCTACATTATCTAAAAGAAAAGAACTTGAGTGAATTACTTTTCTGTGATGACCCTAATTCTCTGTGTACTCTGTTGATACAAACTCTAGCTGCCTCCATTAAATTAAATACAATCACATTAAGGATCCCTAGCAAAAAACGCATTTTAAAACCTTGGATTACCAATGGCATTTTGCGCTGTATACTAAATCGAAATAGACTCCAAAATAAACTTCGTCAAGATGAAACCAATGAAATTCTAAGAATAACATACAGGCGTTACAGAAACTACTGTAACAATTTGATTAAAAAACTAAAAAGACAATATGAAAGGAATCTGCTATCTAAATCAGTTAATAACAATAAATTACTGTGGAAGAATATAAAAACTATTACCTACTCACAGAAAACAAATAATTATGATGCAGAATTGTTAAAATTTCAGCCAACCCCGTCTGATTCAGTAAATTTTATTAACAATTATTTTTCTAAAATTGGTCATGACCTGGCTCAGCAAATCCCACCTACAACCGACACTTACTCCCTCGGTCAGAGCAGTAACGCATCTAATTTAGTAAATTCTTTTGTGCTTCTTGAAACTGACGCTGACGAAGTTTATAGAATATTAATTAACCTAAAAGCTGACAGTGCCCCTGGCTGGGACAACATATCTACGAAATTTTTAAAGTTTTTAGGCATGGAAGCCGTCCCTATCATAGCCCACCTTGCGAACCTCTGCTTTAAAACTGGCATCTTCCCTGCCCCGTTAAAAATAGCCATTATTACTCCTGTGCACAAGGGTGGGGGTAGAGACGATATTAATAATTATAGACCAATTTCTGTCCTTAGTAGTATATCCAAAATTATTGAAAAATTAATAAATGTCAGGCTTCTTAATTACTTAAACAAATTCAATATAATTTCCGACTCACAATTTGGTTTTCGTCACGGTATTTCCACTGAGGACGCCGTCATATCACTAACTTCATTAGTATCTAATCATCTTGACAATGGGGATAAGTGCCTAACTGTCTTTTTAGACCTTAAAAAGGCATTTGATACCGTCTCTACGCCTATCCTCGTAAACAAATTGGAAAAAATAGGTATTAGAGATATCGCACTTGATTTGTTCAAGAACTATCTTTCAAATAGGAAGCAGAGTGTCAAAGTTGGGCAATATATAAGTGATGTCACAGATGTATCATACGGCGTCCCCCAAGGAAGTGTATTAGGTCCAACGCTCTTCTTGGTATATATAAACGACCTGTGTAACATGAAAATTCCTAATGCCAAAGTCCTGTCGTACGCCGATGATACAGCTGCCATCTTCTGTGGTAAGACATGGCACAATGTGCAGCTAAGTGCTGAAACAGGAATGTCCCAGGTTGCGTATTGGCTCAATGCTAATGTTCTCACATTAAATACCTCCAAAACAAATTTTATAAGTTTCAGCATCTGCAATCGTACTCAACCAACCGGCGATTTTCGAATCATTATACACACTTGTGATGGTACTAATGTTGATAATTGTAACTGTTCTAGTATTGGCAAAGTTTCTAGCACAAAATATTTAGGGGTTATGCTGGATCAGAGTTTGTGCTGGTACCCCCATCTTGAGCAAGTTGCCAATAGAGTCCGCAAGCTAAATTGGATTTTTAAGACTCTGCGTCACGTGCTGCCTAGGTCTATACAGAGTAGCAGTAAGCCTGTTAGAAATATGCTCACACAAATATATATTTCTCTTGCGCAATCAATATTGATATACTGTATTCCTATTTGGGGTGGGGCAGCAAAATCTAAATTCATCCAATTGGAGCGAGCACAACGAGCCCTGCTCAAAATAATGTATTTTAAAAAAAGGAGATATTCTACAGAGAACCTCTATAAACTTAGTGATGTATTGTCAGTTAGGAAATTATACATTACTCAAATAATTTTAAAAAAGCACAAAACCTTACCTTACAATGCGGATATACACTCTAGAAGAAGAAAACACGATATAGTCCAAATACCTAAAACTAAGACCAAATTCGGATCTATGCAATTTAGTAAACGTTCAGCTCAATTATATAACAAAATAAATAAAGAAATTTTCGTATATGCAAAATCTTATCATATATGTAAAGAAATGTTGATCGACTGGATAAAACCACTGACATATGAAAATACTGAAGCTCTCCTACAAAACGTTACTTAACACAAGTATACTACCCCCTCACACGCACAGAGACTCTCATACCTACATGTACATTCACACACCCATACACATACAACCACACATCCACAACACTCATGTACACTCAACAACACATCCGCACTCATGCACACGCACACACACGTTCACATAATTATATTTTGTTTTATTACCCATGTACTGTTTTTATTGTGTTTAAAGTAAGTACTTACTGTTGTGAAGGAGCGGAGTCTTTTAATACAGGCATTATTTGCTTAAATGAAGACCCCAAACCCAATACTATTTGTGTAAAACTTCTGGACAATAAACGTTATATTATTATTATTATATTATTATTTGTTACACCAACAGCAGCAGGTATAATAAACATATGAAAAAAAAAATGAAATTACATAAAAGAGCTGGAATATAATATGCCTATTGTAGATAAACCCACCATAGTAACAACAACATAAATATCAATTTATAATGTAGGTTTTTTATTTATAAATAGTTTTTCCACTATATATTTTTCAGTAGTAGCCCAAAGTCGGGTTCTGAGTTCGGTTAATGGCAATAAGCTCAAGTACTATTATATGGAACTTAAACATTACTAGCGAAATGTTGTTACACTATAAGCACACCTCTGCCAAAACTTTCTTATTGTATTTGATCATTTAACTAACTAAAACAATTACTTGTTAAATATTCAATTTAACACTTTTAAGCGTCATTTTTTACCGACAACAATCAAAAAAGGAGGAGGTTCTCAAATCGTTAGTATTTTTATAATTCTTATTTGTTACCTCATGTCTTCGTAATTTATGAACCGATTTGAAAAATTATTTTATCTGAAAGGATATATTTTCCGATTGGCCCCATAGAAATTTCATCAAAATCGGTTTAGTAGTTTGGTTTTTAAATCAAAATAGTTGAAAAAAATATGTCCCAGTAAAAGAAATTGCGAAATTGATACTTGACAAGGACAAGTCGGTGACAAAAAAGGCAATGGAATAAACAATAGTCACCGACTTCCGAAAGTAAAGTTATTTTCCACTATTTTTTTGTGTTTTTTTTAGATGTTGGTGATTTTTAACAACCTCGTAGGTTACTTCTCCACTTCATATTTTAACAAGGTACCCTAAGTCGACCAATAACTTACAAATCACGACTGACACGACCCTTAACATTTTAAGTGCTTATGAAAAAATATAGGTCGAGGAGCAACATTGGCCCGTTGGCCCTGATTCCACATTATTGATGAGACCGGGATTACTCGATGCTGAAGTCGTTTGGTGATTGATATCATCGGTCGTTAGGACCGACTTTATGTATTTTTCCTGGAAGGATCAAGTCAGGTTCGTTTATAGCCCACCTGATGGTAATTGCTTCCGAAGGTTTAGTGTATTGAGTATGTTAGGGTAGAAACTACTTGGTCCTTCGAACCGGATAATGTTTGGTTTTTATAGGTTCGTAGGGTATTCTGCAACCTTATTTTAAGATAATCTACTACGTACCTTACTATTAAAATCATGTTTTCCTTATTTTGTTTCAACTGCTTTTTGACAAAAGTGATATATTAGCAAATAAATCAAAAGATTTGACTGCAAAAATGTTCTAAAAACTGTTGCAAACAGCATTCCATATTTTTTCAATGCATTTTGCTAGCAAAGTTTTGCACAGCAGAGTTGCCTGAATTTTTTTAGAAAAAAAACCCTGACCATCGTCCGGACTAATCCGAGGATTTCGTTAATTTCGTGAAACGAAAATTAAAATGGCCCGAAAAAACGTCGACGTGTCGTTTTTAGGAACTTGTGTTTAGATTTTTTTCGTTATTTGAACACCCACTGAAGCCTTCTATCTTTCAAAGTTTGATACAAAAACAAAAATCTAAAAAGAAATAAGATTTTATTGCAAACAAAACTAAGTAAATGGTTTAATTATTATTCACCTTCATATTGGCAAAACTTTGCTATAATACATATTTCAAAAGCCTACATTCGAAAAAAAACATTCATACAAGCACAGGTAAAACGAAAACATACATTTATTTTACTCAACGTAATGACATATCTATCATAATATAACATCAATACGACCTGTCTGTGACAATCCTTTGAACGTCACTCAAAATAAACACAGTAACGAGTAAATGAAAAAAAAATCTATCATTCCAAATAAACAGTAAAGGGGGAATAACTACAGGCCAAAAACGTTCACAAAGGGCCTGTCAAAAGCATCGAACCTTTGAAATAATGGGCGTTAGATTAACTGTACTGACGAAGAGAAATGTACTTTATGTAACTGTCATTTATTATTTTTTGATGTATAATTTTTTTTGGCCAGATTTTATCATTGTTTGACGCAGTGGGCTGTTTGATGATTGTCAAGATGATTTGCTTTGTTTTAATGATGATTATTTTGATGTCAGAAAGGATATTGATTAATGTTCTATCTGCTACAAAAACACACTATCTCATGTATATAAATCAAACATGTATGTTGTATGTGCTTCTAGATTCTAGAGTAATAATAATTATTTATTCTTTATGATCGGTCAAATCAAGCCACAAAAAGTGAAAATACATGTCTTTGTTTATTTTATTTCTGGTCTTGAAATTTTCATCAAGATGCTAACAAAAATTAACCCGAACAGTGAAGTTGAAACTCAGAACCAAAAAGTACCATTATCTCATTACATAATTTACCGAAATTAGACCAACTTTTATTAACTTATAAATTTTGATTAGATGTATTTTTCTCCCAGAGCTTCGGTAGCGTGTCCTCTTTCCTATTTAATTAATTTGGCATTCAATGTAATTTATCGCGAACCCTCGCAAAGTCATGCTTTTAGACGACCCGAATGGCGCAGTGGTAGTGAGGCTGCCTTACGTTCATAGGGTTCCGGGTTCGAATCCCGGTAGGAGCAAGTGTTTGTGTGATTAAGCATGGACATTTGTTACCGAGTCATGGATGTTTATATGTATAATAAGTATGTATTTACAAACAAAAAAGCATCTATGTAGTATATCAACTATCTAGTGTCCACGACACAAGCCTCGTTGCTTAATGTGGCACTAGATGGCGCTGTGTGTAATGTCTAGCGATATTTAATTTGTGTTAATTTTCTTGCGTCGGTAAATTTTTCAAATTAAAAAAGAACCCTTTTTTCCGGAGTTAAATGTGTAGTATTGACATTTTTGGTTGGTTTGGCCTTAGCAAATAAATCAGGTTTATTTTCAGAGGGGGTGTTGATGATTGCTTTAATTGCATCCCCTGCATCTGTTCGTGTTTTAATTATTTTTGATGTGTCTCTTATCTTAATATTTGCTTGGGTGCGTTTGTTTGAGTCCCTCTCAAATTAAGACGTGGATGTTTACTCAGTTGTTTTCTGTCTGCTTGTCACGTTTTCCTGTCTCTGCTCTGTTTTATTTATCTTTATCTTCTAAATATATAAAAGCGAAAGGTCACTCACTCAGTCATCACGAAATATCAAAAACCGCTTGACGTATAATGAAATTTAGCAGGACTGAAGATAGTTTAAGTTAGTAGACGTCCGCTAAGAACGGATTTTGCGATAGGGCCAGATTAAGGAGGTCTAAGGGCTCTCGTATGTTTGTATGAAAGTCCTTAATTTTTTGTGCTACAAACTTGAACCTAACGCGTACGAAGTCGCGGGTAGCAGCTAGTATTTTATAAGTTAATGTGAAGTAGACAGATAGAAATGTCTCTAAATCTATGAAGTAATGATATAGCAATTTCGTATTTATTATTACGTAGAGTTTTATAAGTAATTTTACCCATATTTTTAAATACAGACTTAAAGTTTTCTTCTTACCTAGTAATTTAACTCTATCTTCAATAGTATTGATTCCTAAATATTTACACCAGTTTTACATCATGTTTGACCTTTTTGTACTACGTGATGTACACTAAAGTGTTTGTTATATAAATATTTCAAAGTGCATCGTTTCTTCAATATAAAATAAGTCAATCATAAAAGCAATTTATTAAAGTCTTAAAAAAACGAATTTATCCGACACCAATTCTTTACAAGACATAATTAAGCATTTCGCTCCTTAATTAACACTTGGTCCGTAAATATCAAGTTAGTTAAGTTTTAACTAATTGGCTATATTGTTAGACGAAAGTTTCAATAAAATCGACCCTACCCAACCTCCGTGCTTATTCAGTCGGGTAACTAATAAGAAAACTTCTTTATTCTACCCTCTTTAGATGGAAAATGTTTTATTTGCTCTACGTGCTGGGCAAATGGCTCGCTGAACTGGCAACATCTCACTTTGAAAATATTCTGGATTTGATTTTTGCATGGAATTTATATTGTGAAAATTATTTTAAAATAAAGGAGGGAAAATGAATCATAAAGTAATTTGACTACCAATCTCAAATTGTGAAATTTATACGTATTTTAAAATCACAACTTCTCAGACAATATGTCACAGCCAAAAGACTGTTGTATGAATTGTTATTCATAATAGCAAATTGATAAAAGATATCAATTTGCATACAATTAATTTCCCATACTGTACTTTGATTCGGTTTTTGATTTCCCAAAATGAAGTTGGTCAATATAAAAATTGAAAGACTATGACTAGTCTCATGGAAAATAGTTGGTTCAATGAATACAATGGTACTTAATACATAAGAACAAAAACAACACAAAAAGCTAATAATTTATTCTATTTTGAGATGTGAAAAACAAAGCGTGCCTCTTTTTAACACATTCTCCAACAAGGATATGTATATCAAAACAGAGAACCAATAACTGATTCTTATTCGCTACCTACGCCTTACGGAATACGGGATAAAAATGTAACGTATGTACATTTAAAAAGCAAAATATCTCGCAAACAAAAAAGAAAAGTTAATGCTCCACGCCTCCGGATCTACATTCTTTCCGTGCTTAAATAGAGATGTGATGATATTCGTATCGATAGTGTGGAATTATTTTTAATGACACCACTTTTGGAATTACACAAATTATTATTATTTAACGGTTATAAACAGGTTACGTTAAAGTCATTCACATGAAATTCGAATATAGTACATAAGTATCGCTTAGTAAAATTTTCACGTAAACAACTTAAATATAGTTCGGTACTTTTATATTGCAGAAATAAAAGCGTATAAAACTAGATGGAACATTTCAACTGAGCAAGGTTATTAACACAGTTTCGCTGTATTGGGACTTTGAAACTGTCAATTTCCTTTCGCTATCGTCTGCGCCACTATCGCTACAATAAAATTTTATTGGCTCGCTATCGCCGTCGATAAATATCGATAGTCGAACTATTATCATGAATTTATCGATACACATCAACAGCACTACTCATAACTCCGAGTTAAGGTCGAATCTCAAACAAAACGCGACGCTGAATTGCCGGCAAATATGAGCTCGAACTTAGGTGGGCACCGAAATTAGATTTACGAGTTCGGGAATTTTCGGAAGTCATCGGATCAGTACCGAACCTCCTGCCAGGGTACGTATTATCATATAAATGCGGAGTTGACGGAAAAATATTGCCGAGGTGTGCCGTGGCTCCACCTGTACTCAGTTGAGTAAAATAGGAACGTGAGCCAAATAATACGGTGTTTAAGTGTACGGGCAGGGTGATTCAGTTAACTGTACTGCATGAATGTTTTATTTGCGGAACGCTGCCTTGGAAATGAGCCGTGATCATCTTTGTTTACACTTAATTCCTTTTCCTTTTTGATATCTCGATCGCTTTCATTTTAAGAATTTCTATTAAGAGCTAAAACGTTTCTTTTTAAGCTTTTACCTTCGAGGAAATGATGTTTATATACTCGTGCGTTTCCATTATATGTAATACTCTTTTGTGTACATATGTATCTCGTTTTATCGCTCCGTCGTAAAATTTAATATTTATTGTAGCTTCACAAGGAGAATATCTCTGAATAATGAGACTTGCATGAATCATGTCTCTATTTTCGAACAATATTCCCCTTCAAGTAAAATAAAAACAATACATCTCCATGGATTAAAGAACGGAAATAGTACCGAAAAAACTTACCACTGGGGGAATACTAAAAAGATCATTCATTATTTGAAATGGCTTCACGATGCTCTCGGTATCAATAAAAAAAAAACCTTTAAAACTATGCTTATATTTTTTAACTGTACACAAAATTAATGAGTAAGCCAAAATAATAAATACGGACAGAGATCGACATAGTTTTGTATCAAAGTTTCAAGCGAATCTTGGCAATGCGCTGGAAAAAAAGTACAATAAAACCTGCATAATATTGCTACCTGCTATTGCAATCATGCTTCAAAGCAAGTGCGCCTTAAAGCTACCTATTCTAGTACCTACTATCATTACTTGAGACTAGGGTTAACGTACCCAAATTTGCTCAGATTCGCGCAAGTCTTCTTCACATGTTCACGTAGTCATTATGAACCCAGCCACGTGCCGAACCCACGTTTTTTGTCATAAAAACAAACTGTTTGACACTAACGTTTGCCATCACAAAATTTCATTGCACCTCCATATTTCCTATTATTATTTTTTGGTACCCGTAACCGTAACATATAAAGGCCAAAAGGGATCCTTTTATACCAATTGTTTCGTCATAGCCTCATAATAAAAACCTTTACGGAGCTAGGGATTAATGTGGGATAGTTTCGGGGGAAATTGCAAGCGGGCTCCCCCAAGGATTGCGAGGTGGGGTACCTAATAGTATTTATAATGCCGGCGTGTGGGATTAGGCAAGTACGTGAGGTTACCGCAGACCTTGTTAGCAGAATATGTGTTTATGTTGGCCAACCTATTCGGATTTAAATGTCTTTTCTGGTTTGAATGGGTGTATAAGGTCTTGATTAGTCGTGAGTGTTAAGAAAGTTAAAGTTTGGTTATTAGCTGGTAACGCACATAATTTTAACTCATGACTACTCGAAAAGCTTTCGCAATTCAGTTACGACTTACGGATCTCATTATAAAAACACTCTAACAAGCCATTAAACAAAACCACGTAAACCTGTAAACCAAACCACGGAACACGTATAAAAGACATTTCAACATCTGCACCCAACATACCCAATTCCAACTTTACAAATTTTATTAGAGCGGCCACCTGAATAATGCGTTTTACATCACGTACCCGTCCATGAACAAAAGCTAAGTTCTAACATGCTGAAATGAAATTCACTAAGTTACGATTCAAATTGGCGAGCCGTATGCTGTAGTAGTTTCTGAACTTTTAGCTGGGAACCGGGATCATATCTAACATAATAATAACGTATAGTGAGTGCCACAGTTGCTGTGGAGTTTGGCACAATTTTTATTTTTATACTGCTGCTGTTGGGGAAGAAAATATGAAGTTTTTTTTTAATACTAGACATATTATGTTTTTCGTTATACAGGGAAAATACCATTTCAATCACGTTCAGTCAGATTTCTGTTTAATACAACTGTCTGATATTACAACATTATGGACAAGACCAGCGACCAGTGGTCCACATTGGCCCTGGATCGAAACAACTAGAAGTCATGGGGAGACCCCTTTGCCCAGCAGTGGGATGACGCAGACTAACACTATCGGTATCAGTAATGTCTGCCATTTCAACACCCAAGGACAAAATAATGGAGCATTGCGTACTGAAGTGGACGATGATGGTCAATGTGCACTATTGTATGGCCATAAGCTGAATATAAGTGCTATAATAGTCTGTTATGGTGTCTACAAGGAACGACATGATAATATTACCAGATGCATGTTGTGTGAAACATGCAGTTATGGCGCTTAGACATTAATATTGCATGAAAGCAAATATTATTTGCATTGTTTCAAACTTTTCTAGTAGATTTAAATTAAATGTTCTAATAACGAAAGATACTCTCATTATTGGAAGGAATACATCTCAAAGTGGTGATGAAAAAAATTATTCAGCACACAATTTGAGATAGGAAACAAAAGCAAATATTCTTTAGTGTTGAAGACACTCAAATCCTTAATATATAGCCGAGGTTATTTTAGCTAAATCGCTTACATAATTCCTCTTAACGTATGAACTAATTCAAGGGCTTGTATAATATATTATGCTCTCACCAAGATTCATTATTCTAGGAAAGGGTTTTCAGGCTTTACACCGAGTGAGATTTTTTTCTTTACACGGGTTCAGTGTTCCAAATATGTATAACCACACGAGGCATTTATATCCATTAAAATAAAAGTACTCGGTAGAAGTAAAAATAATAGTATAAAGGCACAAATAATTCAAGAAACAAAAGAATGTGTTTTGTTTGGATTGCGTTGTTCCGTGATTTATAAAAGGCAGTAATAAGGGGTGCAAAATTTTACGAGCCATATATTGAAAAATACATGTTCCGCAATATAATATCAGAACTTCACATCGTTCGTAGTTCTAGCCACACATTCCTATTCATAGTTATAAAATATTGGGCAAGTTGCAGGGCGGTCGGAGATGCTTATTGAATTATATCCGTATCTGAGTCCATTGTTGTAAGTTTTAATGAATGGCCTTACCAGTCCAAGGCTTAAGGCCTGCGCACGTGGGCCACTTTATGGGCCTAGCCTTTATTAATTTATGGCATGGGCTTAAAAATGTCAGGGTAATTTAGTGTATTTTAATCTTAATTAGAGTAAGGCACTTAGTGAAGGGGCTCGCATAAAGGTTAGTTAGTGCTTCTGATAAGGTGAAAATAACGGCTCGTCCGAAATAAGGTTTCTGTAGATGGTGTGATAAAGAGATGAATACGTAAGAGGTCTTTATGTGTGTTTTATTTAAACTGGGGGTTAAAATGTGTTGTATATCTTCTACCTGGGGTTTTAATTAAACCTTACTGTTAAGTTAGAACTTAATTATATCTTAAGCCTTTTTATAGACGCTTCTGAAAATATAATAAAACCATTGTAATTTTCTATTGGCTTTTATATTTGTCACAGTGATACATTTAAAAGGATACAGCTTAAAGATATACAAAAAAATAATGGGTGATTTATTTACTAATTAACAGAAAAAGAAAATCCCATTTGACCCATATGACACTCCATGCGTTGATGGAATTATGACATCATCCAAAAACACATTAATCAAACAGGCTTTATGCACAAACAAACTTTCGTATCGCAGTTATTAATCTACACTGTTTATTCCGATAATAAACTATATCAAACGATTTAACTATAAAGCGTCAAAACTATAACAGACTATGTATAAGTTACTGTAAACCAACATTACATTAATGGAAATTTTAACTTGACAATATCCCTGTTGTGAGTCCACAAACTTTTGGCGCTGAAATCCGAAATTTATCTTTTGTCGAACTTAGATTAGTTGTCGATTGCTTCAGAAACAATGCGGTTTTAACTTATAGTTAAGATATTTGATGAATTAATTGCCTCTGAGTAAGTTATTGGCAAAGGTATTCGCGGTTTCTCCTATTAATTAAATTGGGTTGTTTGATAGAATTTATCGCAGTGATGGTCTGTTTAGGTTGAGGTGAAGTAAGTATAACCATCTGAAATTGGTTTTGCAAATGTTCACGTTTATTCTCATGAACTTGCAGAACAAAAACATTTCATCTTAAAATTAAATGCCTTCTTGCCGAAAAGTGGAAGAAATGGGGGGAGTCCTTTGCCCAGGAGCGGGACAATACGGGCTAGCAAAAAAATACTTTATAAAAATACTCTCATCTAACCTAAATCCGTTATATACCGTATCCTGTCGTTTCATCGAGCATACTACATTTGCATCTTATTTTCCTGTACTTGGTGTTTTGTTGTACTACCTGTTTTATATCAGAGACATTACTTAGATGCCAATTCATCTTCGTAAAAAGACAGTGATACAAAAAAAAGTTCCGGAAATAATTCCGTTTTACTTATTTAACCAGCCTTTCTCACGAAATCTCACAAAACAATAGTGACGCTAAGTATAATGAACTTATAACAGCGAATAACGCAGATAGACAGCTCCTGTCAAAATCTTTGTCAGCCATCAAACTTTTTAGACGATTTTGTTCGCAAACAGCTCGATTTTCCGCTAACGCAGATGATTAATTAAACAAGCTGGAACTCCGATATTCCCTCTGCCAATAATTCTGTATTCAACCTTATTTCATAAGCCATAACTCTTGTTTTTGGATGCCTCTACCAATTACGTGTCTTTATTGTATGATTCGGAAATAAAAATGCCGCGATAATATTCTCGTCTGTATGGATTTTATTTATTATGTGGTTCAACACTTGTTGCTAAGTGGAATTGTGGAAAAGATAATAAATACTATTAGTCTGAGTAAATAAAAACACTATCGTTCCAAATACGCCTTTATTATTATAATTGCATTAAGACCAGTCAACAAGAGCAACTTATTAAAAATTGCTCAATACAAAAATATCGATGAGTCTTACAAAGAGAAGAAAAGAACAATCATCTACAACAAAAACAAAATGACACATAAATAAATGCACGTCTGATCTTTTAGTCATTGTTACCTGTAACAAAATCGAAACAATAGTAGTTGATTTATATTTTAGTTAGAACTCAAAGACCGAAAAGGGTTATTTAGTGAAATTAAAGATGAACATTTGGAGAGCAGGGGTCTTCTATGAACTGCTCCACAAAAGTGGTGCGAAATTAAAAAAATAGGGTATATATGTAAATGAAGGATAAAACAAAACCTCAAGTATGTAAGTTCATCAAAAAGAAGTTCGTCGTTGAAAGTTCTTTTTACGTTAAACTAATTTTAGTTTGAACTAGATTTGATATTTAGCTTTTGAGATATGGGACTTTTTCATGTAACGTAGTTTTTCATGATAATAATATGAAAAACAAATTTAGTTTTACTATTGAGTGTAAATTGACCTATGCGTGAGCGTTAAAAATAATAATTATTTTATTGTTTGGTGGTAAGGAACACTTTGTGCGCGAGTCCGATTCGCATTTGGCTGGTTTTTATTATTTGAAATGTCACACTACTCTAAGCAAAATGACAACATATTCCAAAGCAATACCCACCCGCTCTACCATTACCATTACATAACCATTGAACCATACACCAAGTTCGAAGCAACACTAATTATAATTCAGTCAAAAGAATTGAAGCCTAAATATAATTAAAAAATCTTTCATACACTAAATAAATGCAGACAGATACATTCAAATGGGGAGAGAGGTAAATCGAAGCGCCCGTCAGTCTGCGTGTATCTACAGGTCGCCACATCATGGGGTGGGAGGAGCTCCGAGGTCTGGGCATACGTCAAACCCAAAACCGAAACTTTACATAACTGAATCTTTAAAATAGTCAAAAACAAAACCACAATACAAAATGCTTTGTACCTGCTGAAAGACGTCTGCAACAATTTCGACGCATCTCGCCACAAATTTTGTGGGGGGTGGGGGTAGAAAACTTACCACAGCGATCGAATTTTCCATCCTTAATCTAGAGTTAAATAAATTTGAATCTTTGCCAGTCGTTACAGGTAGCCAGTGCCCCGAAAGTCTGACAACCAGTCTTACCAAGGGGTATCGTATTACCCAGTACAAACTCCATGTAAAATACTGGAATTCAGCTGCATCCGGTGAGACTGGAAGCCGACCCCAACGTAGTTGGGAAAAGGCTAGGCAATCTAGAGTTAAATAAATTGAAACAACAATACATGAAAATGTGTGTAAGAATGATAAATTAGTAATCAATACATGCGTTAGAGGCCGCGTGGATGATACGTTGCACACCTTCTTCAATGCACTTTCTGACACAAATACGCTTCAAGCATACGGCCGACATGATGCTGAATAGCTGCCCTAGTTATATATTACTAACGAGATTTATTTATGGACGCGAATATTAAGGTATTTCCAATTAGTTTCATTGGCTTCATGTTTCTATCTACGTGACCGATCTAAGGGTTGATTTTGATATGAGATCTCTTTTTTAAGACGATTGTCTTATGATTTCCACGTGGTAATCAGTGTCGTGTTCGAAACTTTTTATACCAGTGACCTGTTGTATCTACCTTAAGTTTTTTGAGATAATATATAAAATAAGTTAACAGCCGTCTCAACGTTACAATTCCCATTGGCATTTTTTTTATAGGAGCGAAATATAGTACCTGGAGGTTCTTTTTTAAAGTAAATAAAAAGGTCGTCCACGTCGCCAAAGCTCTTAAGCGCATTGGAAACGGAATGAAATTTCGTTTCGTGGACAAAATTCAGTTGCATCAATCGGTTTAGATAGCATGGCGGCTGGATGTGCTCTCATAGAATAAAGGATGTGTCAGAGGATGAAATTAATTAAACTTGCATTCGTTTTAGACAATAGTTTAAAAATATATATTAATTTCAGCTAAATCTGAGTTAAAATCACTATGTTTCTAGACTACCAAAAGAAATGCAGTCAGAAATGTGAATTATCTACTAATAAAATCATGACTACTGGCATACTTAGGTCACACAAGTAATATCCTACCGATCTTTTATTCCTTTTACTGCCGTCTCGTCCTTGTAAGGGCTTCGTGTGGGAATGTATTCAAATATATTTTATTGGCTATAGTTATGACTGTTAACAGCGAGCAGTATACTCGTCCGTGAATTATATTATCAACTGTTGCATCCATCGATGCTTCCGTATGATTAGTAAAGAAGTGAATGTTCTACAAGAGTGGATGAAAAATCAATAACGTCTTGATCTATTTCTCTACGTTATCCAGCACATGTCTGGCTTAAATATTAATCCTAAAAGCGGTTTAAATGTTCGAGGAACGTGCGTCCTTAGAGAGTCTCAAACCCAAGTCGTTAGTTGTATCTAAGCACATGCTATATGCCATAAAACTTAAAACGGAACCTGAGTAACTTACTGTCTGTTCAGAGACGCCGTTCTCAATTCTAGTACATACTAAGCAAGTTGCCGTTTTAGCACCTGTGCGGTAATGCCCACGCCATGGCCCGCCATAAAATATTGACGTCCGAACTACTGCACAGTCGTCTGTCTGTCTATTCTATGACCGCGGAACCAGCGGGGAGTGCGCGGGACGTCGGCGGAGCGGGCGCGGGGCGCGGGCGACGCGTACCTGCGCCTGGCGACTCCCGCCATGGAGGGTTTCTGTATTGATTATTTGAGGGCGTTCACTTTCGCCAGTGTTTTAATGCGAGCTATGAAAATGTTTTTATTGGCAACTTGGCAGCCCCAGCGCCAAACTGAATAAACAGACGAATAAATGTAGGAAAGCTCTCGTAATGCCCGATTATTCATTTTATACCGTCTCGCTTATTTGTCGATGCGATATTTTTTTCTTCGTTTTTCGTTTCGGTATTATCTGTAAAGAGCCTTATTTCGTCGAAGACCTCAAAACTTTGCTTTTCAATGATTATTTCTTATTCCGTCTACTTTCATTCCTTCTTCGTATTTTATATATCAATAAATCAATTCGTTTTGAGGAGCAAGAGAGAAATTGTATTCTATTCCGTGATGTCTTTGTGTGGGCTGCTGATTGTTTAATTTTTCGAGTATTGCACGAGTTTGTGTTATATGTTGTGCACTTAGAATCGTTGAAGGTCTTTGTTGTAGCATTGAGCTGAGTATTAGTGCTTTCAGCGTGGTTCCGCTTGGCTAAAGCAGTCTCAAGTCAAATAGTCTAATTACGTTGTTGACGGCGCGTCGAGAGGAAGGAAACATTGTGGAATGACTTACTAACATTTGTGTTTGATGTTACTTACATGCAGAATCTGCCTTTAAGACCATGTTATTGTATGAAGGCAGAACTGTTTGAATATTTTAATGGGCGGATTTCCGAGAAATGTTATTACGTTGGAACCATTTTCAGATAATCTTAATGCCTACATAATGTGTGTGGGAGGCATGATATGAATATTTTTGGGATACTAAAATAGGTATTGTTTTTTTTTTTGTAATATTTTCTACCTCAAACGCCTTATCTTTTCTCTTCATAACCAATTTATATTAGTTATTTGTATTTAGTTTCAAATTGGGCAAACTAAGGGCTGTTTTCACTTCCCACACCCGGACTATTTAGTTACCACCCAACTTTATCTCTCTAACTATATAAGAATAAAATTCATGCCAAAATTACAGACCCATCAAAAACTTGAATTTAATATGGAGCAGATGAATTTAATAGCGTTCAAGTAGTAAAAGTAGATGAAATAAATTTTACATCGAACGTAGACCATGAAGGCCTTCATGAGAGAGGTTCAGTTCACGCCAGTGTAGGGTCCATAAAGATACATTGACATGTAAATTCGGAACGATAAAGTCTAAAAGCTTTTCTTTGAAAGCGGATTATGGTTCTTTTTATACCGGCACCTATCTGTTTGTTCAGGTACGCCTATTCAACGTAGACCGTCTTAAGTAAGGTTTTTGGGACCTGCAATCTCAAGTGATTTATTGTGTCAATTGAGATTTTGAGGTAATGAATGGAACGGCTTATCACATCTTGTGGGTGATTGAGGGGGTTTTATATCTTAGCTTTAAATTATAGATCGTCTTCTTCTTAGGTAATGTAGGTAGGTAAATCATTAACGTAATAAACAGTTCTGTCATTGACAATGACAATGACTAAATGACAATGCCTAGACTATTGATGAATAGAAACATATTTTGGAAGTTATGTTTCTTGCATGTAAGGTATGTTAAAATAAACATGTTCGTAAATTCAACTTGAAATTGGTCTATATTTGCATGCAAACAAAGTCGCAAGTTAATTAATAAATATGACACGACCAACAATGACGCTGTCAAACGTGGCGATTACACTGGTGTCCCTCAGGGCCGTTTGCTGTGGCTGAGTCTGATTGTGGTAGTCGATTACCGACTATAAATGTAGGGCTGGTACAATTATACTCTAAATTAATCCATACTAATTTATAAATGTGAAAGTAACTCTGTCTGTCTTTTACCTTTTCACAGCTGTGAAACAAATGACATTAGGCACACAGGTAAGCCATGTCTTAGGTTAGGACATAAGATTTTGTTTTTCCGGTAGTACGTTTTCATACAAACATTTCCGGTCTCTGCGCGAGCTAATGCGAGTATCATAAAACAAATTAAGATATGAAATAGCGAACCTCGTTGGTTCATGATTAGACTGAGCCTCAGGTGCGATTGTTTTCAAAATTAATATTACCGAGTAAAAAACAATTACGGATCGACTTCCAAGGAAAATAAATGAGGTCTTACAAAAACCTAATCAATCAAGATCTTTCCATCCAGGCTTTTCCCACAATCTAGGTCCTCACGTAACACTTAGTTCACATCGTTCCATATATTAAGGCATCACAAAAACTCCTTCACTAATCGTTTATCATATTCAGTCTAGCAAAGTACCTGAGCAGATAATTTATGTGAATATTTCGCGAAGCTATCGGTAGGAAACATTAATTTCCGTAGACGGAACGAGATCGCTTCACGCACCTACTCCGCCATGTTTTTTGATGGCGTATTTTCTGTGCCTTGGATGTTGGAGGAGCGAAATTTTGTACGGAATTATTTGATACTAATATTTTGCGTAAGAATTTAAATCTACCCACAATCTGACAACCGTGGTAAATAATGTTAAATAACAAATAGATAGCATAAAATACACTTTATTGTAAACCCCATACAAATTCTTACTTATTTACTTTATCTTTTCTTACTTTATCATCCACTGAAATTGAAAAATTGTTTATCCTGCACAATATGTATGTATATCCATAGTAGCAAAAAGCCAAGAATTCTACAACAAAGGTCAATAAAAATAGAACTGCTCCACGTGGATTTACTAATTCAATATTATTTAAAAATTAATATACACCATTCGCGTTCCAAGCTTTTCTCCATACATTTTCTATCTCCAACCATTTATCCATACCGTGTTACTAAGTCTCGCTTTACTGAAAGGAAATATGTGTGCGGTCATTGCAAACGCGACCATTTCCCTATTCCATTTTATACCGTGTTTTTTGTGTCCCACCCTCAAACGTAGAATTTCCAACTCGTCTTTTTTCGTTGCTGTTACCACGCAAAGACTTTCTCATATCTCGTTAATCGGATGCAAGGCTTTAACTGAACTCCAACAGTCTAATAAACGTCACATAATTCGTCCATAAAGGGGCCTTATTTTATTACTGGCGAAGACAAAATGGGTTTTTGGGGGCAATAATAAGTTAAAAAAGCGCCCCTTTCCCTAATATCGTGCAGAGCAAGCCACTCGCAACGAGTTTTACGTGACCAGTGTCTTAATATACACCTTTTGTCTAGCTATACTATTGTTTGGAAGAGACGACCTATCACGAGACAGTATGAGAGAAATAATGGTCCTGGGGTTCCTGATTTTGGAATAGATAATTTTCAATGTGAATTTTCAGATTTTGGTATTGTTAGGCAAGAAAAGGTCACTTCATTTTGTAGTAGGTAGTAGATTGGCTGCACCCCCAGGCAAGCTAAAGGTCTTTTAATAACTTTTATTTGTATTTGGATATTAGTAGACTTTTACAGTACTGTTTCTTAGATGTTCATTACTTTTGATTAATTCCGACAAAGGGGGAAATAAACTCCGTAGTTTCTTTATTTACTACTGTACACGCAATATTTGGATTTCTAATTATTGTGGTGGTGTTAACGTGTTGACTGGATTATTTTGCCAGTTCAAGCATTGAATTCGTTTGTGATTTGGTATTTTTTTCCTTTTCTATCATCTTGACATCATCGATTATACCGTAGGTTCTTTCTGTTAATCATGATGTAAGACGTCCACAGCTAGACATAGACGAATTTTCTTACTAGATCTGGTGTTTCTCGTATCATTTTCATTCATTCGGCTGATTCCAGCAGCCTTCACCAGGTCATCTGTCCTTTGAATGGCTCGACCTGATTTTCACCTGCTTTAATATCCCAATCACGAAGATATTTCCGCTTCTAATCTACCTGCTACAATTCCTTAGTCCCGTTTCATGATACCCAGGAGAGCAATAATATATATAGCCTTTTCGTTCAAAACCTTTGTTTTACGAATCATAAAATTACAACAATTCTTAAGGGCCCTATCACAGATTTATACCTAGAAACATTATGAAAATAAATAAATCGTGAGTCCCTAAATCGTAGGGGAGTGTAATGAAAACTGGTGATTTAGTGAATTCTGGGGTTACTAGTATACCGATGTCAATAAATTTTCGTTAATGGAATTATTTCGTTTCTCTTATAGTGCTCGTTTCGGTCTAGGAATTATAGGTAGCACTTTATTTTTTGGGACTCTAGGACCAAAATTAATTGAAATAATGAGTTATCGAAAGATGCTGCTGATTGTTAAAAATTACCGACATTGTTGGCAAATAATGTTTGATTTGAACATTGTTGATAATGCTAAGCGTGTCTAAGAATTTGATAATTTGAAAGAAAAAAAACTCTCAAAGTATTCCAATAAACATTTTGTACACGGAAATGTTTCGAAAATGCTGGTGCCGAAAATAACTGTATCCAAAATAAGCAATAAAAACATAAATTTTAACTAAATTCTTTTAAAATTTTCTAAAGCTGATATTCCCGAATTCTCAAAGACGAAGGGATCTATTAAAAGCGTCCAAATTAAATTCACGGACTTGCTAGATGAGTTTAAGATTATTTATTCCCTTTCTTATTTACGCATACACAACATTTTGTTTTACCGTTTTTGTAGCCTTTAACTTTTGTTACTTAAAGGTTATTTTCGTATGATTCGTTATGGTGATCAAGTTTGTATTTTACCTGTCAGGGGTCAATTCTGTTTGTGTAATGAATTCCGGTTTAAGCACCCTCTCATACAAGCGGGGTTCGTACGACGATCGCAGTGACAATTGTTTTATGATTCAAATTGGCTATACACATTATTACTTTTGGCCAAGTCCTTGAAGATATAAAAAAAGATCAGATTTCTTGTAAATACGTTGGATGCACGTAAATTAAATAAAATCATCTGCGGGATTGTTCTATTCTCTTGTATATTCAACATAGAAAAAAAGTTTTTGCAACAGGCAAAAGTCAGGCAGGGCGTGGTGCGGTCGTCAGTAATCTTTCGATGCGTCACACAGGGTATGGACGCCAGTCTCTCACAAAGGAACATATTATGCATTTTATCAAAATGTTATTCTTAGATTTATATTTATTATAACTACATAAACCTTTGTGAGGAGAGAAAATAAAGATATTTTTTATCATTTTTATGTACTGTCCATGTGATTTATTTTTGTGGTATTTCATTTATTTAACAAGAATAAACGTTCATTCGTAAACAAGGACCAGAGGTACCTACCGTTTCTAGTGAACCGGGAAGCCAAAACATTCTCAGTATGACGCAAGCCCAAGTTCCTATTAACATTTAAATTCTACATAATGTATAAAATGTTTAGAAACATTCTCATAGATAGTCCAGTTTGTGTAATGGAGACTTTAAGCTTATTTTAATAATGAAACAGCGGAAATTGTGGAGCTTGAACGCAATGGTAAACTTTGTAACGGAAGTGCAGACTGTGTAACATTTAGAATTACTTAGATGGAATAATGATACCAGTCTGACTATGGGTATTACCCTGGTACCCAGTAACTGGGTCAGGTAGGCAGTCACTCCATATAAAGTACTAGTAATCAGCTGCTTTCGGTTAGACTGGAAGCCGTCCCTAATATGTATATGTAGTTAGGAGAAGCTTAGGTAGGTGATAGTGATAGAAAAAAAATGGACCACTGTTTTACATAAAATCTTTTAGTAATTGTGACCGTTATGATTGGACGGCGGTTCACTTCACTCTGTATTTATGTTTCTGCTGCATGTATTGTATAATTAACTATTAAATTGTAAACCCGTAATTAGCTGTAAGACTAGTACATATATATTAAGATAAAATTTCTAAGAGCTGTGGATTTGGTGAATAAATAAATCCTAATAAATTGAGCAGCTGGCGTTTTGTGTACGTTTTAAGAGCCTATTTTTATCCGTGTTGGTCGTCGGTGAGCTTTGCAATTCAGAAGGTATTTCCACTAAGCGAGATAAAAGGATCCCCCATATCCGTTCACATAGATTTCACATTTAAAAACAAATGAAAATCCGGAAAAAACACAAGTACGCCACTTAAAACGAACCCTTCAAAAGCCGGGTAAGGGAAATATATCCGAGTACCCTCATCGAAAGCCCATTGGAAGGGCCACTAAACCAATCATTAAGTTAAACTCACATGTCCAGACATTATATGTTCCTGTCCATCCCGTTACAGATAAAAGGCACTAGTGCCCCGCAGATTTCGATTGTCCCTTTCTTAGGGGGCTGTTAGGGCTGTCCAAAGTAATTTGGGGTTTACCTGTGTCTTGAAACTCGGACAGGTGGCTAATAAGGTACGTATGTGTGGTTTGTTGTGGTTAGTACCAGTGATGAGAGGTTTGGGTCGACCGTTTAATTATTTTCTGGTTATACACGTGTAAGACCCACGCCTCGGGTTTTGGTTTTTGTTAATGTGTGTAATATTATTTTAATACTACTACTAATACATTTATTTTATTTTATGAAAGGTAGCTTTACAGCTGACAGTACATAAACAAAAAATTATTATATTAAAAATTACGCCAATTGCGAGGTACACAAAAAAGGCAAAATTAAGATTAGCACAGAGTGACTCAAATTAATTGGCATTAAAATTAATAGTATGTCCGTGTGGGTATATTTACGGTGTGGGTGTCTGTCTGTAAACGTGTGTGATGATGTGTGTATGTCTATAAACTTATGACTAATTAGCACAAGTGGTGTAACTGAGTATGCCGCGTTTGATCCAGGAGTATGATTACGTCTTTTTAAGACGGTTCCGTATAGTATTGAAGGGTTCAAGTGTTGGGAACTTGTCATTATATAATGCGGGTAGACGCAAAAAAAAAGCATTTATATAAATAACAGAGAATCTAGGCTAAAAACACATGGTGTAGGGACATCGCCGCACAAGCGGTTGTCATTAATTCAGCACACGATTCTGAACCCCAGTTTCTATGCTTGTAGCATATAATGTTGTTACCATCTTGCATATATGTCTTTTTTCTTGTATGTATGTCACATGTTTAAGCAAATAAATATTATCTTATCAAATTTTTTTTAATGAACCTACGATACATTTGGGGACTGTTTTGCAAGCTTTGGCTTTATACACTGGGGGACCTAGATTCATGAGCTGAATTTATGGTAACCGTTTTGGCGTATTGTGTTTTTTTAAGTAGAGGATTTTAAGGGACATCATGGAAGTGTTAATTTTTTGGTTCCAATATAAATCTTTTCTAGCTATTATTCCCCTTTAAGCTAGACGGTTAATTTATAGATAATTAAAAATAAACTAGCATTTATTGATTGTTTTTTTTAATAGACAAATATTTCCAAGCCCCCTTTTGCCACCCCTACCACAGATAATGTAGCCCTCCTGCCGCTAGTGCCTCGACCATGACCCTTGCTATAGACCTCTTATACGTGTACCTACATTGTTTCCATTCAAGGCACCGACAGTCCCGTATTGATTACTGTTATCTTGGATACACTAAAGCTTTGTCTCGTGTAAGGATATTTAGATGAGATGTGTGGGTAGAAAATCATGATGGTAAAATAAAATAAAAAATAAATAAAATAAGTTTAGTAATTAACAAAAGAGTGTGTGTGTATGTGGGTGTGTATCTGTGTGTGTGTGTGTGTGTGTGTGTGTGTGTGTGTGTGTGTGGTTGAAAAAGTGGGAAAGACAGAGTTTGAGTGTACAGGGTGTGACTAAACATCAGTAAATATCATTTATTTAAAAAATGATGGTATAGAGTTTAGTTAGTGTCCATCACTAAGGTTCCCCTTTGTTTGAATATATCTGAAAGCAAAATGGTACCTATTTTATTTACAAAAATAAAAATTAGAAATACAGAATACGCGTGTAACAAACATATTTTGTGCTATGTTTAGAATTCTTAGATAATGTAGGTAATAATGTTGTAGGTAAATAACAACAAGATTTTCCCTGTATTATTTTATTATCTTTATACACCCTAAAAATATAGGATATCTTTGTCCTTTAAAAAGAGACTTTAAAAAAATTCACAATTGATTCTCCAGGCGTCACACCAAAAATAATTCACGTAAATCCATCGGCTATTATGAATAATAACTTGTGCGAGGCACGTTAAAATCGCGGGGCGTTTCAAAGAAAATCGCGATTTTATTAAATATTTCCCCTTCGAATGGGAGTCGAGATGCTAGCGCTAAATAACAGACATACCGGACGCTCAGACGCGGAAAATTTTCAAATAAAATAACGATGATAGAGAATGCCCAGCGAATATTGAAATTATTTGTTTTTGTTTTTCCCTTAAAACAAAAACAAAATAATTTCAATATACGCGCGGAATTTTCACTGAAATGATGGTAGACAAAATCGATAAGTTCCATCTCTGTTTATTTTAGATTTTATCATTCTCCTTTGACTAGAAAGTTTTGACTGACAAGTTCTCGCTGAAATCTTGATGATACCTACAAAAGTCTTGAAGACTGTGATTGATATAAGCTTAATCTACTTTGAAAGCTAATTTAAGTATCTTTTATGTTGAGTACTTTGAGGCTCCATTTACTGAATAGTTATATAGCTATTACATTTATTTTATTTTATTGTTTTTGCTGCATTCGTCGAGTGGGCGCCAATCGCTACTGGTAAATATGAGATCTTGCGTTCGATTCACTGGTATGACTAATTGCAAAGTGTAATTGGGTTTTTCTATCAAGAATTTGTCAGTAGCAGCCACGGAGTCTGGATTTGTGCCCGGTTGATGGCAATAGGCTCATCCTATATTAGATGGAACTTAAATGTAGTGGTACACCTTACCCTTTGTTGATTAAATGCGTGATGTATATAATAGTTTAATTTTACTTGATTTCGAAAGATAATATCCATTAATATAAACAACCCAACCAAAACTATATACAACAAGATATTTCACTACAAATTATATCTAACAACCCAACAATTTCCCTCTCAATACATACCACTATATTTAGAGCTAATCAATTATGAACAAAGCAACTATTTGCAACAGTTACTCAAGTATTGGAAGTCTATTCATCATAAACTTGGGGACACAACTTCGAACACTGTCGAAACCAGAGCCATCGAAAACTTTCAGCAGTTGCTCGTTTTAAGGTGTCGTTAGCATCATTATTATGTACACGATTTATTTATCTGTGTTTTCTTTAGTTTAATCTTAGTTTGCAAGATTTACTTCTGGGATATTCTTTGCATGGAGTTCGAGATTTTCATCTTGGTGATAAGACGAAGTTGTTTTGAGGACAACAGATGTGATCCTAGTATCTATTTTAAATTATACGGGGTAATCTTTAAACGCTTAAAGTTTCTGTGTAGCTAAAGTTTTTGTTCTTGATAATTTCTTTTACTTTTAGATTTATGTTTTAAACCTAAGATGACTAAAATACGTATCGCTATATTTACCGGTGCATTTGGTACTGGTATTCAGCTGCATCCGGTAAGACTGGAAGTCGACCCCAATAAAGTTGGGAAAAAGGCTAGGCAGATGATGATTTACCGGTGCTTCTAACTTGTCTATCGTTTTTTTATAATGGTTGTTACTATGTACTCACACCCACATTTGTGAATAAATAATCAGATTTTATAGCAATGATTCTTATGATCCTTCAAAAATGGACAATATTACTCGATATTTTACGACCTAAACTTCAGGCACTTCACACATTCCCCGAAACGGTTACCCAAGGAATCTTTGAATCTTCCTTTATCGCTCAAAGTTGACCTAAATGTAACAACGCTACAATCATGAAAAATGAAATTCTCGACTACGATTTCAAAGTTTGATCCATCATTCATCGTTGAATTATAAAAGTTACGCAATCTTCCACTTGTGCTCAAAATATTAAATCATTTCCAACCAGCGACGCACATGATGCTGATTAAAACGACCCTGTTTGAATCCCCTTCGGCGACTTCTTTGTTTTATTCCAAACGCTAATTTTGTATCACAAAAGTTCTACGTGAACGCGTACTTACAATTGTTCTAAGTTTGAGGCTGAAACGGCAAAGGTCGAAATCCTTTGTTGGGTCACTGATTATGATTCTACATTTCGATAAAAAATATTCATAGCTTAAAAAATATTGTTGGTTGTTGTTGGCAACGATGGTGTCTTAAAGAGTATTTCTCCACAAATAATCAAAATCACTTATTGTTGTCACATGAAAATGATTCATGTCCACCAGGGACATGAATAATTTTCATGCGTAAGTGATTTGGATTTATTTGTGATTTAATTTTCACCCTTATTATAAACGTTTATTTCAGTTAATTAATGATTAACGTCTGCTTCGCCATAAGTTTAAGACGTTGTAACTATATTTTATCTGCAAGCAACGTGTAGGTAAATAATTTTTCTAGTGAAAGTTATCAAAGTAGAAAAATAAACATACCAAATTGAAATGACCTATTGAGAGCAATGTCAAAAGTTACACCAGCATTTAAGATGCAACCGTAACCGTTAGTTGCGTCACAGTTCCAAGCCTTTTTGATGAACATTTAAAGTGATTTCCTTTCTCCCAACTCTCATTACTTAGACCCGAAAATAAAGTCGAGAACAGACAATAAGGAAGACGACGGGAGGTGTCGTCCCTAGACGCTCCCCCCCCCTACTCCCCTTTGATAATTTATTATTGAAACCTCGTCTCCATTCTTTCCTTTTGTAATATTGTCTCTCGTTTCTTATTTGTTCCGTGGTACTAATTTGTTTGTTATTTTTTTTTCTTGATCGGCTCCGCTTTTGTTGGCTCTAATGAAGTGTGTTTGGAAGGTTCGAGAAATGTTCGGCTAAATTAACGTTCGATTCGATTGTAATTGGATGGGTTTTCGTCAGGTCTGGTATTGGGGATGTTTGATGATCCGAGAGACGGGTAGTGGTGGATCGTACGGGTCTGAGTAGTTTGTATCCATGTCTTCCGTGATTCGGATTGCATTTATTTTCATGTGATTCCTTGGAAAAGTTAAAGCTACTGCGTTAAAGAAAATGATTTCGAACCGACTTAAAAAAAAGTAGGAGGTTCTCAATTCGGTTGTATGTTTTTTTTTGTGTTTGTTACCTCATTTCTTCGTCATTAATAAACCGATTTAAAAAATTCTTCTTTTATCTAAATGGATCTGCTCCCCGATTGGTCCCACAGAAATTTCATCGAAATCGGTTCAGCAGTTTGGTTTTGAAATCAAAATAGCTGGAAAAAATATGTCATCCAAGTAAAAGAAATTGCGAAATTGATACTTGACAAGGATTTGTGTGTAATGCGATAACTAAAAAGGGTAAAAAAAAACTTTTTTGTATAAAAAAACCGACTTCCAAAAAAAAACACAAAGAAAATAACTTTACTTTCAGAAGTCGGTGACTATTTTTTGTTTCATTGACTTTTTTGCCAAAGAAGTTTTTTTGTCTCCTCAGGATAGACAAAAACCTCAACTCAATCACCCAAAAAAAAAAAAACAGTAAAAGAAACCCATCCAATTTATCTAGAAAAACACGTGGAAATGGAAAAAAAAACTAGACGTAATATTTTCCATCGTACTAATGTGAAAATTGTGTTTTCTTTATATCTCCTCGGTACAGACAACCTAAGGATTTAGGTATCATCTTCGTACGCATTGCCGAGGTTACACCAAATTGGGAAAACAAAGGCGTTGGCAACTCGCCAGACAGACGGATATTACGTGTCCTAATACACACTAATATAATAAGGATGATAGGATATTGAAGGATAAAGAGAAAGGAGATTGGGACATTGTAGGTATGTTAGTTGTTTATGTGTTACAGAAATACTAATGACCTGAATAAACAACGATTTTGTAAAGAAACCTCGAACTCGAACACACGAACCGGCGTGCGTGTATGATCAGATGTATAAACGTGGACGAAGCAAAAGGAAAGAAGAGTTAAGATCGTAGTAGGTGGCGTTCTGTAGTCTCTGCCTACCCCCATGGAAAAAAGCGTGAGTTTGTATAATAGCTGAGAGGTTCTGTAATCCTTTTCCTATATATTTGTCTCGAAATCGATTTCATTAATTAATGTCGGAGAATTACTGAGTCTTTCTAAGATACATCTATTACTCATTTTCTGGACTATCTGACCTCCACATGGTCAGATAGGCAGTTGTTCCATTTAAAATACAGTAGACTGGAAGCTGGTCTAATCATAGTTCGGAAAAAGCTAGGCAGATGATGATGAATTCCGAAAAAATATAAACTCTATTTTCTTCTTCGTCTACAGACAAGATTCTAAAGTCGTTTGTTTAAAATCACTTCGTTTAAATCCCAAAGGGCAGAGCTACTACCAATATAAACAAAATGTAAACAGAACGTTGCACCTCAATATTTCTCTGGAACATTTAATTAAAGTCGAAATTACTGCAATCTGTGGATCTTTTGTTAAAAACAAGTAGTTTGGCACAAACAAGCTGATGTTAATTTCGATTGGAGCGTGGCGCTGACGAAATTTTTTAATAAAAACATCACCTGCTCTGCATTTAGCGACACAGGGTCGGAGTGGGGCGAAGTGTGACGACGAGAAATTTTTCGCATGTTTTATTTTGCCGCTGCTAATGGGATTAAATTTCAAGAATTTTCCCAAGAGCCTAAATAATTCCCTGTTTGGGACTCTTGCGGAAATATTTTGAGTTATACTGTGTCAATGTCGGATTTTTTTTTATTTAATAGAACGTGATTTAGAACATAAAAAATAAAAAATAATGATGAAGATAGCTTTCAATTAATAAATTAATTTTAAACAGAAACAGGCTGGCATTTGTTCGTTAAAGTAATTTTGGTCTACCATAACAATATTTGCTAAATATTAAAGCTTTTCACTGTGTTGGTTTGCAACTAGTCATAATTATTAAAATATCATTAATTCTATTTATGTTTAATATTATTTCTGGTAATTGACGGTTGACAGAGGAGAATGGAAGAAGAAAACGTGTTGCGCCGATCCCAAGTAGAATGGGACAAGGACAGGAAGATGATGATTATTTCTGGTTAACAATCGGCCAACCACAATCATAACGTCCCATGAGCATCATTAAATTAATTGTTGACTTTCACGGTAGAATGGGCAGCATACATCAGTGTACTAATAAGATCACATTGTAATTACCAATCAGCCTACCAATTGTGTAATTACGCACATATCCCCCCAGGATACTATGCAGGAGGTATGTGTCTATTATAATGGTCCTAAGTGTAGAACAGACTATCCTTGCAACATGGGCTATAATCAGAGGTCGGAATTAGGTAGAGTTATTTATGTACTTGCATCGAAATGTGGATATTAATATAGATCTTCCCGGGATTTCCCGGTATTTATAATACTATCCCGTAAATTTGTATATTGTTGGCCACAGCCAACAATATTACAAATAAATAATAATAAAAACCTCAGAGATAGATAAGAAGACTAACTTTTTTTTTAATAAATCACGGGATTTTTCTGCTCTTTAAATTAATCTCGGGATTTGAGGCATATCCACTTTATTCTTTCGCTGTATAAAATCAATGTAAGTACATAAATTACTCTACCTAATTCCGACCTCTGGTTATAATAGGAAACTCTGACTTTTTCTCTACATGCAGAAGAATAATTATTTCTTAGTAAAAATATGAATGAGAGGACTGTATTAAAGTTGAAAAATATAACATACATTGCAAGGATTTTACAGTAGAAAGAAATTGATTATTTTTTTTGTTGTTTTCTAGATTTTCTATCAAAAAAAAATAGGAAACAAACAAGACTTTTCCCTGTAAATAAATATATCACTTTGAAGCTACGGATGGTAATAAAATTAAACAAAAACCTGGTACGTTTTAACATGAATTTTGTAAGGCATAAAGGAGACAGGCCAAATAAATCTGAACTCGAGAAAAAAAATATTACTTGCAAAAAATCTTACGAATATCCGACCCTGTGCAGATGTTTGTATGTAGATGAAAGTACTGATACAAAGAAGTAAGTTGCAGAAGTACCACTTTTACAAAAACCGTAAAATAAGAACTCAAAGTAAAGAAATCGCTCGAACTCGAGCTCGCGGTTAAATAATTAAAGCCGCACGGGTTGATCTTCAAGGTTAAGCCGCGCTTGTCAAGATTGGTCTGCGGATGGGTGACCATCCATTCGAATATCGAGTGTTACGGGAAAAACGCTAAGCCGTTGGTCCTGGCTGTCATTTGTAGATCTTTGACAGTCGTTACAGTCATGTAGTCAGTGGCCTGAAAGTCTGACAACCAGTCTTACCACGGGGTACCATATTACCCACTGATAACTGGGTTGTGGAGGTCCGATTGCCAGTCGCACCATGTAAAATAATGGTGTTCAGCTGCATCCGGTAAGACTGGAAGCCGACCCCTGTAAAGTTTCGAAAAGGCTAGGCAGATGATGAATTACGAAATGGTTTCGGTTTTTCATTTTTATTTGGAATAGAATGTGCTCCAACCTATAGAGATTTAAGTTATGACTTGTTCTATGTCATTTTCACCTAAATGCTTCTTCTTCACAAAGTTAACAAAACCGTAGACATCCAGCTCTCAGTAAAGACCCTTGTTGAATGAAGATCGTAAAAAAGTCATGTCATTGATTGATAAAAACCTCGTTTGATTGTTAATAAGCATCGTTTACTTTGTATCATCTACTATTATAATATTTATATAGTTGTGTTTAAAGCTGCCTTTAAATTGAATTAACCTGGCCCATACGGTTCAGGAGGCCTTAGTTGGGCTTTTGTTCGAAGTATTTAGTACGACCAGGCCAGGGAGACAGGCTGCGCTGTTCCGTGAGGGGCGCAACAATGTGCCTCGTTTGATAAATTGCGATATTGTTACCAAATGCCTCCCTGTCATATGACCAGGCACACGTGATCCCTATTTTTCCTTACCTCTAACCGTCGGCAGGTCAACGCAATTTGGTCTGTCTACCGGGTTTTTTTGTCGAGTCAACATATTCTGCCGGCGTAATTTGGACTGGTTCATTGGATTGTGTTAGGTTGTTGCTTTTGACGTGAATTCTGTGCTGATAGCGAGGTAGCTGCGGGTTTGGTGATGCAAAACAGTTTGTTAATAAACCCTGTTGTTCTCTATTAAGCTTGTTATGTAAGTAAATCACTGCAAGTCACCATCATCTTTCTGCCCTTGTCCCATTCTATTTGGAGCTGACCCCAAGTAGAATGGCAACACGTTTCACGTTTTCTTCTTCCATTCTCCCCAGTCAGACTTCACGGCATTATTAACTCCTTTCTCTTTCATATCATTCCTCACACAATCCATCACAGCACCACTCGGTTTCCAAATCACTGCAAGTCACAGAATTAAAAAGTTTATAGCATGATAGTGATGCAACGGAAGTGTCTTAACGGAAGCAGAAACGGAAACAGATGTCAAAAGTAAATCTTAGCGGATGCGGATGCGGAAGCGGAAGCGGAAGCGGAAGTGTTAATACTATGAAGAAAAAACACATTTTTATTTTTTCAGATTTGTTTAATAGAATTTGTCATAATTGTATTTTGTACTTTTAGTACTCGAAGTTAAACAGAGGTAAGTTATATTTAATAAAAAGTAATTTGGCCGCTTTTACACCTTTGAGTCTGTTTCGGTGTTCTTCATAATTATATATATTAAACCAGCTCCGCTGTAGTCGTGCGACCTTTTCGCGAATACACTTTTTCACAGAGTTTGCATCGGGCACTTGAGTCATTAATCTCAACAAAATAGTTCCAAATGGGACTGGTTTTTGGTTTCATAATTGCACTAGACACAAAACTAATAGGTACCTAAGTAACAAAAATAAGAAAAAATCAACAGAAGATTTACGAGCTTACGTTAAACGTCACGAGGCGCGGTGATGCGCAGAATGAAACAGAAAATAGAATGATAAACAAACTCGTTGCGACGCGTTTGTGTACCGCCCCCGCCAACCCCCCGCACGCGCCGATTCCGTCATGCATGTCCAGCCGTTCACGCGCCCCCACCCCCGCGCTCCTCGCTGTATCTTCCGTTTAGAGTTCTGTTATAAAGTTGCGGAACCAGAAACGGAAACAGAAGTGAAAAAGCTTGCGGAACTTCTGCAGAAGCGGAAGCGGAAGCAGAGTTCTGTTGCAACACTAAGCATGGACAACGGAAATAAATAAGAGTACATTTAAAAAAAAAATATTTGGGACTACTAAGAACGAGGTCCTGGGTTTGGTTTCCAAGACGGACACAACATTTTACATTCGGAATTTCGGGTGATGGCAAAAGGCTCACCCTTAACATAACTGCCGAAAACATACGGGCACAAAATTGATACAATAGGTACACTAAACTTAATCATATAACATAACATCACGCCTGTAATCCCCGAAGTGTTAGGCAGAGGTGTACCTAATAGTACACCCACATTTCGCCAGTTATGTTTAAATCCCATGTAATAGGGGGCGAGTCTATTGCCATCAACCGGGCACAAATTCAAATTCCGTGGCTGCTACTGAGAAATCCCTGATGGAAAACCCCAATAACATTTTGCCCGATCCGGGAATCGAGCCCAGGACCTCATGGTCAGCAGTCGCGCTTGCCACCATTGGACCAACAAGGCAGCACTAAACTTAATCCTTCGGCGAAATACACATTGTGTTATTATATTTAAGGATGAACTCCATCACACATTACCTCCTCTAAAATAATTTCCACCCAACTTTCTTTCCACATAATTAAGTCCTCTCCCTCCACACAGCCTACATATCTAAAGGTCCAGATAAGGAGCTCCCATTCATTTGCCGAATTTAACTCGGCGTAACATTCATTTGGTAATGAGTACACGTGCAAGTCACCGGCCGGTCATTCTGTGAGCCATCAGTTAAGCGGCAGACAGTTTTGTATAACTAATTGCGATTTTCAAAGGGAGCTTTTTAATGTACTTGGTATGTTAGGGGATTTTAAATGTTTGGAAGCCGTGTGTCGTTAGTTTTTTTTTTTTTAATTCTGGTTAAATATTATTATGGAGAATATTCTATAGGGCTTTATGGAAACAAAGTAGAGAAACACATTGTATGAATTGTAAGTTTTATTTATGCTCAGTTACTGCGGTCGGTAAGTGAGTAAAAAGATAGAAGGATGTACTGCAAATCATTGCAGATGACTTATGTGCTGAATTATGCTGATCTATGTTGGGTTCGCTTCTATGCTTTATGTTGGGTGGAGCTACAATCTACGCAACTGGATGAGATCTGCCGAAAATCGAGTTGAGTGGCATGCGATTGAGGAAGCCTATGTCCAGCAGTGGACTTCTGTAGGCTGATTATGATGATGATCTTGATCTCCACATCACAATACTGGGTAATGCTCAGTTGAAAAATGTTAATTCTTTGTTGAAAGTGAGGTGAACAACTGAACCCGCAACGTTGTTTAGCCGGTACATGAGATCTTCGATAAAAACATCATATCTCATTGTTTGACATAAATACGTGCAAATGTCATAAACTAGAAAAATAATAAGTGCTTAGCGACCACAGTGCGTGCCGGATTACGCGCGTAATTTCAATATGAGCCGCGGTCCGCCGCGACAATGGACGACTGCGCGGCGGATTGTGGACGGACGGACATTGGACTGTAGCGTCGGCATGCACCTCAACATGCCAGAGATAGATTTAATGTTGAGATGGTATTGACTTCAAAATAATATTCATCGAAAGTTAGAATATAATCCACTGGAAGATCGAAAACCATAGAAATACGAAATGAAAATTCTTGCGAAAATATTAAAGATTTTTGTATTTTTTATTGTGATAGTGGATATTATGGTAAGTATCAAACCCTGAGAGATATTTCTCGATGGCATGTCAAGCCAAGTCAGAGGCCCATGGACGGCATTAATACACTGACACCAGGCATTTGTGCCATATGAAAAAGAAGAAGAACCACCAGTAGGATCGAGTGAGGCTCGTGTCGTTTCTTTTTGGGAAGAACTTAAAAACATATCTCGTGATTGCAATCCTATACTTACTATTTCTACTAGATTTGGTGTTGTTATAGTTCACAATAATTGATTTGGTGAAACTTCAACCTATACGCGATGTGACCTGTCCAAGAACCACAAATACACAATTCCTAGCTTTATTTGTCACCAGTACAATGTCGATAGCGACGCATAGCCGTAGCGATTGGATCGTTAATGCTCAGCTCTAATTGTGTGTTTGTGTGTGCGTCTGTGTGTCCACAATGTCCAGGTATGTTACTATACTGCATGGCTTTGAGAGTTAGTGGGGAAGTCATTTAGTAAATTAAGTTAGGGTTACTTTTAGTCATTTTAAACGTTTTTATTGTTGGATAATTCCACAGGTATCTAACTTATCTCAGGCACAAAGTAATTTCGTAGATCGATTAGAATGTCTCATGAAGTCTTTCTTCTTTATCGTGTGGTTAGTACCTAACCTGGTGTCAGAGTTTTTATGCCGCCCATGGGCCTCTGACTTCGCTTTACATGCCGTCAAGAAATATCGCTCAGGCATGCTGGTTTCCTTACGATGTTTTCCTTCACCGAAGCAAGTGATAATTTACACAATACGCATATGATTCCGAAAAATCAGAGATGCGTGCCTTGGGTTCGAACTCGAGACCTATGACTTGGCAGTCCAACGGTCACACCACTAGGCTATCACTGGTTATCACTGCTGAAGTAATAATCATAATTGACATAGGAATTACGCAATGACTGCCGCATTGGCCTGGTGTTCGCAAGCGCAACTGCTGAGCATGATATCTGGGGTTCGACTCCCGGTTCGGGCGCGGAAGTGTTATTGGGTTTTCCATCAGGAATTTCTCAGTCGCAGCCACGGAGCCTGGATTCGTGCCCGGTTGATGGCAATAGTCGCGCCCGATATTACATGGGACTTAAACATAACTGGCGAAATGTGGGAGTACACCTCTGCCTAACCCTCCGGTGATTACAGGCGTAATTGTATGTATGTAGTTCAGCTTTTCACCGGTCGATAATCTTCTAAAATGGCGCTAGTATCACTGTCAACTGACATAACGTTAATACCAATAGCCCAGTATTACATTCAAGTGACCCATCCATCAGCAAACGGACTGGACATTCGATGCCGATACCGTATGAGTGTCCCCAATTATTTAGTTCACGCACCGCTTGCCGCGTGCCTATGGGTGATTCCACCCTCGGATAGAGTTACGTAAAGTAACGTGGAAATATTTAGAGGATATTTTTTAGTTAGTAATTTGGTGTAGAATCCTCCTTACAGAAAAATGTCCCTTATTTATTTATGAGCACACACAAAACACATATACGGGAAATAACATACATAGAAAAGAGCTCAAAGGTACTGCTTATTTCATTTAGAAATCTCCCTTCTGTGCAGTGCGACATATAAGAATTATTTTTTTAATCATTCATCCAAATTATGCTGAGAATCTGTTCGAGCGCCAAAATTACGTAAGACCCCTATATATACCAACTCATTCCTGGTGCATGCATTTTGCTAGAAAGATGAAGTAGAGGAATAAACCCAGCAATAATATGAAGAGGTTCTTGCTAAAACCAAAACAAATCGATGTTCGCGAACTAAAAATTATCTAGCCAGAAACTGCGCACAAAACGAGCGCAAACAATCTATTCACGCATTCGTTCTATCTCTTACGCAATCAAGATATCATTGTCTCTAAGACAAAATAACACGAACTACACAAAACATAGTAAAGAAATAAAGACGCGCCACGAAAATATTCCGGCCTCTGGTTAATTTGCTCCAAGGATGGAACTTCGGACTGTGGACAGCGAGCCTTTGCTAGTCATGTGCCGTGTCCGGGATTCTGAGGACCTTTTTTTCTTGTGTCTGGGATAGTGAAAACAAAATGTGTGTTAATGCTAAGCTTTTTGTAATCTAATAACACACACTTACTGATAGTTGATTGTTTTCAATAGAAAACTTTAAAATAATATCAGTAATTCAGTACGTACCATAATTGCTTGAGCTTGCGTGTACGTAACTAGTCATAACGCTCTCCACGTGTAGGAGGAAAAACCCATTGATGATGATTACACTTACACTGTTGTAAAGTACAAAATCCTTGAATGAAGGTAGTTTAATTGTCTGCTATATTGCCTTGACGGGGTTTTCGACGACTTATGAGTAATTAGATTTTTGGTTATTTGATGAAAACAGAGTTTCAATTGCATACATAATTTTATACAAAATAACACACTAAATTTAAAAAAAAAACAATACGCCAAATCCCGTTTCCCAGTCCCGTATTTTATCCTCAAACGGTACATCCCTATTCCCATTCGTACAACAAATTGGGGCAAAGTTTGCGGTCTTCATTTCCTGGCCGCAACCATTGCGCCAGTGCCGACCAGATGAAAGGATTTTCATTAGTTTTTTCGACCACTCTTTTTGTAGGCGGAATTGATAGTGGCTGCCTATCTAGTTTTCTGTTCCAGTCGTTTCGCCTATCTACATATTTGTGGTACGAAATTGGACATGGAAGCTCGTTTTGTTCGATTCTCGTTTGAAATTTTTGGGAATGAAATATTTCGTTTATCTATCGTTAATTATTACTTTTTTGGCGAGCTTTCGTTATGTATGTGGTTTGAGCACTCAGCTATGAAGCATCACTACAATGAAGATAGGTTTATTGCGTTCATTATAGTGAGTTATTAAACATTTCCAAACATTCGTTCAAAGATGTTAAGACATCTTTTACTACATCTTTTAGTTTAACTCAGAAACGGAAGTTGACCTGCACAGGATGTTGTTGACTTGACACACTATCACTGCCATGTCACCAGAAAACTACACAAGCTGTGTAACGCACGGTCATATTTTCGGGCGCCATCGAAGAAGTTTACTTGTCATTTCATTTTACTCTCTTTATTCTCGTAACCCAACTTCAGCAGTCTACGGTGTGGAAGGGACGCCGTCGCGAAAACGGAAACCACATACTTAGTACATCATTCTGAACCCCCCCACGCCGACTCCAACATAGTTGGGAAAAGGCTAGGCAGATGTTGATGATGATTAGAACTAGCTGAACGAGAAATGACCAGCCTTGCAATCTCTTGCAATCTTGTAACGATTTTGTTCGCGCTGTCCCGTGTATCGCAATGTCTTTATTTACCACTAACCTAATTAATCATCGCACCTCAACTTCAATTCTAAAAAGCAACAGCCGTGACGATAAGAAGCAAATTCACTTACATTTTTCAACAGGCCATATTAATGAAAGCAATATGTCTTCGTACGATCAACACAGCCCAGCGAAGCGTATATTTTTAACTGCATATCCTACTTGTACGAGAAGCGATGATATATATCAAGCGTTGGAATTATTTATTGGAAAATTGTGAACGTTTACATGGCTAAGAGTGGTGTTAAAAGGGGTTTTAAATAAATGTTTATGCAAAATTTTTGGATTTTCACGCCGGTTTGCGAATTTTGTTAATCTTGAATTTTTATTTAAACATGGTTATTTGCGTCAATCTCATCTCTGTGGTAGCAATTTTATATTCACAAGTGAGGTTTTCGCAGTTCAAGTATTACCACTGACTTGGAGGCAACCGGATGTGGCGAAGCGATAAGATAAAAAAATATAGTTCAAGTATAAATTGCAGTTTAGTCATTACTATTATGTATTCTGTGGTTTACTTTTAACATTAATAAAAAGAATCTTTAAAGTTTATCTACACAATTGTAAATATAGTTAAAATATTTAGAAAAACGCGGCATGGAAAAAAGAAGTATGTAAGAATCGTAGCAGATGACGTTCTGTGGTTTCTGTCTACCCCTATGGGAAAAACGCGTAAGTTTATGTATCTTTGTATGTAAAACGCGGCATGCCCCTCTTAGAAAGAGCAGTCCTGTCTCGCCAGTAGTGGAAACATTACAGGCTAATTATGAGACTATTTCGGAGCTTACCGATGACCAGCGACTGTACGATTAATTATTTTGTATGAACAAAACTTTTTAAATGTTCAAGGAACAGAGTGTTAACAACCAAGTCAAGAGATGAAGCTAGACGTCCTGTAAAACTCATCTTCGAAGTAATTAATCACATACTTCCATCGCCATAGCATAGCTCTGCTATACAGCACTGCTCCACCTCTAACAATGGGCGTTTCAACGGCTGGCGCCCGCGCAGCGCACGTGCCACCCAGCGGACCGTGGTTCCGTACAACAGTAGTGTCGTGTAGGAAATACTACTGTGGGTTCCGTGGAACAAGACATGTTGCGGTTATGCGGGTGCAGGTGGTGAAATATGACCATGTTGGTGTTTTTTGTTGGGAGTTTGTTTTTTGAGACAAAAAAAAGGAAATTAGTCGAATATTAAATATCCAAGTAATGTAGGAAAACGACACGAAGATTATGGTGATTATGTGATTAATCATAATCATATTTTTTATTAACAAAAACACATTTTACAAATTGATTGCGTACGTAAATAGCTACATCAGTTACAAAACTGTGTCGCAGCTATTAACGCCCGTGTCACAGAGGGAGATGACAGCGTTCCAGATTCCAAACCTGAAAACACAGTAGGAGTTTAAAAAGAACAATAACAAATATTTAAAAAAAAAAAACAAAGTAAAAAATTCTAATAATAATTCAAAGATTTGAAGATTTGACATAACGGTTCCGCATGACGGGAACCTCGTGAAAGCCGAGAAAGATAAACAAATCAAGTATCTTGACTTGGCTCGCGAGGTTGTCGACATGTGGGAAGTGGACACAGCGATCATTGTGCCGATAGTCGTTTCAGCCAATGGCTTAATTGCCAAGAGCCTCGACCAATACCTGAGGAGGCTCTCGTTAGGCAGCTGGATCAAGGGCTTGATTCAGAAAGCGGTACTCCTAGACACGGCTCGTATTTTTAGGAGGTTCCTCTCTCTGGAGCCCTGACCGCCGGTAGCTTGGACTCTGTTCCCGATACCGGTGGGCTACAATTTTTATATTTTTATATTTTTAAATGTTTTTTTTATTATTTCATATTTAAAATGTAAAAAATGAGAAAGAAAAAAAAAAGGATTAAAAGATTTTATACACAATTTTGATCTACAGATAAGTAAAACTCGTGAAGATTTTTCTCCTTCATTTTATGAAAATGATTTTCTGCTTCTGTGTCAGTTAGTAAAATTCTATGAGATAATGGGGCAGTATTATTCATATTATATTTATGCGACAGAGATATATCAGAAGATACTACTACTACTAGAACCTATTGTAGTATATTCTAGTCTTTATGTACTTGGTTTTTTAAGTTACTTACGTTTAAGTTGTAATTAGTTTTCAGTTTTCATTTGTATTTGTTTATCCGATTTATATAACAATTAACTGATGTACCAACCTATCTAAATAAGTAAAATCTGTTTTTTTTTTTTGTAACTTCATTTCCTACTCCTTTGTGTAATGCATGCCGTGGTAGCCTTTAATCAAGGCTACACTATAAAATGTAAAAATAATGTGAGTAGGTACTATAACATGTATTTTTGTGTATGCTTTGTTGGTTGTCCTTAAATAAATAATACTTACACATAAAATTGTTATTAAATTTGGCGGAATCTAAAATGATTAAAAGACCTTTTTTTTTGTCTCAATGAATTACAAAACATTTAAGATTTAAGATACTCTCTCATCATAACAAGCTATACACTAAAATCTCAGCTCCCATGTAGGTAGCAAACCTACAATCTCATAAGGTGGGTCTATCACAATAGTTTGTTCGAATAAATAATTTATTCACGCACGCGTCAGTTACTACTGTCGGCGCTTCCGAAGCGCGTGCGCATGTTCTGTGATAGAGTAAATTAAGTGCAGAAGAACCACTTTATGAATTCGCGAGATAAGAGGTCAAAGTCGAAGTCAAACTATTTATTTCAAATAGGCCATATAATTCACTTTTTCTTCTGTTTTCGTATTTGAGCTTCTTTTAGTTGAGCGAGGTAGTGATATTGGAATGGCTGTTCAAGCTGCGCTAGACATATTATGACGTATGACATGCCTTGTAAACGTACTCCGTGTTGTAATCTCAGTTTTTACGTACTTTTCAAGACTTTATCGTAATTTAAGCATGTTAATACCTAAGTGCCAACTACATTAATGATGATGCCTTAATGATAGCTCCTTGTTGTATTTTCGACTCTCTGCTCCCCACTGACTTGAGAAATTCCAACAGCGCAGTAATATTTGGACATTCATTCAGGTGCTACTTAGTGTTAGTGCAAAGTGGTCATTGAGTCGAATTCTTAAGAGTGAAAGTAAAATACCGCGCAGTGTAAACCAGAGCTAATCTTCTGTTCATCACATTTTATGTGGTGTAGATGCGCGGGCGCAGCGGCCATGACCGTAACCTCATTTGCACATCAATGCGATGGTTAACGCACCATTTAATTACCCGAATTAATTACGTAACCTTTTGTGTATTTTTTTTGAGGTAATTCTTAATTGTTTTGGGTGGAAAGTGTGATTGAACTTTTTATTATAATTGTTTACTCAGTGCAGTGAACCAGCCGAAACATGTAATAAGTGACACAAGAAAAAATACTAAATAATAAAAGAAAACCAAGTTCAAGAGCCAAGAACAATCAACAGTCAATGTCAGAGTCAACATTGCTATGGAATATTGATACTGACAGCTATGCGGTGTGGTTTCATGGGGTTTTATAGGGCTTAGCCTAGAACAAACTAAAAACTTGGTACGGAATGCTAAACCATCACTAATAATCCAGTTATATATATAGAAGCCTAAGGATTTTTTTCCATATTCTGAAACCTAGGAAAAACAGCATTACTACACAAATTAATACCTAGTTTCAAGGAACACCGACTTACATTTAGTACATTTTCAACAATAAACATGAATATAAACCTCAAAATCGCGTGCCTGAAACTTCGTCGCATTTTGCAGAGAGAAAAAAAATATGGTCGCAATTAAAACAAAAATAGAAAAGGAGGGAAGTCGGCCGCAGGTAATTAGGCTTGCTTTCTATGAGAACGGCACACGTAGCAAGTTTTGTGGTACACTGGCGGCCGATGAAACGAATGGAGGTCGGAGGTAAGTTCGAATAAGCTATAAAAGTTAGCAATAGCCAACAAGTACAAATATTTAGTATTATAAGCAACTTAGCCATAATAAAAGTCTACAGTTTTCGTAACAAATTGAAAATTACACATATTAAATATCCACTCAACTCAAAAGAAGCCAAACCTGGCTTTATTATTTATTTGAAAGAAAATATAAAGTTAATCGCAATGAAGCATTGTCCTTATAATTATATGCATAATATATTAATGTTTAAAATATTTACTAACCACTTTTGAAATGTTTTGATAATTTTTCCTCTTTTATGTAAAACCCCGCTTCCATATTCATAATTTCAACATAAATACCTCGACAATATTAAGTCCGTCCAAAATGACCAGGCGACCACTTAACATCCCCGCCAGTGTAAACGTTACAGTAAGATTTTTCCCTTATCTCACCCGTAGTAGCGGTAACGATGCGAAAGTTTTCAACTAGATACCCTCGTTACTGCTCCTTGGACGTTTGTAACGAGTCTTTTTTCTTTTAACGAATTTCCCTGGACACAGTTTTGTGTATACTTTCTTCGTACCCGACTTGTAATAGTTTGGACGATTAACAAGCTCAACTTGACGATTCACTCTAAGCGGATTATCTATAAGTGTGTCCGAGTAATTTTGGTCGCGTGTGTGATATGATTTTTTTGTTTAATCTTATTAGGATCGTGGGGGCAGATTTCGTTTCCACAAGTGTGTAGTTTCACGCTGTATATTATATAACAGCTTTATCAAGGCTTTGGTCTGTTAATTAATTCGCTTTATAATAGCTTGTGGGGGTTTACAGATAAAAATTAAGTTGTATTTATGTATGAGTGTGTCCGAGTACTTTTGGTCGCGTGCGTAATATGTATTTTTTTTTGCTTATCTTATAAGTGGAGTTATATAATACTCATAAGTGACCGGTTGTTTTCTACTAATTAAACGTAATTTAACGGTGTGTATTTTTTACAGTTGTTTCAAGGCTTTGGTTTGTTAATTAATTAACTATAACAAATGTTGTGTGGTTACGGATTAATCGAAATAAAGCTGTGATTCTGTTTTCAACAAAACGTAGGTACGCATATTGAATCTGCTAGAAGATTTAGTAAAATATTTGTACACTGTATGGTACTACTGTACTGTATACTTGATACGTTATGAATTTAAAGGGGAAAATATAAAAGTCCGTGATAAGACCTTTCGTAATGTATGGATTAGAATGCAGGGTTGTGAAGAAGATTAATGAAAAAAGATTGCATGTAATGGAGATGACAATGTTGAGGTGGATGTGTGATGTGACATGAATGGATAAAGTTAAGAATGAGTGTAGTAATGAAATAAAGAAAAGTTGAAATGAAATCTTGATATGAACATGTGATTTGGAGGGACAAATCGCAGGTGACTAAAAGAGTGATGGATATAAATATTAATGAATGATGGGGGAAAGCAAGACCAAGGAAATGATGGATGGATTGTGTGAGAAATGGTATGAAAGAAAGAGGAGTAAATGATAGCGTGACGGTTGACAGAGGAGAATGGAAGAAAAAAACGTGTTGCGCCGACCCCAATTAACATGGGACAAGGGCAGGAAGATGATGTTGATGATAATAACTACGTTATATGAATATCTGCCAGTATCCGGTGCCCACAGCTGGTCCACAAGATGTCCGCACTAGTTTTACTGATTCTTGTAACGGTATATGTAAATAATACTTTCACCAATATTATTATTTCCTTTATTTATTTTTCGAACTTATTGATTACATTTTTAAATATTCCTATATAAAATTCAACATAAAAAAAAAACATTTAAAAATATTAAGAATAGTAGCCCACCGGTATCGGGAACAGGGTCCAAGCTACAGGTCAGGGCTCCAGAGAGAGGAACCTCCTAACAATACGCGCCGTGTCCAGGAGTACCGCTTTCTGAATCAAGCCCTTGATCCAGCTGCCTAACGAGAGCCTCCTCAGGTATTTCACCAATATCATTATTATTTTATGTATCACAAATCCTCTTAAAATTCAAACCACCGCAAAACGCTATTCACCCCAACATTACCATATCATCGCGCCGTGTTCAATTAGAACTTGCACAAAAGGTTCTCATCCTAGAGTTCCGTACGTACTTAGTTGATATCCGGCTTTTAATTGTTGTGCTCCAACGGATGAACATAGGTGTTGAGTATGTTAATGAGTTGGATTAGTTTACACTAGTTGTTAAACAGTAGTGTAATCGTTCATCGGTGAAGATTGGTGGGGAATAAGCTCATAGGTGCAAGTTGGTGGTGTTTGTTGAGACATGAGCATTCTCCTGCCCGTATCTCAATTTATTTGGGGTCGGCGTCTTCTTCTTCCATACTTTTCTATTATTCGTCATCTCAGCAGTCACCTCCTTTCTAGCCATATCAACCTTCACACAGTCCATCCATCGCTTCTTTGGTCTTCCTCTACTATTGTAGCCTTCTATATTCATACTCAACATTTTTCTCACTACACTTTCCTCATTACTCCGCATCACATCTCCAATGTCCATACCACGATAACCGATTACAACACAGACAATTGGTGAAAATTTGTCCATTTTGTGTGCTTAGATTAAAATGTAAAGCGATGAATTGAGGTGCTGGGAGTGTGTAACATCTGATTTATTTTTTGACATGGACATTGGTGGTAGGTACAAACATATTTTGAAACAGTCAATTACGGGTCGGAACAGTTTTTAATTCATTGGTTCGCGATTTAGTAATAGAGAAGTATAGACAAGACATGCTGCGCCGACCCCAAATAAATTGAAATGAGGGCAGAAAAATAATAATGGTTGGCGATTCAGATAGCCGCCGGACACAATAGTTATTTACTGTGTTGAAAAATAAAATTCGGGGTTTAAAAACCATGGGTGCTTGAATCTAGGTGACAATCGCTCAAAACTGAAGAATAATCTAGTGCGGTGGTGCGTTGTCGAATCAACTATTGATATTAATAAAGGAGCATATTTTACACGACCAATCGGAAGAAAGCTTTTACCTATTGTGCTGCAATGCAAGCTTTATCCCAAAGTGGTTGCTGGGCCAAAGCTTCCCTCTCCCTTCTCCACATAATTCTGTCCCAGTCCTATCGGTATCATTCAAGCTCGTACCATCACCTTCACAATCTATAGGTCGACTTTGCTTGTAACTAGATTTAGCAAGATATTCCTTTATTGTTTGCGCACTAATATGGAACAAACCCTTTACACCCATACAGACACACTGCCATACAACACAATATCTCGCACAGTGCGCCACTAATTAGTAGTCCCCAGTCAAAGACACGCGGCACTGGATTAAACGCAGCTAATAAACTAACATAACCGTTGGATTTATGTTTTAGTGGAATATAGACTGTATTGTCTTCGTATTGAGCTATTTTTCATTTCGAAATGTCTTAGTAAACTATTTGTGATGAGAGAAGGAATGCAAAAACAAAAGGTAGCTATCGATAACTACGTTGGATCGTTTATTAGTAGATAGCGGTATCGATGACTTTAAAAACTCTCAATCTCTCTCTCTCTGCAACGATATTTAGTTGGTACTTATTTTTATTCGATTTATAAAAAAAAAAATACCACCGATTAAAAAATTACCACTAATTATTTATCAAATTGTCACACTACGCCGGTTTGCCGCGTTGATGCTATTCCGTACAACTGTCAAAGAATGACAGACGCGATTGGATTTCGGGCAATTTAATTTGGTAGTGTTTTTGCTAACAGAACAAAATCTCTGTGGTTACAGCATTAAAATTAACATACACTGTCACTTTCGGGATATATTCCGTGATTATCAATTATAAACCGTGAAAGCTTAACTTAACAAAACTTCGAAATCGTTTTTATTTCTGTACAGTCTCTACGATTCCATAATATTACTTAACAACAGAAAGTAACATTCAATACTATGTAAGGAATCAATACAAATGAAGCATTTGTTGTAAAATCGTTTAGTATCGGATGGCGTTGCTTACTGTGACGCACGCTCCGTCTGCTGCGAGCCTCACGATGAAGTTGTTGTCCATTGTTGTCGATTGTAATGGATCCATAAAACTGGTATGTGCAGCTTGCGGAACAGCAGTAGACACCGGAGATTGACAGATACTTCAGTAGCAGTTGTATGTGTCCGGCTGACTGTGCTCGGTCTGGAAGCATCCAGGTTCTATCTTTGCCTAGTTTTTCTAACTGAGAAGTGCCAGGATAATCATATTTTAATCAACGTACAACTCGACACTGACCTGCAAATTGCAAAAAAATTAAGAAAAATTGAATTTCGCGGCCTAGCCTGGCGCTTTCAATTTGACTTAAACGGTACAAAATTTATAAAAAAATTGTAAATTAATTCTTTTGCTTGATTGATAAAACTACAAAAATGTAAGTAGAAAACTAATTATTTTCCACTTTTTTAGTGTTTTTTTTGGAAGTCGGTTTTTTTTTGCAAAAAAGTTTTTATTTTACCCTTTTTTTTTAGTTATAGTATCACACACAAATCATTGTCAAGTATCAATTTCGTAATTTCTTTTACTTGGATGAAATTTTTTCCAGCTATTTTGATTTCAAAACCAAACTGCTGAACCGATTTTGATGAAATTTCTATGGGACCAATCGGGAAGTAGATCCATTCAGATAAAAGAAGAATTTTTCAAATCGGTTCATAAATGACGGAGATATGAGGTAACAAACACAAAAAAAAAAAAAAACATACAACCGAATTGAGAACCTCCTCCTTTTTTAGAAGTCGGTTAAAAAGGAGTTTTGTTTGTGCATGTCAAGTGACATAACTTTCGTAAAGGTCACTGTTTCGTTGGACTAGTGGTCACAAGCGCAACTGCTGAGCATGATGTCCTGGATTCGATTCCCAGGTCGGGCAAAGTTTTCATCAGGAATTTCTCGGTAGCAGCCTCGGTGCTGGATTTGTAGCCGGTTGATGGCAATTGGCTCTCCCGTATTACGTGGGACTTAAAACATAACTGGCGAAATGTGGGTGTACTAGGTACACCTCTGCCAAATCCGTTGAGGATTACAGGCGTGATGTTGTATTTATGAAAAAGTCACTGCCAACCAAAAAATCAACCTTTACCAATATAAGAAGTATCGTCATTCGTAATGGGCCTTTTTCTTAAAGATCCATTTAAAAATACTCGTGTCGACAACATTGGAAACACGCAACCCAATTGGACGGTCGTTAGCGTTTTCAAAAGTCCTGCCGATGGTTCCCGATCGGATCTCGTTGATAGTTCCCGGTTGTTCGGTTCATTGCACCCGTGGGAAGCGAGCGATTTGCGTTCTTACTGGACTTCAAAGAACTTGAGTGTTGGTGTAAGAGGTTCCAGGTCCGTATTGTTGGCTAGGGAATCAGGGGCTTGGCACGTTCGGTGGAGTGCGCTGAAGTTGGACGAGGTTAGATTGGAATTAAAATTTTAGATTATTTTTGGAGCGGCAGTATTTATTTAAGACGTTTGAAACGCCTAAAATAACTTGGCATTATTCGTCCCAAGTGGGTAGCGAAATCAACCTGTATTAATTTATGTATGTTGACTTTATTATTTTATAAATAGGTAGGTACTGTTGATTTAAATGTGTTGACCCTTATAAGTATTTAGGGCTACATCCCGTTTCGTAACGTAACGTTTGGACAACTAAACAACATACCATCACAAAAGTCCCGTTTCGTAACTATTTTGATCTTCATACATTGAGTCTCGTTTCGTAAACTTTTGAGTATGCGTGTATTCATTCCCGTTTGGTAAACTTTTAGTTCGCCAAGTACAGTTAGGACCCAGGAGAACTAGGTACTAAGAAATAACGCAATTAATATTCTCTGTACACTCTTATTTATTTTTAACTTACCGTTAATACCCAAACAAGCTAGGTAAACCATAATAAAACTTCCTGTTATGGGGAAAAAACACTAATAGGTATCTGACTTATAACTATGTAAACAAATAGTTCTAATAATAAACAAACTACACTTACGTATTTAAAAAATTATAACATTGAAATAAAAAGTCACAAATTGTAACAGAACAGTCTTTTTGGTAAATACCCAACCAAAAGTACTAGGTTTGCATAAATTCAAGGTGGTATTTCAATCATTGATGTTATATAGTAGGGGTACCTACTATGAAATACTTAGTGGTTAACCTAACCACGGAGCGACCTCGACAAGTATTGCTTATCTTTTAAGGTAAATAATTATTTTTGTGACGTACAAAGATATTAAAATTTAAATTTTTACGGTATTATTGAAGATGGTGGCACCAACATCTACTTCATAATTCTGTTCTCCTAGTACTTTCTGTAAATTGAGTTCTCTCGTAACAAACCTTAGTGTGTCAGAGAGTGACAAAAAATAGCAACATCAAAAAGAAGTTTCCGTATAACTTTGGGAGCTGACAACAAAAAACAAAAAACAGTTGAATTCATGGTTGGCGAAACGGGACTCTATGTATACAGATTAAAATAGTTATGAAAGGGCACTGTTTTTCACATGTTTTGCACGTCTTTTGTTTAGTTGTCCAAACGGGAAAGTTACCAAACGGGATGTACCCGTATTTAGCACAACCTGTGCACATCTCTGTGTACACACGGCGACTCATACCCAGTATAACCTGACTTCGCTTTGTATGAATGAGCTTCCCGTACAATGAGAGATCAGCTTAATTTGGTTTTGCATAGCTTGATTGGTCGTCATGCGTACTTTTGAGATAGTCAACTCTAACTTTATCTTGCAATTCCAAAACCATGTAGCTCAAACCTTAGTTTAGGTGGCCAATAATTTTATTATACGTCGTTGAACAAGTTTTAAAACTACAACAAAGCCAGACATGGCCTTCCAAACTATCAACATTTCTAAACGAATACTCCCAATAAACAACACTAAGTACAATCATCAACAAAAGCCTAACACAGAAAACAATATATATTTCTATTGAGCAGAAATCGTGAGCTGCCCATGTTCGGTAGGTACATACAAACACAACAGGGTTTAATTAAAACATCGCGTTAGCCGACCCTTGTGTCCAATCAGGGGTGGTCGAAAAGTTGCCCACTCATCGACGGGCCAATATCGACAATATCCATTAGAGGTGCCCCTATGACTAGGGCTGGGCTGATTGATCTTTGTATAGTTATTTTTATTGAGAAAACTAAATAATCTACTAATATGAGAAGTACAACAAATCGAGATTTCTGTGAAAACCTTTGTTTTGAAGAACAAAGCGGTCACACAGACAGATATGAAAAAGGTTTTTTTTCTATATTCGTAGTTTTAAAAAAGATGAGACCAACCACTATTTTGTTTTTGTATTGTCGATGTGAGTACATCGACAGATTTTCTCGACAGTGCACGTCTTACAACTTAAATGTCTTAGTAGGTCACAAAAAGGCCTACCATAATTATTTTCAGGGCAATTTAGGGTTGTACCTCATCTAGCAGCATATAATCGCACTTTATTTATGCTGCTATCCTTTTCTGTCGCTCAAACCCGTCATTTGCTAGAGCGAGGAACAAAGCGTGCTGCCCATCGCACCGTTGACGCTGCCGCGTATTAGATTGTGGAAACATATTTTTATATTTTTGACAACCCTAATCCACGACCAATTCCGGTAATGACGTATAAAATGCAAGTTAATAGTTTACGCGTTGTGCGGGCGACTGTACAAGCCCTCCAGTCTTACATCTATAGAAGTTCCACATTGTTATTAGGAATTTATATTAAAATATGCGGGATGCGATTTATCTCTAATTATACACGGTGGATGAAATCATGAGAATCATTTTTCTACGACCCTTCGGTGGTGGAAAAGTGACATGTAATCTTGGAAGCAATGTTGGGGTTTTAGAAGTGTGTTCTTTATTTATCGTGTGGTTAGTACCTAACCTGGTGTCAGAGATTTTATGCCGCCTAAGCGCCTCTCTCAGGCCTGCTGGTTTCCTCACGATGTTTTGCTTCATCGAAGCAAGTGATAATTATAGGTAAAATACGCACATAATTCCGAAAAATCAGAGGTGCGTGTCTGGGGTTCGAACTCGAGACCTATGACTTGGCAGTCCAACGGTCACACCACTAGACTATCACTGCTCAAGAGAGTGTGTAATTTGGTTTTACAGATTCTTAAGTTATGTTAAGCTCTGACCAAACTGCGGCGAATCCCGTACGACTGATTTGTTTAAATGACTGAGAAGTTACGACTACTCACGCCTGTATGAAGAGACACAATCAGCGCAAAATTTAATAGTCTTCCAATAGTTTTCTGAAACAGAAAATTTGTCGTAAAATGAATGATTGACTAAGCAAGGTGCGTTGGACGTACCTATTTAATATTGTTGTTTGTGGAATCTCTGTTTTCATGCACCTGACAATTGATCTTGAAATCCGTTTATAATATTTCCACTGCTAAGATACAAGCCTCTTCTTTGTTGGAAGAATTGATGATGAGTTTCAAATAATTATAAAGAAACACAAATTAATATTCCCATATACGTAACTGACCAAATTCTATCTATTGTCAACAGGGTCAGGCGAAACGCGAGCAATCTCTGGAGTACTTGAGACGGCACATCCACAAGTTCTACATCCCACTCGCGAGAGAGTTCATGGTACTGTTCCCAGAGGGGGGCTTCTTGCACAAGAGACGGGAGGTCAGTCAGAGGTAAGAAACATAATAATTAATATTGTTATCGCGATTTTATTACGTTACAATCGCATGAGACTAACAGATATGTATACAAGGTGTTGCTTTGCATCCTCGTCAAATTCAAGGAGGTAACTATGCTAATGATTCTCGACCCAAATCAATAATTAAAAGGGGAAGGTAATTTTTTATATTTTTTTCTTAATATCGGAAATCGATAAGTGTACACCACCTGTATTAAAACGCGGCCCGTCCAATACTAGCTCTATAACCGCGCTTTCACACACACAATCAAACGCAGACGTTTATTCGATAAACGGGTGATTCTCCTCTTTTGAAAAGGGCTTAATTCTGAAATACCTAGTGTCAAATTAAAACAACAAAAAACCAGGTACCGTAATTTATATTGATTATTTAAGTCTTCTATGACAACATCCTGAATTTTGACGAGGATGCAAAACTACACCTTGTATACATGTTGGTAGGTAGAGAGGGAGAGGAAGACCAAAGAAAAGATGGATGGATTGTGTGAGAAATGTTATGAAAGAGAAAGGAGCAAATGATAGCGTGACGGTTGACAAGGGAGAATGAAACGTGTTTTGCTGAACCCAAGTAAAACGAGACAAGGGCAAGAAGATGTTGATCATGGTCGTAGCACAATGACAATCTTGACTCGAAAGTGTCCCTACACCTACCCTTTAGAGGACATAAACGACACTGACGCTGGGAAACACATACTTACCATCGATACGAAAGAAGAATTACAATGACTCCAATAGCAGATTGATTAACGCCTACGTAAAGAGATGATGATGATGTTGATTGTCAAAAAAATAGCTGTTACTTGAGAGATTGTTATAATTAGCAAAAAAACCACCTTTTATATTATCTGGGAGAGAATCACTGTTTTTTTTTTTCTAAAACATCAGAAAAAATAATAGAACGCCCCCCATATTAGTTTCTATAAATCTTATATTTTCTAACCATCAAAATAAATACTAAAATTGTTACAATTATGTATCTCAGGTTTGCAGAAAAGAACAACTTGCCGAAGTTGGAATACGTTTCACTGCCTCGCGCTGGTGCTATGAAAGTCATCATGGAAGAGGTGGGGCCCCACAGGGACCGGGGCGCTAGTACTTCTAAAGATGACTCGAAAAAAGGTAATTTGTACTGAACGGACCTTAAATGTTTACTAATGAACGTATGAAATTGAACTTTAGGTCAAGCTGTCAAGAGTGGTTGGCGATTGCAGTGCGTTTATTTGTCTCTTTATCATTACCCAAAGGTAGACCCAGTAGAAAATACTTGGGGCTTGATATCCACACGAATCAAAGTATTTTGAGGTTTAAGGATAAATAAATATCATTCAAAATCAAAATCAAAATCAAAGCATTTATTTCAAGTAGGCCAATTACAGGCACTTTTGAATTGTCGAAACAAAGACAGCAATAAAAAATGAAGCTACAGTCCCAGTCACAAGACATAATAACTGTGAAAGTACTGTAGTTGCCCATTCCAAAGCGTAGATCTCTATGGAGAAGAATGGGCAAGAAACTCCATGGACACTCTTTTAAATCATAATGTTTTTACAAAAAATCTTGGATACATCATTCTTGTAGAGATGGTACATTATGTGAGAACGATGTAGCAAGACGTGCACGTTAAAAGTGTCCACAGTACAAAAAAAAGGCAATTAAAAAAACAAATTAATTAGTTCAAATAAACCGTGGCAACCAAGAGATGATCAGTCACAACTGACAGCGCCCGTTCACGAACATGACGCATGGATCAGTCTTATTATTTTTTGGTTTTTACAATAACAATCATCATTTTAGCCGAAGTACGTCCACTGCTGAAAAAGAGCGTTCCCCAAGCGTTGCCACCTCGACCGGTTCAGTGCTATCCACATCCAGCTGATTCCCGCGACCTTCACGCGGTCCTCGCTCCACCTTGTGAGGGGCCCACGCTCGCTGCGCATTCCGGTACGCGGAAGACAATCTAGAACCTTCCCATCGGCCCCATCTGCTATCACTTTAGTTAGCACTTGCCCAAGAAGAATTGTCACTTGAACTTACTTTAGCTTCTTTGGTTTTCCTGCGGATCTCCTCATTTCTGATTCGATGAAGCACAGAACCTGAGTATAGACCTCTCATTTGCTCTTTTGGTTATTTCGAGCCTTTGAAGTAACCCAGCAATACGCACATATCAGTCACTTTCGTCTTCTGACCAGCATTATACCGAGGTCCTCCATGAAATTACATATTGGCGGTTTCATACAAACATTTCAGCACTTCAATGTACAGACAGTCAAATTAATTTAATAGAATTAATTTCTATATACTTTAAGTAATTGATGATAAATACAACATTTATTTACAATCTACAGACAACAACTCGAACCAGAGCAATGTCAAAATGATCTTGGAGTCCAGTGTTGGTGAAAGCATCGATTGGATCCTGGATGTGACCATCGCCTATCCTGACCGGATCCCCCTGCATCTTCAGGACGTGGTGTGCGGGATCCGGCCTTCTTGTGCCACCCATCTACATTATCGGCTGTACCCTAGTACCGATGTAAGTAGATAGGTATTTTTATAAATGAATGGAGATTCACGAGATATGCTCCGTGTATTCTTCTTAAAATATGAAAGAAAACTGCTAACTGATAAAAACTCGGAAAATTTTACTCCAATCTTTTAGGTTATTTGAACTATCAAAGTGAAAAATAGAAATCCTAGCGATAAAACCTTTTTTCCTTTCTTCTTTCAAATTAATTATAACGCTCTACTTCATCCTAAATTCGACGACGAACTATTTTAAAAATTAGCATAAAAAGCCTTTCTGGCGACTCCGAAATGTGCCATTAGTCTGGCCTTTAAAGAACCTTTTTGATTACACTGAAAAAGTCATTTCTAAAGCTTTATTATGTTAGACTGTAAATGACCTGGGATAAATTCTTAGTATACCGTTATAAAGAACGAGTGTGAGAAGGGCTCCATATTTACGTAGCTGATGGATTGGTAATCAAAAAAAGGACGTTGTTATCAGCATCAGGAAAACTCGAACTTGAACTCTGTGGCCAAGCATTTTACAATACTTTAAACTGTACTCTAAAACTGTTATTTGTAAAGCTCGAAAAAGTCAGCCCCAAGCAAGAATTTACATGGTGTGCTTAGGTCACTCGATTTTTTCAGTATAAAGTGAGAAGAGAGACCTCGCGCATCCCGCATAAACGATAGTTAAGATTTTAATATGAATGAACAAGACAATACTAATATGCCAAATATACAAGGCGAATTCTACGATTTAAATCCTTTGCCGTTAATTATAATTTTCAGTCATAACATGATATTTACCTGAATTTGTTACAACAGGTACCAGCAGACACCGAAGGCATGACCCAATGGCTATACGACCGGTTCATTGAAAAGGACGAGATGTTAGAAGAATTCTACCGCACAGGCCGATTCCCAGCCAAAAGTAGCGGTCCCCATGTAGCCAGGGTTGTCAGACAAGACAATCTTAGATACTTGATCCTTCATACCTTCTTTATAGCTTCTACTTACTTACAATTTGTCGTGGCAAGAGCCATCTACAATTTTTTTTTTTAACGAAATATCTGTGGGACCAGACGTGATTTTTTTAGAACCAAGACCAGTGTCGTCATTTGTTTTAATTTCTTGGTTGATCGTTGGAGTTACTTGTGCTGTGTCAATTATTTGTTTTTCTCTGTATTCAAATGTGTCAATCTTGAGGTTTCAAGTTGTTTTTTTTTTATATAGTGGAATGTTTAGCCTGAGAACTTTGATCAGTGGTCATGTTGATTTATTTTAGTGTTTAAGTTTTTAGTTGTCATTCAAAGCGTTTTCACTATTACGTAGTTAATTTCTACCAAACTGATTAGTAGACTTGAACCCGGTGCGATTTCTAGCATTGGAACTCCAGACAACAAGTAACTTCAACGTGTTAAAATAAAATTATTTTAAATAGATTGAAAGTACCTAAAAGCTCCGTCAAACGGGTTTAGATAAATGAACACATACTTTCAAGTACATTATCTGTAAGTCCGATCCGGAATTTGTCTGCATTGCTTTGACAGAGCCTTTACTTGTATCATCACCACCCCCTATAGTCCTGTATACTATAATGTTGGTTTATCAGAATTTATCAGACATAATTATTTTTATCACGTCTGGTTTAAAAAATAATGATATAACGATACAAGGGTTTTGGGTATTGACTGTAAAATACGGCAATTCGGAGTTGCACAGTTTGTCTCTGCACCAAAGGTTGACTGGTAGATAATGCGTAAGGCATTCAGTCCGCCTCTGTACATTTGTGTGCTTAAAGAATTGAATAAATGCTTTTAATGATAAAAATCTAGCACTATCCATACACAAATGAAAATCTTTACTAAACAAATAAAAAATACATCGCAACATTATCAATTTGAATGGCCGATTGGCTTTTGTTTTCACAAAGTCCCATTAAACTAATCATTCAATTATTTTTGTTTCGTCTTTCGCCATATTTTCGTTCAGTGAATGAGTCATTTTTGTATGGACAGTGGGAACTATAATAGTACTCCGCGAAAACTAGTCTAGTGTACTTATCCCCAACAAAAGCATGAGCTAAGTTAGAATGAATAAGAATCATAGTTGTAATAAGATTTTTCTGCTAACCGTATCGGTTAAACCAACGAAAAAAATAATTACAAACAGTAGGTAGGTTCTCTAATCATAATTTTCTACCTAAATATGTTTGCAGTCAATACCTAAAATCGGACTAGCACTCAATTTAAAAGATGCAAGGCGGAAGTACATTTTTCTAATTTTAGTTTACTTTAGAATTTTTTTAGTTTTTTTTTTGTTAGTTTTAGCAATATGTGCGTTTGAGGTTACCTCGAGTTTGACATATCGAGTCAGAGCTCGATTGTTTCGTGCCCAGGGCACACTTAATTAAGACCAATAAGCACTTTCTTTTAGTGAGAGACTACATACGCTCAATACTTTAAATTCATTGGAAAAAAAAACGACTTCGGAAAATCGAGTTTCCAATCGATTTAAACGTAGAACCGATCGTATGTGACACGAATATGTGTTAATCAAAGCGTGCTGTGACATACAAGTCAATATATAAGTAAAAAAAAATCTTAGCATAGTAATTGTGCTTCGCAATGAACCAAATTTCAATCCCTTGTGACAATAAAAAAGAAAAATAGACGAGTTTTATCCCTCACTTTTATCACGTTTCACGTTCTTCTTAATCAGATCCTCTCGCTTCAAAGTTTGAATTTAAAAAAATCTAATTTTATACGAAGAATTCTCGAGTCAATTCGTGGTGAGAATTCTAAATAAATTTGAAATAGCGAAACGACGTTCGTGGTTGGCGTTTGGAAAAAGTAGAAAAAAATCCGGATTGAAAAATCCTAAAATTATTTACGAACTTTCCGTCAAACGTAAATACGACTATGGAAATCAGTGTGATTTTTCTTTCCGGAAATTTTATATTCATAATTTTGAGCTTGATCCTTGGTTTGGACATAATATTATATTATAAACTTTATTTTTCAAACGTCCAAGATCGAACAACGTGCCAGGTACCTTGTCAATGTCTAAATTAGTAATAAGTCGGTGTAGTATGAGTAACAATAGCATATAAGATCACGTTTTTGTTCTAACTAAAATGTGGGCATCGTTCCTTTTAGTTCATAGCTACTGTACAGGTTTATTCAACATGTAACTATATCTAAGTGAAAGTATGTGTTTTGTGGTAAAATTATATAAATTAATGAATATGCCAAAACATATTTGCCGTAAGTGCCTAGGCTTATATTGGTGTAGTTTATCATTATAAAAAAATGTACATACTTTCTTATAATGTCACACAAGAATGTAAGTTATATCTCGATAGTGTACTTTGAATATAAAAAAGATTATTTTGAAAGCCAAATGAGAGAAATTGGATGAGTTCATACTAAAGGCAACAATTTGGATCTTTTCACCGTAATTTAAAATAATAAGAAGCACGCTACGCTACGCATAATTAAAATTAAAACAGATATTTTTTATCCCAATATGAAAATAGTTAAATTATAGATAGACATGAATTGATCATATCTAACCAAGTTCCTTTATTGTCATGTCCAAATGTGTGCCTTTTTCAACTAGCAACATTTTTTTTCGATCTTTTTGAAATTTTTTGAGCGGTGAGTAAATTATTTGTAATTAATTAATTAAAAGTAATACCAAAAAGGTTGATTTACGACCCTTTATCTCCGTATTGAAAAGTAATTTTATACTTCTAAACCAATTATGTAAGTATCATTGTGACCATATCAACATATTGTGATTTTTTTTCTTAGAATGAATAAATAAGTTGTGATCGCTACCTTAAAATACTGTAAATCAGTATAATTGTTTATGAAATAAAAACTGCATAATAATCTTGTATAGTCATCTTTATACAACACTGAGTGCACGTTAAAATTTTCAGATATTTACACGAACACTTTTTTATTGAAATGAAACTAGTAATTGGATTTGTCGTAGGTACGTTTATTTGATAGTAGCTGGTTTAAAATATTTGTTTTTAAACCCATGAAAATGCAATTTAAGCCGAGCTACATTTTCAACGTACTTGTGTTAAAATAATCCTTGAACTAATTTTATTTCATGGCGCACTACTGTTTCAACATATCCGCACGTGTCTAAATTAGACAGCAAAAGCGCATTTTCTTAAAGTATTATGAATTTAATATAACGTATTTATTGCATTTAACTATCAAATAGTTTTCTATAAATGATGTAAACCCCGGAAATGACCTTTGAATGAGAACAATAAGAGCGGATTTCACCAATAATACTGAACGCGATTAGCACACCTAAACGACGTTTAAAAATAGTCGGTGTCAATATTCCATAGCAATTATGACAAAGGCAGCTTGAACGAGGTTTAGATGCGTTGAAGTTCAGTTCTTAGTTCTCTAAAAACCACAAGGTGTGGTCCTAAGGATGAAATATCAATTTTAATTTTAGTCTTCTTGTCAGTGATTTTTTTATGTATTACCTATTAGTACTTGATATTATCTTCTTAACATAAATTAAGATTTTTCTTACTTTTAATTTCTTAACAAAGTGATGTTTGAAGACTAGTCGTATGTCGATGATTTTTATATTACCTTTGTTATTTTTTTTTATTTGCTGCGACCGTAATAGTTTTATGGAAGTTGTAATGTGACATACATACAAATCTGTAGTTTCTAAAAAGTATATTGAATAGTCGGGTGTTGAAATTCAAACGGATGAGATGTCATAAAGAAAATGACATGTCAGATTTTCAGTTTATCATTGCATGGAAAAAGTAATTTTAGTTAGGTAAGTATGTAGTTGTCATTTTACATAAAATGGCGATTAAGTCGCGTTGAGAATCAACGTGGTTTGTATTGAAATTATAGGTTTGTATTATACGAAATTAACATCACTGCACTAACAAAAGTTTTAAATTAATGTATCCTTTGGGACTTCCCATGCTTGTTGACACGGATTCAATCGACCTATTACCTAATTATGTAAGGCATATTTTATGAGGAAATTGTTCTGGTTGATCGGCAAAGGGTGGATTCCACCATTGAAACCGAACACGAGGACATCTGACGATCCGACATACAGGGGCTGTCGATGTTAAGATTCTATAGCAGATAATGAAACTGACAGCTCTTGAATGCGGGCTCAATTTCATTGGTAACATCCACTCTTAGTCTATTACTTTCTTGAATAAGTACAATGATATCTCAGTTATGAGCACTTCATGACATTCGATGGTATTGTCATGGTCACTTTAATTGTGACTTTTTTCAAGTAACTAAAAGAAAACTCAAACTCAAAGCATTTATTTCAATTAGACCATCCTGTCCAAAAAATGTAAGTTTGGTTTAACTTAATAATCATACTTTATGTGACTTGAAGGAACAAAAGGTGCAACATTAGGAACTGTGCATGCACCATCAGTTTCTATGTTATCTTTAGCAAGAGGCAGAGAAGACTGAACTTCTTCATCAATTATAATCATATTGTTTGTTCAAAATGGATAAAGAAGTTCAGTATTCTCTGCCTCTTGCTAAAGATAACATAGAAACTGATGGTGTTAGAAAATCCTGAGTTATTTACCACAGCGTTTGATATTATGGTTGAGTTTTCGTGATCCTGGTCGATAACTATGGGAAATCTCATAATTGGAGTATTAACAGGGATGTGTAATTACTAATGTTCCCAAAGCGAAATTCAAGTGATTTAATGTAAGTTTTTGTTTTTAGTGAAAATTGAAAATTTCTTTTTGCCAATAATTAATTATAATTATACTAAGTACATTCGAAATTATTTCGATTAATCAAAATTAAGGTGTTGAAAGTAACGGTAGTTTGGGATACTTGGGTCAATGTGATTATTTTTAGAATACATGTTGTTGTTTCTTTTTTTTTAAACGAGTTAAGTTTGTTTTTTTTTTAGTTAAGGTTTTAATAATAGGCGAGTAACAAAAATTTTGTGATGCTTTTTTGTGTTTAAATTTTACTTTTAGTTTTTTTGCTTAATTCTGTCGAACTTTTTTTTTTGTTTATACTTAAAATATTTCTATTGCTTAAAGGTAGAAGTTGTAAGAATGGCGACAGTCCTTAACATGAGTGAGATAAAATTTATGCTGAAACAAGTATCGTGAAATAATAAAATAAGCAATGAAAAACAAGATTTTATTTTCGACGTATACGAAAACATCAGCAATTGTATCAAAATTGTTTTGTAATACAAAATTGTACAAGTTTGTAAAGTGTTTACAGGTATGTGCTAAAATTTCCGGATGAAAAAATCGACTTTGGTTCTGATTTCCATAGTCGTATTTCACACAAATTGTTTTCCAAAGTCGTGACATTTTTTCTGCTGGAAATTTTCGAGTGTGTGTTTCTTTTTGATGAATTGTCGGAAGTGAATCAGTGTAATGAATTCTAACTGTACCGAATTATATCTATCTATTGGTCTTAACTACGTGATTTGTATAAATGTCATTAAAACTAATTGTCGGTGGCCTGTTGTCAAACAATATCGAGATTTATAAATAACATTACGCCTGTAAGCTTCAAAGGGCAGAGGCGTGCCTGTAGTGGGTGTACATTTCGCCATTTATGTTGAAGTCCCATGTAATAGGGATCGGAGATCTTTTTTTCAATTCTATTTGATATTATAAGAGTGAGCGTGTCATTTATTGTACAAATATATGTATAATTTAGAGCCCACCGAAATTACATGACTTTTCATCTCGCGTAATTTCAATGTCATGAGCTTGTGTTACCAATTTAGCATATTTTTATATAAAATATTATAATTTTCATCCATTCTAACCAATAATAACTTAATTTAAACTGAAACAATGTAATAAATAGAACTGATTGTATGTAGTCCCATATAAAATAATTTTGAAAGCATAAGTTTAAACACGTTAGTCATAAAAGACTGTATACTTTGACTATAGTTCTCAATCCACAAACACTTATAAAATATTAATTTGAATAGTGCCAGTTAATATAACTTTTGTAACAATACAAAAATAAACGAAAGAGATAGAGGTATGCAAGACGTCTAGCTCCATCTCTCTCCCACACGAAGTGGCATCAAAGTAATACTGCTATGACGTCATGCTAAGCCTCCTACACCGAATAATGTTATGTTGTCATTGTGTTTTTAACATTGGTGGTTAAGACCCACTGCTGAAAAAAAAACCCCTGAATATTGGGTAGAGATTTAGAAACGTTACTTAGTGCGTGCTTTGACTTAGATTATTATGTTCCTGTCTTTGTCATTAGCTTATAGTTTCACAGTTGTGCGACAGTGACAGAAATAATGCTAAAGTAACGTTTGATTATGCTACGTAACGTTTATAAATCTTGGTCTAGAAGTCTATAATAACGTTCCTAAAAAAATAATGAAGTTTAGCACATTTCATCAGTTATGTTAATAAGTTCTAAGTAACAAAAAAATAAATAAAGTGCAAGCATGCATGTTTGTCTCTGCATCACCCAAAGGTTGACTGGTAGAAAATGCATATGGCATTTAGTCTGCCTTTGTACATTTGTGCTTGAAGTGTTTAATATAATAGATAAAAAAACATATGTATTTAAAAAGTATTTAACTTGAATTAAAAAGAGATTGTGGCTTGGCTCATTATGGCAGAACGAAGCCTATTTTAGTCTCGATATTGTTAACAATAGGCCACCAAATGAGCAGACCGCTTAGCTCGCTGTATATAATATACTTACGGACAATGATCCACGGTTTGTCAGTAAACACGTTTGTGGCACTCCATCTGTCGTTTTATTTACTTACCTTTTACGTCATCTTTGTTTATTTGAACGGCTGAAAATAGGCTAATACGTTAGTGTCTTTAAATAAGGCTCGCAGTGAGATATTAGTTAGTCAAATTTCAGGACAATTTACACTGATTTGACCAACCAACTGAATCTTACATGAGATTATACATTTAACCTTTGGTATCGGAACATAGATCTGCCGTTATACTGCCGGATCGCGGATCTACGACAAAACGTCACGCGCGTTTTTTTTTTTAGAAAACTTTAATTTATTTCGCGGATCGCGGTTGCGGCATACCAAAGTTTAATATAATCAGTGACGTTCACTGAGGTGTCTGATGAGATGACGAGTAATAGAGAAGTATGGAAGAAGAAGACATGCTTCGCCGACCCCAAATAAATTAATAGGTATTAGGGCAGAAGGCCCAATGAGCTGTGGGCCAAAATAACCACTTTCTGGAGCCCTGACACAGCGAGAAGGCGTCGCGGCAGACCTCGTAGAAGATGGCGGGACGAGCTAGACAAGACCAGCGACCAGTGGTCCACATTGGCCCTGGATCGAAACAACTAGAAGTCATGGGGAGAGGCCTTTGCCCAGCAGTGGGATGATGCAGGCTAACAGTAACAGTAAAGGCAGCAGAATGATGAAATGATGAGTGATGATTTCACTGCTCAGACACATTCTCCTCTCTTGTAAAAGGCACTACACCATATTTCGCCACACGGCCTGGGTCCAATGCAGGTTGCTGGATTTCACGTCTACGTATTTCACTACTATGTTTTCCGTCACCGCTTTGAGAAAACTATAACGACACTTAAGCCGGGTCGTTACTATGTACTAGACAGCTCTGTTCTTCATACGATTTGAGAGAGGTGTATTAATTAAAAACTTGTTGGATGTCATGTGTGAGACAAATACACAAAATTCAGTTTCAAAATACCTGTATCTCTATTAGTAAACAGTTGATAACAATTATCTCTGTTCTGTTTTAAAAGCTGACAGCTTTTTTAACAAAAATAAAAGAAAAACTTTCACCTCGCGAAAATAATCTTAACAATTTTACCACCCCTGGAATTATTTTCAGCCCCTTAAGGAAAATAGCATTACTTTTATAATTTTCTTTATTTTCTCTTAACAACGACAAACAAAACCGCACAAAAATAACTTGAAGAAACAATACTGCTTACACTCCAACATTATAAGGTGTGAAATATAACAACGAAAGACTATTATCATTCATGATCCCTTTACGTAATCTTTTGCCAGTTTACTTTGACCCTTCGATCCTGCTCGAAATTCCCCAATTTCGTAACTAAAACCTTATAGTTTTGGGAGGGTGGGTAGTTCAATTAAAGTTGGTTCCTCAACCACCCTTGTCAGAAGAAGAGAATTAAGTTGAGTTTTGGAGGTATGTTTCGGTGTTCCTGTGATTAAGACGGCCTAATGTTAGTCTTGAATATTTTAGGTAAGGATGTATATTTTTTTTTAACAAATTTACCAGGACTTTTTCAAAAACTCTTTAAACATGGGTAAGTACTCCAAAACCGAAGACAAGTAACAATGAATACAAAGTGAATAGGACATCGACGCACAAGCTCTTACAAAATTTATACACAGTAATTTTAAAAGGTAATTTTCTTTAAAAAAAAATCTCTTCTTTTTCGTACAAAAGAACAATATCTAAACGGTCAAAATGTATGAAACAGTTGTTTAGTTTTTTAAATTACCGATGACAAATTTCTACGTCGGGTGATTCAAAATTAGGTACTCAATACGTGGTAACTGTTTGTGCCTATGTACATATAAGACTTTTCTTAATTAGGTACCTAACACTCTCGCTAGTCATAATATTACACGCGACGGTGTTTTCAAGCCTCAAATCTCCAACTTCACCAAATCCAGCTAAACTTAAGTGGAACGGGGCCGGACACGGTTGCCGTATGTCGAACGCATTGTGGGCTAAGTAAGATCTGAAAACGTTCAATGCCATCGCGAAAGACCCAAGCATAGAAGGCGGAGCGAACTAGACGCCAATAGTGGTATTGGGCCTTATTGGTTCAGAATCGAGTTGAATAGAAAACATCGTAAATGGACGACCCACGTTATTATTAACCTACGCTATTCCACATAACGTAGGTTAATAATAATAACGTCTTATGTTTTTCTTTCATGACCTACACCTACCTCACCATAACATTATTTTTCTTCGACAACTAATTACTTGGGCTAAGGTAAATGCAAATGCAATTTTTCTTATGCAATAGACCTGAATTTAAACGAAGTAAGGACCGTCAAAGAAAGCAAAGGTAAGAATTCTATGTTTTTAGAGTTCTGACTTCAAGCAATAATGATTAAACTACATACATATTAAAAATCGTATCGTAAATAATGACATTTACTCAAGTAAAAACTTTGACTTGTTTATAGATACGGGGGTTAGTGTCGAAGAAAAATAAAAGTATTTTTTTCTTCCTTCATTCTCAATAAGCAGCTTATTTCTTTACTCTTACTCACCTACCTATCACATATATATCACCATTTCAATACCTCGTCGTAATCAAAAACACGTTGGCGCGTCAATAATTTTTATTTCAAAAATACATTTTCCACCAAAACGAGAGAAAATAAAACCATCTAAATAATAACATCACCGTCTATATAATCGAATATCGAAGTACTTCCGCCGGTCTCAAAGAGGGGAACCTGAAAATCGCTCTTTCCTTCTCTGTAAATAACATTTTTAGGGTTACGCCGTAAAAAAGACGTCGTCTGAACACGTGTCGTCGTATGGGTTCCGTAGCTAAGACGTAGGTTGACTAGATGTTCTTTAAGAGAGGTTGATTTCTGATTGTGTGCGTTTTAAAAACGGAACTTAAGATGAATTATAAAAAAACAAAATGAATATCATAACGGTTGTCGTGTTATGGGCACGTGATGCGGGTGAATGAGGAAACTGTTGTGAGGAAACTTTTGAGTATGAATGTGGATGAGAGTAGAGGAAGACCAAAGAAACGATGGGTGGACTGTGTGATGGATAATATGGCAAGAAATGAGGTGTCTGATAAGATGAAAAGTAATAGAGAAGTATGGAAGAAGAAGATACTGCGACGACCCCAAATAAATTAGATTAGGGGCAGGAGCATTATGATGATGATGATGATGAATATCATAACAAAATAGGGTGGTGAAAGATGAACAATTTTACTATATGTGGAGATCAGATAGGCAGTTCCTCCATGTATTCAGCTGCATACGCATAGTAAAATGGAAGCCCCCAACATAGTTGGGAATAGTCTAGGTAGATGATGAAGGTGAAAAAGTGACAAAATAACAAAATTTCAAGCAACAAATTAACTAAAAGGAAATCCAAAGTTCTACACTGTAGTAGGAGAGCATATTGAAACTGTGATCTATTATATTAAACACAAAAACTAGACATTTTATGAGAACCCTAAGTTATACTAGTCACTTGATATCCTTTCAATTCTTTTCGTGTTTTTCTATATCCGTGTCCTCAGTCCATTTTATGAGGCTGTCTGCAACGACAGCCGGGTCTGTATTGATAAAAAGAAAACACCATTTATGTTTTATGTCACCGCAAAATGCTTTTCATACTGTATATTGCAATAAACAATCGTATAAAGGGATATATATGTAAGAAGGTATTAAGTAAGTTAGAATAATTTTAAAATATGTAGGTGTGTATAATACAGTCATACCTCCGCCAACTGACCCTGGACTGCCTTGTTGGTCGAGAGGTTGCAAGCGCTACTGCTGATCAAGAGGTCCTGGGTTTGCTTCCCGGGTCGAGCAAAGTGTTATGTGGTTTTTCCATCGGGAATTTCTCAATAGCAGCCACGGAGTTTAAAGTGCTCGGCTGATGGCTATAGGCTCGCCCCCTATTACATGAGATTTAAACATAACTGGCGAAATGTGGGTTTACTATTAAGTATAATGTTATGTTACAATACATACTAAAAAAAACAAAATCATTTATTTGCATAAACAAGGTAGGTAATTGTCTAAAATTGTTCTCTTATTCTGCCTTTAATTTCGGCGTGCAAATATAAAATAAAGTTACATATTTCATTTAAATTTCTTGAATATTTATGTTTATGATCATAAGTAGCTACAAGTAGCAAAGAGGCCTCTTACGTCTTCAGCAATTTATTTGCTTCAGTGTTGCAATAATGGTCCCTGAAGTAAAAATAAGGATTTTCGTTTTTACTTTTTTTATATTTTGTTAGGCATATAAACCAAAGATGGCAACGCCTGCTGACGCTTTGTTGACATCTTTGTTGTGTTTCAATGCTTCATGCCTTTACAGACCATATCACACCTGACTCGGTACTAACTGGATTGTGGAGGTCAGATAGGCACCCTATCTGGCCTCCACAACCCAGTTAATAATGGGTAATACGATTCTCCTTGGTAAGACTGGTTGTCAGACTTTCGGGCGACTACCTGTTACGACTGTCAAAGATCTTGGTGGTCACCCATCCTCGGACCAACATAGCCTGAAGAGCTGTTATTATTTAGCTACGTACTCCTCGAGAAACGACACGAAACGATCCAACAAATTTATCTTCGCCCATATTAAAACACTTCACTCACTTAATATACCCAAAAAATAAATTCTGTCTACGAAATAAGCTTCATTATTTTTCTTCGTACTTGTTTATTCAGCGTGGAGTGGCAATACTGTCTGCAGGTGTACTTAACAACCAATATGTTTTGAGTTACTACATAATATTGCTGTAGGGCTCTTGAAAGCAGACGGTCCTATATTGTGACTTAGGATTCGAGGGTTTGGATTTGAGGCTGTCGAGCTTGAGAGCTGTGTAGGTTGTTGAGAAGGTTGAATAATAATGAAACATTATGCGGAAGAGAGGAGACACTTTGATATAAAGATTATAATAGGCGTAATTTAAATAAACCTGGAACAGAATTTCGTGGGAACTTTTCATTGTAGCTGTATGAATGAGTGGGTACCTATACAAAAGTAGTAAATTTATAAATATAAATAGCAGTATTTATGTCCATTTTATTTTTACCGTTTGGTATACCTAGCGAGTTGAGTTTACTTTTGTCTTAAATCAAATCATTATTGCTGAACACAAAACGTTTTCTAAACACATTTTTTGTGATTCAACTCGATTATGAGTTTGATATTAATCCAAACTGCGAAACACCTGTCACTTCCATACAAAAGCTATTTTGACTCCTCAAAGAAGAACATAAAAGTAAACACAGACAAGCAATGCGAATAGAAAACATCCCCCCCTTTTACAATAATGTCGCGAACCATCCAAACATCCCTAAATTCAAGTCAAAAACACGTTTTTAACAAAAAAGAGAAAATCTTGAAGAGCGACTTGCTTTCAGAAGATTAACCGGAAGTGGCGTACTTTGTGTAGTTGACGCCCCCCGCCGCTAGATGGCGCCGGAAATGAATGTCTGTTTCTCTTCCTCTATCACCTGAATTTTCTTTTATGTCGTTTTTTTTTCAAGGTTTTTGTTTTTTTTCTGTTTTAGGATTCTGCCTTGAAAATTTGGTAGTAAAGCGGCTTTGACTTTGATAATTGGTATACTTGATGTGACATTTTATAAATAAATTGATGAATTGAATGCTCAACGTTTATTTACCATTATCACAAAAAAATACTTGGAAAAGTTACAGCATTATTTAAACTCATCTGTTACTCGTATTATTATAATTATAGTTCTGTTTATAAATTAAGAATACGATATCCTTGCGATTACTCTCTGTTATCACCATCCAATCGTGTCGGTGGTTGGCAAACCTATTACTTAAAACGAATAATCATTCGTTGAAGATCTTTTAATTGCTTCAAGAACTTTCCAGTAGATTAATCTACACTGGCAATAAACAACATACCCCTTCTATTCGCAACAAAACTTCCTTCCACATCCTCAAAAAAATCCATAAAAAATTACAAAGGAACTCCAGTTCACTGAAACTTTAGTGAAAAAAAACTAACATTTCTCATTTCAAAGCACAGTATAAAAAGCCATTGAAATTGCTCAATGCATCGGAAAGGCCACGATAACCACAGTGTGATGGGGTCGAAGAAGGGTGTCCACCCTACCACTGACATATGGACACGCCGTGCATAATCGCGTTAACCATGCGACGTTGAAAAATTGAAGGATAGTGTAGATTTGAATTTAAAGTTTTGTGGTTCCGTGGATTTATTTTATTAATGGGTTCTTGGTTTCAGATTAGGTGTCTAACTCGGCGCTGATTTTGATGGTTTCATTTGCTGCCAGATACTTTCACCAAAATTAATTTAGTGCTGCAAAAATAACAAAGACATCAAATTTTTTTGCTATGTTCCGAAGAATTGTAATGATTTTTGATAATTAGTGCTGATGAATTTAAAATTTGTTCTAAACATGCGTTTTCGGTGTATTTGAGACTGATTTAACTGTACAATTCAATTAAACACCAGATTTATGTTATTTTATAAGTTTGACGTTTTTAATAAAATAAGTCAAACACTGTGGGTTGGCTAATTTTGTCAGAACTAAACCCATTAATCATCCTGATAAATTCACGATAACTGTTTGGTTTGTTGGAAACACCGATTACAATCACTGTTTCTATTATTATAAATACGAAAATACGTCTTTTTCAATATTCCCTACACGTGGTTTACTAGCATATTTAAAACAACGGTGGTTTTATAAGTAAATTTTGGAAATGTCTTTCAGTACCTCACTCAATCTTCATTAACTCGTTTATAAGACGGTTTTGTCCGTCCTCTTGGGAAACCACCGTGAAAATACATTACCGGAGTATGGTTTTTCAGACATATTTTATTTTAAATTCTTATTTCTGTAATATGCGTTGTTTCGGTAATTCATTGTGGAGCGTAATATACGGTTATTATATTTTAAATATTAATTAAAGGTTCAGATTTTAAGTCCTTCTACTTTGATAGAATTATATGAGTTCCAGACTAGCTGGCAAGATTTTTTACTACTTCTAATGTCTCTTTTCATGGTCCTTCCGTCGATACTAGGACTTTTGATGTTATTTTTAAGCACAAAACTATTTGATATTATGAATCAGAAAAACAGCATACTAAATACATTGGCCAATAATGAAATTGGCTACAGCACCAGCATGCGCAATACGGAACCCTTTTAGCACGTCACGCCTCATCACAGCTCACGTCATCGGCATTCAATTAGCCACGGGCGATACTGCGGAACCCTAACCAGGGGCGCTACGTCACGGTTCGTCATTGACATGTTTGTGTATTATTGAAATGTGGATTTGCATTTCGTGTTTATTCGGTAGAGAGATTCTGGCAACTGAAGTATGATAACTCAACATCATACTTAATAAGTACACAATGTTTTAGACCAGTAAATCAGGATTGGTGCCCCGAAACAGTGACACGGGGTCGCGGCAGACCACGAAAGTAACGGCGGGACGAACTGGATCTCTTCTTTGAGGATTGGAAAGAAATAGCACAGAATTGCGACCGTTGGCAGTAATGGAGGGAGGCCTTTGCCCAGCAGTGGGACAATATGGGCTAGCTATAATAATATTGAGTTAGAAGAAACAGCATCCACCTTCATAACTATGTTGGCGTCGGATCCCAGTATAACTGGATGCAACTAATTACCATAATCATACATGGAGGGACTGCCTATCTGACTTCCTCAACCCAGTTACTGTATAGTACGATACCCCTTGGTCAGAGCTGTGGCTGTCAGATGGTCGGACTTGTCTTGTTTGGTGTTGAAAATGTATCACTGTCCAATCAACACCATTATGAAAAACTAAAACTGTTTTATCAATTGTCAAAACAATATATAAACGCCTTTTATAAAAACGCTTAATTAATCATCAGTTAGATTATTTCCTGCTCTTCACAGAAAAACAAAACGCGAATATTCCACCCTTACAGAAACATGTAATCCGACATACCGAATACATACATAATGAACACAGGTAAGGGCTCGGCCCTCGTGCCCAAAATCATCCAATCACTGGTACCTATCAATTAAATTAAGTCCTAAACAAGCAGAGAATCAGGCAAATCGTTAGGTTGGCTTAGAAATAGGGATGGGCTGTGTGGGGGCTGTGGAGTATCCCGGGTTATTATAAGTGTGCGGTGATTTTCATGTTCTGGGTAAATTAGGTTTTTCGGATATGGTGGATGTAGAGATACGCTTTATCTTTGGATTCTTTCGTAATGTGTATATTTGCTTCTTATTAGAGTTATGAAAAAAAAACTGCAGAAGATTGTCATTAGATTGATTTAAATATTAGACTATTCTAACCTGTACTAACTGGGCTGTGGAGATCAATAGGCAGTCGCTCCATGTACAACACTGGTATCCAGCTTCATCCGGTTAGACTGGAAGCCGACCCCAACATAGTTGGGAAAAGGCTAGGCAGATGATTAAAAGAGTGTGATTATGATCGTAGACCATTAGTCACCCTTTGACGTTTACAATAAAAAATATGAACTGTAATATTATTGGCTAGTTTATAAAACGGGCTAAAATTGGGACATAACTAAATTCCACGCACATCACTACGTTGTTAGTACTTGTCCGCTAGAGTTTGCCAATCCCGTACAATTGGAGTTTATCTTTGCGGCGACTTAATTGGTGTGCCGTGTTGGTCCCTAAGATTTGCGTATGGTTGTTTCGACCTATTTATATCGCGTAATGTTGACACTTTTCTCTTGTCTGATGGATGTGTAAAGTACCTAACAAGAATGGATAAAGTAAGGAATGAGTATATTAGAGGAAGTATGAAAGTGGCGCCTGTTACAGAAAAATTTAAAGGAAATTGTCTGTCTTGGTATGGACATGTAATGAGGAGGAATGAAACGCATGATACTAAAAGAGTGATAGATATAAACTTTGATGAGAGAGGAAGGTCAAAGAAAAGATGGATAGATTGTGTGAGGAATGATATGAAAGAGAAAGGAGTAAATGATGCCGTGACGTCTGACAGGGGAGAATGGAAGAAGAAAACGTGTTGCGTTGCGCCGACCATAAGTAAAATGGGACAAAGGCAGGAAGATGATATTAATAATGATAATAGTCTACTTTGTAAGTCTTTCAAATTACTAGTGTTTGAGGCTTGTCGAGTGTTCGTAGAAATATGGTCTGAATTTTGCCCCGCAAATATTGATGTTATAAGAGAAAATGCAGTAGGATGTCTGTCTTATTGAAAAGTGCTGGTTTCGATCTCCGCGTTGAGCAAGGCAGTGAATATCTTCGTTATGAATAATTTTTCGTGGCCTAAACTGTAGTGTGTCAAGTTAATATTGCTATAGGCTCTCCCCTAACTGCACAGGACTTAAAACTGCTCAAGTGTGGGTGCACTCCTTTGGAACAATACAAGAGTGATGTTATGTCTTCGTTCATACATAGTATAGTTAGGCAAGATCTCAATATATTATCACAAAGCGATCACTCTGTCTACCCTATACACATAGCAGGTGTGAAGGTGACGCAGAGCTTTGTGCCGGCGCCCAATAGCCCTGAGTACACAGGTACACTAGATGGAGCGCCCGAAATAGACTAAGTACCGTTTAGATGAGTTAGTTACTTGTACAAGACAGTAGTGAAAATACAGGATAGTAGAAACACTGTTTTAAGTCACAGCGATGATTGGTCTACGTCTTTTAAATCCAACCGCTGAAAGTAAGTATGAAGGCACGTGTATGTTATGAAGCACATAGACTAAATCTTGCAGTTTTTAATTAAGCTACAACTGACGTAATCATCTGCGTAGCCTTTTCCCATCTATGATGGGGTCGACTTCCAGTCTCATTAGACGCAGCTGAAAACCAGTCATTTACATGGAACGATGGCTAATCTTTCCTACACAATTCGATGACTAAGTAATACGTTACCTCTCACTACAACCGTAGCGCAACTGACATGTCGACAAAAAATGCGTCGTTTTTTGTCAGTCTATCCGTAAGCGCACTTATACGTGGTTATCATTCAAATAAAACTAGTTTTATGGATATTGAAAACAATTTTTTTCCGTGTTTTACTTCTATTTGGAATTCTCCGCCTCGCGCCTGTAAAAAACACCCGTTAAAACAATAATTATAAGTGTCTTAAGGGGAAAGCGCCAGAATGAGTCGCGATTGAATGAGAATTTCATGAAAAAGTCAATGAACTAAGAGGGTTGTATTGATGATTAATGATTATAACTGTGTAAAGCCATATTTGTTACGAATCCGAATCATATATTAATCCACATTAAACCCTGACCTACTAATTGCATAAAATGTAAGAAAATTTGAATTTTGCGGGTAACCTTAGCGCAATCATTAACACTCATGATCATCATGGTGCTTGCAACAGCGCCGAAATATCGGGAGCTCCAAACAAATAGTAAACATGGTAATTATTCCGTTTTCAGCCTTAATGATAGTGTTACCATGTCAGTTTAAAAGCGTATACCTTAGCGCATTCTCCTTAACTCTACTTGCCTTGCCACTTCTCTCTAAGTTCATACGTTCAAACGCAGCATATTTCATCAAAGTGATTATTTGAAACAGTTATATAAGTAGGCAAACTTTTGTTATATAGGATGAGCACTTACATAACGTAATGTAGGTATTAGCTTTATTGATTTGTCTGGCAAGTAAAACACGACAGTAACAATTAGATATTTGATGATTTCATAGTAAACTGGCACAGTTAGAAGTGAATGATAATAATATTTTTTACTATTATTAGGATCGTGTGGCTGCGGACTGCTTTGTTGGTTTGTTGATCGTGCAAGCGCGACTGCTGAGAATGAGGTTCGGGCTTCGATTCCCGGGTCGGGCAGTGTTATTGGGTTTTTCCATCAGGAATTTCTCAGTAGCAGCCACGGTGGCTGGATTTGCGCCCGGTTGATGGCAATAGGCTCGCCCCCTATTACACGGAACTTAAAACATAACCGGCAAAATGTGCGTGTTTTATTAATGATGATGTCGAAAGTGATTTTTCTAGATTTTGCTTTGACATCCTTATACAAACACAAAATTAAGCAGTTCCCCTCAAAAAGAACCAAAGCTCCCTCTAACTAGACCAGACACCAAACTTTCCTTATTACACCTGTCTTCGCAACAATTTTTGCAACATGTCCCGACCTGTTTGCGTTACGTCACGGGTACGTGACGCGACTACGTAGGGTGCTCGTTAACACTTGTTTGAGCGTCATTAACGTCTGATCCCGAAGAAAATTCGGAATAAACTGATAGTTCGCACGAAGTTATGATGAGTTTGAGACTGGGATCGTGGAAGTGTGGATACAGGACTTTGATGTAAAACTTGGCTTTGGACCTGTGGTGTACTGGTGGTTTTTTTGCTATACTTTTCCCCACCAGGTTTCTCCTTAATGTACTGAAGACACAGAGACAATTCTTCATGAAGCATTAAATATTATTCAGAAGGATTTTTTGTTTTTTCATATCATTCAATTTTCTCTGCCGTCAAATGCTTTATGAAAAATAAAACCAGCCTCTATATTGTTTCAAGCCAGTGTCAAATCATGTTGTTTTTTGTACGGGAGAACTTCTCTTCTGTTTGGTCGTTTTGAAGACAAAGAAAATGTAAGAAACGGGTTTTTAGCAAAACAATAAAGCTTATTGTTTGTGAAGAGTTTGAGAACCAGTTAAGGCATATTTTACCAATGATTTTCACTGCATTCAAGAGCTGTCAGTGTAATCATTGTTATGGAATACTAGCTGTTGCCCGCGACTTCGTTGGCGTGGAAATTTGGAAAGTGAAAAGTAGCCCATGTGCCTATAATCATACCTTTAATCTCCGTGCCATATTTCATCCAGATCCGTTCAGCCTTTCTGGCGCGGTTGAGTTACAAACATCTATCCATCCAAACTTTCGCATTTATTATATGTAGTAGTAAGAACTAAGATAGACACTCTTCTAGTATTCATTGGTGAAATCCGCTCTTAGTAATACAATAGTGTAGGTAACAGTTTTTTTTTTAACTTTGCCTCCACACTACGTATCGCCTATGTCGTGGGTGCGTTTACAAACATTTTAACTCAAATACACAAACAGTCAGACTTGGAACAACTATCGGTAGGCCATACAAATATTTGTTCCCATCACTTGTGATCACTCAGCCACAGCGCCAACCGTGCTGTCAAAATCGTGCTTTAGTCGCGAGCATTACGTTTGTGAATTTATATAGTTCAGTTATAATTTAAGCTTATACCACTAACAACACTTTACATCTGAATTCCCTCTCGTGATTATCTCTTAAATCTTTGATAAAACCAGGCCGTTTATCCTGCAGTCCTCACACAAGCACGTTACAGACTGAGTAGGGTCCAGACATTAGACATGTGTTACTAACAATATTATGTTGTACTGTAACAAGGTTATCTGTGGTCAGGAGCCTTCTTGGGGTAAGCAGTATTATGTTTTTTTTTTAGTTTATGTATTTATTCGTTTATAAAAAAATAAAAAATAAATACTTTAATTCAGACCTTGATCCATATGATGTTAGTAATACACACTACTTATAAGCTATGTTAGTAACAAACGAAAAACAAAGATTTAATTCATATATCTGCTGCACTCACCTGACGCACCGGGTATATGTACATGTACACGCACCCAATGCGCCATAATAGTGCAGCACGGCTTATCACTAATGACCTTCAGAATGTCATTGCCGCTCCCACGCACGCGGCGCATCATAGAAGCAGTCTTCTTACGTAGAATGGAACTGAAGCTGTCCGTACGTGCTTCTGCAAACATTCCTGACGCGCTACAATAACGTGGGAGCCCCAACAACATCCTGAAAGTATTATTGTACTGAACTCTGAGGGCGTTGTATGCCCTCTGCGTATATCGAACCCACAGAGTGCACGTGTACAATGATTGACAGAAAGCCTTGAAAAGAGTCATTTTTACTTCTGGTGTACAACGTGCGAACCTGCGGGCCAACATATTGCATCGGACAGCCAACGCCCTCCGTTCTCTTTCCATGTCAGCATCGTCCTTTAAGTCCTCCGTAATTATGTGCCCCAAATACTTAAAATCTAGCACTCTTTCAAGGGCCACACCCCTTAACATAACCGGCGGCATATTATGGGCTGGTTTTTTGTGCTTCGCCCTAAACACAAGCAGTTTGCTTTTTTGCACGTTGTAAACAAGTCCGTGCGCTTCTGCATAAGCCTCACAGACCGCCAACAACTTTCTGAGTGCGCTAATTGACGGACTCAGCAGCACCATGTCGTCCGCGTAACTAATACTATTGACACACAGTCCGTCAATAGAACAGCCAACAAGAGTGCTACTGAGCTCGACAATCAGTTGGTTAACATACAGGTTGAAAAGCGCTGGTGAGGTCAATCCACCCTGTCTCACCCCGCATTCCAACCTGTATTCCTCAGACAACTCGTTGGCCCATCTAACTTGATTGGTTTGGTGGCCGTACCAATACTGAAACATATTTGTTATGGCGTCAGGCACTCCCGCTTCGCGCATCTTACACCACAAGACGTCATACCTTACCAGGTCAAATGCTCTGGAAAGGTCTAGAAATGCCCCATATACAGGCGTACTCCTATCCGTGTAGTACCTGACAGTATGCTTGAGGGCCAAAATAGCACATTCAGTTGATAACTGTGGCCTAAAGCCGAACTGAGCATCGTGTATTTTAAGTTGTTTACTAATTTGACTCTCAAACACACCGTCAAGCACTTTAGCCGTAATAGTCGCCAATGAGATCGGTCGGTAATTACCCTTGTCACTGGCGTCACCGGTTTTATTTTTCAATATTGGTACAACCACCGTTCTCATCAACGCAGCGGGTAGGTAGGAGTGTCGGATACAGAACGTAAACAATAACGCTAGCAGTCGTGGGAGATGCGGTCCGGCATGCACAAAATGTTCAATGCTAAGGCTGTCATGTCCAGGCGATTTGCCTCTTCTCATATTTTTAATTATCGCTTTAATCTGCTTAGCCATAACGCGAGCAGGCACATCTAACACAACAGCCCCAGCCACGACACCATTAACATCCGACTTCGAAGGTAGTATTTTAAAATGCTCCTTAAACAAGTTTGCGATCTCCCCGGGCGTGCTTACACCGTCGACACACACCGGGATGCCAGGTTTGGGGTTTAACTTTTTGGTGTGTTTCCAAAATCCGCGAAAGTCTTTCTGTTTGTGTCTTGAAGCCAATATATCCATTTTAATTTGGTCTTGTTTATTCTGACAAAACTTAAGTTTCTGTTTAAAAATCTTGCGGGACTCAACCATATCATTATAAATATATCCAGTGCTTGGTTTACCATGCCAAACCCAATTTGTAAACTTTTGCCTGGAGTCCCGGTGAGCGTACCTAACATGCTTATTCCACCCCAGGATAGGTCGACCCTTTACAACCCCCCTTCTACAGTGACTGACATAAGTGGCCTCTGCAGCCTCCCGTAATGATAAAACAATGCTATGATATAAATTATCAATTACTTTCCTATGTTCTAGCTCATTACACATAGTATCACAACATTGACTTAGATCACTAGGAAAATCAATTTGCCTTAATTTAGAGTTACATTCTTTGGTATACACTTCGATCTGATCTATATTACGTTCACCCCACGTTACTTTATTTATTTGAAACTCATGTAATGGAGTCGACTTTGGCCTGGCCCCCATCATATTACATTGCAGTTCTAACGGGAAGTGATCTGACCAGTAGCTATCATAATGTACCCTAACAGATGTTACAGATTTCCACGCAGCCTCGGTTACCAAACAATGGTCAAGCCACCGACGGCTACCATGCACATCACTTACAAAGGTATAAGAATCAACCCCAAGCTTAATTAAATCGGCACAAAACCAATTTTGTTCTAAACAAAAATTTAACATTTCCTTTCCAAATAGTTCCCCAGGGTGTGCATTAAAGTCCCCTAATATGTATACATTTTCAGTATCGCTACTTTCTATTATGGCCACAATCTCACTTAAACAATCCACAAATTCCAATAAATTATCAGGCGAATCAGTAGGCATATACACATTAAAAATTAAGCTAGATCGGTCCAACACATTAACTTTAATAGCAACAACGCGATCACTATTGCATGGAATCACAGTCACTGAATCAAATAGCGTATTTCGCCATAGCAGGGCTACGCCTCCAAACGGACGACCTTGTAACATTACGCCTGCGTCCATTGCAGACTTGCCAAAGAAACTAAAGTCCTTATTTACTTCCCCTAAGTACGGTATTTCACTAGATTGTAACCAAGTCTCTTGAAGTCCTATCACATCAGCATCACTACTTAACATCTTAACACACTCAAAGGATCTTTTAAAAGATTTACAATTGAAACTAATTAGTTTAGTTGAAGCGTTCTTGTCCTTAGTGTGCACATCCATTATTTATGTTCAAAATTAATAGCACTCGATTGGTGATTATCACCGTTATTCCACTTTTTGTTGAACGTAACATACCTGCGGAAAGATATTCCACTCGGCCACAGGTTTTCATCCATAAATATTGATAATTTATCCTTAGGAATCATAAATTTATACGCCTCATAATCCTTTTTTAGTTTCATATTTATTTTATCTAATTTTACTTCTACCCCCGTTTTACATTTAATATATTCGGTTATATCAGTCGAGGAGCAGTCATTGCTTACATTATATATGTAAAACGGTATGTTTATAGGAGCGGCCTTGAACTTACATTCAGTAGTAACATCAGCAGTCCCTTTCTTGCCAATGAATTTGTTTTTATTCCGCTTTCTTTGTACCAACGTCCACTCGTCCCTATTAACCTGCATTGTATCGTGTGTCACTCCTAGAACGACAGCCGCAGCCCCCGCATACGAATTTGTGTCATTCCGTTTTGTTATTCCCGCAGAAACCACAGTACCGGCCTCCCCTTGCTTGTTCCTCACCTCCGCTAAACCAGTTTCGCCGGGCGCCTGCGTCACCGATAAGGATTGCGCGAGTGAGGCGGTATTATGATGCTTTGGTGTAGGTCTGTGCGAAACCGATTTGTTTGTGTACTGAAGTACCTGCGAGTCATTATTTGTTGAGTCTAATAATTCAACCAACTCGTTTGGTGAAATATGCGGCAATCCAATTGGTCCACTTTCGCAATCAAAACTCTCCATAAGTCCCGCTCCTCTTCGCCGGTTATTCACAAAATCTTTCATCTTCGGAGATGAGACCTTCAACATATCTTTGGTCACATAACTGTCTTTTATAACAGCTATATCCTGCTGCAACAGTATGATATCTTTTAGCAGTCTCGAAGCATCCAAATGGTCAAAGGTTACCGGTGGTAGACGATGAAGGTCTCTCGCAACGAAGACTGGCAAGCACTCAGGGTCGGTTTCCTTGATAATAGATAGGATGTCCTCCATGTCACGTTTTTCTTTACCATCTCCTTTACGGTTTATGTTGCGACTACTGGTTTGCACGGATTCAAAAAGTAACTTTTTGGCCGTTACAATTTCCTCACTTTTGAACGACGTGTTACACAAACGTATTATACTGTCTTCGTCCATCACATCTGCCTTATTTTGCACAAAGGCGAGCAACTCCGATATAACAATGTTGCAGTTGCTACATTTAACAGTATTTAAAGCCATTATCACAGGCACTCGCGTCGTAATTATTTAATTCGTTCGTTGACGCATAGGTACGTCACGCGTCGATCGCGCCGCTGAGTGAACTGATTCACTTTATTTATTATCTCCTTTATTTATTTTTCGAACTTACTGATTACATTTTTAAATATTCCTATATAAAATTCAAAATAAAAAAAAACATTTAAAAATATAAAGAATAATAGCCCACCGGTATCGGGAACAGGGTCCAAGCTACGCCGGTCAGGGCTCCAGAGAGAAGAACCTCCTAACAATACGAGCCGTGTCCAGGAGTACCGCTTTCTGAATCAAGCCCTTGATCCAGCTGCCTAACGAGAGCCTCCTCAGGTATTGGTCGAGGCTCTTGGCAATTAAGCCATTGGCTGATACGACTATTTATTATTATCATAAACTGGCCGTGGCATCACTTTGGGCCCTATCAGAATACCAGCGCTGTGACTTTTTTAATGTTACAGCACCATGCTGAGATAGGGGCCTTTTGGCCTCGTACAGGACCAGTTTAGTTAGTTTTATTTTAATTTGTTCTTAAGTTTACTTTTTTTTAAATCTTGTTTTATTGTCTAGTTACCACTTTGTTTTGTCCAGTGCGAGACTAATAAATACTTTTGCTTTCTTTTCTTTTGTTTGGTGTTGAATGCGTACTTAGGTTAGTTTTCAGTAGGAGATTTTCAGGCCAGCCATTTAATAATAATTGAAAGCCCTCAATCCATATAACATTAAGGGTAAGGCAGAGGTGTACCTAATGGTGGACCCATATTTCGCCAGTTAAGTTTAAGTGCCATGTGTTGGAGAGCCTGGGGCGTTGGCCGAATGGTCGCAAGTGCGACTGCTAAGCAAGAGGTCCTGGGTTCAATTCCCAGGTCGGGAAGTGTTATTCGGTTTACCCATGTGGAATTTGTGCCCGGTTGCTGGCAGTAGGCTCGCCTCCTGTTGTATAGGACTCAAACATAACTGGCGAAATGTGGGTGTAATATTAGGTACACCTCTGCCTAACCCTTCACGGATTACAGGCATGATGTTATGTTACAATATCTCTAAAACAAGATCGCTATATTCTGATGATAGATTGTTTATCCAACTTGACCAAGGTTCTGATAAACAGGAAATATACTTAGAAATCACTAAAACAGCATTTCGATTTGCTTACCCATCATAAATGTCTACAAGTCGTTTAGTTTTCTGAGTAATAATTAAGGGGTCATTGTACTCATTATAACAAACAACTCCCAAAAAAAATCTGCTGTTCAGTACATTTTGACGAGTTAGGCGAACAGAAATGTACTGAACAGCTGATTTTATTTTCGCGATTTCAAGGTTGGTCTCATAGTAAAAGTTGTTCGTTATAATGAGTACAAATACTCCTTAAGAGGATTAAAACAACTTAACTTTAACCATGTATACAGTCTTCTTTATCTGTAGTGACTACTCAAGATTATAAGAGGCCTCCCATAACATTGTACTCACATTCTACGAATAACAATACGTGACACTATTACCTTTGAAATTCCTTATGTTTTGCCTTTGATATTCTATCTCGAGTGAAGGTATACCGATTATAACCAATCAAACGCAATCCCATAATATAATTAGTACAAATTGATTAACAAACATGTACACAACCAATATTCAGCACTAATACCTTTCTTTGTTCAACATCAAAGCAGAACGGAGCTTAAAGTAATAATTAACAATAGCCCCTGTATGCCAACCTCACCTTTATCCCAATTTCACAAAGACGACAATCCCATAAACACAGCCAATTGTATAATCATCTGATAGTGCTTATAGGAAATCACGCATGTTACTTTGACAAAATAGTTGAAGTGGTAAAGTACAGGAAATTGATCCTTATTGGATCGTGTTAAGATTGGATGCGGCGGTAAATTTGATTTGATGGTCGGTGGTAGTCATTTAATGATGTCGTGAACGGCGCGCTTTGATCTCTTGTTGGTGTGTGGTGCAAGGAAAGAGGCAATAGTATTTTACCTGAATCCAATTTTTTTTTTTTAATTTTTGACCAGCGTCAATGTAGCGGGCAATTATTATAATACGAGGTGCATTAGATTTCACTTACAATATACAGTTAAAATTGGTTTTCATGCGTATTACGGGCGGACAAAATACAGTAAGCTAGAACATTATAGAAATAACTTTACTTTCGGAAGTCGGTGACTATTGTTTGTTTCATTGACTTTTTTGCCACCGACATCCGAAAGTAAAGTTATTTTCCGCTTTTTTTGTGTTTTCTTGGAAGTGGGTTATTTTTTGCAAAAAAAAAATATTTTACCCTTTTTAGTTACCGTGTCACAGACAAATCCTTGTCAAGTATCAATTTCGCAATTTCTTTTACTTGGATGACATATTTTTTCCAGCTATTTTGATTTAAAAACCAAACTACTGAACCGATTTTGATGATAATTATTTCTGCAGGATCAATCGGGAAGTGTATCCTTTCAGATTAAAGAATTTTTGAAATCGGTTCACAAATGACGAAGATATTATGATGTAACAAACACAAAAAAAACAGCCGAATTGAGAACCTCCTCCTTTTTTTGAAGTCGGTTAAAAACTACATGACGTGACGTTCATGAATACAAAATAACAACGAAAAATTAAATACACTAACATACAAAGCATAACAAAAATATTTATGCACACAACAGGACGGAACAAAAAAGCGTCGTGACTGCTACAAGCAGGTTATTACTCAGCATGATGCTGTGCTATGCGGCCCACAGCACAGCGCTGATTTTCAGTGGTCACCCGAGAAAAAAAATCTCCAGTTACGTCCGGTAAGACTGGAAGCCAACCCCGACATAGTTGGGAACAGGTTAGGAAGATGAGGATGATTATGGGTATATGTACATACCAATACCGATACCAGATGGTTTTAATTTTCTCATTTCCTGAAAAATCAACTGCATTTACATCTTCTGCCTTGCACCATACTTCCTTCCTATGCTGAAACTTATCCGCTACCAATAGTTGCGGCCTATCAAAGGGGCTCAACTTCGGCCAACTTCGGAAACTTTCATAAACTCCCGACTCGGTAACGAGATTTTTTTCAGATTAGTTCAGTTTCGTTTAATAATGAATAGGTCTAATACACAGAGGCCGAACTTTTTTAATTTGCCAAAAGTTCTTGATAGTATTCACGGGGTTTTAATAAAATGATCTTATTACGTCAAAGATGACTTTTGAAGAGACATGACTTTAATAAGATATTGGTTTTCGAACAGTTTTTATCAATCTGAAATAGCAAATTTTCAGCGCTATGTATATCTTTAATGCATACATCTAGGTGCCATATTTGCTATATGAGGACTATTTACTAGTAGCTATTTTAATAGCTTAACAGAAAATTTACTTCGGGTTGATTAAGGTAAGAGAGGGTAGTTAACGATTATATTAGTGCTCAATTTAAACGCGCCCCAAAGGCCTCAAATATAAATTAAATAGTTTTTTTTTTATAGTCACCCTACATCATTAGCGTATTATCCTGACATGATACGTTAATATTAAAATTGCATTTTTTTCACGATATAATAAGTCAAGGAAAAATAAATGAACGCTAATTCATTGAATACTACACAACTTGGAAGATTGTATAAATCACAATCTACAGAAATTGTCCACAACAGATTTGAATACCAACACACATGGACCCCAATACCCCAGTCCAATCTGTCGAATTACTTCAGAAGATTGCTTAAAAACGAAGCACGGGAATGCACTAGGGTTACTTACCCTTGCTAGGCTACTTGTCTGCAAAAGATGGAACCCTCAAGTGTCGCCGCCGAGACCTGGTGCAATCTATATGCAAATGTGTGTTCCATCCAATTAGAAATGACTTATTTTGTACGCAGAGGGATGAAAAAACGCGTCGTTTTATTTTATTTGAAACTAGCTGCTAGTTGCCCGCGACTCACGACCGCGTGAACTATTTGAATCATATTTTTTTAGGTTACTTCTTATTACATCAGCTATCTGCCAGTAACAGTCCCGTCAAAATCGGTCCAGCCATTTCGGAGATTTGCCGGAATAAACAGACAGACTGTTATAAGTACCGTAAATACTATACTTTCATAAGCATTCAGTAAAAAGCTGTTATTTTGAAATTACAAACAGACACATCAATTCTATTTATTTGTATAGATTAACCAAAGGCACCAGAAAATCATGCATTCTGCAGTTGACAATTCCCAAACTCACTGTCAGTTTCCAAACCCAAACATAAAATTATGTTCAATAAAATATCCGAACGTATCCGAACCGCAGCTGTTACGCGCCCGAGTGCGGATCCAAAATTTCATAGTCCCACTCGTAACGATAGATTATTGCATTGTCGCGTCATTCCCATCCGGTAACACCTATTTGCTTACGGGATTTCTTAATAAAGGAATATGGGGGTCGAGAGCGGGTATGTTAATGGAATCTGGTCAAAGTGTTGATGCTTGTTATGTCTTGATAGGGGAGGAAAATGGAGGAAGACTGGTTTAATTGAAATTGTGGAGATTTTAGTTTTCTGTCTCTTTCGCACAACGTCTTAGGATGTGGAAGTAGGTTAAGGAATCTACTTTTAGATACTTTTAATCTATCTCCAATAATGTCTAGACTACTTTCAGCACGGTAAAGGCCTCTTCCGATTCAAAAACGGTAGTTAAAGAAATGAACGAAAATCAACTTACGAATTTTTTAAATTAATTCATACGATCATCAAAGGAAAGGGTCCCTGAATGTTTTCAGTATTTCGTAAAGCAAATCTCCGTTCTCTAATTTAAATGTACCACAGTGTCCGGCTACGCTTAGTCGGATCCTACAAATTGGATATAGTCCTTTTTATGAACCGCACCGCTTTCCGAAGCGGTTTTCACCGGATGAAAGCGGAATTTTTCGTTAAGGGCGGCTATACGTGAAGCTTTGTAAGTGCTGCGTTTTTCTTTTCTTTCTTACTTTGAGCTTAGTTGCAACACGCTTGCAACGCTTTTAAAGTAGAGCAGACGGCTGCCTGTTCTTAAGCAGGACCTAAATGAATGCTGAAAACTGGAAATGTTTGAATTTCAACTCATGGAGCTATACCAAGAGTTGCAAATTCAATAATGTGCCCTTGTGCTCGTAAAAACGAGCATACGAAGGATAATTTTCAATTTTACCTCGATAGGTAATACCTACTTGACTGGAAAACACCGTATGAATCTTTAATAAAGAACAAATAGTACTATGAGCATTGTTTATGTAGTACCCTTTCTTGTTTAACCTCAAAAGCGAAGATTTTAATATTTTCAGGATGCCTTACTTTAAAAATGTGTGATAAAAACGGAGTCGTATAAAACGCTTCGCTTACAGAAATCCTTAACCCAAATCGTATTCAGTAGTCAAGTGCACGAGACTCAGCGTATCCGAAGTGCGTCTAATTCAGATAAATTCGTACTGTTTCGGTTAATTTAACCGGCCTGAGCACATCCCTATGATATTTTGTTTCAATGCTCAGCTGCGGAATTTGGACAGATGGGTTTGATCCGAGCACACTTCAGTAGAGTTTTTTGTTTGAATAATTTAATATGCAAATTCGTGCTTTTCTTTTTTGGTTTTAAATATTTGCTGGGACTGTTTTTGGGAGAATTGTGGGTGCACGAGAAAGCCTACACAAGTAACTATAAAAAACCCGACCGAATCACATAAAAGCGTTGTGATGTTTTAAGCTTTAATGGTTTATAACTCAACTTACTGTCACTTATGCCATGATCGAGGGATGTCATTCCGCGATCATGGCGCTTGGTACAGCAATAATGAATAATCACGGAAGATTTCGTAAGTGATAGTGTAAATTTAGCGTTGAGATGACGCAAAAATCAGGGACGTCAACCAAACTGTTACTTTTGCAAGTTTGCAGCAGTATGTGGTCAAGGCACTAAAAAAGTTATGAAGTCTAGACATAAAATGGACCATAATCTATCACACAGGCCTAGTACGTACATCCTAGTTTTCTCACGATGTTAGTATGACTAATAAGTACGCTCTGACGCACGTGACTTTTTGTGTGATCCCAAATATATTTTTATGCCAAAATCTCTCAAGTATCAATTTATACTATATTTTTATTACTTCCCCAATCCAAAAACTACTGCTTCATGTCTTTATCTTCCCGAATCTCGGGAATTGCTTACCACAAGAGATTCCAAACGAGGCTTATCATGGCGTATTTTTTCGAGCGATCACCTGCTGAGCGGTGAGACGAGCGTAATCGCGAATAAGCGCTCGATCGAGCGAAGTGAGCGAAGTGAACCACAGTGGGACACGGAGTAAATACAAAGAGGAGATGGCCTAAGCAACTGTGCACTGTGATTCTCAACTAGGTCCTGACGTTATCATGTGGGCGTGGCCTTAGTCAGTGTATTGTTGGCGTTCGTCCTGTGCACAACTTTGTGAACGTTCCCATTTTACAGCATTGTTCGCGCTAGACGAAAAAAAGAATGAAGTGTTGTGTTTTGTCTTGTAAAAATTACTCGGATAGACGTTCTGATGCTATGGATGGCATCACATTTCATTTGTAAGTAATTTTATGCGTAATTTATTAAAATAGTTCTAGAAAAATCTCCTAGCGTCGGCGTTTACAAACATAATTCTACCCGACACTAGATGGCGACACTTGGTGTCATGGAAACTAAAAATATTTAAGTATGTAGACCTCAGAACTAACATATTTTAATAACATTAATGCTGAAATTTGTTCAACATTCATTCCTAAAGACCCTTTAATGTTATTCTTGTAGTTTCATATCATTTTGTAAACAGGCCGCCATCTATCGTCAACTATGACAAACATAAACAACAAAAAGACAGGGCCGTAATTAGAAATCAATTATTTTACTGAAATTAAAATTAAGTTAGTTAAATTTTAAATGATATAGGTTTTAGATTTCCATCCGAAGATAATCTAAGACAGCAATGGATTACAAACATACTGGCTTTGTAAACCATCTTGATAAGTCTTTTTAACAAAATAAGTCATTTAAATATACAACATTATTCTTGATTTACACTAAACCTGAAAAGGGGTCATTGTACTCATCTTTTTCTCGAAAAAAAAAAAAAATCAGCTGTTCCCTACATTTATGTTCGCATAACTCGTCAAAATGTAGGGAACAGCTGATTTTTTTTTCGCGATTTCAAGGTTGGTCCCTTATAAAAAGTTGTTCAAAATGATGACTACAATGACCCCTTTTCGGGTTTAGTGTAAAAAAAAAAAAATGTTGTATAAGAGAAAATCTAATAATCTTCATTCGTCATTCATCAGAAACCTTTTTTTTTTTCACAATAAAATCACAATTTAAATTAAAAAAATACGCATCAAGATGGTTCGCAAAATTAATTTAAAATAAAACAGTACTCCCCGGTACGAAAATTCTGAGTACGACCCTGTTGCATCCTGCACTTAGTGACATCTAGTGTGAGATAGTTACGTAACTACAAAACAAAATCGACAGAACGAGCGAATAGTTTTGCTATTGACCGGTAGATGGAAAATAGAGAAGTGGGCGGGATCTTCCTAGATCCCGCCCACTTCTTTCCCCCTCACCCCGCAAAGTGTCACGCGTTGTTTCCTAAGGAAATCTAAATAGACCATCTCCTCTTTGTATTTACTCCGTGCAGTGGGAGACAAAAGTGCTGTGTGGAGGTAGAGATGCTGGATGGGACAAAGACGTTGTATGTGTCTATGGAGTTTAGTGGAAGCAAACATACGATCATTCAATACTTCACATAGTTTCTAGCTACGTAAAGTATTTTACATGGCGCAACTGCTTTTCTGACCTCCGAAATACAGTAAATGGGTAACACAATACCCCTTGCAAAGACTGGTGGTCACACAATCGGGTTTCTGACTGCACGTAACGACTGGAAAAGTTCTACGAACGACAGCCGCGACCAACTGCTTAACCTGATCTTGCTACTCTTCTCGAATGGTCTCAGTATGTAACGGATGTTCATTCCATCTATGAACCAACCCCAGCAAACGTTGCTTAACCTTGACCGTGCGTCTGGAACTATTTAGCCTCTCGCCTCTCGCCTTTAGTCATTCACACAAATAGACCTACGTTATGGTATAAAATCACGCTTTTTTCTCATAGGGGTAGGCAGACACTTTAGAACGCCGGCTGCTACGATCCATACATACTCTTTTTCCTTGGTTTCCGTGTTCATACATCTGCTCATACATGCAAGTCTTTTAATGTTTGATACGTGGGCTGTTCCAGTATTTTTTTACGTCTGTGCGTTCCTTGTGGGCTGGATCGGAAATCACTTGGTCGACATTTGTGTGTTGAGTGTCGCGCGATATACCCTCATGTGCCACCTCCGTGTCTTCACGCATTTCTAGCTTTAAAGAGGCAGCAGGATATGAGGTTTTATTCGATTTACTTGAAGATTATTTGAATATTCCTTTGGATTTTTCGAAATCTTGAACACTTTTGTAGGAAGAACAGTGAAAACAATGTCCGAGTGTGCCAAAGTAGATAGCTGATACGCACCCTGGATTTTATTTATTACATAACCTTCTTCTTCATTATTAAGTGGTAGCCACGGAGTCTGGAATTATGCCAGGTTGATGGCAAGAGGCTCGCCCCCTATTACATGGGACTTTTTTTATTATTTAAGATGGGTTTGCTCTTGACTCTAGTATAGGTCAGAGGTGACAGAAACAGAGTCGACGATGGAGCGAGCTTACCCAGAAGAAGCCTGTTTACTCTAACTTTGAAGAGATTTGGGTTAAATGTGTTCGGAAACACAGACGCAGGCAAAGAGTTCCACTCCTTTGCTGTGCGCATAATAAAAGACGTTTGGAAACGCTTCGTGCGAACAGCGCTTAGTGTGGACTTAAACATAACTGACGAAATGTGGGTGTTATTGCTAGGTACACTTTTCCCAACCCCTCAGGGATGGCAAGGCGTGATGTTGTTACCTTCTTCTATTAGCATGAAGTATTCACAATCTTATTAGCATGAGTTTTGACGTTCTTCGTAAAAACGTATTTACGTCGATTTTAAAATAAAAAATACTCGTTTCACAAATAATCTTTTCATATTTTTAAGAATTTATTCATGTCTATGGATGACACTGATTATGCTTCTTGCAAACAATAACTAAAATGCTGTGGGATAATTGAATTTTCGATTGAAAAATCGATACGAAAAACGTCAAAACTAGTGCTATCTGCTCCGATCTGAAAGACATGTCCCTGCAAACGTCAAAGTGTTAACGTCCTATTTAAAAATCACTCTGTATTGTAATCTTTTACCACCTTTTCAACTTTCCCTTGAAAGATGTTTAAGATTTTAGAGAATGTTCAATTTCCACAGTTTATCGACTTTGCTAGATGACTTTGAGTTATTTAAAACGTTTAGTAATTAAACAAGAACTTTCCTATCAGTTTGGGGAGCGAAACAATGAACAAAGGTTTTAATTAAATAAGTATTGGCGTTCTGTGAACGTTACGCTTTAAAATTGATTTAGAATATTTAGGTTTAAGGCCCGTTTTGGAAGAAAATCTACAATTATTGATTGAGTTTTATTTAATACAAGATAGTTGGTAATAGAGGGTAATAGAAGTAGTTGGGTTTTTTCTGTCAAATTAACAGAAAGACAAAATTGCTTTAAATTAAACATCTGGTGTATGTAACACAAAGTAACATAACATCATGAGTGTTTAAGTCAGAGATGTAAATGTGTGTGTGTGTGTGAATATAAATGCCTTGATGGCCTAGTGGTCCCCAGCAACTGCTGTGCATGAGGTCTGGGTTCGATTCCCGGGTCTGGTAAAGTATTATTGGGTTTTTCCATCAGAAATTTCTGCACCCACAGAATCTGGATTTGTACCTGGTTGATGGCAATAGGCTCGCCCCCTATTACATAGGACTTAAACAGAACTGGCGAAACAGGGGTGCACTGTTAAGCACACCTCTGTCTAACCTTTCGGGGATAACAAGGCGTGATGTTATGTGAATATAAATGCAGCTTAAATTACGCCTATGATGCGTTTCAAGTTCGAGCGTGAAGCCCGCAATAGAATAGCGTTTCCGTTTCATGTTTCTACAACGGCTGTCAACATTGACATCCGCTCGCAGGAGTGGCTCCCCCAGAGGTACGGAGAGAGGTTGCCTGCTGTTCTGAAAAGTATAAACAGCAGACTGACAAACGTCACCCTATGTATAATATGGAGACTCCAAGAAGCAGGCTAAAAAACCGGAAGAGCTTCATTCGGTCAACTAATTCTCTAGCCGACAACTACAGGGTTAATGAAGCAAAAAAAAAAGTTGTGGCTTGACAGACATCCCCCACCGACACATTATGCCGAAGTGGCCGAAAAGCTCCCAGCGGGACCCCTGCTATCATGGCCCATCTGGAAGACCCTAAACCGACTGCGAAGCCAGGTAGGCCGCTGCAGACACAACTTGGTCCGGTAGGGGTATTCCGATGAAGTACTGCGGTGCCTCAACACAAACCATGGCTCACCTCCTGTCCTGCTCTATGTGCAATTCCACCGACACCTGTCCGAAGCCACCACCAACGCCATCGAGGCGGCAGAGTTCTGGTCAAAATTAATTTGATTTAAAAAAAATGGGAATCATCGACACGACGAAGAAAAAGAACATTGACATAACTTTTTCGGTAGCTTATGTCAATTCAATTAATTTATGACATTTCCTTCGTCGTTATCGTTGGTAAAAAGTCACTTTGACTATGGCCCTAAGAAGGCCATTTTAGTTACTTCAGAACGTTTATTAAATCATTTAAATTAGTGAAAAAATCTTCTCTTTATTCCCGGTCTTTTACAAACGCTTCATGAAACAAGACCCTAAAAATGATTCATTACGAAAGTGACGAAATTGTTTCCTAAACCTTTGATGGTTCAATTTCATAATATTGGTTCATTGCCAAATAGAAAGGCTTTTGATAAACGGAGCTAATAATAATTTATTGAATATTTCCTTTTGGTGAGGAAATCTATTGTGAAAATTGTTCTTAATCGAAAATTTTGAAGTACAGGAATTATTTGATTGAATTTGGATTACGTTTTATTGTATGAAATTGGACAAAGGCTTGTACGGATTGTACAAAGCAACCATAGAACGCAATAGTCTACTTTATTTTCAGTCAAAAGATTAAAACTTAACGAAAGTGAAACTGAAAACCAATGTTGCTTGTTCAGGTATTAAAGAACCTATTGATGTAATTAATTAGGCACATAGGTAAAATGACAATGCTCATTAAACTCATCTTCTTTGTCTTCAAATGATTTCTTTAAAATTATCATAACATAACATCACACCTGTTATCCCCGAAGGGTTTAGGCAGAGGCGCACCTAATAGTAGACCCACATTTCGCCAGCTATGTTTAAGTCCTATGTAATAGGGAGCGAGCCTATTAGCATCAACCGGGCACAAATCCAGGCTCCGTGGCTGCTACTGAGAAATTCCTAATAGAAAAACCCAATGACAATTTGCCGCAATCGCGATTGCGATCACTACAGGAACGAGACAGTCCACTATCATTCTCCTAATGTTGCTGGGGAACAGGCTTCCTCCTAGAAGGAGTGGTGGAGTATGAATACACCACTCGAGCTGGATGTGGGTTGGTAGATCTGACAGTCATGTCTCCGAATTATTGGTTTTAGACCCTGACATTATATAAAGTATATATTATGGTCCTTAAGGTCAGTTTTGGTGAAAGTACATAATCGTGTTAGTTGATTATCATCTGGATAGCTTTTTCCCAACTATGTTGGGGTCGGCTTCTAACTAGATGCCGCAGAATACCAGCATTTTACATGGAGCGACTGCCTATCTGACGGACATATAATACGATACCCCTCAGTAAGACTGGTTGTTAGACTTTCGGGCCTGTGACTACCTGCAACGACGACTTAACGTGTTTTCCGAGGTACGGAGGAAACTCGGTATGTAATTGGTGGCCACCCATCCATGGACAAACCTAGCCAAACGCGGCTTAACCTGAAGATCGACCCCGTGCGGCTGTTATTATTGAGCCACGAGCTCCTCAAAGACCTGACGGATTCCTCAGGATATTTTCATTCTGCTGCCGTTATGCCAATTTATTTGGGGTCGACTGAGTATGTCTTCTTCGTCTATACTCATCTATTTTGTCGTCTAAATAATTTCGTAATCACTTCCTTTATAATCAATCAATATTTTGTCCTTCTCAATAAACCAACCCTACTAAATCACCACATAAAGCCACTAGCATTGTGTAAGTTTCCAAAAACCACCTCTAGGTCTATCCCAGTATGTCGCGATAGGTAGATTAAATTAGACGCTCCGCCGAAGCTCTACCCACCTCATAACTGTAGAGTTGTGACGTACGTAGAGTTGCACAAACTGAGTCTGTGACAGCGCGTAATATAATTAATAGAGTTTGTGCGCCGCGCCTGGTTGCTTCCATGTACTGGTGGTGGGTTCTTATTGTGACCACCAATAAGAAAAAGAGGTATGTCAAAAAAATCGTTAAGTAGATTTTGATGGCACCGGATAGCTTAAATAAATACGCATTAAATGCAACAAAGCTAAATAATACCAGTATCTATTTTAAAGCAAAAAAAAAAAAACTAATAAGCAAAAAATGAAACAGTAAAGTTTTAACCAAACGATATTTACAAAGCTAAAATTTTCTCGAAACTGGCTTTCTCTGAGATACCGCTTTTTCGTTTAACACGGAAGTAAATAAACTGTCAAGTTTTAATAATACAAGCACTTTACCTACAACTTCCCTTAGAAGAGCCAGCTATGTTTCTTTGTCTGTATCAAAAAAGGAATATTATCTGTGCAAAAAATTCAGCCGGTCCAAGGTTTAGGGCTGGGCGTTGGTGTAACAAGTCTGGCTCATCATATTGTGTGTATAACTCACTGATAGATAGGTCGATGGAACTGGGTTTGCAAACAATTTTACTTTACACAGGAAGAGAATAATTCAGAATTAATAGGTACCTAATAACACATTAGAGATAATGCAAAATGTATGAACCAACTCCACCATTAAAGAAAAAGATTCATTTATTTGTATAAACATGTGTATACATGGATAGAAATGAGTTTCTATCTATATTGGTGTTTTAACATGTTTTTCGGCGTACAAAATAGTTTACCATTATTTTTACCTTGTTTATACTAATATTATAAAGAGGTAAATTTGTAAGTTTGATAGTCCTTATGTATGGGGTAATCTTCGGACTCCAATTCGGAGTTACATTATCCCCGAGTGTCATAGGCTGCATCTAAAAAGTTGCCCTGGGTTAATTTCCATACAAAAGGGGAACGAAGCCGCGAGCAAAAGCTAGTAAGTTAACAAAACCTACATGCATGTGGAGGTTTTACTAACAGTCAAAGTAACACCTAAGCAGGCCGAATTGGTTGCAAGAGTCATTTGATTGTGTTCTGAATTTTTCGCATCATTCTAGAAAACAGTCACCACGCAGTCGCACGTCTTTCTACATCGTTCTCACATATAGACATATATATAATCTCGACATGAATGATGTAACCAAGATTTTGTAAAAACATATTGATTTAAAAGAGTGTCCATGGAGCTTCTTGCCCATTCTTCACCATAGGATCTACGCTTTCGCATGGGCAACTACAGTACTTTCACACGTTATTATGCCCTGTGACTGGGACTGTAGCTTAGTTTATTTTTTGTGTTTTGACATTCAAAAGTGCCTGTAATGTCTAATTGAAATAAATGCTTCGAGTTTGAGTTTTCAACCCCCACAGACACCACCTTTCTTATCAATCCAAAAGCTTCCTAAAAAGGCCGATTCAAACTCATAAACAAAAGGTAATCGTCGCTTAACATCCCCATCGGCTATCGACAGGTATTAGCCGTTCACCGCGATCGGCTAAATGACGTCATTAGGACAAATCGACTAATTTTCGGCCAGAACTTTATTGTTATGGATTTGTTACAGTGGTGTTAAATTGCTTGATTGAGATGGAATTGTAATGGGAAAAAAATCTATGAGGGTTTCGAAAAGAATTTTTTTAAAAATGATTGGTAAAAGCACCCAAAGCTAGTAAGTACATTAGGGCGATTTTATTGGGAACTTTATTTGATGACCTAGACTAGAGTCAAGAGCAAAAAAAAAAAGAATTGGAAGCAATCTGTTGCTCAAAGCTCGGTTTAATTCCATGAGTTGAAATCCAGTGTTGACAAAAAAAACAATTTTCGCAGAATAATGTTTCGAACTGACATAGGGAACCCCTTTAAAAATGGCCCCCGGTCTTACGTTTACGTGCATTTAGACTTGTCTATTTTAGAAAAACAATCTGCCTTGGTCTCAATCGTAACAATATCTTGTACTTCTCATTTATTCATTTACGGAGACCTAGCACAGGTGGGACTTGCTGAGAAAATCCTAGTCTGGGATGATACCGATCAAGGAACTACTACCTAAATTATACCGACAAAAATACTAACAAAAGCGTCACTTTATGTTAGGATCAAATTAAAAGACACAAGTGAAACCAACCATCCCTCATGTACAAAATGACAAACTTCGCAAAGCGTCAGCAAATAGGTATTTGTTGACTGAATTCGGAAGTGAGTTCCAAAGATATGTCGGCCAACAAGTTGGACGACAAGTTGGTGGAGTTGTTGGACTTGGCTGTGATCGACAACGATCATAATTGGGTTTGGATAACTGTGGGCGAGTGGGAACATGACTGGAGGATTTGAATTTAAGGTTTTGATAACTAAAAAACCGATCAAGTGGGTGTTGGACGCACAAAGGGTTTCATAAGAAGGTAAGTGAGCATTTACGATTAATTTTATTTGAAATCAGTTCATCATCATCAGGATCATCGGCCTATCTTTTCCCTGCTTGGTTTTGGTCGACTTGCAGATAAACAAAGGCTGCCATTTCAGTTTTTCTAAGAATTTACATCACATAATATCACGTCTGTATTTTTCGAAGTGTTAGGCCGAGGTGTATTTAATAGTACAAAATCATTTCGCCAGTTATGTTTTAGTCCCATGTAATAGGGGGCGAGCCTTTTGCCGTCAACCGGGTACTTATCTAGACTCCGTGGCCGCTACTGAGAAATTCCCGATGGAAAAACCCAATAACACTTTGCACGACTTGGGAATCGAACCCAAGACCTCATGGTCAGCAGTTGCGCTTGCGACCACTAGACCAACAAGTTCTAAGAATTTCAATATGACGGCGTAAGCGATGGCTGAGCGATAGCGCCGTTGTCATTAGGGTTCGGTGGTACCGGGTTCATGATGAAATGTTAAAATAATAGTTTCGGTTTCGGTACACAAAAATCACAGTTTATTATTTAACACAAATTTACATTAAATAGCACTAACAAATAATCTCCACAAAATGGGCAAACCGACAGTTTCGTTCTGAAGGAGTGACTTGGTTGGAGTTCCGAGCAAAAGTGATCTCGGCACAATCCCCACTCTACAAAACGACTCTGTCCACGTGCCGCCATTAAAACAACATCTGACGTCACGGCGTTTACCCCTACTACAATGGTCAAATCAGCAACTTGATGTTTAAAAGTTATCGCTTTCTCCGACAAATATATAAAATAATTTGAAATTAAAAAGGTTCGCCTCACATACATGCTACTTCATATTAATCGATTTAGACAATTTTATTAGAAACTCAGCGAGAGCAAAGTGCTCAGTTAAGGGGTCCTCAAAAACCGGGACCAGCCCGTTACACAGGGGCGTACAAGTACGTTAATTCCCGAAATAACTTGTCGACACAACCACTCCCTTTGCGCTGGGGTTACCATGCTTCGTCATTATTTAGGATAACTAAGTGAAAGTACTCAGAGTTAGCAAAACCTATTAATGTTAGATATTGTTGTAGTTGAACTTACACTATCACTTACGGGATATCTTCCGCGATTAATGTTTATATTGAGCTCCCGATATTTCGACGCTGTTGCAAGCGCCATGATCACGAGGTGACTGGAGAATGCGGGTGGATGGTAAAAACTTGTTAGGAGCAGACAATTCTGTCTACCCTCTTTCTTTGTCCCGTAAGTGATACTGTAAGTTCAGTTATAAACCGTGAAAGCTTAAAACAGTGTTTGTTGTAGTTATTTATTTATCTTTATTAATTCAGGTAGATAACTCATAATTTTAGTATTCCTTAACCTATGTTCGTATTAACTTAACAATAATAAGTACTTAATTCCGCCACCTCCTGGAGACACCTGGCAGCAGTGCGAGCACTGCGCCACCCATCATGTGGCCTTCCGTCTTACTGTCTTATTACCCAGCAGGTTTTGGTCCAATCAAGATCGATGGCGGCTTGGCTGCGGATACTGCCAGGTACCCTAGTATTGTACAGTTGCGGCAGAATTTCTCCGGAGCCGGAATCGCGGTTTGAGCGTATAGTTTTGACCTAACCCGCAAAGAATTGCTGATAACTGATCTGTGACCTGTGCGTGTGTTCTGTGTGTGTATGTTCTGGGTGTGTGTTTCTGTTCTGTGTGTGTGTGTGTTCTGTGTATGTGTTTGATTCTTCCAGACATGTGGATAATTTCTACAGACATATTTCCAGCTTTAAAAAACTTACAGAAGAGACAAATACTATAAAAGTACAAATAGGTTGACCAAAGATTATGTTAAAGTTTGACAAGCTAGTGCAATCATCAAATAGTAGGTACTAGAACTTTGAAACTGTTATGATATTTTAACAAGATTTTATTTAACTTGCAATGTTTTGTAACGCACCTACATTTAAAGGCTTGTTTAAAAAAATGATTTTCTACTATTAGCTTGTTTACATTTGCAGTTGTGCTTTGTCTATTTAAACAAAATTTTTAGTCTTTCTACTCAGACCAAAATTATTATTATTTTCTTCAATAATTCCTATTACTTTTTCCAATAATTCCGTAGACCAGTTCATGTATTAAACCAGCGTATCTACCCTATCCGCGACTAAGTTTCAATTAAGCCTACCCCTCTCTCGTTCGCCGCTCCACCTAAGCCTTACGCAGGAGGCGCCTACAAATAGATTACAGGATTTATACCACGATTGTTTAGGCTAGAAGATAAATTTCGATTGAAAGCCCTTTGTTCAGAGGGAAACATAGTATTAAAATTTGATTAGAAGCGTTTTTTGGGGAGGTAGGTGGTGTTTTGGGGTGTCGACACGTTGAACGGTGATTAAAGAATAACAGCGGTGTTTAAACCCGCGCTGGCAGTGGAATTAATGTGGTAGCTAACAAGAGTATTTTTGGCCTTGACTTGCTTTGTTTTGATTTTTGTAAGTTCGCGACCATGGAAATGGTCCCAGGGAGTAGAAAATTATTATGTGTGTAGCACCCGATGGTGTCCCGATGGGGTTTTCCATCAACAAACACGACGGACACACAAACTCTCTTCTGCTATTTATTCCCCACAAGGGAATGAATTTACAAAAATATTTCCTAAGTACTTCGGTTCGTCGGTTTAGACTGTGCTGTGCATTATCTGTCAATTTAATAATCAATTTAAGATTTTAATTAAGTATATAAATATTTTTTCTAAGTATACAGAACCCTTAGCTAACTAACAGGGTGCAAATAAACAGTTTTATTTACAATTCATTTCCAAGCGACTCTCCAATCAGACATTGCTTGTGTAACAATTTGGTCCGATATAATAAAACATATTATATTAGTACAGAAACAGTTTAGTTAGTCTTATTTTAATTGATTCTTAAGTTTACTTTTTTTTCAATCTTGTTTTTTTGGCAAGTTAAAATTTTGTTTTGTCGAGTGCGAGACTAATAAATACTTTTTCTTTCTTTCTTTTCTTTATATTGAAAAAAAAAAATCAAAGCCCTTGAAGCAACATCCCTGCTACCCACGAACCGAGTTAGCGCAGTAAACAAAGTCCCCGTAAGCCTAGTTTTATTAGAGCGTCTAGACGTGGATGCTTATTGGATCCCACTCGATGGTAGGCCGAACGAGCTTGTACGCTATTATATTGAGTGTACTGTAAAGAGGGCAGGCTTCGAACTTTTCAAGCTTTGAGGTAGAATTTTATTCAAACATAGTCGTATACTTCGCGATTATGAATGGTCTAGTAACAATTTTAATGAGTAACTACTATTTATTAAAATACAGTAAATCTGCATCTAAATTTTGTCGAGATTTTCAAAGAGAATTTTTTTTTTTTTTCCTTGGTAAGACTGACAAACCAATTTTAATAAATAACTGACCAATTTTTTTTTTTTTTTTTTAGTTTCTTTTAATATCGACTGTCGAAGATCTTCAAATGATAGTCAGAACTAACGGCTAAACGCTAGTTGCTGGCTTTCCAAGGTACGAAAGGATCTCGATATGTACTCAATGGATGATCACCCATCCACGGACCGAATTTGGTAAACAAAGTTAAACTGGACTGAGTAAAAAAAAACACTACTGAATATTTTTGTTTTTCCAGCAGTTTCGTAATGACGCAATTGTAAAAAAAAAAAAAAAAATTGAAAATCTAGATAATACATAATTATGTATGCCGTAGTCTTAAATATTTTCTCTCAAACTATACGTAAGTATCGATCATGATCGTAGTTACTTCCGCTTCCAATCCTATTATTCTAACTTTTGTTTACACTGTATTTTGACATGAGATCTTCAGAAAGATCCTTTACCTGATACAGCACAAAGACCCATCCATTCATCCGTCCATTTAACAATGAACGCCTAACTACTGCACATCTCCATACAATAGCGGCCCGAACGCCGAAACCTTATCACATCGAGCAATATTCACTAAAATCTCTCGGTAAATGCAGGTGGAAGCAAAATATAGTTACCTCGGAAAGCCTTCGTGAAAGGGGGAACCTAATTCAATGTGACCCTTGCTGTCCACGGTCACAATATCAAAATCCTATTAAAGGAGAGAGGTTACTATGAAGCTAGTAATAATTTTGCGATCCTTTTACGATAGTTTTTGGTACTATAAAAGGACAAGTACCAAAATTTCTCCGTACCTCGGAAAGCACGTTAAGCCTTTGGTCCCGGCTGTCAATTATTAGTAGATCTTTGACAGTCGTTACAGGTGGTCAGTGGCTGAAAATTTGACAACCAGTCTTACCATACGGTATCGTATTACCTAGGATTAACTGGGTTGTAGAGATTAGATTGGCAGTCGCTCCATGTAAAATACTGGTATTCAGCTGCATCCGGTTAAACTGGAAGCCGACCCCAACATGTTGGGAAAAGGCTAGGCAGATAAAGAATTAGCCTGCAGCGGTCTCACTGCTGGGAGTTATACAAGCCTCTTTTCTATGGCCGGAAGCCGTAGTCCACCACGCGGGCTCAGTCCAATTTGGTGGGTAAATACATACATACATAAACTTACGTCTTTTTCCCATGGGGGTAGGCAGAAAACACAGAACGCCACCTGCTGCAATCCTTACATACTCTTTTTGCCTCGTCCACATTCATACATCTGGTCCCGCAAAAGTCCGAGGCCGCTCGCTCAGTCAGTACGCCACTATACACGCACGCCGATTGCGAGTACTGCGCACTTGACCTTTCTGACGAACCTCACCAATAAGGTCAATGTATGTCCTTCTAGGGCGTCCCCTCCCTGCGCTGCCAGTCACATCTGCCTTGTAAATACTTTTTGTTTGGTGAAATACTTACCGTACAATTCTCGTACCTCATAATAGGAGTCAGTACCAACTGACTACAGAACTCGCTAGAAGTAGTACAAAGCCGCCAGCCTACCATTGTATGGGATCCAATAACGGATCGGCGGCCATACACGACCTAGCTATACCAGACTTGCATTATCCTCCGGGAGAAAGATGATAGGAAATATTGTGCTGGGAAATATGGTATGATCAATACGGGAAAAAGTCGTGTATTGCAAAAATAACAGGTTGATATAGGAATTTTGTGTTTACGAGGAAGTTCCAGATTTTAAGCATCGGATCAAAGTGTCATTAATCATTTATCAGCAAGGATGGGTATTTGATTGCCATAAGCTGCAAAAAATAACATAATCCTCAATTGGTTAGGCAGAGATGTACCTAACAAGTACACCCACATTTCGCCAATTATGTTTATACAACATTAGTTTTTTTAAACCCGAAACACGTGTCTAGTATTTTTTTTATGTAAAGAATTTATGTACAAAATTACAAAACTATATCATGAAAAATCACAAAGTTATAAGCTTGTTATGTTACCTGGTTGTCCGTACAAAACATGCCCACCACGCGGCGCCCCTCTGTGCGCCCGCGCCTAATGCCTGTGTTGTGCGCATATATGGATTGCGAATAGATGGTATAAAAAATATTGCAATCGATTCAGTAAATAACAGAATCTGGTTTTGCATCTACTAAAAATAATGTTGTATATCGTAGGCACGCTGGTTTCTTCACGATGTCTTCCTTCACTGAAGCAAGTGATAATCATACAATGACTCTGCCAACTGACACACATGACTCCGAAAAAAATCAGAGGTGCGTGACTTGGGTTCGAACTCGAGACTTGGCAGTCCAAAGGTACACCACTAGGCTATCACTGTTTATCTTTCCACCGCAGCTCTGTGGAGTATTGTCATAACTTTAACATGGCTAATATTATGACTGTAGAAATAAAGTCTATTTTATTTTGTGTTCTGCCAACTCTACTGAACAAAAACAAACCACACGACTATGAAAACCAATATTCTAATTCGAATATTTTATCAGCAAAGCGAATGATATCCGATATGACTTGTTTTGTTTCCTCCAACCCCTCTGGTACAGAAACTTTAGATCGACTGGGATTATCCGATGTCTCAGTACTTTATCTTTTGAAATAAACAACGCTACTGGGCTTCGTTTGTTCAAGCTTACTGACAAAGATTGGATTTCATTTTATTGATTTTTCTAAATTGATTGGCACTTTTCGAAGTGGCTATTTACTTTATAGTACAATTTTGTTCTGTAAAATTCTGCCTTGCTCGTCTAGTGGTCACGACTGCTGAGCATGAGGTTCTGGATTCGATGCCCGGATCGGGCAAAGTCTTATTGAGTTTTTCCATCAGGAATTCCTCAGTAGCAGCCACGGAGTTTCGATTTGTGTTCGGTTGATGGCAATTACACATTAATTATTGAAACAGTTACCAAAACTACAACTAGAAAGAGACTTTCTTAAACACAAGCAAATAATAATATAATAATTTATTAATTTTCTCGCCACAATACACATTGAGTACATATTTTTAGGGAACAGTTGGATACAGTAAGTATATTGCGGGAGACTGGTGCCTAAACTAGGCTTGGAGCCTGTATTTCAGGACACCAGGTCTCCACCCTTTAGGTTACATAATATTTCAAATCAGACAATGGTCGCGAGTCAGTTAACAATTATTAAAATGATTCTAAATCTACATAGTGTTAGTATGGTTAGTATTGTGTGGAGATGAAGGAAAGTGTAGTGTGGTTTGGTGTAGTGAGTGAGGATGTAGAAGTTTCTGTTGCCTGGACATATAAATAAATAATATTGATGTGAAAAGTATATACCTAGTAAATTTAATAACTAATTTATTTAAATCGTGATCTATACCGAGACAGCTATGATTTTTTCAGTTTCAAGGTAGTAAATAGTTTTAAGATACCAAACAAGAAAAGCATTCATAGCTTCACTATACCGGATAATTTTCTTTAAACACCTCTCACATTTTTTTACTATAATAATAACTTATGTTTATTAAATCACCAAAATATTTACCTTATTTACAAACTAATATTAGATCTTAAATAAGAATAAAAATATATACAATTACGGGGCGTCAAAAAATTCATTCTCTCACATTGACCTACATTCCCATCTAAAAATAAAACCTACCCCCAACTAAAATTATTATTCAAGGTGGCAACACTACCCCCGGTGGATCGTCGTCACCCATATCGAGCGTTTATCTTCATAAATTGTTCAAAACGCAATCAATCTGAGCACAACCCTTATTTATTGTGGTAGTGATAAAACAAATGGTTCTAGCTGGTTGTTTGTGGGAGCCTTGACCTTTGGTGTTTTTTTTTTGTTATTGTAGTAAACATAGTTTTTCTTCTGTGATTTCATTTTAGGGAACAAAATATTTGTAAGTTTGGTCTCCGATTTTGACAATGACCCTTTAATTGTATAATTTCTCCACTTTGTTGGTCATCAGAAAGGTGGGTAATTATATAGTCCGTATTACAGTAGACCACTTTTATAAATTGAAGTATTAACTTTTATATTGATAGCCCCATTATTAACGAAACATACAAAATTTGCATACATACATAGTCTCAAACGACAAGAATATAATACTTTCATTCGTATAGAGAACTCAGCCTTTTTATCAGACAACAAAGACTTATACAACAATATCTAGACTGGAACAGAATACGTCCTCTCTCAATGCAAACAAAGGAAAACTTAGAAAAAAAACATCTGTAAAAAGAAATAATACACCAAAAGTTCTTTTACTTTTAGCATACGAACGAAACTTCACTAAGCCTCACAAAAAATAGACGTAAAAAATGTTATGAAAAACGAATGATTTATAATAGGCCTCCTTAAAAATTTACGAAACCAAGACACCGATTTATTACATCTGAGTATAAGGACTAGGAAGTTTTAGAACTGGCAAAAATGCAAAGGACTTAGAACATCACAACTACGAGTAGAACAGATCAGACTTGATTGATATTCCATTTCCAACTTTACGTAATTTAAAACAAAGATGTTTTTCGTGTATGTGAGACAGCTAAGTTCTTTTTAAACTACACAACGGATTGATAGTGTTTGCTTTTAGCGAAGGTGGCTAAAATAATAAAAAATATAATTAAAAATAAAAACTTTTTATATGAAACTAAATACATTTCAATTCACATACACGTTATTTTTTATTTTTTATAGGCCAGCCGCCTCCACCATATTCTAAACGCAAAGTTTTATATTTCCTACCCTCCTAATTTAAACGTCGCTTAATATAAATCCCCTCATGAATTTGTTTTCGAAGGAAATATTTGTGTATTTTCATCCTGGGCAAATATAATAATATTTAATATCTCGACATCAAATATTTTATATTGGTATCGGTATGGAAAATATTTTAAACCTGTTGCCTGAAAATTATTTATTTACGGATTCACTGACCTCATAAAGAAAGACTTACATCCGTAACTATAAACAAGTTAAAATGATTACTTGTGTAAAAATCATTATTTAATACACGATTTTTAATCTGTAGTTTAGTAAAGCTTTCTTTGACGGCTCTTACTTCGTTTAAATTTTTGTCTATTGCATAAAAAATATTTGCATAAGTAATTACTTAAACCCAAGTAATTACTTTAACTTGACTATAGATGCGGGTGTTAGGGTTTATCGAGTCAAACATTATATAACCTTACGTCTTTTCGACGAAGGATACTAGTACGTAAACCTACCTACTATGTGCGTCGGGTGGGTAATGGCTGTACTTTCTGTGAGTCACAAAATTTCCTTTTTTCTGCGAGCTTTAATAAAAATACCAATTCCTGGTTCCTTTCAATGGAGCACTAACCATCCGTAGCTTGGACTTTGCTCCCGACATTGGTGGACCTAGGTGTGTAAAAAAGAAGAATAATCGTATTACTAATTGAAAACCAGCAACATAGTCAGACGCGATCAAGAAGACTGTTGGAGGCAGCATGGACCGAGCGGTTCACACTGCAGAAGACCGCATGGCTTAGAGACGTGTCATATGTGGTCGCGATCCTCAGCAGTGAGGGAACGACGAAGACGAAGAAGGAATTGAAAATGTATGGGTTACTAGCTTATGCCCGCGGCTTCACCCGCGTGGAGTTCGGTTATTGTCGAACGGGATCGTACTACCGGGATAAAACGTTTTGCGTGAAAGAGTAACCAACATCCATCCATCCTCACTAACTTTCGCATTTATAATAGCAGTAGGATTTTTTAAAGGTGAACTGGATGTTTGCTAAACAATCGCCAGTACTTACGAAAGCTTAGCATAGGTAGATACAAGACTATTTCAGTAAACATTTATGTTCGTTTCGTCCATGTTTCAGAGGTAACATGAACACGTAATACTGCTAAACACGTAATAGGCAATGAACTGAAAACAAGGGTTTTTACTTTATGATGTTATAAATATCATTATTTTCTATCATCCAAGACCTTTTTGTAGGAAAACTAAGTACGAAATATTTACATTTTTATTACGAAAATAATACGTCAAAGCTCAAAGGCATAGGCAAGGTTACACTCAGCCATTATTCAATAAAAATAGGTCCACCACCTAAAAATATTCGCCTAAAAATGGCCACGAGGAGAGTTCATTTATAAACGCCAAGTTTTTAAGACCAAGATACCTACCCTCGTGGATAAATAATAACAGCGCCGGTCGGATCGATCTGCAGGTTAATCCACGCTTCCATGGAGAACGTGCGGATGCTAAATAGGCCGTACTTGGTGATGAGGCCCACCTGGAATGGCGGGCTGATACCAGTCGGGGGTGCACGCGAATGTACTTGTATCTCACGGGCCCCCGGCACATGGTTGTAGTAGGAACAGTGGGTTTTTAGTCGGTTAGAGTCCGACATAACTCTCCGTTGGCCCCAGACGGAGAGGATCCATGAGGATTTTCCCACTAAAAAAAAAAAGGTTAATCCACGCTTGGCTTGATTGATCCGTGGGTAGGTGACCACTCATGACATATCGAGTTTTCTCCGTGCCTCAGCCGTTGGTCCCGGCTGTCATTTGTAGATCTTTGACAGTCATTACAGGTATTCGGTGGCCCGAAAGTCTGACAACCAGTCTTACCAAAAGAGTTATCGTATTACCCAGTACTAACTGGGTTGTGGAGGTCAGAAAGGCCGTCGCTCCATGTGAAATTCTGGTATTCAGGTGCATATGGTTATACTGGAAGTCGACCCCAACATAGTTGGGAAAAGGCTTGGCAGAGGATGATACCTAAGTGACCATGAAAACCACACCCGTCCTATAAATGTTCTTACGGCAGGGATTTTCAATCGAATAACACTTCGGCCGACTCAGAAATCGAGACTAGGACCTCATGCGCAGCAGTAGCCCACTACATCAATGTGGCAGCCATGTATCGCAGTCTAAATATAACTGCCCCGATTTCCAGTCACCCTGAAAGGTACAAGAGGCTGAAAACAAGAGAAGAAATTAAAATTCATCCGCAGGTGTCGTGTGAAAAGTTACCGTCGAGTTCAGGATCCGCGTTAGATACTTGTGACGAGACTTGAGGACGTATTCTGGAGGATTTTGTTAGAAATTATTATAAAGAATGTTTATGTTTACTTTAAGAGCAGGGTTCGTAATTATTAAGATAATTATTGGATAATTATCAATACTGATTCATAATTTTAATGTTTTTTACTTACAAATATTAATTTCATTTCTAAAAATCATAATTATATTAGGAAATTGTGTATAAGTCTTTCTTTTTATCATAGTAAAGAAAGACTAATACAGTGGTTGAAGCTCTAGTTACTCTTGCTGTCAGGGCCCCAGTCATCAGACGTGGGATCTTCATAGGTAGGTGTAAAATAGATAAATTCAAATCGTTGATCGTTGACTGTTCACACCACCCGCCGACAAGCACCTACTCTGATAAAAAAAAACAATCGTTTTTAGTTACTACCTCTACTCGTTATTCGACGAGACAAAATTACTAACTAACCGCCAAACAAGCGATTCGATTAGCTGTTGATAATTCAGTCAACAGATCACAGCAGTTGACAATTAGGTTTGGTTAGCTAAGTTTTATGTTGATCTTGGTTCCAGTAACTGGGTATTAGTTCTAGAGCAAGTGAAAATATAAAAAGAAATATCTTCTTGTTTCAAACAGTCATTTTATAATAGCGTCACCGCTTCACCTCTCCATAATATCGCCCGCCACAGCTTGCGCGAACTTGTGTAATTTTGACAAGTTTAAAATTTTCCACCTCGCCCCCGCTCTCCCCTATCCGCCCGTCTTCAGACCCCGCCTGTCATTCTTCGGAACTCCACGTGAATTAGATGATGTTTTTGGGGGACAAGTTTTGAATTAAATATTGTTCGTATTTGCAATTTGTTAAATAACTTCCAGTCTTCGATGTTATTTTAGGAGTCCACTTCTGATTCCAGTTTTAACTCGTGACTGTCGAACTAATACTAATAGTTGTATCTCTGTCTGTCTCTTCGGAGATTACAGGCGTGCTGGAAAGTGTTTTATGATATGTAAGTAGCCTATAACATCTGATCATTTTAGTTGGACAGAAATATTTCATATCAAAACAGACAAACAAATAGCAGTATCCATCCTTGAATTTTTACTCCATTTATCAAGCTTGGGTTAAGCTTGGGTTGGGTTGGATGTGCTGAATTTTACTCTAATTGCCTGTTGGTTTTCGGCTCCAGGATTTACATCTTCATTTTTCATCCATCCCCCTCTTTTTTCATCTGCAAGAGTAGCACAGCATTACTTCAGTGGGCCAAAATTCACTTTTCCCTCGCCATACCTGCATTGGTACCTGCAACAAGGAAAATAAGGGTACAATCCAAAATGTAACACTATACACATCAAGTCCCCTCTTGGGATAACATAGACATTTGAATTCAGGTACACTCGGAATTCTACTCGTCCCCTGAGGCCCAAGCTTGAAGAAGGATATTGTAAGAAAAATCTCGAGGATTCCATATAGGTAGGTGTGTTTCGAATATTTTATGCTGAGTGGTTTAAAAGTTTTTTTGGTACCAGTTGAAGTTAAGAAGTATCCACGCCTTATAAAGGGAAAACACAACATACCATCACGCTTGTAATCCCCGAAGGGTTAGGCCGAGGTGTACCTAACATTACACCCATATTTCGCCAGTTAAGTTTAAGTCCCATGTAATACGGGGCGAGCCTATTGCCATCAACCGGGCACAAATCCAGACTCCGTGGCTGCTAATGAGAAATTCCTGATGGAAAAACCCAATAACAATTTGCCCGACCCGGGAATCGAATCCAGGACCGCATGCTCAGCAGTCCCACTAGACCAACGAGGCAGTAAAAACAAAAAACACCTTAATGAAAAAAAGAAAAAAAAAACATATTTCTGAAAATTAGATGCCTTGGTTCCGTTTGTCAATTATATTTGAACAAGAGCTATTTACTATTAATTATATTTTAAATACCTAAGTTCGAAAATCTTTTTAGCATTGAAATTTGATATTAATGAGAATTTCGCACTGAATTTAAAAAAAAAACAGCTTATTTTCAGCCCTTCAGCATATTTATTTCCACATTATATCTTCCCTAAATATAAAACCCTGTACGCTTCTTAGCAAAAAGGGTTGCCATTATTCGAGAAAATATTTTTCTTCCAACCTTAGGGTGAAAGCTCCAATTCTCCCCCGTTCGTACCTAATTGTCGTTTTTACCCTACACGTCACGTGTTGACGGAAGTGATATTAATTTAGGGTTCCGTAGGGTGGGTAAACAATTGACCGTTTGGTGTATTATTGTTATTTTCCCTTTGGACCCTTTTTCGAGGATTTCGCGTCTTTATTTTGAAGGTAAATCGTTCCGTGTCAACATTGATCAATTGTTGAGTGTGTAGCATTGTTTATGGAACAAAGGACTTAATATTAATGTCACTGGTACGTAATACACCATAATATATGGGTTGATTAATGCCTTATGATGTGGGTTCCAAATCTGTAATGGCTTAGAAAGATAGATGGAGTGCTACAGATAGGATCTTAGGTGGGTCAGTTTTATAATATCTTGAGACGTGTCTTAGAATAACGGTTAAGGCTTGGGCATTCAATCTCCACTTGCATTTAATTATAACATTAAGAGGGGTTTTACAAAAAAAACCCTCAAACCCAAAAAAACGAGAAGTTGCAAAGTTTCCTCGTTGAAATTATATGTTTTTCGTTCGTTGCTAATAATTGTTGCGCTGTTATTTAATTTCATGAATGTATAATGTCTGTATTCAGGGGGCCTAAAATGGCCACATTAGCTGAACATAATCGGATAATAATATGAACACACATTGAAATTCTTAAAATGGTCACAGCCACTGTTAATATGTTAAATTATCAGTTTGTGACCATTTTACGAATGGTAACGTAATTCATATTATAACCATATTATGTTCTGCTAAAGTGGCCATTTTAGACCCCCAGTGTGAACAATTGTTGGTGAACCTAATTTAATAGGAAAAACAAAATAACAATTACTTGTTAAAATAGTTCGTTTTCTCTTCTACAATAATAACAAAGTTAATTTTAGAGAACTTATTTATTTATTTAGTAAAAATCATTCTCCCGATGGATGTTTAGGCAAAAACTCACGGAGACCTGATCTGGGACCTAGGGGACCTGTAATTTGTAGGTTCTATTGAATATAGAAATTCAATAGAATACATTTCCGTTATTAAGTATTCCTTTTAGGTAAATTGTAAAATTAGCGTAACGCCAAAATGTAAGAGGGCTCTTAAAAATAAAAATAAAATATTGAAGAAATTGTAGTTTTTTTTTTCATTCACTACTTATTTTGCAGAATATGCCGTGTATATGCAATGAAATTGCCAGTTATTGTAAGTAAGTAGTGTTACGTGATACACCGCTCCGCACGCTCTGACGGAGCCTTAGCGACAGGAGTGAGCAACTACCACACTAGACTCCAAACTGCTGCTGCCCTGACCAGCATCTTATGCCGGAGACTGCGTGCTACATAGTACGGTGTCCCCTGAAGGGCTCATTGCCCAGGGCAGAACCTAACTTACCTACCAAAGACCAATGAAGGACGCTTAAATACCTAAACCTAACCTAAGATTCAGTGCAAATATGGGGAAAATGGTGTTCTTGTTTTATTTCAATTTAGTCTACTTACTCTATTTTCTACAATAGACAGCGACACCGAATAGTCTTTGAAAACTATCAAATGTAATCGCCCTTATTTTGAGTATCTTTAACTCTCTGTAGATCCACAACGTAATATTTATTTCTTAAAATCGTGTCTTCGCAACAAACCAAAGTCACATTTTGAAACTAATTTCCAAAACCAATTACACTTTTCTTCTTAGCGTGTCGATGGCATCTAAATTCTGTCGTCCCAGAACTGAATAACTAGTTTGGCGCCTTCAGTAGCGTCTATCAGTTCCTCTAATGAAGAAAAATCAGGACACATGGTAAGCATACTATTCACCAATTACACTGAAATTAAACAACTTCACGTCCCAGTATTTCAAGCCAGATATAATAATTGAAATCCCCAATTCGTCACCATTACAAACACAAAATATATAATAATAATAATAAATAAACACACCTTCAACAATCGAAAAAGTATTCGGGAGGCGCGAACGTCACCTCATTCCTGACAGCGCGGGGGATCCTGCAAACTTTTTGATTAATTACATTTCGCTCGCCGTAGAAATATTGCCACATTCCAGGTATAAGTTATGCGAAAGGTTGCAGAATTAGCAACGGGTAGAGGGGTTGTACATGTTCTTGAGAATTTTCTTCTTCTTTATCGTGTGGTTAGTGCCTAACCTGGTGTCAGAGTTTTTATGCCACCCATAGGCCTCTGACTTGACTTTACATGTTGTCGAGAAATATCTCTCAGGCATGCTGGCCTCCTCACAATGTTTTCCTTCACCGAAGCAAGTGATAATTATACAATACGCACCTCTGAGTTTTTTCTCTGTCACACCACTAGGCTATCCTACCCTGGTAGTGTTCTCTTATTTACTCTTGTAGTTGACTAATGAACTACTCGAACTCATGATTTCATTTTTTTGTGGAGTATCAATGCCGGAGAAAGTTGTTAAGATTCGTCTTAACGTATTCAGTCCTGAAGCTAAATAGTGTCACAACAAAAGGTAAATGAAGATATTACGAAATCTGAATCCGGCTTCTCTGTTCCCTGATCATTATAATCTGGATCTATTCAATGTTCGAGTGAATCGGTTTCCTCTAGGCAAGCGTGTTCCACCCTAGGCCGCATCATCGCTTCACATCAGGCGAGTTGCGGCCAAACGCAGGCCTATTTAGTATACAAAAAATAAAACACTTCTGCAACTAAGTACTACATATGTTTGGAATCTATTTTCTTGTGTTACGGAAACATAATAAATAACCATGTTCATAATTTTCACCCATTATTCTTTCAGTTAAAGCAAAAGAAAACAATTCATATCCATTGATCAGTTGTCTTCAAGTGTAGATTAATTTTAATAAAATTATTGTTCCGGACAAAACCGTGCGGGGAAAAGAGTGGAAGGATATGGGGGAAGAGGCCTTTGCCCAGCAGTGGGACAATAAAGGCTAAGAAACAAAAAAAATATGTAATAAGTGGGTAACAAAGCCTTTTCTAAATCTTCCTCAGTCTAAGTGTAAAGTATGGAACGCGACTTTCAAGTTTATTACCTGACACGTTTGAAATACCGGTTTTATTGTAGGGTAGGGGGGCCGGGACGTGTCGGGAAGATTTTTTATATATTTACGTTATGTAATAGACTCAGTCAGTGGGATATGCTGAGGAGTTTACAAACGTACGTCGCGGTTAACGTTTCATTTGTGTAACTGGACGTCGAATTTGAACCTTATATCACTGTACGCCGACGATACAGCTTTATTTTATTTTGGACACTGTGTGACGCTCATGATCTACATCTTTTAAATATGTGGTTTCAGTGCAATCTACTCACAATAAATATGGCCAAAACCAACTACATAATTTTCGCAGCAAAAAACTAAAAAAATATCACACAATTTTACCGGCAAAGGAATCGAATCCAAGACGATACTGACAGCAAATAAGCCAAAGAGGTAGCACTATAAAATAACATTAGTGTCCGTAATAATAGATTATGCAAATATGCACCAAGGGGATAAAGCAGTGTCTTACGTCACGGGCACTATTTTGAATCCCGAATGCAACGAGGGATTCTAGGGCTCCCGAGCGGGGCGAGGGAGCTTTGAGTTAACTCCTGAGCGATGCGAGGGAGTCAAGACTAGAATCCTGAGAGAAATGGGGGATTTAAGCTAGCCCTAGACGAAGACACCTTTATCCCCGAGGAGCATACTCAACTTTTCAATTCGATTTTCGATATAATGGCGTTTCGTACCAAATTTCTACCGCGGAGGGGGGAGGTGCCAGTGTTAGGAGATTAAGGATCTATTTCCCTGTTTTAGGGAAACAAACCGTTCTAGGGGAAAATTTGGGAAAATTAAATATTGGGGAAAGTTACAACACTCAAAATAAGGTAAAATTTAAGAATTCAAGAATTCATTCACATTTTACTGATTTTATAGCCGAATTCGTAATTTGTAACAATAACTTGCGTTTAATAAGCCAATTACAGATACAGGGTGTCGTGCGTGAACGGGATCAGGCAATACATACACTGAAACAAAATTCGATACTAAGTGGTATTTTTTGTGAATGAAAATAGTTTTAAATCTCTCTGTTTCATTTCCTGTTTGAAAAATAAAATGGAGAAAAAAGTTGCACCGATTGAATAGCCGGAAATTTCAAAAACCCGATCTAGCAACCCTGGGGTGCACACCAGCCTTCGATGAGCTGTTGTGATGACTTGCTTGACTTTAAACATACAAATATCCTTACAGGCTAGACCCAATGCGATATTGTAGCATACTTAAAAAAAAAAACATAGTTCCGCTATTTAACCATAACAAATTCTATAGGGAGCTATTCTTGTAAATTCTCCCAAAGAGCAACAGAATATATCCATGTCATCGGCAATGAGATTGAGAGTGCGGAGCGCTCTGCTGAGCGGCGCGTCTCGCAGCAAGTAAGTACGCGCGCGCGGTTCCGCCAGCAACCGCGGCTGACGACGACGTCCCACATACCCGTCCGGCGCGACTAGCTCCATCCTTCGCAATATATCCGCATTGTGTATCTTCCCTCTAATTATCTTAAAGATATAAATCACTAGTGTGAGTTGCCTCCTGACCCTTAGTTCATTATATCCGACCATACCCAAGACAAATAGAGTTGGATACATCAATGGGTAAAATGGATATACCCCATATTCCCTCATATATTTGTACCTCAAAAATTTATTTTGAACTCAATTCAAAATAAATACTTAATCAATAATAATCAATTCTCAATTCTTTTGAATATGGCGAGTCAATTATTTAATCAATTGTTTTTAATGTCGTAACTATTTTTGTTTAATTTATTTAGTAAATTTACAATATTGTTTCTTATTATTTCACATAGTATTACTATTAAGTTGCGTAATTTAATTATTTTGTCGACGGCAACTAAAACCTGCGTAGCGAAATCTCTTTGGTAAAAGTTTTCATGCAGTTTGTAATTTATGACTCCAAATTCAAATCATATTATTGCCTAGCGGGCAGTAATGAAATTCAGTACAATATTACTGCCCTAGGGCATTAATGACTTGGTTTACTTTAGGTTTGCTTGACATATAATTTGACAATTACGGGCTACTCTAATATTAATTAATTAATTATTCTGAGAGTGGGTATGAGACGGCGCTAGATGGCTGTCTAGCGCTGTCACTTTCCCACTCGGAATAGTCCTAAAACATTCCTGCACTAACAGATCATGGTAACCCCCCAGGTGGTGTGAAAATATTTTTTAATACACATGGCTATTTCACATCAATCCATCCCTCTAATTTTATTCTCCACAAAGCTCAACGGATCTATCCTTTTTAATCCGTTCGAACATAGAAATAAAAGGTACACAATAAAAGGTATTTCATCAAAAACGTTTTTAATGGACAAAACAGCGGTATTCCATTAAAAACTAAAGGTTTTATGCAAAACAATTTCAAGTCACTCGGGTTATCAAAATGGCGGGCGGCTAACGTAAAATGCGAAGTGACTGTTGCAGGGAAATGGTTTTATGATAATAGTCGTGTGAAAATACTTAACTGTTTTATTGATATACTTGATGGATAAAAGTTATCAAAATATCAACTTGCATAATTACCACATTGATAGACAAAAAAAGGAAATCATTAGTTGCATTAACTTCTTTTATTTTTAAGAAAGAAAACGCTACAGAAGTAACCCTCCTTTTGGGGTAAAAATATCGCAACAGATATGTATAAGAGGCAGGTATCACAGCTTCAGATGGCATGATAATCTATTACCCGTTTCCCAAATAAAACCTCATTGCTTATATCAGCTAGGCTGTTGAACATTGGCCTCTCTAAAACTGTGCCACAACACGCTATCCTTCACATACCGCATCCAGTCTGATCCAGCCCCTTTTAGTCGTCGTCATAGCATAATCACGGTTTAGTAAACTCTCACTGAGAAGAGAAGGCTCTTGCAAAAAACAAAAGAGATTCGATTTTTTTTAACTACACGAACAAAATCGTAATCGACTTACTTGCAAGAGCCAACCGGTCATTGCTCGCTAGTTCTAGTGGAACGAGTCAAGCTTATAATACTCGTAGTACCTACATAAAATAACATCATGCCTGTAATCCCCAAAGGATCTGGCAGAGGTGTACCTAATACTCGTAGTACAGTATCTAAAATCTCTCTGTAGGAGGTACTGTGGTACCTCCTACAGAGAGATTTTAGATACCCCACAACAAAATCAATACGATTTTGTAACATCTACAATTTAGATATAAACTCACAATGTCTCCACACAGTATTGATATATACATAGAGGCTATTAATTCGTCGATCAGACGACGGTCACAACTTGCGACTAAACCCTTCTCTGCTACCTGTATTGGAGTCACGGATATTTCGACGCGTGGAAGTGACAGGCGGGAAAGAGCACGCGTGGTTTTAGCGGTTGATTGAGCTGCCTTGGAAATTGTATCCTTCAAGATACAAAGTGTATGAAGGTAAACATGATGGTGTATGTAAAATGACATGATGGTGTGTGTAGCATCGAGACGCAGTCGTTGTAGAAGCTTTGCTCAGGCTGGCGAAGTCCCTGGTCAGAAGACCGACCTAAATACAACCTAGCAAGTCCCCATCCAAACCCCAATAACAAACCAAACCCGAACAATAACCTAGTCTGTACTCCATGTATAATAAGTAGAATAAAACAGATATTATAAAACTGCATGACAGTGAATCTGTCATACTCAGGTAAAAGCTCTGCCGATGGTGGCGCTGTACAGCCAGTCGTTAATTTCCCTAAAATATGGTTGAGCTAAGCGGCGCGGATGTGCAGGTCATGTGCGTGAACGGGCGCCGTCGATCGGAGCTGGTCGGCCCACACTGCCATGCAGTCCTGTGTATAAGACAAATCTTAGTGTATCATTAGAATACTTAAAATAAATAGTCTTCAAGTCAACAAAAATTTGTAAATCCAGTGTTATAATATAAAAAAAAGTGTAAAAGTATAATTATATAAAAAAAATACTAAAAAAAAGAAAAGTGTGATGGACTCTCGTAGATATAAATGATTAAAGCTGTAGCATAATGTCATAAAATTATGTCCAATGTACTCGTATGAGCACGATTGTAATTTTAAGTTAAATCACACAAACCAATAAAAACATTTAAAAAAAGAGCGCGGACGACCATGTCTGCAGTATAATACTCCTAAAAAATATTGGTGTACTTTCGTTGGCATGCATTGGCCGTAGTATTAATTTCCTTTAATTTTTTCAGCTGATGTTGCAAAAGGTGACTAAGAAAACTGTCAAGGTGTCAAGATTCAGACTGCGACGTTGGTCGAAAGGTCGCAAGTTTGACTGCTGAGTTATCGAAGTTTTCCATTAGGAATTTCTCGTAAGCAGCCACGGAGTCTGGATTTATGTTCGGTTGAAGGCAATAAGCTCACCCCCTATAATATGGGGCTTAAAATAAAACTGGCGAAATGTGGGTGTACCATTAAGTACACCTCTGTCTAATACTTCGAAGATTACAGGCGTGATGATTCACACTGTTTGGGGTTAGACTAGTAATGAACAGTGGAAACGATTATGAACCAACTAATTGGCGTCGGTGACATTTAGAAGCAGAAAATACACACTCCATTCTATATTTCTTTTCTTTACACATTTTTCTTATCCCCCAGATACGAGTTTGTGGAGGTCAGATCAAGCAATCGTTTCATGTAAAATTTCTTAGTGAAATCAATATGCGTCCGGTAAGACTGGAATACGACCTCAACAGAGTTGGCAAAAAGGTTTTTTGATAATATTTTAACAGCATTAGACAGTTACACATCTACAAACAATAAAATAGATATTAATTTATTAATTAACCTACTAGAAAAAAACAAACTGCAGCAAATCCCAAAAAAATATTTATAATCAACCCACAGTCCATTTTAATCAACCGCTACGCACTTGTATTGTGCCAGTTTTAATTATCCCGAAGTGGTGATTGGCCAAAAATCAATCGTATGCGTGAGCCCATGTTTAATTAAATGCCAATCAACGTGGCCAAATGTCACTACTATCAGAATGGAATGGCAGTTCAATTATATTCTGTAACTTGATATCCATAATCATTATATTTTACATAGGAAAATCGAGCGCCTGTCTGGTTTTTGTTGGAATTCAAAGAGAAATTACCAAGCCGATTTAAATGGAACATTCGTCTAAAGAATACTAACTTAATTTAAAAAAGAAATGTAGATTTCATTCTAAGTTAATCTATATTTAAATTAAGGCTGAATCTGAAACCAAGGACTTCGCATCTAGAACGACATTTTGGAAAATTCCAAAAAACTCAAAGCACTTGACTTACATCTCTTTCGTTTTTAGACTGTGAGTGAAGGATAGCAATACCTTAAGCTCTTGACGGATAATCTCCAAGATTTGCCATATCCAGTAAAAATTGATCCCTAATACGAATCAGGGACAAAGTTATTTCAATTATAATGCAATTAAAATCTAATTTTGTGGGTTGTTAAACTTTGTACGATGAATTCAAATTAAATTATACCCCGACCAATATGTTGGGATATTTGTACATTATGTAAAGCTATGTATTATAGTAAGTAAGCATATCATGTGGTGGTAACTCGGTGTAAGGTCCCACATTTCCAGATTTTTCTTCGACACTCCTTATAAAAAGTATTTTTTTTGTAACTAAATAAGTAATTTTTTCAAGCGGTAATCGCTTTCAAAACGTTTCGTATTTCTTAAATTACTTTCAAGGCGATTAACATAACAGCTATTAGCTTTCATGCTGAGATAGGGCCTTTTGGCCTCGTACAGGACCAGTTTAGTTAGTTTGATTTTAATCTGTTCTTAAGTTTTCTTTTTTTTAATCTTCGTTTTATTGTCAAAATACCACTTTGTTTTGTCCAGTGCGAGACTAATAAATGCTTTTTCTTTCTTTCTTTCCGTTTTCTTTTACTTTTTCAAGGCCTAGACATATGTACAGCGATAACAACAACAAAATGGGTGTAAAAAGATACTTAACGAAGACGATAATTATTGCGTAGAGTAACTTAGATTGATGTACAGAATGCTTGATTGAAAGCTTCGTGAAGGGTCCGTTTACATCTTGTATACATTTTTTTATTGGGACAAGCCCGCCACAGTATTCCCAAACCACTGCAACTTCGCAAGCCAGAATCAACAGTGGCGATCACCAGAAAAGCGCAGAGACAATGAAGGTAAACTGTCTTGGATCCCGCAACGAAATTAATCAGAAAAGAATAGCGGAGGGGTAAGAATAACATAATCACACCTTGTATAGGCCAAAAATGTATTGAATTGCCTCCGAAAAGTTTAAGCTGCTAGTATTAAAATAGTCCAAAGCCAAACAGAACAAACACTACAGCCCAATACTAAAGACATCAATTTAAAGCCAGTTTCTCTTAGTCCTTAAAACTCCTGGAATAACACAATCCCCGTTTAATCCAAGTAGATTAACTCCAGACTTCGCATCGTGAATCACAATTTTAAACCAAACAAAAAAATATAGGAGCTGGCTGTAGCACTTTTCCTTAAGAGTGTACGTTTAATCTCTGCACTGACTTGTGCTAAATTGCTGACATCAATCCGTGTGATTACTGTGAACTGAAGACTGGAGTTAGAGCACGAACGCGCGACGAAAACGTTGCGTAAACTACTATTATCTTAGCAAAAAGGTTTGTGATACTACCAGAAGAAAAAAACAGACACTATCAGAAAAAAATATGTCATAAAAAAGCTTATAGTAAAAAAAAAAACATATTTTTAAATAAGCTTTTAAACATTATGTGTGACGTATTTTTTTTTTTTGTATTCTTCTCAGCAATTCCTACCAATATCATAGGAGTGCATAAAAAATAACAAATTACGCCATTTTGGTTTTAGATTGGCGTCACTTAGCTAACCATGCATTGTCATCCAAACTAAACGTGTATGTAAAATTGCAGCTCAATCAGTTGGAGATAATTTTTTTTACAATTCAGTTGCAAGATTTGTCACATCCATGAATAATAATAAAGTCTTATAACTAAGCTAATAATTTATTATGTGTGCAACAAGTATTTTTAATTTTATATCCATTCGAATTTACGTCAGCTCCGCCCATTCGTGTGAGACCCTCTGTACTGTTTTACTGTGTGTTTAAGAAGATCTTATCTTCTGTGCAGTCGTATGATTAAGATTCTTACTTCGGCTAATAGTTTGGAAGGTTGTGGGTTTAAATAAGGTGATTTGGGACTGTGTTGAAATATGGCTAAGGTTCGTGAATTTTAGTTAAATTTTTTCACCAATGCAGCTTTGAGGGAAGAGAGCGGGTACACTAGTGTAAAATATTAAGATCTATGAATTTCTAACTCGTAATACTAACACCCCACGGGATGTTGAGCTGTTATATTGAGCTACGTGTGCGGGGGTAAAGTTGGAAAGCCTTCTTTAGTCAGTGTTTTCGCCAGTCTGTGGAATTCACTGCCGGCTTCTCTGTTCCCTGATCATTATAATCTGGATCTATTCGAGGTTCGAGTGAATCGGTTTCTTCTAGGCAAGCGTGCCCCACCCTAGGACGCGTCGAGTTGCGGCCAAACGCAAGCCTATTTAGTATTAAAAAACCTTTTGTTGCACCAATTGAATATTATTCCCTTCAAATCATAGTATGTGACTCTTCAAAATGATTTAATAAGTAATAATAATTTGAAAATCAATTTATTTACAGTTATAACAGGTCTGCAAAAAACAACCAACATCAGAAGCGTTGTTAAACGAAGCAAACGCGAAAGAAAAACTATTCAACCGATTCAACAATAAAATCAAGTCGACATTTTCCAATTACGTGCAATTTCCTCAACAAGGAACTGGCTTAATTGTTCTCACCTCCATTGAAATAACAATTATTAAAGTCACTCTACTTTTAATAAAACAATACAAAGGGCACCTCTCCAATTTCTAAAATCAACTTTAAAGAGACTATTCCGAATTTTGATGTGTACTTAACGTACCTATTTATACGTACTGAAACGGAAAAGGTATATTTCGTATTAAAACTCGAGAATTTCAGTGGCCATGATAGCAAAGAACCCCGAAATAAAGGGGTGGAAATTCTACCCCCTAACACGTAAAGTTATCCCTCGCGAGTTGTAAAACTACCCTTTCTTATTCGAGCACTGCCTGGGGATATAGCCTAGAGCCTAGGGGAGGTCTGTCATAGAGTAAGTAGTGTACTCTATGCTACAGATGCGACAATTTGGGATTTAAACGGCATTTGGATGATTTAAAAATTTTGATGAGCTTGACATTATTTTTAACCGACTTCAAAAAAAGGAGGAGGTTCTCAATTCGGTTGTATGTTTTTTTTTTGTGTGTTTGTTACCTCATACATATATCCGTCATTTATGAACCGATTTGAAAAATTCTTCTTTTATCTGAATGGATCTACTTCCGGATTGGTCCCATAGAAATTTCATCAAAATCGGTTCAGCAGTTTGGTTTTGAAATCAAAATAGCTGGAAAAAAAGTCATCCAAGTAAAAGAAATTGATACTTGACAAGGATTTGTGTGTGATACGATAGCTAAAAAGGGTAAAATAAAAACTCTTTTGCAAAAAAAAAAACCGACTTCCAAAAAAAAAACAAAAAAGTCAACGAAACAAACAATAGTCACCGACTTTCGAAAGTAAAGTTATTTTCCACTTTTTTAGTGTTTTTTTTTGGAAGTCGGTTTTTTTTTGCAAAAATGTTTTTACATCACACGCCTCTGATTGACGCAGACTGCTTCGTTGGTGTAGTGGTGGCACGCGCTACAGCTGAGCATGAGGTCCTGGGTTTCCGGGCCGGGCAAAGGGTTCTTCCATCAGGAATTTTCCAGTAGAAGCTACGGAATCTAGATTTGTGCCCAGTAGATGGCAATAGCCTTGCCCCCTATTACATGGGACTTAAACGTAATTAGCGAAATGAAATTGTACTGTTAGGTACACCTCTGCCTAACCCTTCGGGGATTACAGATGTGATGTTATGTTATGTAATTAGAACGGCTTTCTCACAAGCCTCTTCTAAGAACAAAAAATAATGACTTAATGTGTGGTCCTACTATATAAAAGGTAAGGAATTGTAATGAACAGTATGGTAATGCCAATAGACTGCGGATTGTTTCCTGCTGAAATTATGCCGTGTAGGAAACACTAGGGCCTACCTAATTGAGTGGGGGAATCAGATTTAGCTATACAGGAAGTACAGCTGTTTAACCTGGAAAGTAATACTGTTATAAGAGGTGGTAGGTGGTACACACAGCGTCATATCAAGCTATACATCTGGACATTAAAATCATAAAGTCAGTACAATACTCTCTGTATTTTTACGTCTTACCTTATGCTCAGAAGCATAAAGTCGGATGTACAAAACTCTCTGTATTGGTACATCTGACCTTACGCTTCTGATCTCGAGTCATCTCTAGTATAACACGGCCTCGGTTTGTTTAGATTTTTCGTACAATGAGAAATCCGATTATACTGGTTTTGCATAACTTAATTTGGCCGTCGTGCGTCGCGTCGGCCTGAACACATTTTTTTTTAATAGAATATTAAGAATGTTTTTTGGGTTCTACACTTTGTCTAGCCTCTGAGAGGCATCCAACTAATATCTACAAACGCACGCCCTTCTTAACTAATCGACAGTCGTACATCGCATCCGGCACTCTTTACGGCCTATTTGCAATGAACGAGTTTTATAACCACCCTGTATCCTTATTTCCAGTATTTTTTATTTTCCATAATATTATCACCTTGTATTACGGCAGCTGTCCGTGATGTCATTACGAGTGTCACGTATTTTGTTTATGGATTTGACTGTTATCGAATCGAAAATAGGTTTGAAAATTGTGTGAATTTCCAGTTCTGCTTTATTTTCCCAGCCACGGGGGATCTACATCTAAGTTGGACTTAATAACTAGAACGAAATGTTTAATATCATATTATTTGCTGATCAATTTGGTTGTCCTTGCTAGCCACTAGTAGTGTCTCTATTGTCTTATAACACTGGCATACAATATTATAAAAGCTGACCAAAACTACATTTAGCTGTCAATATCAAGCAATATTGCAATCAACTGTGCACTAATCCAGACGTCGTGGCTGCTACTAAGAAATTTCTGATGGAAAAACCCAATACCACTTTGCCCGACCCGGGAATCTATCCCAGGATGTCATGCTCAGCAGACACGCTTGCGATCACTCGACCAACGAAAAGAAACATTTAATGCAGACCCTACTTTCTATTCACATCACTATTTAAAATACGCTACATTATCATTTAAAATGCTTTAGTAAAACCATCGTCCTAAAATATCCATTAAAAACCGAAAGGTATTCCACAGATCTGTCTCAATTGGGTACGCAGTCGCGCGACGGTTTCTTGTCGTGGCAAGCCGAGGTGCGAAATCGCACTCCGCCGGTATTCCTCGCCACATAAGGCAAAGAATAATGAATCACTTTTTCCCTTGCGTCCGTAACAAAATTCGAAGTCCCGATAAGGGAATCAGATAGATACGGTCTGTGTTTTAAATCTAAAATGGGATTTATTAAGAGTATAAAGACTATTTTGGTGCTTATTTCTGGAATTTCAAACTGTTTTTCGATTGAAGATTGCATTTACGTTTTGTTTTATTTTGTCATGGCTTTTGTTGTATCATTATTGCAACTCGCCAGTTTTATTTGTAATTCGATAATCAATATTATTTATTTTCAAATACCTCCGGTATTATAAATTGAAATTGCTTTTTGTATCTATCTGTGTGACCGCGTTATTCCTTAAAATAACGCTATTGATTGTGATAGGCTTTCACCATCATTTAGGGAATTTATTTCAAAAAGTGTATTCTACATTTATATTAAACTTACACTGACATAGAAAATATATCACATTGCTTTGTGAACTCGTTAAAACCGCGCAAAGCGCAGGCAGGTCGCTAGTAACAAAATAAACCAACGCGCCTGCACAGAAAACAACAATTACACCGTACCGTATGCTAATTTAAATGGTAACAACCGAACTTCAGAATCAAACTAGCGAACTATTGAACCGATTCAATAACGACATCCGAACAAAGTTTGTCACAGAACAATGCAGAAGCGACACAATGCCCAATTACTGAACGCAGCACGCAGAAACGGCAGTTCATTCATGTGAGAGCTTGTTAGACGCCCGTCTGTATCTAGCTTACGGGTGAGTTCTGCTGACGCGACTTTGTTTTTGGTGCAGCGACTAACAAGCTTTGTTTTTACGAGGGTGGCAATTGAATAGATTTTTGGATGTGATGAGAAGTGTGATAGTAGTGACAATGAGCTCAGTTGCATTTGCTTTCGCCAATCATTAGGTAGGTAGTATAGAATTTTCTATTGTGATTCGGTTTGTTGTGGGTTACAGGATGGCTTGCAGTGTAAGCAAGCTGAAGTCGTAATGGACTGTGGATATTTGTCGAAAGACCGATGATCAATAGAGCAAACGAGTCCTATGTCTATCTCGCTCGCTTTGGTAATGCCAATAAAATATAGACATACGACTTGTCGAATCATAATCGAATCGAAGCGTTTGTGAATACGGGGATGGAGTGGAGACGGCAAGCGTAGCGTAGGTCACCCTTCTACTAGATAGGCTGGCGACTTTAAATAGTTGGCTGGTTCAGGCTGGATGCAGATGGTTGTCGGCGCCGTTTTATGGCAACAGCCATGCTTCTTTAACTCCTTTCTTATTTTTAATAATTTAATTACATAGGAACAACTAACTTACGGGCTTAAGTTGTAACAAAAACGGTGGCTTATTACGTTATAGTAGGAAACAATACAATGAATAGGCTGTATAGCTTTTCATTATCATGAAGATCCAAAGTATTGTAAATCGTTAGTTACATATCAAGACAACGCAACTTAACCATCGTAATATGCTCGACAAAAATTTTTGAACCAACCGCCAAAACTCTGTCCTCTTGCGCTCCCAGTTCAGCTTAACTATCCTCTACATGACGTTAATATTGCTAACAGACGATACTAACCGTTATCTATAGCGGCTTAGAAATATCCAGACATTACATTGCGTTGATAATCCGTCGCAACAAAACGGACCCTTAACTAAAGATGAGAGAGGGGTGACCACCTGTGCGGGAGGGGGCCAGACGTCAGCTATCGATTATTCGAGAGTGAATACAGGGAACTTGTTCGGTACCCGGGAGCATTTCCTTTACAAAACTCCCAACACAAAATATACACCTTACATCTCACAGAACAAGGTCGCTTTCCCTTTGACGAAACGCATAAATCACTCGTGCTCATCCATGTGTCTATAATGACGCTTCAATCTGTCAAATTAGAACTTAAAATTGACAGACCCAGGGTCGCATTTAGCTTGGCAAGTCACGTCGCTTCGTATTACGGAATCAATTTACGTTTATGAAAATTTTTCAGAGTACGATTCCATGTAATATTATGGTTTGCTCCGGAATTAAGGTTGGGAAGAGATTTTTGTATGATAATGAACGTGTGTTTGTATTCTGTAAGTAGATGTGGACGGGTGTTTGATGTGTGTATTGTTGAAATTACAAAAGGATGTTTTGATAGAACAAAAAATATTAATCAGACATTTATATGTATGATTAATATATTTTAGCATATTAATATTATTATTCGACAGAATTCAAATGCTGAAATCGATCGGTCTATCAACGCGTGTGTTAATTTTACTTGTGACATACATTGAAAGAGAGATTGCGATGCTTAGTGGAAGGACCGTTTTCTAGATGATATTGTGTACCTAAGTTCAGTATAAATAAGACCTGGAATAGAAGTCTCTGGTATAGAATGAGGGGGTCCCTCCATTAGCGAAATTTTTCCATCTTACTCCATTGTGGAATGGTGATGGAGCTTGATATAATAGGTGCAGAATAATTTAAAAAACCATGAGTAAAATTAATGATGAATTCACAAAAAAAACCTACTCTTAGACAAAAAATATTAATTATCAAAGTTAACTATAAACGTCTTTGATTAAACCTTGAAATAACCTTTCTAAACGTAAAATTATAAAATCAAAAAGTCCCCGATTTCGGCTGTCCCGAGAACAGACAAAGCCTTTATTTCCCTACAATTTGGTGAATAAAAAAGGGTTATTAATTATAAAGACAATGGAATACATCAGTCGTTGTCTGCTGTCCGTATTTCACAATGAGGTTTTTACCCCGTTTCTCTTCTGTATGTACGTACAGATGTTTTAAAAGGCTAAGGGCACACGGTTTTTTAGATGAATAAAAGTGAAATGCAAGTGAAATAAAGTGTTTTCTCATCAATTCATTTACACCCGTATACATATAGTCAACTTAAGTAATTACTTGAGTTTAAGTAATAACTTATGCAAACATGTTTCTGCATTAGACATGAATTTACACGAAGTAAGAACCGTCAATGAAAACAAAGCTAAGAATTTTAACTATTGACAGTTCTAACTTCAAGCAATTATTAAAGTACAGTACAGAATAAAAATTGTATCTTAAATAATGACTTTTACTCAAGTAATCACTACGACTTGTTTATAGTGTTTAGCCCCATACATGTGTGCATTTAAATAATCGTACCTATTTTGCAAGTGCATTTCCGGGATCCATATTTACGTAGTAGGTAGCCTTTTTGGTCTTTCAAGTTTTTCATTGAGTTTTCAATTTCATAAAATTTTCACAGCAGTGTTATTCACAAACAAAAACTTCAAAATTCTGTTCATCCATACAAAAATAAAGCAATACATACTGAAATTTAGGCAGTTGGCAAACTGAACAGCCTTTTAAACAATATCTTCCCTACGATGTACCCCAGCCCTAACTGGGATCTTTTTTATTCAGCGCAGAAAACAAGAGGAGTGAATTGATAACGTCATGCCATTGAAACGGGTCGGTCAGTAAGAAAGTCACTGGTTCACTCATCCAGAACTAGTGATAATTTACTAACTTGTTAGTACTTTGTGTTCGTTTACTATCTTTAAGGAAACTTTTTAGGCTGTTTTTTGACCGACTTCTAACAAAGGAGCTGGTTCTAAATATGGTATTTTTTATTTATTTACGTGTTTCTGTTTTCGTTTGGTAGAGGAAGCTTGCGTGGTGGTCCCGTATAAACTTTATTTACATTGCTTGGGTAGTTTATGAGTTATCTTATATAATACATTTTTTTTTCTTCTATGTCTATGTAGATTGTCTGCTAATAACTTTTAGTAACAATGGAAAATTAATCTGACAAGATTTTGTGTGAAATACCATATTACCTGCCATAGTTAAAAACGCTGACATTAAAAAAAAAACTGTTTTCAATAAAAAAACCTAGTTTCAAAAACAACACAAAAAATTGGAAAATAATTTTACTTCCGTAAGTAAAGTGATTTTGCGGCAAAAAAGGACAATCAAAGAAACAAAAGTCACCGAATTCAGGAAGTCAAGTTATTTTCCACCTTTTAGTTTTTTTTTTACGGATTGTTTACTAAATCATGCGGTAAGCTTTTTTACTTTTCTTTGGTTTATTTTTTTATTAACCTACTAATATCTGTAAATTTTATGACGGTACGAATAAATCTTTCACGCAACTCTATTTTCAATGCAGGGTTCTTTTATTTTGTGTCTGGATAAAGATCAACGCAAACGTAAAATCACTGCTCGTGATCAGAGTTCTTTGTATGAAACTCCGTACTGCAACAGACGTTTATAAGCATATTAACGGCATCATGTCGGCACGGGATAAAAATCAAGAAAAAAAAGAAAATCAACTAGTAGTAGAACAGATAGTTACAGCCGGCCGACGCTTACGGTGGGTTGACCAATGACCATTCGCTTACGACGAGCTGTCTTACTTGCAGGTTGGGTTGACGCCTGGTTGACAACGAGCCGATGAGGTAAGGTGACGCCGATTCCATGCATGGCTTGATGTTTGTCTCACGGTAACATTGGGGTCGGCGCAACAGGAATTTTCTTCCATTCTCTTCTGTCAACCGTCACGCTAGTATTAATATATAATGGTGTTGCAGTTGGTCCTCTTATATACTTTATTAATCACTTATAGTAACATCAAAGAGCCAATAATTATTTTCCAATTCGAATAAAACAATAAGGTAAGTATCCAATCAAAGTAATAATAAAGCCTTCCATTTTAACGAAGAACGTAATCAATTCGTCAGAATGATTTCAGGATAATCAATTTTAATTGAAAAATGTCGTCTGCCGTGAAATCGTCGATGGCACTTGCAAACTATTAAATAACCGTCACGGTATTGGTATTATTGACTGTGAGGACCATTGATGTCAATCACGGTATCGTAATATTAAGGGGTGAGGATAATTGAAATGGGAATCGACGAAGTGATAAAGGGGTATGAATTGATCATTGATTATATTTTTTAAATTAATCTGAAAGAATAAAAATTGCGAAAAGGAATAAGTTGTAAATGAAACTGTAGGGCGAATTTGAGTGGTTTTTTTATACTAAATAGGCTTACGTTTGGTCGCTACTCGACTGATGTGAAGCGATGACGCGGCCTAGAGTGGAGCACGCTTGCCTAGAAGAAATCGATTCACTTCAATCTTGAATAGATCTAGATTATAATGATCAGGGAACCGATACGGGTTGAACCTCATCTGGCAGCACGGAATCGCACTTTTCTATGCTCCTATCCACACTAAAAACACATCAATATTTCCACGCGAACGAAGTCGCGTTTAGAAGCTAGTAATTTATAATTATTTTCTAGAATGGAAGAAGTGAGGCGACAATATCTCTACGACATTTTTTACAGGAAAATTTTGATGACAGATTCCTTGGCATGTCATTTCATTCCTTAAGTGAGTAAGATAGTTCAATCGTTCATTCGACAACAGATTCCCCTAATTTTATTGGTCAATATTTTCTAAAAAAAAAAACGAAGTTCACCAAACTTCTACACCAACAACCATTATCATAAAATCAACAATAAACATTAATACGAAATGTTTCGCCTTCATTAGGCAAAGAAAAATATAATAATGTTACTAATAATTTAATTACCTTCCTCCTCAAGTTTTATAATTAAGCTTAATGTGAAAGGGGCTGCTATTAACAGTACATATCTACCCACCTATATACTTCCCATCACACCGACAGCCCATCCTAAAAGGTCCTTGTGCAGGAAAAGTCTTATGAAATTAATTTCAGTAATTTGATAAATGAAAGACCAAGTTACGCTGGTTATTTTAGCTTACTGTTAGATAATGTTATTATTTCGTTACATATTTTCTTATTTAATTTGTTAACGTAGTAGGAAAATGTAGTTGCGACCAGAGTAAATGTAATTTTGTTGTAGTCTATAGCTAGACTAGATGGTTACGGCTGATTGGCTTTCATGTAGCTTTCCTACTGTTTAGCTTACCTTACGTTAATACTAATTTTGGTTATTTTTTTTTAGATGCCATAATATACGTATTATTTTAAAATCTATTTTTTCATTGTAAAGTACAAACAATTTGTATAAATAAATAAGACATTATTATTTTGTCACTTTGGTAAAATTAAACTTGATAATACTGCCATCTAGCGAAGCGACGTGCAACTAAATGTCAGCGAACTAACACAAGTTTGAAATGAGTTCAAGAATTTATCAACAGATGGCAATTTTCTGAACCGTTTTCGCGCCATAGGTATGTTTTTTTTTATACAGTACAACGAATTTTAATACTCTATTAGTTTTGTGTGCAAATAATTTAATTTAAACGAAATGGTGGTGAAATGGTGGGAAATCATGTGAGACATTCACATACTTAACAATAAAAAGTAGGTACCTACATCACTACATAGTTTATAACAAAGTCGCTTTCCGCTGTCTGTCCCTATGTATGCTTAGATCTTTAAAACTACGCAACGGATTTTGATGCGGTTTTTTTTTAATAGATAGAGTGATTTAAGAGGAAGGTTTATATGTATAATACATGCATAAATTATAGTGGAGAAAACATTAGTATCTACATTGCACCCGTGTGAAGCCGGGGCGGGTCGCTAGTACCAAAATAAATCGTGATACCCGTACCAACCGTGCTTAGATTAAATATTATGTAGATTAACACATATAATGCCTCGTCAGCCACATATGGCTGACATTTTCCAAACCAATTGAGCCGTGTCAGCCATATATGGCAGCCACCGTTATTTATTTATTTATTTTACTAAATAATAATAAACGCGAAAATAGTGAAATATGACATTCCTCACATTCCATGAAAGTATTTTACAAAAAAAAAGCGGTTAGTTCATTTGTTAGTACGGCGTTATATGTATTAAAAGAAATACGTAGATTAAATAGTCAGCCTTTGTGATACTGTGGAATTGTGGAATTGTGGAATATTAATGTTGTTTTATTAATGGAAAGTCACAACAAGCAATTTTTTTTTAATATGGGAACTACATCTGCCAAGACACTGCTGTGCGGTTTAGCAGAAGTAAATTTTATTTTTAATAGGATGTTAACACATTTAAACGCGTTTTTTTTTTCAGGTAATTAATTTATATTCAAATGGTTTTGTAAACTCTCATATGATACAAATCAATCACAAATGGGACTAATAAAACTAAAGAAAAAACACAAACTTTCGTTTGCTATCTTAATCAAGGCGTAGTTCAATGCGAAGGGTATGTAGTAATTACTGAAGTGAAAAGTTTTGAACTACTTAGTGAATTTTGTAGTAAAGTTTCCTTTTCTTTTTTTAATGAAATAAAAAAAACACTGATTGTAATTATGGTATTGAAACATTGATTTTTCCAAAGATTAAATTTGTTTTTTTTTAAACAATTTGACATTTGGCTGGCACCTACCCTTTTCTTGTTTAGGTATGGTCTCACCTATCCTCCGTCTGGGGAAGTGAGGAATATCTACTCACGATGGCCCAAGAGGCCGAAGCTACCTAGTGGTAAGACTAGTTGCCTAGCAACCAAGCTTTGAGCCTCAAATCATCCATGTCCAATATTATGATTATCAATTTTCTTCAGTTGACTTTTCAAAAGTTTTCCAGCGGCGTTCTCTCTTATCAAGCATTTCTTTTTTGGTTCTCATACTGATTAAACTTAGGGCTGCCATGTCTAAAATGATAACATAACATCACGCTTTGTAATCCCCGAAGGGTTAGGCAGAGGTGTACCAAAGTTATGTTTAAGTCACATGTAATAGGGAGCGAGCCTATTGCCACACACTGTTGGCACAAAACCATACTCCGTGGCTGCTACTGAGAAATTCCTGATGAAAAAACCCAATACTTAATTAACACTTTAGCTGACCCGGGAAGCGATCCCAGGACCTCATGCTCAGCAGCTCCTCGTAGTCATGTATGTCTAAAATCAAAGGACTTAAACTAACTGATCCTTTGAAAATTCTGCAGTTACTGAATCCCAAAATACTTCAAAGATTTATTAGTTTGCAAATTCTGTACTTGTTTCACGAGCACGTTATGTCTGCGTTCCATGGATAGTTTTTGTCTATGTCCTTTTTGCAATAGCTTATGTTTTCACCCGGACGTTATAAACATTGAAAGAAAGTCACCTTAAAGCCACGAGCGACGCTTTCCAATGGCCTCTGAACTACAGAAAATTGGTGAAAATTCTATAAAGTGGCAACATTGACAACAATAATCCCTTGAAAAAATTGTAGCAAAATTGTTTATGCTTAATCTCATGTAAGACGATTATCAAAGAGACCCTTAGATCTTAATCTTGAACTACGATAAACAACGATTTTACTTTTACCTTTTAATCAAGCATCTACCATTCAAAAATGTACCCAAATGGTTCACCTTTAGAATTTATTTTCATATGGCAAGTGTGGCGAACTAAAGGTGCAAGTTGGGAATAGAAAGTACACAAAAATGAATCTAAGATCCTTTGAGTTAAGGTGTTTTTCGTTATGGAAAGTAAAATCAACACAAGCAGTGGTTTGTTGACTGTGCAGAGAATCATTGCGCTATTGCTCGTAGTGATGTGATGACGTGAGCTTCAATTGTTATTTTTTAAATATATTTCAAGTGTGTGTTTTTGAATGTCGAGTTTCGATTTTTAAAAGTTGGAGTTGTGGATTTTGTTTTTCTGAGAATTTCGTGTGAGTATTCCTCTTTTTCTTATTATTTTATACTTTGTTGGTAATTTTTGGTTTTCCAAGAAAATGTTTTTGGAATGGAATCGCAAAATACACATTTTTTTTTTACAAATATTCAAATAATATAGTAGTGGCTTTATTTGTACGTTTTACCAATAATAAGATTTTGTCAACTTTTCATATAAACAGTCAAATAATCGAAATGTTGCAATTGTATTTGGAGAAACTATTTTATTTTTAGTGGATTTATTTTCTAACTGAGAAATACCCCATTAATATTAACAAAACGATAGTTTTGCTGAAACTACCCTTATTATGATGACTTAAAAAACAATGTAGGTACGGGTAAGTAATTGAATAATAAATTAATAAGGTTACATAAGGTTTAGATAAAATAATATAAGGAAAGATGATAATGATTTTATATCAAGTTTTATCAAGATATAAAATGTTTGTATCCTAAATAATGATGTAAAAATAATTATTCTTATTTTAATACAACATTATTTATTCTACACAGTGTTATTCTGTCCATTTGGATAAATATCCTAGTAAAATCATAAACTAATAATACCAAAAACTGTAAAAAGATTTTCCTTCCTAAAAACCCCCAAGAAAAAAAAAATTAAATAATAAAAAAAAACAGACAAATTCACCTACCTCATATGTAAACCGTGTCGGGTAAACTGTGACAGAACAATTACATTCTCAATTGCAGTCATTAGCAGATAAAGATCAGCTCGTGCAGTCGTATGGAACTGCCGTCAACTGCACCAGTCATATGGATAGGGAATTTTGATGTTAATAATAACAATATTTCCGCACTAAAAACTGTTGCTTTTCATGGGCAAAAAGACCACTGTGGCTTTCGAAACTGTGATTGTTGTTTTAGATTATATTGGCAGGTGGAAGAGACAAGTTTTATGTGTGTAGTGCAGCAGTGACTTTGACTGCTGCGGTATGTCCAATTTTTTTTTACAACAAAGGCTTATAACGAAAATGTATTAAATCATTATTGAAGTTGGGGATATTTAATTTTTTAAGATGAAAAAAAATATTTTGATAGTCTATATTCAAAAGAATCTACAAATTAGAGCTCCCAAATCACGTCTCCGTGAGTTTTTGTCTAAACATGCATCAGGAGAATGATTATTACTGAATAAATTAATAATTTATCTAAAATTCGCTTTATTATTATAGTAGAAAAAACGAACTATTTTTAACAAGTAATTGTTATTTCAAACAACGAACGGATAACATACAATTTCAACGAGGAAAACCTTGCAATTTCGCGTTTTTTTTGTAATACGCCTCTAAATTACTCGTCTTTTTTTAAAATAAAGTAAGTAACCTACTTACTCCTTATAACATCAGCTATCTGCCAGTATAATTCCTGTCAATATCGGTCCTGTTGTTTCGGAGATTAGCCGGAACAAAGAGGCAGGCAGTTTATGTATAAGTACCGTATAATTTATATTTTCATACGCATTCAGTAAAAAGCTGTTATTTTAAAATTACAAACAGACACTTCAATTTTATTTATTTCTATGGATATAGATCGTTACTTCGCATAAGCAACTTCCATATGGGTTAGTAAACAACAAGATAACTTTAAACTTATACCTATGTTAGTAAACTTATGTATTATCTATTTGGAAACCAGGCTGTTGCTTAAAATGCATCTTTGAACATCACTTAACAAAGGAGAATCGTACCTCCACGCTATGGTCTTCAGGATGGAGTTGGAGTTGTATATAGATGATATGAACATGGAGCCAATAATAATACTCTTCTAGTAAACCCTTTGTGGATAAATACATACCTACATTAGTTACATTTCAACAGGTAAACTATCTGGTGTGGTTTATTCGAAACTTAAAAAAGTTAACATTACATTTCATCACAAATGCAAAAGCATGTGTGCATTTTGTGCCAAAGCATTTAAGTTTTTCAAAATTGAAAATTTATAATTACCGTTTATTATAGGTTATAACAATATCAATCGGCCCAAACTTACTGTGTCTGTATGCACCACATAGTCATGTCGGACTGTGTATACGCACTTCCCTGTACTCAATCTAATTCGTAGCTGCCTGTTTCCGACAGACAATTAATTACTGCAGGAAACGTTTAACACTTTGGCTATATCGGAAAAACCATCACAGTTATAAAATGCGACAAAAACAACATAGAAAGATATAATGAAAATAAGAACAGTTAAAGCAAATTAGATTAAATACTTAAGAAAGGCGGTTGAAACACTCCTCTCTTCGTAACCGGGTGATAGTGCCAATTATAATGAAAGGGCTAGACCTGTCTTGTTAGCTCAGCACGGGCAATAGCCCTTCTTTGGTACCAAACCGTGGTACCTATCCATTTAGAAAATAATTGACAGCTGCATGTGCGCTCCTATACTACAAGTTGCTTCCGAGACCCTAGCATGAACACGTGACTCAAAAAACGTAAAATTGAAACAATTTTGAATCAAAACCATAATAACTGTTTCACACAAGGTTTTCAAGGTACTTTTTAGTGACAAACGAAATAAGTACACGGTACATTTTCAATTTTTTAAATCGTTAAATTTTACGTTATATGTTTACTCAGCGCGTTCGTGCTATATCCACTGGAGTAAGAAAACCATGACATTAAGTTTTAAAATTTCAATAATTTATATGATAGTAAATTAAACATAAAATGAGACCATCAGTAACTGTTCTAAGTGAACAATTATCAATTCAATCAATCTTTTTACACCTTTACAGCTGAGAAATGCGCGTATCAAATCCAATCATCTTATTAAAATGAGAAACATATATGTTTAATATCTGATGTGAAAGCAAGCAAGCTGTAGTGATATGCAGATTTTGTATGAGAATTAATTATTGGAAAACCTGTCATTATATTGTGTGAAATTGCTTTTTCTTATAAAGATCAACGTAATGGCTTTGGATAATAGTTAGCTCCCGGTCTATGTAACAGCTTGATGCTAAAGAATTTGAGTAAAAAGTGATTTATGTTTGACAGCTTTATTTAATCACTTTGGATTCGATTATAATCTTGTTGTTCTTGGTAGAATAGCTGGTTGGCTATAGTTGTTAGGTACGAAACTTGTAAAACTACCCATTTGAATGCATTTTCTTACGATACACCTGTTTTATAAGAGTACAAAGGTTTGTCGGTCTGTCGTTCTCGTTGTTAAAGTTCGGTTCTGTTGTTTCTAAAACAATAAAAGCTTATCTAATAACTCCTAAGAAACACTTTTTTTTTAACTGTGGGTTTTGAAGTGGTGGTCCTTCGAGCCGGATACCTTCTCAATGCTGTTAGATGATTTTAGGAGGAAATTGGAATTCAATTTCACTTTATTGTACAGACGCCAGCACATCAAGCTACCCGAAACTATCAAATTTTTCCAATCAACCTTGACCCTAATTCTTTAACAATAAAGTTGAAAATCTAATAAGGAAGTTTGACAGATTTGTAGCTTGATATGCTGCCATCTGTACAATATCTATTTCATGTTTTTGCACGTAAATGTACGGAATGAACCGTATCATATCGAGTTGACACCGTCCACGGTCTGTCACGACGCAGTAGCAGTATTGCGCTCGATTTGATCACGATTTTGCATGAACAAATGGATTGATGATATTCAGTCCCTATTTTAGACTAGAAATCGGCTTTTAACTTTGTTTTGCTACCAGTTAGATGCATTTGGTAGTCTTTGGTATGCCGTATAATATGATTTTGTGATAGGTCATCCTGGTTTTTTTTTAGAATTTAGGAGATGCATGAAATGATGAGATTCAGGTCTCGTCCATAAAAGCTAGTCTCAACCAAAACCAAAGGTCAGACCATATTCATTGGTGCTGGTACTACCAATCTATCTAGAATGTTGAATATGTAGGTACCTAACAGTCAACATTTTATCCTATAATGGCAAAAATCGGCTTGAGATTCACATAACTTTCTCAACGGCCCTTTTTTGGCAGTTTTCCCATTGAGAAGTCAAGACAAAACTCATGGAAAATTACTTTAATAACCGTGCAAAAATAAAAGTGCATTCGAATACCGCTGGGGTATTGTCCCTAGAAAGTGGTCTGCAAGTGGGCCAGTGCACTTGACTTAGAATAAATAATTCATGTTTATAACGCAAAGCTGATTCGATAGCCAGGAGCCTGAGGCGTTCAATTGTTAATCTTTACGATCTTTACGATCTTTGTGATAAACGCGACTGTGGTTCGAAGTGGAGAGAGCATGGGAATGTGTGCCCGCATATGTCTTGCTAGCATTCCATGTCTATATTTATGGCTTGAAAGTTTTTTTTTGGGAATGGCATCTCGCAGGTCAACCTAGGAGGTTGTCATCTGCTTAACTAGACTATCCTGTGGGTGCCTTAAGTGAGATGTAAAGGCTTGCAGCTAGGGAAAAAAACTTACGAACTAAGCGACTATACGCTAAAGGCACCCCCTGTGATGTACGAGCCTTGGTGTAGGACGTCGCTGGGGGAGGACAGCAAAGGGTCAGGTTGAACCTGAACAATATTATTTAGGGGCTGATTTAAAGCTACAGGCTCAGCGTCGCAAGCTGGATGACTTGAAGGTTAGCGTAATCAGTTTATATGCTTGTCACTGTCTCCTCTGCGTTCTCCTACCTATGAGTAGAGAGGGCCGTTCTGTTATCAACTACACGAATCCTACGCGGGTTGATATAATCAGTAGTCTTTGACTTTCTGGTTCAAAGGCGTTCTAGTTCCTTCACAGTGATTTTCTTCCTTTTTAAGACCAAGACAGTTGGAATGAAATTAAATTAAATGAAAAAAAAAAGTCCAGCGCCTGCCTGGTTATGAACCCACAATCTACCATCTATACCTCGTAAGTAGGGGCTATTAGTATTGGGCTACCAGTGCTTGGAGGGATATTATGGCAAAAAAAAACTAAAAATAGTTACTAACGTTAATTCTTACGAGATTTATAATAATTTAAGGTTTTCCTAATACTACATTTTAAATCAAATTGCGATTAGAAAATCTACTGCTGTATGACCAGTCGATGATCTTCATAATACGTTAAAAGTTTAGGAAACTACCATTTAAAAAAAAAACACCAGTTGCCAATGATTTATGCAAGATTTTTTATTAAGGATCTCTCAACAATATTAGAATAGAATCACTAGCTACAAAATCAGCGCTGAAATACGAAGTAATATTTCATACGTCATAATTATGCAATGTATGCATTACGGAATATGCGTGAAGATAATGAACTGTCACAAATGTTTTCTTTTCAATTACAAATTAACATCGTACAGCAGTTAGTTACGCAATTTATTAAACCAAACTGACTGATCTTGGAATTTTAAAGAAATGTGTATCAGTTTTGTTCTGATCACGCAACTGCCAAATCGAGGCATGTTCTTGTTTATACGTACCATCGAGTTCACTGACGGTGGACCAATTTTCACCCTCATTCTCTGAGTAATAAGGTTGAAAAGTGGTCCACCGTCTGTGAGCACGGTAGTACATAATACGACAGACTTTATTGGCATTCTTCACCAAAGTGCATTGTCTTTATTTTCCGGGATGGAATTTTATAAAATGTACGGAATTCGCCAAATTGACATAAATTAAAAGGACATTGGCAACGGGTCACACATCGAATTAGTTGAACTCATCTTGAGTTCAACTTGTAACGTCTACGAGCTTCCTGGCTAGTTAGATTCGTTATACGTCTTAAAATAAACCTACAATATAAGTAATTTTAAAATTCTTAGTTGCCCATGTGCTGTGACACAAAACTTACTATTTGTATTCTAACTATTCATTTTTGCATTCATATAAGACCTTCCTTTCTAATAACACTTACAAAATAGCTTAAACTTTAGGATGCATGTTGAATTTGTCATCCAAGTTCTAGTTTTCATACTCCGGTGTCACTTGTTTAAAGCATTTGTAGCAAATAGTTATCTTAAATGCTAAAGAGTTTTTTTGTATGCCTACCAAGCTAGTACACGCCATTTCTCTCGAGATCTCGATATTCCATTGTTTATCATAACGGATTACTTAATTATCTTAACCATAAGTGTCAAATGTTAATTTGCTCTGTAAATCACACACGCAAACACCATAAATTAACAGAGTGCTTAGGCTCATCTGATTATTTGTAAGTGAAAGTAAACACTAAGAATAGCGCCATCTATCCAATTAGATGATATCTCCACGAATCTTTATTGAAAAAAAAACATACAACTGTGATCCTAAACCAACACTTTGAATCTGTACAAAGAGCCGTTCATTTTAAAGTTCTCACAGAAACAATAGGCCTTCTTGATGCTCATACAATCGATAACCTTGCTTGAGAACACGACCTATTCCCAGTGTACAGTACAATGTTAATACAAATACTGTGCTTATAGAGACAAAAAGTGGAAAAGTGATCGGATTTTATAGACTCTTAACCTGCAAAATGAGGGTGTACACCTCTGTCTAACCTTTTAGGTATTCCAGGCGTTTTGGATTCCTTCTTTATTATATTCTCAGTCTCATCCGTACTCCACATTTAATTATTAGATAACTATCAGGTATAAAGACGCTGCTTCATCAACATAATTCATAAAGAAATAATTCAATCTATGGCATAATTGGGCTTGACTTCAGCAATTTTGATTTTTCTTCGTGGTATAACAATACCCGTGATTTTAATCACGGGTAAACCTGTATCATAGACAGATTTACCCATGTTTATTCTAACTGTAAGTCAATGTATTACCTTATGGTAATACATAGATAAACCATTTGAGCCTGGTGGTCTTTCCAGGAATAACATGAACAAAATTGTATAAATTTCTTGCCAACGTAAATGATGATATCACCCTACAAGATAACAGTAATTACAAAGAAATCCAATACACAGAAGCCCTTACCAAGAAGATTACAGATGATTACGACGATAGCTTACCATAAAACGATATAGCTCGTTAGTCTAACGAGAAGGCAAGTCACTCGACATCAGCTGACTGTAATTATGATGCACAATTTAACATAGAACTATTCGTTGAAGAGATTAAAGGTTATGGAAGAGATTGAAAAGAAATAATAGATGTAGCAGCGATTATAATCTTTAAGATAATCTTTAACGCTCCATGCGTGATAATTCGTGGGTTTCGATGGGAAAATGTTTGATGTACAATGGTTTTCATTTCTGTATCTTAAACCTAATTTTATTCAGAAAAACTACTGTTTTCTAGACTCAGTATGGTTATGGTTGACGTTATTACATTCTGGTTTCTGAGGCATTTTAACAAAAAGTGTATATTTTTAAGTGTGTGTTTTTTTTAAGTGTGTGTGTGTTTTTTAAGTGTGTTTTGGTTCGATATCGCGATTCAGAGGATTATAAATAACTTTGTCGAAATCTATTGTTTCGACAAAGTTATTTTAAAGCGTTTTGAGAGTTCATCTGAGGACCTCAAAAACTAATGAACTATATTGTCGTTTGCAAACAATACAGAAGACAAATCTTGATCTGAAGATCTCCAAAATCTTGGTCTGTTTTCGTACTTAATTGTCCATTACTAGCTTGTTTCGCTTGACTGGCAAAACAAAACATTGTTTCTTATAAAATTATGGTCCTATCATGAACCAATATTATATTAGGCTCCCAGTTCCCTAGAACTAAAGGCCAAAGGCCAGCTATTCTGCCCTAGACCGTAAACCAGCCAAATCATAGGTGAAGGTCAAGCGCAAGTCTTCGCGAATCACTTTTACTCCCAAGTCACGAATTTCACGATACTTTTGGAAAATCATCATCAGGTACCAAAATTCGTGACCATAGACAACACAGTGAGAACATGATTATATTTGACCTGAATTTCTAGTTACTCGTGCGTTCATAAAAATAAGGATAATAATATGTAAAAGAAATATGCTTATGTTAATGATAAGAATAACGAGATTCTGATTTGAAAATCTTCATGCATGTGAGTGATTTTGAGTAAGTAATCTCAAGAGCAGTTTTTAAAGCGGAAAATGATGATGTTTTAACATCATCATTTGCATTTGCAAGCATCAATGTCTATCAAGACTGACACCTAAGTTGAGTTGATATAGTAAATTATTTGAAATATTATATTGTTTACTTCTTCATTCTTTATCGTGTGGTTAGTGCCTAACCTGGTGTCGTTTTTATGCCGCCCGTGGGCCTCTGACTTGGCGTTACATGCCGTCGAGAAATTGGTTTCCTCACGATGTTTTTCCTCGCCGAAGCTGGTGATAATAATTATAAAATACGCACATGAATCCGAAAAATCAGAGGTGTGGGTCTTGGGTTCGAACTCGAGATCTATGACTTGGCAGACAGACGGTCACATCACTAGGTAATCACTGGTATAGTTTGCTGAAATAATTGCTTTTCAAGTAGTTTCTCTATAGGTACTTATAAATATTAACAAACAATGCCTGTACATCACAGACTTTAAAAAATTGCCAGTACCTACTGTGCATCGAGTGGATTGTAAAACTGATGACATTTTGGGCTTTTCAAAATTTTGATTTTGGGCCGTTCTGCACTAATTCACAGCTCACGACAATCCATCACTCTTGAGGGACAAATTAAAGTCATTACATTACAAGATTTACTCTAAAACCACTTCTACTGTAATCTGTAGTGGCCACCAAAATTAGAATCTTATTTTTATCGTAGTAAAGTTTTATTTCATAGAGCCATCATCTTACAAGAGCGTTAGGTAGTTTTCAAACAACTTAAATGCTTCATTATGTTCCAAGTAATTATGGTTCCCACATTCATCTTATAGAAAATGGTAGATAACAGAAAGTGCAAATTTAAAAATACAAACATTGTATGGTATTGTTTGTATGCTGATTTATATGAGAAATATTATAATAGAACTGTTTAAGTAACTGTTATTTTTAATAGGAAGTTCTGTTTTTTTTACTCCTTAGCTTTTCTCTTCCTATTAATTTCTTCGCGGGCTTTGTATCCCGCAACGAAATTAATAGACGGTGTTTTTTTTTTCTCCGGGATTCGTCGAGTTTCGTAACCTCGGCGCTTTTCTGGTCGTCGCCACTGTTGATTCTGGAGGAGTTGCAATGAATGGGAATAGTGACAAAAGAGGCCAAAAAAACAAAATACGTATATTTTATATAACACTAATGAGTTAAATCAAAATGCTCTCGAGGGTCATCGTAGAAATGGAAAATAAATAAATGAAATGCAAAATTATTTGGAGCACCATTTATTAAAATAAAATTATGAAAGTTTTAATGAAAAAATTCGAATTAAATTGTTTTTAATTGATTGTAAACAGGAAATAAAACGTTATTTATTGCCTTTAAAAGCATGAGATAATTTTAATAAAACCAACTTACTAATCGTGTCTTGTATATGTCACAATAACCAATCAACATCAAGCTTCAAAATCAGTTTAAATGGGAATTAAGAGAACTTCTGTATAAGCTTAAGCAAAATCAGCCACTGTTGCACACAGGCAGTCCTGACTGCTCACATCCAGTTTCAAAGCAAACTAAGAGAGAGCTTGTTTGCTAATTAGCCTAACGATGTTTCAGTAATAAATTACTGTTAACTTACTAGTATTTAAAGCCTATTACTTGTGATTCATAAAGCAAACTGTTTAGCTATGCTACGTGATGTTCGACTACTTACGTGCGTACTTTCTTGGCAAGAAAGCAATAGAAATACTTGAATGTTACTGGCTAGCTTTTGGGGACAATTTGTGGAGTTCTAGTCACTGACAGAGCGACCGTGAAGTCGTTGAAGTTCAAATACTGCCCCTTTGAACTTTGATAAAAGCCCTTCCCAACTATTGTTTCTACAATATTTTATTTTATACCCATAGTACTTACAAAGCCACGGACCCGACTGTCATTTTTAGAGCTTTGACAGTAGACACGGGTGAAGCTCGAAAAGCCAACAACCAGTCTTACCAAGGGTTATCCTGGTATCCAGTCACTAGTTAGGTCAGCTCTAAAGTATGCAGCTAAATCGATTCGTCTGATACCCAACAGAGCTAAGAAAAGGCTAGGCAGATGATGATGAGTTCGCAAAAGTAATATTAGTCACACTTGTTTTTTTAAAAATTCGTAATCCAATGATCTATTCTCAACACCATTAAACGTTCACGCAATCTACATATACAAATAACGTAAACATCACAATCAAAAGAAAGTGAAACCTGTCTAGCTGTTACAAACATTAAACTGTTACTAATAAAACAATACTTTTATTGCAGATTCCGTTGACGAAGCAAAAACTATAAGAAACTAGAAACTTTATGATGGCGGATAAACCGTATCAAGATTGGAACAAACTTGTATGAAGGGATGTGAAACAAGATTGGATCTATGAGAAACCGCGGATCAAGAGCGTTCGAGGAAGTTGTGGACGGAAACATTAATATACAAGAGGACGAACACGAAAAAATCGAAAGTGCGGATAACAAAAAGAGAATACAATATTTGGACAAGTAACGGTTCATTGACATTCAAGTTGATGTTGCATAAAATTTGTATGAGGACTGTAAAAATCTATACTGAAGAGAAATATTTTATTGTATTGGAAATCTGTTTTTACGATTGTATCCAGTTGTGCATGGAGTGCGTCGACAAGAGAATTGCACTTTCAGTCTTTACTTGCACCAATTCGCTACACTGGTAATCAAAGACTGATCGAAGAAAGGAAAATCGTTTATCTTTATTGGCATCACTCATTGTTTGCAACATACTTGCAGCGCACGAAGAAAATACTACTGATTTATTAGAGAAAGCAAATAATATACCCAATAGAAATCCTACCGAAGAAGTCAAAGAACAACAGTTCTCAAGATTATTAAGTCATCAAAGGCAAAAATCAGCTTGTTAAGTAATTGAGTATCATCACAATGAAAAGATAACATTACAACGTAATTGATAGTTGCATAGAAACCTATTATTTGCTTTAACAAAATTGTAATTTGCGGTTGAAAATCTCTAATAGCTTTTTGTTTCGACGAAAATTTTGAAGATGCAGACAAGACAATTGGATTAGCAACGGTAAATGTAATCTTGCGCGGTGTAACCTTTACAAAGGTTATAAGAAACGACGATGATATTATGAATCGTAATAAAGTAGTACTTTTGCTAGTGAAAAGAAAGAGTTATATGGAAGAAAGGAAAGTGATACAAATTATTGAAGAAATGGAGTGAACGAGCAAAGGTAGGCACTACACTGGACAAATGTATTTGGCAGGTGAGTTCTTTTTATTGTTATTACTACTGCAAAAAATAGCCAGTAATACGTCATTTCAACAGTAAGATGAATAAAGTAGGTAACAGAAGGAACGCCTATTGAAACTACTATAGCACAAATTTCTTAGCTAATATGTCTAATATAGAAGAAGAATCAAATATAGATTGAAATAAATATAACTTCTAAAACAAACAACTAGCAATATTAAGGATGCTAAGAAAGCAAAATACATAAAGTCGGAGGAATCCGTGAATTCAAAGTACGATTTTATGTTTGTATGCATTGTAGAAGTCATTTTTTAATAAACTGCTGAAGCAATTTGGATATAACGACTGTCATTGTCGTTTTAACGAAAAGCATAGGTGAGAGCTATGGCATGATTTTCTCACGATGTTTTGTTATAAAAAAACTTATACGCCATAATTTTTCATTTTATATTTGCTATAATTCATATTTATGTTATATGCGTGCAAAACTGTACGCAACACTATAACTACCGTAAACTTATTTGAAGCAAGTTTGATTAATTGCCATTTAACTAGTTTAAACCGTGACTTCGGCCGCATTATGTCGTTCCGTATATTTTTGCGTGATTAATCAAAAGTTAAATAACAAACTTGTTTATGATTTCACACATTCACGCATATTGATTATAAACGTAATGTAATGTTAATCTTTGATGTAAAGATACGTCACATAACAGTTTTAAAATAATGATAGGCGTTGTCGATCACAAACAAGAAATTTTCAGTGATGTAAAAGTGTTATGCCCGTTGACAAACGTGTAAGGATGCAAACCGGATAGTTCAAAGACTAGGTTTTTTTAAACACATTAACGACCCATTCAGGATCCCAGTGCTATTTATTTGATTCTTCAACAATAATCATTTTGATATTTACGTTGTCGTGTAGACAGAATTTTTCAAACATACGAAACAATTGATTGAACATTTCCTTCAAATCCTTTGGATTGTGATACACAAGAAGTGTGATACTTTTGGCTGCTGTTTTTCGTGCAGGTTCAAAATCAAAAAATCAAAGCATTTATTTCAAGTAGGCCAATTACAGGCACTTTTGAATTGTCGAAACAAAGACAGCAATAAAAAATTAAGCTACAGTCCCAGTCACAAGACATAATAACTGTGAAAGTACTGTAGTTGCCCATTCCAAAGCGTAGATCTCTATGGAGAAGAATGGGCAAGAAACTCCATGGACACTCTTTTAAATCATAATGTTTTTACAAAAAATCTTGGATACATCATTCTTGTAGAGATGGTACATTATGTGAGAACGATGTAGCAAGACGTGCACGTTAAAAGTGTCCACAGTACAAAAAAAAGGCAATTAAAAAAACAAAATAATTAGTTCAAATAAACCGTGGCAACCAAGAGATGACCAGTCACAACTGACAGCGCCCGTTCACGAACATGACGCATGGATCAGCCATCATTCAACTCAACCATTTTGAAGGGAACTAAATGACCCGACACACACGCCACCATCAGCGAGACATTTGAGTGAGCATGACATACTCTTAACCGCCAGGGCACATTCAAGTCGAGAAAAAATAAAAAAAATAGGTTTCCTGTGACTGATAGCTTTCTAGTACATAGTACTCACACAATATAGGCTAAGTATGCTGCTATATAATACTAAAAAGATTGAATTTATACAATGCAAAGACAGTTGAACAATCTTCAGCAGCCCCAACAATACTATTTAATGCTATCAATTTATGCGCCCCTGTCCTTGTGGAGCAGGACCAGCATTGAGCCAAGCATTATTATCAGCGATATAATCGCCCAACTTGTAATAAGCTTGCTTACACAGTGTGCGTTTAATGCATGTTTTAAATTTCGTCTCATTAAGTTCAAGAATCCTTTGTGGTATTTTATTATAGCATCTCAAACAGTACCCCAGGTTCTGTTTTGTACTGGAATTCATCTGACACTTAAATAGGCCCGGTGTCGTAAAGCTTGTTAGGCTAGCTAAAAAGTTGTGCTAGTACCTACAATCATACATAGAAGCCGTTGTTTTTATTATATTAGTGTGGTCTATGGTATATATGCAATCAACTCCGTTAGAACCACTTGTAACGAAGGGACCACCAATAGCAACACTGACTAACGTTTTTTACACGAGTTTCTCTAATATTACTTAAGATGAGGTAGCTATCTATTGCTTTTCAAAAAACAAAGGTAAACCTATTGATAGCCAAACCTTAGAAGTACGAGACAAAAAGGGCCATAGAATGTTTTTGTTTGGAGTAGGTACTTTATAATTTGGTGTTGACAAAAAAACTCGTTGAGCGGCAGTCGAAGAAAGTGGTAGCAGTGATTTAATTTAAATTAGAGTCAGTAAACTAGTGAAACTCTCCTCGTTTTTTGTAGTTCAATATGGAATAGAGGAGGTGGATATGAAGGAATCACTTAATGAATCTAAAGGTGTGATATTTCGTTCAGCCACGGTTACAGAACACACGGTTTTAGAACAAATAGTCACTGGCGACAAGTGCACTTTCTATTAGGAGTTTACGGCACCCAGTAATGCTTGTTCCTTCTGTGTTTGGGAAAATATTGTTTCCCTTTTACAGTACCTGTTCTTAAAGTACCTTTTGCAAAAGGAGAAACTTTGAATTCATAATTCTATACGACCGGAGTTTCACTGATTCAATCAAATGCTTTAATTTCATATGAGTGAGGCTTAAAGTCAGTACGTCAATCGAAATCAGATCAATATCTTTCACATTAAAATCTTTCATAACGAAAACTGTGAACTTGGTTGCAAGAAAGCGACATACGCCATTATTTTCATCACAACATTATAAAGAGTGAGAAATTTAAATTTAAATTTCACATTATTATGAGCGCAAAAATGTAACTCCGCATATTTCTGACGAAAGCTTAATAAACGTTACGTGTTTAGAGTATAAAACTAAATAAAGCAAATACGAAATAAAAATATTCTGCAAACGTACTATTTTCATACTTATTGGCATTCATGGCTTCACTTTTGCCTCATGGGACAGTGTGTGAATCATATAGTAAAACTAACTTGTATTCCTCGTTAAATTTTGGATTAGTATCTAAGTATTCTTTATATTCTGTTCTTTCCTTTCCTAGAAAATCATTAGGTACTCTCTTTCTCTACATTTTCAAATTTGGCTAGTTAGACAATTGCCTAGCATCATTTTTTTGTACCCTCTACTTCGTAGCTGCTTTTTCAGTTGTAATCATTTCCGTTGATTATAGTATGTATGTTGCTTTAGGGAGAAGTCACTTTAGGGCTCAGGGTTAATGGCCATAAATGAACACAGGTACTGCGCCGTGACTCCATTTTCATAACCTGTTCATGCTGTCATTGCTGATTGACATAACGGAAACCACCAGGTATAGGTACATGGAACAACATAACATAATATCACGCTTATAATCCACGAAGAGCTTGGTTGAGGTGTACCTAATAATACACCCACATTTAGCCAGTTATGTTTAAGTCCTATTTAATAGGGGGCGAGCCTATAGCCATCAACCGGGCACAAATCTAGACTCCGTGGCTGCGACTGAGAAAATCCTAATGGAATAACCCAATAACACTTTGCCCGACCTGGGAATCGAACCCAGGACCATTCTCAATGCTCAGCAGTCGGAACAGCACAGGGAACAACTAAATTGAATTACGATGACTCGAAACAAAAGTTGTCCTTACACTTGCGAAAGAGAAATCAAGTGCTTTATTTTGCAGCTCATTACAAATTCACGCGGTGTAGGTAGCACTCTCGCCGTTGCCATGCACTTAAACTTGACTTCTATAAATATGAAACGTCACGCGTTTAGGCTCAAAGATCACAAGAAACGCGTTTGTCGTGACGTTGTCACAGTCAATGAAATAACAGCTGATGACAATCAAAACCTTGTCATAGAATCTGGGGACTTTAAAACAAAATTGGGTAAAAGTTTAGGAATTAAAACGAAATCAGGGTAGTTCACGAAATAAAAATTTATTATGGTAGGTTGCATATTATTCATCATGGTCCTGCCCTTTTCCCAATTCATTTGGGGTCGGCGCAGCATGTCTTCAGGTTCAGATCAAGATGCATATTCATCAATATGATTCACGACCGATTTGTAAGATAAATCACAACTATAACGCTAAATCTAGCATCTTCTACTACTTTTGTAACTTTTAAGAGTTACGTGGCAAATTTACAAAAAAAAAACCAAAGTAAACATTCACAAAGTGAATTAGATACAACGTCTACCTACATAGAACATTACAGCCTATGCGAATTATTATCCTCCTCAAAGTTACCTCTGAGAGTTCACTTTTCTAACTCACGTTTCCAGCTAGTTTATCAATTTCGTCTATCTATACTTCAGTGGTTGTCAACATTGTACCCAATACTTTTGCGAAGTTAATTGGTTTATGTTGAATCAATCAATTAGCCCATTATATTGTAGTCCAGTGCTGGATTTAGAACTCTCCTAAGCTGCGCTATTACACCTTCTGTCATAATTATATCATAACATATTCTGTCTTCTGCATCCAGTCTGTACCACCTCTTTAAGGTTTTGTCGGTCCATTTGGCAGGGGAGCGTCTCTACTTGAGGACTCGTTTGATCCATCGACCATTGGTACTTCGACAAACAATTCAGCATGTTTGCTTTGGAAACTAGTATTGTTATAATATTCATAATCATAATTAGCCTTTAATGTGCCCAATGCTATAACACACGTCACACAGATCTTCTTTCTGTTAGAGGTTTGTAATAAAAATATGGCAGAATAAAATGAGTGAACAAGAAAATTGATCAATTAAACTTACTGCTGTCATTTTAATTGTCATCCCTCTTCCAGCAAGATTACCAATTTACCATGACCGGTCAATGGGGTTATTGCCATTGTCACCGTTCTTGACGGATAAATTGTTCATAGCAATTTGAATTTAGCAGACAGGATTCATCCATGTGATAAAACTCCTCAATAGCAAGGTAAGGTAAATCTTTGTAGTGAATAAAGTTCAAATCATGGACATTACTAATAAACCGGTGCAACTTGGCAAAATAAAGAGTGACCGTGACCTTGGCAAAATAAAAAGTGTCTGGGATGTCCTAAATGTCGATACAGCTACACTTTTGAAGTATGAATGAACGCCACGCACGCTAGGCCCAATTGATCTAAAAATGACCATCGAATCAAAAAGTAGCAAACCAGTAGGTAGGTACTTAATGCAGAGTTTAAATTTAATAAACAACAATTCTGAGAGCAAAAACTTTGAGTACCACTATTCCACAACTTTTGTGAGTAAATAGTTACAAGTTACAACCAACAGATGTTATCTGTCACGATTCTGTAGACACGTCCAATACTGTCGCTCTAATTATGAGATTATCTTGTCGTGACGAGCATGGGGTTTAGAAGAGTCACCGTGTTGAAAGGGGAATCAAGGATGAACGGCTTGATAAAGGAATATTTTGACAATCCACATTTTGTTATAATATAACATCCAAAGGCAGGCAATGTTGATACAAAGGGGCTTTAGTTAGTAAGGGATTGAAATGATTTTTTGTTGAGGTAGGTAGTATCAATTATATTCAATCAAATGAAAGAAATGAGAACGATACTTAGCCAAGAAATTCTTGTTTATTTATTGAGTATATTATGCGGGGTACCTACAAGAAAAAAACTTCTACCTATTTGATAAGCTTCCTTCTAAAGTTTGCTTATTGCTGGTCGTCTCAAAACGTTTAACTTTTCTTCTGAAATAATTGAAAACAGGAATGTAGTTTACTAGGTATTGGTTCCTAAGATCACAATCCTGTCTTCATAGGCCCAAACGCAATCACAGTCAAGTACTTTGTAAAATTGTAATGGCAGCGCCATCTGTTAGCAATTCGACTTACTAGCAAGCACGAAGTGGCAGTAAACGTGAAACTAAAATACTTTTACTCTCAGTAGATAGCAATATACTCAACTTGAACATAGTACGTCGTTTTAACGCCAGATGTCAGTATTTCAAGTTTATGGATAAACTAGGCTTCTTTTGCCTTCCTCCCTGCACGTCACTGTATTGTAAGTAACTACTAGACGTTTTATTTTTTGGTGTTGTAATAAAACGGGAAGGTATTTGGTTCGGCCTAGTTTCGTCTAGTTCAAATCAAAGGCTACCTAATCATGTGGGGTTACAAATAATAGATCGGTAGTTACCTACTTACCTATTAGTCGAGAGTATATGCAGCAGCGTCCTTATCGAATAGTGTGATTACCTATAACAGTAACCTAACCTACTATAATATCTTCCTGTATCAGTTTTGGGTATATTATTGAGAGATCGTTGCCAAAGAGAGATCGCTATTTGCCAATCATCGAATATAATATTTACACCATACTTTCTTGCTTTCCAGCTACGTTTTAATGTAGCCTTTTATCATCATCTTCCTGCCCTTATCCCATGTTACTTGGGGTCGGCGCAACGCGTTTTTATCTTTCATTCTCCCCTGTCAAACGTCACGCTATAATTTCCACCTTTCCCTTTCATATCATTCCTCACACAATACATCCATCGTTTCCTTGGTCTTCCTCTCCATCTCCATCCATCTATATTGTAGCGCCTACCTAGATAATATTATGGCTTGATAAGATCCTTTTTGGTAGATAACTTAACTAATACCTACTTAATCCTATACACTAATTACACCGTTAATTGAATGTAAATAACACGAAGACACCTAATCCTAAGTACCAAGAACTAATGAGTCAGAGTAGGTCGTATGTTAAACGCCCCGCGTTCACCTGCTTTCCACGTCATTCAATCATCTTGCCCCCGTGTACATGTTTGTCTATCCATTCTATGCCTGGAACACTAACACCGGTATCTATAGTCAAGTTAAAGTAATTACTTTAGCTTAAGCAATTACTTGTGTAAATTTTTTAAGCAGTAGACGAGAATTTAAAAGAATTAAGAACCGTTAAAGAAAGCAAAGCTAAGAATTCAAGCTTTTTACAGTTCTTACTTCAACCAATTACATAATAAAAATCGTATCTTATAAATGACATTTATTCAAGTAAAAATGACATTTACTCATTGACTTGTTCATAGATACGGGGGTAGGTAAAGGAATAGTTCACAGATGAGCACTATAGTGTATACGTACACATACCAAAATTCAAAAGCGATATTCTCGTGAAAACGTAAAATGATTATAATTAATGCAGTAGGAGAAAATCGCTATTAAAAGTTGCTGCGTATTTAGGTACATAGGTGGAAGGGACACCGACGCGATGCCTAAAATGGTAACCAGGTATTCAGAACATCATTCTGAACCCCCCAGATATAAATTTTTCATCAATATATATTTTTTAATCAGTTATATATACATTTCGACCGTGTAGATTGTTTTGCAGTTTTGTAGGAAAGAGCTGTTTTTTAATAACCGAAAAATATATGTGGAGGGTGTGGTCAGAATGGTGTATTGAATACGTGGCAACCATTTTAGCGGTGTCTTGTCCACTCTGTAAGGTTACAGTTGGTAAAATCCAAAAACGTGAAATAATAGTTTCTATTTTTTTTTATTTCGTAATAGCATGTCTTCCAAAATACTATTTTCGTGAAAACTTAAGATACTAATAATTGACTAACTAATTACTAAAACAACTGTGGAAAACCTGGTATTATTGTCAACTAACTCATAAACGCGGTTTCTCCCTCGTGGACTACGGTAATTGTCCCACGGAATCGTACTAGCTAGATAAAAGTATCCTATGCGTTAATCCAGGTTTTAGTTATATGTGTGCCAAATGTCATCCAAATCTGATCAGTAGTTTTTGCGTGAAAGAGTTACAAACATCCACCAACCTATCCATATTCACAAACTTTTGTATTTACATATTTTATTTATTGGGAAAACAACATTGACATATTAAATTGATATAAAAAACAAGCAAGAGCAAATGTGTTTATAATAGTAATAAGATGTGATACGATTTTGTACCGCTTAAATTGACATGTGAATTAACCACCACGACACAGCAGGAGTGAGGGAGACACAGCACAAACTATGGAAACTTAACAATTTTAGAAACTCTTCTGTAACCGAATTGACTGATATTTAGGAAAACGAAGTGAATGATAACGTAAAGGTTCGGGGGGGGGGGGGGTAAAAGAGAACAATATATTGCACCCACCCTAAATATGATGGAATAAGAGCAGGTAGACGATGAAATGACTGATACAAATTTTACTTGAAGATAACCAACCAGCAACGTGACGATTCATCTTCATCTTCCTATCCTTGTCTTATGTTACTCGGAGTCAGCGTAACACGTTTTTCTCTATCATTCGTCCGTCTGCCATCATTACTGCCTTTAAATCTTTTCTTTAGTCCTTCTGTGCCTCTCCAACCATCAATATTTAAATTCATCACTATTTTAGTCACATGCGTTTCATCCCTTCTCAACACACGCTTATGTCAAGACATACGACTCTTTTTCAACTTTTCTGTAACTGGCACCACGTAAACCAATTGCCTAATTTTTGGTAGAAGTACATTACATTCACCATGATTGATTATGCATTCACTTAACTTACATACAATTTATTTGGCATTTCAACTTGACCTGTGCCATTCTATTTCTTCTCTCTCGACTTACCGAAGTTCCAAATACGTAAGTATATTATGACCACTTTAATTGTGCAGTTCAAGGTGGCGCTGCTTGTCAAGCAAAAATGCATCGATATGTCAAACTTGGAACATTTATTTTAGCTCTGAGTTTTCCTGCCTGCACAAATAAGTTGGTTGAAGTGTGCGGAACTTGACTTATGTAATACGGATATGCTAACTATGGTCTACGAAGATGACTTATTACTTGAATAAACTGTTACTAAATTAAGTAGTGCTCAAAGATAAACGGAATGTATAAAGCATATATTATTATTTCTATTGGTGGTTATTATTAGGCTTGCGTTTGATCACTATCTCATCCACATTTTTCTCCTCTTCTCTCTCCACTATATTCTTAGTGTTGCTGAATTTAGGAAGTTTTATTTTAATATAATAAAATCAACGTGCAACTGAAGATATTTCACAGAGAGTATTGTTGGTTTGTCCATTCAGATTAACTGTCACTACACCTTCTATTAGATCATTAAATCTTAATGGCCAGAGATGCATGCTCACAGCTAGTCATCATGTCCTGGCTGGAGGATTATCCCGTTGCATTAGTAGAAAAGCAGCTCGTTCCTTGACACTGATGATCCTAATTTCTTTATTAGTCCAATAAGGTAACTTACAGTTGTATTGTAAGAAGTTTTCCATAGGCCATAGAGCGAACCTGTGTCAACAGCCAAGCATCCAAAGAATTCAAATATCCATCGACATTTTTGACATCTGAGGAAAACAGTAAATTAATTAACATACTAAACCTTATCGAGGCCGCATTTTTTGGACTTCTAATTTCTTTCGAAGGGTACGGAATCTAGTTTACCTGTGTCGACACAGTTCTTGTTGGAATTCACTGTGTCTTGTGTGTCCCAGTAGGGGAAGTGGCACGACATACCGTTATGCATCTTCGGCCGCCAGTCTATCGGTATACTTGGTGGTACCCGGGCGTATCACAACGGGTAATCGCGAGTTAACGTGAGTTTGTTTCAAGTATTAATTAACGGTAAGTTAACTCTTTTTTTGTGATGCGGTGCGTTCAGCCGTTTTTTGTTGGATTGCGTTATGAATTTGAAATTTTTCGTACGAATGCGTTTCTTATTGTTTCGAATTTATGGCATATTTGCCGCATTGTTTTGTTTAATTTTTTAATGAGGTAAAATGGCATCTTTCTGCTTTCCTCCTGAAGTAACTTATTTTCCAATATTTCCTTTAGCTTTGTATGGACGTGAAATGAGGTAATTAGGTTGTTATGATTCTCTAACCAATGTGCCAGCAACCTGTTACCCATGGGCTAGTGCATTCTTGCGGCCAAGTGCCTTCAACATCGCGTCGCGTCTAAATTATGGGATAGGTACTTTATATTTATCGGGCAGGGTTGCGGTTAAAAAGCTGAATGTGGTTATTTTTTTAATTTAGCGTTAGACTTTTATAGATTTCCATAGTATTAACAGCGATAGTCTATTTCTTTTGTTAGTGGGAAAACTTTATGAAGATTTATTATGATGATCTTTCGGTAGTGTTTACACCGATATTTTTTAAGTTGGAAAGTTTTCAACATGTTTTTAGTTTTGCCGCCCCCGATAACACCAATCTGTATATCTTGTTAATAATCTTGAATTAAGCCATCAATAAAATTGCTCAAAAAAAAGTAACAGACGACCTCGGCCGACAAATACAGTCGCTTTTAAAATTTTCGGTAAAATCTCAACATTTTTGTATTAACACAATCAATCAAATATTTCCTATCACATTATTGACTTTTCTAAGATACACTGAAATATTTTTTTTATGTTAAGGAACTCTGCTCACCTCAATTCAGATCAAAAGAGCGAAAATTCGCAAATGTCACAAGAAAATTAAGAGACAACTTATTCAGGTCCAAGAAAAACAAACAATACAGTCAAACGTTACTAAAATTGACCAAATAATGTCTTGCGTGTGTTCATTAATATCTGGTAACTTGCATGCACTTGCTAAATTATTGACATTGTGCCGGAGAGAGCATAGAGTTATGCAATTTGTAGAATTGCTAAACCACATAAATATGACTTGAGGTTAATTAGACAATTTGCAGTAATCAGTAGACAAAAGTAAATAAGTACCGTTTAATATTGTTAAACAGCAGAGATTCCAAAAAAAAACTATTTTCAAAAACAATTGGGCCCTCAATAAAGGCACAACTGTTGCTACGGTTAAGAAATGTAAAAAGACAGAAGGAATGAAGACTTTAATGCTGTAGGCTAAACCTACGTAATATTTATTTTAAAGGCTAACAACGGGGCCATGGAAGAAAGAAGGAATATGGGACAAGTAGGTTATCAGTAATTTTTATAAAAAGGGCATGAAACTAAAATTGTTGCCTTGAGAGGAAATATTTCATTAGCTGGTTATAATTACGAATCCATGAATTATAACCGAATCGATTCCAATTAGGCCCGAATATGCAATAGGCATTATAAATGGTTATATGTAATATAAAGTTACGATATTCATTGAAGACGTGAGTGCCTTAGATTAGGTAAAATGTTTACTAGAAATTACAGGATAATTATTATGCAATGCTATCACTGAATAAAATTAATGTTATGTAAACAATAAACAATGATCTCACAACAATGATCCAATTGTAAATCGACTAATAACATCCACTAAGGATGTCATTTGGTACACTTGTTTTATATTAAACATCGGAAATGGAAATAGATTCGTATAACACTTACGATAAAATACAATGAACACATGTCATGTAGACTTTACTTTTTGTAAATAACTTCATCACTGCTGATCTCAACGCGGTGAAGGAAAACATCGGGTCCCAAAACAAAAAAAAAAATCGAAGATGAAAATGCGACATCTATCTATCGTGATGATTAAAATGGCCCACGCCCTCTCACCCAAAGGGCCTTGGAGTCTTGTCCTAATCGAACTTTATAGGCTGATTATGCTAATTTGGAAAGGAATGGGGGAGGCCTTTGCCCAGCAGTGGCACAGAAAAGGCTAATTAAAAAAAATGCTAATTTATGTAAGCATGACTGTGGACGTTACTGCTTGATGCAAAATTCTGAACAATATTCATCGATGCCCGTCGTCTTTAAAAACAAAACTCACAATATCTCACTAACCTCCTTACAACAATGGCATCTTGACCACTGACAGTGTGTACAAACAAAATAATATAACAACGGGTGAAAGTGCCCCACCTTTGAAGACTGTGTAACGTTTTGTTTAAGATGTAAACATTAGCTGTACTTGTACCCATACTTACTCTTATCTTCTTAGAAATTGTACGTGGTCCTTGTCTCGCCTTAGACGTTATGCATGAATGTAGCTCATCTACATTTTTTTTTTCAATCTTTTTTTCTTTTTTCTTTTTCTCAATTCTGTTCTGACTAATTTTGTCACGGGATAAAAGACATTGCAAGATTCATTGCCTCGACACTTTTCTGGCGGTCGCCACTGTTGTTTCTGGCTTTCAGGAGTTAATACCTATTCTAGTTCTTGTCTTATCTGTTTTAGTTAACAGACCACTATGTTTTGTTAATCAAATCTAATAATTCATATTATTCTATACGTCTCTTTAATATATTCTCAAAATAAAATACATTTTTTATTCTTTATCTCATGATTCATCATTCAGTCATCATCATTTGCCTATCCTTTTACCAACTATGTTGGGATCGGCTTCCAATCTAACGGGATGCAGCTGAATACTAGTATTTTACATGGAGCGACTGCCTATCTGACCTCTGCAACCCAGTTAGTCCTAGGTAATACGATACCCCATAGTAAGACTGATTGTCAGACTACTACGACCACTTTATCATACAGTCGCTACTTCGAAAATCATACAGTGCTGTCAATATTGATTATAGTGTTTGTGAGTCCACCGGCAATTTGAATGAGATTGAAAATCTTATTGAATCTGTATGCATTCTTAGCTCTGCATCGGTGTTATATTTCCCTACACTGAATCAAGGCTACTTTCGCTCAAAGATTATTGCGTTTTAAGGGCGCTTTCATTTAGTACAAGTTATCCTTGTTATATTATACGTAGGTATAACGCTTTCTCCGTCCATCCGGGAGAGATTTGGTGCTTTTATTATTGTAGTTAGTCGCAAACTCTCATCGCGTTTCGAGGGCTTGGAGTGTTTATTGATATATGATATCGTGGGTAAGTACGAAGTACCAGTGTTTGGCTAGATTAAGAGGACTATTTACCAATCGGTATCTACCTATACCTAAATCGGTATCTATTCACGGTCTTCAGTACTCTGGTCACGTCTCTTGCGCCACCCATTTTCCCTGATGACTTGTCGCTAACTTACTTTGCTATGACATCTCTTCAACCTGTTGCTGACGACTTTATTACAAGACTCCATGTTTCGACCACGTTGTCAACTATATAATTTCTTTTAGCTACACCACTGTATAGATAACTTCTGAAATCTGGGTAACCTTAACAACTGTAAAGATCAGACATCAGTAGGTTTATGCGAAACTAAAAAATAGCCGAATATCGTGGATAAAAGAATCGGTCATGCACTTGCTACGGCACGCGACTAGGCCAATTTGGCAAAAAAGTCTAGAACCTAGCTATAAAAAGTGAAGAGTTTCACAGACAAGTTTAAATGTCAGTTGTGAGAAGTAGGTTTTTATGGCACTGTTAAATGATGTGATAAAATAGTGGCATTATTTATTCATTAGTGTCAATTCGTAAATTGCTGACGAATTTCACTTTCTTTACTGGCGTTCAAAACATGTTAGTGATTATTCTAGGAATAATATCAATGGCGCCATAGATGAGAGAAAACTGTAGAATCAAGTTTCTGACTGTCGGAAGATTGACAGAGTGTATGGGTGTGAGTGATAGTTAGGATCAATAAACATTTTTGTTACAAGGAAGACAACTAAATTTCATGGTGAGTAAGACCAGTCCATTCAATTCACATAAGATTAAGGCATCAAACTGGTACCAATATCAACAACAACAATAAAATATATATAATAACGGCCCCGCATGACGAGAACTTCGTGAAAACAGGGAAAGATAAGAAATTCAAGTATCTAGATCTTGCTCGCGAGGTTGTCGTCACGTGGGACGTGAGTACAGCAGTCATTGTACCGATAGTCGTATCGGCCAATGGTTTAATAGCCAAGAGCTTCGACCAACATCTGAGGAGGCTCTCGCTTGGCAGCTGGATCAAGGGCTTGATTCAGAAAGTAGTACTTCTAGACACGGTGCATATTTTTAGGAGGTTCCTTTCTCAAGAGCCCTGACCACCGGTAGCTCGGACCCTGTTCCCGGTGCCGGTGGGTTACAATTTTTTTAATTTTTTTATGTTTTTTATACATTGTTAGTACGAAAATTTAAAAATATAATGTATATGTAAGAGAAATGAATAAAGGATATAATATAATAATAATATAATATCTACAATAGAATTTTTGTTAACAGCCAATCACGATATTATTAAGATTAAGCCAAAGAAGATAACGATCATCAGCATAAAAGCGAAACAGACATTCGTGAACTAAACTAATTCAATTTATCAAATTGTAAAACATAAAAAGGCAGATGTGTGTCAGTCATTGTGACCATTAAAGTCCCGTTGTGTTCGTGAGCGAAGTGGCACACTTAGCCTTAAATGAATGGTTTCTGTACCATAACAAGCAAAAGGATAGCTTTCTTCGCACTGTTTGAGAAAGGGAAATGAGTTTGAGGTGATGGTCCTGACAATTTTGTGGTGTACTTTCTTCTTTTCGGTTTTGTGGTCAGGTTCAAAGTATTTAACTTTCGCAATAATATCACGAGCATGCCTAATGAAAGATTCTTTATCAGACTCTTTTTTATTAAATAAATTGTTGTCATTTTTAAACGTATCCTTCCCATCAACATACATATCAACTTTGATTGTGTTTTTGATTTCATCATGATGCTTTGTAATATATTCATTGCCAGGTGCTTGATCATTCACATGATCATTAATTCTATCCAATATTTGTAAATATAATCCTGCTGTTATGTGTGTTTTATCAACTTGTTCTGTGTCTCCGTTGTCTGCGCTATGTTATGTAGTTTCATCCCTTTCTGTTTATCACAGTTGGTCAGTTTAAGAAAATGTTCTGTTTAATACTATTACATCAACGTGGCGTTGGTAACCCATCCTTTACGCCACAAAAGAAACAATAGTTTGCCATTAAAATATACTTTAACACATACAAAAACGTTCAACGTATCATGCAATATAGGGCGGTCACGGAAACGAAGACCTAAAAGACAATGTCACGATCTATTAAACCAAAAAAGGATATGGTACCGACAACAAAAATAACACTTTTGATATCACATAACACACATCCACAATTTGACAAAAAACCACTTAATGTCATAGAAGTAGAGTAGGAAATCGATTGTATACTTTTCGTGCGTTGTGAAGCGCAAAGTGACATAAATTGGAAAGTGTTTCCGCCTATGATGGACCAACCATGGCATGGCATTGCACACAAATTATCGTGTATTGATACAAGCCTTTTATTATGGTGTGTAGTGTGGGTTATTGCACTGCTGCGGTTCTATGTGAATCACCTGTTCCTAGAAGTTTTCGTACCGGAAAATTACTTGGTTTTATACATGAAGATGCTACGGGATTTTGCTATAAAACAAAAATAAAAACAAATCTTGGAATCGGTGCAGTTATGAAAGTAACTAATTATTATAAGTCTAAGTTTTTCCACAGCAGGTTAAAGGCGTTCCTATTCATCTTCCAGCTATTTGGGACTAAGTTGTCTGTTTCGTATGACTCCAGCTGTTTCTACTACCTCCGCTTCGGCCGAAAACAACTAAATTTCAATAATTTAATAGTGCAAAATTCTGCAAAGGCTTTTTCTTTTGTGTGAGAAAAGAGTGACCATATTGTCACAGTCTTTTTTTAGGCCAAATTCATGGTCACAAATGGGCCACTGCACAATTTTACACATGGCTGTCAAGGGGATTATGAAGGGACAGCTTATTATAGTCAATGAATCCCGAATGACGTAGCTGAATGGTATCCTTGAGTTTCTAGACTTAAGGTTAAGGTAGAAAACATTAAATATGATTAAGATAAGTAAATCTTTCGTTAGTAAAAATCAAAAATAATCGCGATTAGGGGCAACAAATTCGTTTAAAAAATGTAGCTATTCATGATGCATTAGACAAAATCAATGGCACGGTTACTTATTTCTTTCTTTTTAAAAAGAAGAATGCTAAAAATTCGGTCAGTCATGATCAGAATCGAGAACGCGATTTGTACCATTTGATTGTATGCAGCTATGCGCACTGACTTCATTGGGCTTCATATCTTGCTATCGTTAAATCTACTGATAGAAGAGCCCTTAGTCTTAGTAGAGTTAATTGAAGTACAGAAACAGATAATGAAAATAAAATATTTGATAGAGCAATAAGTTTAAAGTTGGCGTTAAAACGATGTCTGAAGAAGTCCTTGCAATATATTTAGAAGTTGAGACATTTATAAATTGAAGATTTGACTGCGTAGCACAGAATTCCGAGGGAGAAAAAAGTAGCAGAAGTAGCAGTTAGTACTCATGCACCACTCAATAAAGGTTTGACCATTAAAAGAGGCAATGAAGAAGAAGACCTCACCTCTATAATTAAACCACCGTTCAATGCCTAATGCTACCCTTCGAAAGCCAGCAATCTCTCCAAGTAAAAACAAGTAGAAGTAGAAATGGGAACGCGTGCCAGCGCGCGTCAGTTATATCATTAACATAATAATCGTGCGCAACTCGGCTGTGTAAGGTGCAAGGTGAATGAGGAAGCGGTGTTTAAGAATGTTCTGGATCCCATACATGAGAAGCTACATGCTGAGGTTCTAGAAAGATTGGATGGGTTCGTTTTGTAACCACGTGTGTTGCTTGAAATTTTCGGTAAAATTTTCTGATTCGTTTTCCTCTCCTCAAATCGATGACTCAGATTTTGACTTACGTGTATGTAGCAACCTGGGCAGGTCTCTCGTTTGCCTGACTTTGCCTCACACAAAAGTCAATAATTTTACACACGAGCAACGATTCTAAATTATGTGCCTTTTGATTGTCCGCACATGTTTGGTCTTTGGTATTCCTTAGAATTGCGGTCATGATGTTTTGCAAAATGGTATTTTTGAAACAATCATCATCTTCCTGCCCTTGTCCCACGTTACTAGGGGTCGGCGCAACACGTTTTTTGTTGCATTTTTTTTTCAATCTATTATTTACTCGTTTTCCTTCCATATAATTACTCACATAATCCATGTATGTTTTCTGTGTATTCTTTCCTGTATCAAGTTATCACATAATCATCGAGTATCGAAAAGTCACAAATTATGCGAAGTTCTTGCTGCTCTGAAAATATTGAATGTTCTTCTTGCTTGATCTCTAAACGGCATTGCGTGATAGCCACCACTTCCGAAATCAGATAAATCATTAACGTGAAAGGTTGACCTAGAAACCAAATCTAGATATGTTGAAGCACAAGCATAGCTATTTACTCACCATGTACAATCTTCTAGATAGATTACATCAAACAGGTTTAAAGTAGGACTGATGAACCTGAAGTGCAGCTTGCAACTTTCAATTTTGATATGTAAATTATATGATTTCTTGAATTGGAATGTGATATCTATCGGAAATATTGCCCATACCCCGATTGCTATAAACTATTAAAAAGTATCAGGCATAAATTTCATTGCAAATCAAAGAGATTCAAAAGACTTATCTAAAGAGCGGACATTGGCAATATTTTCATACAAAATTTTTGATTCCGAACATTTTCGATTTTGACACACGAATGCTACTTGACAACCAGGCAAATGACACTAGACAGAACGATTTGTTACTAAGTAGTAACAAGTATTGGATAACGATTTTCTTCGTCTTGTCCCGTCTATCGCTCGTAAACATTTAAATGTCTGTGTTGCAAATACAATCAGTAGCAAAGTTTTTGTAGTAACTACCAACATGACTTGTGAACTATCCTAAGGTCGTTACTCAGTGTGCGTATGGCAGACTTGCTAGTTTAGTCGTCTTTCCATTTTTTGTCTCATCTTCTTTTCGTACTTAAGGTACATCTATATTAGTTGTTTGGGCCCGCTAAGTTTATTTCGCCGTCATTCAAATGACTACGGTAAAAGAGTATTTGGGAAACTGGGATTTGGGATTATTTTATCATGGATCATATAAGTGGAATTCATATTATATTTATGGATACAAATATATCTCACGCCATCCTCTTATAACTTGGTCCGCAATGTCAACGTACCATACAAGTTACAATTAAGTAGTTGAATGTTACGGTCAAGTGCGATCTACATGGCAGGTTACTAGCGAGAAGTGGGAGGCTGCGGATGTAAATATTCTTAACTGGAAATTTTTTACTTTATGATTTTACTGCGTAATGGCCCCCTAGTAATGGTTCTATGGCTCTATTTCCAATATGGACTATGAATGAATATACTCACACGATGATATGTTAAATACTAGCATATGCTCGCGGCTTTACCCGTGTGGAGTTCGGGAATAAATACAAATAGCCTGTGTACTATTCCAGACTATAATCTATCTCTATGCTAAATTTCATCTAGATCCGTTCAGACGTTCAACGTGATTGAGTTACAAACAACCATCCAAAATTTCGCATTTATAATATTAGTAAGTACAGAAGTATAGATTGAGAAATAAAAAATAACTTGTTAGTCACAGTTACTGTTGCTCTTAGCCTGCATCTTGTCATTGCTGGGCAAATGTCCTCCCGATGACATCGAACATCAATTCAAGTTTCTTCCTATAGTCGTTTAATATAGCTACATGGCTATAATTGGCTAATTCAAAGTTGATGTCTACGATCCAGCAGGTAATATGGGTTTATTTTATAATACCAGGAAATAATAAAAAGTCTTCGTAGAAAGTTAAGGAAAATTTTGCGTGTGCGTCATCATAAGTGAAATGAGCTTGAATTTTAAGATAACTGAGGGTTTAATGGATCAAAATTGTGTCAGTATTACACTGATGTACAGGGTCTTTCTTGGTACGAGCCTTAATTTTAACATTACAATAAGATAGGGTCGAATCAATGTACCTATATTTTAACTGGTCATATTTTTTTCTTCTGATGAGGATTTTTTTCTTCTTTTTCTTTTTTATTTAATTTAAAAAAGTTATGTTGCGGTTATGCACAAACTTTACTCTTTCTGCCATAATTTTAGGACTTAACAAAACAACTCATAAGCATTATTAATTAATCATATAAATTCGTGTGATTCATGCAGCCTACATTTTACGACTATGCAAAAAATCACGAACACAGTTATTACCCTAATTTTCTGCCATTTAAGCAAAAGTTACGGCTATTTAACTTAACACACGTCCTTCTTAGGCTTTCTATGCATTAAAAAATATAATTAATTTCACGTAATCAAGATTTTAAACGTAACGGAAAAACGGGAACTTCTTAAAAGTGGCCAGTGGGTCAATAATGTGGCGAGTAAGGTAGTCGAAACTAGTCGGTCACGGTCGCTCGGTCAATGAACTTATGTATGTGTTGTCTCTTCCTGGCATGATTTCAAGGGTGATCTTTTTTTAAAATACATATGCTTGGCTTTAAAATTAGATATGAGGGAAAGAATCACATAAAATCCATTGCTAGGACTTAGTCAATTTGTTAAAAAAATAAAATAAAAAGACCAAGATCTAAATATAGATAAAACTATAATATAAAAGAGATAATTTAATAAAAATCAGTGCCTATTCTCTCCTCTGTATGAAGAATTACAATAATCTTTAAAAAATAATTTGGATCAAAAATAATAATTACTAATAAATTGGTTAGAACTTAACCTCTGAAAAAGATTATTCTCAACAAATTCATAATTCTCTCAACTTCCTTCGTAAGAAGCTAGTAAATAAACTAATAAATTCTTCTATGGTCGTTAATTTCTGACTGCAGCCCATAGTTATTAAAGTTTTATGTGATTTTATAAATAACTATAATTATTGCAAGAGAGCTCAGGGAAACTGCACTTCAACTAGATGAAAAGTGGATCATATAACTTTAAGATTATTTTCTACTAAATGACCACCTTTGGTTATAAACTTTCAACAGAACTAATTACAGATTTAATGATTGAAAGTTTTCTTGCTATTAGCTTATCTATTTCATTAGCAACCACAGCATCAGATAAACAGCATAATTATTTTTCACAAATGATAAGAACGAGAATACAAGGTAAAAAGGGACAACTTTGCTAAAACGGCTGCCCTACGTATTCAGCACATCATTCTGAACCCCCAAACATGGAAATTTTTCGTAGGTTAAAAAAAAAATCTGCTGTTTCCTACAAAACTGCAATACCTACCGGTCAAAATGAACTGTTTTTAGCGTTGGTGTCCCTTCTACCCCGTTTTAAAACTCTTGGGTCTTTCAGCATATATTTTTTTTGATTTTTTTTAAGTCAAAAATCTATTTGAATTTCCATAAGCCACCGAAAAGTGAAGGTCTATCCTGAGTCATTGCAGAAATACGAAACGCTTTAAACGCGACAGCCGCTTGTTTTGGTCCTCTGGTAAAAACACGCTAAAACTGTTCATCGTCATCTGCCTAGCCTTTTCCCAACTATGTTGGGATCGGCTCCCAGTCTAACTGGACGCAACTGATTACCAGTATTTCACATGGAGCAACTGGCTATCTGACCTCCACAACTCATTAGTACTGAGTAATACGATACCCCTTTAGTTAGACTGGTTTTCAGACTTTGGGGCCACTGACTACTTGTAAGGACTGTCAAAGATTTACAAATGACAGCCAGGACCAGGGCTTAACCTGCGTTTCGGGGCTCGGAGGAAACTCGGTATTTTATGGGTGATCACTATTCCGCGGACCAACTTAGCCATGCGCGGCTTAAGCTAAAGATCTACCCACGCAGCTGTTATTATTTCGCCACGAACTCCCCACAATTTCAAAACTGTTGTTCTTTAAAAGGATTTTGATAATTTTACAAATTAACTGTTTGTGGAACACAAGGGCCATTTACTCCATAGAATAGTAAATATAACTGTGTATTCGCGTGTGCTCGATGATGACGACTGTTGACTTAACTCGTACTTGTACGCATGTGCGAAATGCCTCTTTTGCACCTTCCAAACCATTAGAAGACTATTTGTGATCCTCCATAAAAGTTTATTTTTGTTGCTACGCACTATAATAGTGGTTGAAAGCTGATTTTTATTTATTGTGAGCATCCGATATTTGGACGCTGTTGCAAGCGCCATGATCCATGGATTTTGGTGGATTTATCATCGACCAGCATTCTCCAGTTAACCCACGACCATGGCGCTTGCAACAGCGTCGAAATATCGGGAGCTCACAATAAATAAAAATCACGGAAGAAAACCCGTAAGTGACAGTGTAAGTTTATTGGTTGAGAGATCTCATAAAAACCACTATTGTAGTCCAAGGTTTAGATACTGTTATTGTGAACCTGTGTCATCCTACTGCTGGGCAAAGGTCTGTCCCAGTCTGCCTAGACTGCCAGTTCTATCGAAACAGGGCTAATGTAGACCCCTGGTTGTTGGTTTTGTCGAACTCATCCTGACAACTTCGTCGCCAGGTTTTCTGGTCCTTTCAACATACATCACGCCCATAATCCCCGAAGGATTAGGCAGCGGTGTCTCTAGTAGTACACCCACATTTCGCCAGTTATGTTTTAAATCCAGACTCCGTGGCTACTACTGAGAAATTCCAGATGGAAAAACTCAATAACACTTTGTCTGATCTGGGAAACGAACCCAGGACTACATGCTCAGCAGTCGCGCTTACGACCACTCGACCAACGAGACAGTCTGTTCCTTTCATTGGGGAAAATTTGAATTTCTTCTAAACCTCCGTCATGATTATTATCTATGATTTTATTTGCCAGTCAGTCATTCTCTTTAGTAACAGATTTACACTTATAAACCGGTAGAATGGTCTCTAGGTCAATATCTAAGGAGTTAATCTCTAGAAAGTAGTATTCATAGAATCAGCACCTGTATTATGTATGTCTAATGTGAGTCATCAAAGAAAGACAAAGAAACGATGGATGGACAGTGTGAAGGCTGATATGGCAAGAAAGGAGGTGTCTGATGAGATGACACGTAAGAGACAAGTATGGAAGAAGAAGACATGCTGAGGCGACTGCAAATGAACTGGGATAAGGGCAGGAGAATGATGGTGATGAATGTGAGTCATCAGTCATAGAAAGGAATCAAAACAAGACAAGAATAATTTAAATTTAAAACCGCAATACATGGGTTTTTTCTTCCTTTGTTTTTACTTATAATTGAATTGAAACCACAAGCTTCTTCTGAATACTTTATAATTTTTATTAAAAGTTTTTAAATTCTTGTGGTTTTCCCAAGTTAAATTTTATGTGAGTAATTTTGTGGCTTAGGATCCCATACGGAGCTTGCTTCTATTCTCTGTCTTTATCAAAATGTTGTATGTTTGTTTGACTTACCAAAGCAGTGATTTCGTGAACGTAGCTGGCTTAGTTGCTGTGGCTTCCTAACCCAATTAGCTACGTAGTTTTGAAGAATCACCAAACTGTACCTTTAATACCTTTTGTTTTTATTTCCGAAACTGTTATGTCATCCGTCGGGATTTCCTCTAAAAATCAGTAATCATGTGGCTTTTTATTTCATCGATTATTACTACTTTAAGTTTATTAAAATGATCACAAAACTCCATACAAACATTACTCTTATTTAAAACTGTTGTCTCATCTATTTTGATTTCTTCGAATAGGTAGTCAATAATATTTTTCATTTGATTTTTATGCCATCCAGCCATTAACTTCACATTAAACAAGTCTAAGCATTAGCTAAGCCTTAAAAAAGGTTGTTTAGCCTTGACCGATATTACGGCCGGCTTAACGGTACCCCTCAGGTTAACGATGGGTTAACGGATCGTTTTTTAGTTCTATACTGTGTTCCACCGGTTTTTTTTACTTGTTTGTTTATTTTTATACGAAATGAAAAACGGAATGTTGGTCCATTTGGGTCATTGGACTTTACTTTGACAAACTTGTTTGGTGTCCTACGTTGTACTAGATCATCAAAAGATAGTTTAATATGGAATATCGAATTTCAATTTTAGTTTTACGGTCATTAATTTAATGTCATTTATATACCATGATTCTAATAGTACGAATCAAAAGTAAAGCCTTAATCATAATGACTTTAATAACACCAATAAAAATTATTATCTGAGTGTCATTATAATGTACTAACCAAACATGCTGAGTGCCATATTAAGTACTACCATATTAGCTGTAAATGTGTGTGTAACAGCAACCATACCTACTCGATATTATATTTGTTCTTCACACTTTTACCGCATTACCGCCAACTGTTACTTTTTCTTATTATCTCTAACAATTACTTTTCTTCTTTACAGGTAAAGTTCGCGAGAAACACGATGACGAGGCGAAAAAGTGTGTGTTCAAAGTGGACTTTAGTTTTATTAGTAGTTATAGTTTGTCCGTCTGTTTATACACGACCTCAACAAGAAGAGTTCACAGTTTCTGCTGAAATAAAGGCACAGGATGAAAAATCTACGCATCCACCTATAAGGTATACATTTAGTAATTTAAGTTTGAATAGTTTTAAGTTACCACCTAAAGTCATTAGCTTTGTAAATGGAACAGAAGTAGAAAACAGCAAATCTAGTAATGTATCGGTTCATGTTCATATCAATCACGAAATAGAAGTAAATAATCCTCTTGTCAATGGAGAATTAGAACCAAGTAACGTTAATAATAGAACTGGTCGTTTAATTCGCACCAATTCACATGGAGGAAAAAAGAAATTCAAACCGAAACCAGTAAAAAATAAAAATGAAGAAGATTCTTACGATAGAAAGAAACCAGCAATTAGAAAAGTGATCACTAAATGGAGGGACAAAACAAAACTAAACGACTTAAACTTTTCCTATGAAACTAGCACTTTGGAAAATGATGTTAAAGGCACGACAAAATTTAGTAGTAGTCCAAGTGACGACATAAGTACAGAAAGCTCTAGTGAGATAAACTCTAAAAGATACACAAGGCCTCCTCCAAACGATATCTATGACCAGTATTATAACGATAATAATATGTACAATACCCAACGCCCTCAATATCATTATTCTGATGAATCTCAAGCTTATTCCCCTCATATTCAAGTTATAAATACTCGTCCACGTCCAACAAGACCTCCATACTACCACACAAATATACCGACTCCTACTCCAATAATTACGAACTTAGGCTACCCAAAACCTTGGACTCAACAAGTTACTCGAAAAACTACAACCCAACGACCAATGTACAATACGAGACCTACAAATTATGAATACCATAATAATTTTCAGAACTATGGAGGCAACAATTACGAAGTCACCACTTTTGAACCAACTAATTCTTATACTGACAGAATTGTTATAAGACCTGAAGATTATAGCCCGTCTGCTGAAGACTGTCCCACTATATACCTAACTTTGAATAACACTTTTCAAGGCCAGGGTAAAGAAGCTTGTCCAGATTTGAATATTGCGGTCAACACAAATGTTATAAATAAGAATGTTGTGATTGAATCGGAGGAGGAAGAAGGTGAGAGCTTATTTCCTGGAGGATTCGGGTTAGGTTTAGGAGACGACTCAGGTGGAGATTCATCAAAAGACGAAGACTATTTTGCATCTGAAGAGAATCAAGAGCAAGACGATGAAAGTGCGTCAGTTGAAGGCACAGAACTAGCAAACTATCATTCAGCAAATAGTGTAATTAGACCTGAATCTGAAGAGGCTGGTTTCGGAGCTGCTTCTTCACCAAGCTCAGCTATTATTGCCCCAGGTGGTTCAGGAGGATCTGATGATGACATATTTAGCTTTTCATCGTTAATAGATTTTTTCCGGCCAGCGTTCGATGCTTTAGGTTGGCTAGCGACCATAAATCCTTTGAGTATTGGTCTGTTTCCCTTACTGTTAGCCCCTATAGGATTACTATTTGCAGGGTCAGGGTTTGCAGCGCTATTTGCTCCATGGTTTTTACCATATGCTAGAGAAGCTCCTAAAGTTATCCATGTTTATAAACCTGAATGGCGATGGGATGACGACTTGAAAACTGGGCAACTGCATTCATTTCCAAACAACAGAAGACTAGTTCCCGAAATGGGAAGAGCAAGTAAAGATAATAAAGAGAATGGAGGGATCAAATCTACCTTATTTTTTAAGTTAACGGAATGGATGAAAAAATTAACAAATAGGTTGAGAGAAGATCAAAGTCGTCAGATAGTTTTAAACGGTCGTAAAACAAAAAGGAAGAAACGGGAAAATTGGACTCGACGACTTATGTTTAGTTAAATGATCCAAGAAAATCGTCATTATCGTAGTTTAAGATAACTTAAAATGAACGGAATATATAGGAATTGTGATAAATGAGTCTAACTAGGTTACTTTTCCTTAACATTTTGTGCTTGTGGCGGCAGTTGAACTATACCCAATTCATTCAGTTCCACCGACCGTCAATCAGCATATCTATTTTTTAAAAGAAAATTAACCTAACAAGTCGTCCGTCGATTAACAAAACGAATGCAGCGAAGAAAAGATAGAAAAGAGATCTGATGACACAAGTTTTGTGGATGAATTATTTCACACTGAAATCCTTAAAAAAATGTCTCGATTGGCTCTATTCTCCCCGTTTTACGCTACATCTTACGCCATCTATTAAAGTTTGTAACAAAACGGTGAAAGATTCATGACTAGTAAGACAGATGGCGCTAAACGACGCGACATTCACGACAAAGTTCAGGATGGATCTTCGACGAATAACAGTATTATTATTTACTCGTTTTATTTATTAAGTATTTTATTCTAAGTCTCTAACACTCATCTTAAGTTATATGACTAACTATTTACTTTAGTTATATTGTCTTATTCTTTATAGCCTTTGGCTCGAATTTTGCTCAAATGACTGTAGTAGACTGTAATCTCATAGAAAAATAAAAAATTAAAAAAAATATTTGTTAAAAAATTATCCAAATAAAATATTATTTGATCTAAGTCTGAGGGTAATTTAATGGTTTGTTATAATATATTCATTAAGTACCTACCTAAGCTGCCCTTTATTGACCCATAATGGGTGTTAAAAATAAATGTTGTAAACAAGTTCTACTTACTTGTAAATAAATAAAGTAAATTTAATTATTTAAAATAATTTCAAAAGAATTGAATTAATCTTAAAATGTACGGTTTAAGTTAATTTGCAATTATGTAACACTGTACAACAATAATTTTAAATTAAGTAATTTATTTTTTTGTCTTTATATAGGTAATCAATAAAACGTCGTGGAAATATTTTGGATTTTTATTTATTATTTTAGAATTATAAGATATTCTCCACCTAAATAAACTAAAATTTAAATCTTTAAAAAATAGTTTTATGAACTATTTCAATGAGAAAAGTTATAACTGTCCCTTTTATTTTTGCCATCATTATTACAGTAAATTCAAATTCAAACTTGTTTATTCGTGACACATAGGTAAAAGTAATTACATGGTGTTATAAGTAGAGTTATGTCTCACTCTACAAATAATGTTTACACATTAAGAAGTGCAGGTTGTAGTTTTCATGAATATAAAAACTACCGTTATTATAGCTAATTACCTAATATTAAATCTTTAATAAAATATAAATTAAACAAAATTTCAGGCGTTGTCTACTTCTTCCCTGCCTATCTTATACAAGAAAATTGTACCGATTATTTTAAGCTAAAGAACATAGCATTTTTCTCATAACAATTGTTGGAATAAAAGTAATATAAACGTAACTAAAAAGACTTACGAGAGCAACAAAAACGCCATCGCCTTTACCTGCCAAACCAAATTAATTATGTTACACTGACAGACTTTGAAAATTATGGTCCTGGGTTCGATTTCCGGGTCGGGCAAAGCGTTATTGGGATTTCCGTCAGGAATTTCTTAGAAGCAGTCACAGCGTCTGGATCTGTGCCCGATTCATGGCAATAAGCTCACCCCCTATTACATGGGACTTAAATATAACTGGCGAAATGTGGGTGTTTAGGTATCGCCATCTCTTATCCACTCTCGGAATAGTCCTAAATCATTCCTGCTCTAACAGATCATGGTAACCCCCCATGCGTGACATACATACTAGCTTCTGCCTGCGACTCATCTTATTTCATCGGAAATAATGTAACTTTCAATTATTAAAAAAGTTTTGAAATTGTATGAGCGGTTTCGGAATATTTGAACTTTAGATTGAAAATGTAGTAATCTTGTTTGTTTCTCAATGTAGGCCACATTAAGAGAATATGACCAGCAAGTGAAAAAAAAATAGTAATAAAATAGGAGAGCTGGGGGCCACTCAATCTCTACTAGACCTTTTATTTTTCCTGGCTAAACCCTTAGGAGACTTTCTTGACTGATTTTGAAAAAAGTGTTGGTTCCTTCTCACCATATAATTCCTTGGTGCTTGGAGCAGTGATAGTCTAGTGGTGTGACCGTTGGACTGCCAAGTCATAGGTCTCGAGTTCGAACCCCAGACACGCACCTCTGATTTTTCGGAATTATGTGCATATTGTACCTACAATTATCACTTGCTTCGGTGAAGGAAAACGTCGTGAGGAAACCATCATGCCTGAGAGATATTTCTCGAGGGCATGTAAAAGCCAAGTCAGAGGCCCTTGGGTGGCATAAAAACTCTGAAACCAGGTTAGGCACTAACCACACGATAAAGAAGAAGAATTCCTTGTTTTATACTTAATTTCAATTTAATTTGCAAACTAGAATAAAATCTTATAACATATTATTATTATCTCGTTACAGAGCCCTTCCTGAGCAACCAACAAGCTCTACGCCTGATGACACCTCCTCCCGTGATGTCAAAACAAAGACTCCGATACGAGAATCCATGGAATTGGTTGCCATACAACTTCTTGACAAACCCAATGCCACGATTGAAACACCAGTCATTGCTGATACAAGAATACCACCCAAACTGAAAACTCAAGTCAAACATAGAATCAAAACCAGAAACGAGAATGGCGAAGAACTTGAAAACGCTCACCCTGGAGTAGCAGTTCCTGTCACAATGGACGAACTGGAAACAGAGAACAAAATTAGCGATATGCCTAGCGAATCTTCTACATCTAATGAAGGTATTTCTACTTGGATCTCATTTAGCAATTCAGTCAGAGAAAATTCAACAACCGACTCTTCAAGAATAGAAGAAATCACAAAAAAACCCAAGCCTGCAGTATCTAAGAATAAGCCAAAGCGTCCTCAGAATAACAAAGTATCCAAACGTCCCATCATTGGTAGCACAAACAAAGCTGACTTGGTAGCCAGTGGATCTGCCATCAATGAGAATGTTTACAACAAGCTAAAGGATACAGTACTGTCTAATGTACAAAAAAATAAGAACACATCAGCTCGTCCTAGTACTACGACGACCACTACCACCACTACAACCACAACAACAACCGAAGCGCCAACAACGAAAAAAGAAACTAAAGCCCCAATTATGACACCAGTGATCACAGTCACTTCAAAACCAAAGAAGAAGAACAAGAACAAACAGAAAACTAGCACTACTTCGGCACCTACTGTCATTATTGAATCTGCATTACTTCCTACAGAAGCGAAAGAACAAGAAATTGAATTAGAAGTTAGTACACCAGCAACCACGACCAAGAAGCCAAAGAGAAGTTCAACTAGAAAGAAGAACAAGACGAAGAAACGAAAGACGTCTACGCCTAAACCGAGCACAGAAATTGCTGTGTCTGATGTTAAAACTACAAACAAAACTAAATCTAATAAAAATGGTAAGAAACCAGCAGCGGCTCCAACTGGCGCTATCACAACCCAGATTTACAATTACTTGTCTAGAGAAGTGATGCCATCTGTAGGAGTAGGTATGTTAGGCCTTGCAAGTTTAGTTGGTATCGCTGGATATTTCTTGTACCCATTCTCAACGCCAGTACGCAGAACCTTTGAAGTTGACAAGAGCGATGACATCTATAGAAATAATGCGGAAGAGTATGCTAATGATGGCAATGGACAAGCTGAAGAAGATATGCTGGGAACTGTGTTAGCTGGAATGCCAGCTCATGCTAAACAGAAAATGAACCCTTATGCTGGGCAAACTGCTCACATCAACCGTTATCCAGTTAAGAAAGAACAAGATATTAGGTACAGACAAGTTGCTTACAAACCTAACCCAAATTATGGTAAAGTACATTATGCTCAACAAAAGACAGGAATAGCTCATGCTGCTGTGTATTCCAAGCCTACTAATAATTATAGCCCAGTAGCGCAGTATGAGACAAGACACGCCTACACCACAGAAGGGAAATATAATTATGAGAAACCTCAGCAACCAAATTATACTCCGTACCCATCTGTAGAGCCAATTTATGCTGCTCCACAAACCGGCCCAACAGGACTTTCAGTTTATGGGAATGACAATGCAAATTCTGTAGTCTATGGTGTAAAACCAGCAGCAGAATCTGACTTTAAACCTGTTTATCCCTTCGAAGGTCAGTTTTTCAGTGAAACAACGAGCAGCTCAGTGACATATCAACCAACTTCAATGTACTTAGGTTCCAATAATGATGAACAAAACCAGGAAGATAAATATGATGAAAACCCGAGCGGCAGTGATGCCAGTTCAGAATCTGGAGACAATAAATTCGTAGTTGGGAATGTTCCCAAGGAACTTGTAGATTCAGCTACACCTGCAGTTGTACCCGAACATGGACCTAGAAAGTTAAGAAAGAAGCGTAGCATTTCTGGTTCATTAGAGGAGCTTTTAGCCGAAAAAGATAAAAACAAAGACATATTTCTAAGTAACGAGATTGATGACGTTTATAACATGAACAGCCCGATAAGAAATCTTGCTCCTGTTAGTACTGATGACGTCGCAGTACTACCTAAAGATGTCACTACAGTTTACGCCGTATCTGAACCTACGAAAGATGCAATATTAACTGAAGCTCCAGTTGATTTGTCATCGCTGACTGCTAAGGTCGAAGTTGTTGAAAGTGTGTCAACAATCCCGATAAACAGCAAAAATGAGAAAACAACGGTAACAGAAATGTCGAATGATATGGAAACTACAACCAAAACATTCAAAGTCTACGAAGTATTCCCTTCAAGCAATACTGATGTGACTGAGAGGTACAGTCCGATAAACTCCCCGACGTCTTCAGTGAGCAGTATGGTGACTGAAACGACTACAGATTTGAAATCAGAAACAACATCAACTATGCCTACTTCATTCCCTGTGACGACTGACAAGCCATCTGTAACTTCGAAGCCCTGGAATGATCCAGAGATCGTAACGTATCCTCCCCTCAACCAACAAGGTGGATTTTTCACCTTCCTACAAAGACTTGTCGATTTCAAGTTCAAGCTAGGTCTTGGCATCCTCCAGACTACAGTCGATGCTCTAAATAGGTTCAGGAACGATACAATGCAGAAAGTGACCAACGCCTCTCGCACACACAATCATGGATAGATTTTGAATTAATTTAATATTCATCATGTACGGGAATTTCGTGTTTTCAATCCACGGATGTGATTTTTTTGTCATTCGAAGCGAGTTTTTTTTTGCAATTTTATACTAGCACATTTGAATGGTAGAAAAATGTTAGATGCAGACAGGTATTTTAACTACATATCGATTATTTATCTAAAAATAAACGTATTGTCAACTTATAAAAGACAAATTTAAAATATCAATGTTATTTTTAGACTGTATAATACTCAACTGTTTCTTTGTATATGAAACTAATTGGTAATGTTTCAGGTTATTAAGAAAAAAAAACATTAGGTATAGTAACGTTCATTTATATTTTCATTGATAATTCATTCAATAATGCATTTAAAACAATTAAATTTTCAATATCGAATTATTACTATTGAGTTTATGATAATATTATAAGTTTACTTTAAGTACAGGGAATATAGAATTTCTTAATTATTTTAATATAAATATTATTAATTATAGATGAATATATAAGATTATAATTTCAGAATGCCATCCTCGGTATCTTTAATTGAGGGAAGCCTACTGAATTTATATTGTGATAAAAAAATATTAGTATTTTTATTAGGCATTAAAGTATTAAACATATTCGTTAAAGTACGCTATAGAATATTTTAGATGAGATTTTCACGCGTCAGCAATACAGTATTCAAATTTTACACGGACTAATAAAATCAGTGACACAAAAGCGAGCTGGATAATTAGGTGAAATAAACAGTTTTGTTTTAAGCAAATTTTCTAGGACAAAGTTATAAATGTTGTGTATTGTATCACCTATGTAAGATTTTAATAATCCATATCACTTTGATAAGAAAAAACAAAAGAGCGATAATGATAAGATTGTACTTAAATACAAACTTTATTCAGTATCCACTTGTTATAATTAGAAAACGATCTAATAAAATATACATATGTGTACTTATTTAGGAATCACTTATTTTCACACAAAAATTCTGTGTAAATATTGAAATAAAGACTTTTTTTATAAATGTTGGCGTTTTACATACCTAGTTAAGTTTCCTTAAAAACAGTGAAAATAATGCTAAAATAGATGATTTCCTTCTTCTTCTTAGAGTGTCGATGACAATTCGACAATACGAGTTTGGCACTGATGATTTCCTTATAAAAAGTTCTAGTTAATACACACATCAAAAGTATCTAGGGATCAACATATATTTTTGCAATAACTTTTCTCCTGATTGATATTAATTAAAATTTTCTTTAAGGATTCATCAAATAAAGTGTTTTCGTTTGTCACAGTAACGATAAACCAAGTCACCTTTGCATTAATAAAGAAATTTGCCATTTTCCTAATAAAGGGATTTTTGACATTTGAACCACTAACATTAAAGTTCGAAAAAAATACTGAAATAACAGTTTTCTTTAAAATTTTATTGGGTAACTTAAACAATTAATAATCCGTGTTTCTACCGCGAACACTAACAACACAAGAACATCGGTTTGGCATACTCAAAATGAGTTCATCCAAATCACGCTGTGGAATGGCCGCCCATGTTCGTTGCAACAACAAAAAAAGGTCTTCTTGCGACTGGATACCCTCCATATTCGGCAGAGCTCTTCTCTGTAGCATATCCCATGCATGCTCAATCGGGTTCAAGTCTGGCGACTGAGCAGGCCAGGGCAGGACATTGATGTTAGCTGCGGCGAGAGTCTGTCTTACAACTCTTGCGGTGTGCGGTCGTGCATTATCATGCATTAACTGAAATAAGGGACCGATTTGCACTTGTAGAGGAACGATGACGTCTGATACAATCGTCTCAGCATAAATTTGAGCGTTGAGGTTGCCTCTGATCCAAATCAACTCAGTTCTTCCGCCGATCCAAATACCCGCCCATACCATGATGGTTCCACCACTATAAGGATGGACTTCCTGGCAGGATTTTAATCGCTGTTGGCGTCCAGGGGTTCTCCAGTGTCGTATACGTCTTGTATCCGGTCTCATACCAAAACGAGACTCATCAGAAAAGCACACGAAACGCCATTGTTCTTCTGCCCAATTTCTGTGTTCAAGAGCCCATTGATATCGAATCCTACGATTGTGCATTGCTATAGGTGGTACCCGTAGCGGTCTTCGGGAATGAAGGTTCACTTCATGCAAGCGGTTTCTGACTGTTTGGTCGCTAATTAAGTTCCCTGAAGAGTGATGAAGCCTCACGGCTAACATCATGGCGGTTATTGTTGGAGCTCTTCGAGTTAAGATTTGAATGTATCGGTCTTGTCTCCGTGTGGTGCAGCGATACCGTCCTCCATGGCGCTCAGCCACGGTACCAGTGCTTCGGTAACGTGTCCAAAGTCGACTGATAACACTCTGACTTGTATTCAGAGCTAAAGCCACAGTACGTTGCCGGGAACCAGCTTCTATCATTCCCACGTCTCTGAGCATTTCTTCCCTGCTTAAATGACGTCGCCGCTCCATAATAACGTTGGTTTTAATCAGTAGTAGGGAAACAGTAGCACTAATAATGTCTTCAATGCGTTGTATGTTTTTATAGGGAAAATATTGACAGCTTATTTTCATCTTTTACTCGAATTTGATTGAGAGTTCCTGATTCAAATTATGAAATGCACCAAAAAGGATCCATATAAATTTATAAAATCATAAATTTATTACAAAGCCACATCTCAATCTCAAGAAATCCGCATAAAAATGCTTGATCCCTAGACACTTTTGATGTGTGTATGTTGGAATTTTTAGTACCTAACAGTGACTACCTAGATTATAAATCAAGATGGTGGCGCTAGTTCCGATTACGGCCACGCGCCAAAACATATATGTATCTACAGTGGACTATAGTTGATAACTCTAAATGGGATTTTAAAAAGAAAAAAAAGGCAAATAACTAAAATAAATAATAAAGATTACGGTTCTAAAAGAAATGGGGATAAATATATTGACCACCAAAAATAACTTTGTGACCATAACCTCTATTAGGTACCTAAAATAATGATAGGTATATACCAATCAGCAAAAACATTAACTTAAACCAAAAAATTAAAACCAAAAATTTGAGTGGTTCTAGCTATTTTAGTCATGTCTGCACTTTAAATTGTACTATGATCACCAAATTTTAATGAGCAAATTATTGCGCTATTTCTACCTAAATAGATACATGCAACTAAATACACATAGGACGCAAGAGCGAGCGAAGCGAGCTCTCGACTTGAGGCACCCCGTCTCGGACAGGTTAGGTTAGAAGTCCTTCGTGGTTATTATTTTTAAACCACACAGTAATAGGAGCCTCGCGAAGCGGGGCTCCGTCGACCGGGTTGCGCAGGGTGCGCGTAATCATATGTAGAAGCTGTCATAATTATGTAGACTATGATGTCAAAAGTAGAATCTGTCAAATGTAGACTAAACGGAAATTATTTTAATTATACGAGTTGTTTATTTCTTAACCATAATGAATAAACGCGAAATAGAAAATAGCTTTTTGGTTAGTAGTGGTTAATAAATGAGAGTCATATAGCTCAGTCATAATTATTAGTAATGATTTTACACTATTCTATTCGATTTCATTATAGGGTCAAACTTTAGGGGTTTATTAACTATTTTACCTAAAAATAGTTACATACCTATGTAATGATTTATCTGGAATATTTTACTTCTAAAGAATAAGAAGATGTTACTTTATTAAATGTCATTTTATATAAAAAAAAAACATTTTTTGGTGGTGATTAATTATTTTTGGATTAAACAACCATTATTTGGAGGATTTAATATTGGTAATCATTAACTATTTTTGGCAATATAAAACGATTTTTTGCCGTTACATTTTACTAGACCTGGTGGTTAGATAAACATAAGCCAAAAGAAATTAAACCAACACCAACATTAAATGTAGAATTTTATAAAAGCGCCATCTTCATTTAAACTTTGGTATTAGCTTAAAACTGTTTAAGTACTTCAGCTTGTTGCTTCAACTATCAACTTATAGATGTCACTAAATATAATTTTGACTGAGACATTTTTTTTTGTTTTCCTTTAACTTTTCAACTATCTTTAAATTGATAGATCATAAACTTAAATAATTCCAGCAGATTTTAGGTTCAGCCAGAATGCCACGAAGCCATTGCTTTATTAAAAACCACTTATACCTTAATTCTTTAACATTGAGTAATTTTATCTGCTATTAGGAACTTACCTTAGATACGATTTTATTTTTATTAACCTATGTTGTGCCCTAAGGCTGGGCAAAGGCCTCCTATTTTTCCTTCCAAACCTCTCTATGTTTTGCGGTCTCCGGCCACGTTTGCGATGCAACAAGATGAAATCGTCACACCACCTTGGGGCGACACACAAAGGGCTAAGCAGAGGTGTACCTACTTATTGTTCATTCACATTATGTTTTAGTCCCATGTTAGAAACGGCGAGCCTATTTTTTACACTCAAGAGGCTTGCGTTTGGCCGCAACTGGCCTGTTGTGAAACGATGATGCGGCCTGGGGTGGAGCGCGCTTTCCTAGAAGAAACCGATTCACTCGAACCGTGAATAGATTCAGACTATACCTAATGGTCGAATGGTCCACTACCTGACTGCCTATCTGAACTCCACAACCCAGTTACTTGGTAATAAGATAGCACTTGGTAAGACTGGTGGCTTCCGATTATTGGCTTTTAAAACGTCTATGGGAAGGAAAAGATTGGGCGTTGCTGTATTAGGACAACCAGGGTAAGATCTAGGAGTTGTTTTTTCTTTCAAGAATTGGATAATGCGTTTCTTTGGGAAAGTTGTTTAATATGACGGGTAAGCACACTTCCTTGAAGGATTCAGTCAACTAAATTGTCGCCCTGCCAGAAAAGAAACCACATAAGTATGCTATACCTTATCTACAATCAAACTATTGAAATAGATTAGATATAGAATATCTGGTTTCTGTAATTAATTTTGCGGTATATAATAATACATAGTAACTGACGGTCGCGGCATACCGCCGCAGAAACTAATTATGTATCGCAATAATTATCAAATATGTAATACTATTAGTTTGTAATTAATTACTGTAAAATCTATCTCTGTAGGTATGTTTGTGATCTTAATTTAAATAACAACTGCACGAAAGAAAAAAGAACTGGAATAGAAGCTGACGGTTAGACTGGCAGCCGAGCCTAAAAGACTATATGTATAACTATATATATATAACGCACCTTTAGTAATATAAAGGCTTAAAACAAAAAAGTAGTTTTTTGGGAATACGTGTTTAAAGATTCTGAATTGCAGTAAGAACGGGAGACGAGCGGGGGGAGTGTGAGAGAGATAACCGAGTCGTTAATGTTCTTTTTCTCTCTCTTTCAGCGTTAGCCGGTTGATAATATCGTTTTGTGCCCTTAGCATTCAAAATCAAACTTAACAAAAATTTTGACTTGAGTCCTTATATTACTAAAGGTGCGATAAGATAAAAGGCGAAAGTCTAGACAGATGATGATACACATCTTAATATGAATCCCTACCTCAGATTGAGTTAATACATAACCCATTGCCTGTAATCCCCGAAGGGTTAGGCAGAGATGTAGGTACCTGCACCGATAATTCGCCAGTTATGTTTAAGACCCATGTAAGAGGGGGCCAGCCTATTGCCATCAACCGGGCACAAATCCAGACTCCGTGGCTGCTATTGAGAAATTCCTGATGGAAAAACCCATTAAAACTTTTCACGACCTGGGGATCGAACCCAGGACCTCATGCTTAGCAGTCGCACTTGCGACCACTAGACCAACTAGGCAGTTTAGGTAATAAGTTTTGTGAAAAGTCAAGCGATAATGACCTTTAAAAACACCTTAATAATGTCCTATGTTTGTTGACTTTGTTGTAGGTTCCAGTTAAATTGTAATGCCCCTTAAAACGAAATGATAATAAAATTCAGCTTAAGCAGTTAAAGCTATAGTATAGTTACCCCGAGTTAACAGTTTAATAATAAACCTTCGCCCTGCGGTCACTAGCAGGGTTAACTAAAAGGGTTAAACGTTTAGTATTACGGTAACGACTTTGTTTACGATTTTATGGGAATTCACTTTACTATGTTGAGGTAATTGAAACATAAACCCAACTTAACCATAAAATAATTATGTGACGGAGTGTTGACAAACCTTCAATGTTTCATTAAAAAGTAAGTAAACTCCCGAAAAAGAAAATTAGTTTGTTCTATATAAAAATAAAAATATTTTTAGCGCTATTTTGATTTATTTTTTCATGTTTCAGTTACATGTATATTTTTTCATGTTATTTAATTATGGCCACCTTAATTTTTTTTTGTAATTTTAATTTTAAAACCCGCGACACGCTGTGCAGCAGCCAATCGCTCAGCCACTGCGCCAACCGTGCCGTCAAACTTTGCTTTGAAAGCGATTCTCATTTGTCTTTTTCCTCTGCTCCCCCACCCACCCCCGACCCCCGCATTAGCGGGGGTCGGGGGTGAGGATTTACTTCCTAAAAAATCCTGAAATCCTGTCGAAACGGTATGAATATCAGCAATTATTACCATCGATATTCAAACTTCTTGGTAATTGAGAATAACTTTTTACTCTTTTTAGGGTTCCGTACCTCAAAAGGAAAAAACGGAACCCTTATAAGATCACTTTGTTGTCCGTCCGTCCGTCCGTCCGTCCGTCCGTCTGTCAAGACCGTTTTTCTCAGGAACGCGTGGAGGTAAATAATAATAATAAATAATATTTTTATTGACACAAAGAAATAAGGTTTACATTTCCATTTGAAACCCTGACTCCTGTGCTAGGTGAGACCTGTGTTACAGGAGTCAGTGTCTTCACCCGTTTTTGGACAAAACAGTTCACAACAGTATGTATCAAAAATTGAAAAATAAAATTTAATAACAATTATTAATCATTAAAATAATGCATGCGTGCTCTTGTGTGAGTGGTGAGAATGTGTGAGGTATCAAACTGAAATTTCTATATGATACTTAGTTCTACTGTCCCTGGAAGCTGTAGAAAAATCAACCTTCTAAGTCAACGCAATCAAAAGATACAGCCACTTAGGCCGCAAATTTCCGCAAATTTTCGAAACTCGCACGGGAATCAAAACCTACAGGGTACTTCCCGTGAACTTAGAATCTTGAAATTTTGTACGAAGTCACGTCTTATAGTACAGATATAGGAAAAATTACGAAAACCGTAAATTTTTAGTTTCGTCATATAAAAAAAAGTTATATACCCACAGGTTTGTACGGAACCCTCGGTGCGCGAGTCCAACTCGCACTTGACCGGTTTTTTTTACTTTGAAATTGGTGCAAAGACAGGATGGCAGTAACAGTCTGTCTGTATCTTATCCTGAAATAGTTCGGAATGACTTGATAAAGTTAAAGGAGAATATTTTACCAATTTTAATTAAACCGGTGCCAAGAGCCACTTTTTTATTCTTATTCTTCTTCAAAGTCTAAAAAGTTTATTTCGCACTAAGTTTATTAGGTATATCTGGGCACACCTGCGTGGGATTTGGAGGCGCAAGTGCTCGCCGAAGTCTACCGGCGAGGCGCGGACCTGCAGGCGGAGAATGGCAGACGAGACGAGAGACGAGGGCTTGGGATTGGACTCCCTACGCCACCTCGTGAACAACTCAAGCGGCCGGTTGAGTTGTTCACGAGGTGGCGTAGGGAGTCCAATCCCAAGCCCTGAGGCTGTGGAGGGTAAGGTTGGAGACGCCCATTGCTGGTCACTGGACCGTAGGGGCTATCCACCCGATTCTGGAGGAGTAGGTATGAAGGCGACACGGGACGTTGTCCTTCCGTCTAGTGCAGGTCTTGTCAGGGCATGGCTGCTTTGGCAAATACCTGCACAAGGTGGCTAGACGGGAGGTGACTCTCGTGTGTCACCAGTGCAGCTGCAGCGAGGACACGGCCCTTCACACCCTCGAGCATTGTTCTGCTTGGGCGGTGCAGCGCCGTGATCTCGCAGCAGCAATCGGGGCAGACCTCTCCTTGCTGGCCGTGGCCAAGGCTATGGTCGACAGTAGGGGGGCATGGGAGGCGGTAGCATCCTTCTGCGAGGACTTCATCTCGCAGAAGGAGGTGGCAGAGCGCGTCAGGGAGGAAAATTCGCTCGCTGACGCGATTCGTCGTAGGAGGACAGGGCGGCGGAGAACGCGCCACGGCGACCTGACCGCCCTAGGAGGTGCCAGCGGGCGATAGATCGGGGAGTCTATCGTCGACGCATTTCACGGCCCTCATGAGTGGTGGCGATGTCTCTGGTGGGCCCGGACATCGCCAAAGGAGTTTGGAGCCCGGAGGCGGGCTGGGCTGGATGGGTCGCGAATGTCATGCGTAGCAGTTCTCGCGGCCCATCTGCCAAGGCGAAAGTAGGCTCACGACGGTGTTTTTTTGTGGGTGCAAGCTCCATATAACCAAACCGTCTTACCGGACGGTGCGGTAAGCGTTAGGCATTTTTCACCGTTTAAAAAAAACGGCACAATTTTTTATAAATTTTGCGTGCCTTTTACCAGGCAGAATGTACATAGCTTACTCTTTTCTACTCCATCTGTAATTTATTGTAAACTACATTTGTTGCCAATAAATTATTAATTTTTAAAATGTTATACAATAGGTACATTTACCCAAAAAATGTTGTCAGTGTCCTAAGCTATATTAATGCGACCCTTGTGGTCAGATTAACACGTCCGCTGCCGTGTGCGGTCATTACGACCTGCGCGTGACTTTTACGCAACCCTAAATCGCATTCTTTCGCATTTCGTTGGTATTTAGGGGTTAATATGGTGTGCTAAGGGAAGAAGCTGTTTGTAGTTGTGTAAGGTCAATCTTTCCTTTTTCAATTTTTTTTCCTCTTTTTTAGGTAGAACGATGAATATTTTGTCAACAATAATTTATTGTTTGAGTGAATTGTATTTCACATATTTTTAACACAACATCACGCCTGTAATCCCCAAAGGTTTAGGCAGAGCTGTACCTAATAGTACACCTACATTTCGCCAGTTATGATTAAGTCCCATGTAATGTCGCCCCCTAGGGCGAGCCTATTGCAATCAACCGGGCACAAAACCACACTCCGTGGCTACTACTGTGAAATTTCTGAAGGAAAAACCTAATAACACTTTGCCCGATCTGGAAATCGAACCCATGACTACATGGTCAGCAGTTGCGCTTGCGACCCCTAGACATAAGAGTCACCTCTTTTTAATTGATTTAAATATTTATTGCACTCATTGTGGTAAGTAAAGGTAGATATACCAATATGTATTGTATTGGCAGCTGTTTTTATAAATGTATGCAATAAAAATGTGTGTAGATGAAGTAAATGAATAAGTTAGGATTAACTTGAATTTTTATTATATATTTGACGAACTCCTAAGTTATCTACTCGTAAAATGGAAAGACCAGATTCATGCATACTTAATTTATCCACCAATGTTTAAATTGCTTAATTTAAAGGTCGACACTCGTCAATCTACATAATTACAATCTAGTTAGGCACATTTTACCTATTTATATAATAATGAAAGGAAAACTTCTAATCAACACCAAAAATAAACCTGACAAAACACACCGTATCTTTCAACTAGCAAAATCAGTTTAAAACGAGTCATTTGTAACAAACTTCCACAGCTTCAGATTAGGGCTACCTTTGTTCCGTGATGCTTTCGTATTTAAATCGAGACCAAATCATTCTGTAGTTGTGCTCACGAACAATAGACCTTAATTTATTCCGCTGGGTTAATTTCGTATACAATTTTGTTACCCGAGGCGCTGGCACGAGCGCCCGGTGTAAACGTAACGTACCTACGTCGGTTTTTTAATTAAAAACACTCGTTTCACATATTATAATATTTTTTTTTATAATTTTAATAATTTATGGGTGATACTGATTGGGCTTGTTGCAAACAATTTAAACTAAAGCGATATAGGATGATTGTATTTTCAATTCAAAAATCGACGTAAGCACATAATTATTTACGTTACGTTTACACCGCGCGCTCGTGATAGGGCTTTGGCAAGTCGAGTTTGTTTGGCGAGTTGCTGCGGTTTTTACTACGGAAATTTGATAAGTATGAAAGGGATGCCAGACGATAGTTTATGGGACATCTAGAGGGTTGAGTCTATTTGTTTAGTTATTTGTTGGTATTGAATGGTTTGAAATTTAGAGGGTCTGAATAGGTAATTTGTTTTTGGAATGAGATGAGTTAGGTGTCGGTTTAATCGAGGCCTTTAGATGTAGGTCTATATTAAGTCTACAAGTGTCTAATAGATTATTTCAATCGATTTAAAATCAGGGTAACGAAGGTAATTCGCAGAATTATTTCTGACTTTTCTTTTTGCAATATTTTTGCGACCAATAAACCTAGTCATTATTTAAAAAAAGAACAGTTTTTATTTTTGAATTTCGAACGAAACGAAAGCGATTTAGAATTGCGATGTTAGTTTTTCCTTCGTGTCAAAGATGGCGCTGTAGTACTTTTTGTACTTTGCTGCTGTACTTAGTACTTTTTATAGTGCCGTTAAATTAGTATTAAAAAAACTCTTTTCAGCACTGAAATTGATCATGGTTTGCTCACAAACAATACAGAAGGTATTGTTTTATATTTCATCATATCCATTTTAATTGATATACACAAATTATCACAGCGGGGACTATAATTATTTCAATTATTTAACCATCAAACATGTAACCTGTCAATATGAAAACAAAACCGCCATTAAAAACCAATCACCTAATTTAATTGTTGTGTTCATTCATGCGCAAACATAATAATTATTGTGTGACGGTAATATTTTATTGTGTTATTAATTAAAATCGGCGCGCTAGGGTTAATGTAGTGTGACCAGGACAAAAGGCTCAGTGACCAACACGCAGTGAGCTGTGAAACAAATAAAATTTATTAGAAATTGTGGTCACCGTTTGTAGCATTGTTTAGGTGGTACTGGTGTGGGGCTTTTTGTTTTGTTAGATAGGTAATGCCATTTCCGGGAAGTATTTGATGATGAAGAGCGTGGCTAAATAATAACAGCCAGTCGGGTCGATGTTTAGCTGAAGCCGCGCTTGCCTAGGCTGGTCCGTGGATAGGTGACCACCTATTACATACCTTTACCCATTTCCGAGGAAAGCACGTTAAGCCGTTGGTCCCGGCTGTCATTTGTAGATCTTTGACAGTCGTTACAGGTAGTCAGTGGCCCGAAAGTCTGGCAACCAGTCTTACGATATTACTCAGCACTAACTGGGTTGTGGAGGTTAGATAAGCAGGCGCTCCATGTAAAATACTGGTATTCATCTGCATGCGGTTAGACTGGAAGCCGACCCGAACATAGTTGGGAAAAGGCTAGGCTAATGAAATTTTAATGATGATTTTCAATATTAGAAAAACATATTGTGCGGGGTTCACTCTACACCTACATTTCTACTTTAAAACGTTTCTCAAATAATTTAAGACGCAATTGAGAAAGAATGTACTCTTTGTCTAAAATACTATACTCTCCAAATGTGTAATTTTTACTTATTTAAAAATCAGTAAAATTATCTGTAATTTTTTGATATTTAAAGTCTGGAAATTTGCTGGAAACTGCTGAGATGACGAGTAATAGAGAAGTATGGAAGAAGAAAACATGCTGCGCCGACCCCAAATGAATTGGAATAAGGTCAGGAGAATGATGATAATTTAAAATCTGGAAATTTAAATGGACGCGCCAATCTTTGAAAGGTTCCGAATTTATTTATCACGATTATAACTTAAACAAAAAAAATTCTCGTGACACATTCAGCCCCAAATCCCAACTTCCTCCAAAAGAAAAAATAATGAACGGAACTTCACCAGTCAATGCCCCATCAACCATAACGACACAACATCGCCTTAGCACACAACACTCACAATGTGACCCACTTTCTGTGTCATACATCATTAAATCAACAAATTACGTGGTAACAACTCTTTGAAAAACACCATAGAAAAGATTGCAATCGGTAAGGGATGGGTGCTAAATAAAATAAAATGGGAATATTATCGAATCGTACCCGCTGTGTGTAATGTCCCGTGAGGGAGGGTACGGGTTTGAAGTGGGGTGGAGTCGCTTTGTGTGTGACGAAGTCGTGATTGGGCTTTTGCAAACTTGATGTTAAGTCATTATGTTTTTTATTGAGACCTTGGGGAAAAGTGAGTAATACCTAAACCTACGTAGGTACCCATGACTATTGTATTGTTGCAGATGGTACTGTTTTACCCAAATTGTGCTGCTGATCGAAGTAAAATGTGGCTCAAAATAATATCTAGACTAGCTGTAAAAATATAACATTTACTTTTATCCAATTTTATCATACAATACACAAACAATAATTTTAGCCTTTTTCTAACCCTATATTTTCTGTTTAATGTCACCAAAAATTAAAAAAAAAACACGACTCCATCTAACTCACTATTCTCATACCCAAAAACTGTCGCTCTCATAAATCTATACTCATCGATACATCTCGTTGACAATCCGCGGTCACGTCGCGGTCGTGTCGCCCCCGTCTCGTACCCCTGAACTCGTGGCGATGACTCGTACAATGCGAGATTATGAGCCGTGATGAGATCGTGGACGTCACTGTGCGTGTGAGTCTTTTCGTTTTGTTTAGATAGATTTATGTGTAAAAGTAATTGAATTGCATTTGGATTATGAAGTTTGGATAACGAGTTTTGTTATAAGTGATTTGTAAAGGGGAGTATTGTGTGGGATGTAAATAAAATGAAAGTAATGAAATTGCGCTTCTGGGAAAATAATAAAAGAAATAAAGTAACATTGGCTGTTGCGATTGGTCTGATTTGAGATCGATGTTAACAAAAATACGAATCTTTCCATAAAAAAATACTCTCTAATTATAATAAAATCTTAGCCATAGTTCTTCTGGCTTTGTTAATGGTCATCTTTGAAAAAGGAGGACCGTTAAAAAAAACTTAGGTAATGCCGATCAGAGGGTCGGTACAAAGTCAGATTCTATCAGCGATTAAGCTGATGGATAGACTTAACCCAACGTGAAGTTTATTTCAATTCAACGGAATTAAAGTCGATGTAAACACGCAGCGCTTTGAAAGTGATTGCCACTTGCTTTGGCCATTTTTTTGCAACGTGAAGCAGTTCAGTATAAACTGCAACCAAATCAAACAATACAACTGCCAACTAAAATAGGTACTGCTTTGCTTAATATGTCATAAAAAGTAACATGCAACGAAACTCGAGCATTCTTTTATCTTGTATCTTTCTCGCATGCTATTACGTCAGCAGCGAAACGCATTTCGCTGAGACCTACACAAGGAATTGTACAGGCTTCCAATAGTGCCAGAGGCAGAGTACAAAGACATCACTTGTAAATAGAAGGCACTTTTGTAATTTTATTTTATCTACTTGGATATTTGCGAGATATTTGTACCGGAAAATCATATTCGGAGAAACGTGTAATCATCCTATTTTTATGTATGGAGTGGGTGATTATTATAATGAATGTCATTTATTTAATTGACGAATAAGGAAAGAATATTCGATATTGAATAATGAATTAGGTATTTTAGGTATGGACCACCCGCTTCGTTCACGTGGATGTCAGAAATTATCTTACATGAACATAATACCAAATATTGCTAGTCATCTCGGCACTTTTCCGGATGACCGCGATGTGGAGTACTTTGACGCCTAGGTGTCCTGTTTATTGTGTTTTTGTATTCTTTTAAGTTTTAAAGTGACTTTTTTTGGAAACATTTTGTGAATCCTATAATTGGTTCTTATGTAGGTAAATATTTTAGAATACTTAATGATTAAAAGTTATTTTTTTAAATAATTTATTTAAAAGGTAAAACACACGTATAAGTACTGAATGAATCTGCACCAGAGACGATGCAATGCGACGAGAAGATAACCAAATCGGGCAAGCACCTTCCCAGTTCGTCACCCACTTGTAACTGGGTGAAGGCCGTGAAACCATGCCGTAAACTCACTGGTGTTTAGCAGCTGATTGTCACGAAGCTTATGATTGCACCTTTGCAGTATGGAGTTACATAGAAATAATCATGACGGCTCGAATTGGGGTGATGCTGATTTGATGATTAAGGATCTAATTAAGCAAATCTGGTGGTTGCTGTGCTGCTTAGCAAAGGCCTTTTTATTTTATTTAATGCTTGACGCATACCGCACCATCCGGGGAAATGGCTTGGTTATGTGGGGCCTGAACTCACTAAAAAACACCGCCGTGAGCTTACTGTCGCCTTGGCGGTTGAGCCGCGAAAACTGCTACGCATGAAGTTCGCGGCCCATCCAGCGCAGCCCGTCTCCGGGCACCAAACTCCTTTAGCGATGTCCGGGCTCACCTGAGACATCACCACCACACATGAGGGCCGTGAAATTCGACTACAATTATAGACTCCCCGATCTATGAGGCGACATCAAGTCCGCTGGCCAAAGGCCTCCTCCAAGTCGGTCAAAGTCCATAATGGTTTACATTTTGCGTTTGGCAAAATATTTCATATCATTCCCTCTTCACATGACTTGCGAAATTGCTTTTATATATTGCTCATTGCATGAAAATTTGTATCAATTAATCCTTTATTACACGAACGGACCAATTCTGTATCGGACGTCGGATTAACTGTTAAAAACTCGTTACGAACATCGAGAATGTAATGTGTTCCAACATTTTCTTTTAGAGATCCTGTTGATAACTAAATAATTTCCCTTTTTTTGTATTTTTTTTTCTTTATAGTAAAGTAGGTGAGTGATTGCTAGGGGAATAACGCTTAGTCGAAGCATGAGATAAATGACGTTTATAGATTTCGGCGTATGTCTTCTCAAGGTGCTTCTAAACAGAATTTCTGTACCCAATTAGGTATTGGTTATATCCAGGCTTACCTTTACCAGCATTTAAGTTAGAAAAACGTTAAAGCTAAGGCTTGCAAAACTATGTCTTATTCCCCACAGTTCTGACCATAATTCTGTTAATAAATCACGTATCACGTGACGGTAAATCTTAATCTCGTGACGTAAAATTATCTTGTGGCTAAAAATCAGTGCCCCATTTCAGGAATGAAAAAGTATAAAACATTTTAATATTTGCATAAGAACCTATGTATAAAAGCGAGAAGATGAAAATAAATCACATTAAAAAAATCGCGGACACATTTTAATAACAGCGCAACGCCAAATGACAAGAACAGAGATTACCTACCTTACATTACCCCAAAAAAATACGGAACCTTTATGAAAAAAACCTACTTTTTTCCTATTTTATGAACAAAGGGGTTGCCACCGCGGGGATTAGAGTATTTTTTGTTAAAACTCCCGCCTCCTATACAATTTATGATGACAATAAGAGATGAGAAAAATATTATTATCTCTTTATTTTGTATTATTAATAGAGGTTGTATGAATCGGTTTTTTTTGTTATAACGAAATAGAATTGGTTGCCATGCGAAGCCAATAAAGCTCTTTATTTTTAACATCTGTTTCAGGGTTAGTCTATCCGGTTTTATTTAACTGAACATAACATCACGCTAGTAATCCCCGAAGGGTTAGGCAGAGGTGTACCTAATAGTACACCCACATTCCGCCAGTAATGTTTCAGTCCCATGTAATAGAGAACGAGCCTGTTGCCATCAACTGGGCACAAATCCATGGCAACTCCATGGCTGCTACTGAGAAATTCCTGATGAAAAATACAATAACACACACACGGGGAAAAGTTGGGTTCATTCGTTACTTAACTGGTCACTCTGCATAAAGGATTGTCAACATAATTTAGGCACAAATTAGGACATGCCGGTTTCTTCACGACGTCTTCCATAAGGGATAATTGCTCGAATTACAAGCCACCTAGTTCTTTATAATTGAGTAATTTCACGATCGATATCGTAAAACCACCTGCCTACACCAATAAACAGGTAACCTACTTACAGCAGTAGCTTAAGTGTATCGTGAAACCCTAGAATAGCAATATGCAACATCTTTTTTTTAGTAGCCTTGTATGTCCCACTGCTGGGTTTGCCCAGCAGTGGGACATACAAGGCCTTTGGGCCTGCCCCATATCGTTCCAGGTACTCTTCTCCTGCGCCACTTCGAACCAACCTTCGTGATGCTTAACCTCTTACTATGTTGTTGTATAAGAAAAATAACCGACTTCCAAGAAAATGGAAAATTACTTTTTTCACTACTTTAAATTACTTTTTAGTTATCGTATCACACACAAGGCCTGGTCAAGTATCAATTTCGCAATTTCTTTTACTTGGATAACATTTTTTTACCAGATTTAAAAACCAAACTACTGAACCGATTTTGATTAAATTTCTATGGGACTAATCGAGAAGTATATCCTTTCAGATAAAAGAAAACAATTCCAAATCGGTTCATATATGACGAAGATATGATGTAACAAACAAAAAAAAAACAACCTAATTGAGAACCTCCTCCTTTTTGTTGAAGTCGGTTCACAAGATGACCGTGAATTTCTGTCCGTACATAACGTAAAAATATGTTGAGGCAGGTTACTTAAAAGGTTACGATAGATGATGATGGATAGGACTACAAACCATTTGTCATGGGACTCTCTGACAGGACGTGGGAATATTGAAATATTTGCTGTTTCGGTCTAGTTTTCGTCTATCTTAGGGATCTTCGATTTTTGGGTTCTATTTGCTGTTACGTGACAACATTAGTTTGTAAAGTATTAAACCATTTTGGAAGTGAGTCCCCTCTCAGCTGTGTAAATTTTCTGTGGTCTACATACACAGATTATAAATAGTTCTTGTAATTTGTACATACCTGGTAGCTGGACATCATCACAATTGAAAACGACAGAAATCGTCGCATTCTCTCTATAAAATAAACTGGGTATGACATAACACAACATTACATCACTCCTGTAATCCCCAAGGGGTTAGGCAGAGGTACACCTTGTAGTGTACCCACATTTCGCCAGTTATGTTTAAGTCCCAAAGTCCCATGTAGTAGGGGGCTAGCCTATCGTCATCACCAGGGCACAAATCCAGACTCCGTGGCTGCTACTGAGAAAATCCTGATGGAAAAACCCAATAACAATTTGCCCGACCCGGGAATCGAACCCAGGACTTCATGCTCAGCAGTCGCACTACACCAAGGAGGCAGTCATCAATAATACACACGATTTCTATAAAGATTACCTTTTGACAGTCATTTGTCATCACACAAAATGCAAAATGTCAATATGAATATTTCTATGTCAACCACACACGAAACAGTCCTAAATATTTATTCTACAGTTGTCATGAGACTCGCTTTAAGGAATATTGAAGTAATGGACAGCTAAGCTACACGAGATACCATAAACACTACTCTCTAAGGTACTAAGACGGTAGTAACACATAAAATATAGACTGCAGACGAATAAACAAGTGGAGTACGTGTTCGTGTAATAAAAGTTACCTGGGTGAATTGGTGACATAAATAATATGATGAGAAGAATATTACCTACTTTATTCAATAAATCGATAACTAAACGCGATTTTTTTAAATAAAGAAATAGGTTATCAATTAATGCGGTCAATATAGGTTATGATACCTACTTGTTTGTTTTTTAAGGCTTGTGTAAGACATCAAAGACATTTCGTATGTCAAACACAATATATTGTAGACCGGCCGACGTTGTTTTAGACATGTGTTGTTAACTGTTTTGTTCACTTTTTAAGGTTCCGTTGCCAAATGGCAGAAACGGAACCCTTATAGATTCGTCCTGTCCGTTTGTCTGTCCGTCTGTATGTGTCCGTGTGTATGTCGGTATGTATCCATTTTTACTCCGAAACTACTGGCACCACACAGTTGTTTGGATTGTTATTATATTGATTGGTGCTACGTGCTTCGAGTACGAGTCGCACTTGGCCGGTTTTTTGTTGACAGTATTTTTACAAACATTTTAAACAACCATTCTGTACAACTTTGATTCAGGTGTTAACGATAAACGAAAACAGTACATAAAACATGTAGAATACTTGTTTTATGTCTTGATGTGGACTAGAATTAGTTTCTCAAATTCAATATACAACCTATTTTTAGAATACCTAAAAGCAGAACACCTAAGGTCACTTTCAGATAAGACACCAATAAACCGCTACGATTTAGCATCGAGTTTGCACAGCTAAATCGATCCGTCCAACGCAACGAACCCTTATCTTGCCTGACATGTCTTTAAGTAGACCCTCAAATTGCCCTTTTGGGAGTTGACCGATCACGTGTTTGGATGTTTGGCCTCGGATGCTTATTACTAGTTCTCATTATTGAGAGATGAATTGTGACATGTTGCAGTAATTGAGATTAGTTTTGTTCAGAAAAAAAACATGCTTTATTATCTGCTTTTTCTTTCTTTATCGTGTGGTTAGTACCTAACCTGGTGTCATAGTTTTTATGCCCCCCATGGGCCTCTGACTTGGCTTTACATGCCGTCATGAAATATTTCTCAGGCATATTGTTACCTCACGCTGTTTTCATTTTATTATCTGTTAATTCGTTGTTTATAAGTGCTCATGTAGGCCTATGTGAAATAAAATATTTTGATTTCGAAACAACATGAAAATCTTTAAACGCATTCAATGACAGACGGGGTAGGTTCCATCAACACGTGACGCGCGGGTTCGAGAAAAATGCAAAGAGTGTAGGGAGGCCTTTGCCCGGGAGTTGCACAGAGCTGGCTGGAAAAAAACCGGTCAAGTGCGAGTTGGACTCGCGCACCGAGGGTTCCGTACAACTATATATAACTTTTTATATGACGAAAGTATATAACTTTTTTTTATATGACGAAACTAAAAATTTACGGTTTTCGTAATTTTTCCTATATCTGTACTATAAGACGTGACTTCGTACAAAATTTCAAGATTCTAAGTTCACGGGAAGTACCCTGTAGGTTTTGATTCCCGTGCGAGTTTCGAAAATTTGCGGAAATTTGCGGCCTAAGTGGCTGTATCTTTTGATTGCGTTGACTTAGAAGGTTGATTTTTCTACAGCTTCCAGGGACAGTAGAACTAAGTATCATATAGAAATTTCAGTTTGATACCTCCACGCGTTCCTGAGAAAAACGGTCTTGACAGACGGACGGACGGACGGACGGACGGACAACAAAGTGATCTTATAAGGGTTCCGTTTTTTCCTTTTGAGGTACGGAACCCTAAAAATAATACAGATAACTCAAAACAACTTAAAAGTGCTGGGTCTAGAAGCATGAAATGCACTAGTGTCCCTTTTATAACGAAATTTAGGAATAAGGAAGGATTTTAAACTTCCTTACAGGGTTAGATAGGGTATAAAAGTTTGTATGGAAGTTCGCAAGTTTTATTCATATTCTTTGTTACTGAAAAACTAGTTGATGTATCTAACCATCATACAAGTGAAATTTATTTCAATCTACATAATATTTAATATGTAAGAGCTTTTTAGCCTTGACATAAATATTTACGATTGCAAAATCCTTCCAAAACAACAATCAACTTCAATATTCAAGACATTCAAATATTACAACTACACGCAAATTTTGATGTATTCAACCGAAACTATCGTATTTGGCAACCGTCTGAGTTCCACTGATATCTCATCAGAATTTCATTTGTCTTAAGTCAATTAGAATTACCATTTCGCTTCGTACATGTCTGGGTAACTTGACCGTGACATGGTGTAAAGATGAGCAGTAAACCAACTAGGCCCTTTTTTAAAACGCTTTTATTAGCTTTACTTGTAACTAACTGTGTAAAAAATATTAGAAGTTAAATTTGACCCACTTTCCGGTTTCCGATTGAGCTGAAACTTTGCATATGTATGTACATGTTTAGTTTGGATGACAATGCAGGGTTAGCTAGGTGACGTCATTCTAAATCCAATATGGCGGACTCCTAAACATATCGGACTATTTATTTTGTATGTATTCCCATGATATGGGTATTAAATGACGAGGTTTGCTCAGAAGAATACATAAAATGAAGTCACTCTAAAGCGTGTTTTTTAGTTTTCTCTAACTATAATATTTATTATCTGGAACCAAACACGAGTGTTAAGGTTATATTGCTCTACACAATCATTTATAAAACGCAACTACTTGTCTTGTGTGTACTTACTTATGTAAGTTAGGGCTGTCACGTCGCGTCATGAAGGCACGAGTAACCTGTTACCTGAAGCATCCTTAGAATTCATGTTAACGCTTTGCATGTCCTCGTGAGTATGTACTCGTGAGTCTGAGTTCATGGATTCGAAATCAGGCAGGCGCATTACTTCATCACCACTTCTCTCAGAACGTTTAAAAGGAAACAATTGTGAGGATACGGGCATGTTGTAGAACTATTGTCCGATCAAAAGTTCGGTTTCGTTTTCAGTTTCGGTAGACTTTCGGTTTTGGCACCGAATGCACCGAACATGACCGGCAGGCTTGCCTTCAAACCTGCCGTTCATGTTCGGTGTATTAAATTCCATCCAAGCGATTAAGCGACTAAGACATTTTGCCGCGTCCACGAGCATAATCATGTCGTGACTGGCTTGTGTTTGCAGTTCGTTTCGTTTGTTGTGAGTTTTCGTGTGATTAATTTTGAATTCGGTAACTTTTATTACGTGATATTTAGATTATAATAACGTTTTCTTTATTTTTCCCTCAAAATATGATCCTTGTGAGGAAGTTTCGGTTTCGGTTTCGGCCGAAACTGAGACTGTTGCCGAAATTCAGTTTCGTTTTCGGTCGTAAAAACCAGTTTCGGTCGGTCACTACCTAGAACCAATAATTCGAAGACATGTGACATCTACCAACCTGTCCTGACTCTGCGTGGTAGGTTTTTTTACACTTAACAGGCTTGCGTTTAGCCGCAACTCGCCTGATGTGAAGCGATGATGCGACCCAGGGTGGAGCACGCTTGCCTAGAAGAAACCGATTCACTTGAACTTTAAAGAGATCCAGATTATAATGATTGGGAAACAGAGAAGCTAGCAGTGCCGGCCGCTAATAAATGTGGAAGCAAAGCGCTTTGTTCTGGTCCGTGGAACTTCAACCATATAACGATGACGCTCCGCCGTATCTCTGCTCGTCCGATGGGGATGGGCATGGGAAAATTCGATTATATAATTCCAAAGCAGACTTAAGCATATTTAAAAACTGATAGACTGGCAACTTTGCGGCGATATTCAAAGTAAAGCTTAGCCTCGACAAGGAAGAAGTTGTCAATGAGCCTCTTGGCACGTCACTCAATAGCTTCTAACGCTTGTAGCTGGTACTTGGCTCATCCATCCCAAAGGTGTTAACAGTACTCCATGCACGATCGAATTTGGTGAAACGTGAGCTGCCGTTCTAACGTGACGTACTTTCGCACCTTTGCGAGGACACCCAGCTCTTTAGTGGCTAACTGGGCCTTACGCTCAATTTCAGACCCAAAGTTGGGGTCGAGATCAGAGTAACAAACAGCTAGAAGCTCAAGGTGGTCAGTAATCGGGACGGATACAATTTGGAAAGAGGAGCCAGGAGCAAGACATTAAAGGCTGATTTTGCTTGGCATATGTGTGTGAGCCGATTCTGATCGTTTGTTCCTAGTTGACATACTGTATGTTAATACTAATATGTCTACTACAACCGTGGGAATGGGCAATGTGTGTTGAAACATTTACGGGTACACCAGTGATAATGAAGCTGTATTAATTCAACGAGATACTGCTTTTACAGAGGTCAGAATGTTTGTATAAACAATCCATTCATAAATAAAAGAGCCCTAATGTTTAGTGCAGAAAATAAGTTTTGCTATAAATGGTGTAGTGAACGATCTTGGGTGTAATAATGCTATAAATTCTTTTTTTTTTGAAGGCGATGCCTGTCTTGGAATTCTTTTAGCAATAAAATATCTACATTGTGTTGCAATACATTTGGTTGAAGTGCTTATTGAAATAATTAGTCAATTCTAATCTATACTTATTGTAAAGAGATAAAGTCTGACAGTTTGTAAGTTTGAATGTAGGGGTAAATCTTTGGAACTACTGATCCATTTCAGAAAATTCTTTTTATAATGGAAAACTACACTATCCCCGAGTATCATAGGCTATTACGACATTCCCGTGGGATTATTACCGACCATATGGCGAGCAAAGCCGCGTGGACAAGCTGGTGTGTTGTATGCTTAATAACGACACCTCATTTGTCAAAATACTACGAGTAAGTCTAGGATATATGTTTAAGGGAACAGCAGCTAAACTTACATACACATACTTACGGAGCCTGCTAAAATTAAAACCCTATTGGTTTTGTCATAATCGGGTCAAAACGGTTGCGGTTGATTGTAAATGGTAGTTTAACCACCCAAGAAAAAACAAGTTTTGAATTTCAAAATGCTTATATTGCATGCTGAACAAAATTCCAGACATGTTATTGATGCCAAGCCTCACGCACGTACCTCTATTGAGACTGACATAAAGATAAGCAGAAAGGGAAACGCTTCCAAATCACTTGTAGACAAAAAAAAAACCTGTATAGAATTCGTATTCAGGGACCGTCTTCGAATCATAGATGGGCTATCAAAATTGACAGACACAAAGATTAGTATTCTTTGTACGTTTTACGAGTAGCTATTTGACGTCGGATCCGACTGATTATTCGCAGATATCGTGAAGCAGGCGCGACATTCGCTTCGAGCGAGTTTCAAGGGGGGAAATTTAACAAAAGAAAAGAAGATTTACCCTAGCCCTATTACAAATTAAGGATCTTAAAAGCTTCAACGAAATGGATCCCTCTTGGAGTTAATATTTGAAAATGCGCTCGCGTTTCAAATTTTGTTTTTGTTTTTCAAAGTTTAAGTATTGTTGGTCTTTTTTGTTACGTTCAGCTGCTTTAGGCGTTGTTTTGGAACATCACCACGTCTGTAATAGCAGAAGGGTTAGGCAGATGTGTACCTAAATGTATGTTGACACTAAATTACTTCGGTAGTAGTCACTTCTCCCCTCTGGGTCTTTACTCAAATAAAATAATAACTGTTCATTTTTATTTCCAGAAACTTCCAGGTGACGACGGCGTGCTCCTGTTCCCGTCGAGGCCGATGGTAGCGCCTTGTTAACCTTTTGAACGCCAGAGCACAAACGCACGCGCTTGCCCTCCACGCCAACCCATAATTTCACAGCATACAAAAAAGTCACGTACTGGTTAGTAATAGTGATTACTTTATGTCCATTTGTTAATACATTCTGTCGACAGCCTCAGTAGCAAATATTAACGATCACTGCACACTTTCTGATATTAATAAAAGCATTGATTTATTGTTTTGGTTTGTCTTCGCTGACTTATTCATTATAATGTTCCATAGACTGATATGTCTGCGGTCGCGTCTTTTTCTGTGTTGCCATTGACACTTGTGGCATAGTCAAACATTGTGATGACTTTGGGTGTTTTCTTTTTCTGAGTGTACTATACACAGCTATTATACCTTATATATTTATTAGTTTAAACGCTTTATTTATTATTATTATTAACTGACCGTGGCATCACTTTGAGCCCTATCAGAATACCAGCGCTGTGACTTTTTTAATGTTTCAGCACCATGCTGAGATAGGGGCTTTTTGGCCTCGTACAGGACCAGTTTAGTTAGTCTTATTTTAATTTGTTCTTAAGTTTACTTGTTTTTTGAAATCTTGTTTAATTGTCCAGTTGCCATTTTGTTTTGTCCAGTGCGAGACTAATAAATACTTTTTCTTTCTATTTCCTTACACCCACATTTCGCCAGTTATGTTTAAGTCCCATGTAATAAGGAGCGTGCCTATTGCCATCAAAAGGGTACAGATCCAAACTCCGTGGCTACTACTGAAAAAATTCCGGATGGAAAAACCAAATAACAATTTGGCCGACCCGGCAATCGAGCCCAGGACCTCATGCTTAGCAGTCGCACTTGCGACTACTATACCAACGCTAACCAAAACGCTAGACTGATAAAATTAACTTTGAACCTGTGGAGTTACGGCAATACCAATTCGAATTGAATGTAGGCTATTTTGATTGCATGCGGAACATTAAAGCTGTGTCTTCATTGTGTTTACAGTGAGCGGCTAACTGTTTGCTTCCAGTTCGCCACCCTATAGTCATAGTCATAGTCATTTATTCTGAACAAAAATACATTTGTGTTGAATAGGTACAGAATTAATACAATAATAATAATCAATAAAAGTTTGCAATCAATAATATAGATAAAATGTCAAAAATAAAATAAGTAATATCAAGAATTCAGTTAAAAAAAAAAAAAAATCGACAATTATTAATGACGTGTCCATACAACGCGTACTGTACGCAGTTTGCGACGTACCGCTTGCCGACTATTTTATTGAGCGGCCGATTCGCAGCTTAGTTAAATGGGATATTAGGTACAGTCGGCGATAAAATACGCTCGCTATTCCGCCAGCGAACTACGTCTTTCCCGAGAGTTCGCCAGAACTTCGCGGCTAATTTGTTACAGTTCGCGCTCACTAAACTGAAAATTGAGTTCACGACGGATTCGCCAATCAGAGTCAGACGCTCACTGTTCGCCTAATGAGGACACAGCCTAACAAACTCCAAAAAATACTCTTTCACTGCTCCATTCTGCCGTAAAAGCACTCATTATCAAGTTATTTCACAATTCACAGAACTTTTGCACTGTTAATTTTCTACCGCGTTATAGTTCCCCATTCTCCAACATTTCGTAGCTGATTAACAACGAATTTAACAAACAAAAAGGGACACTCATTATCTCTATTCAAATTATAATTCCGTTCAGTTGAGCACGAAATAATTTATTCAAAATTTTAATATGACGTAGCCACAAAGCTAGCTATAACAGGAGCCATTCTGCACAATCCCCATTCGATGTTATTTAGCGAAACGCTTGGGAATACGTAATGGGAGTTGGTATGAGTACCTAGTTAAGCACAATTATGTTGGTAACATTAACCGTTTCGAAGTAAAGTATGATAACGTTCTCAGTTAACAACGATGAAAATACAGTCGCAAAATTTCAAGTATGCAAACTGCCTAACAAAGATATTGCAGGGAATTCACCGAAATTAAATTGGCAGAAATTGCTTTTTGTATTTTTCCTTGGGCGCCGACGCATGCCGAATGCTGTTTGCGTAAAGTGTCTCCCACTTTGCCATATCGTATGAGAATGAGCGTAATGATGTTCAGCGGAATCCTCGTCAAGGGATTCACTTGGTGGAGACAATATTAGACAGTAGCAATATAGGCCATTATTGCTTGAATATTTTATAGAAAGGCTGGTAATTTTGATATTGTCCACGAGGTTGTTGTAATTATGAATTTGGTGGATAGACTTTCGCTCTCTTATTAATAAAAGTAGAGTTAAGTTATACTAAAATGCATGGATAATTTGAAGGTTATACATATGTACATGACGTACTTTTACTCAATGTGTATTGTAAATTACAATCGCGAATAAATAATCATCTACCCCTTGTAGATGATTATTTAATCGCGATTGTAATTTCATGAGAAAATTCTTACATCTCTGCTCAAATAACGTCTGTAATTTCACATTCAGATCGAATTTATAGTAAAACAGAATTAATTAACATTCATAAGTTAAGGACCTTCCATTTCAAAAACAAAATATCTATTAATCCAAAAGAATATTAGCTAAGGTAGACTGGTATAAACAAACACGTTAGGGGGGTAATTCGTTATTTTTATTTATCTCTGATTATCCCGGTAAAACCAAGGGGTACTAGGAAACGAGGGAAATGTATTTACGAAAAATATGTTCAGTGGTTTAATAAAAATTGTTGGTTTTGTGGAATTAGCTGTTGGTTTTGCTCGATATTGTGTAGATGTGTGAATTCTATTCAAATGCTTGTTTCTTGCTGATACGAGTATTTTTTTTTTCACTTTAACAAAAATCAACTTAATGGTAGTGTAAATTTGGTTTTTGTGCTTATTATTATTGAAATAGTTACAAAAATGCTTGCACGAAAATGGTTGTAGAGCAAACTGAACTTTATGAGGGTATTTTTGAAGTTGTTGGTAAAAACAAAAATAAAACTACATGTTGGTGGGCATGATTGGTAACTAAATTGGGTAAGGAGTTTAGATCAATAGATATTGTTCTGTCCCTACACATTTGAAGGGTGTTTTTTGATTGTGTTCCTTATGGCTCTTTGTTTCCTTTTGCTGTTTTCCACTTATCTTTTGTAGAAATACGGCTAATTTTTATTTGCAATTTTTGCATATTATTCGTTCTATTCCATGTTATTGTTATTGGTTGCTGTTGTTTCATTTCTGCTTTAAAAGCCTGTTGTTGTGAACTTGGTATATTTTATGTCAAAACCATGTGGCCTACCATGATCTCTTCATACAGGAACGTTTTAGTTCTACATACTTCGAGAGTGGGAAAGAGAAATACAAACATTCCTGCATTAAGAGGTTATAGTAGCCCTACTGGTTGGATTTGTCATAAATAAGTTTGTCTAACCAAGTTTTAAGTATTAGCTCTATCTTCCCAAAGATAAAATTCTACTGGCTCTTCTAAACATTGGTTACCAGGAGGATGGAAGCATAGGGTATACCATAATCTGCGTAGCCTGTTTCCAACTATGTTGGGGTCAGCCTCCAGTCTCACCACATGCAGCTAAATACCAATATTTTACACAGAGCGACTGCCTATCTGACCTCTACAACCCAGTTAGTACTGTGTAATACGATACCCCTTGGTTAGACCGGTTGTCAGACTTTCGGGCCACTGACTGTAACGACTGTCAAAGATTACACTCACACAAATTACAGCCGGGACCAACGCCAACGGCTTGACATGCTTTCCGATTAACGGAAGAAACTGGATATGTCAAAAAAACAAAAATGGTCACCAATCCATGAACCGACTTAGTTAAGCGCGGCTTAACTTTGAAGATCAACCTGTGCGACTGTCACTATTTAACCACGAGCTAGCATAGTGTATACCAATCCTAGTTATATTATCTAGCCCCAGGTACTACTCAAGTATTTGTATAACATGCATATATAAATATATACTTATACATAGATGTAGAGAATCATGATCACGCACCTATGTAAGGACGTGTTTGTTATAATTAATTTAATTGAGTAATTAGTGTGGGTGTACGCGCGTGACAATTATCGTCCATTTAACTTTATGAGATGCGATCTGACCCAAAATTACGCCACTAAGAGGTACATTAAAAAATTAATGTATCCACAAAAAGCCTAAACATTAAAAATTACATAGAGATTACTTTTGACACGAGAGAAGGAAAGTCTGATTAAATCCTTGTTTCCATTTGACGTTATTTCCATATTATCAAAAAATCGATCATGTGCTAAGAAGTCGTATAAAAGTTTGAAGTTTTAGAGAAAACTGAACGTTATTGTGTGGGTTTAAAAGATCAAAAAATGTGTTTTGGTAACTAGTTTGGAAACAAAATGGCGAACGCTGTATAGGCACAGAGCTTCACTTTTATGAAGGCGATTTAAACACGACACCGCGTGCGTCTGCGCGGTCGGGCGGTGAAGCGGATCTGACGTAGCATTGGCTTGTATGAAATCCGTTGATGCCTAACACACGTACACACAGCCCGACTGCGCGGACGAGGGGCGCTCACCGCTTTTACGCGCTGCTTACCGCCAATACGTTTGCATCGCCGCCGCCTACGCCAGAACGCGGGGACGAGCGGTATCATGTGATAATCGAGATAGATATTTTTGTAGTATAGTTATTAGATTGTGTTAGGCTTTAGTTTTCATTCTTATTATTTTTTAACGTTAACTAATTAACCTATTTTCGTTTATTTGACGACCCGAATGGCGCAGCGGTAGTGAGGCTGCCTTACGTTCATAGGGTTCCGGGTTCGAATCCCGGTAGGAGCAACTGTTTGTGTGATAAGCATAGACATTTGTTACCGAATCATGGATGTTTATAATTATGTATAATAAGTATGTATTTACGAACAAAAAGTATCTATGTAGTATATCAACTATCTAGTGTCCACGACACAAGCCTCGTTGCTTAGTGTGGCACTAGATGGCGCTGTGTGTAATGTCCAGCGATATTATTATTATTATTTATTTATTGTATAAAACAAAAAAATTACGTTTTCCATTGAAATGTTAGTCTGTATAAAGCATAAAAATAACGTTTTCCATTGAAATATAATAATCTAGCTAACCATCATCTTTCACCGCGATCAAAGAAAACCCTATTTAAAAATTCTTTACCATCCCATTTTTCTCACCCGTGATTATATCCCCACACTATTCTCGTTCGAAAGCACTTTTAATATCCGCAACTACAATAATACACCTTATACCCTGACCCTTTGATCGCATAATCGCTCCCATGTCACATTGAGCGATGGTAAATTATTTTTCACTTCAGTGATACTTGATCCTTTACCGGGTCCTTGTGACGTGGGGTTTTATTGAAAAAATCTAGGCTAATTTTATTTGTAGACGGTTTTTATTACGGCACCGATATTCTTGAGGATTCTTGTCTTGATTTTTCGTTGTGGGGTTATGAAATTGGGTTTTCTTGTAGATATTGTCGGAAGTCAATGTTTTTTATTGTGTTAGAATCAATAGGGATTGATGTTACTTTGGATTTTTAACAGACTTCAAAAAGGAGGAGGTTCTCAATTCGTCGGAACCTTTTTTATGTATTTGACCTCATTTCTTCGTCATTTATGAACCGATTTGAAAAATTCTTTTATCTGAAAGGATATACTTTCCGATTGGTCCCATAGAAATTTCATCAAAATCGGTTGAGTGGTTTGGTTTTTAAATCCAAATAGCTGGAAAAAATATGTCATCCAAGTAAAAGAAATTGCGAAATTGATACTAGACAAGGCTTTGTGTGTGATACGATAACTAAAAAAGGTAAAAAAAAATATTTTTGCAATAAAAAACCGACTTCAAAAAAAAAAACACTAAAAAAGTGGAAAATAACTTTACTTTCGGAAGTCGGTGACTATTGTTTGTTTCATTGACTTTTTTGCCACCGACTTTTGCCCACGAAGTTTTTTTAAACAATGAAAAGTATAATCAACAAAATCTAAGAAACAGACTTCCTATCTATGGCAGGGACTGGGTTGTTAAAACGGAACCCACATACTCAAGTACATAATTCTGAACCACCCATATAGAAAATTTTAACGGTAATTAAAAAAAAAATCAGCTGTTCCATACATTATGATAACCGTGTAGGTATTGCACTTTTGTAGGAAACAGCTGATGTTTTTTTTTTGTGCCAGGCTCTTCGTTCTTGTACCAGCCAGATCCAGGATATTCCCGCGATGGCAAGTTCTATGTCGTCTAAAAGAGTGATTTTCTGCATTCAAACATACATAGGTCCTTGGTGAAATAAAGTTAGGGCCATAACCACTGAACCATCTCTGCTCTCAGCATTAATACTTTAAATGGTATGTATATTTTATGTTTTATTAATACTGTGTTCTAAAGTAATCTTTCATGGTGTTATACGTAAACAAACAGTTTAATTTTCCTCAACACGACATAAATAATTTTACTATTATAATACCACATTAAACAACCCTCACCGACATCCCTTTCGAAGTATCCCTGTAACTTTATTCGCATAATTTCACTTACACCCTTATCAATACAGAACAACTTTCCGGAACAATTTATTTAAGAGTAAATCTCTGGCTTTTACGGCTTCTTACGTATTTATCAAAAAAAAATTTTGATTGGCTAGTAAGGTGTAAAAAAAATGCCCTTCTAATTAAATCCATATTTTCCTTCAACTAAAATAGCGTGGCTAAATAATAACAGTCGCCCACATCGATTTTCAAGGTTTAGCAGCGATCATCCATTACGTACCGAGTTCCCTTCGTGACTCGCAAGCATGTAAGCCTTTGGTCCCGGCTGTCATCTATAGATCTTTGACAGTCGAATAACAGTTATCAGAAGCTCTAAAGTCTAACAACCAGTCTAACCAAGGAGTATCGTATAACCCAGTTACTATCCTGGGTCAGAAGGGAAGCTGCGCCGACCTCAAATAAATTGGGATAAAGGCAGGAATGAAAATGATAACTGAGTTTGTCTAGGTCAAACTGGCAGTCGCTTGCCATGCAAAATACTGGTATTCAGCTGCATCCGGTTATTCCGCAAACCGACCCCAACGTAGTTGGGGAAAGGCTAGCATAGACGAGACGGTGACAAAGGTTTGATTGGCTAGTAAGGAGACAAAGAGACGCCTTTCTAATTTTATCCCCATTTTTCCTCAAAAGAACGCGGGCAACACTGGCCACTCAATTACTTGGTTTTATTTCTTTTAACGCGTTCTCGAGTCCCAATGGATTGAAAACATTTGAACATCAATAAGTTTATTGGAAAGGAAACTGAAATTTCTGAGGTGTAAAGATTTGATATAAAAGATTTTGAAATATTTGAAGTGTTGATTTTTTTACTTCTTGGCTTCGTACATTACTTCGTAGATTAACTGTTATGTCTTGGGGTGCAACATTGAAAGATATCAATTAGAAATATTGAAAGCCAACACAGAAAAATCAGATTTTAAAATTGGCTAAAAGTGATGCAGAAATGGAAGGTGACTAGGGCAGAATGGATGGGAAAGACGGAGAACAATGTGTTGGGAAGCCTATATCCAGCAGTTGATTGATTGAAGAAGAGATTTTTTGGGTTTATCGTGATACTATTGATTTTTATTCAGTAACATTATACTTTCATACAAAGCATGTTTATTAACGCTAAAAAGTGTACCTATGTGCAAACAATTTAAACATACATGACTTTTCCCACGGGGGTAGGCTGAAACTACAGAACGTCATCTGCTACGATCTTTACATACTTCAGCTTCATCCACGTTCATACATCTAGTCTATCTAGTCGTACACGTGATTACAATAAGTGTAACAATATACCAGTAGGTATAGAGCAGTAACGACGCTCTGATTGTCAAGGAAGGTCATTACGACCACAATACTCCAGGGACTCTTTATTGTAGCGTACTAAGAGGAGAAAGCAATGTTTTCTATTAGACGTTACTGGAACACATTGTATTGTATATGTTAGATTTTCAATTAAGACTTCTTTACGGTAGATATTTTGTACAGAAATTTCCACGAAACTGTTCATTTGACCTTTAAAAGCCTTGAATATTTTCTCTTCATATTGGCACGGCCCAATAATTCGTTCCTGGAAAGGTATGGGGAAGACCTTTTCCCAGCAGTACGATATTACAGACTAATAAAAAAATGTAACAATAATGAAATAAAATAACGATATTTCAAGTAGGAAATGATCTGAAGATGACGATGAGTCCTTTTATTTGTAAAAGTTAAGAACTTTGATATTGAAATGAAACTACGCGCAAAATCAATTCAAAGATTCCAGGAACACCATCTAGACGTCAAAACGGTTCCTCGAATCGGAATAGTAAATCATCTATACAGCGAAATATCCATGGAAATCACAGTTATCCACAAAGACAGCGTAAGCAATATTTAAAACTACCCTCCATATAAAACTTGGCTTCGAATAGCGAATGTCACCAATTTGGGAGCTAAAACGTCACAGTCGGGATGTCCGATCAGAATTGCAAATGTGAGAGTAAATTCACAAAGAATACACGAAAATTATGCGGGACCCGGTCAGGGCTGCTTTTATTCGTGTAACATACGGAACCCTGAGCGTCAGGGGTCGGCATGTAAATTTATTGAAAGGTAAGTCATTACCGCTTTTAGCTAATGAGTTTAAGTGATATTTTAAATACGGAATCGTGTAGCGTAGGTGATTCGTTTTCATTTACTTCTTCATTCATGTCCCAGGAAACGTGTATGCTACCTGTTCCGTGTTGCTTTTGAATGGCATCCATAATTTAATTAGAAGTAGCGAACTGGCGGGGCCGACTTTGTTCAAACACAGGTAGGCATTTTGCTTTGTGTTTATATCATCACCACTGCTATTAAACGGTGAAAGAAATCGTCTTGAGAAGAAATTTTCTAGAACCAAAAAGAAAAAAATGTTTGACATCCACCAACAGACCAACTCTCTCTCGCAGAGAGAATTTAAGAGCTGCGTCCCAGTTTTATGATTATGCTACCCAAACTGGAGGTGTATAGATTTACTACAGCCACATTTTCCTGTTTATTTCTTTGCTTTTGTTCACAATATTGTGACAATCTTGGTCACAATATCCTTAATGTACAAAAGGGAGCTAATCCAGCTAAGCTTACCACAGAAGTCACTGAGTTCTTTGAGGCTAATGTAATACATTCCCTTTCAAAAAGTAATTAAATCTCAGTGTCATTTAAACTTAACCATGTAAACAAAGCTTTTGATAAAAACATAATATAATCAAGCATTCGTCTTAATATGATTGACCTGATTATTATGATCATGGGTCAACCCTTCCTATGTTTTGCATGAAAGCTTGACCCCCGTTGTATAATTTTCAGTTCTTATTATACTGGTTGTTAGCCTCTCACTGTGAATGGTACTTGTCCATACCATATTAATTTTAGCCGTTGTAGCAATATTACGAGTTAAGTGTTTGCTCACTTGATTCTTGTTTTGATTTTGGCCTTTATTATTAGATCAATTACGTAATGATTGTTTGTTTGTTGAAATATTTGAGTGGATATTGATTCAGCGACCAAATTCAAAGCATCATTTTAGGAAAAGTTATCAAAGTTTTTCAGCCACTGGCTACCTGTAACGACTGTCAAAGATCTAAAAATGACAGCCGGGACCAACGGCTTTACATGCTTTGCGAGGCATGGAGGAAACTCAGTATGTAATGGGTCGTCATCCAACCCCGGACCAACCTAAGTGAGCACGGCATAACCTAAAGATATACCAGAGCGCCTGTTATTTAGCCACGAGCTCCGCGATACATCCCATTTCCTAATAAATGGCACAAACATAACATGAAGCCACGCCTGTATGTCCTGAAGGGTGAAGCAGAGGTGTACAACAGACATTTTGCCAGGTATTGTTTAAGTCCCATGTCATAGGTGCGAGCCTATTGCCATCAAGCGTGCATAAATCCAGACTCCGGGCTGCTACCAAGAAATTCCTGAATTTAAATTTGATCGACTCGGGAAACGAACCCAGGATGTATTGCTCAGCAGTAGCGCTTGCGACCAATGAGGTAGTTTCTAATAAATTACATCTGAAATCACAAATAATATGGGAGGACTTAGTGCCTATCGAAAATTGGTTGACAAACACTAAATTTAGCATGTTATTGAGAACTTCTTTACGTAGTGCTGATTTCAAAACTTTGCACGGTCAATAAATTGTGTAATTTGTTGAAGAGTGGAGTTGGTTGGAGTGAGTGGGCAATAAATATTGATATTTAGCAAATGTAAATACTTCCATGTAATAGCAGTTGTATGGAAGAAAGGTAGATATAACGGACGTCTATATAAAGTGGTGTGGTGGATGGTCCACATAATTTAGGTATAATTATGCATTGTGTAAGGAACGGTAGCTTTGTCAATGATACAAAGAAACTATGTTTTGCGGTCCCCTATATTATGTAGACCCAAGCTACGGGTTTTTAGTAACAATCAATTTCACACCTTCGATGTGTATAAATTAATAGACGATGACGACGATGTGTACGAATTATTAGACGTGTTTAGTTTTAGTTTAATAAGGTTCTTATTATGTGTTTATTATTATTGTTTTAAGATATTTTTACTACGGGCCTTAGTTACCTGATAATAACATTATTATTTTTTTTTTCAGGTTTAAGATGAAGTTTCTAATGTTGTTGTCTCCAGAACCTGATCTTCCGTTTTGATACAGGACAAAAATTTAGTAGCTACAGCCATACGGGTCGATTTTCAAGGTTAAGCAGCGCTTGCCAAGGTCAATCCGTGGATGAGTGACCATTGCATACCGAGTTTCCTCCGTTGGTTCTGACTGTCATTTGCGGATCTTTCACAGTCGTTACAGGTAGTCAGTTGTCCGAAAGTCTGACAATCAGTCTTACCAAGAGGTATCGGGTTGGTGGTGGCGGTATGGCGGGCAGTGCTGACTGGGTGTGGAGGACGGATAGGTAGTCGCTCCGTGTAAAATCCTGGTTTAAAATATTGCTGCATCCGGACTTCCGTAGACTGGAAGCCGACCCCAACTTAGTTGGGTATAGGCTAGATCGTGAATAATATCGTGGTAACAACATTCACCTTTTAAAAGGATGGGTTTTTTTTGTAAGGTTTCACTATCGCACGCTCTATAAACGCCCAATCAATCAGACAACAGACGGTCAGATTACAACAACAAATAACAGAACACATAAGTCAGGCTGGCCCTATTCCGGCCAGTTATAACATAATACAGCCACTAACTTTGCTATTTCAGTAATCGTCAAGACAAATGTGAGGCATTCGTCTCACGATATCGTTGTACCATGTTTTGTCTGGAGAGAAGAAATATGAAGTATTGCTGCCTTTTTGGGGTAGGCAGAAGTGGTCATTTGAGATGGTGCGTTAGGCTGGTAATTTTGCTGTTTTTGTATTTTTTTTTCTTCGTGTGTTGTGACGGAGGTTCGTTGACACTAGTACCATGATGGAAATACTGAGGATTTTTGTAATCTACATAAACTAGTACCATCTTAAAAGAATCGAAAAATAATGGTACTAGTGTTGAATTTTGTTATCACTAGTTCCATTTTATTATTTTAGGCACTTGTGTTATTTTTTAAGGGTGTAAAAACACTAGGGTGTTTACTTAAATGTTTTTAACACTTATGTAGTTTATTTTTTGCGAATGAAGTACTTACACTATGACATGAGTGTGGGTTTGTATTTTATGAATGTAAAAGTGTCAATATAAGGTTTTTTTGGACGAATGAGATGAAGTTCAAAATGTTGTTCGTTTATATTATCCGTTAATGACGATGGCGATAATGGACTATAATATAATAGGTACATGATTGTTAATCAAACTGATAGGTATGAATTTTCGCTCGCAAAATTTTCAATATTGACTCGATTAGTAGCCTAGGGCATATACAAGGGTAACGTATGATAGCAATATTTTCAAAAAATGTAACCTTAACTATATTAAAAAGTCCAAAAGTGTTCATTTTTACATTATTAATATTATATCCCGTGCGTCCTGTTGTCAACACTGATGTACAATAATTGATGGACGGTAGTGAGGATGATAAATTCGTAGCTGACTCAATTTAGATTGCTAGTGACACGGGAAAGAAGGAAAGTCTTTGACATTTTCAGAAACATCGTGTAACATCTTGTATTCCCTATCTAGAAATTCAGCATGAGTGACGTCATCACAAGTCTGAGCCCAACTGACATTAACAAATTGAGTTACTTCCACGATACACATACGAAAGAAATAGACAAGTGTGAGTCCAAGTAATGAGATAAGTTTTTCGTACATTCATTTCCTTTGACATAATCATCATTCGCCTAGTTTTTATCGAACTATGTTGTGGTCAGCTGCCAGTCTAATCGGATGCAGCTCGATACCGGTATTTTACATGGAGCTACTGTATATCTGACCTCCACAGCCCAGTTACTACTGGATAATACAACAGCAATTGGTAAGACTGCTTGTCATACTTTTGGGCCACTCCCTGTAATGACTTTCAAAGATCTAAAAATGACAGCCGGGACCAACGGTTTAACGTGCTTTTCGAGGCACGGAGGAAACTATGTAATAGGTGGTCACCCATCCACAGACCAACCTAGGCAAGCTCGGCTTAACCTGAAAATTGATCCGAGCAGCTGTTATTATTTAGCCACGAGCTCCTCGCTTGACGGTTGAACAGTTGTTTTGTTGAACAGTTCCCATTTCGAGCAATAGGCTACTTATTCCATATTCACGCCTTTCTATCCAAATTGATGTTTTTCTTTTGAAGGAATATCATCTTTATGCCCGTGTAAATTGTGTTGATTTGAATTTGTAGCAAAGACTTTTTTTTTGTTCTTTTGGAAATTCATAGTAAACATGGTATATCCCGTTTTATGAGTTAACTATACTGAAACTGTTTCTTTTTCCAAATTCACTGTTAACATTTTCGGAACATAAGACGATTGGCAATATCAATGAAGGAACAGAGACCTACCATGGAAAATAGACAGGTAATGAAAAAGAAATTAATCTAATTTTCTTCTTCGGGAATGAGATTTTTTCCACTGACTGCTTCGTACAATTTACACAAAATTATGATTGGATAAAAAGCTGTTTCAGACCTCTGTTTGAAATAATCTAGCGATTTGTCATCTAGGAGTGATTTAACTTCAATAGTGCAACGACTGGGGTTCAAACGTACGACCTTCTGCTTGACAGTTCACCGCCCTCCTATGTAGGCTGATAAAAACTTTGTTCGTCATCGTACACCAATTATAACTCTCTTTTATATTTGCCTTGTTAATTACAATCGTCCCTACAGGACCAGAATAAATAATTTTCATTATTTCAAAAATGAATTTCGTTTTTCCAACAACATTGTTGATCACTAAAAATCCAAATTTATAACGTAAAATGTGAAAATGAGTTCGTTTGGTTGTCACGCCTTAACGACGAACGGATTTTCGAATAAGGGTTCTAGAAATGGACCGACTATCACTTTTACCGACTAGTCGGTCAAGCCGATCATTGCTTTCGGTGGAGTTCAGGGGGCATCATTGTCCGTGGCGTTTCATGTACAGCTCAGTCACTTACAGTCAGCCCAGCGTGCGGTCATGGAATTTTTTTATTTATGTTGCTGTTAAAAGTTGAATTTACAGTTTTATTGATTTAAGTTCGATTATAGACTACTATAATTATGAGCAGTTCCGTTAACTAAATAACAAAAGATGGGAAAAGCAACTATCCAGTTAGGACATAGGACACTTTTTATCCCGGCCAGAGGTATCCGCGCGATAATTTACGACCACCACGCAAGCGAAGCCGAAAAAAGCTAATATTTTTTACAAATACGTGGTTTCTAATAAAAAAATCCAGTCACGGTTTAAGACCCATGTCAAAGAGCCCTGACGTAAGAGTTTAGTCCCAAATGAATTAGTTACTTCGATGTTCCAGTACACAAACAACTTGTAAATTATGGATGATATTCTTAAGAAAATATTCGTGTGTTTTTCTGAAGAGTACGTTTTGTAAGGTAATGTGATGTGACGTCTCTTGTGACATTTGAAAAGCACGTGTGATGCTTCGTTGCCACTTGTACCATTAACAGTACCATGATGGAACTACTGATTTTTTTTTTAATCACTACGAGTAGTACCATTTTAAAAGAATCTGAAATTAATGGAACTAATGTTGAATGTTGTTTTCACTAGTGCCACTTTATTATTTTAGGCACTTGTGAATTATTTAAGGGTGTAAGAACAGTAGAGAACACGTAGAACACTTAGTTTTTATAATAATAATTATTCAATGAAATCAACCAATATTTCTTTTTTCTATCTTTACTTTGTTCTCTTTCTTTATCGTGTGGTTAGTGCCTAACCTGGTGCCAGAGTTTTTATGCCGCCCATGGGCCTCTGGATATACATGGTTAAATTTAAGTCGTTTTAATCCTCTTAAGGGATCATTGTACTCATTATAACTAACAACTTTTACTCATTATAACTAAAAAATTTGCTATAATAATCAGAAGTTTTTGTTTTAGAGACTTTTTCGTATTATGTATCCGAATAAACAAAATGTCATTGAGTGTGACGTTTGCTGTCACTGTATAAAATATTAACTATCAGTTCCCCCTTCCCGTTTTTTCTCTGCCTGCTAATCCCTTGTGTCCTGTGTGCTACACTAAATATCTTTAATTATTATAATCATCTTGTTTCTTTTGCTGATAACTCATTATGAGTAACATACTACTATACCCAAGAAACAAGATATACAAAGACATACGTTTGACACCTCATACGCATAAAACTTTCATTTAGCTTTGAACTATAGTTGACCGCTCTGACATATAATATGTCCAAAACAGCCAAAACGTCCGCATCTATAATATATTGTCAACTTATTTAATATACTACCCATTTCGGAGATTTTAAGGGTGATCCCTTAAAATCTCGGAACCCTAACATTAGCGAACCCTCCACGACCCTCCTAACCTAGCCTGGAGGCCAAAATCCTGTCAATATTTATACAGTTTTACAAACTTTCAACGCAATATATTCTTACAAAGTTGATAAACTAAATTTGATTCGAGTCGACGCAGAGCAAGCCGGGGTAAAATAAGCTAAAGATATCAGATGCAAGTCATTTTGTAGCTGCGAGGCAGTTGGGGGAATGTGTATACAATATTTTTATCCTGTGACTTAATAAGTAACGTCGCCGATTTTGTATTTTAGCCATGAAAAACGTTTTCTGCAAAAAAAAAAACCCTCATCCAAAAAAGCCAATGAAACAAACAATAGTCACCGACTGCCGAAAGTAAAGTTATTTTCCACTTTTTTTTGTTTTTTTTTGGAAGTCGGTTATTTTTTTGCAAAAACGTTTTTAGTTATCGTAACACACACAAATCCTTGTCAAGTATCAATTTCGCAATTTCTTTTACTTGGATGACATATTTTTTCCAGCTATTTTGATTTAAAAACCAAACTACTGAACTGATTTTAATGAAATTTCCATGGGACCAATCGAAAAGTATATCCTTTCAGGTAAAAGAAGAATTTTTCAAATCGGTTCATAAATGACGATGATATGAGGTAACATACATAAAAAAAAAATAAAAAAAACGTACAACCGAATTGAGAACCTCCTCCTTTTTGAAGTTGGTTAAAAAGGATGGTGCAACAATTTTATCTCTCTGAAATTCTAATCATCTGCCTAGCCTTTTCCCAATTATGTTGGGGTCGGCTTCCAGTATAACCATATGCAGCTAATACCAGCATTTACATGGAGCGATTGCCTATCTGACCTCCACAACCCAGCTAGTACTGGGTAATACGTACCATACCCTTGCCCTAGTAAGACTGGTTGTCAGACTTTCGGGCCACTGACTACCGGTAACGACTGCCAAAGATCTATAAATGACAGCCAGGACCAGCGGCTTAACGTGCTTTCCGAGGCACGGAGGAAACTCGGTACGTAATGGTCATCCACCCACAGACCAATCGAGGCAAGCGTCTCTCTGAGGTTGTAATGAACAGCCAATAGGAAAATTCTACTGTCTACTTAAGGGCTCATTCTCAATGGGCTTCCGTCATTTACGATCCGTCATAAAACAGGATACGTCATGACGGATGGACGTTCACATTGCATACGGAATCGTGTTCTATCACGATCCGGCAAAAAAAAAGAATTGACGTTCACATTAGTTTCGTGATTTTTCAGGAGCGAGCGCATCAGCGAATCCGTCACAAAAAATTTACGATTTGTGTTTTATGACGTAGGTGATTTTTAAAGACGATCGATGTTTTAAGACCTGTCTGTCATTTTTCACTATTCGTGATGCGTGTGAACACGGGCTTTAAAAAGCATGGTCGCCGTAAAAAAATTGACAAATTGTGAAAAAAGACGATACGTCAAAAAAAACGAATCGTCCTCGTGTGAACGGACTGTAAGTGTATGTATAGGGAACTGTATTCTCATCGGTTCATAATTTTTAGTAATGTAAGTTGTTATACAAGCTATAAATAAAAATATTAGACCATAATCTATACTGGCACTATTCCAAAATCGATGGGGTCGCCTCACTAATATAATTGTAAGTACCTATCAAAAAACTTCTCACATGCTGTTGCCATTGAACCAAAACCGACCAAAAAGGCCCGTTTGTCTTTTGCTCTTATCGCTCCATTGCGGGATCTGACTTCAAGATCAGATTTACAAATTAATTTTCTGTCAACATGCGCTTAGTGTACATAAGACATAAGATTGAAATTCCCTTCAATTACTGCATATGACGGTTGGTAGTGCGGACCTCAGGACAAAGGACTGATCATGGGTTTAATGTAAAAGGATGTAAGGGTCATTTTCGATTGGGTTATAAGCAAATAAATTTTGTAGCCGTAAGTGGACGGTCGCTGACAGATGACGACACTGCGAAGCTCTTTCTTGTTTTCTTGGTCCCTTAACTCGATTTAGGTAAATGAAAGCTTTGACTCGAGTCATCTGTTAGAGAGGGATGCACATATACCCCGGACAGGGACAGCCATATTGACCCTTCAAGAGTAATCGTTCGGAACCTGAACTTTGCCAAACGTGGAAACTGAGTGTTCGATTTGGTATTTTATTTTTATTTTAGAGCAAATGTCAATAGATACAATTTATAGCGTTCTGTTCATTGGCTTTGTTTGTATTTTTTATATTTAGGTGTTGATTTTGGATCGGAATTCAATAAATAAATCTGTTAGTTTACCATGCGAGTTTCAGATGAAATGGGCTAGCAATAATTGACGATTGTGTTAAGCTTGCGTCTGCACAATTCTACAAATAAATCTATTTAAATGACAATATTATAAAGTTGTTTAACTATTTAAATAGCAGTTATAGTACTCTTGTGAAATGAATTTTAAATGCTAAAGCATAGGTAACCTCTACACTAATTTTGATTGTATTTTATATCTGCACATTACCACACACGTTATCATATCTGATAAGTAGTAAACTCATTAAGTGAAGTTATTTTTCTTCACGCTGGTTATCCGGCTCAAAGGACCACTATAGAGGAACAAAAAATGTTAATGTAACTTAGGAAACGGTTGTGACTACAACTAAGTAAAATAAATATTAAATTCATTTATCATCAAAAAACATTGCAGATTCTAGGGTCTCCTTTTTTGGACGTTGGAAACCGTATCACAACTTAATATAAAATCACTAGCTAATATTATTAAATATGAAATCCTCGCTCAAAATTGTACAGTCTTACTTACTCACTTTTCAGCCTGTTATTCTGAATTGGTTACTGTTGTTGTGAGTTACTATAGTAAACCTCTCAATTTAGTGTGCCTTTTGACAAAGACCTCTTCTAGCTGCTTCCATTAACTCTATCACGAGCTATTCTCCCCCAGTTAGGCCCTGCAGTGAGTTTTAGTTCATCTTCTCATCTCCTCAGTTGCTCTCCCCTGTTTCTTGTGCTGTTTCTGGGATACCAGTCTATTATTAATTTACACCACTTCTCTTGATTTGTTCTCATCATATGGCCTGTCCATCTCCATTTTTGCTGGTCAATTCTGGTCAAGATGTCCATCACTTTGGTTTTACTTCTAAGTTGGATGTTTCTTACTCGTCCTGTTTTATTTGTTCCTGTCATACTGCATTCCATGGCTCTTTGGCAATATTGTAGTTGTGTAAGGTCCATAGTTAGCCAAAAACATGCAATTTCACTTCGTAAAACAAAATTTTCATTCTAATCCGAAGCTAAGCAAACTCAACAATTCGTATCACAAATGAATTTTGCAAGAGGGCCCCGACATATCCAATAGTGAATATGCAGACACATTTAAATTGATAGCAGTTTAAAATTTCTAGTGGAATAATATGGTATCCACGAAATTCAAACCGCATTGATTCTTTGGATGCATAGAGGTCTTAACACATTACGATTTATCATCTTGCCTTTGTCCTATTCTACTAGGAGTCGGCGCAATACGTTTTCTTCTTCCATTCTCCCCTGTCAGACGTCACGGCGTCATTTACTCCTTTCTTTTTCATATCATTCCTCACACAATCCACCACACATTACGATTGTAATGGAATAATGTCACCACCTCGTGTGTAGCATCTATTGACAGATGTTTGATCGTAGACGAAGCAAAACGAGTATGTAGCGAGTATCACCAGATGGTGGTCTGTCATGCCTTCCCACCCACCTGAAAACAGGCGATATTTTATAACATAACATAATATCACGCCTGTAATCCCTGATGGGTAAGGCAGAGGTGTACCTGATAGTACACCCACATTTCGCCAGTTATGTTTAAGTCCCATGTAAAAGGGGGCGAGCCGATTGTCATCGACCGGGCACAAATCCAGACTCCGTGGCTGCTACTGAGAAATTCTTGATAAAAAAACCCAATAACATTTTACACGACCAGAAACCCACATACCTAAACAGCCAGCCCCACAACAACTACCTGTAGGCCATAGAAATATTAGTTCCCTGTGGGAATTGAACCCACAACACGCAGCACAGCTGTCAATCGCTCAATCACTGCGCCAACCGTGCCGTAATATACATTCTTACTTACTTGATAGTATTATTACAATATCTATTTACTGTGGCATGGTTGCAACTTTTTACACATTGCGAAAAAGTGGCTTGTGGCTTTAGCGCGCTGGTGGCATACAGTTGACTCGACCACTAGCCTAGTTTAGATATGCGAAGTGTTCGTCGAATTCATAGAATATGCATCAACGATTTCTATCACAGCTTTTGTCAGCAAACCGAATCTCGTGGCTTGTGATGACACTAATGAATAACTAACTAATGAGGCGTTTATTTTATGTATGCATGTAAATGTATGGCCACCTCCAGGGGTAACTTATTTAACTTATAATCCCAGACGAAATCTGTTTCATTTTTCAATTCATCTAGTAGATAGTATATCGCCAGACAATGTAATCCTGAAATTCTTAAGCATATTCCGAGAACCTTGAATAAAATCGATGTTTACCAATATGCTCAAGAGTTTACCCAAATAAATTCACATAGTGTGCCGAAATGACGAGATAAGGTTATCGGAATGATTAAATCTGTGTTCGGGCACGTGTTCTCACCGCCTAAATGTCTCTATGTGACTAGGTAAGCGAGAGGTACCTACTTAAGAAACAATCAATAAAATGTACGCTCACGCATAAATAGGTAAGCATTACGTAGTATAGTATTAAAATGTTCTTCTTATTTTCAAGCTTTTTAACGAATGATATTATAATTGTGTGAGTTGTGAGTCAAGCTACACGATCACTGGCAAATTCTTGCACTGACTGGCCAGGTCCACTCAAATCTATGTGGTTCTTTCTTCAAAAGATCATCTCAGACGCTAAACTGCATGGTCCTCATGTGACTTGACCAATGTCTAGGCTTCAAAAGAGACCCCTGAGTTTGTTTCGGCTGTTTCTTCTCAGAGTAGTCAGGTACGAAACACTGAGCCCACCTAGTTATAAAACATAACATGATGAGACGCGTGTAAAGGTTTTTTACAACCAATTTACTGGAATAAATATGATTTGTGATTTAACAAGTGCTTTAAAACACTTCTAGCTAAAAGTTAGTCTAAGATTTGTTCATGCTTTCTTATCACTTTTCCATTTTTTGATTCTTCGTCGATTAGACAGCTACGACTATTGTTGGAGGAGCGACTTCCAGCTTTTTCTATTGCCAGGCTGAGAACCAGCTTCTCTTTGTAAACCTAGACCTTTACTATAACCTTAACTGTACGATGTTAATATTATTTATTGCTATCCCTTCAAACTCAAACTCAAAGCATTTATTTCAATTAGACCATTACAGGCACTTTTGAATGTCAAAACACAAAAAAAAAACTAAGCTACAGTCCCAGTCACAGGGCATAATAACTTGTGAAAGTACTGTACATAGTTGCCCATTCGAAAGCGTAGATCTCTATGGAGAAGAATGGGCAAGAAACTCCATGGACACTCTTTTAAATCATTATGTTATTACAAAGTCTTGGTTACATCATTCATGTCGAGATTAAACATATACATATGTGAGAACGATGAAGAAAGACGTGCGAGTAAGAGCGTCCAGAGTAAAAAGATAAAATTAACAATCCAAAAATACAATAATCCATGGCAGTTGCGTGATGACCAGTCCCTACTGACAGCGCCCGTTCACGAACATGACGCATGGATCAGCCATCATTCAACTAAACCATTTTGGAGGGAACTAAACGAACCAACACACGCGCCACCATCAGCGAGACATTTGAGTGAGCGTGACATTCTCTCAACCGTTAGGGCAAATTCGAGTCAGTAAAAGATGTAAATGGTAGCTTTATCGTACAAAGAACTCACACATGTGCGTCAGTCACTTCATGTCGATGTCAACTCACTTTCCTTGAATTTTTCCTTCCATTTCTTTTATAAATTAATTTTAGAATGAGAAAAATGTCATGAGCAAAGTTTTAAGTAAGAAGAAACGTTAGATAGACTATGTTAAGTTAATAATTATGGTTAGAAAATGGGTGGCAATTAAAATGCTGTGGAATAGAGAAGCATGGAAAATGGAGACACCCATATTATATAATTTGTTATGCTGGCTAGAAAATGATGATGTGCAAATGCAAAAATCAAGTTGGCTAGGAGAATAGGATCACTTACCATCATAATTATGGAATTAAGAGTCGGAAAGAGAGTAAATGATAAATGATGTTTATTTTGCAAATAGGTTTTTACACGTCTTCTTTTTTTAAATTAGATGAGGCCGGTGTTTCATACCTGACTACTCTGAGAAGAAACAGCCAAAACAAACTCAGAGGTTATAGTCTCTTTTAAGGTCCAGACATAATGTTGATAAACTCACATGAGGACTATGCAGATGAGTACTATGTGATGGTCTTTTAAAGAAATAACCACACAAATTTGAGTGGACCTGTCCAGCCAGTGCAAACGTTTGTCAGTCATCGTGTAGCTCGCCTCATAACTCAAAGAGCTCAACGAAACGACGAACAATACCAAAGAAAGGACATATTTTGTGTAGGTCGCTTATAGTACTCAAACTGCCAGACAATACTAAAAACAAACAAAACATATAAAAATTACCCACGTTGTCCTCAAATTCACATCAATCCAATAAAATTAATAATAATTATAAAATAAATGTTCATAAAAATCATTACTTACGTGTCACAATTTACAATAATAAAAAAAATCAGAAAAATAATAATTAACAAAGTAAATATTCGCGTAAATAAAAAAAATAGTAATATAATAAGTCACAGGGACTTCGTGAAAATTATTTCCATATCGTATCGGGCTATCTAAAAGTCTTTCCTCGTCCTATCATGGTAAACCAATATAAGAGGCCAGGGGTACGATCATCCCCTCTTATTTGCTAAGCTGAGCATTTTCGATGTCGCATTATATCGATTGAGGGTTATTCTCCAAATTGTCGGCGATGTTATCAATATTTATTAAATGTTCGGACAAGAAGGTAGTCTTAGATTATTTGTTTTGTTGTCATTATGAGTAGGGTTAGTGGGTTGGAGTTGGAGAATATTATAATAATAATTACCCTTTGTTCTAAAACCGGCTCAAAGTTTACATGCTCGTGGTTTTTAACACGCTTTTAACTTAAAAAAATCTTAGAAGTTTAATTTGACCCACTTTCCGGTTTGCGATTGAGTTGAAATTTTACATACATGTTTAGTTTGGATGACAATGCATGGTTAGCTAAGTGACGTCATTCTAATTCAAATTTGGTGGACTCCCAAACATGGTGGACCAGTTATCTTTTATGCATTCCCATGACATGAGTATCAAATTAAATGATTTACTGAGAAAAATACGAGAAATAAAATGACGTCGATTTAAAGCGTGTTCATTAGTTTCTTTAACTATACTATTTTATTTAAAAAGTTTCTGCTTTCAGTGTGCCTTCTTACGCAGGTCTCATCTCTTTCCATTATTAAACATATGTATGTCAAAGGTAAATCTTTTCCACTTTGGGCCGGCTGCAACTGCTGCAAGTTTGATGGCATCCCCCTATCTGTTTAACTGTCTCCCAAGTTTTCTTTTACCGACTCTTAGGTACCATTCTGTGATCGCCTTGCTCTTTGGGAACCGTAGCAAGAATATTAGCTACATATTCTATCGGAGACAAAGTAAACGGCTCTCATGAAGGCAGACAGTTTAAATTAGTCCTGGAAACCAGTCCGACGACGAAAGGAAAGATATCGTGGCTGGGTAAAAAGTTTATACATGTTTTATCTCAATGTCCGATGGTGACCCTTTTTGGAGCTGTCCTGTGGAATACTAAACGTTTTGTCGTTTTTTATTTGATATAGATCAATAAAACTCGAGCAGAGCAGAGGAACTCATAGCTAAAATAATAACAGCCGCTCGGATCAATCTTCATGTTAAGCTACGCTTGCCTAGGTTGGTCTATGGATGGATGACCAATCATTACATACCAAGTTTTCTCCGTGCCCCGGAAAGTACGTTGAGCCGTCGGTCCCGCCTGTCATTTGAAGATCTTTGACAGTCGTTATAAGTAGTCAGTGGCCCGAAAGTCTGACAACCAGTCTTACCAAGGGGTATCGTATAACCCGGTACTAACTGGGTTATGGAGGTCAGATAGGCAGTCGTTCCATGTAAAATACTGGTATTCAGCTGCACCCGGTTAGACTGGAAGCCGACCCCAATATAGTTGGGAAAAGGCTAGGCAGATGATAATGAGATCAATAAAACTCAGTCTCCATAGTTAGAAAAAGTCTTTATTCGCTTTCACATGGTGATTTTATGGAGACTAAGCATTGAACACCATGTTTGATAACTGTGTGGCTCAAATTCCATAAGGCCCAGTATTTTTAACAAATTATGTTTTGAGTATGAATGTGGATGGGTATAAGAGTAGAGCAAGACCAGAGAAACGATGGATGGACTGTGTGGAGGATGATATGGCAAGAAAGGAGGTGTCTGATGAGATGACGAGTAATAGAGAAGTATGGAAGAAGAAGGCATGCTGCGCCGACCACAAATGAATCGGAATAAGTGCAGGAGAATAGTGATGATATTCTCTATTCTAGAAGCCAACGAAGATCCAAAAAACATCTTGCCATTAAACAGTTAGCTGAAGTGCCACAGCTCACAGTGGTCTACAAGAAATGGATAGCTTATTTTCTGCCTACTTTATCGAATATAATAATATGTACATTGGCGTAAGTGTATGCCGTATGTATTAATAGTAAATGTTCTCAATACGTCAATACGTTTCACTCATGCTATTAGGAAATATGTTATGCATCGCTTGATTAATATGAGCAGACGAAGCGAAAACACATAATGTTACGTAAGATAGTTTATTACCTTGCATGCTTTTGTCTTGATCCTCTTTACTTAAGCAATTGTTTGTGATAAGTATGAGTTAGTGGTACGAATGTGAGTTACGGTCCGAAGAAGATAAACAAAACACAAAAATAAAATGTGCAGTAAAACGCTTAGGCAGTATTCAGTACAACATTCTGATCACATATAAATTTTTTGACAGTTATTAAAAAAAGCATCTGATTCCTACTAAATTGAAATACCTATACGGTCGAAAATTTTTATTTATTAATAAAGGTTTACCAACAGCTTCTATGTACAGCATATTTCTTATATGTATGTAGGTTACAGTCCTGGACTTACACAGTCGTCAATCAGCATTAACAAAAATAATTGATAACATAAGAAAAAATAAAATTAAAACCTGTGGCTCAAGAAATTAAATTATACAACAGCAAACTCCTTAAAAGTTTACTTCAGCTTACGAAATATATAAATATATGGAAAAAATAATATTGCTATTATTTTACGAACTAATTACTACTTAAATTTAAATAAGACATTAAAGATTAAAATGATTGGTACTAAAATAAAAAAAACACGCCTGCCATGTCATAAAATGAACTAAAAAATTAAATAATTTCAGTGTTCATTGAGAACGAGATAGGTACTAAATAGTATATTTAATGTTCAATGTAACCGCGATCGTGTCTCAAAATGAAAAACAGTTTTTTATTTCATATCTTATAGTGATATAAATAACGGTATTTTGACCTATGACCAACATGCCACAAAATATTGCTTTATTTTTCAAGGAAACAATATCGCGCTAAAGATATTGCGAAACGTAACCGCCTTTAATATTATTTTTATAGAGAGTCACATAGATTTCTGGGGCGATTTCGTTCTTGGAGAGACTGTTTATGATGTGGCTGGTGGATAAGCTAACGTCGATCTAAAACACCTATTGCCAAACCTTCTAACTGTATCACACGACGAAGCGAGACACAAGTTTGCTCCTTGACAAAAAGTTATGTACTTAGATCTACGACGCTTCTGTCCAGTGTTCTTGTCCCTTGCAGCTGGTGCACTGTGAAAGGCTAACATAATATGAGTGGTAGCTTGCACCGCTTGGCTTCACCTTGACCCCGTAACGTGTCAAATTCAACAGTGCTAGGCTCAATACCCAAACTTACTATGTCGCCAAGTATCGTCTTGTCATTAAACTCTACGAATTCGGCTTGTGGTATTCTCCCGGTCCAAGTTGGTTAGCTGGCAGCACTGGCCATACGAATTTTGGGACGACCCCTAATAGTATAACAGCAATAAAAAGGCGGAACGGGTTGGTTAACCGGGGGCTATTAGAAACAACTATTAAAAAACTAAGTTATTATCAATCTTTTTTATTAAATGCTACTCAAGGAAACGTATCTAGGGGGTTAAAGCGCTGGAGAACCTCAACAGGAGGAGCATTTTCAGCTTCACGAAGCTCCAGAAGCTCCACAATGCGAAAAATTTGAGATGTGGCTGGATAGGTTAGTAGAGTAACTTTGTTGACTAATGCAGAAAAGTAATCAGAGTCAAAAGAATGAAAGAGCGAGCGAAGCAACCTCAATAATCTTTGCACCACTCCTCAGGAAAATTAGTTTTTGTTAGTTAATTCCTCCAGGATTCTAACGATACCACATAAATCAAAATCGGTTTGGGCGTTTAGAAGTTATAGTGGAATAAAAAACTCACAAACATACATGAACCCTGAAAACATAACACTCCTTTTTTGGGCATTCGTGTAATGAGGTCAACGCTGAGATCAAAACTAATAATAAAAAATAAAGGAAAAGCAGTATAATAAAATAAAAAATCAAAGCCATCATGCATACTAATTTAAAAAACATTGTGTTGCGATTTTCGAGAATCCAGTAATTGGGTTGATACACGCTGTATATCTAAGGACTCAGCAAATCTCCTCTTAATACAACTATCTTTTTTTTTCTGTGGCTTCGCACGGTTTGTGCATTTAGCCAATGTGACGTTTAAAACTGTCATTTATATGTGTGTTTTCATTTTATTATACTGTAGTCTATCTTCTATTCTGAGAAATGGCGATATCAATAAGCAAGACTGTTATGGTCGATTTTATTGAGGATTTTAATAATATTTTAAAATTTGTAACAGACAGCTTTTATTAAAGATAGAAAGACTCCTAATTTTTCAAAGGCTGAAAAAGAGAAACTGATTATAATTGCCTCGTTGGTCTAGTCCTAGGTTCGATTCCTGGGTCGGGCAAATTGTTATTGGGGTTTTCTTTTAGGATTTTTTCAAAAGCAGCCACACATTCTGGAATTGTGCCCGTCTGATGGCAATAGGCTCGCCCGCTATGACATGGTACTTAAAAATAACTGGCGAAGTGTGAGTGTATTCTTATGAAGGTACACCTCTGCCTAACCCTTCGGGGATTAATGTTATGTTATACGAGTAGATGGTAATGCGTTACTAGTCAGTTACTTGATAGATTTTGTCTTTATTTTTTTTCTCTTAATCGCAGACAGCTTTTATGCTATCCCATCATCTTGACTTCTTTTTGTCTTGACTTAATTGCTTACTGTGTTAGCTAAATATCCTTGACAGACATTCTCAAGTTCCTATTCATTACTACGCATACAATATCTATCAAATTAATAGACACCCGGTTTACACTAATTAAGAACATAATAGTCTATCTCAACTAGAATATAAAGCGATGTTTCAGAAACTAATATTACACGTGCCTTCATTAGAAACTAATTTGAGATAAAGCAAACTATTAATAGTAACTAAAAACTAACATGTCACGCCACTTTGTCACATACTAGAGGTTTGAAAGTCCTTACCAAAGCTTCAAAAGTTAAAACTTACGATGGCACAACCCTATATGTTTTAGTAGTCACTTGACACAGGAAACTCGACCTTATACCTAACACATTTAGAACAAATCATTTCAAATTCGAATGCATTATTCAATTTGTCTGACTAATTCAAATACAGAATTTACTTTGCCGTTCAAATGATAAACCTTCATCCAATTTTACGCCGTGCGTTCTTCAAAATAGGGGTGCTTTAAAATTTGGTGGGAGTCAAAATAAGTTGTCCCGAGCATTAACTATGGGCGCTCAGTGAGATCCGTTTTGAAACCCAATTTGCATGTAAATTCATCGAAGTCGGTTCAGATTAACTTTAGGATAGGAGTTATTGAACGCACTCCAGGGTTTGGTCTGAAACAAATTTTATTTCGGTACCTACGTATAAACGTGTTTTTCAGTAGCTGCTTAATTTAATTTGTGAATGAAAGAGAAACACCCAGGCTTTTCTACTCAAGTTTTTGAACTGATTAAGGTTATTTACTTAAACTGATTATTTTGTACCTAAAACTAGGTATTCGTTTGTGAGAATTAAGTTAAAGTCTGAGTGAGTGTCTCTATGCGAACTGATTTCACAGCAGAAAAACATTTGATGAACACATTCTCACAGGCAAATTGTTTTGTGTTTCTAGCAGAACGCGATCAGCAAATTTTAAAACCAGATCTGTGAAAGTCTTTGGTCTCCAACAAGAATGATGTAACTGACAACTCTTGTACTAATTCTTGTACTCTTATACTTTTAAATGTGCCGATTGTGTTCAGTTTCTTTGTTAAAATTCAGCTTAAGATAGATAGGGAAGTAGATGACGTATGAGATGTTTCTATTACATGATCTATTCTGCTTTCAAACGCTGGCCTCAGATTTCTTGGCTATCTTCTCCAGTTATGATAACAGCCATATAAAATCATGTTATCTATACAAAGAAGTAAAATTGAAGTGGCTGTTTGTAATTTCATAATAACAGCTTTTTACTGTATGTGTTAGGCTGCCGAAAACGCTCCTTGAGCGAAAAAACCCAGCAAACAAGCAAGCGGCAAGTTCCTCACTAATGTACTACATAGGGTTGTGACTGTTTGAAAAAGGCTCAGAACGCGTTCTGGCTTTTTTTCATTGCCAGAACGCGTTGTGGTCGGAAAAAAAAAACAGCACACAACCCGAATTTCGCTTCGTGGTCGTTTTGTGTTTGCCACATCGCGATGTGGTCGTTTTTAAGACTGCCACGACGAGAATTTTGCTCATTGGTCGTTTTGAATTTGTCATTTCGCTATGTGGATGGTGTTTTCGGCCTTTGACCTTAACATATACATATGAAATAACCGATACCTATAACAAAAAAAAAAACATTTTTCTTTTAATTTTGCCTGTCTGTCCTTTTGTTCCGGCATTAGCCGGCAATTACTCCGAAACGCCTGGACCGATTTAGGCAGGACTTTTACTGGCAGATAGCTGATGTCATAAAGAATAACTTAGGTTTTAGTGCTTTTATTTTTATTACTTTTAATTCCAAAAAAGAATTAAGGTTTGTGCAAAAATTTATAAAAAAACCGTTTTAAATAGGGAAGTAATATTTTTATAATAATTTCACGCGGACGTAGGTCACGGCCGACAGCTAGTTAAGAATAATTATGTACTCTAAGGTATCAGGTCTCTCGCTTAAACCAGTCTACGTAAACCTTTTCACGTAATTAAGTAATTCACCAAACAATTTAGTTCACTGTTTTCTAGTGCAATACCGCAGTAACCAAAACACGTATGCCCTTTCTAAAAATAAGCCACCAACATGATGGTGTTGGTCCAATGTTTTGCCAATCCTGGCCACGCTATTTGCTTAGGACATCAAACGTTGCCAAACATTTGTTTTTCATTTCAAATATTTGTTTCGACTGTCACTATTTGAGTATCGCATATTGTTTTCTGTATGTTTATCTTCATTATAGATGCTGTTTCGAAGTGAGTGCCTGTTGTGGAACAGGTTAATTGTAGTAGTATTGTTTTTGAAGTAAAAAAGGCCAAACTGTACAGGCTTTTTGGATCGCAGGACCAATTAATGGAAAGTACTAAAAATACAAACTATAGCTCAACATCAAAGTTCCTTTAATCTTCTTCTTGCTAAGAATTAGCTGTTTTCGACTGTTAAGAAAATAATAAATAGAGCCTAGATAAATTCACTATTTGCCGCTTCTCGTTTTCAATTATTGTTCTTCAATTATTTTCGTTTGGATTATTTGAAAGTAATGAAAAACATTATTCTTTAATTTTCCTCATTGCGTTCTATAATAATTGACACCAAAAGAATAATGAAATGAACACAACTTCTAAACTAATTAAACATTACTACATATTTCCTCAGCAAATTATACGAAAGAAAACTCTCGATCGAATCACGTCTGGTTCATCCGTTTCTGAGCTACGATACAGCACAGTCACATACATATATACACAATTCAATCTGATATCACCCCTATGTTTTCGTTGGGAATTCAAAACATCACAATCGTAATTAATCATACAAATTAACATGTACTTAAAAGTAAACCCTCAATTTCCCTTCTGTCCAATATTTGTACTATGCCAAGCTTTCAAAGGAGCAGTCAACAATTTACAACACACGAATAAAACCAACCTTATTTCAATTAAGCCAAAGTGCAAAATCTAACAACATTCCACTCAAAACATGGCTGTGTAATTTGTCAGAAGCAGAGATCAAAGTTAATAAATTAAACCACTTATAAAGATGTGCCTCTATATGGAGATTTTGATCTCTGAAACTATTGAATTGGTTTTAATTAGGTTAGCCTTTGATGTTATGTGTTAAGGTACTCATTAAGTTAGTACGAGGGTTCGGTTTATTTTAGTTCGTGTGTATAGTATTTCAATTAGTTGAAAGCTTTGATAAATACAGTTATTAATAGATAAGTTGTTATATGTATCTTATTCATGGAAGGTAGGAACTATATTGACTGTAAAATATTAGTGTACTACTTTTGAAGTAATTTTAGTTAGATACTTTGCTTTTTAAAATAAATTACTTGTTTTTTTCCATTACTCACATAGAACACAAATAGCTTTGTTTTTCCGTTAGATGTAAATATGACATAGCCCAGGAAAAATCGGAGTTTTTGAAAGGATATTTATGCGGTGGCACCTTATCTTGTGTTTCTGAGCTCGTGGCTTGACGTGGGTCCGTAGATGGGTGACCACCCATTACATACCGAGAGTCCTCCGTGCCTCGGAAAGCACGTATAGCCGTTTTGGTCCCGGCTGTCTTTTAAAGATCTTTGACAGTCGTTATACGTAGTCTGGTGGCCCGAAATTCTGACAACCATTCTTACCAAGGGATATCGTATTACCCAGTAGTAACGGTCAGATAGGCTCCATGTAAAATAAGTATTGGTTTTCAGCTGCATTCGGTCAGACTGGAAGCCGACCCTAACATACTTGGGAGAAGGCTAGGCAGATGAGACCTTTTGATGAGATGATGGCCTTTTTTTGTCTTTTCAACTCTTCTTGGATGGGTCCAACATATGTTTGTTCATATTATGTTTATTTGACTTGATTGTGTTTGTATCTATTTAGATTTAATTTAATTTCGTTTTGTTTACATTTTAATTTAATTGGTATTTATTTAATTTTATTCTAAATTACTTGATTTGATTTGCTCCTTTTGGGCTTTTATGTAATTTTATGTAATTGTAATTTTATCTGAATTATTTATTATGTTTTATATTAATTTTTATGTGGCAATAGGTGTTATTTACCTGAGAATAAATGAATTATTATAATTATATGTCTTTGACTTTCCTACGGTTAGATATCAATAAGGCGATCGTTTTACACTCGCACACCGGTAACGAATACCTAATCTAATCACGTAACGTTTCTGAACAACATCACCAATAAGATCAGTGTTTTTTTTAATGCTAAATAGGCTTGCGTTTGGCCGCAACTCACCTGATGTGAAGCGATGACTCGGCTTAGGGTGGAACCGGCAGTGAATTCCACAGACTGGTGGTTCGCACAAAAAATGTGGTAGCACAGCAATTTGTTCGGGTTCGTGGAACTTCTACCATATAAATGTATTTGCCGTATCTCTGCTCGTCCGATTATATGATGTGTATGATCTTCTATGGAGACCCCGTCCAAAGCTTGTTAACCCTTTCTTAGTCGCTTTTCAGTCATCCTTTCAACATAAACAAACAGTGTACGCATAGAATAGAATAGAGTATACTTTATTGTACACCAAAATTGATACACTTTAACATATTTTTTGTCACTACAACTTTCAACAAATCATGGTAAGCAGTGAACTAACCAACCAATCATAACATAACATCACGCCTTTTATCCCGAAGGCTTAGGCGAAGGTATACTTAGAAGTACACCCACATTTCACCAGTTACGTTTAAGTCCCATGTAATAGGGGGCTACCGTATTGCAATCGACCAGGCCCAAATCCGGACTCCGTGGCTGCTAATGAGAAATTCCTGATGGAAAAACCCATTAACACTTTGCCCGACCTGGGATTCGAACCCAGGACCTCATGTTGAACAGTCACGCTTACGGCCACTAGACCAACGAGACACTTACCAATCGAAACTACATAAATTAAGTGCCATGCGGTTACCTACCAAACATAACTGCTATCCGACAGTCACGTTTATGGTCTCCAAAGGATTAGTTAGACTGGAACTGTCGCAGCCAGTAGTTCTAGATAACAGTATTACGTCGTCATACGAGGCTAGTTAGGAAGCATGATTAGAAATGAATGGTACTAGTATTTGTTGTGGTATACAGCTGTTGGGGTTTCGCATCAGGTCGTCGTCGTGATGTCGTCGTGGGTTTAAATTAAGCACCAAGCTCCTTGTGAATCGTTTAATAGTTTACGATTTGTTAACATATACTTTTCCTTAATATTTTAAACGAGCGGTTATAACTGAGCGTGAGCGTGAGATGGTCATCGTATCACACAGTGCAGTTGAGGGCCGCGCGCGTCGCTGGCGTCGCATCTCCTCGCAGCACCTCTTCCTGAAATATCGCGGTACGAATACTAATTATTCAAAGTGTCTTGGTACTGAAGAGATCTAATTTTAGTCCCTGTGCATAAACAGGATGTTGGCAGGTGCATATTCATCATATGAATGAAGGTTCATTTACTTCTGCAGGGTCACTGACACATACATATTAAAAGGTATTTAAGAGCGTGCACACCGTACGGCATTTCATACAAATTTTCAAGTCCTCATTTTTCGATAATTATGACTGAACCGATTTTAATTAAACTTCATACCCATAAGCAGGATAAGTTAGTGAAAAATATTTTCTTAAAATTGTTACAGTTCCAGTTAAAGTAGACCGATTTAAAAAATTCCATAGAAACGGAAATTTCCAATTATCTTTTTTTAAATCAGACATTTCGAAAATATTTTTGACTAACTTTTTAGACCTATGTATCCTGCTTGTGTGTGTGAAGTTTCATTAAAATCGGTTCAGTTATATCGAAAAATAAGGACTTAATAATTTGCATGAGATGTCGTACGGCGTACACGCTCTTAATAAAGCATCTAAAACCTGAATCTTGCTTCTTTTGTTTTGTCTTATCTTCCATTCTGAGTTACTAACGTAAGTCAATGTACCTGACTAGTCCAGGAAAACTTTAGTATGAATACGTTGTACAGAAAAAAAACGGCCAAGTGCGAGTTGGACTCGCGCACCGAGGGTTCCTTACAAACTTGTAGATATTTTGTTATTAAACTACATATTATTTACGAAAATATGCGACACAAGCGTTCTTATCTTTTGATCGCGTAAACTTACTAGTTTGATTTTTTTTACAGCGGAAAGAGACCGTAGACCCAAGACGTTCAACTTTATACCTCTACGCGTTCCTGAGAAAAGGGGTCTTGACCAACAAACAGACAGACGGACAACAAAGTGAGTTGAAAAGTCCTAGGGTTCATTTTGCATTTGAGGTACAGAACCCTACAAAGGTCAAATACCTTGGAGTTAGGGATATTTATTGCTTTTACAAACTTGTATTAAACTTCAGGTAGTAGATCTTCGACATCCCTGTGGTACATAAAACCGTTTTCTTCGGAGCAGTTTTGGCCAGTAAGAGTTGACTTCCACCAATACAAGAATTAAGAAAGCTGAGTTCAGATAACCAATTTAAAGTTCCACTAGTCAGCACAAGCTACTAACGTGGTAATAAGTCTTATTTATTAACACAAGTTTTGTATCTACTTCAATACATATTTCAGTTTAAAGTTTGTCTATGGGCCATTGTAGCCTAATGATATTATGTTAATGATTGATTCAGAATTTAGTTCGCAGTTAGAGCAAAGTATTATTCAGTTTTTCGTTTGATGGCGATAGGATCACTCCCTAAAACAACAATTAAATGGGATAAGACCCTCTGGACGCGTACCGCGAGAGCTGGTTAGAGGAGGCACGGGAAAAGAACTCATGGAAGGAATTGGAGGAGGCATTTGCCCAGCAGTGGGACAATACAGACTAAAAAATACGCCCCCTGCTCAACCTTTCGGAGAATAGACACGAGATGTTCTGTTTTGTTGGTTGATTATTAAAACCCAAGTTCAAATTACCATTTGGACTTGATATTTAGTGGAATTTCGTTTCAAGAATGAACTGAGCAAAAAAGCAAAACAAAATTAAACACACCATTAATAAGTGGATTGTGATGATTGGTCGCAGGCAGCGTTTTCAATTCTGCTTAGTGCCATCACAAGCCACGAGATTCGGTTTGCTGACAAAAGCTGTGATAGAAATCGTTGATGCATATTCTATGAATTCGACGAACACTTCGCATATCCAAACTAGGCTAGTGGTCGAGTCGAGTGGTGGAGTCAACTGTAAGCCACCAGCGCGCTAAAGCCAGAAGCTACTTTTTCACAATGTTTAAAAAGTTGCAACCATGCCACAGTTAATACATATTGTAATAATACTATCAAGTAAGTAAGAATGTATATTACGGCACGGTTGGCGCAGTGACTGAGCGATTGACAGACAGACAGCTGCGCTGCGTATTGTGGGTTCAATTCCCCCAGAGAACCAATATTTCTATGGCCTACAGGTAGTTGTTGCGGGTCTAGCTGTTTGGGTATGTGAGTTTCTGGTCGTGTAAAATGTTATTGGGTTTTTCCATCAAGAATTTCTCAGTAGCAGCCATGGAGTCTGGATTTGTGCCCGGTTGATGACAATAGGCTCGCCCCCTATTACATGGGACTTAAACATAACTGGCGAAATGTGGGTGTTCTATTAGGTACACCTCTGCTAAACCCTTCGGGGATTATAGGCATGATGTTATGTTATCTTCTATCTCTTCACAGCTGTTTTATTTGACCTTGTACCATAACACCAGCATTCCAAACCAAATATTTTACTCAGGTTTCTAACTCAAACGACCATCAATATTATTAATCACCTCCTTTAAATAGTGCCATCTACTAAGTTTGAGTAAAACTGTCAACAGCAGTTGGCACAGCGATATCTAGTAGGATTTAACCTTCGTATGCCGGCGCCAAATTTTATAGCACTTATACCCGTGTACGATCTAACAGACCTGAAGTTCGGGCCTCAATTGCGAGATTTTTTTTTCAAATAACGTATATTGGATATTATGTTCTCTGGGGATTTACTATGAAGTATGGTAAAAATGATAATTTACTGACAAATATATGCTGATCATTTACTGGATAAAAGCATTTTACTGTAGTCCCAGAAAAATTGATATTTTTTTGCAAAATGTTAGCAAAGATACATTTTTACTTTTAACAAACTTACAGCTTCTAAGAGATACCTTATGAGCACAAATAATTTTAGACATAAGTTTCAGTACAAAATCACAGATGAAAACATTTGGAACACCTTCACCAACGTCGTTCTCATAGACCGATATTCACGTCATACGGCCATTTATAATATACTAACAGGAATTACAAAATGCAGCCATTGATTTTATGTATTTGAGAAAGAAATCCCGAACAAGTTTTATTGGTCTCACAGACCAACGTGTAATAGGAAGGTTAAAACACTTAGTTCGACAAATCGTGCTACTTAGCCACTGGGTTGTGAATTGTGAAGGTTAGATATACAGTCGCTCCATGCAAAATACTGGTATTCAGCTGCATGCAGTTAGATTGGAAGCCAACTCTAACAAGGTTTGGAAATATTCAAATGAGTTACATAGAATCGAAATTTTACCGTAAACACTTATACCAAACTAGCAGACCCTCGCAATTTCGTCTGCGTAACATTTTTATTTGATACGTCTTCCTCGATAAATGGGTTATCCAACACTAAATTAATTTCAATTCTAAATAGTAGTTTCTGAGATTAGCGCGTTCAAACAAACAAACAGATGATGGCATAATTCTTTGTTTTTCGTTCACCCCGGTGCGAATGAAACACATTTTCTTTTAAAAATAAGCGACTCGCATTTACGCAGTAAAATATTTTAATCCCCGACCAGTATTAAGGGGTAACGTCATACGCAATAATAAAGGATAATAATATATTTTCGTGTAATAAACGACGTGGCTATACCGACATGAGTTATAATATAACTGAGGTTTTTGGGTTTCTTTCTTAGAATATTGGAGGAGAGGCTGACTAAATTTATACATTTATAAGGATTCTCTCGAAATGACGATTTTATTGTATTAGTGACAAAACTAGGATTAAGTAGATATTAATCTGCCTGCCAAACGCAGTAATGTTGTAAATTGTTCGTTAACCCTGCAAGAGTGCAAAGGGACGCCATAGTTATTAACTCACTGTTGATGTGATGTATTAATGCAATATAACATTGCATTTAAATAAAGCATTTCAGTCTACTAAATAGAAATAATACGAGTAGTGAAAATTAATTAAATACGTAAGCCTGCATTATAAATGCTGGAACTATTTTTAAACTTAAACTTTTGAGACGGATGTAAAATCGACCCTAAACGTATTATTAATATGTTAGTATCTGTTTTATTTTTTTCTTATACATTTAAATTTAAATATTTTCAGTTATTTCGAAGCCTACGCGTTTCTCCTTAATAAAATCCCCTTATAAAAGATCCCCTACCATACTTTCTAGGTGTTACTACATATTGAATAACCGACTATTGACACAACTGCTTAGCCCCGCGGCTTCGACCGTAATATTTGTCTGTTGTCTTTGCAAAGGAATAACTTGTATGCAGCCCATGTTTTAATAAGGGTTGCAGAAGACAAATGTTTATTTGATTCCCCTTTGGGTGGTAATAAAAGATGAGACGGGCTTTCTGTTTGTTTTTGTGAAGTTGAGAAAGCGCTTTGTAGTTTGGTCTAGTGAGAGATGCTAATTTGTTTTTTTTTTTTTGCTAGAAAAAAAACATCGTAGAAAAAAGAAAATTGTGTGTGAAAATCAGAAGAATATGTGAACCGAGGAAGTGGAAATGAGAGAAATTTCTTTGTATTATCGTAGAATAATGGATGGATTATAATAAAATTATAAATTTAATGCTTCTGATACAATACAGGGTGTAGATGTATAAAAATACAAACAAAATAAAAAAAAACTTCATAAAGGTAACATAGAATAAATGATAAAAAAATACAAATCAGATCTTGTCAAAAAAGCGCGGTTGATGTTTTCCCAAACCTATAGGGCTCAGCACTGCTGTCCCCAGTTTGTTTAGGACGTCGCCACCACAAATAAAGTGGTACACACTGATTTTGCGCTTTTATTTTGAACTTTATTTGTTTGTGTTCTTCTGTGATGTAGGATGCTGAAATAGCTACCTGTTTGTTGGTATCAGAAACGACAAATGGTAGGTATTGTGATCATTAATTATTTTGATATTTTGACGGTTATTTTGATGCACTGTGACTCGACGTGAGTTTGCATCACAGTGACCGAGTGTGAGTGAGTGAGTGAAATAAAATTATAATTCAATAATTCTTTGGATTGTATCACTTTCAAAATCAAAGTCCCATATTCTCATGGCGATACGGTTGCTTGTGGTACGGCTTGGATTGCTGTCGGAGTTAAAATAAGTGTGAAAAGACTACAGTTACATGTCAATCGTTTAGGGCCCATAAAATTGACGGTCCGGTATACTCTTGGCAGTGCCTGTAATGTAAGTATACCGCAAGTACTCCTAGCCATGCAAACTAATCATAATATTGCTTTGCCAACCATATATCGTGCTCTCAAAGAACATTTTATGAGACATTTTCAGAACCCACCGGAAAGTCATTAAATCTACGAAAAAAAAAATACATCTTTAAAAAAACCCACCCTCCAGATAAGGGTAACAAGATCATACAAAAATCAAAGTCACAAAATTCGTGCATCGTTCATAATACACGTATTAGTCGCACGTGCAGCCACGTGCTTACCCCAAATTCTTAAGCGTGCTATTAAAAGTTGGATAGCAATTTATTTTTCTGCTCCTATGAGCGCCCAAGTTTTAACGATGTACGTACGTAGACCGTAGCTGCGTTTCTGCTTGTACTGTATCAACTAAAACTTTTTGATAAAAGGTGAATTTTCTGTAATACGGGCAGCAATTTATATGTACAATTTTTTTTGTATTCACTTGTTACGTTACTCTTGCAAGCTCATCTTTATTAAATTTGTTATCATAATGTTTAACAAAAAATGGAATTATACTTTTCTTATGTAAGATTTTCTAAACTGCTTGCCTTGTTACTGGCTACTACTGAGCTTGAAGCCTTGGGTTCGATTCTAGAAAATTTATCCATACCCACGTAAATTTATTTTTTATTTACCCACCAGAATTCTCAACATCAGCTCATAACCTGGGTTTTGTGGCCAGCTGGTAGTAATAGGCTCACTCTCCACATCATGGCATTTGAAATATAACTGCCAATGTAGGTGTAATATTAGATACACCTCTGCTTAACCATTCAAGGATTAGATAAGAAAAAAAATATTTATTAGCATATAGATTAGATTACAAGTGTGATTTTTGTTTTATTAGTTGTTTTCTGAACTAGAAAATGAAAGATAGTAATTGTGGAACATTTGGTTAGCGTTCAGCCTACAAATGATGGCATGACCTACAAGCTAATTATTTCGTGTCTAATATGAATAATGTTTGAGCAATTGGGATTAAACTCTGATATAAATGTAAAAAAATACGTGGAGTCTCGTTTGGTTTATTTATTTATTTAGTCTCGTCATAAAGCAATTAAAGAAACACGTGGCTAAATAATACCAGCCGCAGGGGCCGATCTTCAAGTGTAAGCCGCGCTTACCAAGGTCGGTCTCTGGATGGTTGACTATCATTACATACCGGGTTTAAAAAAGAATACCCAGTACTGGCTCGTGGGTTGTGGAGTTCATATAGGCAGTCGCTCCATGTAAAATACAGGTATTAAGCCAAAATATTTTTAATTTGGTTACACTAAAGGCCGACTTCAAGTCTAACCAAATGCATCTTAACACCAGTGCCAGTGTTTTTGTATCATATTAATATAATTCACGTTAACAATACAAGTTGAAGTTTATTATAGTTTTTCCTTGAATGTAGGTACCTAACTGACGAATCGACGAAAATGGCATATTATGGAAATTGTCTAATTGGCGCAACTGTCGACTTCTCACAACTGTCCAATCAGCGAAAATGACGAATCAACGAAACTGTCGAATTAACTAAACTGACGAATGAGGGAAACTGACCAATGTTACGCAGACTCATTTTTCCCATGAGGATAGGTAGAAACTAGAGAACGCCACCTGCTGTGATCCTTACATGCATCTATTGCTTCGTCCACCTTCACACATGTACGCCGGTTCCTATTAAACCAACAAAACAAAAATCACTGCAATATCTCTACTACTTTTCATTAACCCTATGCGCGGTGGACATGGAACTGGCGACGCTGGGTCACACTCAATCACGCAGCGTCAGGCTACCACATAGAGCGTTATCTGTTTCCGTACGTTACATAACAGCAGTAGTATGCTCCGAACAACGAGCTTGCTTCATTTTTGTTCTTTGCAGTCGTGTTCGCAAGACGCGTGTCTTTTAAGCGCGTGGTTAGTGGCCCAGGGGTCACAATACTATCTGAAAATCCTTTAAGAATATATGTAGACTCAATGTGATTTTTCTAAACAAATACTTACGTATATTATACTAGTAGTCTAAGCATGTACAATTGAAGGAACTAAATTAAAATACCATCACGTTAAAATTGACAGTTAAATAAATAAGCACAAAAATGTAAGCACTTTTAAGGATTGAAGCGTTAAAATGCCACTTCAACGGTTGCAAGCACTAAATAACACATTCCCTAGTCGACTCACTCAAAGCTAATTCACTCATCGCCACTCCCTCCTAAATGAAACGTTAATTTAAACTAAAATCCAGTTCACTTGTTCGAATTTTCCGTATGAAAAAACCGGCAAAATGCGACGCAGGCTCGCTCACGAAGAGTTCCGTACCGTACCATATTTAACACTATAAACACCGAGAATTAATACGTTTCTATAGGTTCCTTATTTGTTTTTTTAGATTTACTTAATTCTTATTTGTTATAGCGGCCATAGTACGTAATACATGCTCTGTGAAGATTTCATGTACATGTTACGGTTCAAAAGTTAGAGCCCTGTGACAGACAGATAGACAGTCAAGCCTTAGTAATACTAACAGGACCCCCCCATTGACACTTTTTGTGTACAGAACCCTAAAGACATACAGAGTGACCTCCTTTGGCCGTCGTGATCAATTTGGAAACATTTAGTCTTAGTATTGGAACAAACTAAATAGAAGCCGGGTAGAGACGGGACCATTGGATAAATTGGAAGAATAATTCATTTTTCCAGTCGACGGCACATGAAAGGACAGTGCGTTGCTCCCGAAATTTTTGGATTATAGGGGTGTGTAGTTGGTGTGAAGACGTAGCGGTCAGTTTCATCATAACTAAGTTAAACTAAAGTAGGTTATTGTATATCAAGACTAAGTGCCGTGTACAATAAACATGGCCAGCTTTTATCCAGAATATTTGTTCCCCAAAATAATGCTATTACAAGTTCTGTATAGTGCTTTATTGACGAGTGAAACGGTGAAGTAATAAGGGAAACTGACGTAATTTTTTTGTTATCCTGCCGAGTGTCCCACTGTTTGGCAAAGGCCTATCAGATCTCTCTATCTTGTATGATGTCTGGCCATGTTCGCCCCGCAAACAAGATCAGATCATCATACCACCCACATACCACCACCATCCACATTACCATCCACAGATCAACCTAGGCAAGTGCGGCTTAATCAGAAGATTCATCAGAGCGACTGTTATTATTTAGCCACGAGCTCCTCCGAATAAAAGCAACGTGAACGTCTATAATAAAACGACGTACATTTTTCTTTCAAACGTTGATTGTTCTAAAATCACTACGGGCTGTTTTGGTACAGTTTTTTGCGTTCTCTTCATATCGGAATACAATTGAAAATCCATGCTATGTTTGATCTACTTCGTATTAGTTTTGTTGTTTTTTGTTAGGGATATACTAGCAGGTCTACTGGCATGCGATTTGATTGGTTTTGTTTATTGTTTGAGGGCTTTCGGCTGATTGGCGATTCTGTTTGTTAGCAAGAGAAGAGTTTCGTTGTCTGGTTATTTGTATTTGTTATTGAATGCATGTAATTTGTTTACTTTAATGGATTTGAAGCACTTTTGCTGATCATGAAGTGGAATTCCAGTTCGTTTGGGATTTTATATTAAAAATTCTTTGTAGCAACTTGTCTTAGCCGTATTTAAAAACAAAGAAACGCTTTTCATGGCTGTCTGTGTGTTCGCTTAGATTTTCTTAAATGCATTTGTTTAACAAGGTATTAATTAGAAATACCTAGTAAAAACTACCTCGCTCGTCTAGTGGTCGCAAGTGCTACTGCTGAGCATGAGGCTCCGTGTTTGATTACCAAGTCGGTCACAGGGTTTTTTCATCAGCGATTTCTCGGTAGCAGCCATGGAGTCTGGATTGATGCCCGGTTGATGGCAACAGGCTCGCCCACACACGGCTCGGCACACGGGACTTAATCATAACTGGGTAAATGTGGATGTTCTATGGTACACCTTTATCTAACTCTTCGAGAAAGTACAGTATGTGTAGTGGGCTACATACTGGTCTAACACCATTTGAGTTTCATCGACACGAAAAGAAGAAAAGGAGAATAGTGATATACGTATAGTACAATTTTTTGGATGTTTTGACGTCGATATTGCACCCGTGGAAAGCCGGAACAAGTCGCTGGTAGATATCCCATGTAAACTTTATGAATAGCCTGGATTACCGGCACGACACATTTGGTTTGACTTCGGTGTTCGCAGTGTCCTCGTTTTATCACTCCATCAGTACGGGAAAGCATGAGAAATCAACTGCACGGAAATATTCCACTTCCCATGAAAATATTTTTGAAAAATGGGGGAAACACCTAGTGGGAAGTGAGTTCTGAGGTGTTGTGAGTCAATGAGGTGGCAACTGAGTGTTGTTTATGCTGTGTTTATAACCTTAAATGACAAAAAGGTTACACGTGTATGGTGGGTGTGGCTATATAGTGTGCGTACGTGCGTGCAACGTGGTGTCATGTGAAAAAGCCGATTTAAATTTTTGACTAAAACCTAAAAAAGGTTTTAAAACATTGAAAAGTTATCCCCATCATAGATTAAACAGTTATTTGTTTTTGATGACATTGTATACTTTCATTTTGGCATAAACGATATTGTTAATCTACATTTAGATATTGTAATATCAACTAAAGAAACAAAAAAAAAGCCCATAATCACTGTACCGTTTTTGTTTCACCATAATTTGCACTGAAACTCTCCTACATTTTATTAACACGAGAAAGCCCATCGAAAAAATAAGATATTAATAATACTCGTATAGTCCATTATATAACATTCCATTGTAATCGAGTTGCCAAAATAACAACCATATTAGGTACTTTATCTACTTAATAAAAAGTAAAAATATCGAATATTAATTTAATAAGGTGCCCGATATAGAACCCCGGGAGAGGAAATGGCGCCACCAGCTCGACGACTAAAAGTCAATTTTTATTAAAGTCGTCAAAATTACTCGACTTGTGGGAAAAAAGCTATATAATCTCGACGTTAAAATCATCGAAGTTGCCAGTTTAAAGCGAAAACTCAAACTCAATGGAAACCCTGAAATTATTTGCTGTGAATATTTTTACGGTACCTCTTTGATGTTTTTAATTAGAGGTAAATTCATCAAATAGAGGATTCAATAGCACGATTATGTCGCTTTGATTGCTGTGAACATTATGGCATTTCAAATTTTGGTTACAATTTTACTGAAACGTATAGACAGCACTATAACAGCCTGAATTGTCTACATTAATACTAGTTTCTACATATAAAACTTGGAAAGAACAATTCTTAAGCATTGAAAAAAATACTAGAACCGTATTTACGGTCGATTTGATTTAAACTGTAAGTGGACCGTACAGATTTTTTTTTGAATGTATTTACTTAGTTTAAGGGATACTTTTTTATGCTAACAAGTCTTACTTTACTGGAGAAGTCAGCTTTAAAACCAATAACTGAAGCGCTACAGACAAATTTTATACAGAACCATGGTTTAGAAACGGTCCAATGTAGCTGCCAGGAAAGTTTTTAATAAAATTCAGTCAAAGCTTTCCCTGACATAATCTCAGACTTTACAAACGTCAATCCCAGTGAAATGACACTCTTCTTTTTATCAAAGTCCCCAATTTACTTAGACCTGCCATTCAGGAGTAAATATCGAGTATTTCCATAGATTTCTACACATAGAGAGGTCTTGAAAACCGGTCAGAAGTGAAAATTTAATTTCCGCGAACTTTGAATATAACTTTGATGAGATAAAATTGACATGTTCTGTTTAAAGATGGATGTGTATTTCTTTTACTTTTTATATGCCGAGCTATTTCAATCTTAATTCCGTGAATGCTGAATTTCTTTTAAAATTGGTTACGTCATGTTTAATTTATGCATCTTTTTATGCTGCTATTTAAAAGAGAAACAGGTATTATGAGGGCCGTGGAAATGGCCCCGCCTTCCTAACTGTAGGTCGTGGGATCGAACCCAGATTTATTACTTCGTGTTATCTATTTCATCACCACTGCTCTCAAAACGGCGGAGAGGAAAAATTCGAAAGCATGTGATCAATCAATCTACCAACTCGCAAAGATGCCCAAATTTATTTTGTTTCCTACGTGGCGTAGGCATTTGCTCTTGAAAGTCAATTTGAATTTATTTTAAGACTGTCTTCTTCAATGAAACCACCCTTATTAGCGTTGATTCTTCCAAATTAAAGAACACATAACACTTGATCATGTTTCTCAAAGTAATTGAACTAATCAAGACACGAAAGCGACGTGAATCAACCGAGCCATCGCAAACACCCTGGTACACGTGACGTCATCAAATTGTAACAATTAACAAACTCCAAAGCTATTTAATTACACCCCTCCACACATCTAATTATAAACCCTACCGCATTCATTATAAAGTATAAATTGCTTTGCGGATATGACATCTGTTACGTAAAGTATACGGCGTACATTGAAAGGAAATTATTTTTCCGAATCGTTTCACACGCGTTGTCGTAGTGATGGGGACGTCGATTTTAAGGCGTCACAAGTCATTTTATCTATCGTTAATTGTAATTTTTGGCGATTATTCTGTCTGAGTTGAGGTTGTTTTATGTACATGTTACGATTTATGTCTTAAGTAAAAATTGTAAAGTATAAAAAAAAATATTAATGTTCAGTAGTGTCTGCTAATTAAAAGTACAGTGCTAATTAAACCGTACCTTAAATAGCCGTAATTGCAAAAAGTGAACATCATATTATTCGAATACGCTGTACAACAAAGTTCTAATGATGGTCTCGTAGACAATCGTAGTATTAGCTACGAAACGGCGTAGCTAATTAGCTACGTCGTAGCAAAGAATATTCAAATACAAAATGTCTTCTCACGAGCATCAGACTTAGTATTTGATATGGCAATTAATGTTATGGATTTTAAGTGACATTTGTGATATTAATATCCATTTCAGAAAATTTGTGCTGTTATCGTGGTATGGAAATGTGATGTGGAGGAATGAGGAAAATGTTGAGTGTGAATGTTGGTGGCTATAACAGTAGAAGAAGAGCAAAGAAACTATGTATGGACTGTATGAGGTATGAAATGGCTAGAAAGGAGAGACGCGTAATATAATGCAGAGACGAGTAAAGTATGGAAGAAGAAGACATGCTGAGCTGACCCCATATAAATTGGGATTAAGACAGGGAAATGATGATAATGATTAATATCTGTTTCCACTAACACTAGGTGTCGCCTAAATCTGTGGTTAGAATAGAATAGAATATACTTTATTGAACCCCAAAATTGATACACAGTTAGTTCACAATATTGCTAATTAAATGGGTTACATAAAAGCGTGCTGTTTAATTTTCAACGCTCGGTTCACTGCCAAAATATGGAAATCCATTGTTCATAGGCATTCATTTGGGTGACATTTTTGTCTCTTTATATGTTTAAACAGGTCTGATGAGATGTCATCTCATAATGTCATCTCAGTAATAGAGAAGTATGGAAGAAGAAGACATAAATTGGTATAAGGGCAGAATGATGGTGAGATATCTAAACAGTTAAAACTAAACTTTAATACAAAAAAGGCATCAAGGGCTCACTCACAAGTTATTTCATGAAAGTGATATAAAAGTTGAAAGACGTTGAAATCGACTCTCATTATCACAAGTCTGAAACTTCCATTTTCTTTGATGAATTACCCCATTATTTAGAATGAAGCCAATATTAAAGAAAGTTGTGAATCGATCGGTAATGTAATTGAATACTTTAATCTTATGGCTCTCTATTGCCAACTCTTTAATTTAACACTTGCATTGCTTCTTGTAGTCAATTCAAATATGGAGCATTTGAAAGAGTCTTTAATTTGCCATGGGAAATTTCGAAGAAGTAAGGAAAGTTATGAGTGTGAATGAAGATGGTTATAGGTGCGGAAACGCCAAAGAAATTATGGATGCATTTCGGCGAAAAATTATGTAGCTAAAAACCCTTTTCCAGCCACATTTTTCGCACAAAATGACTAATCGAAGAAGACTAACTTTGTGTATATCTTATGTTGGAGATCCTAAATAAATAAGCCACGTTTCGCCTACTCCGTGGACAAGGAATGGAGAAATATGAGTTTATGGAGTTCGAAAGATGTATAGAATTATGTTTTGGAACTTTGTTCAATTTTGATGGTTAATAATTATCCAATATACTGTAGTAATATTCTATTTTGTTTAATAAATACTAGTGTTAAAAGTAGATTTTGCATTTGAATAATTTGAGGTTCGACGTGGATTATTTTATTCCTTGTCATTTTAACACAATTTCCATGTCTTTATTTTACCAGCAAAAAAGTTAGATCCGATTAATCTATCGTCAAAATTGATTCTGAGACAATATTTAACTTTGAAAGTGTTGTCTTACGGGATGTTAATACAGCTAATTACTTTGTTGTAAATTAATTTGAGTTTAAAGAAACGAGTATTACCTATTATTAAAGTGTATTTAGCTAAGTTATCTGTAGTCTAGTGTCGTTGAGGGCGTGACTGCTGAATACGAGACCTCGGGTTTGATTCCCAGGTCGGGTCAATCAGTTGTGTTTCCTATTAGGATGTTTTTAGTAGTAGCCCGGAGTCAGGAAATTGGTGGTAAGATACTTTCGTATCTCGGAAAGCACGGAGAGCTGTTGGTCGTCTTATCTCTCCATGGTCGAATGCCATCCTACCAGATTATGAGACTACAGGAATAGAGAATACATTTATGTCTGCACACTCACTTGTCTTGAGCACTATAATATTTTTTGAGTACTCAGCTAGTCTCCGTGAATGAAGAATAAGGAAATACCAATGAAACGATGGATGAATTATGTGACAGATGATATGATAAGAAACGGGTTGATGGTGGAACGACTAATACAGAAGTATGGATGAAGAAGACGTGCTACGCCAACGCCAAATTGTGAATGGGGTTGGACGAGCAGGAGAAAGATGGTGACTGGCTTAGTTTCTGTTGAAATTGATATTTACGTATGTATATATATTACACTGCGCCATTAACATCATTTAACAATTCCACGTAATAGTAACGACCGCACAATAATATCGGTAACTAATCGATTCAGACAATTAATCGATTTATGACATTCGATTCCGGATGCACGTCCCTACCGCGACTGCCGCGGGCAATAGTGTCGGAACGAACAATGTTTTATAGCATTTTTATGAGATTTTTATCCTATAAGCGGGGTCGCATTTCGTGAAGGGGTATTTGAGATTTTTTTTTACATGTTATGTATTTTTTTTAAAGTCGCGTTTTACGACTGAAAAGATTTTTATGACGGGTCGTATTTTAAATTCGGTGAGTCATTATATAAAGGAGGCAGATGGGGACTGCCGGTTGGGATTTTCGTTAGATTTTCAATAAACGATTTTTTGGTCTGGTTTTTTGTAAAGAGGCGGTGTTTCGCTTTGAGATAGTAAATTGAAAGTTGGTTATTCAGGTTTTGGTGCATATTTAAAGTGTAATGTCTTTTAGGTGATGTTTTATTTTTATAAATATTATGTTTATGCTAAGCTTCAAATTAAATAGTATTGCTAAGCTTTCCTATGCTATAGAAATGTACTGACATCGCTATACCACTAGGCAATAACCATGTCCATCACCGTTTGATTTTCAATCAAGCTTTAAAACGACTCGCTATCTCGCATCGATAAAATAAAATAACCCTTATTTCGTCTGACTATTCTATCACTGAAACAAAATATTCAATAACAATTTACCAAAGCAACAAACCACCTCCTTCAATTCGAAACAACGCAAAAGAAAATCCAATCCCCCATAACATTGGACTTACAAAAACAAACAACAGAGCCGCACTCGATAAATCTAAATAACATTAAAAATTCATACAGGCTACCAACCGAGAGGCTCCTTTCACGAAACGCAAGAAACATTCTTCAGCGGAACCTATTGAATTAATTTTGTTCTGTTGATTGTAAAATGAAAATGGTTATATCTGCATTGCAAATGTCGCGGAATGATGTGCCGATTCGGAAAACGTTCGGCGTTCGTAACGTGAAACGTTAACAACGTTATCGAGAACACTGCGAACGAAAAATGTTGCGGATGTGTTATTGTGGAATTGATCTTCAATTGTTTTCGGTCAATTTAAAAAACCTTTGTGAAAGCCCATAGTTTGCTTGTAATAGCCTCACAAAATACAGCCTTATTTTTTATCTGTCACAACATTGACGAGACATTTGACTAAAGATAACGGGTATGGGCTGAAAGCAAATTATAAAATGTGTTGGATGAAATTAGCCACTAGAAAGCTTCAATCTTGTTGAAAGTTTTTGTAAAATACGAAACTCTTTGAAAGCTATTGCGACTTAGGCCTAGGCCTTCTTAAATAAAATCTTTATCGAATACCTACTTTGATTGTAATATCGACAAGAGATATTAACATGGTGTATGGAAAAAATGTTAGATCCAATTGCTTAAAGGTTACACTCCAAAAAAAAATATAACGCAATTAAAGAATCCAAAAATTTTAACAGTGGTCTCACCTTTTGGGTACAAAGTTGCGGTTCCCCAAACTTCGCAGACACCACTTAGACAACTTAAGGAGAAGAAAAACATCAAGAGGAAACCTAGACTTAATTGTAAGAGAAATCATCTTGTTAGGTATTTGTTTTGAAATAGAACAGTTGCTATAGTAATCCATGTATCTTTTTACGCGTGGCCTTAATTATAGTGAACCAACGCAGTCATCATATTTTTCCAAAACAAATTCTACAGACATTTTGACAAATGTTTCCCTCAGCACCCTTCTGTCAATGTCATTCAAGCCCCAAAAAAGCAAACAGCAATGCTCGGCATCAGAAGCATAAGGTCTATAGTGTAAGGTATGTACCGATATAGAGTACAAATACAGAGAGTATTGTACTACATCCGACCTTATGCTCCTGATGTCCAGAATGCAGCATGCATAATCTGACTACCCACTGCTGGCCCATGCGGGTTGCTGCACTTTACTTCGATATTTTTGTCGATTTTCGCTTGATTCCACCATCCATGAACGAGACAATTAATTTTCCTATGATTATCGATGGCCGAAATTTTTAAACGTAACTTTATTTTGTACGAAATTCGTATGCAATGAAGCGGACAACGAGTTTTATTGTGTTACAAGTAATGTTGTTGTTGCGTAAAAGTTTAAAGCAAATAATTTACTTTTATTACATTTCATGGAGGAGTTTAAACGGGCTGCTCGTCATTCTGGGTAGTTGTAATGAGTTTTGTACACTATGGCCCATGTACAACCATGTAGGTCACGGTTTATCGTCCATTAATTATGTACTTTTACAAATGGACTATTAACGCAATAAGCTGTAGTGCATTTTCATTGTTCAACTCGTTTTTGCTGATTTAATGGGACAAAGGAATTGGACAGCATTGGATTTTTTTTCGTTGTAAATGTCGTAAAATGAAACTGATTATTTTCAGGAGTCCGACAGTTGTAGGTATCTAGGGGCCTAACAAAGTGATATGGAAAATTTATTTAATGATGTTTGACACTAGGTGTCTAAATTTTGAGTCAATCCTATGTGAAAATCATTGTAAAAATACGAATAGCTTTGAAAGTGTTCGCTTTCGACGCAAGTCGTATGTAAAAATGTAATGTAATGTAATTTTGAAGTACATTGATGTTATGGGCTAGTTTGTTAAAATACCCATTGTTCTACTGTAGACAAACTTAGACATTAATAAATTAGTTGTTTGCCATCAAGCAACGTACATATAAGGAATTGGGATTACGTATAAAAGAAACAATCCAAGCACTTTTGTACACAAACAAATTGCTTAAAATACAAGGAGTTGACTTTCAAGTTAGAGTGTTAACTTGTCTGAAGCGTGTTACGGTAAGGTCTTGCATCTTAATCCAATTTAGGCGACATATTGCTGCCACAAGTAGCCCGGGGCCTTGTCTATAAACTTGGTGGTACGGTGCTCACTTTGTAATGAAAATAAGGGATGTTTGGCTATGATTATTGTGTGTGGAATTATGAAGTTTAGAATTGAGCAGTAAATGGGTATGTTAAACGGTTTTGAATTGTTTATGGAAGATGATATAATGTTTTAAATAGAAGTTTTTAAACTGACATGGCCACTAACACTAAAATTAACTATAAAAACGGGATAATTTTGTCGGTTACTCAAAATATTAGTATTAATGATAGTTTTAAATTAGAACTACATACATAACCTAATACTGCGATTCACAAAGTACGGTTAGAGATTGGCATCGACTGTGTCTAAAAAATGGTTAAGCAGATTGTAACGATGCTAGTTCGTGGAGTTTTGTAGTTTCTGATGAACTCCATGAGAAAAACCAGTGAGTGTATGTCATTTATCTAGAAGTCGAGTTTAAAAACTAGTTAAAATCTTATTTTTCAATGTATGTATTTTAAACGTACAGTAATTAGTTTACAAACTGTGATTGTGATTTCTATAAGAAAAAAAAACTGTGTAAACTATAAGATTTCTCGCAAAAATTAACGTTACAGTTAATATGCACCAGAATAGGGCTCCAGAAAACACCAGGTTTTGAGATCAGTTATTTTACATAGCCTCCTCCAAGGATTGGTTTATTTAGGCCCACCATTGTCTATTCAGTGAATTTCCTATCTTTATTCATTGTTTTACGAGTTTATAATATTAATACGCAATGAATTTTGTTTCTATTGTAAATGATGATTTATTCTGTAAACTGTCTTCGCGTAATAGGCTTGAGTAGGGTAGCCTTTGAACTGATCCCTTCATTAGACCTTCATAGTCGGCAGTTGTCAGCAAAAATTATTGTGTTCGTAATTTTGTCAGTTTAAAGTTCTTGATAGTTTTTGGTATGGAAAAGGTTCTTGTTTGATGTTGTCTGTCGTATATCTAGAGGGGACTATGGACGTTGAAATGTAGCTTCGTTGACTCAAGGCAATAGTGAAGGACTTCTAAGATTCGCCAGTAGGTAATCGACTAGGGGCGAATTAAATAAATTCAACTCAATGCAATCATGACATCTTAGGCTTGATCAAAAGCTGCCAGTGTCAATCTTCTACAGCAATGATGACGTTGACACCTCTTGAACGCAGTTTAGATACTGTTCTAAGAGCGTTCAGTTTCTTTGATTAAAATTGTCTTAGGAATAAGTGAACAAATCTGTCTATTTAAATGTTTATATCTAATTGAAAGGTATTTTTAACCGACTTCTAGAAAAACCTTTTCGAATCTAGTCGGTGACTATTGTCTGTTTCATTGACTTTTTTGTCACCGACTTCCGAAAGTAAAGTTATCTTCCAGTTTTATAAGTGTTTTTTTGGAAGTCGGTTATTTTTTTTTAGTTTGGTTAGTTATTTTACCCTTTTTAGCTATCGTATCACACACGAATCCTTGTCAACTATCAATTTCGTAATTTCTTTTACTTGGATGACATATTTTTCCAGCTATTTTGATTTAAAAACCAAACGACTAAACCGATTTTAATGAAATTTCTATGGGACCAATCGAAAAGTATATCCTTTCAGATAAAAGAAGATTTTTTCAAATCGGTTCATAAATGACGAAGATAAGAGGTAACAAACAAAAAAAAAATACAACCGAATAATTGAGAACCTCTTCCTCTTTTTGAAGTTGGTTGTGTATTCCACCAGCTTCTTTTTTTTCATATGTGTTCACTGATTTCTCCGTTACTATTGGTCCAATTTCAGTGATTCTTTTTTCATTTGATAGAGGAAGCTCGCTCGGTGGTCTCATATCAATTTTATTTGCTTAGGTAATTTGTGACGTATCCTTTATAATTATGCATTTTTTCTTCTTTGTCTATGTGGGTGATGTGCTAATATTTTCTAATGTACAATGTAAAAATTGATACTTTACAAAGTTTTCTACTTTAACAAATATCAACTTTTTGATTTTGATATTTCGAACTGCCCGAAATTATCTACCTTCGTATTACATCAATCTGCCAAACATTCTCAAATTGTCATCACACACAAACCTGCGACACAGTAACGTACCAACCAAACCACAAACACATACCCATGTACATTTGTACCTACGTATAAACTAGCGAATCCATAGGAAAACAACCGAATCGTCTCTACTTAACTGATTATACATCAACATTGAAGTGTTTCCGAATTAATTGTCGTGTTCTTTGCAAGGCTGTCGTGTATTAGCAATTCAAATATGGCGGAGGCTCGTCTTGTCCAAAGTTGTCGTGGCACGGATTTTGTGATGCGCTCGTGTTGATTGCTTGTTAGTACGTATTTTGGGGTGTTGTTAGGTCTTTATATACTTTGGCTATTTTTTAAGGTGAATGTATGACTCAATAGTTCGATGCATTCCAATTTTCGTATTGTAATTTTCAGTTGAATATTATAACGTTGTATGTTGATTGGGTTACGTATTACAATTTCTGTAGTTATTCTAACTATTTTCGATATAACTACGGTTGATTCACATATGTTCATAAAACATATTTGTCGACTGAACTACTGTTAAGTAAGTAATACTTTATTTTGATTAAACTAAAATTAATTGCAGTAACGAACGATTAATCTAATGATTTTTTAAGATATTGTAAATTTCAACTATGTATGAAATACCTAATGAACGACTCGCCTACAGTTTATTAATACTACGCGCTCGTTTTATTTCTAAAGTGGTGGGTAAAGTTACGATGTCAATGTTTTACGCGTTACGTGTACACATTGTGTAACTTTCTTATGTTTTATATTTCAGAAGAAGACAGTCGACGTCAGGTCGACGGAACCCCGCTACGCGGGGCTATTTTTGCCAGCAGGGTTTAAAGAAGTCTAACCAAACCGAACCTTTTGGAAAATCAGGTTTTTGATCAAAAACCAACAGTGGGTGAATCGTCCGTTAGTTCAATCAACCTTAGGTTTATTAATTGTAACTGAATAAACCGTAGGTGAATTCTCTTTTATGTGTTAATTTCATTCATTAGTTATTACAAAAAACCGTGAAACGATCTTTAGTTATTTTAAACAGTAGGTCTTTTGACCGTAGTTATCTCGAAAATAGTTAGAATAACTTAAGATATTATAATACGTAACCGTTGATTGAATTTAGATTGGTGACAGTAAATAACATGTACCTACTCATCATCTGCCTAGCCTTTTCTAAACTATGTTGGGGTCGGCTTCCGGTCGAACCAGATGCAGCTGAATATCAGAATTTTACATGGAGCGACTGCCTATCGCTACAACCCAGTTAGTACTGGGTAATACGATACCCTTGGTAAGACTGATTGTCAGACTTTCGGGCCACTGACTACCTGTAACGACTGACAAAGATCTATAAAATAATATGACAGCCGGGACCAACGGGCACGAAGGAAACTCGGTATCTTTTGAGTGGTCACCCATCCAAGGACAAAGAAGACAAATGAAGTACATATGTATCGTTTGATGGTCAATCCCCTGAGGTTACGCAAGAGGCGTAAGGGTTTAAATACCAAAGGTTATTATTAATTAATATTGTGTAGGCGGACACAACATGAAAACGATGTTCCATTCCTCAAAGTAATTTTAGAATGCCCAAAATGTCTAAGTAACTCGTCCTCTTGGGGTTGCCCGAGTTATGAGGGGTTTCAGCAATAAAAAATAAATTAAATTACAGCTGCTTAAGTATTTATATGGCCTTGAACTTTGCGGACCCTGGAGTTGAGATACTACTGAAAAAACCGTTAACATAACCGTTTTAATCCTGGGAATCGAACCTAAAGCTACGCCTGCGACAACGAAATAGGTTTAAAATGATCAAGATCATTGTCATCTACTTATACGTTTTCCAACTATGTTGACATCGGCCTTGAGTCTTACCACTGCTAAATCCCAGTGTTTTACATGAAGCACCTGCATATCTGACTTCCACAACCCAGTTAATAGGTAAGTAATAAAAAGAAAGAAACAAAAAATATTTATTTGTCGCAGGGACACGACGTGCATAAAAAATGACAAAAAAATAAATAAACATACAACGCATACAAATATCTATAAATAAAACAGGATGGAACAAAAAAGTTGACAGCTTACACTAAATACGATACTCCTTAGTAACAGTGGTTGTCAAAATATCCGGCAATCGAGTTTGTCATTAAATAAAACCTACATTACTACAGAATTGTGCCTACTTGAAACGAAGATACATGAAAATAAGTGCTAGGATAGAGAAGATTTATTTCAGGTTCTTGACCGGTCTTGAGCTATTTGTAGGCCGAAGTAGGGTTTTATTCGTACGGTCTACCCACATACTTAGGACGAATATAATCATGGATTTAGATGCCTTTCAGTTTTAGTGCCCGGGATAGCTCTTCGTCACAGAAGTATGTAACTGTACGAAGATGCCAGTCTGCGAAATGCTTGATTTTATCTCCTAATTTTTTTCTGTTTTTGTTTATTTTATTCTTATTAAATAACACATTTAACATCAACAAAAGATTAGGCAGAGGTGTTCCTATTGGACACAAACATTTCGCCGATATTTTTAAGTCTCATGGGACAGGGGGCGAACCTATTGCCATCAACTAAGTACCAACATATTCTGAGTCTGAGCTGATATTGGGAAATGGATTAAATAATAATAAGTTGAAGCCATTTTTAAAAGCTTGAGACGGAATTATTTCAGGCTTACAATGACTTATCATATTATGTATAATTTAGGTAAAATATTTAGACATTTACAATGATTAACCTAAAATTGTAATGTACTATAAATAGCCTATCTGAAAACCTAATCAATCTAGCCTCGACCTAGACAAACATTCCAGAAACGCAATCTGGGAAACTTCCATTTTGTGTGTGCAAAACACTGTGCTTCAGTTAAAATCTTTATTTCTATAAAACGGAAATATTTTACCATAAACCTGTTCTATATCTGCACCCTTTCAGGAAGATCTAGCAAAAATGGTCGTTTTAAAAGGAAAGTCTTGGTTTACCCGCACTCGCACTTAGCCCGTTTATTATTCAAACTTTTGAATGTATATTTTGCTTCATAATGTAGTTTACGCTACGCCGTAGTCACAGTAGTAACCCGCTACAGTTTTGTAGCCTTGCTACGGTTATGTTCTATGCCGTAGCAAATGCTACGAAGTAGCCGAATAAAAATGCATTAGTCAAGATGCAGCCAATCCGAACACACCGGATACCTGACTTTGACAGATAATTTTGATATTTTTTTTTTTTTTTTTTTTTTTAAACTTTGACAGAACACAACATCACGCCTTGAAACCCTTAGTTTAGGAGGAGGTGTACCTTATTATAGTACACCCACATTTCAACAGATATGTTTAAGTATGTAAGTATAAGGGGGCGAGCCTATTGCCATCAACTGGGCACAGATCTAGACTCCATGGCTGCTATGCTAAAGTAACTGATGGAAAAACAAAAAAACATTTTATGCGACCTGAGAATCAAACCCAGGACCTCAAATTCAACAGTAGCTCTTGCCACCACTAGACTAACGAGCTAGTTTGACAGATCATCATCGTCATCACTCTCCTGCTCTTGTCCCAATTTATTTGGGGTCTTCTCTATTACTCGTCATCTCAGCAGTCACATCCTTTCAAGCCATATCATCCTTCACACAGTCCATCCATAGTTTCTTTGGTCTTCCTTTACTCTTATAAATATCCACATTTATACTCAAAACTTTCCTTACGACATTTTTCCTCCGCATCACACCACGATAACAGATAATCCCTTTAAAATCCGTTCACAGCTAGTCCGGAGTCCAGTCCGTTCGATTTAACTGCACTATTGACTAAATTAGACCTAATGTGTCGTCATAGTACGTTCACCTACGTCCAAGAAACGTCTCCAGTTACACAAAGATCGATTAGCTCATACTTCCGACAAACTTCGCAGATACTATATACAGGGTGGCGCCTATAATAAGACAATAAATGAAAACACTGGTAATACCTAGGCCATAGGAATATTGTTAACCTATCAAAGAAATCCTAACATCAAAATTAAAAAAAAAAACAAACAAACTAAATATCATAAAACTGTAAAAAGAAATAGAACACCGTTTATAATGTTTGGTTTACTAATCGTAGGTATAATTTGCACTAATTCACACCTAGAAATAAAATTTAAGGAATGAATTTTCCAAAGGTTTTTGAAGTAGCGAGTTGGCAACATGTGCTTAGTGTTTATAGCGATGTCAGGGTTGTTAAACTGTCGGTGCTAGCCTAATAATCTACAGCATGTAGAACATGCTGAAAACGAAAAATAATATCCCGTGACTAAACTACTAGATAAATTCGATTGATTTTTTGTATGCAGACTGAGAACGTCATAAGGTATACGCAGTTTAATTTACCGTCGTATTGTAGGCGCCACCCTGTATGTATGGCCAAAATCTAAAGTCCACGTTGCTATGGCTTATACTAGCTTAGTAATTGGATACTTGACTATACTCTCCTCCAGTTTTGTAAGCCAGATAGTGTGCTATGAAATTGATATTTTAAGTATTTTGATATGTTGTATCCGGCATTTGAAGTCTTGGAGAGAGGCATTTGAAAGGAATTTAGGATTTGAAAAGAGCTGGGAATCGTGTCTTTTCGTTCAAGTCAGAAAGTTTGAATCACTTGGTATTAGATATGTATATAGTCAACGATTTTGTTGGAATTCATCTTACAATTTATGCCGGCCAAGTGGCGTATAGTCTAACATGAACGAAAGATGACTTTTTCTTGAGCTTGTTTTGTGAGTGGATGTAAAAAAATATGTTTTTTTTCCTGTTATTTTTAAGTATGCGATTTAAGATTTTTATCATTCTTTATTGTAAATATGTTTCTTTGAACTGTGCAATAACTTGGACTTTATATTTTCTCAAATAAAATAAATAAATTACTTAAACATTTTACCTCCTCTCAAAACTGCCAGTTAAGTTATCTGACGTATTATTGCAAGTATCTCTTATCATTATTTAATTTGTTTTAACAATAGTTGTAACCTCGATTCCACGTTTTTTGGATGTTACCGTAAGTTATAAATATAATTGTTTACTATGGTGGAAGTTCTGTAAATATTGTTTCAGTAAACGAGTAAGTTGTTTAATTGTGTTGTCTCTTCTGATGCGGTTCTGAAGTTAATATAATAACATATGTATGTACATAGAATTCTTAAAAAATAAAAGCATTCGAATATAAAACTATTCAATTGCCTTCTTTGACATGGAATAGCGAGACAGGTGTCTAGTGTTCCTATAACATTTCAGTTCGGGAGCCCCGTCTGTTCCGACGCGAATAAATGCAGGTACATCGTGTTACGTATTTCTAAGTTAGGGTGGTGATACACGAGACATATTATGTTGATGATGAAAAGTTGCCCTGAGCTTTCGGGTAGCGATTGGAAGACCTGCTGTAAATCCGTAAGGGATTCGAATTGGTATAAAATGTCACATTTCCGCTTTTAAAATGCATCACACCTATAATCCCTGAATGGTTAGGCAGAGTAGGTTCAGGCCTATTACTATTTGGTACTTTCACACTTTGCCAGTTATTCTTAAGTTCCATGTTATTTTTCAAGTTTTATGTTGTTGTGTGTTATTTTTCTTATTCGAGCATTAAAACTGCATTATTTTAAAATGTCAACGCACACCGCACATAACACACCGTCAGTAAACGTACGCAAAACGGGCACAAACAATATTCAACACCAACACTGCCATTATGTTGAACCATCTATGAGGGCACTAAGCCACTCGCACGAATGCACAATTCAGTAGGTGTAAGCTCTCTTTGAATAAGCGTCGAGTTTGCTTGTTCTCTGGCTACTTAGACCGCAGTGTGACGATATTTCTTTGTCGTGGTTGGGTGTTGATGTTGGGCCGTGGCGTGCTGGCTTAATGGGACCTTTTAAACCATCGTGGTTGAAAGCATAACATAACATCCCGCCTGTAAAACCCGAAGGGATAGGCAGAGATGTAGCTACCCATTAGTTCACTCACATTTCGCCAGTTATGCTCCTAATAGTAAGACCTAACTCTGCACCTATTAGTAAGACTGGTAGTCAAACTACAAATGCTATGTACTGGCACGAATACATAAAGTGGTAACACTTACCCGGACGAGAACCAAATTGCCTTTTAAATTACGATACCCTCCGGCTTAGCCTCAAAACTTGAAAATTATTCAGTAGATTAAATCCAATAAACATAAAATACGGCTTTTCTATTTCAATCCTCAGTCCATTTGAAATTAATTACGAACGAGTGGTTTTCGAATAAATAGTCTGAAAATAATTAATATAATCATATATAATTAAACTCCTCGGAAATCTATTTGCAGGCTGTTTTGCTCAGTCATTATTGCCGAATTAATAATATGCCGGGTACAATGTTGGCTTATTATAATATACTGTGTTGGAATCGAATTTAAACTGTACGACTAGTGGTCACGGAATATGATTATTGTAATTAAACGTCGAACATAATTATACAGAGTGGATGGGATACCAACGCGAAAATGGTTACCACGCATTCAGTACGACATACTGAGCCCCCAAAGAAATTATTCATTCGTTTTTTTTTAAATCAGATGTTCCATACATATTGACCGTGTAGGGATTGTTATTTTGTAGGACTCAGCTGTTTTTTTTATAATAACCGTGGAAAATTTAAAAAATCAACATATTTTATTTCACATAGGCATACATAGGCACTTACAAAAAGTCGAGAAAAGGTGCACGGTTCGCGTTGGTCGTTTCCAATGGAGAAGAATCGGCAAGAAACTCCATGATTACTCTTCGCAAATTTCTTTTTAAATCTATGTGCATTTGTGTCTATGTGTGCATAGAGCTCATAATGAAGTACTGAATACGTGGCACCCTTTTTTTTTGTTTTGGGTGGGAAATCATCAAATGACCTCTCCCGCTATGGGTGGAGCGGGAAGGCGTGTCAGACTCTTACTGACTAAAACCTACCCGTGTTCCTTCACTTGCCTGTGCCAAGGTGCCAAGGGCCACGGTAACTCTTTCGAACAAATCCGCAACCCTGGCAGGCATCGGTTCTAATGGACCCCGTCGGTTTGTGCTGACATTTCTATGAGGCGCGCGTGCACCCTGGCATGGCATTATAATACTTGTTTCATTTTGGTGTGCTGTCAATGTATTTTCCGACATAACGATGTTACAAAAAACGTTTGAAAACCTTTTAGACTCGCAAGAATATTAGATTAAACTGGTAACAAGTTTTCAAACAAACCTTTACCATTTAAAAATAAATGCTTAATTTAACGCCGAGACCATGCCATAGACGGACATACGCTGACCTTATTGGTGGGGTTCATCAGAAAGGTCAGGTGCGTGGTACTCGCAACCAGCGTGTGTGTATGGCCAGGTGTATGAACGTGGCTGGAGCAAAAGAGTACTTAAAGATCGTAGCAAGTGGCGTTCTGACTCTGCAGTTTCTGCCCAATCCCATGGAAAAAAAAGGTGTGAGTTTATGTGTATATATGTTAATTTAACGTTAATCGCAGCCATTTTTTGAAACACACACATATACTTCACATTTTGTAAAGCTGAGATGAGCACGCGCTGTGAGATGAGAACGTATTCAAACAAAATCCCTTGATCTACTGCACTTATGACGAAACAAATCTTCAACAAAGTTTACCTTAAAAACACTCGGAACATTATGCTCTTGCCAAAGCAAATAAAAATGGCTATTTATTTAACAGGTTCGGACAACTTTTGGCAGATACTTATTCTTCCGCCACGTCAGTAGGATTAACGGTCGTTTTTTCACATCATATTGCCCTGAAAAGTTTATGTGGTCGTCGTAGAATAAAGACATGAAAAGAAGTCGAATGCAGAAATGGTTATTAAGGTAAAGTGTTACTCGAATTTGAATAACCAAACAAAAAAATAATAACCAACTGTCCCGTTCACGTGATTTTACTATTTATTTTCGTGTGTACTAAGAAAACTAAGATGCATATTAATTGTTAATACACATCATCATACATGTTACATGACGCACTTTACGTTGTGTAATTTAATTTGATTACTTAATCGTTTAGACAGCAGTGGTGATGAATAGAAAAGTAGAAATTCCGTCCCGGCCACCGGGACGTTCGAGAATCAACATTTCAAAATCATGTGACATCTTACCAACCCGCACTGTTCGCACGGAGTGGATTGCGACCAATTGCCGTCACAGACAGGAGGCCGGTGTCCCAGCAATAGCACAGACCATTATGGGCTAATTATCTGAATTTATTGACAGCATACATTCATAAACTCACGCCGTTTTCAAATGGGGGTAGGCAAAAACTACAGAACGCCACCTGCTTACGTACTCCTTTTGCCTCGTCCACGTTCATATATCTGGTCATACACGCACGCTGGTGGCCAGTACAACGCACCTGACCTTTCTGAAGAACCTCACCAATAAAGTCAGTGTATGTCCTTCTAGGGCGTCCCACCACCGGCGTTGCCACTCACATCTGCTTTGTAAATGCCTTTTGTTAGTCGCCTTTCACTCATCTTCTCCACATGACCAAATCGCCCAAGCATAATCTTTTTAATTTTTGATCGGCAGCAGTCCCAATCAATTGCAGTTCCCAACAGGAAAATATGAACTTCACCTACTGCGAACACCCCTAAGGTATATTCCCTCTGCGACATTTATTTTTTCCTTCAAACTGACGTTTGACGGAGGCCCTATTAAAAGTTGTTGGCAACTTGAGTCCATTCGTAATAAGTCAGACGTAGGTAGAAGTGTGTCAAAGTTAATGATGGAATTCACAGACTTGCACGCCAGGAAAAGTTATATCGTAATATTATTTGATGGGTTTTACGAAGTTTAAATTGGAAAAGGTATTTTTTTGTGGGTGACATAGGTGTAAGGGCGAAATTAGGTGCGTTGGGGTGTTTTATATTTATTATTTTTAACCGACTTCAAAAAAAGCAGGAGGTTCTCAATTCACTTGTATTTCCTTTTTTTTTGTGTTTGTTACCTCATATCTTCGTCATTTATAAACCGATTAAAAAAAATCTTCTTTTGTCTGAAAGGATATACTTTCCAATTGGTCCCATAGAAATTTTATCAAAATCGGTTTAGTAGTTTGGTTTTTAAATCAAAATATCTGGTAAAAATATGTTATCCAAGTAAAAGAAATTGCGAAATTGATAGTTGACATGGGTTTGGGTGTGATACATTAACTAAAAAAGTTTTATGTACGGAAATATTTGAAAGATAATTTCAATTTATTTATTTAAGTAACCATGACTCATTTGTTAGTAATCAACTTATTCTATGTTAGTAATTAAGATTATTTTATTTACATCCTAAACAAATTCTTGTATTCCTCTTTAATGCAGACAAATGAAAATTAAAGTGCGTTAACAATACTATGGTCCCAGACATTGATATAAAAAAAAAAACATTAATTCACGGTCCAGACTGTCCGTATTTGGAATGAATTGCCGGTGTCAGTAAGACAAGCTCAGTCACTTGGTGCTCTTAAAAGCCTAGTTACAAATCATTGACATTCTTTGTAATTTAATTAATGTTATAAAACACACAATATTTATATGATTACATATAAAAACTAGTATTTATGCATTGTATTTATATTAGGTATATACCTATATGTAGAAGATAACTTAACTTGTATTATTTTAAATTTTGTATAATTTTAGCGGTACACCACTGACTACCCCCCTTTATTATTACCCGACTGCGCCAGAAGGAGGGTTATGTTTTTAGAGAGTATGTATGTATGTATTTTTAAGTATGTATAATTTAGCTTCAAAGGTGTCGTTAGATTCGTATTAATTGTGAAAGTGACACCGGGTATAAATTTTGAATCAGAAAACAACATAAGCTGGGAGTACCTCCACGCGGTGAAGGCGGTAAAAATTTGTTTGGCTACTCGTCTGCGAAATCTTTCACATTTGTAAACTTAAATCTGGAAATAAAAAAAGTAATTAAAAAAAAACTAAAAAACCCGACTGTGGTAAAAAAATCAAATTAGAAAAAAAACACTAAAAAGCTTAGAACAAACACATTTAAAAATTTTTTTTTTTTAATTTTTTACCGCTGTCGGGTTTTTTTTTTCAATTTTATGTGCGTACAGTCCATCCAAACGTTGTCTGGAAGATATCGCTGTCAGCGATGAGGCCGCCAGTGTAACAATAAAATCAGCAGTATTACAAAACATTTGTGTTTCAATTTTGTTGAACAATAAAGTATACTCTATTCTATTATAAAAACGCACTTGTGTGTACTTATTTTTTCGGATGATTTTGTGACGCTGAGTGTGTTTATTGTGTTTTTATATATCAATGGTCCCAGAAAATAAAAGGATTTATTTATTTAAAACACATACCACTATCAGTACAGGCTTACCTAATACAATAGTGTCGTTATAGTTATTAGCTTAATAAGGTTAGACTTACAATTATATTATCTCAACAACCAAGAGTAATTTTACAAAATGCGGCCGGTGTGAATTCACTCAGAGAACAATTGAAGCAGTCAATCTGTTGTGACACCATATTGAGTGCACGCAGCACCCGCGTCAGCAGCGTGCGTGCACAGCAGCGGCGGCCGCCTCCGTAGACCCACGTACCCATCAGGTACACACAACCCAAGGATGAGATGAAATGACGAACACATGTTTTTGACAGTCATGTAACGCGGTGTTTTCTATCTGCATCTATGAATAATTTTTTAAATGCATACCGTTGACGTAGAACATCCACCAGACAAGCTTTAACCTTTTGACCGCCATGGTCGGCTATAGCCGACAAATTAAAAAGTGCCCAACATGTCACCTTCGGCTATAGCCGACAATAAAACTAAATTTTTCAAGTAGTTTTCATCTGTCGGGTATAGCCGACCGTGGCGGTCAAAAGGTTAAAGCTACACACAGACTTGAGTTAAGACTGTCTCGACGTAGACCGCGCCCTATGAAACAATATCACAATCAAAATCCAAAAGAGAAACTGTTTCGGCACAAGAAAAAAATGTGTTCTCACTGTGACGTGCTCACTTCACAGACTGTTGTCTGTGTCCCGTTTACGACATCATGTGATGCGACATGCATGTGTCACTTGCTTGTTTCGCTTGAGTACCGCAGCGTGACAAGTCGCATCGCAGTGAATCTCTAAACAATTTCTTTTGTTTTCTCCACAATTTCTGCCGCAACACGGGTGTGACGCTTTCCTAACCTGTTCTAACCTGGTGTGAAAGTTTTTATGCCATCACCCATGGGCCTCTGGCTTGGCTTAACATGCCGTCGAGATATATAACTCAGGCATGCTGGTTTTGTTATAATTAAGTTATGTTTTCCTACACCAAAGCAAGTAATAATTATACAATACTCACATGATTCTGAAAAATCAGAGGTGCGTGTCTTGGGTTCGAACTCGAGACCTATGACGTGGCAATTCCATGGTCATACCACTAGGCTATCACTGCTTGTCACGGGTGTCACTTGAACGTATAGCTCATGGCCAAACGGTAAATTTCAATCGATATCATCGTATCCAATAACTGTCATATGTTTAGACGTTAAACGTCAGTTATTACTCGGAAAACTAGAAGTTCACTTTGCAGTGTTTCGTGGAACTATATCGAACTCCACTAATAATCTGTCATATATGTTAGTGGTTGGGTTGATAACAGACGGTGCAGTTAGGCGGATAGAAAGGTGGACTGAATTAGAAAGCAAATTAAACAACTTAAAAAACAGCTATTTAGAAGCTTAGTTTTAATTTAATCTAAACGATACGTTTAATAGTAAAAGTAGTTCATAATGATAAGCACAATGACCTCTTAAGAGGTTTAAGGTTAACTGAAACTAGGGCTGTATACAATTTAATAAAAAAAAACAATTGACATTACTTCAAAGTTGCCATTTTCTTAACACGCTTCAAAACTAGATCAACCATTTTTGTCACACTGTTTTCTACTAAATATTTCGTAACACAGAAGCGTTGTTTTTGCCAGTCGAAGAATAATGCCAAACGCAACACACACGTCATCGAAATCACCCATATACAAAAACATAAACGGATTTTGTCGACTTCGGTCCAAACACATCGAATTCGTCCTAAATCAATAAAATAACATCATCTAACCTCAAAGTAAACAAACAGATCAGTTTTCTGACGAAAAACACTTATTTTTTTAAAGAATCGCCATTCGTTAGGTTTGCTTCGTAAATCATTGCGTTTCAGTTTAAAAGACGCAATCCCTTGGTCCCCTATTTTTTATTTTGGTCGTAGATTTTAGAATCTGGATAAGTTTTTTTTTTTTTAAGTAACTAATTTATTTGAGTGCAATGCAAAGAGCTAAATACATACAGCCTGCTTTTAAGCAGGTTTCTGAGCTCTAAGGATTTAAGGTTAGGTTTCTTTTCACTGAGTCTCTGTACCAACTCTTGAATGTAACTTTTTCTTTATGTATTTTAAACGTACCTATGTTTTTGTTTCATGACATTTGTAACCGTTCCATTTCATTTTTTTTCATGCTTCCAAAAGCTTGGAAAAATAATTTAAAGGAAGACTAACCTACTTGCTTTTTGGTAAAAATTTGAAACTTTACCAGAAATCTAAAGTACTTATCCACATTACTTTAATCTACGAAAACCCAAGATACCAAAGGTTTACCTTCAAACCGAGTTTTTGTACACGAAGATTACGAAAAATTTCATGAATATTAAAAAAAAAGCGTATTGGAGGCCGGGATTTTGATTGAACGAATACTTGATTAGTGACTGCTGATTTTGCGAAAATAAAATAAAATTTATTCGTGCCGAAAATTATGTGGCGAAAATAGGAGGTGTGCTGTGTTTCTGGATTCTAAAGACCGGGTTTAATGAAAGACTTCCAATGGAAAATGTACGTTACGTCGAATTTTTATTCGAGAATTTTCGGGTCTTTCAATTACCGTCTGAATGGCTAAGAGTGAACGAGTAATGAAGCATTAGATTACTTTTGTGTTCGAATAAAATTGATGTATCATCACTCGATTTTGGAGTAACGTTTCTTATTTCTTATTTAATTAATGCTGTCTTCATAGTCTATAAACGGATAAACAAATCTTGCGGTGGTTTTTCTTATTAAGAGGAGGGATCGAATTGTGAGATATTGTCTGGCGTATTTACACATAAAAGTCAATTTGTGTAGATATTTCTTGTCTTGCGGAAATAACCAGATGTATGAACGTGGACGAGGCAAAAGGAGTATGTAAGGATCGTAGCAGGTGGCGTTCTGTGGTTACTGCCTTGCCCCATGGGAAAAAGGCGTGAATTTATGTATGTATGTATGTTTGTTGACGGTCTGCGATGGGTTGTACACTTGCACAGCCCGCTACTAAAGGAAAAAAACCACCATTATATTTGGAATGCGTACTAAAAGAACATTGTCCTAAATAATTATATTGAAATAATTTTGAATTCTATTATTAGGTCACGTAATTTTTATGATAGATTTAATAAATTATCGAGTATCGGCAGTATAAATTATGTAATACTCTTATTGGGTACAAATAACGTATATTTCCCAACTCGACACAGAAAACACATACCAAACTCACTGGAACAGAACACATAAAACTTCACAACGTATTTACGCATGTATCACAAAGCTCTCAAGAATCCCTTATTTATCAGGATTGGCCAAGGAATTAATTAATGAGGCATGTACAAAGGTCGTTTGGGGATCCTGCGAACATCCCTCTAGCCCTTTTGGACCTATAAGAATTCCACCCAAGAGAACTATAAAAGAGATATACCTTCTTTAAGAGAGTTTTAAAAGTAATTGACTATCGAACCGCAGTGTTCTTTTTACGAAAACAAGACTGTTTGTGAGCGTAAGGTGTTTTTTTCTTTGTTATTTGTATTTTGATATAATGGCCAGACAAAACAAATATATTTTTTATGATTAAGTAACTGAGGCGTATCAAAACGTGCTTAGCACTACTTTGATTTATTTGCTATGCAAATTAAGTTATTTATCGTTGTCAAAATATAATGTACTTTTGATAAGAATAATCGCAATGGGATTTAAATACGAATTGAGGTAAGAGTATTAAACTAACCCATTATAACACATTATTTTGTAATACCGCAAGGGTAGGTAAATATTATAGGGTATTAAAGGTTTAACCCACATTTAAGTCTCAATAAAATATAACAAGCTTAGTTATTGTCATTAACTGGTAACAATTCGAGGCTCTTACTGTTCACCTTGAAAATCGAACCCAGAACACACGATAATATGTATGTCAACCAATTAGATAATTGTGTCAAGTAACCTATTACTTGACAAACGGCAATTTCATACTTTAATCTAGGGGAGGTTAAAGTATGAAATTGCCGTTTTATAGTAAAAGATACTTTGAATTGACATTAAACCTTCATGCTGTGAGATATTCGAGTGAAACTTTTTTTACATTATAACTATGAGACAGTCCTTTTAAAACATGTGCAACATTTGATTTTCGAATTTCAACGGTTTTTTTTATTCAGCTTAGACGGAAAAGATGCATACTTCGAAAATCCGAGTTTTTCTTTAATACGAGTTCCGACGCGGAACACACTGCAGAAACGGCTCGCAATATCAATGCTGCGTTTGGAGAGGAGACTGCTAATGAACGCACCGTGCGTTTTTGGTTAAGCGCTTTCGTAATGGAAACTTCGACTTGAAGAACAAACCACGTGGAAGACCACAGGTGAATAACGCTGAATTGAAGCAGATGGTGGAACCGATCCGAGTCAAACTACCCAGGAAATAGCAGCATGGTTTAACGTTACCTTACCTACAATATTGACTCATTCGCATCAAATCACTAAGATAAAAAAATATGAAAAATAGGTGCCTCATGATTTGACTGATCTGCAGAACGAAACGCGTGTTGAAACTTGCGCTGCCTTGTTGAATCGGTATAGAAATGAAGGAATATTGAATCGAATTGTGACATGTGACGAAAAGTGGATTCTTTACGATAACCGTAGGCGAAAAATGCAATTGTTGACCCTAAAAAATCCAATTATTGTGCACTAAAGCAAAGCTACCAGCAAAAAGGTAATGGTAACTGTTTGGTGATCTCTTCATGGTGTTATTCACTATAGTTTTCTCAGGTCTGGTCAAGCAATATCAGCTGATGTTTACTGTGCCAAATTTCGAACAATGATGGCGGAATTGGCAGTGAAACAGCCCCGACTCGTGAATCGATCTTCACCATTATTGCTCCATGATAACGCAAGACCTCACACTGCAGGGGACACCGTCGTAACTCTACAGGAGCTGCAGTTAGAAACCATACGTCATCCTCCGTACTTGCCAGACCATTTTTTTCGTGATTTGGTCAATTTTCTACGTGGTAAAAAATTTCTTCCCAGGAGGCAGTACAAAATGCTTTCACACAGTTTGTCAAATCTAGATCCTCAGAGTTCTACCGCAAAGGCATAAATGAACTTCCGATTAGATGGCAGCAATGTATAAATAATGAGGGTAAATATTTTGATTAGACAAATATGTTACATCTTGGAAAAAAACGAGTTTTCATTATGCAGTATAAATCGGCAATTTCATACTTTAACCCCATTTTCTGCTAAATTCATGAATTTTGTCGTCATCATACCAGAGGGCAGGACGTTTGTTGGGATGATTACCAGTATTTTATATGAAGCGTCTGCATATCTGACCTCCACAACCCAGTAGCTAGGTAATACGATACCCTTTATTAAGACTGGATGTCAGACTTTCGGCTTCCGACTACTCGTAACGACTGTCAAAGGTTTACAAATGCCAGCTGGGATCAAAGGCTTAACGTGCTTTCCGAGGCACGGCAGAAACTTGGTATGTAATTATGGTCACCCATCCACGGACCAACCTCGGCAAGCACGGCTTAACCTTGAAGATCGACCCGTGCGGCTGTTATTATCTAGCCACGAGCTCTTTTTCGATTATCGTTATTGCTTTAAAATGTCACTTTTTATAGCCCCTCAAGTGGCTGAGAAGGCTCTTGCGACACCCACGGATGGAAAAGCCGACAGGATTTTAGTTACAGCCCGTTCACACGACGACGTATCGTGTTTTTTCACGATCCGTAATTTTTTTTTGACGAAGGCAATTCTTTTTAAATGTCCCTGTTCACACGCATCACGGATCGTGATAAATGACGGACACGTCTTAAATCACGTACTGTAATCAGGTACGTCAAAAAACACGGATCGTGATTTTTTTGTGGCAGATTTGCCGATGCTTTCGCTCCCGAAAAATCATGGAACTAATGTGAACACTAATTCGTTTTTTTTACCGATCGTCATAAAACACGATTCAAGTATGCAATGTGAACGTCCATACGTCATGACGTATCGTAATTTATGACGGATCGTCAATGACGGGCTGTTACATTTAAAATTCTGTACAATTTTTAACCAAAATTTTCATAATTCAAAACAAACACTTCCCACTTTTCTCATCAAAAAGTACTAGGCTAGCAGCTGCATGAAGGTCAAATATAATTACGAAATGTTTAGCTCTAGAACACTAACAGAGTTTTGTAGCGCGCGCAAAGTTTCCAACTTCCTACAATGTGTTGAACTAACGAAATTTAATTTATATCGTTGTAATTCATGAATTCCTGGTAGATGTGTGTGTTGGTAGTGAACATTACCTTCCTGTATGAGTTGTTAAATTAATCTACTTATGTATCTGCTTCATTATTAAAGCTAAAGGTTTCACGAAAAGCGGGATATTTACCATGTTTACTATTTATTTTTGAGTTCTGATATTTTGGCGCTGTTACAAGCACCATTATCCGGAATAGTTGATGACAGATGGTAAATATTCCGTTTGTAGTGTTTATGATATAGTGACCATGTCAGTTTAAAAACTTATACATGGTGTAAGTCATCCGGGCACAAACTTTAACCATGGATTTATTATGTGGAACTGTGGAGTTATTCAGCATTTAAATTTTTAGATCGATCGGTAATAAAAAAAAGCTGTTTTATAAATTTTTACCATGTACACCGTGTTTAGTATAAAAAGATTTAAACCCATGGTGTCTAGTCTACGGTACTGAATTTATGTACGGGTTCTAAATCCGTGGTAAAAAAAGTAAAAAAATATGTTACGATGTCCCAAACACACGGAAATCAATTACATAAACTCAATGATCTCTATAACTTTATTTGTCGACGAAGCTGCTAAGCTCCATCAAGCGAATTTTTAATGATTCGTCCATAGATATTTGAGTTTCCGGAATTGTCATGTCAACTTCACGTGGACGAGGAAAAAATTTGATGAAAACCATCACAACGTAAACATGAACGAGACATGGGTCCCCCAATAAACGGTAGTGGACGATACGCCACACTTTATGGCAGCAAGTACTAACAGACCGGAGTACATTCCTGCCTATCCTCTCGACACATTTTATTACTCTCAAGGTTGCAGGGGACCATTTAACCTTAGTAGAGAATCACACGCTACGATGGCCACACTCCATCACATTAGTTATAGACGTCGCGCGTGATGAGGTACGTCTGGCGCACCCTAGCTATCAACATCTTGTCTGGCTAATATTTTTACCTGGACAAGATCTATTAGGATAAACAGCGTGTAAAAAGGTTTGGTTTTTAATGACTGCCTTGTTGGTCCAGTGGCCGCAAGAGCGACTGCTGAGCATGAGGTCTCGTGTTCTGCCAGGTGGGTCACAATGCTATTCGGTTTTTCCATCAGCGATTTTTCAGTAGCAGCTAAGGAGTTTGGATTCTTGCCGGTGGATGGAAAACTAAATGGAAAAGTGTCCTTCTAGGTACACATCTGCCTAGCCCTTCGGGGATTACAGACGTGATGTTATGTATTCAAGGATGGAGTCCCGATAGTACATTCCTGTGGGACAGTTACCGAACTCCGCGCGGGCGAAACCGCGGGTATAGGCTAGTAAATAACATGAAGTAAAGTGCCTGCTAACCAACGACCTATGAATTTAAGTTGGGGACGTTACCCCTAGCTTGCCAATGCTCACAATTTCAACAAACGTACTGTTGGATACCTAATTGAATTCCAGTCGAACTTCGATATTTATTATTATTCCCTTACAATTTATAAGCGCCTAGTACTTGCACAGTGGTCCTCTGTAACCTATTATCTTGAAGTACGAACCGTTTACGAGAAGTATTGCCGTATTAGCTAGAATAGGCTGGTAGATTGGCTATCGATGTCTAGAATGGGTTCAAATAGCATTGATGCCAATCTTTTGTGTTTAATAAACGGTTACGCCGTACTCGTCTTTGAGGAAAAAATTTAAGACAGAGAATTTTAGTGTTTATAAAAAAATAAATACACACATACTACACATACATACAATAAAGTCCATTTATTAAAACAAGTTCATCCCTATTCTTGTTACAACAGTACAACTAACAAGATCAACTAATTACATAAACATCATCATTACCTTTAAAAGAGCTGTTTCACAACACTAAAAAACCCTATAAACAACCAAAACAGCCCCTAGAAAGCCTTTCTTAAAAAACTTTACAATTAAACCATTAAAAAAATTAATAAGGCATTACTTGTCCGAAAGGTTTGCTATCAAAACTTTTTAACTCTTAAACCCTGTAGTTAATGCATAAGTTTTGTTTTCCCAGATGGCAGCACTCGAGGAAGGGATGTCTGTCGATATATACCGAAAATGTAGAATGTTTGGTACAACCCCAGTTCCACTATAGACTCGGTAGGGTGAGGACGTGCGGGCAATTTCGAGCGTTCCGATTTTCGCGAGTTCACTATTCTATTTTTCAGTTGTTGAAATGTTTTTTGTGTGTGAGTTCTGATGGATGGTTTGGATGAAGTTATTTGAGGTAAGTCGATTAATTTTTTTATGTGTATTTTTGAGTGTTTCAGAAAAGTTTTTAAGAAGTTTCGGTGCGTTTTTCCGTGTGCAGGTTAATATGTAGTTAGTTTTATGAGATCATTTGAATAATCGTAACTTAATCGAAAATTAAGTACAAAAAACCATTTAATTTTACACGGTATTCATAATTTTTCCGACAGTTTAAGTTGACCTAAAAATAGCCAGCTAAGATTTATGAATAAAACTTTTTATCGTGTTAACAAGCAATGAAAATGTTGGAAACTATAAAAGCAAAGACTTTAAAAGTAAGCATACAAATGAGTATTATTAGCAAATTTTGAATGTAAGCAGTTGTACTGTAGCTTCTCGTTCTGCGTTTATTTATTGTCCAACTTAATGCTTTATGTAAATGTGTTCTTACTTTACTTTGAAATATATGTTTACCTCTTCTCTGTGAACGATGTAAATTTCTGATCTTTTAATTATTAAAAAATACTGTAGATATACTTAACAGTGGGTGGTAGTTTTGTAGGTGTAATTTACTTTGTCAGTGAGCAAACACTAATGATAATAATTATTTACATAGATAAACCAAATGTTTTATTAACTCCATTTTCGTACACATTTAAGTTCAGTAAAGGATTAAAATATTGCTTCATGATAAGTCCTAAGCAAATATTTTCATATATAAAAATACTCTGATTGTTTTACCCCCCACAGATTTTACGCTTAATATTTTCTTCGATTCTTTTAAAACAGACCTCAGTTCAGTTAGACACACGTTATGTATTTGTAATATGTCTAATAATTATGTCATGCTGTCATATTTATTATTCATCAATATTCTCCTGCCCTTATACCAATTTATTTATTTGAGGTCCTCGCAGCATGTCTTCTTCTTCCATACTTCTCTATTACTATTAAGATATAATTATTGTTCCTGTATATAAGGTAATATCTTGCATTATCTCCATTTAAATACAAGACAAGTGTATATCTAGGACATTACATATTAATATGGAAATTTAAATTCTATCTGCTTTCTGCAAATTCTTGAATTCTGTTAGTAAAAAGAAAGTTAAACTACATCTCTACTAGGTATGTTATAAAAGGTTTCACTACCTATAAATAATCGTTTTTTGTATCTATTCTGTCCAACTAGAGAGTGGAATCCTTTAACGTGCCATACTTTTCCACAAGTACATTTAACAAGACAATATAGTTTTAATAAGTAGAGACAACAGACTAAGAACACCATATTGCTAATGAAATTGTCCTAGCTTCTGTTATGTCGAGACACAAATGAATGTGCCGTATTAAAAGAGAGCTATTTTACAAGCCATTTTGTTTGTAATGCAAGACGTCCGACAGTGAAGACGTTGATAATGTATTCCTTACCTAAAAATACTTTAATAGGAATTCAACTTTGGTTACGATTTATTGTTGTTACATTAATTCATGAATCGGGTTCGCCACGAATTATGAAAATATTTGAAGATTATTTTTTGTTCTCTGGGTTGAGCGTAATTTTATATGTGACAGCCTAGCGTTCTTCTACGAAGGATTATTTTTAAATTAGCATAAAAAGTAATCAAAGGAACACACAGTTACTGGGTGGAATTTTTAGGTAGAAGGATTATATTGCGATAATATCCAGTACACATATTATAGAAAAATTGCTCGTCAGTTTATAAACTTTGTCAAAACTGCGATATCTGCTAACACGACCACGTCTTTCTTCTTAGCGTGTCAATGAAAATTTAAATTGAGTCAGCCCAAAATTTGAGTTTGGCACTTTCAGTGGCGTCCATTAGCTCCTGTGATGTGCAAACAACAACGTTAACCAAATACCAATGAACTTGCATTGATAACAGTGTTGCAGCCAATTGTAAGTTATACATACATCTCTTGGAATATACAGATTTTGACTAACTGATTGGCTTATCTAAGTTATGTCGAGTCTGCTGTCAGACAAAGCATAATAATCGCGGTGTGCCCACTTTTGGGGCGCAGGCTTTCATTCCATGAGGGAGAATGGACCGTAAAACACCACACTGGCTCAGTGCGGATATGTTACATGTCTTCAAATGTTTGGTTCTAGGAGATGTCAGTTTCTTCACGACTGATTTATCATCATCTGTTAAGTCTTTTTAACAACATTGATGGGGTCGGCTAACAGTCTGACTGGATGTAGCTGAATACCAGTATTTTACATGGTGCGACTGCCTATCTGACCACCAAAACCCTGTTTATTGGGTAATACGATACCCTCTGATGAGACTGGTTTTCAGACTTTCGGGCCACTCACTACCTCTAACGACTGTTAAAGATCTATATATGACAGCCGGGAACAAAGGCTTAACGTGGTTTCCGAGGCACGGAGAAAACTTGCTATATAATAGATGGTCACCCATCCGCATTCTTCACTGACTTAGATTGAACTCAAACGTCAAACCTACGGGTAATTGCGCCCTACATACAAAGGTAATAAATACCATTATGATAATAATTATTAAACAATACTTATTCATTACGTTATTAACGATGGTGAGGAGACGATTTTTTCAAATATATAAAGCAATGGAATATGAATGTCTTTCAAAATTCCTTGAAATGTCATTGAAAGTGTGGGGCAATATGTACATAGCTTCTACTTAGGTACTGTGTCTGATAAATGGCAATAGACTCTTTTCCAATTACACGTAATCTACCTTAGTTAATGATTCGGGAAAATAATACACAAATGTTCAACCCTTTGTAACTTGCAGTTAATTGGCCCCTTATGAAAAATCTATAAAATAAAGAAAACTAGGCTATTATTCTTGCACCAATTATAATATCGATCTTCAATACAAAAGAGCTGTTAAAGATTGGTGTCGATGCACCTAAAATAGGACTGCAATAGGGCAACCATGATGACCCACCGTTAATACTCGTCAATAAAGTAGGGTGTCAATGTAGTTTTAACCTTAATCGTACTGAATTGCTTAGTAGAGCGGCTGTGCTAAGTTAAGCTTACTAATAGGGTATTTTTTCTTATACTAACTTTCATGTTATATCATGCCTGTAAACACTTGATTTATTTATTAGCTTACACAACATAATACTGACAGGTATAACAGCAGGTCCCAAATTAGGCACAGCCTGTCTCTTGGTGACCCAGACACTACACAAAGTTAGCAATTTACAATGTTCTGCTAGCGCAAGTAATTAACTTTGATTAATTATCAAAATGTGATAACAGATTGAGAAAAAAACGAATAATATTGAACATGTGCAGGTTTTTTTTTCTAATATGAACTTTTATGTTACATCAAGCCTTTGTACCATGAAGGGTTAGGCTTCATCCTCACAATTCTCTCAAACAACGGTATGATTAATTTCTAAAATACATTCGTCGATTCGTCTGTTATCATTGAACTCAGTCGAAGTCTGTTTGTTATTTAAACACAAGTTCGGTTAAGTTTTAATAAGAGAAACAATAATCATTGATTGAAGGACTACCTAATTTACATAGTTTTGTTAAAGTTCAAAGTGTAGCTGTTACTCGCGTCTTCACCCTCTCAAGTGCATTATAAATATTTCCTGCGTTGACGACTAGTTCCCACTGAGATTGGTAGCCATGATCGAAAATAGTCAGAAGGACTTTTAGTGTAAGAAACTTATCTTTTATATAGACAACAGATAATGTGGGTAAAAGAAAGATTGATCCTTTGTTGTTTTTACTAAACTAAAACTCCTTACCGCTTGGGAGGCAGACGCTCACGATATGTGTGTGGGTCGCCACACGCGTATCGTCTGTGACCCACACGCGTGTCGTGAGCGACAGTAGCGACAGTGAGTGACAGTACCAAAAACCTATGTGCCCTAGCCTTTTCCCGATTATGTCGGGGTCGGCTTCCAGTCTAACCAGATGCAGCTGATTACCAGTATTTTACATTGAGCGACTGCCTATCTGACCTCCACAACCCAGTTAGTTCTGGGTTATACGATACCCCTTGGTCAGACTGGCTATCAAACTTTCGGGCGACTATATACCTGTAACGACTGTCAAAGATCTTCATATGACAACCGGGACTAACGGCTTTACGTATTTTCCGAGGCACGGAGTAAAATCGGTATGGTAAAGATGGTCGTCCGATCACGGACCGGCCGTGGCAAGTGCGGTTTAGGGCCGGGCTCCATCGGAGACGAGACGAGAAGAGAGATGTGTTTTAAGTCACCAATAGTATTTCAAGCGATACAATCAAGCGACACAAGCGTGTGACTCGTCGCCCGATTTCGTGAGCGGAGCATTATACGGTTCTACATATCACAAAAAGGTAATCTTAAATAAAGAATGTAAGAGAAACTGATACTAATACATTTTTCCCTTGAAAAAGTTCCAAGTTTTTTATCCTTTGTGGGATAAATAATGCCTCGGGAGATACAACCGAGTCCTTTCATACCAGCTTTATCAAAGACCCCAGAACTAGAGAAGAAAACTAATAATGCCATTATTACAGAAAAACTAACATTACTCTTTGTATTTCAAAGCTTTGCCAAGGACTGAACTTATAACATTCTTTTTGTTAACATATAAGTCATATAAAATAAAGGTTGATGGTAATTCATAAAATAACATTGTTGAAATAAATGCCCCGTTTCAATAGCCCTAATAATATTTTATTTATTTAATTTTAAAGAAAGCTTACAGACTAATAACAATATTTAATATCTCATATCTCTTTAATATATCATGCATAAGTAAGAACATTTGCTAATTACAAGCTTCCACATATATACACCACACAAATATGCGTGTTAGAATTTCAACACTATATGAGTATAGCGATGAAATTGTAATAGAGCACTTTTAGTTAAATATTGATTTAGGCGTGGTTTTTTGGTATGTAAGATGGGCGTAATATAAATGTTTACCTGCTAAGCATGATATTAATAAGACACTTATACTGCGTACCTATTTCCTATGAAGAATTTCAGTTTTACGCAATCCAGAATCCGGTCTATTTATCTTCGTTAAAACAGTACAAAAATTCATGCACAGTGCTCAATTTCGTTGGGTAAAAAACTCTTGGGTTTCAAGTTTTAGACCCAGCGGTTTGAGCTGTGCGAATTTCGACATCTGAATGACATTTAGATTTAAATGAAGTAGATTTTCAAAGCATAGAAGATGAAGAATAGAAGTTAACTACCCTATCTGACTTCAAATAAACGACACGAGTCTTCTTATTACCAATGCACATCAGACACACGACACTTCACAACTCGAAACGAAGTCAATTAAACATCGTAAACTGCATTTGTCAGAAGAATTGAAATTTCTCCGCCCCTTACAAAAACGCGCTATAGAAAATAAAAACCGGCCAAGTGCGAGTCTGACTCGCGCACAAGGGTACCGTACGACATTTAACACTACTTTTTTTAAGGTTTTGCCTTTACTTATTTTTATTATTTTGGCATTAGAGTGGCCATAATAATAAACACTAGCCGATAAGGATAGAGCGAGGTATATTTCAGGGCGATAGTTTGAGTCCACTTTAGTTCTGCTTAGCCTTGAATCCTCTTAGCACGCTGCTGGAGGATTCAGGTCTAGGCTATCGGTTGAGGAGAGGTGGTCAGGTTATATCTCACCTCCTTTACATGGACGACCTGAAACTCTTTGCCCCCAACAATTTGCAACTGATGGAGCTACTGAAGGTAACTGAAACTTTCAGTAGCGCCATCAGGATGGAATTTGGTGTGGACAAATGTGCGGTCATGCATGTAAAGCGAGGGGAGATTGTGGAATCTGTGGGAACCCAACTCTCGGATTCCATAAATCTTAGACCCCTTTCAGCAACCGAAACCTACAAGTATTTGGGTATTTCGGAAGCACTGGGCATCAATGTAGCTGACATGAAGTAATCGTTGAAGAAGCGCTTCTTTGGCCGCCTGAGAAAAGTATTTAATAGTCTTTTATCAGGCGGAAATAAGGTGCGTGCCTCAACGGTTGGGTCATGCCGGTTTTGATGTATTCTTTCGGCATACTGAAATGGACACAAACAGAACTGGACGCCCCGGATAGGAAGGTCCGTACATTGTTGACGGCATATCGAATGCATCACCCACGATCTTCGGTTATGAGACTGTATATCCCGCGGAGGCGCGGAGGTCGAGGCTTTTTAAATGCTAAGGCTCTCCACAATCGTGAGATATGCAGTCTCAGGGAATTTTTCCTAGAAACCGACGTGGGGATGCATCGGGATGTGGTCGCGGTGGACAAGGGCCTCACCCCGCTCTCCTCGGCTAAAGAGAACTGGCGCAAACCTGTAGTACTTGACACTAACGACCGCAGGCAGGTATGGCAGAGTAAGGAGCTCCACGGACGCTTTTTCCGGGCCCTGCATGGGCCCGATGTAGACCTATCAGCGTCCGTAGCCTGGCTACGTTCCGGCGACCTCTTCGGAGAAACCGAAGGTTGTGTCTGTGCAATTATGGATGAAGTTATGATGACGAATAACTACCGGAGATTTATTGTGAAGGACGGCACGGTTGACATATGTATGTCGGGCATGCCACCGTCCGGGCGAATCAATTCGTCACATTATCTCCGGGTGTTCTCGTCTAGCTAACGGTGAGTACTTGCATAGACACAACCTTGTAGCCAGGATTATCCATCAGCAACTTGCTCTAAAATACATCCTTGTGGCATCGGAAGTGCCGTACTATAGGTATGTGCCCGACCCAGTTCTCGAAAATGGCAATATCACACTGTACTGGGATCAATCCATCATCACTGACAGGACTATTGTGGCCAACAAGCCTGATATAGTGGTGGTGGATTGATCAGAGCGGCGCGCAATGATTGTTGACATAACGGTCCCGCATGACGGGAACCTCGTGAAAGCCGAGAAAGATAAGCAAATCAAGTATCTTGACTTGGCTCGCGAGGTTGTCGACATGTGGGAAGTGGACTCGGCAATCATTGTGCCGATAGTCGTTTCAGCCAATGGCTTAATTGCCAAGAGCCTCGACCAATACCTGAGGAGGCTCTCGTTAGGCAGCTGGATCAAGGGTTTGATTCAGAAAGCGGTACTTCTGGACACGGCTCGTATTGTCAGGAGGTTCCTCTCTCTGGAGCCCTGACCGCCGGTAGCTTGGACCCTGTTCCCGATACCGGTGGGCTACTATTTTTTATATTTTTAAATGTTTTTTTATTTTGAATTTTATATAGGAATATTTAAAAATATAATTAATAAGTTCGAAAAATAAATAAAGTAAACACTATGAAAATTTCAAGTATCTATCAATTATGGTTCAAAAAATGGCACGGACAGACGGTCGGACAGCCAGCGTAGTATTAGTAATAGGGTCCCATTAGCTCTGGGTACGGAACCCTAAAAAATAGACCCTCGCTAAGCCATTTCCACACGAGACGTCAACAATTCACGCCCGCTAATCTGGCCTTATAAAAGAATCTGGAAGGGTCTTTACCCTAAAATCCCTTTTATTTTATTAACGAGGAAGTTGGGGATATAAGGACACTGTAGTTATTCGATTTGGAATCTTAGGTAGGCTATTGTTTTTGGGATAGGTTTTTTTTGGAGCGAGTATTTTTATTATGTTGCCGAGGAAAATAATGAAGTCTTCGAATATTTGGTTTATTTTTAGGTGAATGCATTAAGATTGTAAAACGGTTTTTAATTTTGAACTTAAGATTTGATGATATTATTAAATCGCCCATAAAGTTTTCATAATGAATTGAATAGCTTTCTGTGAACAGAAAAACGGTGTATTTTGATGTAGGTGGCTATACATATCCAAGCAAAAGTTTTATCCAACTATATTCTAGTTCGCTGTTACTGAGACTGTACAACACAAAACTTGGCATCAGTTTGAATAACCTTAGAACTGCACCCAAATCACATACCTTTAAAAGGTATAAATAGGCCACTGAAGCTTAAAGCCATTAATATTTATCAAGGACTGTTAATTTACTTATGCTAACTCTTGTTATCCCAAGGGGATCGTAAGTCTTAGTTATAATTACTACAAACGATCTTAGGGGATAATCTTGTAAGCACCATGCTTTGGAGCCGGGTTGGTGACCGTACTATGTTGCCATGAGACTATGTGTTTGTTTATGTATTAATATTAAGTTCTGACCTAAATTCATTGACAAAAATAACAGATGCAGGTGTTTGTTTATTAAACAGATTGTATTATAGCGATATGGTGGAAGAAGAGGAGACATAGATTGCATAGTAAAAAGGTCATAAGATTAAAAGGGGCCATGGGCATTAATCAATTATTCAAAATTACTAATAATCCTTTTGTTTAAAAGACCCGGTCTAACTATCTGACAATACGACATCGTATCGAAAACACTCAAAGGCATCGTGTTAATTAATTTGTGTTTCATAAGCAAATTATGACTTGATTGTATAAAATGAAAAATTATAACACTCAATATACAGAGGGTTAAAACAGCATAAGCATGATAAAAAAAAAGAAAATATCCAATAGGTAGAAACAAATAATAATTCATTCCAATATTTACAAATCAAATTCGGATTTCCAAAATATCCGACATTTTTCAATACACACTACAACGAATGGCAATACCGAAAGGAAAAAAAAACCTTTGTTTCGTAAAATTCTCGCACAATATTGCAACACAATAATTACTGGGATCCAAGTACGGTACAATGCGTCAGAGTATAAAATGAAAAATACTCGATGCCCATTCTTGTGTCCGTGTATACCCGATTACACCCTTCAGGTGCCTTGTGAAGCTTTGTGTGTAAAATAAAATTACTGTAGATAATAACCGATGGTTTTTCCAATGAATTTGCTGTTAAGTAAAACAAGAGCCTATAAAAAATCTTTATTCTTAATTTTCATGTAGGTCAACCGACAGTCAACTTCAAAATTAAGAATTGGTTAAAATTATCCATCGAGTGTCTCGTTGGGAGAGTGATCGCAAGAGCGACTGCTGAGCATGAGGCCCTGGGTTCGATCATAAATCATATTTATTTCTACATTTAAAAAAAATGCACCTTTACAAGTCACATCATGTTATGTTTTAAAGCTAGATGGGGCCGGTGTTTCGTATCTGACTATTTTGAGAAGAAACAGCCGAAACAAACTCAGAGATCACTGTCTCTTTTAAAATCCAGACATTAGTTAAATCATATGAGGACCATGCAGATTAGTGTCTGAGGTGGTCTTTTGATGAAAGAATCACTCAAATTTGAGTGAACTTGTCCAGCCAGTGCAAGCATTTCTCAGTGATCGTGTAGCTCGACTCATAATCCAAGGAGCTCAAAGATACGACGAACAATACCAAAGAAAGGACATTTGGGTAGGCCGCATAAAGTACTCAAACTGCCAGACAATCGTTAAACTGAACTAAATCGAAATAGTAAATAATAATATAACGGTGACGTTACTGAAATGTGTGAATTATAATTTGCTAGGTTTCAAAATCAAAGACTTTTATTCATTGCCAAAGCTAATTTAAAAAAATATATATATATTTGCTATTTGTGAAGCTCTAAGACTACAGGATAGCGACTCCTATATCGTTATTGCTTTTCAGTCTTAGGTAAGTTTTGCATCGGATTTACAACTATTTCATCTAAAACCTTTGATCAGAACTTATGTATGCTTAAACCAAGATTAGTAGACGGTACGGTAAGGCGACTAACACCAGGTATTTACAAGGCAGATGTGAGTGGCAACGCCAGGAGAGGACGCCCTAGAAGGACATACACTGACCTTACTGGTGAAGTTCTTTAGAAACAGGCAGTACTCGTAATCGGCGTGCGAGTATGAATAGATGAATCAACGTATACGAGGCAAAAGGAGCACGTAGGAATCGTATCAAGTGGCGTTTTGTGGTTTCTGCCTACCCTCATGGTAAAAAGGAGTGAGTTTATGCCTGTGACTCGTTCCTTCTTTAAGAGATGTCAAATAAATAACCTGATTATTATAAAAGCTCATCACAATCTCACCACACTCTATTAGCCATAAATATCCTTATTAAAACCAAGCTATGGTAACAAAAATTTCATTAAACAAACTTTCGTACTTTCCGTAAGCACTAAGCGATTTTTTCAACTCAACTCTTGTTGAATATTAAAACAATGGTTACTCTGCTACTTAAACTTATTAAAGTAAAAGAAAAAAAAAACTTGGTAGTTTGTTTCTTGATTAAATCACTGTTGGTTAAGCATAATTTAATTTTATTGTAGTTGTTGGATTGAATAAAAGTTAACAAACTTGATTTTTTTTAAAGTATGTTTTATGTCTTTGATTCACATTTTAATTTAAAATTATTTACGGAAATCGATACAACGTTATATATCATAGTGACAACGTAGGAGTGTGTTTGAGCTCGATTCTCAGTATTTTGCGGGAGTCTATTCGCTTCATTTTTCCTCTCCAAGATATGAAATATGAAAATTAATTAAAATGTTTGCGGTAAGTCTCAGATCTTTTCATCAAACTAATTAAATGTCGCTTAGAACCGTATTTTAATAGAATTATTACTTCCATATTTCTTGGCTGCCAGTAGTTACTATACAAGTTTCATCTGAAATACAGTAGAGACATTGAAAATATTTGATAAAATGTTCTATGATAAGACTAGATCTTTGACAGTCGTTACAGGTAGTAAGTGGCCTGAAAGTCTGACAACCAGTTTTAGCAAGGGGCACCGTGTTACCCAGTACTAACTAGGTTGTAGAGGTAAGATACTCAGTCGCTCCATGTACTATACTGGTATTCAGCTGCATACGGTTAGACTGGAAGCCGACCTCAATATATGTAGTTGGGAAAAGGCTAATCAGATGATGATGTTGATATGAATTCCTCTCGTAGCGACATGGGTTCCGCTTAATACTCTGTCACTCAGTGCTGAATATCGAGACCCATCCTTAACCTGTCTTGTCCTGGCTAACAAATATGTCAAACTTGGACCATTACTGAGGTTTACTGGAAATAACAACCCAACGATCCACGAACAATCGGGTTTTTTCCATAGAAAAGTCAGTCCGTTGACAGTAAGCCTCATGGGTTGATAAGTTTTGTTCCATACATGTCTCGAGTATGGGTTTGAATGTTATCTTAACTAATAAATATTATATTAATTTGTTTTGTAAATGAGTTTGTTTTTTGTGGGTACATATTTAAAACAATGAGTTGGTTTCAATATTTGGACCAATTGTAAGACGCTGTTTTGTCAATCAACAAATCACAACGCTTATACTCTAAGATAGAGAAGAACTTTGTCTCACTAACTTTCAAATAAATATAAATAGTAACATAACATCACGCCTGTAATCCTCGAAGTAGTTAAGCAGAGAGAGACTGTACCTAATTGTACACCCACATTTCGCCTGTTATGTTTAAGTCCCAAGAACTACAGGGCGAGCCTACTGCCATTAACTAGGCACAAATCCAGACTCCGTGACTACTGAGAAATTTCTGATGGAAAAACCTAATAATAATTTGCCCGACCCGGGAACCGAATCCAGTACCTCATGCTCAACAGTTGCGCTTGCGTCCACAAGACCAACAAGACAGTAAATATGAATAGTATTGAGTATTAATAATCGCACTTTCTTCACGTGTTTTTGTTTTTGGCGGGATGTTGCATTCTAGATCCAAGATTGGATTTGGTATTTCGAAATTCACAAAAAATATTTTTACCCTCACGATAACGATTGATGATGAATCAATCATCTTACATTCAATCAATCAATCCAGCCTATCGAGGTCCACTACAGATCGCCGTTCAAAGTTCAAACACTGATCAAATCAAGCGGATTTTATCAATGATTGACGTATTTTCAAAGCGTTTGTTAGCCTTGCTTTAGTGGGGTCAACGCAATTAGCGCCAGTTTACACTGGTCAGCTAATATTTATCCTCTCTAAATAGTATAGGTGGTTGTGCAATGTAGATAAGCTACTGGTTAACCCGTAAAATTAGATCAAAGAACTAAAGAGGTGAGCAAAGATGAAAAATTAATATGTAGTCTCAAATTATTTTGCGTTTGCCTTAAAAATTCAAGATGTGATCCTGGTAATTTTATTTGCACTCTTTTTCTTCCTAGCTCTATCCCACTTTAGGTGGGGTCAGTTCTCCAAATTTCCTGGCGCCAGTACAATCAATCCTGGGTTGTCGGGTCGAAAACTTCTTCCTCCACGTAGTCGGAGGTGGTACTCTACGTCTCTTGTATTCAAGTTTCAGGTAGTTGATAATTTTAATAGGACATTAATTAATATTTTGTAAGCAATAAGATGATTGACGGTATCACCCAGCCAGAAAAACGAATGTACCACTTACAAATTGTCCATAATGTTAAAATTGGTTTTTAAATCGGGTACTTTAACCTACGATCAGCTGCCTGAACTTTCACTCTCTGGGTCTCCTTTAGGTCGGGTTTCGAGGTTTAAGTATTTGGGCCACTGGGTCACTGATGACCTAAAAGACAATGTAGACATAGACAGGGAGCGCAGGTCGCTGGCTGTCCGTTGCAACATGCTGGCCCGCAGGTTAGCACGCTGTACTGAACCGGTAAAGATGACGCTTTTTAAGGCCTACTGCCAGTCGTTTTACACGTGCAGCCTGTGGACCAAGTATACCCAGCGGGCATACAGCGACCTGCGCGTACAGTACAATAACGCATTCAGGGTGCTTTTGGGGTTGCCGTGGCGATGTAGTGCGTCAGGGATGTTCGCGGAAGCGTGCGTCGACGGGTTCGCCGCAATCATGCGGAAGAGATGCGCTTCCATGATGGCGCGCTTACGCTCCTCCTCCAATGGCATCCTGAATGTGTTTTCAGACCGGCGGGACTCTCCTCTCCTACGAAGGTGGGTAAGTGTTCAGACACACTTATCCAAATAAACTGATGTGCCATTGAACAAACAGGTCATTGTCATTCTAGTTGTTTAATTGTAAATTTAATTTAATACTAATATTAGGCTAAGTTATACTACTACTAACAATATATGGATGTAATTCTGAAATAAAATATTTGAAAAAATTAAAGCTAATCTTTCACTAGTTAACCCAAAAGTATATTTACATAAATGTCTGCATTTAGCAGTTAACTACAGATTTTTCATGTACTACCGAGCTCACTGACGGTCGACTACTTTTCATCCTTATTACTTAGGACATAAGGGTGAAAACTTGCAGTCCCTTACTGAACTTGGTAGTACCACTCTCAAATAGCACCAGAAGTTGAAAAAAACCTTACCTTTTGTACGCTACATACTAGGAAATCAAATCAAACAGTTACTAGGAAAATAGTATTTTTTTTCTACATAAAAACCGTATGTTAAAGATACGCTTTATATTCTAACATTTTTCCTTTTTCCTTTACATGCAAGTGACACTTAACTGTTATATTTTCCTGCTCAAACGTGTTCTGGGTAATCAAAGTACTGAATACCTGTATGAAACGTATCCTACAGGTATACAGTATGTCTTCGTGGAAATACACACCGGTACAACTTTTGTTTTATTTTACTGTAACAAGCACGGTACACTCAATGCGTCATGAGAAGCGACAGAAATATTAAAAAAACTGTTATAAATTAACTAAGTCCCTGAAAGGTTAGGCAGAGGTGTACCTAATAGTACCCCCACATTTCGCCAGTTATGTTTCAGTTCCGTGTAATAGGGGTGAGCCTATATTGCCATCAACCGGGCAAAAATCTAGAATCCGTAGCTGCTACTGAGAAATTCCTGATGGAAAATCCCAGTAAAACTTTGCCCGACCTGGGAATCAAACCCACTAGACCAACGAGGCAGTCCGTTTATATTGAAAACATATCATACATAACTTAACAACATAACATACATTCAACACTAAACAATAGCTAAATACGAGATTAGGTAAAAACAATAATTTCCATAGTTAACCTACTACGAGTACAAGTTTTTGTCACAATATTGTGTATTATTTATTCGTGTAAACAGTGATAGCCTAGTGGTGTCACCGTCGGACTGCCAAGTCATAGGTCTCAAGTTCTAGCCCAAGACACGCACTTCGGATTTTTCGAATCCATGTGCGTATTGTGTAATTATTATCACTTGTTTCGGTGAAGGAAAACGTCGTGAGGAAACCAGCATGGAGAGATATTTCTCGACGACATTTAAAGCCAAGTCAAAGGCACATAACTTAGACATCAGGTTTAGCACCAAACGATGAAAAAGAAAGATTCGTGTAACTGCTAAAACACCAAAAAAATAACACAAACGCCTAATAAACTGCAAATGCTGGGTTGCATTACAAAATAGTGCGCTCAACATTTTTACAAAACACTCCCTAACTCCACCAAAACATGTACGCTGGTCGCGAAAACTAATTTACGTAATAAATTTAATTCTGTCACCCTTATCTTGGAGAGCAAAACTTTTTACTGATAAAAAAATGAAATTAAAAACGATAAATCTTGTTGGTGACGTCACGTCTTGTTGGAGCAAATAATGTTAAGTTAGCATGATTGTCACTTGGCTTGTGACTTGGGGCGCTAAGCTTACGTTTATTGAATCAAACGATTTTTGAAGTCAGTTTTTTTTTTCGAGGAAATTGATTTGAGTTGGGATTGGGGCCATACGGAACCATGTTTCGGTCTTATAGTAAAATCGGTTTTTCTCGGGTTTTACTATGGGGGCGGAACCGGGTTTCGCATGCCTTAGTTGGGACCACAGATATAGAGATACGTAGGTAACGCAAGTTGAAGTAGTTTATGCTTAACGTGGCTCTGCCGCATCAAGCTAATTTGTTTATAAGAACAACTTTACAACTCAATTCTAGACATTCAACGAACAAAAAAGTAATCTTATTTTTTTAGTTACTTGTTTGTGTAGTAACCAATTAGTGCTTAAGATATCATAGTAGGTATTCAGTATTTGCGTTATCTAGGTAGGTCTATCTGCTTGGGATTTTGACTGTTATGTTTTCCGCGAATAATGATGGTATTTTCTACGTTTGGTTTTCAGTTAATATTTGAAAGCTTTCACGTAATATTGAATCTAAGCGAAGCTGGTCGATTTATGATTAATAAAATTTTGGTCATGAGACGTACTGAATTAGACGATTTGCATTTGGTCGATAAGGGAAACTTTTTACCAAATTGAACAGTTACCATATTGATTCAATTTATTTTAAAATATTACATACTGGCGGTCTTATGTATCTGTTTGTGATGAAATTTTGCTTATTCACGTTTGGTATAAACTGTGCATTAGGTCCTGGATTTGATTCCCAGGTAGGGCAAATTATTACCTAGTTTTTCCTTCAGAAATTTCCCAATAGCAGCCTCGGCGTCTGGATGTGTGCCCAGTTGATGGCAATAGGCTCGACCTCTATGAAATGGGACTTAAACATAATTGGTGAAATGTGGGTGTTCTATTAGGTATGCCCCTGCTTAACCCTTGGTGGATTACAAGCGTGATATTATGTTATGATGTTACACATGATGATGATGATTCTAACAGTACAACACCATTCCTACAAAATAATAATACGTTCACATTAATGAATTTCGTTTCGTCGACAGCTGTGACAGTTTCTCCGGTATCAATAGCTTAATTACATCACATTAATTAATTAATAATTACAATGTAATATTTAACGCTGATATGAAAGTCGAAACCAAAACAGTAATTGTTATATTAAATACGCTGTTTTGAATTATTCCTAGTAATTGTAAAACAAGAGACCAAAACCGATTCATACACACAATGAATTGAAAGGTATTCAGACAGTCAACATCGTTCGGATCTAATTATTTTCCCTTTGAATCGGGTAACAAGGTAAATTCTCAATTGGGAAAAAATTCGAATAAAACAATCGAACAAACACGGCTACTCAAAAACGCAATACGTTTTCAACTTAACCCGTCCGCTGCGACCGCAAAAACATTTCGGCGTCGAACTCTTTTCAAATTCCGAACGGGCCAAAAACAAAAGAGCTAATTTGTCCATTCGAACAAAAACGGAAGGCTGACGAAGGGGAAAAAAACAACAGAAATCTTTTCCATTCTTCATTCGAGGAAGTGACAAATGCCCTGAGACGGGGAATAGCAAATGGCGCGAAATTAAAGCCTAATTTTTAAAAGTTGTAAGAAAAATTGTGTTTTTTTTCCCTTGCCATGAATCGCGTTGATCTTAATTAGGCCAGTCGGAGTGCTAATTCATCGTTTATACTCGGTTATGTTGATGTTAAACGCTTAAGTGTAAGATTGGGGTGTAAAGATGTGACCCCAGCTTTGTATTATGGCCGACATTAAAGTTTATGAGTCTTAAGATAGATGGCACGCGAGTGCCCTGTAAAATCAGGTGTGATATAGACTGTTATTTTGATGGGAGCTTATATTTTACTACGTTTCAACGGTCATTCAGGATGATAGAATACATTAACAGTTTATTGTCTAACCTTTAAAAATAATTGTGTGTATTAAATCTTTTTCGCGCGTCTTGATGTAATTGGCTTCGACAGGATATCGATTGTTGGCACTGAGCTGGGAAGCACCATATTTCACTTCTATATTCAAGACTGATTGCAGAATTGAAGGAGCTCGGGGCTAGATGATAACAGCCGCTCGTCGATCTTTAGGTTAAGCCTCGTTTGTCTAGGTTGGTCCGTGGATGGGTGAGCACCCATTACATACCGAATTTCCCCCATGCCTCGGAAAGCACGTTAAGCCGTTGGTCCCGGCTGTTATTCGTAGATCTTTGACAGTCGTTACAAGTAGTCAGTGGTCCGAAAGTCTGACAACCAATTTTACCAAGGGATACCGTGTTACCCAGTACTAACTATGTAGGTTGTGGAGGTCAGATAGGCAGTCGCTCTATGTACAATACTGGTATTCAGTAAGACTAGAAGCCGACCCCAATACAGTTGGGAAAAGGCTAAGCCAATGATGATTCAAGAGTGATTGCAAATTGTAATAGGCATCATGCATCTATTAATCTCTTCAGCTAATCTTTTGTGGTCTGAAAGAAACTCCACCACAATAACTCATTGGTGTTAGATTCTAACTTACGACCTCAAAGCGTTACGGTCATTAATCAACGTCTTTGGCGTGAGGATATTGTCGCTGAAGTTTGAATAGTTTTACTTTGTCTGATACCTATTACTGTCCTACTATTTTTTTCACGTCAATCAAACGAAAAAGAGAATAATACTTTTGTCTTGTTCTTCAACAAGCTGATGCCATTGACTTTGTTTGCAAAGTTTTATTGGTTCGTTGATAAGGGAATGTTATAGATATACTTTTTGAATTTTTTACCACCTTTATTTGTAACCCACCTACAACAACAATTAATATTCTATTCTATTATTATATTGTAAAGAAACTTGATCCGCTCAGGGGTAGTTTTGAAAAAACTTATACCTACATCTAGCTACTTATACCTATAGTTACATCCTTTAAGAAACATTACAACCTTTATTTCAACATTACATAACATTAAGTCTGTAATCCCATCCCATATAAAGGGTTAGGCAGACGCCTTACTCTTCGAGGATCATACACTACACCTCTGTGTACCTAATAGTACATCCACAATTCGCCGGTTATGTTTAAGGCACATCTTATAAGGAGCGAGCCTATTGCCATCAACCGTGCACAAATCCAGACTCCGTGGCTGTTACTGAGACATTCCTGATGGAAAATTCCAATCACGATTTGCCCGGGAGTCGAGCAATCGAACCCAGATCCTCATGGTCCTGCCATGAGGATCTGGGTTCGATTGCTCGGCTGCTGAGCTCATACTCAGCAGTCAGCTTGTGATCACTGGACTAAAGAGGCAGTCTTTATTTCAAGTATATATAAATTTGCGCCTTGCCAAGATAACAAGCCAACAAGTCACTCAGTAAACTATTTAATTTATAAAGATTGAATCAAACTTTTCTACAATTTCATAGCAATACTAGATATCGTAAATCCAAGGTCGAGTAGAATAGGATCGTTTGTAGTCCACAGTAATAACCCCCAAATGGGTTAAGTTGCATTCTTAGAAAAATTGTATTACGCCTCGGCATTTAGAGGGTTAGCTTACGGCATTTTGTGGCGGCTTTATTGTTGCCTGTTAATTCTAATTTTGTCTCGTTTTAGGTGTATAATTACAAGAATTTTTAGTCTATGTTATTTAAAAAAATAGAAACTCGGGTAATGTTAACACGCGCGTATTAAATCATACATAATATGTAAATCGTGTTATTTATTCCTACAAAATACGTTGTCGAAAGACTCTTTTTTTCGTTAGAAAAACAAACCGTCATAAATTAATCAACTACTAATAGTAAAAACAATGGAAATAATTTCACAATTCCAATCAAAAATCCATACCATCTTTTGTATCAAGAATTCTAAGCAACTGCTAGGTATCATCTTGATTATTTCGTACAATCCTTCCAACAAAGAATGGAAGAATCCAGCCCTTTGTCGAGGACCCCAATTGTTTCGTTCCGATCCAATTAGTTCCTAATTGGTTAACGAAAGTTAACAATTCATCGGCTAAAATTGTATACAAATAAATAAGTCGAATTTATACACTCGCTACACCAGTTAGTTCATTCTCTATTTGCAATGTGCTAAAAACAAAATGGATTTTACTGCTCGAATGACTTCAATTTAGATTGATGTTTGAGAGCCTGAATATAAATTCAATTAACTGACCAATTAATTGATTAACACTGCCTGCTAAATCTAGTTGTTTTATTTTATTGAAAGGTGCTACTGTTTGAACTGAATATTTGAGGTTTTTTATTTTGGAACTGTTTGCAATATTGTGAGTAAATAATACAATATTTTATGCGTCGTTTTTAGTATTGGATACTAGTTGTTTGTTCGCTCTTTTTTTCGCTTTTACAACGTAATTTAACAACCAAACTGAACTCTTAGTTAGGTGTTTCGATGACTACCTGTCCGCCGCAGCCACGAACTACACGCTTTAGTGACAACGAATAAGGTAAAAAAAAATATGCGAAATAAACGGTCATATCTTTTGATCACATGGACTGATAAGTTTGATTTTCACAGCTGACAGGGACTGCAGACCCGAGTATTAGATGTAAATTCAACTCACTCCAACTTCTACGCGTTCCTAAGAAAAAAGGTCTTAACAGACAGACAGACGGACAACAAAGTGATCCTTTTAGGGTTCCTTTTTCCTGTTGAGGCATAGAAACCTTAAAAAAAATAAAGAAGTTGCTTAGAACATGCCACCAATCATCGCGACGCGTCTTCGGAATCTCGGCAAACACGCGAAAGAAATAAGCGAAGCTCGCCCGCTTCATTTGACGCAAGTCGTATTGCCCGAAACCTAGAACGGACCCTTAAAGTACCCATTGCCAGAGTAATTATATCTTTAGTGATTCGTAATTTACGTTTCACTTTTCAGTAACTCGGTCACAAAACTATATGTATGTAGCATATAGCTTAAAGCTGGTTTAAGTTACGCTTATAGTTTTCGTCAATATCCGTTGTAACGAAGTCCGTAAACCAGTAATTGCCTAATTGCCATGATGCCTACCGGATTCGGAAACCCAGATATAAAGCTACGTTATATTCGAGAATGTATGCATGGAATAAAGCGTAGTGAGAGGGACTGATAAAATAGTTATTTGTTTTCAAAATAATCAATCATAACATATTATTACGCTTGTAATCCCCGAAGAGGCAGAGGTGTACCCAATATTACTACCGGCCACTACTTATGATGTCATCAAAAAAATCTTTTCATCCGATGTGGGTCGCGAAATCCGACCATCGAGACAGACCCATGCAAATACAAGGTGTACTTTTGCATCCTCGTCAAATTCAAGGAGGTAACTATGCTAATGATTTTCGACCCGAATCAATAATAAAATGGGTTACATTTTTTTTTCTTAATATCGGTAATCGGTAAGTATGCACCACCCGTATTAAAACGCAGCCCGTATAATACTAGCCCTATAACCGCGTTTTCACACACACAGACAAACGCAGACGTTTATTCGATGAACAGGTGATTCTCCGCTTTTGAGAAGGGCTTCATTCTGAAATAGTGTCAAATTAAAACAACTAAAAAAGTAACGTTTATTATTATTTACCAAGTACCGTAAGTTATATTGATTAAAGACATACAAAACATGCTGAAAATAGATAATATGTTTAGAGAATGATGCAGATTAAGAGATCACAGACACATTAAATCTACGCTAAACTAATTCTTTATCCAACCTAAACACAGATTTTTTCATTGTGCAGTTACAAATAAAATCAAATCAGTTATTTCAATTAGATCATTAACAGCCACTTTACACATTAATAACCACAAGTTTAAACAGTTTTCCCCAGTTAACGTTCTAAATTAACACCGGAGCGCCAACATGGTCTATTTTTCATTAATTCCCAGATCTCAGTGATAATTTATCGTTCCCAGCACCATTTCTTTTTTTATTTAACTTTTCTAGAGGACTTGCACCAGGATAATTAATATTTAGTACTCCAAGAGCTTTCTAAGCTGTCTTGGTGAAGAAATTTTATGGAAATCTGATGTATTTTCCACTGAAACATTTTTCAGTGCAAGCGATTTATGTAAGTACATTTGAATAGAAGAAATTCTTAAATTACTTGATTTTTAACTAGAGATTTTAAAGATTTTCATATTTTTTTTTTTGTAAAAAATTGTTTATCTCAAGGGAAATTATAGAACTTAACATTTTGTTTTATTTGATCTTTAAAATTGTATTAATAAAAAATTAAATCAATTCTTGGCTTTGCATTTCGGCTTAACATCAATACGAGAATTATTATCATCAAATACGTATAATGAGAAATACGGTGTGACTTTGCTGCTCGGCATTTTGCAAAATTCGGCCTATTTGGCGCAGCCGTGACACACACAATATTTTCTTTTTATTTTGTTCATATTTCAGTTTTTTAAATTATTTTATGTTGTTGGCTAAAATGGAATTGAGCGGGTCACGTCAGCCGCATGCACGATGACCCCTGGGCAAAAGTCTCCACACGCTGGGTGCCGCACGACGGACAGCGCCGCTGAGGCCGGACCAGAAAGAGGTGGCGTACCTGGACGCGTACCTGAGGGCTGGTTCGACGAGGCACGGGAAAAGAGCTCATGGAAGGAATTGGGGAAGCCTTTGCTCAACACGTATTCTTTCTTTCTTTCTTTATTATGTTTTAACGTAGCTCTCGTTTCTTCATATTCAAATAAAAGAAATTGTTTACAGTGTGCCACGTGTCACCGCGACGCGACTTGTAGAGCGACGGTATTCACCCGATGAAAACAAACGACAAACGCAAGAGGCACTTGACAAAAGACGTGTCGCATTTCTGTTTTTTTTTTTGTGAATGGCTTCTTGCAGGTCAACCTAGGAGGTTGTCGCCTGATTAACTGGACTATCCAGTGCTTTGGTTGAAAGGCCACCAGCCAGGTGCATAAAACCTAAGCGACTAAACGCTTATGCCACCCCATATGGGGTACAAGGCTAAGGGGTAGTCGCGTCGCAAATCACATTGCCCGAAGCAATAGTTTGGTCCCATCTTTAAATATTAAAGTACATTGCCACAATAAGCACCACTATCAATTATTTATACAAAAAAAAAAAAAAAAAAACCAACTCTTCCAGTCTTTCAGTTTCATTTTCAATAAACTTTTAATACAAAAAAACCATCTTCATCGTTCAAACCATCGTCAGATTTAAAATACAAAGATTATTTTCTTAACAACCGTCGACTAAGAGCGTTTTCTTATTTTTTTTTTAAATCTATGATTGGTGTTTGAATACTTGAATATAAATTCAATTAACTGACTAATTAATTGATTAACACTGCCTGTTAAATATAGTCGTTTACTTTTTATTTTAACTACCGTTTGTTGCGGCAATTTGCGATGTTTTATTTTGAAACTGTTTGCAAAATTGTGAATCAGTAAAAAGTTCATTGCCACAATACCATCCCAATCAAGTATTTTAACAAAGAAAAATAAAAATTTCCAACTCTTCCAGTCTTACAGTTTCACTTTCAATAAACTTTTAATACGAAAAATTGTCTTCATCGTTCAAACCGTCTTCAGATTTAAAATACAAAGATTATTTTCTTAACAACCGTCGACTAAAGACTGGACTAAAGCGTTTTCTTGTTTTTTTTTTTTTAACTCAGCGCTTTTCCGCTGCGTGGACTTAGGCACCAAGACTACACAAGATCCTGATTAAAACAGGTTTTTAATTAAAACAATCCCTCAAGTTAGCGGTATCGGTTGGAGTGAAGTTCTAAGTGAAAAAGTTTAAGAGATACCTGGGAGTCATGTCCAGGAGTTTGGACGGAGTGATTTGATGGAAAGGGTGGTTTTTCGGGCACTTAGGGAGAAGTTGTGTTAGGATTGTGAAAAATCGTGGGTGATTATGAAATCACCCTTAAGATAGTGACACGCACCTATACTGTCTCGTTGGTCCAGTGGTCGGAAGCTCAACTGCTGAGCATGCGGTCCTGGGTTTGATTCCCAGGTTGGGCAAAGTGTTATTGGCTGTTTCCATAAGGAAATTCTCAGAAGCAGCCTCGGAGTCTGGATTTGTGCCCGGTTGATGGCAATAGGCTCGCTTACATGGGGCATAACATAACTGGCGAAATGTAGATCTGCCTACCCTTCGGGGATTGCGGGCGTGATGTTACGTGATATTACATACCTACATTATGAATAGCGACATGATATTATCTCCCTTGTTAGATAAAAAAAAATGCTTGTTATCCATAATGTGTGGCCAATGTTCAAAGACAGATGTAATTTTTTTTGTGAAATGTTTTATTATACTAAATTCTTTGACGAGATAAAATGACATCAAAAACCTATGTGTGCATCGGTTCGATACAGGGTGACAAACTCCCCGACGCGCAAACGGTTACAACGTACTCAGTACATCATTCTGAACCCCCACATAGAATTTTGTCATCGGTAATTGACAAACAAAAAAAAAACAGCTGTTCCATACATTTGGACCGAGTAGGTATTGCACTTTTGTAGGAAACAGCAGATTTTTTTTTTCCACCCTATATACAACGCACGTTATTTAAATTGAGACTCATACGTAAGTCAGCAAACAATACAAACAAAAAAGTTATGGTTGAACTTTGTAAAATGCACACGCTGAAATTTTGCTTTATATAAAACCCAAAATTCACCATCCTACTAGTTTTAATCAATATCAATGTTCCCAAGCCAATGAAAATGTCACGATTCTAACGCAATATTTTATTGCAAACGATTCGAGTAACATCTAGTATTAATCTATTCCGAGGTCTACTCCAGCGGTCAAGGGTGAGTAACAGCGGCCATCAAATGTAAAATTATACGGGTCTAAGTGCAGACCTCCATAAAACTGGACTTGTATGATTTTGGCATACGTGGAGGTTGGGTCTAGAATTCTATAGAAGGAACCAAGATGTAGAAAAAAAAGAGGTAGCGGAACTTTTTCGTTAAATATTCAATGGAATTAAATGAACTTAGAGGGTGTTATTGATAATTATAATTCGATAAACACATACGTGTTACGGTCGCGAATCATATTTTGTATACAGGTCTAAGTGCAGACCTCCATAAAACTGGACTTGTATGATTTCGGCATACGTAGAGGTTGGGTCTAGAATTCTATAGAAGGAACCAAGATGTAGAAAAAAAAGAGGTAGCGGAACTTTTTCGTTAAATATTCAATGGGATTAAATGAACTTAGAGGGTGTTATTGATACTTATAATTCGGTCGCGAATCATATTTAGTTCTACACAAAGCCTGACACTAACCTGCAAATCGCAAAAAATGTGAGAAAATTGGAATATCGCTGGCTACCCTGGCGCATCCACCGTAAACCGGTGTCATCATCGACAGTAGTCCACTACCGAACTGGCAAAGTTATCGTTAAAATGTTTTGATCATAATGTTTAAGGTTAAGGAGGAGGTATCGTATTACAAAGTACTAATTGGGTTGTGGAGGACAGATAGGCAGTCGCTCCATGCAAAATACTGGTATTCAGCTACATCCGGTTAGACTGGAAGCCGACCACATCATAGTTGGAAATAGTCTAGGCTGATGATGTTTATGGTTAAGTAGATGAAAATTAATCAACTGTACCATAAAGGTCGAGTAGATATTGAAATTTTGTATGGAACAGCTGAATATTTCTTCGCGATTACAAGGTCTGTATAATCATTGGTCATGCAGTAAGTTTTTCAGTTCAATAGTCTGTACCACACCTTTTAATATTTCCGGTATATTTGGAAGAAAAATCTTAGCTTTCGATCGGGTATTGAGTAAGAAAACAAACTAGTACATTAACTAAGATTGAAGAAAATGACCGGAGCGTAAACTCACATCGAATTTTACTTCAAATGAACCCGCTTTTATAAAACTTCAAACTCCATCGTCTAAATTAAACCATTCAGCAATAATGATGGTTCTTTCTCGCTCAAACCTTCTTTCGGATCATAAAATTCTTCTTCATTTTGGGGTCAGAACAAAATGATTAAATTTCACGTTTCATCTAACCCCTAAATTACACGTTCCAACTTGGAAAAAGAGTCTAAACACCGCAAACTTCGGTAGAAACCCTCCGGCAGTTATGACTGTTTCAAAACTCTTATTTACGTTGTTAATTTATTTAGGGAAGTGAATATATTAAAAGTCTAAAGGATATTAATGTTCAGAGTTTAAGATAATGATATTATTATTGTTGTAAGAGATTTTAGTTGGTCATGCTTTTTTGTTTGAATTGTTTTTGTGTCGAAGTGGGTTGTGAAGTTCAAAATCAAAAACCAAAATCAAAGCATTTATTTCAAGTAGGCCAATTACAAGCACTTTTGAATTGTCGAAACAAAGAAAAAATGAAGCTACAGTCCCAATCACAAAACATAATTACTGTGAAAGTACTGTAGTTGCCCATTCCAAAGCGTAGATCTCTATGGAGAAGAATGGGCAAGAAACTCCATGGACACTCTTTTAAATCATAATGTTTTTACAAAAATCTTGGATACATCATTCTTGTTGAGATGTAATGTAATGACATTACAATACATGTTCGTAAATACTGAAAGATTTTTAGGATAATAATGTTACGTCGGCTGCTTTTTACGAGAACATTCAAGATTATGCTCGAGTCTAGAATGTTCCACCATGGAACCATCTAGAAGATTCGAGAATAATCCTACAATGTTCTACTATGGAAATTTCTCGAAGCTTTCAGAAAGTTGTGGAACTTTCTCGAAGTATGGGTCTGTATATAAATACTCGTCATGTTTGCGGGAGTTTATGTCTGATTTTAGCTACACAACGAAGCGAATCGAAGTAAAATTACAAGTGCGATATCTTAGTGAATAGTGATCAGTAGTGACATTGTGATTGAGATATTAGTGTTTTGTGTTAATTAAAGTTATTTAGTGTTTAATTGGTAGTGTTTTAATTTAGCCCATACCCAACTCGTAACAATAAGAGTGATATTGGCTTGTAAGTTTTATTGGTTTAAAGTTTACACTTACATAATAATTATTAAACTAGCTGTTACTTGAAATCTTACTGATCTGACAAAACATGCAGATTGATTTGTTGTTTCCAAGTTAAATGTTAATGTTAAAGTCACATCAAAATCCGTCGCTAGTAAACAACAGCACAGCAATGGCTTAAATTTACAATATGTATAAATACATGTACATCCATACACAGGTATAATACTGCGTATTCGTCTGCGTATTTTGATGTTTATTCTATCTATCTACATAGATATTGTTATCTATCCTCACCCACCTTGAGCCGATCTTAAGACCTCGCATGCCACACCACAATATCATTATTTCGGACCCTCGAGTCCCTCAAATTCACTTCCCTTGTTATCCGAAGCAGGTAAAGTAGTATTTGACCACATGGGAGCTGCGGCTATTGAGCCATTACCTTTGCTGATGGATAGGAATAATTAATGTGAGCTCTACCCGATGATGGGTGGTGAGTTGTCGGAAAGTAGTTCAGGGTTGGAGTGGAAATAGAGTAGCGGTGTATCCGAAGAGTGTCTATTAGGTATTTTTATTTGAAGTTTATAAATGGGTAAAAGTTTGTTGTTATTCTTGCTTTTTCAACACTCAGCAAAGCAGTGAATTAGCCTTCAGGAACTGTATGAACCAATAGCAAATAACGTACGACAACGAATCTTTATGAAAGATAAGTCGTTTTATTTAAAATTATAAACAAGTCGATAACGTTTTACAAATTAGCGCTATTAAGAGTATACCGGCTTTTAGACGTCGATTCAGGCTTACTGTTTTTATAACTCAACATTTAATTACGGCATAATCTACGAGCTATATTTAATATTAGCTGTTTCCCGCCACCTTTTCGCTAGCGTGAAATTATTATAAAAATATTACTTAACTATTTTAATCGGATTTTGTAATCGATTTCAAGTGTTTTAGTTTTTTTTTTCCACGGAACACTAATCCTTTTTCCAAAATAAATATTTCGCCTACGTTACTCCTTATACTATCAGCTATCTGATAGTAAAAATCCGTCAAAATTGGTCCAGCCATTTTGGATATTAGTCGGGACAGACAGACAACAATTTAAAAAAATGATTTTTGTTATAAATACCGTATATACTTTCATATTATGCATTCAGTAAGAACCTGTTAATTTGAAATTGCAAGCAGACACTTCATTTTATTTATTCGCATAGATTGTATATGTAGATGACTTACAGGTTGACACTATTAAGTTTCCTCCCACTGATATCACAAAAACAACAACTAAATAACTCGAAACATAAATTAAACTAACAAATAACAAAACTGCGACATCCAAGCAGTCTTTTTAATCTAATGGCAACTGTCGTACTAGCACAGTCGTGAGAATATCAATTTAAGGGGCCATACTGACTTGGACCTAAGCCGCTCTTAATGTGTCAGATGTGGTTTTGGCGTAATACTCAAGACGTGATATAAGGCAATGGGCAGACAATGGAAGGTCTCATGTCTTAATAGGTTCGGGTTGGGGCTGTGAGGGTTTTGAGTTCCAGTTATAGAGGGCCGATGTGAGTTTCGAGCTTTGGATGAATTTAGCATGTGTGGGCATGCAAAATAGGGTTTGAGTAACTATTTTTGTGCTAAAATAACGTAACTATGTTTTTTGCCGCCGACTGGTGGGTTACCGTGACCCGTTAGTGCAGGAATATTTTAGTATTATTCCGAGAGTGGGAAAATGACGTTGCTAGACAGCAGTCAAGCTCCATCTCTTACCCACTCTCGGAATAGTAGTAAAACATTCCTGCACTTACACATCATGGTAACCTTTGATGGTAACCCCCTGTAAGTTCAAGTTTATAAAGAATAGATTTGCATTAAGCCTTGTCCATAATGTTCATGGCATTATTTGAATGACTTTTTTTTGTTTGGCTTAGTACCCGGACAAGCTAACAACATTCGCTAACACAGCCAATAGGTTTTAAAAAAAAATATATATATAATACGAGTAAAACATTTTTTACAAGCTATTTTGGAAAAAAATACATAAACAAACCAACACAAACCTTCGTGTCTGTTTTTTTGTTTTGTTTTTTGTTTCATTTTGTCTGGTATTGGAGTGTATAATTCTACAGTCCAGTAAAATATTTATCATGCTTAGTCACCGAAAAATAAATTGATCCCAAAGGTTTTCATAATGATACCATCACCTTTATTTTTTAGCCTTTCTATTTCGTTACCAACAGTTAAGGGTACTTCATAATTTATAAATGAAAGGGTCCTAATTAATTAACGATTGCAATCCCACTAAGTTGTTTCAATGAAATATTACCCTATTAGAGTAATTACTTATTTCGTACAGTTCGGCTGAATCGAGGGATATTTTAATTTAATTATATCTTCTGTAATTGCGGTGTGTTTATGATTTATTCGATTATGATATTCGCTAGTTTTGAAGTTACTTACTTTTGCTCAGCTGGGAAAAGTTGTCCGAAAACTGATGAATTTATTTCTAACTTTTAGTTGACAAGTTCTTCCAACCAGTTGTGGTATTTTGGCCTAGTTTGCGATCGCGAAGTTGCTGACATGCGTTGAAAGAAAAAGAAAAGGTTTCTAATTTTTTCTTATAAGTAAGTATCTTCATGAAAACGACTAGCAATGAAAACGTTAATTTGGGTATGTTTATAAATAATTGAGAGCTGCCAGTGAAAATGTGTGTACTGTACCCACGTCTCCCATCACTCGTGAATAATAAAACGGCTTTCCAAGAAAATCAAGAAGATACATCAATATAATTCCACCCCCACCTTAAAATCTTTGTACTCAAAATAAATCACTTAATACAACATTCCAAAAATCCCACCTCACATTATTATTCGTAGGGCAAATACAAATTCGATCCTGTCCCATCTCTTTAGTCTGTCTCGGCATTCTATTAAACGTACCTACTCCAAACACATTTGCCATTTTCGTCGAGGAAATTGGTTCCTCGGCTTATCTTGAAGAAAAACCTATTTTGTATGGCACTCTTGGTTTATGCGTGTAAGTAATTGAATGTAACTTTTAGAAGAGAATTCGTCACACACTGAATTTTTTAACTCGCCCCCGAATTGTGAATTGAGAAGCTATTTTCGAAGTTTGAATTCGGAGATATTTTGTTTTTTTATTACTCGTAAAAGTGTGCGATTGTACTTTCTATAGGTGCCATTTTATAGGATTGTTCGCTTTAGAAAATTTTATACTGTCATAAAATACGACGCGGCAATTCTTAGAAAATATCCTTTTTATATGACAGATACCTATCGGATCGTAGTACATTTGCTCGATATTTCAATATTCTATAAACATCGTGGACACTAAGTAAGTCGTCGTTTTTACCTAAGCTTTATGACTTGTGTCGAAAGATGAAAGAGAAAACTCATAAATACTGACATAAAAGTACGTTTGCCTTTGCTAGATAAACAGGTCGACTTGCTCATATAAAAATGGATGTGTACTTAAAATATATTAAGAAAAATATGCTGTTTAGACTGGCAGTAAATTATATTGCCGAAACAGCAGCTACAGCATTATCCTCTGTGACTGACAATGTCGATGTTATGACAATGAAGACACTAAGTCATATTATACGTATATATGTACAAATTGAAATAGACAATTTGATTATCTACTTCTTCTTCTTGAAGAAGAAGAATTTGATTATTATTTCAATGTTTATGTCAATATTTTGCGTCTAGGAATTACCTGCAGTACCTATCCCAAAATCGAACACACGTATCTAGTATAAACAATTCAAAGTGATTACTTGAGTAAAACAAATTACTTAAGATACGATTTTTATGTATTTATTTATTTATTAAAACTTTATGCACAAGTAAAAAAACTGTACAAAGGCGGACTTAATGCCTTGGGCATTTTCTACCAGTCTACCTTAGGGTGATGCAGACAATACACAGTAGGTGCAATAACAAAAAAGAAAATACTAGAAAACAAAATATATAAAGTTGTTGTTGTTGTTTTATTCTGTAGTTTAGTAATTGCTTAAGGCTAGAACTGCCAAAAGTTAGAATTCTTAGTTTAGCTTTCTTTGACGGTTTTTACTAAAAAAAAAACAGCTATTTCTTACAATACTGCACGGTCAAAATGTATGGAATAGGTTGACATTTTTTTTTAGTTTAGTACGATGTACTGAATACGTGTTAACTGTTTTAACGTCAATGTCCCTTCCACCTTGTATATTCTAAGTCCGATAAGCACGTATGTCATTAAATTAAACAAAGCAAACAGTAACAATCTTCATACACTGTATAACTCGTACCGTCTGTGAGACCGCGGTGTATCTTTCGCGGCACGTCTTTGTTTCCTTGGAAGACGGGTAGGCCGTGTGGGATGCTACTTGTGTCGATACTCTTACGGCATCACATCTTCCAAGCTCATCGTGCTGTGCTGGCGGTTTCGCTGCGGCTGCGGAGAACCTCAACTTTTGTGGAAGATATACTTTCGAGCCGTTTGGGGTTGAAACACTGGGGCCGTGGGGAAATTTCTGTTTCTTGAACGGATTTTCAAGATTTATTTTTACTTTTAAACGTAATCCACACACAAACGTACAGTTGAACACATTCGCAACTATGAAACTAACTTTAGAAATAAAGTACATAATATCGCCTTTATTGCCATTATATTCGGACGGCTTATTTATTTATTTATATTAGTTTTAAAAAGAAAAAAAAAATATATTATATATTTTTTTTTAATAAAAAAATATATATTTAAAAAATAATATAATTTTTAAAAAAATATATATTATATATATTTTTTTTTTTAAATCTAATATAAATAAATAAATAAGCCGTCCGAATATAATGGCAATAAAGGCGATAATATTTTTTAGATTTTAATGGTTCTCTTGTCTGTTTGTGTTTAAATGGAACTAAAGATCTTGTAAGTAAGACTGCCTCGTTGGTCGACTGATTGCAAGCGCGACTGCTGAGCAATGAGGTCTTGGGTTCGATTCCCGGGTCTGGCAAAGTGTTATTAGGTTTTTCCATCAGGAATTACTCAGTAGCAGCCACGGATTCTGGATTTGAGACTGGTTGATGGCAATAGGCTCGCTGCCTTTTACATGAGACTTAAACATAACTGTCGAAATGTAGGTGTATTTTTTTTAGGTATCGATTTCCGGCGAACATGATTTCAATAGCTACATTGAAATAAAGATTCATCTAAATAATAATGCAACTACGATTAAAATAATTTTCACCAAATCTATCCATATTCATTCCTGGATTGGAATACCGCTTAGTTAGCTACGAATCTTTTCTATTTAGAAAAGAAAGTTAAATTCACAATTTAGTTAAGGAGATTCCTTCATAGGACCTTCCCTCCTTCAATGAAAATTTTATCTAAAAATAAATCCACAGTTAAGAAAGAAAAAGTATTTATTAGTCTCGCACTGGACAAAACAAAATGATTAACTTAACAATAAAATGGGATAGGACGGGATATATTTTTTTCTCTTCTATAATATGCATGTATTATACATATAAACCTTCCTCTTGAATCACTCTATCTATTTAAAAAAACCGCAAGAATAGTTTAAAGATAGAAGTTTAAAGATCTAAGCATACATAGGGGCAGACAGCGGGAAGCGACTTTGTTTTATACTATGTAGTGATTATTTATAGTGATTATGTCAGCGAAGACAAACCAAAACAATAAAATCAATGCTTTTAATAATAGCAGATAGTATGCAGTACGCTCTTCCTTCAGACTGCCGATAATAAAACGTGCTATAACAAGGGTTGGCTCATATTACTACGCTACGATATTAATCCCCGCGATGGTTATCAAACCCACGGGTGTTATCGTCTAACCCAAGACAAATACCCACATAGAAGACTGTTTCCGTATATCCGTTACAATAAACCGAGGCAACCCTATTACCATTTCATACACACATAGGTGCGTAGGTACAGTCACCAAAATAATAGCATCACGTAGTTTCAAAACATCGAATAATAACAAACATAAAATATAATAATGTTTTGTCACACGTACCGAATATAATATACTTGATCTCGTATAACGTTTGCTGTACATGTTTTTTATTTTTATTCGCAAATAAACTTTTACATTTTTCATCGCTGCGAAATGCTCTGAATGTCAACTGCGCAAAAAGTAGAATGGCTCTAAAAACGTTGATACGAAAATGAAAGGAAGATATATAAGGTCTAACTATTCGTACACGAAATATTTTCAGAGAAATATCTAACGGCTCTAACGAAGCCATTTCAATGTTTTTTTTTTTTATGTAAGTACATTTTCATACAAAAATAATAATTTAAAATTACAAATTGGTTGATTGATTTTTACAATTGTTAATAATTTAACATCCATTACTCTAGCTCCATTAATCTAGCGTATCGGATGTTGAACAATAAGGTGCCAGTATTTATTAACGTATTTTTTTAAAATAAAAATATACTAAGATAAATATACTTATTTTTTTTTTCATTGAACTGTCTCCGCAATAGCCGTTAGATGAATCTCTGAAAATATTTTGTGTATGAAGAAGAAGTTAGACCATAAATAAACGTTCAGACAACATAATATTGATTATAATTAATGTCAAGCTTTGTGACCTTGGGCGGGCTTATAACCTACTTACCTACAATGGCATCAAAAATAATATTTTTAGTTTTGGTTACTTTATGTTCAACCTGCAAAAATTAGGGGTTATGTGGGAATGTAACCAAAACATGTGTCAGTAATAAATAGATTGTTTTCAATCTCTCCATAGCTTCCTCTCAAATTGCTTAGACGATATGAGATTTTTATGTTATCCTTTATAACCTCGGTAAATCTAGTCCAATCCCATAAAAATTCAATATTCAGCAGCTGACGCCGTAACCAAGTATTGATCTAAACTCTCTAATACTTCCATCTAGTATTCGTGCCTACATCTCCAATCAAATCGTGAATCAAATCGTTCAAATGCTCAATCATTCGCGACAGTCAGGATCCTTTGGCGGTGAACTAAATACAGAGCATACATAAGACTCCTCAATAGGTCTCAAGCGTACAGCCAGCCTAGTAATAGGTATGTAGGTAGTAAGCACAGAGTTTGTGAGACATAGACGTAAGCCCTCCCAAGAGCGACTATGTCACGCCCCAAAACAGTATGTGGAAACTAACAAATCACATTTCCACATTGTACTAAATAAAACAGGGTGAGACGTGGCTAAGAAAGTAGCGATTAAGGTCCGTTGTGATTGGAGTCTAGGGAGTTGGTCGGACTATATTGCGCTTTGTATTGTACGAAATAAAGGTACATTTTTCGTGAAATGAAACTTCTAGGGAACGGCGAATTATTTGACAGTCGTATTAACAGTTTTTATTAACAAAAAACCATTTTTCGTCGAAATCATCCATTTTCTCTTCATCATACTCCGAAAACATCGTGGATTCATCGAAAGTCCCGGTAAAAACCTTCATTTTGATAATAAAAGCACGGCGAGAACCTTTCAAGCGACTATTAGCCGGATTCACATCTCTGATTTCATCCCTGTGATAGCATTCATGAATTACAATCGGATTTCGTTCACTCTATTAGCTCCCCACCTCGCTCATTTCCCGGCCCTCGAGCAAAACTAGCAAGCGTCGTAACTTCTGTTATATATTGACAAGTATAGCTGTGAAATCGTGCTTACTACGTACACGCTACTGATTGGAACTAAAATAAGCGTGCGAATGTGCGGGGATTGTGGGAACTTCATATTTGTATTGTCAGAGAACGAAGCAGGAGTTTATTGTTCTGTATCTGTTGTTGATTAGGAGAGACAATAATAAGACTAGTATTTATTTGACCTGGATAGTGTAACTGTTTAGAAAATAATGCATATTGTAGTATGTATTTTTATTCGTCTTGTGCAAACCGTTTCGTTCATTGAGGTGTGATCTTGATTGTGTGATATTGCCAGTAATATTTGTTTCATATTTATGTTTTTTTTTTTCTTAACCTGTTCTATCCCGCTCCTGGGCAAATGCCTCCCTCCACTCTTTCCATTTCTCGTGAACTCTCAGTTCTGACTTAACCTGTCCAGTTCGCCCCACCATCTTATAAGATCTATGCTGTATTATTATTTGGTCGCGATAATTATACTATTTTAATAAAAATAAAACTTAGGTACCCATGATTCGTACTTAAAATCAAAACTAAAAATAGCATTGAATAACCATTTAATCCAGCCTTTTTTTTGGGTGGGAAATCATCAAATGACCTGCCCCGCTCTGGATGGCGCGGGAGGGCGTGTCAGACTCTTGCTGACTAAAACCCACCCGTGTTCCTTCAGTTGCCTGTGCCAAGGTGCCAAGGGCCACGGTAACTCTTTCGAACAAATCCGCAACATTTAATCCAGCCTACAGTTAGTATTTACCACATCAGAAATCACACTTAAGAATTACAACATCGTCTAAATAGACGAAATCCTTCAAAAGAAGTTTTTCGACAAAATGAAATAAGAGAAAGCGCTAGATTTTTATCGGCTGTTCATTTTCCGCGCAGGTTGTGAGAGTCATGAGGTAAATGGATTGCTACTACGCTTACAGAAAACGAGGTAGCTAGCTGTCACAATATCTCTATCCGGCAATAACTTACACATGGCTCCAAATCGTTTTAAAAGATTTCGAACATCAAGATGCTGGCTGTGTGGAATAGAAAAATGTAAGCCGTATTTGATCCCGAAAATACATCGAGAAAATGCTTAGAATATTTAATAAGTATAGAAAATACTACCTAATCAGTTTTTTTTTTCATGATTTACATTCAAGCCATTATCCCCGAGTGTCATAAACTATTTTTAAAAGGTTACCGTGGGTTATTTTCCGTGCTAGTTGAAAATATTAATTTGCACGATAAAAACAATCGAAATCATAACTATGTGTATAGAGCTCCCAATAAAATTATTAACCAAGGAGACCATGGATGTATTCCCCTGAATGAAAATCATTAATTTTAGAATAATTATACAAGGAACTAGGCATTTTGAAAGCCATTAGTGCTATAGCGTCTAAGACGTTGACTGCCGATGTGATGGGCCAGACGTTTAATTGAAATCCGTTGAATTGTTGTGGTGAGCCCATTCCCTGTGCAAGCACAATTAGGTCAGTTGAGGTTAATCGCAGAAGTACAACTATGCACCATATAAATGTACCTACTATTAAGAAAATCATTACGTGAATAATTAATCTATTTTAATATATTCGGTATTAAACGAAACTAAGAAAATTACGCCTGTAAGCCTCGAAGGGTTAGGTAGAGGTGTACCTAATAATACACCCCAATTTTGCTGGTTAAAGTCCCATTTAAAAGAAGGCGAGCCTACCACCAACCGGGCACAGATCCGAACTCCCTGGCTGCTGCTGGGAAATTCCTGATGGAAAAGCCCAATAACGCTTTGCCCGACTCAGTAATCGAAGCCAGGACCTCTGGTTCAAAAGTCGCGCTTGTGACCACTAGACCAACAAAGAATTTCATATTTGTATTGCCAGGGAATGAGGGAATTCTGCTTTTAGATACATATATTTTTTCAGACGTCCCATAAAATTTCTAACAATCTTCTTATTCCACTTCAAAGCCACAATATTATTCATGCCTTATTCATCTCATAAAGCAAACAAAAAACTAAAAGTTGCCAAACAAATATAAACACGTAAAAACATTTATTCGCGCGAAAAAAGCTTTGCGAAACAAGTAAAAATGTGCCCGAAGAAGGACAAAATTAAAGTTAGCACAACTCGGTCCTATTGTAAGTTGTCCTCGACTTCCTTTGAGTTAGTTCAGAGAATGTGTCGAACTATGTTCCCAGGTTTGTTTGTGTCTAACTATTAGTATTTAGAAAGTTCAGTATTAACAACTTGTTGGCCTTTGAGAGAGACATCGTTTTATGAGTTCCTTTCGTTCAAAGATTGTTCATGATGGCTGGTTTGACAATTTATTTTTGAGCGTCGTCGCCGAGGTAAGCCTCGAAAACGCTGGCGTGATGAGCTAGAAGCGTTTGTGACAGATTGGCCGGAGGAAACCGCACGGAGAGAAGTGTGAAGGCTATGGGGAGGTCTTTGCCCAACAGTGGGACAATATAGGCTAACAAAAAAATAATGATGAACAGAAATACTGTGCGTTAAGGAATCAGGCAAACAGATAGCTGATTGAAACATCTGCAATATATTATTTAGGCTATTTAAGTTGTTCTCTACTATAATAAAATTAATTTTAAACTAGAGTAGGTACAACTTTTTTAATCCAATAGGACTGATATGACTTGGCATGAGCTATTTATGTATTTATGTGGAATCAAAATGCTATTAATTTATGTACTTAATAATTATATAACCATAAATATAGTAAATTAATATATTATAAACAAAATAAAAAATAATATTTTGTATCATACCTACCATAAAATATATTATTATTAGTATGCCGCAAATAAACTAATCAATTCAGTCAATTGACTTGGTGTTCACAATATATTTCTTAAACACTGCGTATACCAAAATGTTATAGCGACAATTTAGAAAAATTGTTATACTCATGGCTGCGATACCTACAGTCAACGTAACATAAACGTATAAAAGGAACCATAAACGTAATGTACTCTTTTAGTAATACGGAAAAGTTCCAATACAATTTCACTGCAGTAAGTTGCCGAATGCAGAAACACTCTCCAAGAAGGCGGAGAGAGAAAAGTAGGCTAGTCCCGTAGAAGCTTTTACAACAAAGAACTTTAGAAACAATTTAGTTACTTTTTTCATACAAAACTTTTTGATACAACTTGGTCCCTGGCTACTTTGTAACACGTTTGGAAAGGAGGTCAAGACGAAATGGTCGTTTTGAATTAGGTAGTGGAGTTTGGAATTTTATTGGCACTTTTTTAATTTTGGTTGTTTTCCTGGTCGGTCTTCAAAAAAAAAACACTTGTAAGCTTCGGGCAAAATAAAATAACTTTCAGTTGACAATGGCTACGTTCAGGATCACTCTAGATATATTTTTACGAAATAAGTACTTAAACAAAATGAGAAACAGAATCCGATAGATAGTAGCTCCATGTAAAATACGAATTTCAGCTACAACCGGCTATATTAGAAGCCCAACCAACATAGTTGAGAAAAGTCTAGGTAAGCAAGAAAGATAGAATAAGTATTTGTTTTCCTCGCACAGGACTAAACAAAAAATAATAAAATTAACAGTAAAACAAAATTATATAAAAGTAAACAAAACAAAAGAAATTAGACCTGTATTAAATCGCTGAGATGACGAGTAATAGAGAAGAATATGGACTTGAATGTGCCCTGGCGGTTGAGAGTATGTCATGCTCACTCAAATGTCTCGCTGATGGTGACGTGTGTGTCGGGTCATTGAGTTCCCTTCAAAATGGTTGAGTTGAATGATGGCTGATCCATGCGTCATGTTCGTGAATGGGCGCTGTCAGTTGTGAATGGTCATCAATTAGTAGCAACGGTTTATTTGAACTAATTATTTTGTTTTTTTAATTGTCTTTTTTTTTGTACTGTGGACTCTTTTAACGTGCACGTCTTGCACATCGTTCTCACACAATGTACCTTCTGATGATGTATCCAAGATTTTTGTAAAAACATTATGATTTAAAAGAGTGTCCATGGAGTTTCTTGCCCATTCTTCTACTAGATCTACGCTTTGGCATGGGCAACTACAGTACTTTCACAGTTATTATGTCATGTGACTGGGACTGTAGCTTCATTTTTTATTGCTGTCTTTGTTTCGACATTTCTAAAGTGCCTGTAATTGGCCTACTTGAAATAAATGCTTTGATTTTGAAGAAGAAAACATGCTGCGCCGACCCCAAATAAATTAGGAAATAGGCAGGAGAGAGGGAAGAATGATGATGGTGATCTACGAGTATATTATTAAACTAAATTGGTCTGGTATGCGACCAAAAAGGCCAAAAAGCCGAAAGCCCTAGAAAAGGCCAAAGGCCTCAGCATAGTGCTGTAACATTTAAAAAAGGAGGTAATAGATAATGATGATGAAAATATAACAATAAAAAAAACAATCCCCATCCGTCTTAAAATATGCATTTAACACAGAACATTAGATCTACGTGCACGTAAAAGATCCAATTTACAACTCCGAGCTAAATAAAAGACAAACTCAACCCCAACAGGATTATCGAGTGCGAGTGATTAATCCAATTACTTCACGGGAAGAAAGAGCTTCCAAACTTCATTTTGTTTCGTTAGAATCGAATCAAATCAACATTTTCGCAATACGAAAGACTGGGGTTCGGGTCTGGGGTTGATGTAAACGGACGATTTTGGGTTGCGACTGGTTTGTGTAGATTATTTATTTATTGATTTAGGTTCACCAACAGCTTCTGTTTACAACATATTTTAAATATAGCTTTTTACACTCTTAGACTTAAATAGTCGAAAATTACTGCTCAACCAGAGTTTACAAAAATAAGTGATAACATAAGAAAAAATTAAATTATGCTTAAATTAATGAAATTAAAAACAACTGTAAACTCCTTAAATTTAAGACTTTATTTAGCTTACGAAAAGGATTATACAAAAAAAAAACAATATTACTATTTATTCTTCTATCTAATTACGACTTAAATTTTAAAAAGACAGAAAATATAGGTATAAAAAATTGGCACTAAAAACAAATAAAAAATGAGATCATAACTAGTAATAAAAAAAAACAAAAGATGACGTAGTAAAATAAAATAAAAAATCAAAGGCATCATGTCTATAATGCAGTCTTCATGCTACAATTTACACAAACAATTCGAAGGCACGCCTAGCTCGCGTGGTTAATTATGGCCCTCCCCGTAACACAATATCCCTTTGTAGTCGGAACTTTAAAGATGTTTTTTTTTCTGATTATGTTTACCTAAGTACCAAAATATAAAAAAAATGTGATATGATTTTAGATTGATATTCAGAAAAAATATGACGTGTATAACACTAATATTCTAAACATATTTTACCTACAATATTATTGAGAAAAAAAATCTTTTAAAACTATTTTCTATCCTTTAACCTACCATCCTCCATATCAAATCCACAAGCAAAAATATGGATTTTTAAAAAGATCTCTAATATAATATCTCGAACTAATCGCAAGTGTACACCTGTACCCAACTTACCTACAAAGTTTCTATACGAATCAGAAAAATCCTTTCTGCCAGAACGGGCGTTGTTTTCCCCTCGATTTCCATTCAGTCTCACACTCCGGAACGTGGGATCTGGATTTGTGCTCAGTCGTACAAATGATTTTTATAGAATTTTAAACTTATCTCACTTCTCCTTGTTGGGATTCGACTACAATTTAGTGCTGGAAAAATTGAGTCTTTGTTCTATTTTTGTAGCTGCACGGATGTTTTGTTCGTGGACTTTTGGCGAATGAGAGAAAAAAAGACTTTTTCTCCACGCACGTTTTTAGTTAACCTGATATATTTTACGCCAGTCCATTAGCTACGAACCCTATGATTTAGCATCTTGTTGCTACAATATTTTTCTTGATCCTAACAGTCTTATAATTCACTGCCTTTATACAAAATCTGGTACGGGAGCCAGTAAAAAATGGCCCAATAGAATTATACTTAACATAAAACGAAAGGAGCCGTCAGCTATGAATAATACAGCAATAAATACGCAATTAACTTTTTCTGCTACCGTCCATAATTGATTGGACACGAAGATAACGAGATTCAGCGCTCCATTTTCTTGTTAACCAGAATCAAAAGATTTTCCTTGTCCAAAGAACTGTTCTACTGAAAAAAAAGTGCTTCATCTACATATTTTATTGTGACTGTGAAATTGAAAGAGAAATGTGGAAAATTGTATCAAGTGGTTCTGAATTTGCAACATTGATATTATTTGTGGCATCTGCTGCAGTGTAGTTCTCAGGTGCAATAAATACTGCCAGTGCTATCTTTACTTCTCTTTAAAGCTTTTGTGCTCTTTTTATATTACATTTTAGTGCTTAACTTTATTGTCACATAAACTGTGTCATGTCATCAAAGTTGGGAGCTCAACTGTGATATTTGATTTATTCAAATAATCTTCAAAATCTCTTACATGTTTCAACTACAAAATGAAAAGTATTCCTAACATTAAAACTCACAAGGGAAAAACGTCCGAAGGTATCTTTAACACTCACAAAACTTCTGCCGATACGTCTCACGATACACACAACGTATTTTTCTCACTTCACGCCAATGCACTGTGTACAAGACGCATCCCAACTTTAAATTTACTTTATACGTAGTGCAAAAGTTTAGCGTACCCCTGCATACGTACTCCTGTCTGTAGAATAAAAAACTTACAACTCCCTGTTCGTGGGTTTGCTTGCTTTGCTTGTTTCCGAACAAATATTTGTTTAGTAATAGGCATTGGAAATAAATAGGTTTTAGTTGGGCTCTTCGCACTTGTAACTTTGTTATGAAGTTTCTTCGTGGTGGTCTATTGTAAAAAAGGATTTTTCTTTAAGTTTGTAAGCGGTTTTACTGTATCAACTTGTGGAGTAACTTGTATTTTTGTTTATATTGTCAGGACTAACTAGTATTTAATTTAATTTCTTTGAGTTCTCGATGTAATTCCTTGTAGTTTTTCTTGTTATTTGTCATTTCTTTTTCTTCGTTTTCCTTAAAGCAAAACCTATGAAAAGGCACTATTACTTCAACATTACTAAACAGATACCTCATCATTAACTACGTTAATAGGCCATTTGCTAATATAGTAATCCGGCTATTAATCGTAGGTTTAACTACAACAGACCGCACTAAACTTTACATCCGTCACTACCTAAGTAATTTACACTACTTAGGATTAAGGAACCCTAAACCGTTACGGCCGTCTTCGAACCCAAATTTATCAAGAAAACCGTTTCTAAATCCCTGAAATGATCTTCGACAATCGACGATTCGTTTACTCAAAATTGGATTCAGTTTTCATACATCACAGGAGGTTTCCGAAATTTAATTTCCCCTTAAATACAAAAATTATAGCGTTGTAAATTCCGTTCACAAAAAGGCGAGGGTAAACCCTGAAATCCCTTCCGAGGATCAGTTGTAACAATACGGGTGTTTCCTGTAGGAAACGGAAGGTAGGCCAGACGTTCCCTCGAATATCTTTGTGCGAAACAATATTCGCGCTGCGTCTCTTATTGTTTTCGTATTTCGAAATGTCAGCTTTTGGACAGCTAGGTAGGTGTGCTTGTGATTCTTTGGTATCAAGTTATTGGGACTCTATGCCTTTACAATAAGTATTTACTTGGTCAGAATTATCAAAGGATTATATTGAGCTGTGCAGGTGGCTAATATACTAGTTTAACACAATTTGAGTTTCATCGACACGTAAAAAAAGAAGAATAATGCGATATGTTTCTTTGCGGGTGGAAGCTTGTATGTTAAAATAATATGTGAATGATTCATTTTAAATCGCGGGGTTTAAAAAAATCAACATTCAGGTTTAAAATGGAGGAAGGGTTCAGCGAATTTAAATGAGAAGCTTTGATCTCCCGTGTTTTTTGATGTTTCAACATAATTATTAATATTGGAAAAAAATATATTCAACATCTATTTACGTAGCTGTCGTGTCTTTTGTAGCTTAATAGGTCGGACTCGTAACATACAACTTCTAATTCCATAAATGCGAAAAACATTTCACGAAATTAAATTAATAAATGTTGAAAGCAGGTCGGTATTGAAGTAGCTTTCGTAGAATCATAATTAAGTCTTTACTCATATTTTACTTACAATTAATACTGATATTTTACACAAGACTAGCTTTTGTTTACGACGTCGTGCATCCTTCGGATGCAAATCAAAATAAAACCCTACAAATATCTTGTCCATGAAAAAAATCATAATATCGACAACGACGCGCGGCGGTCGAAATTTCGAATGTCGTAACGGGAATTTCATACGTTTTAAAATTTTCACTGTCAATATTCTCTGTAATTGTTTTTCCAAAATTTAATTTAAAACTCAGTTCTTTAGACGAAGCTGTGATTGATTCAATTTCCTCGTTTCACTCAACGCCATCTAAAAAGCAAATAAACACAAATCAAGTTGCAAATTAAACATAATAAAAAGTGCCTCAATTTTCCTATAAAACCAGCCGATTCTTTACAGGAGCTGTTTGAAAATTCTCTCTATATGCTAATAAATAAATTAACCTCGGCAAGAATTGATTCGACGTCTGGGTAATGTCGCAACGAACAAAAAACCGATGGAGAATGGAAAAGCAATTATCGGTTGAGTCTTCCCTCACAGGGTTTTCAATAAACGCGTTGATTTCGTAAATACACTTACTGTACAGATTTTTGTCTTCAGGTAAAGGATTCTCGATGTTGGTTTTGGCTTCAGATATTTTAAAGGTTACAAACTTGTCAGCTTCGGGAAGTTTCTTCTTACCTTTGTTATCGATTTCGACTTCTAATTTAGATCTTATACAGTTAACAGTTATTCTCGCTTTGTTGTCCTTTGCAGATTTATTAAGATCATTTGAAGTATTTCGTGATTTAAATTCTCTAGCGTTCGGTAGAATAGATTGGTATTTTATTAGTTGATATCTCAGTTAGTTGAAAGTTTATCTGTGGATTTTTTGTGACTGTCTTTTTCTTCTCGAATGATTGAATTTGGATTTATTGTGATCTGGCATGATGAGTATTAATATTGGTGCTTCACCGTAATCAGCCAATATCTGGGATACTGGGAATTTTTAGTTCTAGATTATACTGGTCTAGGTACATATATGCATATGCCAACTCGATTAGTAGTCTATACCGCTATGACTATCAGCCATTTGTCTGCCAAGTTCACTCCTTTGAGTGCTTTATTGGTCGTTAGCTTAGTTGGTGAACGCGTACTCCCATTTATTTTCATCCCGATTGGCGATCAAACTTAACTGTCGGGTGATAAAAAGTAAGCAATATGGTGTAGCTATTAAACTTTACGGAAATATTCTAGTGTCTAGAAGAGTTTGTCTTGCAAAAATATATATACATCTATACAAATAAATAAAATTGAAGCGTCTGTTTGCCATTTAAATATAACGTTTTTTTTACTAGAATTACGGCACGCAGAACAAAAAAAAAAAACATTTTTCTCTGTCACAATTTTTGTCTGTCTGTTTGTTTGTTCCGGCTAATCTCCAAAATGGATGCACCGATTTTAACGGGACTTTTACTGGACGATAGCTTAAGTCGTAAGAGCTTCAAACAGCAATCTTCACATTTTGATTATCACCCAGTACAAATCCAATAACCAGTCTTAAGATCTCATAATTATTCCGAAACAGGACAAACCGTATATTTTGAGAGAAGGGAAAAAAATATTTGACCTTCAATTAAAACTTTCACTCTTCAAGCTAACGCTTAATTAAGGAGCTAAGAAAAGCTTCAAAAGAAGCAAATACTCCTGACCTTTAAACTGTGCCGTAGGAACCATTTCAAAGTATAAAAGGCGTTTAAAAGAGAGTCATTAATCAAAACAGTAAAGAAAATGTGTCCAGGCTCCTGAACTGCGGGCCCCGTGATTTCTGTTTCGGGACTTTAATCTTGAGGGGCTTTGCTAAAGGAGTGCGCTAGGCGTGAATCAACGGACCCAAAGTAAATTCAAGTTTCTTTTGGTACCGTGTTAGAACCCTCTCGAATCCGGTTAAAAATTACACGATGAGCTTTTTTGGAATAGTACGTACAAAAACTGGTTTTGCAAGTGAGCATTTAATATTATGTTCGTCTTACTTTGCTATTATAAATACGGAAGTTTGGATGGATGGATGTTTGTTACTCAATCACACCAGAACGGCCGAACGGATCTGGATGAAATTTTGGCAGAGAGATAGATTATAGTCTGGTTTTTCTCACACATGCACATCCAAATTTCTAAGAAAATTCATTTTCATTCATTTATTTCTCACACATGCACATCCAAATTTCGAATGAAGTCGCGGGCAACAGCTAGTATTAACTATAATGAATACTGAGTAAGCATTTAATATTATGTTCGTCTTACTTTGCTATTATAAATACGAAAGTTTGGATGGATGGAGGTTTGTTACTCGATCTGGAGGAAATTTTAGCAGAGAGATAGATTATAGTCTGGTTTTTCTCACACATGCACATCCAAATTTCTACGCGAACGAAGTCGCGGGCAACAGCTAGTATTAACTATAATGAATACTGAGTACATTCAAAACTTCCAAAATTCTTTACGGAGATAGCAAAAAACAAAGGATTATTCATATTTTAAAAAAGTGGTTTTACTGTTACGGTTATGCACGTACTCCATGAGTTCCAGTACTTTCGTTCCGAATTTAATCCGTGGTTTTAAAAACACGAGTTTTTTTTTTTATCGCAGCACTGGAATTACTTAAGATCCATTATTTCGGCTTGTACGTTAATGTTGTACTCACAGCACCAGATTTAAGAGTCTCGCTTTCAAACCGAGGCTAAACCGGCAAGATCCCAGCAAAAAACATCTGAGAAATCTTCACGAGGATTTTCATTCAATAAGAGTTCTGTAGATTTTACAAAAAAATATATCTTAAGATGAGGACCGTTTGTGTTTAAAGTCGTTATTCGAGGGAAGATTTTTTTTTCAGTTTTATTCTCTGTTGAAAAGAAGGTTTTAATCTGATTTTTAACGGATTCTTAAGTTTTAAAACGATACGGGTGGATAAAGTTCGTTGTGAAATTCAAGGAGGGATGTCTTTTCGGTGCTAAAATAATGAAGCTGTACTTATCTATCTATTTTATAAATATAAAACTCAATATCTGTTCGTACCCTATGGACTCCTAAACTACAGAACCGATGTTGATGAAATTTTGCAAAAAAAAAATAAGGCATTGCAACGCATGGGCACAAACAGTACTGAAATTAAAACGTAATCCGTTCTATTTCTAATGTTAATGTTAATTCTAAATAATGAAAATTTGGAACTTTTACAGATCTAGCTGTGAAAATCAAAAAAAATCTGAGGAAAAAGATTTCAGTATCCAAGAATCGTGGTTTATAATTCCACCATAAATATTCAAAGGGAATCCCACTTCGCACTCGTACGAAAATAGCAAAGATAAAATAATTCAAAGAGGATTTACCTCCATTCGGTGCCCACGCAATAACCGATGCCATTGATTTTATTATACACTCCCAAAAATATATATTAGCAATTTTATATCAGTTTCATAATGGAAAATTCTTATTTCTCATTATAAAACTGAAATTAAATTGCCGACCAACGTGTTTTATGCAGCCGCCCGAATTAATAGAGTTGGTAGGAAAACTTTTTATTATCAACTACGATTTTATCAGTAAATTCTGAAGTTTTCATCTTTTATTTGTCGAATTTCTCTGTTGGCGCAAAAGCAATAATATACCAATAGTATTTGGCTCTCCGTTTTGGGTTTTACTTGTCCGTTCGGTTCGGTGTCCGTAGCCGTTCTTCAGTATGTCCGTGATGGTTTGACCAAACCCTTTCTTTTTTTAATTAAAATACATCTTTTGAATTTATGTTTCAATCAGTACTTGTATATGATAAATGTGTTCTCGTCAATTTATTGTTTCATCAGTTCGAACTCACCCATGCCATTCTACCATCTCAACCGTTGCGTTACCGTCACTTAATCAATTATTTATTACTTCTCCATACATAAAGTATAGATTAATTAATTATTGTGTTACAAATGTTGCCTTAATTAATCTAATAAGCGAAATGTAATTTGGTAAGCGAGCTTCTGAAAATAGGTTTGGGATCATATTAACTCAATTTGTTGAAAGATCGTTTACATTTCAAGTCAACATTGTGTTATTTTATCTACGTAATTGAAAGGATATACTTATGCGAAATTTAATCTGTTTTTAATGGGCGCTTGAAAGTATTAATGGCTGTAAATATACCCTTAACGAAGGCGAAGGGCATTTTTGTTCTCCCCATCACTACGTAGTTACGGAGATATTTGAGGTCAACGTTTCAACTTTTTCAAATACATTTTTTTGTAATAAATCTTTTTACTGTTGTAACTTTACTTTAAATGTCGCCACAAACATTGCGCTGATGCATGCAGTACATGGGCAGCCCTGTAATGTACTACTCAATGCATCCATCAGCACAATGTTTTGAGTGCTTTATATTGAGTCCTACCGTAAGACGTAATGTTTTCAACATAAAAAAGTCGTCTCTCAATATTTTTTCATAGAATTACTTAGTTTGATGTACAGGGTGCTTGGTTCACTGCTTCGTGAAGGGCTCCGTTTACACCTTGTATTATAGAAGCTAAGATTATTTTTTTAATAAAAAAAAATGGACAGCCCTTTTTCTTTACCAATAACTTTTATGTTCATAACATGAGATGTCTTAACACACCAGAAACGGCCGCGACTTACGAGTAGTACTTACTTAACGATGCCGATACCATCAACTAAGCTATAGGTGTAAATATAAACTCCTTGTTCAATTACTAATGCAAATCGTATCACAACAATACAGTTGATATATTATCCTTGGAATTTAATTATAGACGCGACGGCATTGCTGTTAGATATATCTATGTATATGTGAGTTGGTACGTACAATGAAGTCTGTATTGGTTATATTTGAATGAACAGTGGTTTTGAGATAGCAACATCGCGTGTAAGATAGGTATAATTATTATAATTAGTATGGAAACTTCCGGGAAGGTCTTTTCATGGTGGTATTAATTAAATATGTTGCTAGAGAAGATAAGATGGCGTAATGAAGGCATTTATTTATAGATTATGGGATCCATAAACACAACATCACGCCTGTAATCCCCGTAGGGTTAGGCAGAGGTGTACCTAATAGTATACTCACATTTCGCCAGTAATGTTAAAGTCCCATATCATAGGGGACGAGCCTATTGCCATTACCCGGGCACAGAGCTAGACTCCGTGGCTGTTATTGAGAAATTCCTGATGGAAAAACCCAAAATCCCTTTGCCTGACCCGGGAATCGAACCCAGGACCTCTTGTTAACGTTCGCGCTAGCGACCGCTAAACCAACGACGTAAAATATGGGCCCCGTAGTATGGAAGACGCTAATTTCTTTTGTTTAGTGGCTAAAACAAATAGATATTAGGTACTGTATCAGAGTAGAATGGTAGAGGAGGACGTAGCTAAATAATAACAGCCGCTCGAATCAATCTTCAGGTCAAGCCACGTTTGCCTAGGTTGGTCTGTGGATGGGTGACTACCCATGACATACCGAGTTTTCTCCGTACTTCGGAAAGCACGTTAAGCCGTTGGTCCCGGCTGTCATTTGTCTGAAAACCAGTCTTACCAAAGGGCATCGTATTACCTAGTACTAACTGGGAAGGTCTGATAGGCAGTCGCTCCATATAAAATACTGGCACTCAGCTGCATCCGGTTAGACTGGAAGCCGACTCCAATGTAGTTGGGAAAAAGCTAGGCAGATGATGATCACAGTAGAATTGCTAATAATTTTTGAACTTATGGCCACTGGAGTAGATGAGTACTGGGAGCTGAAACAAGAAGAAGTAGTTTCTAAAGCATTCGTATTTCTACCAATATTATCAACCGAATTTAAATCATATTTTTGGTAATTTATATTGCCATCCTATTTCTTCTTCAGCTTGTCCACATTTATGACTTTTCTATCATTGTTATCACTGATAGTCTCTCTCTTTTTCCAGGTCTACTGGAGAGGAGACCGCACAAGTGAAGAACTGGGCTGCTTCACTGAGTCCAGTTGAATAAGGTACTGTATTTTTTACTTACTTGTATGTGTACTGAAGAGTGTCTAACAAATAACCAAACCCAAATACCAGAAACCAGCGTCGTGCAGTTTGCTCAACTGGGCCTATATGACACAGCCGTGAGACACAATAATTATCTTTTTGGTGTGTTTAGATATAAGTTACCTATATATTTTTTTCAAATAAAAGGCGTATTGCAGCTAAAACCATTAACTATTTCCTTTAGAATATCATTTTTACATTGGAACGCGCTGTCAGCCCTCTTCGCTCTGTCTTACTCTTTTTCTATCTTCTTATTACGAAAAAATACTTAATCGTCTTTTAATTAGAATGTGCCAGATAATTCTAAAAATACATACTTGGGTTTTATACAGATAATATTATATATATATTACTCAGGTTCCATGTACACTTCAACCAACTTATTTGTGTAGACGAGATGTACCAAGTTTGACATGCATTTTGTTTTGACAAGCAACACCATCTTGAGCCGTCAAAGTCATTAAGTCCCCTGCCTTGTCAATACAGTCAGAAGTCTCAAACTCAAACTCAAAGCATTTATTTCAATTAGACCATTACAGGCACTTTTGAATGTAAAACACAAAAAATAAACTAAGCTACAGTCCCTGCCAAAAGGTTTATTAACTTGTGAAAGTACTGTAGTTGCCCATTCGAAAGCGTAGATCCTATGGAGAAGAATGGGCAAGAAACTCCATGGACACTCTTTTAAATCAATATGTTTTTACAAAATCTTGGTTACATCATTCATGTCGAGATTATACATACATGTGAGAACGATGTAGAAAGACGTGCGAGTAAGTTATACCGCAAACTACTAAACAGATGAATCTGTTGTTATAACGAAAGAACGAGCACCGATCACCAGTCTTGCTTACTGCATTTTGGCAATTTTCGACCAAAATATAGTTTTCTCACACTTCTAACATAACTCTGAACATTTCTCTTCCTGTTACCCCAACTTACGACACTGTAACAAATTATAGGATGGTATAGAACAGAACTGGGAGAAACTTGGTACATAAATACGTAGTTGACGCAAACCCTATACTTAATTACTATACATTGGTTAGCTAACACTGATACTCCAGTTTAAACTTAAGTTAAGACGTAAAGTTTTGTCGACAACACTTAGACGGCCCTAAACATAGGGCCTCGGACTATTGAAATAAAGTCACAAACTAGATCTTGATGTAGTTGATTACTATTTTGGGCCAATTTTAGACTTTTTCGGTAGCAAAAACCATTATTTATTTCCACGTTGGATGAATTCCACATTTAAACTGAAAAGAAAGAAAGAAAAAGTATTTATACGCACCGGAATGATCTGAATGCGACCAAATTCCGATCTGATCGCGTTGACACTGTTGACAGTGACATCATTGTTGTGAAATATTTACACTGCCCGTTCTTGGTGGTTTTCTACCGCATGATTTGGTAATTGGGTGCATTTCTTGAAATGGGTGGTACTAGACCTAATTCGCAACAGTTTTGACCCGGTAACTTGGAGTCCTAACTCGGTTGTTTTGGAGAAATTGAACGGAGAGAAGAGTGGGAGGCTATGGGCGAGACCTCTGCCCAGCAGTGGGACAATATAGGTTAAGGGAAAAAAAGGTTAGATGACGTGAAGTTAGATAATCTGCCTAGCCTTGTCCCAACTATGTTGGGGTCGGCTTCCAGTCTAACCGGATGCAGCTGAATACCAGTATTTTACATGGAGCGACTGCCTATCTGACCTCCACAACTCAGTTCGTACTGGGTAATACGATACCCCTTGGTAAGACTGGTTGCCAACTACGAAACAGCATACACGAAGAAAAATATTTTTTATCATTCATTCAATATTTGGAAAAGATCCATGGGAATATATGGGGGAAATCAAAATACTATAAATAACTTGAACTATTTTATATCTCGTCTTACGTCTTTACGTCTCGAAAGTCAAATCATACACTCCGCCATATGCCTCCTTCCTCTTTCTCTCTCACACATTCTCGCTGTCCCTTCCTCAATACCTGTCATTCCCACATTAATATTATACGTTCCAAATGACGCAATTAAAACCAGTAGATATTACAAACAGAAAATCGAGGAAACCTGATTATTAGTTGGAATCAAAATTAATTAATCAAATTGAAACGTGGCTTTGATTTTGTATAGGAAATTATTACCAACAATTTCTCACTCAACATAAAATGGCCATAATATGCCATAAACGGATAATGATAGCTGACTTACAAAAAGTTCAATAGTGTACCGGAATTAATTCCATTAGCTGTAGTTCCTTTTTAAGGAAACGTAATATAAACTTTTTAAGGTGCGTCCACACTAAAAGGAAACGACATTGGACGGCTTGAACCGAACGCTGCAAAGCTCGCACGGAAACATAGTTTTTTGTGTGACTATATTTCAACGGACGATACGCCTTTGGTCCACTAATATTAGTTTGCAAAAATATTTTGGTAGCCGACTTTGGTAGGACTACCTACCAAAGTCGGCTTCCAAATTATTTGACAACCAGAACCGTAAGAACAAAATATTTTTGCAAACTAATATTAGTTGATGACTACATCAACTTGTGGATATCAATAACTTAAATGTGTGGAAATCAATAAGAAAACCAGGGCCCACGCAGCTGTGTTTTTTTTTCTCAGAAACGAAGGCGCAATATCTCATGTAGCAGTTGCAATATTGTACTGCCCTTTACAAGCAACCACTCATACAAAGAGCTCTATTACTATTAAAATGATTCAACTGATAATGATTGATGAAACTGAAAATGTTACACTTATGAACTCTCGTCATGAACGCTTTGGAATGATGCGATTACACCGAATTTGATTGCCTACGGAATTCGGGCAAACGACCAAGTGTAAGAGATTGATTTCGAGTAGTCGGCCAAAACTCGTCCGGCTTCATCGTTTCGGGTACATGTGCAGATCCACTTCATTCAAACTACTCGTAGTCGTTAGCTCGTAATCTATTGCGATGACCAGTGTAATAAATGTATTGAGTGTCTCGCATAGAGACAAAAAAAGGCTTCGAGTAAATACATTCGACCACCCGAATAAGGGCTAACTACCAAGTGTAAATGCACCTGAATGTTTGTTCGCGCTCGCGGTGTGTTGTGGACAAACCTTTATAAAAACACACATAACCATAAATACCAAAGCCTGATTCTATTTACGTAATTCAGGATACACGTAAACATGTTTTGGCAACATAAAGTTAATAAATTACTCATGTTCGGTGACATACCCCTGTCCTTAAAGTTCTGTTCCGAAATTGTATGGATCACTTATGAAGAGGCACAAAGACTTTTGTGGACTTTCGTACTCTTCAAATTGATTTGTATTTTGTAAGAAAGGAGGTTCGTTTCTAAGAATTGTGATGTTTACGACAGGGATTTTTCCTGTTAAATCATTGAGTTTTATTATGTAATCTTTATCAAATGATGATAAATAAAATAAATATGATTCCACAGCAGATGTACAACAACAAGAGTCTTTTACTCAAGCCATGTAAACATGTAAAATTTACTTTAGTCTATTTATCTTTGATAATCGTTACGGATGGCAGTTCAGAATCTCTAAAGTCTGACAAGAGCTATCCTGTTACCCAATAGCTGGTTTGTGGAGGTCAGCTAAGCAGTCACTTCACGAACCTAGTGATATGGCCAGCTGCGTCCAGTTAGACTGGAAGCTGATCCCAATAAAGTTGGAAAAAGGCTAAACACGCTGTTAGATTTTCTTAAGGCATTCCTTTAGATGTGACCTACTGTCAGTGAAAACGAGCAATAGTTTCACAACAAAATTGAGCAATAAAATACCCAACGATATTAATAGGGAAATTCCATTTATCTAATATCAAATATTTATGCCTACTTTAATAACAAACTCGTGGATAGAGAATCTGATGTACCCACAAATTTCTCTAGGGGTTTATAGATAAAGGTGAACCGATATTGGAAAACACAAAACATGTGTATGATATTATTATACATTTTGTAAACTTTAATATATGTTGTGGTAAATATATTGCTTTATTGTCTGTGTATCGTTTAATTTAGGGGCTAAAGTATGAAATTGCCGATTTATACTGCAAAATTAAAACTCGTTTTTTTCCCAGACGTAACATATTTATTTAATCAAAAGATTTACCCTCATTATCTATATATTGCTGCCATCTAAGCGAAAGTTCGTTTATTCCTTTGCGATAGAACTCTGGGATCTACATTCGACAAACTGTGTGAAAACATTTTGTACTGCCTCCTGGGAAGAATTTTTTACCACGTGGAAAATTGTCCAAATGACGAATAAAATGGTAGTCAGTTGGAGCAAGCTCTGGCGAGTACGGAGGATGACGTATGGATTCTAACTGCAGCTTCTGTAGAGTTACAACGGTGTCCCGTGCAGTGTGAGGTCTTGCGTTATCATGGAGCAATAATGGTGAAGATCAAAATGTTATGTTTTTGTAAAACCGTTCTGTATCAATTTTGGTGTACAATAAAGTATATTCTATTCTATCAATTCACGAGTCGGGGCGGTTTCACTGCCAGTTTCGCCATCATATTGTTCGAAGTTCGGCACAGTAAACATCTGCTGAAATTGCTTGATCAGACCTGAGAATGCTGTAGTGAATAACACAAGACCACTAAACAGTTACCATTACCTTTTTATTGGTAAGCTTTGCTTCAGTATCACAGTGCCCTTGTAGCGGCGTTTGACCTGAGGTCAACCATTGCATTTTTCGCTTACGGTTATCGTAAAGGATCCACTTTACGTCACATGTCACAATTCGATCCAATATTCCTTCATTTCTGTACCGATTCAACAAGGCAGCGCAAGTTTCAACACGCGTTTCTTTCTGCAGATCAGTCCAATCATGAGGCACCTAATTTTCATATTTTTTATCTTATTGATTTGATGCAAAGTTTCACTCGAATATCTCACACCTCGAAGGTTTAATGTCAATTCAAAATATCTATTACTATAAAACGTTAATTTCATACTTAAACCCTATAATCAATTGAGATATACGTGAAGTTACGATCACTATCTTTGTATGTACATTGGGAACATAACACTGAAAACCGTTTGATAATAGAATATGAACAGGCAAACACTAGAAATCCTCTAAGCGATTTGATTCTGTTTTTAGGGTTCCGTACCTCAAAAGGATAAAAAAACGGAGCCCTTAATATATATTTATCTCGGGAACGCATGGAGGTATCGTATTGAAATTGAAACCATATACTCGAGTCTACAGTCCCTTGAAGCTGTGAAATAATCAAACTTCTAAGTTAACGTAAAAAAATTCGACACTCTCACGGGAATCAAAATGTATAGGGTAAGTACTTTCCGTTTACCTAAAACTATGAAATTTTGCAAGTAATATCGACTTATACTACAAGTACAGGGAAACCATACATTTGTAATTAAATCTTAAAAAAATATAGTCGTTATTTAAAATAAAAAAAAAATAAACTGAATTTTGGGAAAAGGTCGGAAAAAAACTGCGAGACTCGGTTCCTGAACTATTTATAACATATATCTACAATTTTATACGGAACCCTCGGTGGGCGAGTGCAACTCACACTAGTCCGTTTTTTTTGCTATATGTAGAAACCCTACACGTTGACACCTTAAAGCAAACGACGACACACGATCCACGTTTTAATTTTAAAAGTTTTCCCGTGACGGCGCCATTTTAATATAATAATATGCAGAATTAATATCAACAAATTTTTTATTTAATTAAACTTAGTCAGGGAACACCTGCTTCTGTTAAAAACATCTATTACGGCTTTATTCGTTCTTATTTGTGTGACATATTGCATAATGTGCAATATGTCACACCAAGTTTTTCGGTATTTGGTTTTCTTTGTCTTGAATTTCAGGGTCGAAGACTGGATTTAGAGGTCCTTGTGTCTGTAAGTGCAGTGGTGGGTCAATGGAAACGGCCCCACTTACGATTGCACTTCGTGGGTTCGAACCCAGGCAGGCACATTACTTTGTGTAATTCATTTCATCACCACCGCTCTGAAAACGGTGAAGGAAAAAACAGCGTGAGGAATGTCGGCATGTCATAGTGTAGTGTGTCATCATCAAACGCCCCGCTTGGTGGATACATTAACTCTTCAAAGGCTGCCGATGCTCAATTGTTTTTAGTCACTGAACGTCGCAGCATTCATGTGGTCGCAAAATGCCTGAAAATTTGGTTATTATAATAATGTTTGGCACATGACTGTGTTGTGTACGGGTCTCCGGATCTAGACTGAGGTGGATAATGCAGATAATATCTATTATCTGCACTACACCAACTGAAGCTACAAATCAAAGAGAAATAGAGAGGGAGACAGGGTTTTACAATGTCCATAAGACGCTTGATATTCTTTCGCAAAATACGAACTACAACTAAACACAAATCCTCACAACTTCACCAGAATAAAAGATTGAATCTAATTCTGTCATAAGAATCAAAACGTACCCTTCTCATATCTTTCCGAACGCAAATATTGTCGAAATTATTCGGCGACTGAATATCGCGGTGAATGTAATAAATTCATCCTATTACCATAACGCCTAAACTTTGACGCTGTTCATTATTTCCTGAAATAATTGATTTGATATTGTGTTCAGATCGCCCTGTTCCACCTTATGTAAGTAACATCTAATGATATCATTTGTAATTTATAGGGTATCTTATATACGAGGTATAAAATTGTTGATCGGCCATATTTGTGACTCTATAACGTTCCCATTCCTGGATCCGTTTGAGCGGGGGGATGGGAGGGGGAGAGCCATAACCTTTCACGCGGGCACAGTAAGGTGGATGAAACACGTGTTCTAATTTTAAGCTCTAGAATATTCCACCGACAGCATGGACTTTGTTCCTGAAGGTCCAGGCTGTCGGTCGTCAGGGCTCAAAAGAGAGGAACCTCCTCACTATACATGCCGTGTCCAAGAGTACTGCTTTCTGAATCAAACCCTTGACCCAGCCGCGCAATGAGAGCCTCTTAAGGTGTTGATCAAGGCTCTTTGCCATAATAATTATCAGAATCACGGTGTTTTCCTCCACCATGTTGATAACAGTAGGTAGTGGTGAATGATACAAAGTAAAGCCTCAACTACCACTGTTCCATTTGTTCCTTGCTTGGTAAATTACGGTCACACCAGCGTGGACAGATTACGGACCGGCTGCGGACAATGGACAGAATACTTCAGAACAATTATTATTCATTAGAGTCTGTCTTTGTTGATTGAAATATCAGCCCTTAAACCATTGTTTTAAAACACCGTTTGACAAAGCAAAGAAAGAAAAATACCAACTCATTGTTTCACAGAACGATACAAAATATCAGAACATCGGCCTACAATCTGCCTACCCCCACGCCGATGCTTGCAACAGTGGAATGGGGCTAACCTAGCCCCATTCCACTGTCGCAGGCATCGCTTTGAACGGAGTGCGGGCAGTACAAACAAACCTATAGTTTGACCTACCTTCTGCACCTAGGTATTGTCTGAGTTATTCACGAGATGGTTGGAATGCCTATTTTATTGCCCGACTACGCAATGAGAGCTATAGGTAATGAATTCAATAATATTTTATGAATACTCGGTGGATTGTACAGTAGTAAGTGAGGTTCGAACACAAAGCGAGCACTTTTATTTGTGTATTTTAATTTATGACCATTGTTATGAAAACGAAGACTTTCCTTCCTCGTTTTCATCGTAACTGGCATGACTCAGAACCAGACATTCGAAGACTCGTGACATATACTACCTACACTGAGCCCGTATTATGCATTACGGCACACTTCCTCTTAGAAAGGTGATGGCAGTATTCCAATAACACGAACTTTATTAGCTGCATGGTATGGTTGATTATACATTTTTATTGCTTTTGTAAAGGCAGAAAAATACAGAGAAATACTCAAAAAGCCGAAAAAATTACAACGTTTTGCAATGCATTTTTTTGAACCTAGGACCTCATGCCAGCAGTTGCGCTTGCGATCACTAGAAAAATAATTATTTCAAATTCGTCTTCTCTTCAAAGCAAAGTCATTCATAAGAAAGTTACTTCTCACTCTCAACTGACACCCACTAGCAAATATCTAAAAATCTTAAGCTCGGTACATAACTGCTGACGTGAAGCGGATCAACACGGCACCGCAATCGCTTTGAGCTGTGTTTACTTTGTGTTTCACCTATGCATACGTAGCACTTCAAAAAGCAGACGTGGTCGAAAAATTCAGGTCATACAGAATGCATGGATGAAAGAATTGTCTTGTCGATTGCGGGTTTTGAATTGAAATGGGATCGGTTTATTTATTTTAGCTTTTGAGGAATTTTTGTATGTGTTATTTACTGTATTTATTCAATCACAGGATTAGGTTTATTTTAAATAGTAAAACATTTATAACACAATAATTTTTCAAAAAGTACTCAATTTATTGATTTATTTAAACTTCATGTACGTACAAGAGTGGTACATAGGCAAACCATTAAGTCTGCCTATATTATATATTAGATTTTATATTAGAGAATGCTTTGTGGCATTAGCCACGAGGCATTTTCTACCAGTCAACCTTTGGGTCAAATAGGACATCATTGTGACAGAGTACAAAAAAAAAAGAAAAATACCATTTTATTAACACAATCATAAAAAAAAAACTAACTAAACCTACATAATCTACAAAAACAAAAGGAGACTTTAGGCGTCAAAGTACTCTTCAAAATTGCTGTCATCCAAAAAATGTGCCTAGGAGACTGGCAGCCACGTTAAACAACATTCTTATTATTTGGCCAAAGAAAGAGTCTTAAGGAATTTGTTTTTTGCTGCTGATACTGAATGTGTATCAACAACTGCATCAGGTATGCTCCAAAAATGTTTAGCAAACGCTTTATCCCAAATCATCATCATTTTCAACTTCCAGTAACCCAAAACACTAGTATATAGCAATTCTCTTTGTAATTTTTAGCAGAAATGCGGGCGCTTGGGACACTGCTGCACCTAAATGTAATCTCTTAGTCAGCTTCCAAAACACACTATGAGGTAAGGAAACTAATCTGTGTCGGGACAACACAGAAACAAAGGCTCCCCAAAGATAAATCTCCCTGCAATTTCATAAAGCAAACTTGCTGCAAGTTCACACGTACGTCACGGTATATAATAGACCATCTGTAAGCACTCAAGCCAGCCCCAGCAATTCCCAAAGCGCTCAGAATCTGAAAACTATTCACATATTATTACTAATTCTGTGCACACATCGTCTGTCGTTTATTTAAATGTACTCCGCGAGCAAGCCAGGCATGTGACTTAATTCCGGAATTCTGTACCACGCTTTACACTGTTGAGCGTGTAGTTACACCAAGATTTTTCAAAGAAATATTGACGGTGAATCTATTTTGAAAAGAAACATAATATCACGCCTGTAATCCCCGAAGGGTTGGGCAGAGATGTACCTAATAGAAAACCCTTATTTCGCCAGTTATGTTTAAGTCCCATGTAATAGAGGTTGAGCCTATTGCCATCAACCGGACACAAATATAGACTACGTGGTTGCTACTGAGAAATTTCTGATGGAAATCACTTTGCCCGACCCGGGAATCGCAACCAGGACCTGATGCCAAGTTCGACGAGTAAGTAGGATTTTAATGAGTACTATCTTAAAAACACAGTATTTACCTACATTATTCACTGAACGTAATAGCTAAATAATAACAGCCACTCGGGTCGATCTTCAGGTTAAGCCGCGCTGGCCAAGGTTGGTCCGTGGATGGGTGACCACCCGTTACTTATTACTATACCGAGTTTCCTCCGTGCCTCGGAAAGCACGTTAAGCTGTTAGTCTCGGCTGTTAATTGTAGATCTTTGACAGTCGTTACAGGTAGTAAGTGGCCTGAAAGTCTGACAGCCAGTCTTACCAAGGGGTATCGTATTTCCCAGTACTAACTGGGTTGTCGAAGTCAGATAGGCGGCAGCTCCATGTAAAATACTGGTATTCAGCTGCACCCGGTTAGACTACAAGCCGGCCCTAACATAGTTGGGAAAAGGCTAGGCAGATGATTCACTGAACATAGTAAATCTCGTTAGAGGTTATTGGCTTTCGCAGAACAAACAAATAACTTTTTCGACGTAACTCCTAATTCATGTTCGAAGAACTACTTCGGTACTTGAACTTCGAGTGCCTAAATACTTAATTTTGAATGTAAACTAAAACGTAGCTGTACTGAAATTATTGTATTGAGTTTCAATGTTACGGATTATTTGAGCAGCTTAGCTTTTTTAGTCTAGCTAAATTTGGTGAGATTTCTAGTTTAGGGAAGCGTCTGTGTTTAAATAATGAGTTATTGTTCGTATATTAATTTTCTACCGACTGTACTTCGAGTGACGAATTGAAGAAAAGTGTCGAATCGGTGAAAGTGGCGAATTAGGAAAAGTGTCGAGTTGAAGCAACTGTCGAATTCACACAAGTGTCCAATCAACGAATGTGACGAATCAACGATACTGTCGAATTAACTAAAGTGACGAGTGAACGAAAGTGACCAGTGTTACGCGGACTCGTTAAAAGACGCTTAACGAAACTGAAAGCCACTTATTTTCCCCATCAGTTTGATAAGATTTTTCGTGCTTGGACTATCCCTGAGAACGTTTTGGTTACTTACGGAGATATTATCATAGGTCAAAGCCATATCTTTTTGCCACGAAAACATGTTCTAATTTTAAATAACCTCATAAATTCTGTACCATTTATTCGGCGGCAGTAATTTTGGGTCAGTGTTACAGCCCGTTCACACGAAGATGATTCGTTTTTTTTGACGTATTGTCTTTTTTCACGATTCGTCATTTTTTTTACGGCGGCAATACTTTTTAAATGTGTTCACACGCATCATAAATCGTGAAAAATGACGGAGACGTCTTAAATCACGTATCGTCTTTTAAAAATCACGTGCGTCAAAAAACACGAATCGTGAATTTTTGTGACGGATTCGCTCATGCGCTCGCTCCCGAAAAATCACGGAACTAATGTGAACAACAATTTGTTTTTTTTGCCGGATCGTGATAAAACACGATTCCGTATGCAATATGAACATCCATTCGTCCTGATGTATCGTGTTTTATGACTGAAGCCCTGTGAATGAGCTCTTACCTACTTTGATGTACTGTCACGAACAATCAAAAGTAAACACTTAGCAAAATTTAAAAGCGATTTTCTCCCACTGTGTTCATTAACTTTTTACTTTTTCACGAACAAAGTATTTTGGAAGCCATACTATTACAACATAGGTCTTATCTCAATGAAGAAAAAGTTATTTGCTTGATCTCGACATAAATCTTGTCCTGAGCACAGAGATGAAGTCGACGATGGAACGAGCTAACCCACAAGAAGCCTATTAACTCGTGACTGTACAGTATGCCTAGAAGACGGGCAGGTTATGTCAGTTTTTTTTACACCCACTACAATTAACCTACGAGGTATTAAATAGATAAAAGAAGATGCGTTAAATAGCATAATAATAGTACAATGCTATTCTCTATTTATGTACTGCAAATGGTCAATAAGTTATAGACGTCTTCATTTACCATTTACAGTATATAAATAGAACACAAACACTCCTCACTTACTCAACGAAGAACCAACCGAAAAAATAATAATACACCAACAATAATTCCACAACAGAACTCCACACAATACACACGGGCGAACCACAACTTTCGCTATCCAATACCGTTTTCACAACGCAATCTTCACATAAATCGAATATAAAAAGCGTAATGGAGCGTTAAGTATAAATACGACATGTTTCGCCCACAAACGTATCGGGATATGTGGTATTTTATATCGTATTTGGAACTTTGAGTAACTTTATGACAGAAATGGTACGAAAGGTCTCGATTTAAGAGCTTATTAAGCTTAATTTGTTGAATGAGGAAGAGACTTATAATCATCATCATCTGTCTAGTCTTTCTAACCGTGTTGGAGTGGGTTTCCAGTCTTGCCTAGGTTGCTCCGTGGATGGGTGACCACCCATTACATACTGAGTTTCTTCTGTGCTTCGGAAAGCACGTTAAGCTGTTGGTCCCAGCTGTCATTTGAAGATCTTTGACAGTCGTTAAAGGTAGTCAGTGGCTCGAAAGTCTGACGACCAGTCTTACCAGAGGATATAGTATTAACCAGTACTAACTGGGTTGTGGAGATCAGATAGGCAGTTGCTCCATATAAAATACTGGTATTCGGCTTCATGCGGTTAGACTGCAAGCTGACTCCGACATAGTTAGGAAAAGGCTGGGCAGATGATGGTGATAATGTTTGTGACGTTGAACAAAACCATGACCTCGTTTCACAAGTGTTTATTTTACCAATTTTATATTTCCCAATATCTTAAAATTTAATAACGTCCTTACCACCAAATTATCTTTATAAAAAATAGACTTGATCCACCAAAAACCTGCACAGTAAAATGCTTTTAAATCGTAATCTCCCGAGTTTCCCCCTAACAAAGAGGATTCGCGGCTTAGTGGAACAGCTCTGACCATGTGGTACTGTGCTCAACGTTTGGGACAAAGCCTCTCCTTTAATAATTACGTATTTTAATGTACGGACTGGGTTGGTTTTTTGCTCTCGATGTGCTTTTGGAAATCAAAGAAGAATATAGGATGATGGTTGAAATCTTTTGGTATTGTTTTTGGGTATGTGTCCTTATAAAAAATAAGAGCTTAGATAAATATTGTTTTACGAGGTATTTTATGAATTAATGATCAAATATGAGAAAAGGAATAAAGAAAAAAACAGTAAAAGTTTGATTATTTCACTAGTAAAATGTAGTAAAGATACGGAGGAACTCAAGTAGCAAAATTACACAAAAGCAAGTAAGAGACTGGTAAAGCTAATTTTAACAAACGTAATTTTAAAATACATTAATAGTCAGCATCTTATCAGAGAATATAACATCACGACAGTAATCCTCAAAGGATTTGGCAAAAGTGTAGCAGTACTAGTAGAATTTACTGAAAAGAAACAAAAAAAAAATAACCCAGCGTAAAAGACATAAAAATCTCATTACCATAAATCGAAGACCCAGCAAACTCCAATAGATTTTAAATTCAAAATTAAACTCGGTCCTGATCAAACGCCTGAACCATTAATCCTAATTCCTCCCACGTAATGACAAAGACCTAACCTTGGAATCTAGGAATCTGAGGAACGTGGGTATTTCGAATATTTGCCTCATTAACGCAGACCCTTTCACCACACAGACGAATATTGCCTGCTTCAGTATTGGATGGATGGCTGGCTTGTGATTTTAGAGTCGTTTTGATCTTGGGCTCAAGTTGGAATTATTTTTTTCTAATATTTTAGGGGGTTTGAACGTGTGTGTACGAGTATGTGCAACATTATTACTGTTTTTATGGATACAATTCACACGGGCACTATTCATACTATAATATAATAGTTCACTTATGCCACATCAAATAATGAATATAAAAAAACATCACATTTTTGTACTTATAATTATCACAGGTTATCATAATTGGTTTGATCATTAGCACTTCTTGGGCTTTCAAACTAACATTTAGTTGATCTAAATCGAATGTAATTTTATGTATTTGCTAAATAAACAGTAGCTTTAAATCACTGGTCTGTATAATCTACGACTGATTTGAAAGCGTTCCGATGAAATCTTGCAACCAAACGTATTTTTATCCTCCTTCAAAGTTTGTCCCGTGTATTATTTTAATAATTAATGACCGTCAATATTATATAATCATTATTCCATATGAACATAGTTCATGAACCTTCACAACACCAATGACGCTATCTTATTTTATTCAAAGTAATCCCCCAAAAGTGCCAATACACAGTATTAGTACACTTCGAGTTCTTTTCAGTGAGTAATGCAAAACTAGCATGGAGATTTTATCTCCCGAAGTGACTGGAGCCTCTAACTGGGTCAACAGACGTATCGGAACGTATCCCGAAAGTATTTTCAGCTTAAAACTTAAAATGTAGGTACGAGTACCTAGGAAGTCTCCATACAAATGGTCGCTGCCGAACGTCCTGCGCCAACCAATTTTTCTCTTTGAACTCTCACATAGGATAAGAGTAGCTTTAATCACTTTTTTTTTCTATTCCTGAACGATGTGTTTCTTCAGTAAATAAAATATTTCTGTTTTAAGAAAATATCCATTGAAATTTGAATATTAAAATACTGCAAATTAATATATCAATCACCGAACATTGCGGTCACTTTATCGTTTGAAAAATATTCTTCCAGCACACATAAAGGCATTACTTGTACAGTCCCTGATCTTTCCCATAATTGACTATGGTGATGTGTGCTACTATGACCTGAATGAAGTTCTCCTTAATAAACTTGGCCGACTTCTTAATAACTGCATTTGATTCGTTTTCAATCTTCGCAAGTATGATCATGTCTCTGCACATCGATCGCTTTTAAAGTGGTTACTTATCCGGCAGCGCAGAGCGTTGAGGGCTTTGGCAACTATGTTTTCTATTCTACACAAACCCACTTCTCCTTCTTATCTCACTTCTCATTGTCAGTATTTATGCTCTGCACACAGAAAGAATCTTCGCTCCGCCAATAATCGTCTTCTCAGATGTTTTTCTCATCGCTCTGGTTTTATTAAATCCTCCTTCTTTGTCCAGGCAGTCTTCTTTTGGAATGCGCTCCCTCAGAATATCAGGACGGTAACCAGTCGGTTCACATTCAAAGTGAAAGTTCGAGAACACATACACAAGAAATACATAAATATATTTTCTTAAAACTGATTTGCCAGTTCCGACACTTTTGGAAAACAAAAGACTGTCTTTGTCGGATTCCAAAGAGCAAGACTAACAATACCGTTTACAAAGAATCAAAGGGCAGACATCTTTTATTGACATTTTAAATTAACCCTTTCCGTTACACCAGTAAACAGCTTAATAAAACTCTGTCAACCCTTACTCAAATATATTAGGTAGGTAGTAGGGTAGGTGCCGAAAAGTTTTTTAAGTGTTGAAAAGAAAAGAATCTAAGGGATGGTGCAAACTTTGACAGTTTAAGTAGCTGGTCGACTCGAGATAAGGCCAACTGGATGTGGCCAGGGCTGAGATAGTGGCTGAGTTATGAGGGATCAAGACTGACAAGGATGCTCGAAAAACACAATATGGCTCCCTGATTTTTTTTTTGAGGAAAATTCTGGCGTTGCGATTTTGTTTTTGTTTACGTTAGTTGTCTGCTAAAGAGCTAATAGATAGGCAGATAAATATACTAGTATTTGAACTTACACTACCACTTACGGGATATATTCCGCGATTATTGTTTACATTGAGCTCCCGATATAATACTAGTATTTATACCGAGACTTCATACAGAATTCAGGTTAATATTACCAAAGCTGATAGATAAAATTCTTTATATATATATTTTTTTGTATAGCTTAGTAAGCTTTCAATTATCCAACTTTAATTATATTATTATTATTATTGCTGGATTTTTTAAATTTTATCTCCGTAACTACATAGAAGGAAAACAATTACCTTTTGCCTTCATTAAGAGTATTTTTACAGCCTTACACCTTAGATTTACCATCATAAGCTAAAGCTTTGCAAATACATCAAAACATACACCAGCAATACCTGTCAGAAAATCACTCAACGAATAAAAATTTGTCAAAGTTTCTCGCAAGCTCTTCCAGGCACTGTACTCCCATATCAGCGGTAACGCCTGCTTAATTATGTACTAACCCAACTTTACTTTTATCGTGAGATAAAACCCGGTTTGTCCCACGCCGTGACTTATTTAAAAGGGTTCCGATGAAAATTTTGCACTGTTTCACCCCAAAACGATTTTTTTACTCGGCCAAAGTTTGTCTCGAGGGCGAAACTGTATTATTAAATTATGCTTGTTTAAATTGTTGTGATTCTCGGTGTTTTTGGGTCAAGGAACGGGAATTAGTTGGGTTTTTATAGCGTGGGATGACTTTGTTGCTAGTTGTAAAATTTAATGCTTTTTTTGGGCACTTTTTGACGCGTTTGCGTTCTCATGATACATTACAGCGGTATGAAAATTTATCCTTGCTAGCAAAAACTTAAGAAAAATGTATACATTCGCATCAACTTATATCCATACTAATAATATAAGTATGAAAGGAAGTGAACAAGGAACGGATTTGGATAATTGGCATACGGAAAGACCACGACCTGAGATAGAATATAAAACTTTTTACCGGTAGTATGTTCCCGTAGGATTATTTCCGACCTTTATGCGGGCAGCGCCGTAGGCAAAAGCTAGTTCTTCTATAAAATTCCTAAGCTAATGAAAAACTGATGTCATTATTCTCAAAATGCAAGCCCAGCAACGAACACGTTCAATAGAAAAAAAAAACAATAGCCTTATAATCCTGGATCCAGCCAGCAAATAGCTTCACGCTAGCCCATACTTACGGCAAAAAAAAATATCAAATTGCTTTAATAAAAGCGTCCATAAATCAATTTTTATATGAAAGTCTGGCATTTTTAAATTACAAGCCTTGCTTTGTAATCACGTAATTATTGGCACGACGGTGATTTGACGCGGCTTTTCATTATGAAACGTTTTGTTTGTATGTGCGTATAGGACCTTATTATAAGTTAAGTATGGCAGGTGGATTATCTCACAAGGGAAATAAATTACCATTTCAATATAAGGGAATTAACCACCAGTGTTCCTAAACTAAAAAAAAAAAAAAATGTAAAAACTTCTTTGAGAATCACTGAAACTTGTTCAGACTTTTCTTGATTCTCTTCGAGTGCTTACTTCTTTCTTTCTCTTGCCTGTCTATTGTTTCTTGTGCTTCTCTTATATTATTATCAATGAAAACTTTTAATTGGCCTTAATTCATTAACTGTTAACTATCTGTATCCTAGCTGTAAGTTTTCTTAAGAAAAAAAAAAAAAAAATGATAGTCTCACTCACTGTTGTATTTCTTTGATTTTTTTATAAAATATTTTTTGTTCAAATAAGTTGAAAGCTTTTATATGCTCGGTTAAAAAAAATATTTCATTCACATTTTGTGTTCATTTTTTCTACACCTAGCTTAATTTAAACCACATAAAACGTATGAAAATCCATATCATACGTTTTCAGTCATCAATATTACAACAAAACAATATTAAGCTCATTATCGTGTTAATAATTCAAGTGTTATCTCACGCGACATGAAACAATTGATTTATTTGTGTCATGCAGTTTTGATTAAAATTCGACCCCAATTTGCTTACAATAGATTTTAGGATTTATAATATCTTTATTTATACAAAAAACAGATTGTAGTACATGTAACAGATTTCACAAAGTGGGTAGTCTTAAATCTCTGACAATCAAGTGGGTGACGTGCTGTCCTCCTTGCTAGGCTATGAAATAGCCTGTATTAAGAAGTAACAGTGCCGATCCCCTCTAATTGTATTACTACAATTTTATTTTCACACTTAAATTGAACTAATGTGTTTAAATACAGATATGAATGCGCGACCGCATTTGTGTGTGTGTGTGTGTGTGCGTGTGTGTGTGTATGTGTGTTAGTGTGGGTCTGTGTTTTGGGTGATTTAGGTGTCACATTATTACAATAACTATGAGGAGCTCGTGGATAAGTAATAACAGCCACATGAGTCGATTTTCAGGATTAAACCGCGCTTTCCAAGGTTGGTATGCGGATGGGTGACCATTATTCATACCGAGTTTCCTCCATGCCTTGCCTATGATTTGTAAATCTTTGTCGGTCGTAATAGGTAATCATTGGTCCGAAAGTCTGACAACCAGACTTACCAAGGTGACCTATTTCCCAGCTAGTACATGGGTTGTGGAGTTCTGATAGGCAGGCGTTTCATTTAAAATACTGGTATTCGCTGTATCTGGTTAGACTGGAAGCCGACCCCAACACAGTTGGTAAAGGCGAGGCAAATGATGACTAACTAACTAAATAGAGCCAATATCGTCCCACAGCTACTGGGCAAAGGCATCCCCCATCACCTTCCACTCTTCTCTCCATGCAATTTTCTAGATAGATAGGATTGCAGTTACTCCATGTTAATTGTCATTGCAATTGTTGAAGATTTTTCTTTGAGTGCCGCTGGAAAATGATATCAAGTTTGGTGTAGGTACTAAATAGGCTGTATTTTAATGTAAACGTATCTCATAAATGCACTTCAGATCGTTTTATCAGGAAATTATAGCATAAAATTAGAGTAGACATATTAAATTTTATGTAATTTAAATTGAGTTTTTTTATAAATACAAAATAGAACGTGTACCTACCTACCAAAGGACCAGCGCAATTTATTTTTATCCTAAAAAAGTAATATAAAAGTTTAACGTCGGCTCCCGACAAATATGGCGCCGGTTTTCAATTTTAGACTTTTTTATCGCTGATAGTTACCTAAAACAGGATATGAAGCCAAAGTATTGGACGACTTCATGTGAAACAATGAAAAAATATACACAGAAAACCTTTACAAAATGGTGTCGATTATATCAAAGGGTATGTATTTTATTGTGGTAAAAAATTGTGTTATAGCGCGGCAAAGCTACTACTTTGTACTTGCGCAGTAGGTCCATTTTGCACATAAATCGCAGAATTATGCTAAACAATGATTTTTGACGTATTTATTTATTTTTCGTTTTTATGCTCTATTTTTAAATAAATAAATAATCAATTCATTTATTCAGGTAATTTACATACATACATTGCCATTTATCACAAAATAAACACAAATAAAACGCCAAAATTTAGATAAAATAAAATAAAATGCAATACGAAAAAAAAATGATAATTATGTCATAAACATTTTTCTTTTATAAAAAAATAAAAATAAAACGTAGCACCGCTAATATCTGGTAGATATTAGCGCTATATAGCTGATAATGGCCATAATCGAATTTGACGTATATTTTTGACATATTTATTTATTTTTCGTTTTTATGCTCTATTTTAAATAATAAATTCATTTATTCAGGTAATTTACACCCATTGCCATTTATCACAATATAATCTCAGAATAAACACAAATAAACCATTAAAATTAAAAATAAATACGAAATATATAATTAATTTGACATGCACATATTTTTCTTTTATAAAAAAATTAATGAAACCTAGCCCTTAATTTGAAAATAAAAATAGTCTTTCCCAGTTTGCTTTCTCAATTGGTTTATGTAAGTAAGCTCATCTATATTTTAATACCAACTGGTATAAATATATTTTTGGAAATAATACCTAAATCGAAGCTTTATTCTGTTTATATATTCTTTATCTTTATTCATACACAAAAACTGTTAACTTTATCGTAAAATGAAAATAACCAATAAAAGAGTAAACTAATAACAAGTTACATTTAAATAAAAATATAACTATAAATACAGATATCAAAAAGTTTTACGAGAAAACGCTATTATATGAAAATGAATTCGTTTAATATCAACCTATTTTATAATATTACCTTTTAAATGAGATAATATGGCGACTCGTTTTATTGCTACATCTCAAATATTTTCTTCACTGGGATTTTTCTGTTGGAAATTCTTAACAATATATTTTTTTTTGCAGCCAAGCAAATCAGCTGACTCAATATAAAAAGGTTTTATATTTTCCAGCATTTCAATTGAGTTAATCTGGGGTGTTTATTTAAATACAACGAGTTTTTTAAATAAAGAACATTTTACACATAGTCACATTATTGTAACTCGTATGTGTCATAATATTTAGGTCCTATTTTATTCAGCCTGTAGAGAAAAATAACTTCATCTATTATGAATCTCCCTTCTTGATTATATTTGAGTTCAATTTCATGCACTATTTGATATACGCGTGTGTTATTCCGGATCAACTGTATTCTAGGCCTCCCAATCTATTTGCAATTTCAAGCGAAGCTATCCAAAGATTTGTTGATTTCGGCCCGTTTTGTGGGTCAAAGTAAATAAGATTTATTTTGTTGTGACGCTCCTTGCTCGTTCTGTTATAGATAGAGCCTCTTATAATATTTTATACGAATCTGTAAGGTGCCTTGTGTTCCAGTTATTTGTACTGAAAACAATATTCAATTTTATGCTTCTGCAGTATCCAGAGCAAAGGTAGTTGATAAAATCATATTGCAAAAGGTTCATGCTTTTAGGGTTGCTGCAGGCTTGAAAAAAATTGCTTGGAATATTAGAACGACTGTTTGATTTTAGAAAGCTAATTCTAACATAATAATATCATGCCTGTTTTTTTTTCAGAATGGATAGGCAGAAATTTACTCATACTACATAAGTGAGAATTAATATAAAAAATATACGGGTGGAAGGGACACAGGCGCACGGCGCGCAAACGAAAACCACATAGTCAGTATATTAGTCTGAACCCACCCACATAGAATTTTTTCGTTTTCGTTATTAAAAAAAAAACTGCTGTTTCCTACAACAGCGCAATACCTACACTGTCAAAATGTATGGAACAGCTGATTTGAAAAAAAAAACAGCTGAATTTTTTTAGAAAAATTTCAGGGTTCAGAATGATGTACTGAGTATGTGGTTTTCGTTTTCGCGTCGGTGTCCCTACCACCCCGTATTATATTATAGGTTTTTATTGTCACATTGAAATTAAGATTATAATGCGATTTTGTTTATAAAGCCACCCTGACTATCATGAAAAGACCTAAAGAAATACGACATCAAATCCATAACTTTCACTTTGACCTCCTGTAAAATCTTCAATGCTTTTTATTACAGCATTATCTAGCACAGGATCAAAATACACCTGTAGACGTGCAATTTAATCAACTATTCTTCTTTAACCATCATATAACTTCATCGCTATCTGGTCTTCTCAGTTTACTAGCAGCATTGAAGCTTAGCAGCCCTAGGGAATGCTCGCGAGGGAACAGGCAGGGAACTTAATCACAAGTCGAGATTCTTTTGTTTTTTAATAGTCGAACATCCCGTGATTCAATAGTAAATGGCATTTTAATAGAGGCTACTTGAAAATAATTGTCTTGGTTATTTTAAGTAGACTTTATAGGTTTAATTGGTTTCATAAAAGTTATTTTGAAAGGGATTTTATGAGGAGTAACGCTCCTTGTGAATGAAATTATTTGTCTGGAGAAGTGGTGTAATTGAAGCTATTTCTGTCTTGGTTGAATTTTGATTTGGAAAGTTTGGGAGCTGATAAAATCGCAAAAGTTCGTTTTAGTATATTATTATTAGATATATTTTTTTCCAAAAACGTGTTTTTATGAAATTTTATTTGTAGACTAACTTTTGCCAGCTTCTTCGCTCGCGTTTTTTTTCGTAAAATTTCTCACGGAAACATAATATAGCCTATGACACCCGGGGATAATGTATCTTCCCATTACTGAAAGATTTTTGGGAATCGGATCTGCCGTTCCGAAGATTGCCCCATACATCCAGACTTACAAACATACAAACTTTACCTCTTTATAATATTAGTATTATATAATAGATGACTAGAATTTCACATAATCCACAGTACACAAGACGTGCACAGAGAGGTGTTCTATGGTTTATTTTGTATGGCAGCATTTATGCCGTGCGTTGCGTGGCCATGGGTATCAGTGGAGGTTCCAGACGGTTTTTTTTTTAAACCAACGATGCCGCACAGTAGGAATTTCTCATGTATCGTGGGTGTGTTTACAAACATTGAACGTATATATATATATAAAGGGAATAGAACCCGCGACACGCAGCGCAGCAGTTAATCGCTCAGTCACTGTGCCGTCGTCGTCATCGTCTTTCAGACATGTGCGAGGGAGGATACGTAACGAGAAATGTGTGTGAATAACCAATACATCCAACTCGAAGCATTTATTTCAAAATAAACGTGTAACTGGCACTTTTGAATAGTCAAAAACAAGCTACCTACAGTCACAGCACACTGCACGCAGCACTGTGAAATGACTATAGTTCCTCATTCCAAAGTCTATCTATATATTAAGGAAAAAGGGCAAGCAACTCCATGGTCGCTCTTTTTAAATCAAGTTAGGTCGACCGTACAAGTTCAAAATAATAGAAAAAAACAAAAGAAAGAAATGTCAATCATATTTATCGAATTCGGGGTCCTCCGGTACGGGTGCCTCAGGGATCTGGGTACTCAGGGACCAACCCTTACAAAGTCCACTACAGACTAAACAAAAGTAAATATTACGATAGCTATCACTTCTTTTAAATTACTCACCAATCACAGAGCTAGCTAGCTATGTGATTGGTGAGTTTTCCGCACATCACTGATGTAAACGCATCCTTATTCACAACAATTCAGTATTTGTCAGATGTCTTTATTTTACTAGAATTTATTCACCTACTATCGTTATTCATTTCTTTATGGAATCGCAATATGCATTTCGTTCATCTCAAACAGCAATAAAAACACCGGTGCAGTTATTATTTCAACAAGTTTATACTTCAAAATTGTCATAAAAATGAAAACAGTCCCGGAAAAGAGTTTATGTCTTCATAAAACACGTGTTTTCCTGATGCATATATATTTCAGATGGATGTTTCCGTAGCAATAAAAGGAAGACATAAAACTAGCCTTCCATCCAATCCGTTCAACTTTATGCATACGATTTGATTCATTTTTATTTCACTACTAGCCGTGCCCGTTTCGATTACATGGCTGTTTATTTTGAAGACTATGTACTTACGTAGCGCGCGCAAGGCAGGGCACCAGCGATATGGGCAAACGCGAGTAAATAGGCTGCTGGAGGCAGCCTGTACTGAGCGGTTCACACTGCAGGATGCCTGGAGTCGTGTCATATGAGGTCGCGATCCTCAGCAGTAAGGGAATAACAAAGAAGAGATGTAGGTACCTACAAGAAGTTGTAAGAGCATCTTTTGCACGGCTCCGGCCATTTTTAATAAATTGCCCAAATCATGGAATCTTGGATGGATGATCTTGCATGCAATGTATCGTGTACACCATGTCTAAATAAATAAAAATTTACTTACTTAATTAACTATTCGCTATTTTAAACACCTCCATAAAAGTTAGTTAATACAATCAACGCTAGTAAATGTAATGATTTTGGCCAGCCAAAATCATTACATTTATGCTAGGAAGTATTTTAAACGGAACGACGACGGCCTATCTGCTTTCAGCTGCATCCGGCTAGACGGAAACCGACGCTAAAATAATTGGATTTTGGCTAAGCATATTTTTTATTAAAAATAAAACAGCAAATACCACCACCGGCCTCATATGGCACACAGTTAAAATATTCCATTCGCACAATATTAAAAGAAATATAAAACCCTCAACAATATCCATTAAAACTATTAAAACCAGACCAGACCCATCACCACAACATTCGAGTTAAAAGATACATAATTTGCCTGAACCGCATGCAGGACAGAAAATAGTAGAGGCAGCACAAATTAATATGTGCACGTAAACCTCGACATTTAATGGTTTTAATGTGAACTTTTATATTTTAAACGTACTTGTGGTATGAAAAGCTTTGGAGCATAAAACTACTCCATTTGAGGGGTCCCGTACCATTTAAATATTCAGCAACGGAATTTCGTTTAGAAATTGCGACGTTCCATGTTGGCTTTTTGATACTTTTTAAGATGTATCGGCGAAATGTGAGCTTGTAATGGTTTTGGTAAGGTTTAATGTATGAGAGTAATTTAAGATTGACTGATTGATTTTTCAAGGTCTTTAATCATACATTATTTTATACAAGCTGCTTACAAATGATCTAGTTCTATTAGTTCACAATCAGGATTTATTTTGTTACATTGGCTAAATAAATCGCCTTTATAAACATCAAAACATGTTATTATTACCTTACTTTGAGTTGACTTAACTTATAATTATATTTATTTATTTCAACTATATAGGTACATTGTAATAATTAAAATGAAGGAAGTAGTGATTACAATCGAGCAACTTAAGAGTCTTCATGGAAAGAATGAGGATGACTTTATTCGATTTTTGACGTGACAACGTCTTATAATTCGATGGAGCCGGCTGCACGCACGAAAAAATGCAGTGTTACCTCGCTCTGAGGCGTTCCATTTAAGGCTTGAAGTGCAAGCGAGAGCGCGGAACGAGCGACAAAGAGACACAATCGGTGACATTGTCACGTTCAACTATCGTCAGTAAACCGACTTTACAGACAACCGTTTTTTTTTTGGTTTACCAGTTTGTTTTTGAATCTGTTCTGTGTGAATGACTACCTCGTTGGTCTAGGGGTGGAAGCGCAACTGCTGAGGGTCGATGACGCGTTGTGTTCCTCGCGCGCCTCAAAGAGATGTCAGCACAAACTGACGAGGTCCACTAGGACCGCTGCCTACCAGGTTTGCGGGTTTGTTCGAAAGAGTTACCGTGGCCCTTGGCTCAGGCAAGTGAAGGAACACGGGTGGGTTTTAGTCAGTAAGAGTCTGACACGCCCTCCCGCTCCACCCAGAGCGGGAGAGGTCAATTGATGATTCCTAACCCCAAAAAAAAAGGTCGGATAAAGTGTTATTAGGTTCTTCCATTAGGAATTTCTCAGTAGCAGCCACAGAGTCTGGATTTGTGCCCGGTAGATGGCAATAGGCTCACCCCCATTACATGGGACTTAAACATAACTGGCGAAATGTGAGGGTACACCCCAGTCTTACTTTTTAGGGATTACAGGGGTGATATTATGTTATGTTTCTATTAATATTAATGCTTTTTGGAATCGAGTTTCATGTAGAAACAAAATATTCTACTTTCTGATTTTCTGAAATTCGGTTGTTGTCTTTATGAGCAAAAACAAGATTAGCCTGTGTTTATGTAAGCTCACTCGCTTATAGCCGAAGCAAAGTCTAGAATATTCTCACTCTCATCTGAATTGTTTGAACTCGAACGTTACTGTTCTATCTATGATAGAAAATATGTACGGATCGCAACTGCAAACTGGCTGTTGATTGCATAGGTATTTCAATATTTTTATCCTTCTGCGTCAGAATGTATTCTTCCGCAGAATGCCCTATAAAAGCAAAGAATTAACTCCCGACTACTGAATATTAAAGCCGTATTCATTCAACGAATACTTACAGAACTATAGTTATACAGAAAACAGAACGCTGAAGGTACCTCCACGATTAAACGAGAAAATGTTTCTGTTCCACCCAAAAAATACGGTAATTATGTGCACTCGACTCAACGAGCGTATGCAGTATTTTTTTTGTACAACAAAAAAAAACTTTAATTTTTTGTTACTTTCATCCGGTTGTTTGCAGAATGTGGGTTACCCGCTTTGCATACGCTGTTAAGAAAGCTTTAAATAAATGTGTAACGTAAGTTTTTGGCTTTTGAGATTTTCTTAGGTATGAGATAAGCTATGGTTGGCGCCATTGTGGAGTTTTATAAAATTTATCGTATTTTAGCAGTAAGGATATTTTCACTGGCTGTCATTTGTAGATATTTGACTGTAGATTTTAGGGCTTCTATTTCTCTGTAAGTTTTACTGTTACGGGTAGTAGCCCGACAACGCCTGGTAGGACTGGGTGACACACTTTCGGGCCACTCATTACCTGTAACGACTGTCAAAGATCTACAAATAACAACCAAGACCAACGGCTTAACGTGCTTTCCGAAGCACGTAGGTAACTCGGTATGTAATGGATAGTTACCCAACCACATACCGACCTAAGCAAACGTGGCTTAACCTGAAGATCGCCCCGTGCGGCTGTTATATTTAGCCATGAGTTCCACTTATTGTGAATTAGAGGAATTGAATAAAGGTAGAACTCTGCTAGCTTAACTACTACTAGAATTAACACTGATACAGACAGTACCTACAGATTCCTAATAAGAGCTCATATCAAGTCTGTCTGTGTTTCGTAGTGATTATAGAATTAAATCCACAGAGTTACGCTTTGTACCGTCTTAAGGACCAGCTGTACCCGTTTGCGGGTTGATATGACGGTATAAATTAATTCTTGCGAGCAAGCAATCCTTAAAGTATTTCATAGTTATGTGGGTATTTTGGGAGCCTTTATGATAATATTCTAGTTGCCTTTAAGATGTTCAAAGCAAATTGGGTTGTTTATTTAAATATTATTAAATAGGAATATAATCATCGTTGCTTCGTTGGCCTAGTGGATGCAAGTGCAACAGCTTAGCATGAGGTCTTGGTTTCGATTCCCAGGTTGGGCAAAGTGTGATTGAGTTTATCTATCACGAATTTCTCAGTAGACAGCCACGGAGTCAGGAGTTGTGCCCGGCTGATGGCAATAGGCTTGATCAATTTTACATGCGAATTAAACATAACTGTCGAAATATATGTGTACACTACAAACCTTCGAGAAAATACAGGCGTGGTATTATGTTATTATTATGTTTCACTATACAGATGGCTGGACTAAAGTTATTATTCAGCTGTACGCGTTTATGGGTTGATATGACGATATAAATTAATTCCAAGCCTATTACGAGGCAACCCTTGAAGTATGTAATAGTTTTGAAGGTACTTGGGGAGCCTCAGTTTTAATAGTTTAGTTGCCTCATAAGACGTTTAAAGTAAGTAAGGATATAGTATCGGATCTATTACAGGATTACTATACAGGAATTTGATGCGGTTTTCATGATTTTGAGTATTTATTTTTCCGAAATATGTTTATGACATAACATAACATCACGCCCGCACTCCCTAAAGGGTTAGGCAAATTTCGGCAGTTATGTGTTAGTCCAATGTACTAGGAGTAGTAAATTGTACCAGGGGGTAGTACATTGTACCAGGGGGTAGTACATTGTACCAGGGGGTAGTACATTGTATTAGGGGGTCGAGCCTATTGCTATCAACTACGCACAAATTCAGAATCCGTGGCTGCTACTGAGAAATTCTCTAAGGAAAACCCCACTTTTCCAGAACATACACTAATAAAGAAACATTGAAAATAAAAATAATCGTCTAGTCTAGAGCAAAGTTAGTGATCGATGATTTTTAATATCAACCATTATTTTGTAGTTTTCTGTTTACAAGTAGATATTAATACCCAAATTAAACACTATTTATCCTTCCAAAGAAACCAAGCTTAAATCGAAACTTAATTGTGTTAACCCGCAATTTATGACTGTCTTAGTGTCTAGACTAAAATTCAAAATCATTACATCGACTAATGGCTAGTTAATAATCACTTAGCGAATAATTTAACAATAATTTAGCTTTTACCTAAACTTGGGATCTATAATGAGAATATAATAATCTAAGTAAGTAAATCGTATGTAGACAAGATGAGCCATGCGTTGCGAACGGATTGCAACGCATGCCACAAGTTCAACGAATACATATCGTCGATCAAATTCGCCTCGGCGACGAATACTCACAGTGAGCACTCAAACTACTACCACAGACTATACACGTTGATACCCCGTTCCTGACAATGCTATGACACCTGCGTGCGTCATTTGTTTCCGCTTATGTGACTACCTTTTGTCGAGGTGATTGGTGACATCATCATCTGCCTAGCCTTTTACCAACTATGTTGGGGTCGGCTTCCAGCCTAACCGGATGCAGCTGAATACCAGTATTTTATATAGAGCGACTGCCTATCTGACGGCCACAACCCAGTTATTACCATTGCTAACTGAGTTCTGGCCGAGGGTTTACCCAGGTAAACCCTTGGTAAGACTGGCTGTTAGACTTTCGGGCCACTGACTACCTGTAACGACTGTCAAAGATCTACAAACGACAGCCGGGACCAACGGCTTTACGTGCTTTCCGAGGCACGGAGAAAACTCGGTATGTTATGGATGGTCACCCATCCACGGAACAACCTAGGCAAGCGCGGCTTAACCTAAAGATCGACCCGAGCGGCTGTTATTTTTTAGCCACGAACTTTGGAGATTGGTGATATGTACATAGCAATTTCTTTCATTTGTTTTCTTTGTAATCGCTGCCTGCAACACGCCTTTTATCAAACACGTAGGTCGTGGCAAACGAGGTTAATCAATCGTAGCACATTGCTTGTGATCTCTCTGTACCCGGGTTCATCAGTTTCATCATGTTGATACACGTTAATCTCCACGAAACATGACTCTATGATCGAAAATTCTCCACTAAGATACCACAAGGATCATTAACAACTAATCTATGTTCTTACTTCCATCAAAGCCTACAGATTATCAGCTACAAACCCGTCAGTTACTCCTACAATCTTGATACAATGATACAAAGGTAAGGCTTAGGAGTGTACCAACAAAGTTGGTGTTGACATCGTCGGGGAGTTCTGATTGCTCCACTAAGCCTACAGTTTCGTACTCAAACTGATACTCTGCAATTAAAATGTCCTTACGTTGATTTTTTTTTTTACGGTGATGAGATTTGCTATGTCATTGCTTAAAAGGGTGATATAAAAATAAAATGAATAATAATGACGATTGTGAAACCTAATAATTTTAAAAGACTAACCATGGAGTTTCTTGCCGGTTCTTCTCCATAGGAAATTACCAACCCAAACCGTGTTCGACGTTTTATAAGTGGCCATGTGGGCGTATGTGAAATAAAATATTTAGAAATTGAATGTTTTTATGCAAACTCCGCAAACAGAAATGTACATTGTAAAGATTGATATATGCAACATACAATATCACATTACGCTTGTTTAAGAATAAAGTGTTACGCAGATGATGTATCTACATACAGTAAGTCAACATTAAACCATGATGTTAAAGTCCCACTAACAGGGGTGAACCTATTGCCATTAGCGGGAAACAAATCGAAACTCCAAGCTGATACTGAAAAAAATCTGGCGGAAACACCCAATAACACTTTGCTCGACCCGGATATCGATCGAGAACCTCTTGCTCAGCAGTAACCCGTCTTATGAAAACTAGCCAAAAAATTACTGTTGACATTAATATTATCAAGTTAACCAATACTATTCCTGACTTTAACAAACTTGAGCAAAACAAAGAGCGGATGGCATTTAATATTTACTTTCAATAAAGTCTTTAACATCGTCCCGATGAAAAGCAAGAGTTAATTCATTTTAATATTGTCGTAACAGTATAATGTTTTGAAGGAATTGACGAACAATCTGACTCAAGCTAAACTAGAACAATTCTGAATTTATTAATACACCCACGGAGGTTTTAGTACAGCTTAAATTTTTATGAACATAAATTATGGTGAGACACACTAGATCATTTACTACGAAGTTCTTGCAAATGCTCGAAGGGAGGAGCTCGTGGCCAAATAATAACAGCCGCTGGGGTCGATCTTCAGATTAAGCCGCTCTTGCCTAATCCGTGGATGGGTGATCGCCAATTACATACCGAGTTTCCTCTTTGCATCGGATGCGATTTGGTTTATGTCACTGGTTTCGGTCAATGAGTCCCATGGCAGTGACTAGTGGCAAATTCCAAACCTGTTCTCTCATCTTTTTCGGCAATCGCTGTCATGACATGCGTATTAATAATAATTGAGCATGCACCTCGCGGCCAAGCTGTTACAAGTAAATGAGCACCCACCTTTACGTTGATGAAGTTAAGAAAAATATTCTCTGATAAAAATGTTACGTAAATGTAATGAAGTTTATTCTTGTTTCTTTTTCATACTCACGATCATGATTAAATTCCGTTCCAGGAAAGTAAGAAGTTGTCATCTCGCTGAACTTTAATAATTCAACAGAGTATAAACGTTGATACTGTGGTTTTATGAAACCTCTATTTGACGTTAATTATGTTCGAAGAAAAGACATTATTAATTTATAAGGCTCTAGGCTAAGAAAAAACAGACGTACCGTAATAGGTTAAGCTACGATTGCCGAGGTCGTTTCGTGGATGGGTGACCATCTGTAACATACCAAGACCCCTGTGTGTCTAGAAAACCATGTTAAACAACGGTTTAGCATGCTTCTCAAAGATCCGTTGATCCTGGTTGTCATTCCTAGATCTTTGACGAGCATTCAGAGGCACGAAGCTCTGAACCAGAACGTATCTTACTAAGGAGTAGCATGTTCATCATCTGCCTAGCCTTTTCCAACTACGTTGTGGTCGGCTTCCTGTCTAACCATATACAGCTGAATACCATTATTTTACGTGGGGCGACTGCCTATCTGACCCCCACAAACCAGTTAGTACTTGGTATAATTATAACCCTTGGTAAGACTGGTTGTCAGACTTTCGAGCCACCGACTACTAATAACGACTATCAAATACATGTAAAGAAGGAGTATCATGTAACCCATGTAAAAACAAAGTTTTCAGTTGCATCCGGAAATCCCAATATAGTCGGAAAAAGGCTAGACAATTTAAAAAGAGAAGTTGATTCACAGAGATGTTACCAGGAACACGGCTTATCAAGAGATTTAAAGTGTACATAATCCCACTGCAATGGAAAGGACTTGCTTTTGCCTTTCGCTTTGCTTGGAACTGCTAATAAGACTCATCCCAGAACATTCCGTAAAATTGAGACCACATAAACCAGCGGTGGAAAATGTAGTGAGGAAAATGTTGAATATGAATGTAGATGGCTATAAGAGAGGAGGAGAATAGAGGAAGACCAAAGAGACGATAGATGGACTGTGTGACGGATGATATGGTAAGAAGCTAGGTGTCTGCTGCGATGACGAGGAATAGGAAAGTATGGAAGAAGGTGACATGCTGCACCGAAACCAAATAAACTGGCATAACGGCAGGACAATGATGATAAACTAGCATTCCCTACAACTTTTCTCCTCAGAAATGTAACATGAACTAGCTCATGAATACCAAGAAGTCACTCCTTAAGAACAATCCCATTTGAATCTAGATCTTCAATACAGGCTTAGATACCATTCGTTTTTACAGCTTCTATACACCCAAAGGTGTACTAGTTTCTTTACAATTTCGTATCCAATTGTTATTGTTCTGATATCAGGGTATTATTACCATTATCCCCATTGTCTTGTAAAACCGTTATCTTCGACCTTAGCTGAATTTACATCTTAAGTTTCTGCAGCAAGGTTTAAATTCCACCAGCAGCAAAAACTCTTAGGTGTTAGAGAGATCCACTAGTAGGATATGAAGTAAGAAAAATTCCTCGTCGTTGAATTTAGAAAAGATTTCTGGTTTTATCTGTAGAGCTTCCTTTATTCCGTACGGCACGGACAGACAATTTCTCGTCTTTTGTACATAAAATTTCTTATTGTTGATCTACGAATGAATATTTAATTATTTGTTCGCTGAACAAGAATAAGAATTGGATTTTTTGTTGATGGGTACTCTATCAGAAGGTAAAATATTGAACTGATGAAGACGTTTGTTTGTCGTTTAATCATTCAAAGGTCTATTCTGGAAGGTTATATACCAATCGGTTCAAATGTAATCATTGATTAGGCAATGATAATTATGCTGTAATGAGATTAGAACTTCAAGAGATGTTGGCACCATTGTGTGTCGGTTTTGCTAGCCTTACTTTGAGTACCGTAAAATAGGTTGTAATATTACTTACAAATAGTTACATAACATCACATCTGTGATCTTCAATGAGTTAGATAGAGGTGTATCTATATTACATCCGCATACCGTCAGTTATTTTATAGTCCCCTTTATATACATGGCGGACATATTGCTACAACTAAGAAATTCCTGATAGAAAAACCCAATAACACTTACACGTCACTAGTCGCATTAAAAAAACTACACACAAAAACATATTAACATAACATCACGCCTGTAATAGCCGAAGGGTTAGGCAGAGGTGTACCTAATAGAACACCCACATTTCACCCGTTATGTTTAAGTCCCATGTAATAGGGGCGAGCCTATTGCTATCAACCGGGCATCCAGAATCCGTGGCTGCTGCTCAGAAATTACTTATGGAAAAATGGGAATCGACCCCATGACATCATGTTCAAACCACCAGGCCAACGAGGTAGTCAACATATTTTATTCATACAATAAACAAATTATTATGCGGTGTTGTGACTGTCCGCCTTCTCATCCCACGTCAAATCAACTAAACCAAAATACATAAACAATTCCGCCTACGCTATCAACTAAATAATCTAGCTTCAAAACACCAGTCAGACAAATATGTACATGATTCATCTCAAAGAAGATTCAATGCAGCAGGACCAATTATTGAAAGTAGAGCGCACGAAACAGCAAACGATGACAAAGAACAGATAGTTTAAAATAACCATTGACTTTCACGTTGAATTCCAGAATGTCGTCCTGGTGTACGTTGACACAAAGGTGGGAATTTGTGGGTGCATACGGGTACAGAATGTTAGCAGGCACGTGGCCATTATATACCTAAGGAGTATCCTTCCAAATTCTAAGTGGGTGAGCAAACTTATCAGGTTGAAACTGCACTAGAATTCCTGAGTCTTAGGCTATGTAAGGTTGTTAATGCTAACGTGCTTGTTCGCTGTTGAGCTTAGAATTTTGGTGAGGTTATTTTGAATGGAAATGGAGTGTGGTGTCTCTTGTTTTGGCTATGCTTGGAATCGGGGAGTTTATTAGTGATGTGATAGAAGATAAAAATATAATATATGAGAATTAACACTATGATAAACATGGTTTTAATTCTTAAAACAGCATTTTCGGGTTTACTTTGAGGTTCCAAGGGTGCCAACAGGCTTTTTCACTAAGGCACTGCTGTCCGTCCATCTGTATATTTTAATATTGTAACCATAAATAATAAAGTTAAAAGAAAATAATGGGTCCCCCATACATGAAATGGGTTAAACAGTGTGTTAAACATTCAACGCCGTCCGACTCGCACTTGGCCAGCAGTAAACTAGTACATAAAACAAAACACAAGTTAGCAAACATCTTGTGTCCCACACAGTGTCCAAAACAGGACCGTTTCAGAAAATCGATGACTCTCCAAAAGTTGGTCGGCAATACAAGTTCCTAGACCAATTCTAGCCTCCAGAGTTTTCTAATCAAAATTATTAGCACGTTTTTGGCACAGTTTTGGGTCAAGCGGTGCTGTTGAAGGCCGGAATAGATTTTCTGAACAGGGATTCTGTTTTACGAGTTTAACGCGTAATATGTTTTGGTAGATATCAAATTCACTTGAAGAGTGTGGGTGGTTTCAAGGCACGGATTATTTGATTAATTGTCGCGCTACTATATCAAAGGAGGAGGTAATACGGTACCGCTGTGTGGAATATGAGTGGCATTATAGTATGTACCCGAGGGAATTAGTCATTTGAACATTTCGAGGATGTTTGATGCAGGATGTGACGTAATTTTTTTAAGTACTAAGTGTAAAAATCTAATTGAGTATCACACAGTAACATTATAAAGTCAAAATACAAAAGTAGGTAAAGAAATTGAATATTTAGGTCCAATTCCTTTCGAAGTATTCCACGTCAGCTTAAACTTGGCGTTGGACTACACAAAATTGGACTCGTGACTACGTCACATTGAAATACTAGTCTTTTTAAGCCGAAATAGGTAGTTCTTAAAGAAAAATACTGTCGAAGTCTTGAATGAAGAGGGTTAAACTTGTCGGTGACGTCTTTTTAATAGTGAGCTGTCTTTAAAGTGGAATTATAGGAGATATGGGTCGGTAACGCAACGGTTAAGAAGTTCGGGTGAAGAATCTATTGATGGACGCGATATAAATGTTAATGAATAAGATTTGTTAATAATAATTTGAAGGAAACATAATTATGTAAACTAAGTTGGTATACACTTTTAGACTTAATATTAACTATCTGTCATATTGTGTCAGCAAATTTTTTTTTTTTTTTACCTTAGCCTATATTGTCCCACAGCTGGGCAAAGGCATAGCTTTCCAATCTTTTTTTTTTTTGGTTTTCTCCAGCCAATCTCTCAGACTGCTGGGTTGAAGTTTATGCGATTGGTCGAGCCATATCTGTAGAATGTATCAGGACCGATGGGCCAGGGTTCGCACGCAGTAGGTGCCAGAAGACGGGCTTTGTCGCCGAAGGAGGCCTAAAAAAGGCTGACTTGACGACTAGGCGTTTGTGAGAGATTGGTCGGAGAATTAAAATGTATCATTAAAAAGTTAAAATTATTTATACGAGTACCTAATACCCAAAGTAACGAAAACATATCAACTGGTAATTTATTAAAAAAAATATGTACATCGTGAACATAAAGTCTATTTTGAAACATTATTAGTCATCGAAGCTGAAAGCTATCGTCTGTTTTTTTTTAAATAATAAAAGCTATCATCGTCTGCCTAATCTTTCACCAACTATTGGGCGTGGCTTCCAGTCTTACCGGATGTAGCTGAATACCAGTACTTTACACGGAGTGACTGGCTATCTGACCTTCACAAGCCAGTTAGTACTGAGTAATACGACACCCCTTGGTAAGACTGGTTGTCAGACTTTCCGGTCACTGACTACCTGTAACGACTGCAAGAGATCCACAAATGACAGCCGGGACCAACGGCTTCACGTGCTTTCTAAGGCATAGAAGAAATTAGGTATGTAATGGGTGGTCACCCATCCACGAGCCAACCTAGGCAAGCTCGGCTTAACATGAAGATCGATCCGAGCGGCTGTTAGTATCTAGCCACGAGCTCCTCTTTATATTAAAAGCTATATGAAATAAAATAAATTCTCATAGAAGAACTTTTAAAACTTCCATGACTCACACTAGAATAATTTTCCTTTCAAAAATCTTCCCAACTCTGTCCACACTACGTTGGTTCTGCTCTGGGGTTCTATCAAATTTATTTCCTCTATTACAAGTGAGCCCAAGTTCCTTTTAGAAGTTTTTTATTTTTTATTTTTCCACCAACCTTATTATCTGTGAATACAATGAGCTAATGTACAGTTCTGTTAAAGTTTCTAGTATATGTACACGATTCAGAAACTTGACTTCGTTTGGCCCGAACGATTGTTTTCTTTGTTGAAAATGTGACCCAATTTCCTTTTGTTATTTTAAAGGTATCTTTATTTTCATGATTCATTTATAAGAGGTATATCCGATCGGATCAATGGTTTAGTTTGATGTTTCAGATTTTCGTTCGGCTTACGGATTTTCGGATGAAGAGCTCATGATTAAGGGCTCTGTTTGAAATGTTTCATATTCGAAAAACGTCCATTTGTGAATTCACATACATGAACATTCTTAATTATATTGCGTTGTCTGTTATACTTTAACTTTGTTACAGGCCACAGATTAGCTTATTTAAAAATAAAAAGATTTCTAGTCTCCTGCCCGTCATATATAACTAATTGCACCCTCCCGGATTTCAATGAGGCAAAGGACAGAGCTGTTCAGATCGCTACGTACTGGTCAGACAAAATCTGAGTCGTCGATTCAAGAAGAAGAAAAAAAAAAATTTATTTAGAATCACTTGGTTCTGGAATATAACATAACATAATGCCTGTTATCCCCGAAGGGTTAGGCAGAGGTGTACCTAATAGGACACCCACATTTCGCCAGTTATGTTTAAGTTCCACGTAACAGGGGGCGAGCCTATTGCCACCAAACATAATCAGTATATAATGCTCCCACTGCTGGGCAAAGGCCTCCTTTCGATGAGAGAGAGTGGGCCGTAACGTACAAGTGGACCCAGTGCGGGTTGGTGAATATCAGGTCTTCGTATATTCATACACGAAATCTCTTAAGGGGACATTATACTCATCATTATGAACAACTTTTACTATGGGACCAACCCTAAAATCGCGAAAAAAAACAGCTGTTCCATCCATTTTGACGAGTTATGCGAACATAATTGTAGGGAACAGCTGATTTTTTTTTAACTCAGTGTTGGTCCCATAGTAAAAGTTGTTCATAATGATGAGTACAGTGACCCCTTAGTGTATGAACAGATAGACTTTATATTTCTGTAATAAGACTTTTTGTTATTTACAGCCTTATTCTTCAGAATCAACAAAAACAGGCAGTCTAAAAAGTATTTGTATTGTTTCATCAAACTATCACTTAAAAAAACAACTTCAAAAGTAAAAGCAAAAACAATTGATACAATTGTAACTAAGCGTCTATTAGTAGAGTAAATACGTATACATCAAACAATTATTAAAGAGTAAAAGATATCTTTTGAATTAAAACGTCCCTCGAGTTTCACTTATTTCAATAAACAATTCAAATCTAGGCTCCTTGATATCTCTTGAAATAATTTAGGTGTCAGTTAATTGTAGGAGCTTTTTAATCATGAATCTTTTAAGAATTAATGTACTTCGGAATTCAATTACGTTAAGGTGCAAGACCTTGGGAATTGCATTATGAAAATGATTTAAAATACTTTTTTGTACCTGTGGTGAGTAAACAAAAGGTAATGCTGTCGTCGTCATCGTCTGCCTACTATGGTGCGGTCAGCTTCCAGTCTAACCGGATGCAGCTGAATACCAGTACACACGGAGCGACTGCCTATCTGACCTCCACAACCCAGTTAGTACTGGGTAATAGGATACCACTTGGTAAGACTGGTTGTCAGACTTTCGGGTCACTGACTAGTTGTAACGACTGTTGAAGATCTACAAATGACAGCCGGGACCTACGGCTTATCGTGATTTCTGAGGCACGGTAAATAAAAAGTACGATAAAAGAAAACATTATTAATTTTTAATATGATCTCTTTTTTAAGCTCTCAGGCATACTGTCAGAAAATTCAATAATCCTGAGAGCTCTCTTTTGTGCATAATTCTTCCATTGATCAATAACTTCCATCATTTTATATGTAATAAAGTGTACAAACAGAACATTATGTTACATGAACAGCATCGTTGGCGAATTTTTAATAATTATATGAATTTACATCTTTACTTTACTGCCGATTTTCCAGTCATCAGATAACTTTTATCTCAGAAATAAATGTTGGTTTGAATTCCGAATTTTCTTAACTTTTCAAATTCATCATAATTTATTCCTCAGACACCTCAAGTTAGGAGCTCGTGGCTAAATAATAACAGCCACTAGGCTAATAAATATTTTATCATTGATCATAAACAATCAGCCCCTAATTATGGATTATTCCTACCCTGACTCAAAAACCTAAACTGGTAGCGTGTTAGGGTAGGAATTTGAAAAAAAAATATTCCTAACCTAACCCTGTGCCTAACCTGACCCAAAACATCATTCCTAACCTAACCTGAATTGCGATATACGGGATGGAAGGGAAACCGACGCGAAAACGGAAACCACATACTCGGTACATCATTCTGAACCCCCCACATAGAAATTTATCGTCGGTTATTAAGAAAAAATTCCATAATAAAGTGCAATGAAAATTTCTAGGTACTGTCTTAAGCTATCACGGTTTATAACTAAACTTACTCTGTAACTTACGGGATATCATCCGTGATCATCATTGTCATCACGTGATCATGGCGCTTACAACAGCGTCGAAATATCGGGAGCTCACAATAAATTAATAACCACGGAAGATATCCTGTAAGTGACAGTGTACCTACGTTTAATTTTTAGGTACTTCATACAAAAACCCTTTATTAGTGAAATTCAAATTCAAATTCAAATTCATTTTATTTGCAAAAACATGTGTAGATAATATACATGGTATGATGCTTATTATAGGTGTTACAAGTGATTCTTTGGCTCAACATGTTTGACCATGGCTGGTGTACAAATTAGTTGGGAACTACCATAACTTTAAAAACAAAAATACAAGAACAATAATATAAATAAATCAACAATTAACATTAAAAAAAAAAAAAATAGGTAAATTAGTCATTCAATTCAAAATAAATAGAATTTATTCAGCAAGTATATTTAGAGCGATTTGTCATTTAAAAATTCATTGACATTATAGTAGGCTTTTTCTGTCAGTATATTTTTTAATGTTTTCTTAAACTGGTCTATATTTAGGTTTTTTACACATTTAGGAATATAATTATAAACTATCGGGGCTCTGCACACTACGCTTTTATGCAGTAGCGCTGTCTTAGCTGGCTGAACACGAAGTTTACTATTATCCCGGCGATTTCGTGTTACAATGTCCGATATTCGAGGAAACAAATGGGGGTTATTTCTAACAAATAAGGCGATTTCTAAAATATAAAGTGACGGCAGTGTGAGGATTTTATGCTTTGTAAAAAATGGCTTACAGCTCTCAGTACTTTGGATACCGAACATTGCACGTATGCAACGTTTTTGCATTTTGAATGCCATATCTTTATTTGATGAGTTGCCCCAAAAGATAATGCCATATCTGAGGACAGATTCAACAAGTCCATAATAAGCCGAGAGTAGCACATTAGTGTTGATAGATGGAGCTAGTTGGTACAAAGCATATGCTTGACTACTGATTCTTTTACATAGTGCGTCAATGTGTTCTTTCCAATTTAGTTTACTGTCTATAATTATGCCGAGAAAACGAGCATTAGATACTTCATTTATAGTGTAATTATCATGAATTAGATTTACATTTAATGGATTATGCAATCTTTGTCCAAAGTGCATTATATTTGTTTTTGATAAATTTATTTTTAAATTATTATTATCAAGCCAAGAAATTATAGATGTCAGTGAATTATTTATGTCAGATTTATAACTATTCATGTCCTTACATGCAATTGAAACTGTACTGTCATCAGCAAATAATGTCATATGTTGAGTCGTTGCCTTTGGCAAGTCGTTAATATAGATAATAAACAACGGCGGCCCCAGCACACTGCCTTGAGGAACACCGTATATGACATTTTTCTTCACGGAGCTGAATGTTTCTTCTTTTTTTGTTTTAGGATTCACTTTAGTTATTACTGTTATCTGTTGTCTATTCGTTAAAAAGGATCTAATTAAATCTAAAATATTGCCCCTTATGCCGTATGCGTCAAGTTTACTGATTAGTATATTATGATCTACATAATCAAAAGCCTGTGACATATCGCAATAAATGGCACTAACTGGAACCGTTTTGTCAACGTAGCCGATAATATTTTGGATGAATTCATAAATGGCCATATTTGTGGTTTTATTTTGTCGAAAGCCCTTTTGTTCGTTGCATAAAATTTTGTTTTTTTCTAGATATGAATTAAGTTCGCCATAAAGATATTTTTCGAAAATTTTTGAAAATATTGATAATAGTGCAATAGGCCTATAATTCACCATTGACTGTTTGCATTCTTTTTTGAATAAAGGTTTTATAATTGATAGTTTAAGATCTTGTGGAAATATTCCAGTTGATATCGACAAGTTCAGAATGTGACTCAGGTGATGGCATATGTCCTCATTCACTGCTTTAATTATTTTAGTAGAGATACCATCATATCCTACACTATTGGTATTTTTTAGGTTGTTTATAATTTTATTAATCTGGTTGGGTGAACTTGGTGCAAGAAACATTGAATTTAATCGGTGATTAATTAAAGACGTTACTTTTTTTCCGGCACCCGGAAGGGGGTTGACTTTTTCAATAAAGTAATTATTAAACGCATTCGCTATTTCTGTTGGATTATTAAGGACGTTGTTATCATCAATTTTTATGTTATCAATGGATTCTTTTGGGGTGTTACCTCTCGTTTTGTTTATAATCCGCCACGCTGTTTTAGTTTTATTATGAGACGTTATTATTTTATAGTTATTTTGAGCACGTTTTGTTAACTTTATAATTTTTTTAAATAACTGACAATAATTTAGGTACTTTAACTTGTTATCTTTTGTTGAGTTTAGTCTGAATTTCCATAGCAAATCCTTTTTCTTTCGGCTGCAAATTTTTACACCACGTGATACCCACTTTGGTTTATGATTGACTTTTATCAAAAATTGGGTTTGTGGAAAACAAAGGTCGTAAAAAAGTTTAAAATCAGCTATAAAGTGTTGATAAGCCGTGTTTGGGTCATCAGTGAGGTAAATATCTGCGAAAGATAAGCTCTTAATACACAATTTAAATTTATCGATATTTTCTGTGCTATAATTGCGTCTTTTTGTACGCCAATAATGCAATGTCAGATTTTTTTTAACAGGAACTTTGATTAATTGGGCGGTATGGTCCGAAAGACCTAATTCCAAAACTTCAGATTTACATCCCTTTTTAAAGTTATGTGCAAAATTATCAATACAAGTTTGGCTGGCGAATCTGGTCGGTTCATGTAAAGCCAATTTTAAATTATAATTCAACAGTAAACATTCAAAATCTAATGTTACATTATTGCGTTTCAGAACATCTATATTAAAATCACCAGTAATTATAATATTTTTACAATTCAATTTGTCAATATAAGTCAGAAGTTTTTCCAGTTTATGGAAGAACGTATATAAGTTATTTTGTTTAGGTACCCTATATACACAAACAATAATAATTTTATAGTCAAGAAGTTCAACTGCGCACCCTTCTAATATACAGTCAAGACAAAATTTGCGGATTTCTGGTATTTCCCTAAATTTATGTTCTTTTTTAAGTAAGATACATGTTCCTCCTCTTTTACTATTTGTTCTTCCGTAAAATGAAGCCAAATTATAATTTGGTAGGTATAAATTTGACTCAAATCCTGCCTTCACAAAGTGCTCGGTAATACATATGGCGTCCACCGTTTTGTTACTGTCTGAGAGTTCTTCTAAGTTTACACATAATGCATCAGATTTGTTAATTAAACCTGCAATATTCTGGTGTAAGATATTCATATATTTCTCAGAGAAAAAATTGGCTGTCGGTATCTTTTTCATTTATTTCAGGAGAGTTTATAATGATGTAAGGTTCAGTATGTATTCTACTATTATTGGGTATTTTGTCAAACTGACCAAATGAGCACAAATCAATTACGATTCTATTCATAATGCCGTCGTATATACCTTTCATTCCTTGTATTTTGATTTTTCCTGTTGTGTTGGAGAACATGTCTAGTGATAGCTCACTATTGCTGTCAAATAGGTAGGCGTAGTCATTAATTTGTAGATCAAGGTAAAGCAGATTATTGAACATCTCCACTTTAAAATTGTAAATAGGTGCTCCTGTTATATAGGTCGGTAAACAGATAATACTATTGGTGTGGGCCACCTTCTGGAACGATTCTCTTATCATATTTATCATGTATATGTAATTTCTCTCAGCTTTTATGTCATTTTCTCCTATGAAAATGATACAGTAATCATTATTGGTAAAGTCTTTCAATTTATTTTCTATGTTGCAGAGGAGTTCCTTTATAGTTCCATTTGGTACAAAATAATGGCAAAAATCGAAGTAGTCGGAGAAGACGTCTTCAATCAAAGATAAGTGCCCTGCAGGTTTGGTGCCACTGCTTAGAATGCATAATTTATTCTTTTGTTTAGTTCTTGCGATGATATCTGCCAGCTCTTTTTTACTATGTTGAGGTTTATTACCATTGACGGATTTAGATGAGTGTACCTCATTTAAATGGTTTGCTGACTGCGCATTGACGCGGCAAGAAATTTGAGTCTCTTTATCAAGCATAATCTTCGGGATTTGGGGAATGTAATCAATAGATGGTTTAGCTGGATCATTATTTAGATTATCGTTTGGAGAACTCGTCTCAGTTTTGTTATGAATCAGTATTTTGGTTTTTCGAACTGATTTCGGTGTCCTTCTTTTCCTCTCAGGTGATAAGCATACTTGTTTATATGTATTGATAGTTTTTACCGATTGTTGAAGATCCGACTTGAGACGAAAGTTTTCGCTATTTAGGTTTTCTATTTCTAGATGAGCGCTTTGTAGCTGTGCCTTAAGTAATTCAACTTGTTCACTCAAATCATTTATTTCCCCACTATTGTTATGCAAGCTATCTGGTATACTCATCATTGTAGTATCGAATATGTTTTTGTTACTGCTACTTGTCACGTTGGCAAGGTCATTTAATGAGCTTGTTCGACAAATTTTACGAAAGGTAATGTTGTTGCTTTCTTGATCCATTTTTAAATAGTTAATGTACCGTCACCGTAGCGCCCTCTGTTGAGTTCTGCTAGTAACTGTACGGATATAAATTCCTGTGAGTGTGTTAGTCTTTGTTTAAATTTTTATGATTTAGAAATCATACAAAAAGACAATCATTAGTTGAGGATCGAGCCTGCGACAACTTGTTCCAAACCTGTATGTCGGCTCGTGTGGGCATTCAGCCACGGCGAAGTTTACTTTGCTGACGAAATTTTGGTATACTTTCTAGGAGGTTTTAGTTTCAAATATAGTAAATCCGTTACTGTGACTCATGTCTTTGGAATTTTTTCCATGTTTGATGCATTGTTTGACGAATAATAGTCACTTATGATGTAAATATTCACTTTTGCCGACACTGTACGCGCACTTCGAACGATTTTTGTAGCATAAATTAGATTGTTTTGTTGGTTAGATCACTTAATTTGGGTTTATAGTTTTGTATTGTTATTTTAATTCATGATGGTTTTTTTAAACACTGTAGTGAATATTAATGTTTGATAACACTTCCACACGTGTACTGATACTTTAGACACATAATAACCAAAGATTTAGAATATATAATTGCGTTTTACTATTTTTAAATTAAAAAAAAAATACGGAGCTTCTCAGGTACGAGTGCTAGTCAGGCAGCGCCATCTAGCGATCCAGAAAAGTCAGAAAAGTGTGAAAGTACAGAGAAGTATTTTGTTTTAATAATATAACAACCACAAAACTCCAGGTTCCTACGATTTGAGTCTACACACAATTGTACAAGTTTTAATTAAACTCAAGAAATAATATATATTTCTTTATCTTTCAGGTATGTGCCAGCGCAAGATGTTTTAATATACGGCCAGAAGTTTTGTCGTTTGAAGGTAACAAGCAAATTATATTGTAAGCCGAGGTTATGTTAGTTTGGCCTGGCTCGGGAACCCAGATGTTGAGTTGCCTTGGGTTTTAGTGTTTAAATACATTACTTACTTTATGTTGTTTGTTCACTCATGCTAATTTTAATATTTTTAAATGAAATCCAAAAATGATCTTTATTTTTTTATTTTATGTTGAGGAGTAATTATTTTACATCAATTAATACTGTGATGTCCTCTAGACACATTATAATATAATATGTATTTTAGTTTACACTGAAACGTTTATTGCAAGTAAATTTCAACAAAACATTTCTTCTAGTTCTTGTCTTCTTCATGATGCTGTGTCGCGATACGTTTTACACGCCGAACAACGTTTACGCGCCGTATACTCTGCGTGGCACACGATTTGCGCCTGTGCTGCACAAACACACAGTGTATTTTTTTTTAGTAACATAATATCACGCCTGTAATCCTCGAAGGGTAAGGCAGAGGTATACCGAATAGTACACCCTCATTTCGCTTGTACTATTTTTAAGTCCCATGGAATAAATAGGAGGCGAGCCTATTACCATCAACCGGTACGCAAAATACGCACTATGGATGAAGAGTTGCGGACACCAGCCCGTTATACAATACAATACCATCAAACGGGCACAAATCCAGTCTCCGTGGCTGCTACTGAAAAATTTCTGATGGAAAAACCCAATTGCACTTTGCCCGACCTGGGAATCGAACCCAGAACTTCATGCTCAGCAGTCACGCTTGCGACCACTAGCTAGACCAACAAGGCACTCCTTTTTTACTATTACTTGAAACATAAACTAAGTAATTAAAGTCATGTCACAAGTCATGTCAAGTCACGTCTTTCACCTCCATGAAAGTGTCCTGAAACGTATAAGATCCCCTTAATTCCTTGAATCGGATAAATTTATACAAATCCGTTGAGACGGTATTCCTTTAGGCAATTAACTATGCCTTGTGAACAAATTGCGAGTGCTAAGAAATAGAGAGACATTCCCTCTTGTCTATGTATATTTGTATAATGTATATTCTAATCCCAGCCCATTGTAAAGTATTTTACTTTTTCCTTTGGGCATTCAAGAGATTTTTTTTTTATTGTATCAGCCATTAGCGTGGTCCAAATGATTGACGAAATGGTGCGTAAATACTTGGAGAAACTTGTATATGTTACAGTCAAAACTGTATATCAGTCAAAACAAACTTTTAACTGCTAAAATCAATATTAACTACTAAACTACCTGTTCAACCGTGAACATAATTACAATAGTTACACGCGCCAACAACAGCATCACAGCGTCAGCATTAAGAGCGACATACATTTGTTCCACGCGCCGGCAACACCGGCACACCGTCAGCGCTAAGAGGTGGCCTACTGAGATCTTCGCTTCATCGGCTCGATACACACACGGCACACATGTAAATGGGTATCAATGTGTATTTACCACAAAAATTGTATATAATTAAGTTCATAACTGTAATAAACTAGTCATCAAGCTGGAGTCGAGTGTGATTTATCTCCTATACCTCCTCTTACTGTGGCCAAGACACCTTTAGCCATCATCGGTCCTATGAGTCTGTGGGATCGGCAGTAAGAAAACCATTTCCTGTGTACATTGCACGACGTACATAACACCCTCTTCCTACCCAAATTCCGTCTGTTACCGTAGGTCTCCTTGTAACAGACTTCCCTCTCGTGTAACCAACGTAACTTACGTTTGGTATGGTTTGTATGGTAGGCTAGGGCGTTAGGATAACTTTTACTAGGGTGCTAAGTAGGTAATTACCATAGGGCTAGGATAATAGGGTGCTAGGTAGTTACTATTGGGCTAGGTTGGCGTCAGTTGGGTTTAGGTACTGATCCAGGCTCAATTGTCTCAAACGTAGTCACATCGTACGCACTTGGAATAACGGCCGTACTAAGCTGTAAGTCCCGGTGTGTACACTACCGATGAAAAATTTCAATGTGGAGGGGTTCAAAATGATGTACTGCATTCGTGGTGTCTCTTCCACAATGTATGTTTTGTTGAACCAACTCAGAAATATACAAAAAAAAATGTTCTTATTAAGATACCTACAATGTTCTTTCCAAAATCCTCCAGTTTTACCGAGACCTATGGGTTCATGTTCTGCAGAGAAAGAGAAAAATAGCGAAGGCATGTAGCTGTTGTAGGTAACTTATTAATCATACATTAGGTAAGTCTCGCTAAAATATTTGTTACCCATACCACAATATACGAAGAAGAAAACACATTAATATATTCCATAAATAATAATTATTCCTTACTAATCTATATCGTGTCTCAGTGTTCGATTAGATTATTGTTAAGCTCGCTGCTCGGTTATTATTCGCTAGTCAGAATACATAAATTGTCTGTCTTACTTTGATTTTACTAGGTACTAATATAAGTAGCCAGTAGTATTTGGAGACGGTGTTGGTAGAGAACTAATCTTGGATTTTCGGGTTGGAACAACCAATTAGAGGTTATAATTAATGTTGCACGTTTTTGTGAATGAATGATTGTTATTTGAGGTGACTGTATGTTGACTGATGACTTGGGAAAGTAATTCAATGGGATTTAATTAACTAAGAAGGTTGTATTCATGATTTTAGTGAATATAATTCTACGTTAATACATACGTGCTACGGTTGCGAGAAGTAATTCAATCAACAGAATAGCCTGACACTGACCTGCAAAAAACGTATCAATATTTGAAATTCGCGGGTTACCCTAGCGCTTCCATCTTAAAGGTGAAAATAATTCAGCCTGTAGCTCATACCTCATTATCATAATAACGTTCAAGGTGAAGCTGCACTGGCCAAGGTCGGTCTGTGGATGGATCCATTCATTACATACCGAGTTTCCTCTGTGCCTCTGAAAGCAAGTCAAGCCGTTGGTCACAGCTGTCATTTGTAGATCTTCGGCAGTGGTTACAGTGACCCGGAAGTCTGCCAGTATGTCTTATCAAGTGGTATCGTAGTACCCAGGAACTGGGTTGTGGAGCTCAGATAGGCAGTCGGTTCATGGAAAATACTGGCATTCAGCTGCATCCGGTTAGATGGAAGCTGATCACAATATCCTTGAGAAAAGGATAAACAGTGATGTGTGAGTAAGTAATGATGTTTCTTTTTATTTATTTTAAGGTGTTAATAGTTTATCAACTGATACATGGGACTTAAAAATAAATGGCTGTATGTGGTTGTAATTAGGTACACTTCAGCCTAGCCCTTCAGAAATTAAATTTAGGATGTTATGTTTACGTATTAAGCAAAATATCAAGTACAATCTACTTTCGATAAGTTTATCACGACTACCTCTATTTTCTACATTTTCAAACAAACCCTTGTCACCAAAACAAAAGAATCCAGCAACCCTTACTTTAGTTGAATTACCGACCCATTCAATCCTTTCAAATAGGGACGGTTCTAGTCCAGAAACGTCTTAAAAATAAAGCTGGATGTAGATAATTGTTCACCTGTGTCTCGTAAGCGATACTTCTCCGATTTCGCCTCCCGCTTACGCCGAAGATATTACACCAGACCCAACAAATTGCGTTATAGCTAAATTAGATTCGCTGTGAGCCCCTGGGGTCCCTGTAATCCGTATAAAGCCATGTTCTAACAGACCATGAGTGAATTCCAGTTTGCAAATGCGTTGGTTTTGTAGGTCTTCTTTCTGAAACCAGGATATTATTAAAACATTTCCTATTCCCACAAATGACAGATGAAATGAAATAATTGCATGTTCACATTCAGGAAATGAAAATTGAAGTACCTATTGGTTTTGGTTTTATTGGAATTCTCGTTAAATACGATTGTGTGGTTATCGTCGAATTTTAGAACAATAGGGCAGATGATAGAAGATATTTTTATAAAGTTTTCTGGGTTTTCTGAATAATTATTGTGTCTTATTGATTACTGTCTAATTAAATTTAGTTTACCCTTTGGCCATAAGCATGATGTAAACGCTCAAGTGACACGGGTTTTGCGACAGGGACCGCGTAAAAGCCAACAAAAGAAGTAATAACAGTATGACAGAAATCACCACGATGCGACTTGCGACGTAGCGGTGCTTCGAAGTCGAGTCGCTCGAGTATGAACAGGGCTATAAGCCTGCCATAGACGATTGGTTATGCATGACAGTTTCAAAAATGTGCATGCAAAACTGAGTTCAGTTTCATAGAATAACTGTAGAGTTTTCTCCTATATACACAGTCAAACTGCACGCACATTCATAACCTATCGTCTATGGCGAGCTTTAAAACTTTTAAACCGACCACATAAAAAGGAGGATCTTCTCGATTCGGTTGTATGTTTTATGTTGTTTTTGCTACCATGAAACTTGGTCATTTATTAACCTTTATGTGAAAGGATATACTTCCCGATTAGACCCATAAAAAATTCATCAAAATCGGTTCAGCAATTTAGCTTTTAATTCAAAATAGCTGAAAAAAATATGTGATCCAAGTAAAATAAATTGCGAAATTGATATCTCACAAGAATTTGTGTGAGATACCGTAACTTAAAAGGGTAAAATAAAAACATTTTTGCAAAAAAATAACCGACTTCCAAAAAATAAACACAAAAAAGTGGAAAATTACTTTTGGAAGCCGCTGGCAAAAAAAAACAATGAAACAAACAATAGTCACCGACTTCCGAACGTAAAGTTATTTTCCAATTTTCTTAGTGTTTTTTTTTATTTTTTTTATAATTTTGTAACACAGACACTGAATCACTAAAGACAGCAAATCAAAGTAAGCAACAAGAACCAGATACCCGTGATTCCATTTCTGATAAAAGAATCGAAATCCAGTCATTCTTTTAAACTAACTTACACATAAACTGTTACAACACACCAAAGCAATTTGCGAAATTTCAAGTCCTGACATAACAGTACCCATAAATTTTGTTGTTGTGTCTAAACAAGGCAATTCTGCGTTCTGACATTAATTTAAACGCATTCATAACCATTTTAGTAAGAGCTTCCGAATTTGGCGAAGATATAATTAATGCTTTAACTAACTGCGCGAGTAAACCGACTTCACGCATTGTTTGTTGTTTGACTTATTTTCTTCTAAAGTGTTTGACTGGGTTCCAGCTATTCTGTTACACTCTAGAGTGTGTTTGTAGTACTAACGGCATTCTCAATGAGGGTATTTACATTTCCTTACTCCTAGGAACTCGCCCCTATTTTGCACGGTTCTTACGACTTGACTAAACAGCGAGATTTCTTTACTATATCGTAGTTAAATATCATGCACAGTCACGAGCTCCAATATGTATACACTTTCCTAAATTAAAAATTTCCGCGAGAAATAACGATTGTGACTTAGAGATAGGATCTATTTCATAAAAATATGAGTTTCAAAATGTTTGTTCGTAACAACATAAAATTTTAATCAGAACAGTAGGAGAAAATCACTTTTAAAAGTTGCTAAGTGTTTACACATTGGTGCTCGTGACTGTACATTAACAGACAAACCTCGGAATACATTTTCTAAATGATGATTAAAAACCGAATGAAAATCCATTGCATAGTTTACAAGAATAACGAGTTCACACAGGCAAACACAGAAAACGACTTTGTTTAATACTATTATATTTATAAATACTACAAATATTTTGTTTCATTTCAACATCTTTATCTTTTACTTAGATCCTTCTTAGAAAAACATCTAAACTAAACAAAATAAAAATATCTGGTGTTTTTCCATCAAGATTAGTTAATCAACAACGTTATATAAATACCCTTTGAATTCGAGATCATTGTTTGCCCACCGCAAACAAAATCGTTAATTTCTAAATCACGAGCAAGAGAAGTTTATTCAGAAACCCTTCTACCCAAAGTTATTCGTACGAATGGATTCTATTCCAAAATAAACATTCGCCAATTATCTTCGCAAACTAGACGTCAACGTGACGTTATTTTGACATTGGAAACGTAGCTCGAGTAATACGAAAACTGTGTCTCTTGGTGTTGGGCAAAGAGATTTTAAAGACTGAAGAATAGAGCAGACATTGGGAATATTTTCATATAAAAATTTTGATCCCGAACATTTTCGTTTTTGACACAGGAATACTACCTGACAAGAGGGCGTATGACACTAGACAGAACGATTTGTTACTAAGTAGTAACAAGTTTTTGGATTACGATTTTCTTCGTCTTGTCCCGTCTATCGCTGGTAAATATTCGAATGTCTTTGGTGTTGCGCTAAATAAATAAAAATAATTATGGTCTAGCTGAATTCCGCCTCAGTCCAGAAGTTCAGGATGATGTTAAGTCATGCCAACTCTCACCAGATGTGAGTCTGCGGCTTCCACTTAAACTACACATATCTGTCTTGCATAACATACTTTTTAATACTAAACAGGGCAGGCTTGCGCAACTCGCCTGATGTGAAGCGATGATGCGGCCTAGTGTGGAGCACGCCTGCCTAGAAGAAACCGATTCACTTGAATTTTGAATAGATGCAGAATATAGTGACCAGGGATCAAAAAAGCCGGCAGTGATTCCACAGACTGGCGGTTCACACAATAAATGTGGAAGCATAGCGCTTTGTTCGGGGCCGTGGAACTTCAACCATATAACCATTTCCCACTACAGGGACCCAGGCCTTCTCTCCTTGAGAGAGGACGAGTTGTGATCCACCACGCAGGCCCAGTGCGGGATGGTAGATGTCACATGTCTTCGAATTTATGGGTTTAGGTCATGTCGGTTCCCTCATTAAGTTTTTTAGTGGTTTTCTCTTTATCGTGTGGTTAGTGACTAACCTGGTGTCGGAGTTTTAATGCCACTCATAGGCCTCTGACTTGCCTTAACATGCCGTCGAAAAATATCTCTCAGGCATGCTGGTTTCCTCACGATATTTCCCTTCACCAAATCAAGTGATAATTATACAATGAATAGGCATATGAAACACGCGTGTAAAAACAGAGGTGCGTGTCTTCGGTTCGAACTTGATATCTATGACTTGGCAGTCCGGCTGTCACACCACTAGGTTAACACTGTATTTTTGGTGGTAACGAAATAAATTAACAAAGTAATGCGCCTACTTGGGTTCGAACTCACGACCTAAAACTTGTAAATCGGGGTAGTCACCACTGAGCCACCAATGCTCTCTCTAAATAAATATTGTCTAGCTGAATTCTATCTAACTTTAGAAGTTCTGGATGATTTTAATTCGTGGCAGCTCTCATGAGATGTTTGTCTGCGGCTTCTGCTTATACTATATCTGTCTTGATTAGTGAGAAATTGTTTTGAGTTATTCTGAATTTGGAAGTTAATTAATGTGGTTTGGGAAGGTTGGCTTGAGATTTATTATTTCTATTTGGGGAATGAATTGTACTGTTGGTGCTTTTAATTAGGCACAGTTGAGTGGCTTCGTAAGGAACAATATTGCAAATAGAATTTAAGTATTGACTAGGTTCATGACTTCACGTGGAAGACCAAGAATTTAAGCATCCAATTTTTGTCTGAGCTCCTTACAGTTCAACGATAATCTCTAGTTATTATTTAGACTCTGTTTCTGTCACCTCTGACCTAGAATAGAGTCAAGCGCAAACCCATCTTAAATAAAAATAAAAAGAAGTTAGCTGTACCGTATTGCAACTAGAATTTCAAAATATTTGTTGAATTATGTTTTTCGCTTCCAGAGGCCACTTTAGTAAAACATAAAAGGATAATAATATGAATCACATAAAATTCTTAAAATGGTCACAGACACAGTTAATATGTTGAATTATCAGTTTGTGAACATTTTACGGATTATAACGTAATTCATATTATTATCAGTATTGTAATTCTCAGTAACAGAGTCTGGATTAGTACCTAGTTCGGATTTGAAGACCAGTAAAATATAGATTGATTAATTACTTATTATTGAATTAAATCAAATTAAATTTGAATACCTCTGCCCGGAGCTCGTGGCTAAATAATAACAGCCGCTCGGGTCGAGCTTTAGGTAAAGCCGTGCTTGCCTAGGTTGGTCCGTGGATGGGTGCCTCGGAAAGCACGCTCAGCCGTTGGTCCCGGCTGTCATTTGTAGATCTTTGATAGTCGTTTCAGGGGCCCGAAATTCTGTCATGATAGGCAGTCGCTCCATTTTAAATACTTTCATCCGGCTAGGCTAGGAATATGATGATTTGAGTACCTCTGCCAACCTAAGAGTCTAGACAAAATGGCATTTTATCAACGCTAAAGATGATAGAAAACTCAAAAATGTACCTAATTGTATTGACATAAACTGCCAATAATAGGATATACGTAAGCATAACTCCTTGAAAGCGATTGTTACTTACGAGTATTTGGTTGTTGGTCCTCTAATCAGTTACTGCACCTCTTGTAGCAGTATTATTCTCCACTTACATCAATGTAAGAAAGAGACGTAGCTAGACTTCTCGTATAGCTGCATCTCTTTCCTACAGTTAAACAAGGCAAAGTCTCACTTCCTTTCTTCCTTTATCCATTGCCATCAGGCGCCAATCTCTTAGAAAATAATATTGTGTTATTTTCTTCAGCGCTGTTATTTATTTTCACTTCATCTACTGTACTCTAGTCTTGGATGCTATCCAGCGCCATATTTCTCATCCCACCTTCATGAACATTCACTGTTGGTACTTAGCCGTTACAGACGACATTTATGACTGGACCAGCTGATACCTTGAGAACGGAATGTGAGCTTGCTACACTAACCGACATAGTAAGATAATTCATGTTATAAGGGGAGCTACTCACTTGTTTTGGTCGACAAATGAATTCGGTAGTTTTCTGAAAATGCCACCAACTGCCTCATTCCTGGGTTCGATTCCCGGGTCGGGCAAAGTGTTATTGGGTTTTTCTATCAGGAATTTCTCAGTAGCAGCAGCGGAGTCTAGATTTATGCCCGGTTGGTGGCAATAGGCTTGCCCCATATTACATGGCGAAATGTGGGTGTACTATTAGGTACACCTCTGCCTAAACCTTCGGGGATTATAGGCGTGATGTTATGTTCTGAACAATAAAGCTGACCCGAAGTAATAACGGCTTTTACTCGGTTCGTGTCAGTCGGCTTCCGTATCTACCATCGGCGAATCATCTTTGTGCCGGCTTGGCACAATACGAGCTAAGTCAAGTGGGTTTTTTTCCGAACGAGAGTGCTATTGGGTTTTTCCTTTAGGAATTTCTCGTTAGTTGCTGGGATCTGTGCCTTGATGATGACAATAGGCTCGCCCCTAATACATGTGACTTAAACATTACTGGTGGACTGTTGGTATGCTATTAGGTATACCTGTTCTTAATCCTCCGGGGATTACAGGGGTGAGGTTATGTCATGTATGTACATATGTACGCCCGGCGACCAATCAAGCTACTAATCCAGTTTGTGCGGATCTCTCATTGTATTGGAAATCTATAACAAAGCGAGGCCATGTTATATTGAATATGTTTAACTTGATTGGTCGCAACATATACATAAGTTTGCCGCCCGGCTTTCCCGAAACATGCCAACCCGAACAGTGTGCAGTGACCTTTTGATATGCTAACTACTCAGCCGGTGTCTTGGAAATTAGTATAAATTTCAGAGAAATGCGAGTGTAATTTTAACAGGCTAGCTAGTTACCTGCCGGGCTTATTTACATAAGGAGTCTGCATTGTGTTATGCGTACCACTGAGTAATATTTATTATTTGTAACAAAACAAGAAGTACACTTCAACCAAGTTATCGGTGCAGGCGGGACAACACAATACTGAAACAAGTGTACCAAAATTGACAAATTTTCTTGACAATCCCACCTTGAACTGCACACGTTAAGTGGTCATACTATAAATAGAACCAACAACCGGTCATAGGTCAAAATTGGACCTGGATCCCAACATCTGGAAATCATGGAGAGAGGCAAACGCCTAACTTGTAGAATAACGCGATTTAACAGTAGTAGCACTCTAGCCTAACTGGATGCAGAAAAGTTTAGGCAGATGATGATGGCAAACCACCTAATAAAAAAAACCTCAAGAATCAAATCACCTCAGTCAAGACTCTTACTGTCTCTGACTCTTTATGAGTGAGTGTACGATTCCTATAATGATTCCAATTGCTGTTCTAAATAGCAGTGGTTTAACGAGGCAGTTTTTAAAAATTCCTAATAATGAACGGCAGTTTTTGTTTTTGACAGCGTAAACTTATTCGGTGTCAGATTAAAGTGCTGATATTTTTAGTAGATTAAAAGTTTATTTATTTAAGCATCGTAGCTGAAATTGTTACCGTACACACTGTTGTAACATTTTCCACAAAATAAAATTTAGATACCGACATATTTTTTGGTAACGAACTAGTTCACCAACTCATGGAATACATCGGAACGTTTTCCGCTCAAATATTTAACCTGAAAATGTTAACATGGAAAAAAAAGTTATTTTATTAACTAAATTCAATACAGCTGGGTGTTTGCCTGCCAGGGAAAATAAAAAACTGGATAACTGTAACAGGACCCTTCACAATTAACGAAACTTTAACGATGTTGGCAATGGACTCAACAGAAAAAAAGGATAAAAAACTTATTTGAATTGGTTTATGCAGATTCTCTTGGTGGAATTTACCTTCGTTTTATTTCCATAGCTGTCGTGAAACTTTAAACTTTAACGTGTAAAGTATAAAGTTGATTTTGATCTGTGCAAGATGATGGCTTAGTCGTGTTTGCATAAATTGTACGATTAGCGCTGTTGAATAATAGTTATCCTGGTTAAGATGGGTGACAGTTTACGTCGCATAGTTATTTTAGTTCTAGTTCGTTGTAAAGTTTTGGCTAAACGCGGCTTATTTTGAGTGTCATGGCATTCGGATCTCTGCGACTGGCGATTTGGCCTTAATTGAATAAAAGGTTTTAGTTGCAATTTTTGTCTTATTTAGACATGTCTGATTCCATGGGTTATTAAGATCGATATGATTGGCATACATATGTGCCTAAAAGAAATAAAACCTATTCCAACATTTAAAAGCGAGTCTAGAAAGTGTTCTTTACCTCCAGCAAATACATAGCGGTTTCAAAAACCTAAGCTAATTGTTTGAGTTCGTTTTGTCTATATTTTTACACCACAATACACTACTTTACCGAAACCCTATCGTGCCTGGGAAAGCTTGTGAAGCCGTTGGTCACGGCTGCGATTTGTACCTATTTCTTTGACAATCAGTAAAACCCGTTAAGACAGGTTGGCTTTCGGTTACTGGGTTTTAGAGGTCAGATAGGTAGTTGCTCAATAGTCAGGTGCATCCGGTCAGACGCCAGTCCTAGCATACTTGGGAAAAGGCTTGGCAGATGATGATGAGGTAAGATAACATTTCACTAAAACATTATAAAGGGGGAAGCAAATGAGTGTACTTATAATGAAATCTTATGTGGGAAACAATTATGTGAAATTGACAATAAGGCTCGAAAGTGCTACAGAACTTTCTTAATTTTATCGGCTAAGTTGAGCTTTATAATAAAGTTGAGCTGCTGGATTATAAGGACTGAGTGGCTTTGAAGTTATCAGTTTTGTTCAAACAAGGGTACCTATGTACTGAGTTGTGCATACAGAAGTGGTTGCCCAGTTAATATTCCCCAGACTTTTTCAAAACGGTGGGTAAAACTTTGGGGATAAAACGATATTTTCTAGAAACAAAAATAAACAGTTAGCTATAGAGATGTCAGCCTTTTGACATTTTGACAAACAATAAAAACAAAAATAAGTTTAATGCAGAATTAACAAAGAATTTGAGCAGCAAAATTCTTCCCTAGGTTATTTCGAAAGCTTGCGAGGATGGATGTTTGTTAATCTTTCACGAAAAAAGTACTGAACGGATTCGGGTGAAGTTTGGCACACACATAAGCTGGATTAATACATGGGATACTTTTATCCCAGTAGTGCGATCCCGATGGCCAATTACCGAACAACACGCGGGCAAAGTCGCGGGCATAAATTAGTACGGAATTACGCGGTTACTCTAGGGTTAAAGACAATGTGACGTCGACCAACCCGCACTGAGTCCTGAAGTGTATGAAGTACGGCCCGTTCTCCCCTCTCACGGAGAGGAAGCCTGAAAACCCAGGAGTGGAAAAATTACAGACCGGACCAGATTTTTCAAATTTTAGACCGATTTCATGTAACCTACCTTACGACCCACCTTAATATTATTTTGAAATAAGTACAACATTTCAAAAATGCCCATCTGATGTATGAATGGCTGATAGAACATGATGGATTGAGAAGGCTGTTAGTAATTTGCTTTCCCTAATTAACTGTCAAGTAACTACGTGTTTACATGGAATATGGTATTTCTTTTGTGTTGATTTTTTTCACTAAAAGTGAAATTCAGTTTACTACAAAGCTGCTAGATTTTTGTTAACCTTAGGGCTTAGAAAAACGGATATTCTGTCAGAGATAACGATGATTAAAATTAAATGACAAAATAAAATATGTTATAGCTATGTCAATCCTGTTCAAAGCCATTGTCGACATACGAAACAGCTTGCCAATTGTCTAGGTCTGCTGGTTTTAAATAAAATTTTGACCATCAAAAATAAAAATAAAAAATCAAAATCAAAGCATTTATTTCAAGTAGGCCAATTACAGGCACTTTTGAACTGTCGAAACAAAGACAGCAATAAAAAATGAAGCTACAGTCCCAGTCACAAGACATAATAACTGTGAAAGTACTGTAGTTGCCCATTCCAATGCGTAGATCTCTATGGAGAAGAATGGGCAAGAAACTCCATGGCCCCCTTTTAAATCATAATGTTTTTACAAAAATCTTGAATACATCATTCTTGTAGAGATGGTACATTAGGTGAGAACGATGTAGCAAGACGTGCACGTTAAAAGTGTCCACAGTACAAAAAAAAAGGCAATTAAAAAACAAAATAATTAGTTCAAATAAACCGTGGCAACTAAGAGATGACCAGTAACAACTGACAGCGCCCGTTTAGGAACATGACGCATGGATCAGCCATCATTCAACTCAACCATTTTGAAGGGAACTAAGTGACCCGACACACATGCCACCATCAGCGAGACATTTGAGTGAGCATGACATACTCTCAGCCGCCAGGGCATATTCAAGTCGAGAAAAAAAAAGTAGGTTTCCTGTGAATGATAGCTTTCTTTCATCGTGTGTCATTTTCCAAATTTCAAATCATCATCAGCCTAGCCTTTTTCCAATCATGTTGGTGTCGACTTCCTGTCTAACGGGATGCAGCTGAAAACCATTATTTTATATGGAGCGACTGCCTATCTGACCTCCACAACCCAGTTAGTACTGGATAATACGATACCCCTTAGTAAGACTGGTTGTTAGACTTTCGGGACACTGACTACCTGTAACACATCCACAAATGACAGCTGGACCAACGGCTTAACGTGCTTTCCGAGACACAAATACCTCTCGATAAAATCTTACCAAACTCAAACTGAACCACTAAACTCGAAAATATTTAAAAAATCACTTGCAATATCAAACAAAGAACAAAAAATTTAATTGTACCCTCTGGCGAAAAACTCCCTACCGGTTCAGACCGGTTGTCTCCAGTAAATTCCGGATCATTCTAGTACTCCAGCCCATATTTCGTGTGCAGCGTGCCGACGTAGCTTGGCAGTAGCGAAATTTAATTCCCGAGCATCTTGTGCTTAGTATAAAGCGTATGTAGCATTGTGAACGTAAGATTGGTTGTGTACGTATACACAACCAGACCGTAAGACCGTAGTCTTAGATAAATAGGTCACTTATGTACATTTGGGGGTGTTTAGATACAATACATTTAGCCTGTTATAATTTTGTACCTTGTCACCTTGAGAATTATCAAGAGTCCTTTGAAATTGGCGGCGTAGAGGTTATTTGTCGCAGTTCCAAAATACCAATCCTCGATCCATGCTGGAGGACATTACTGGCGTTATTAATAAGATAGCTAACGTAGATTCTAATAAAACTGCATATACCACACTTGTGATGTCCGAAGGGGTAGGCAGAGGTGTACCTAAATAGCAAACCCACATTTCTAAAGTTTGGTTTTGAAGTCCAATGTAATAGGCAGGGAGTATTTCGCCATCAACTGGGCACAAAACCAGACCCATGGTTACTACTGAAAAATTACTGATAGAACATCCAAATAATACTACTATATAATATACTATATATATAATACTATACTCAGCTTGTGAATCAAACCCTGGATGGACCTCATGCCACGCCCATGCCCACGTCGCGACCCATAGACTTACGGCGCAGTCAAACAGCACTGTATTAGAGGTTTATCTGACTTTGAGTTTAGAAAGCCAGTAGAATGTCACTCGGAGAGAAAATCAAGGAAATTGTTACTTAGCTAATGGTTTTGGACAGGACCCAGATGCGCAATCTTCAGATTACGATATTAATGGATGTTTTGTAAGATGGACGGACATGAAGGTACAGTGTAAGTTGTTAAGGAAGAGATATTTGTTTTTTTTTTTTTTTTTTATCAATCAATCGTTTATTTTATAAAAAGGTGCACAGTTACAATAAAATATCACAACAATTAAAATAGAGCACAGTTGCTTATTTGCCTGAACTAGGTTGAACCTGTGTCTCAGGCTACAAAGTGCAAGTAGACATTTTACTTAAAATAAATAAAATTAACATTAAGTGAAAAGTAAAGTACTAAAATGAAAACTTACATAAAATAAAAACAGCGTGTTCTCGGATTATTTACAGACAGCAAGTAAATCTTCTGTCTGCGCATAAGAGGTGGTTTTTAGAAAAAAACATATGGATTTTTTACAGCTAAAATAATTTAACTTATAGATACTTAGTTTTCTATTTAACCTATTGTACAGAAATGGGCCTAAAAATGAAAAGAATCTTTCCACAAAGACATGTTTGGAGGCTGCATTAGAAATGCATACTATATCATTCCGTCTCTTGTTAGTATTGTCAGCATTGTACGTGAGCATGGTGTGCTGTTTTAATACTAAGTGCATAATGAAAAGCTGGCGAACAGTCAACACGTTGCAGGATTTATATAGCTGATCTGTGGGAAAGAAAAAGGGATGGAAGTTTGCTACCTTTAAAATAGCTCTTTGAGCTCTTTCAAGAGGAAGCAAGATAGTTTTTGGTGCGCCACCCCATGAAGTGATGCAGTATTGAATTATAGATTGACCTAGGGCGAAGTATACTTGTGTGATTAATTTTGAATCTGCAAAAGTTCGTATTTTTTTAAATACGTATATTAATTTGCGCACTCTTTTAACCAGAGTTTCAATATGTTGCCTAAAAGAGAGTGTGTCGTCTATTATAACCCCGAGGTATTTAATATTACAGGTTTTGAGGATAGAAGGACAATTGCACATGTTGACTGACAGGTTACCACATTGATGAGCATATAATATACGAAATTTAGCAGTATTAAGTTGAAGCTTGCGCATGGAAAAGTGAATATATTTTGTCTTGTCAGCATTTAATGTTAGTAAATTGCTTTGAAGCCAGTTAGTCACAGTATTAAAACCTAATTGAGCGTTTTCAAACAGTTCGCTACAGCTTTTAGCAGTAAATATAAGCGCCGTGTCATCAGCATATGATATGATTTTGCCGTGCTTGATATTTATATTACACAAGTCGTTAATATAAACCAGGAATAGGGTAGGGCCCAAAATACTCCCCTGGGGAACACCAAATCCAGTATTTTTCTGCTCATCACTCGTAAAATTATCAATTCTAACACATTGGTATCGGTCGTCTAAGTAGTTAGCAAGTAATGTTAGAGGCGTTCCCCTTATTCCTATGGCCTCTAATTTGCTTAGAAGCACAGAAATAGAGACAGTGTCAAAGGCTTTCGCTAAATCAAGGAAGACTCCCAGGACCTGGTTTCCTTTGCCTAGCTCTTTTGAGACATAATCGGTCAGGCTGTGCACCGCATCGGCTGTGGATAAATTGGCTCTGAAGCCAAATTGCGCACGTGACAAGAAGTTGTTTTTTTCTAGGTAACTAACTAGTCTGTTGTTTATAATTTTCTCAAGTATTTTTGAGATTGAGGGAAGTAACGATATTGGCCTATAGTTACTAACCAGGTCCCGGTCTCCAGATTTATAGATAGGTATAACAACTGCCTTCTTTAGACAATTAGGGAAGATACCTTTGGAAAGACAGATTCGAAACAAATGCGTTAAGGGAGGTACCAGTACATGCTTAAATCGTTTAAGGATCTTATTGCTTATATTATCCCATCCCACTGCACAATCATCTTTAAGGCCCGAAATGATTCGGGTTATTTCGTCCTCGTCAGTATCCAGCATAGCAAATGATTTCAGGTTACAGCCGTTGTTCACTTTTTGGAAATATGTTTGGGCACACTGTTTCGGAATCTGTTCAGCCAAATTTTTCCCAACATTAACAAAAAAGTTATTTACTTTGTTAGCGGATATGAGAGGTGAAGGATTAGTAAGCAGTAACCTCGAATTTGATTCACGTTGTTTAGTCATGTAGGTGACGTTTTTAATGTGCTTCCAGATTTGCTTGCTATTGTTACCTGCCTTATTCAATTCATTTTTATCGTGATTATTTTTAAGCTTCTTTAAGAGATTGTTGCAAAAATTCCTGTATCTTTTATAGGTATTTAGAATGATTAGGTTATCAGGGTATTTCTTAGTTCTCTGATGAAGTTTATCTCTGTGTCTTATACACCGAATTAGTCCAGGAGTAATCCAAGGTTTAATATTATGAAGACGACTATTTACTGGCACAACTATTGTATTACGCAATATTGCTTGTTGGACATGTTTTATTAAATACGATAAAGCTGAATTAACATCAGCAGTATTGTAAACTGGGCTATAATCGAAGTTGCTTAAATCATATTCGAGTTTGTTTACGTTTAATTTATTCTTTGTCTGGGGACGATTTTGCTTGGGTAGCCTTAAATTTACGGCTAATAAGACAGAATGGTGGTCGGTTATTGTTGAGTTCGTAATAAGCGTAATATATGCATAGCTGGTTTTGATCATCATATGGTCGAGGCAGGAACCGCTCTGATGAGTAGGCAAAGTGTGACTAGGGAGAAAACCATGGTATGAGCAGATGTTAAGGTAATCTTGAGTCCCTGCATCGCAGTTTTCAGAGCCAATGTTAATGTTAATATCGCCTGTTAGTATTACGTTCTTAAAAGGGCTAAGTTCTTGAAAGATTTGATTTAGGGAACTGTGGAAAGAGGTTAAGTTTCTAGAGGAAGGGGATCTATACATAGCAATTATCGCAGTGGTTGTACCAATTTTGATGATTAAGCAGTTACTATTACAATCTTGTAGATCAGGTTCTTCGACTTTGACCTTTAATGATTCCTTAGCAAAGACAACGACACCATCATTTTGATTGTGATTAATTTTAGTGTATAATAAGTTGTATCCTAGAATTGTTGGAATATTATCGTGGCGCTTTGATAACCAGCACTCTGTTAGAACCATAATATCACAATTAAAGTTAAGTCTATGAAGAAAAATGTTAAAGCTATCTATGTTCTTATAAACACTACGTATGTTTTGGGTTAGTATGGTTAGTGACTTCTGATACTGAGAAAGATATTGTTTGCAGTCCTCAACCTCACATGACATTGACTCGGTTGAAAATGAGTTATCTATGTCGGAAATTAAATTAATATCCATAATATGTAAAAAATATAATAAACAACTAATTAAGTCTAAGGTTCAAACAAATAAGTGGCGCTCTTAGGCGCCTTCATAGTCAATAGAGTTTATGTACCTGTATTCTGCGGCCAACTTAGCTGGACATACCGCGTCTCCCGTCTTGTGGTTGGCTTGTTTTTTAAAGCGCATACATGTAGCACATTTTGGATCATCACCTTTTTTAGCGCAGTCTTGGCTAGAGTGTCCTTCTTCACCGCAATGTCCACAAGTAGAGACAGCGATTTTGCATGTTTTAGCTGCATGACCGTACTGCTGGCATTTGTAACATCTCGTTACTAATGTGAAGTCTCGTACTGGACAGGAAGTCCAATTTATAAATATTCTGTCCTGCGTGATGAGGGCCTTGCGAATGACGGCTGAAACTTCAACGATGTAATTGCAACTCTCAGCATCTTTCCTACCAGATTTGTGGCTTAGTTTAATTGAGGCCAAAAATGTATCCAGGGTTATGTTCGGTAGTTTTTCCGTTATGTTTTGGTCATAAATGCATTTATACACCTCATTTTCAGCCATTGATGCGGGAACTCCTATTATAATAATGCGAGGTTTGCGCTTCCGAGGTTCGTCGACGGTAAGCCCTGACGAAGCGATTTGGACTGTTTGTTTGAGCTTGTCTAGGTCATCCTTGGTCTCAGTGCTGATGATAAGTCCTCCTTTCCCTATTTTACGTACGCCTCGTACTTTCAGCTTCATTTCACCAGGGCATATGATTTTTTGTACCATATTTTTGGTTTCATCACTGGTCTTCGAGTTGTCGCATGGAAAAATCGCCACAGAGCTAAGATTATTGGGGCGAATGAAACTGCTGGACCCCTTTTTCACCATATCGGCAAAAGATGTAGAAGTTGCACCCTGCTTCGTACAGGACTCCTGGATCGTGCGGTTCATCTCTGTAAGACAGTCCGCTAGGTCTCGAGCTTCGGTCATAGTTTTAAGGGCGGTGTGTGTTTGTATGGCTCTTGATTTCAGTGACTGGTACTGAACAGCCAATTGCGCAACGCCATGTCCAACTTTTCGGCAGAGATTTGTTACCTTTTGCTTCTGGTCAGAATTGAGTTTTCCCTCAGAAGCAATAAGACAGACCTCATTCAGGTACTGTTCAATGGTTCCCAACCAGTTCTGAATTTCCGGTGTAGATATTGGTTCAACGGCTTCTTCTAGGCACTGCTTGGGTTGTTGAGAAGGTCTCGGTGTTGGTGTCGACGGGGGGCTGCGTGGCGTCACCCCACTCCGGTTAAATGGGCTGCTGTCCATTTTTCAGATTATAATAAGTGTTTATAATCCAGTTACTCCATTATTTTGATTTAAAACCACTTACTAAGTTTACTTGTAACTGTCTAAAGTTGAAATTGGTACCCGTTTCAATTAGAGCCAGGATCAAACTATCAGTAGCTAGTGCCTTGTAAGATTATCTCAGTTGTCTCAGTGTTTGGGACAACAGTGTTTCTGGGACCTGTATTTTTAGAATTATCTTGTTGTTTGATACCTTGAACATAAGTGATCTTAGTGATAGGCCCAAAAGAGACAAAAAAATGCATCTTTATCTCATTTGACTAGTATTTTTAAAAGAAATACTATGGAGTTTATGAACAAATACGACTGAGTTCCAAAAAATGCATGTCTCTCTTTGTGAAGTCGGTTAAAAAGCTGCAAGAGGAATTCAAGTACTTTAGTTCTAATCAAATCAGTATAATGAAAGATCCCAACAGCAGTTTATGTTGCAATTAACACCTATCAAGCATAATAAAATAAAATAAAAACCATTAACAACAATAAAAGCATTAAAAACACACAGTACTGTTATTCGCGACCACGACACAACACAGGCCACATTTTATTCAGGAAAACGTATGGATCCTTAGGGATTACAGAAAGGTCGCTTCGGATACCCACTGGAGACTTCCCTGAACCAAATACTGCACAACGAACCTAGCCTCAAGTGTTTTGAAGAATACTAAAATGTTTTTGAACTTTCTATTAAGTTAATTAGTGGAAAAACGGTGGGCTTTGATAAGTTTATGCGGAGAATAGATGGACGTTAATATTCATGAAATTGAGTAAGGAGCGAATAAATACAGTGTTTGGGAACAATTTGAAGGGGTTATTAACCTTTTTTGGGGGAAAACATGTTTTGTTTATTGAAAGTCAGTTTGAGGCATTTGTCAGTTTTGTCGGCGTTCTTTTGACGCTCGAATGACGTTCTCAAGTAAAATATATGAAATTGTATTGAAAAAACAAGATATAGTATGACCACTTTATGTGCAGTTCAAGATGGCTTTGCTTGTCATGAAAATTTGCATCGATATGTCAAACTTGGTACATTTATTTAAGTTCTGTGTTTTTCCGCTTGCACAGATAAATTGGTTGAAGTCTAGTGGCATTAGTTCTGGCAGCGCTTAAGGAACCATGTAGCACTTTATAAGCAAACAAATATTGTAAGGAGGTTAAATTGTTTATTTATATCAGAATATCTCTAAAAATGATGAACTTAATGATTTTACACGACCAACCCAACGTTATATAAGTAGCCATCTAGGCTTATGTAAACTTACATACTTAATTACAAAAAAATAATCACCGATAGTCTTCACTATTGCTGATTGCTAGGAGATTTATTTGATGGTGTTAACGACAACCATTCGGAGGAAACTCGCAGGCAGAAGATAGTTTGTTACATAAGACATGACCTAGAAAACTCTTAGGTATTACGTCTTAGTAAGAGCAGACTTAAAGAACATAAATAATGTGTGTTAAGTTAACAAGACACTAGCAGTCCCTTGAGTGTTTGTACGTCAAGGCTATCTGTTTCAGGGTTGTCTGCTACTAAACCAACCTTTTGATATTACACAAAAAAAAATAACCGACTTCCAAAAAAAACACAAAAAAAAGTGGAAAATAACATTACTTTCGGAAGTCGGTGACTATGGTTTGTTTCATTGACTTTTTTGGCATCGACTTCCGAAAGTAATGTTATTTTCCACTTTTTTTGTGTTTTTTTTTTGAAGTCGGTTATTTTTTTTTGTAAAAACGTTTTTATTTTACCCTTTTTAGTTATAGCATCACACACAAATCCTTGTCATGTATCAATTTTGCAACTTCTTTTACTTGGATGACATATTTTTTCCAGCTATTTTGATTTAAAAACCAAACTCAGTTAAAAATGGGTCAACAAAGTCGGTTAAAAATGGGTTTTAGTCCAAGGAAACAATGGATTGATTGTGTGAGGAATGATATGAAAGAAGAAGAAGTGAGTTGACAGAAGAGAATGGAAGAAAAAAACGTGTTGCGCCAACATATAGCAACAAAGGACAAGGGCAGGAAGTTGATGATGAAAAAATTATGTTTTTTGACGATCCCGTCATGCTATTCCCAAACCAATGCAACTCCTGAAAGCCTAATCAACAGTGGCGACCACCAGAAAAGTGCCGAGACAATGAAGCTCACGGACGTCCTGGAGAAACAATTTAACTGCCTTGGATCCCGCAACGAAATTAATCACAAATGAATAGCGGAGGAGAAAGAATAAAGTGTTTCTACTTATAAAAGTACTGTACCCTTTATCCAAAAATAATTTATGTTTTTTTTTTTGGCAACTTACAAATAAAACTGTTGCAAATAAACTCTCTTTACTACCCGCCTTTTAAATTGGAATGGAAGATATCACTGTCAGCGATAATACCGCCGCTGTACCCAACGAATTAGCAATATTGGAAGAGCTGTGCACAATAAATTATCTTCTAAACAGCATGTGTGAGAAAGGTGTGGTGGTCATTTCAGACCATCAAACTGAACAACTTTTTTTTTATACACGCTGTATATACATCTCCTGTGGAAAAAACTGTAACTTTATACATGCTGATGAAAAAACACAACTTGCTCTTTACATTTTGATGCACCTCCCCTGATTATGCTCTGCCCCTGTATTATGCAGCGAAACGAAATACATCAGCATTTCGGGAAAAAATTGAACACCTGCGTCCACGGTGCCAACTCTCTCTCTCTTTCTAACACTTTTCGTAAGAAAGAGACAGGTAATTATTTATGTCACTGGTATAGCAGAAAATTTTAAACGAGCAAGGGCTTTTCTTTTTTTCACTCATTGCAGTAGAGTAATAAAAGATAATACGCTCGGTATTTTAAGTTTCATTACGATTTTGTAATGAAAGAAAAACATTTATTATATAATACGGCTTATTACAGTGTCGGGGTAAAATGGAGGAACGTAAAGTGGGTTATTCTGGCTCTCGAGGAGAATGGTCGAACATTAGTTGTTGTTTGTAATTATTGTTACTGCTGACCTAGCTTTTAAGAGTATAGATTTTTATTGCAAAGTGAAAATTTTATAAGAATTTTCTTTCTTTACAACTGTGGTAGTTTTAAAGATTTTTTTTCTAAAAATTTATTCATATTTTAAAATCTAAGCAATACACGCCTGGGACGTGGAGTTGCCGACACCAAACCAATATACAGTAAATAATCATGCTGCCCTTATCCCAATTTATTTAGGGTCGGTGCTGCATATCTTCGTCTTTCATATTTCTCTAGTAGTAGCCATATCATCTTTCACACAGCACATCCTTCGAACAGCCCGATATAAAATACAAAACAATCTCTATAATCCATGCTTGGAGCATTTCACAGGTTTCGTGACATTATTCCGTCATTTCTGTATGATGAAGAGACTGGACCGACTAACATAAAGCGGAAAACTTTCCCTGTGACAAATAGAATATCCCGTTAACCACGTCCACCTCACACCTGTGACGTGTCCTACATGCAGTATTAGAGTCGTTAACGTTTCCTCAAGCCAAAGTTGAATAGTTCCATGTACCTTGTAATTTTCCCGACATATAGTACTAACCCCTCTAACCGGAACATAGCAATGCTGCCAAACGTCTGAAAAACGTTGCTGATACAACTATGGACGAACTTTTTTAGTAGTAATCCTCCTTCTGTACAATTTCTGCTTACATGTGGATTGTGGATTCGAGCCTGGCCAGGTACTGTACTTTGTGTACTTTATTTCATAGTCGATACTATCAAAGTGGTAAAAGGGACCGGTACGTCCATGATCCTGTTTAACTAAAAGCTTATAAATCATCTTCTTCTTGTAATTATGTTCTATTACTCACCTATACTTTTACTAATACTCCTCACCTCCTTTCGGGCCATATCTTCTGTCACACAGTAAATTCTTCGTTTTTTGGTTTGCTATCATTATTTATATTCAAAACTTTCCATACGACATATTCCTGTAATACTATTTCTAAATTATTTCAACAAAGAGGAGAAAATTCAATATTAAAATTGTCTAGAAAAATATTTCTGCTTTAAGACTTTGAAAATATTACACACTATCCATTTTTCGAATACGGGACTGGAATTATGAAAATTATTTCGCTTAAACTGGTTATCCTTTTCTTTATACCCCCGTTTGAATACCATTTATAGGGCTTGTTGTTACACCGTCATGTAATGCTACATCGAACATAATATCACAATAATTTGAAATTAGTGATAATAATACGACGAAAAAATTATCAGTTGAATCATCACCAGCACCACACAAACACGAAAACATAGACCATGACTATGATGACGAGCCTTCAAGAAGTAAAAACAATCTAGTCAATACAGAAGACGAAAATAAGTACTAAGAAGTAAAAATAACCGACATATTTTTAAAAATCATCACAACAGTAAAACAACTCAATATTGTTATTTTGCTAATCCAAAAGAAAATCCAACATGCTATTTTCCTTCCATTTAAAGAACAACATGATGCCCATTGTCTTATCTCGCTTTATATTAAAAGAAAACTCTCTATTCTGAATAAAAACCCTCCTCTTTTTTTTAATAACGGTACAATATTCTTATCTCCATTGCACTCCGGTGTAATACGAAACCCAAGGCTTATTCTTCAGAAAATTCCCGCTCTGGGACAGTCTAGAACGGCGCAGTTTAAGGCTAAATTCGAAAAAATATAACCAATAAGAACAGAACTTGGAGCATTCATAAAATTTTCTGTTGGCATTTGTGCGCTTTTAAAAAGGACTTGAAATAAATGGTATTTTCATCGCACCGTATTGAAAAGGCTGTTATTCGCTTGGACGAAGTAATAGGAGTTTCAAATTTGCACCTGACTCTTTCTTTTTTATGCATCTATCTTTTTCTGTCGTGTGCAAATGAATGCAATTTTACTTTGCAGTTTTTGTTACTTGAACTTTGGAGCCTCCCGCATGAATGTTAAAAAATTAATTTGTTTCGGAATAAAAACCCTTAAGCAAAATAATAGCTTATAACTTAAATTAGTTCGACAGAAATAAGCCAAATAGAAAAGAGAAGAGGGTAATAAAAGTACAATGACAAAATAATAAAATACAGCGCACTTAACTTAAGTGTAGCAGTTACCAAAAACACATTGGTGCGGAATATATTCACACTGTTAGTCTCCAGAGTCCAATTTAAATTTTACCCAACTATAAACTGACTGAATATTATAAATGTCAAATATATTTCTGGGATGTGCTAATCTTCAAATCCCACCTAGAATTCCTTAACTTATCCTGACTAAATAAGCTTTGGAACCCCTCAAATCCCAATTTGTAGGTAAGTACCGTCAAACTAATTTGTCAGAGATATTTGTCTCCTCTTACGTCATATGAAGTAATAGGAACTTTGGGCTTGAACAATGTGCGGTGTGTCAGCTGTGTGGAAAGTATTTCCGTTTCTCATTCCCTTTCTTTGGTGTCGTGTTTCTATTATATTTGCTTCCTTATCTAAGGTTATGAGAATATTATCGGATGAAGTAAGTAACAGTTTTGTCTTCTTTTGATGAATCCTTGTTAATATTACCATGATCTACTTCAGTCGGAGCAACATCAATAGTCCCTATTTCAAAAGGGTTATTGTTCTTATCAATAGCTGTAGAACAATTAAAAAATATTTCGGTCACATCATTCTTAATACTCCCAAAAATTATTAAACAAAGCCTACGACTCGCACTAGCTTAACAACCAAAACGTTAAATCATTCCAACAGAACCGTTGAGCCGAGTAATCCTTGCTATATGAGAGCTTGAGAATCTACTGTCATTGAAAATTCGCTTTTATGCCTACATTAATAAAAGCTTCGCTTGCATACGTTAGATTCGTGGTTATGAAATGCCTTGTGCTATTTTGCTTCGGCGAGAGGTTACGGATTAAATTCTATGTTGGCGCAAGTTTTCGGAGATTTTGGTGTAGTTATCACTCAGTATGACAGTAACTGTTATGGAAAACAATGAACCCTTTTAACAGACAAATGGTATCAACACGACCTATTTTTGTCAATATCGGTTAAGTCTACAGTATTTTCACAGTTGTTATGCCTTGTGAGGGGACTGTAGCCATTTTTTTGTATTTTAATGATATTTTGATCATTCAAAAGTGCCTGCAGATGGTCTATTTTAAATAGGCTGAGTTCAGGCGGGGGTTAAAATCTTTAAGGTGTAAATTGGTATAAAGATGCGCGGCCAACTGACTAATGTATGACAGCTGGTGTCAGGCTACGCGTCGCGAGTTCTTTTTATAAGCCGGCTTCTAGTTCTAGAAAAATCTAGAATTCTTTACACGAATATTAGAGGGAGCGGCTAGATGCTTTTACAATAATATTATACGTTACAACTTCAGTAACTTAAGGTGGGTGGACCATGGAAGGCCATGCTCCTTCGAAGGCCAATTATTAAAATTTCGTAGTTATTGCCATTTGATGACAAATTCCTTCTATCTACATAAACATCCATCGAACTAGAAATCACAGACGCGGCGGTGAATCGCTCGCGCCACTATTTTGGCAGTACGGTTCCTTGCTTCATTGATATCGGAAATCGGCGACGTTAAAATAAGGTGGGTGTACCATAGAAGGCCAATCTAACAAATAAATAGTTATTATTCGTTTATTTACTGGATAAATGAAACTAACAAATATTTAAGTAATACTTTGTTTTATTACGTAATATATAAACCACTTCTTTTTATTGTAGATTTAATGGCTATTTATTAACTTTTAGTGTTAAATGACTGATTTATTATAATGGCCTTCTAAGGAGCCTTGTTCCTAGCAAGGCCATTTTTAAGAGTTCAATGAAACTTAAGTTTAATCAATATTGATCAAATCTGAAATTTAAAAAAGTGGTTTATATTTTACGGAATAAAACAAAGTATTACTTAAATATTCGTTCGTTTCATTTATCCAGTATATGAACGAATAATAACTGTTTATTTATTAGAGTGGCCTTCCATGGTACACCCACCTTAGTTCGGTTTATCAGTTTTATGTGCATTTCAATCGATTTTGACACAGAAATATGCTGGAAATTTAAAACCAGTTTGAATGACGTATATTGGGAATGGCTTTATTTGAAAATTGATTGATGATTCACTATTTGATGGACAGGGTATCGGAGAGAGCGACGGATGTTGGAGAGCAGATAATGCGGGAGTAGTGTTAAAACTTTAATGTGACATGAACGATTTTTTCGTTGATATCAATAACTTTGTGGTCATTATCTAGCTAGTACTCTCCCACTGCCTTTTGCCTCCAATTTTTCATTGGTCGTGGATCTACATCACTTCTTGCTAATTTCTAAGGAAGTCTTTCATTCATTCAAATTCGTTGCGCCATCTCCTTCACGGTATGCCGCGGCCCCATCTCGTGTGGGGTCAAAAACGCAAAAATAATAACACAGGAACCAATATTTAACAATAAAAAACTACTCATATCTGTTCCATTTTTTCTTAAAAGTATGCAGCCAAAACTCAACTACGGGTGTGTAAATGAAAAATATTTCGGTAACTGCAAAACAAAAACAGTTTCTGTTTAGTTGCCAAGTCGTAGCTTTGTCTACTTGGCCAAGATACGGACATTCGACCTTCTTTGGTTCAGTGGGTCAATGTTTTTATTTGCTACTCTCTTAAGCCTTATAAACAGAAGTAAGATTGCTAGGCATTTTAATTTCGAAAAAGAAATTTATCAAAATTACATTCTGTTTAATAATGATAATGTAATCAGTATTTCCACAAACGCTAGCATTCTCATACAACGCGTATTTTTAAGTCATCGTACTATTTTACAGGTTTGTTTTTGTATTCATAATGAATTTGCGTTTTATTTTTTTTCATCTTCTTCTTCTGGTGCCTTTCCAGTCACTGCTTGTCATCAACTCCAAATATCATTCCCAGTCATTTGTTCCGTAGAACAGCTCAGCAGCAGTAGCACTCGTGACTCCAAGCCATTCAATGTCTCTCATCCAAAGGGCCTAAATAAGAGGCAATCACTTTCAGATGGTTTCGTATTTCTACATCAACTTTCAACAGGATTGTAAAGAGCTTTTTGATAGCATGCATGTCCATTTAATTTTTTTTTTACTTTTACATCATCTTTATCGCTCTTAGAATGTTTGCAAAGTACCAGGACTAATTTATTTCTAAAAGTAACTCGGAACTCCCAATTCAAAGTTTAAAAAAAAATCGTCTCCGCTTCGTCTCTTAATTTAGGCCGCACAAGATGAGTTGCCATAGCAAAGCTGTGCTGTTTCGCAGATTACCGCAGTTCAGAACAATCGTAATGCCTGAATCCGTAGCCGCGGTATTTTTTATTAATCAAAATACTGTACGTATTAAATTGAGTGCATTCCCTGTGTTCTCTCGGGATTTTAACTTTATTTCTTTATTTTTATTAAGCCAGGATTTACCGGTTTTATATTTTTCATGAGTGATTTATTTTGTGACGTGCCCATCATGGAATACAAATAGGTGGTCGTTTAAAGTATCTGTGTTTTGTGTGCAGTACATCCGTGGAAATTGGAAATTGTAATTTAGTACCTTTTGAAAAAGTTCGTTTAGAGAGTTACTATGCTTTGGAAATGTTCCGTCATTTGTGTTGCAGTTAGATTATAAATCATATTTATTTCTGCAAATTGGTGTTAAAAAACACTTTTACACGTCACATCATGTTATGTTTTAAAGCTAGATAGGGCCGGTGTTTCGTATCTGACTACTCTGAGGAGATACAGCCAAAACAAACTCAGAGGTCACTGTCTCTTTTAAACTCCAGACATTGGTCAAATCATATGAGGACCATGCATATTAGTGTCTGAGGTGGTCTTTTGATGAAAGAATCACACAAATTTGAGTGGACTTGTCCAGTCAGTGCAAGTCGACTCATAACAAGGCTATATTCATAAAATTACAAAACAGCGTGATAATTGTGTAATACATTAAAATAGTGCAACCCTTTATTTTGACAGTTCAACACGTTGGAATATTTAGCTTCGAAAGATATTGTGGAATAAACAAAACAGCACCTTCTTATACCGTGATTTAGTAGCACATGCTGTTTTAATCTCTCCATAATTCCTTCTGAATAATTATGTCGCAGAACGGTAGTTATAGGCGTAATATATTTATATCCCGGAAGATAGAATTTAACACTATCTTACTAAACTAATCTTTTGAAATTATTATAAAAACATTACATACAACATACTGCCAAATGATCACCAAAACTTAAAATCCAATTTTAATGTGAAATTATAACCAAATCTTTTTGACCCATACTGTTGCTACAGAACTTCGCATTTTTAATAATCCGCGCGTGTAGTTTTTCTTACCCCAAAAAGGACAAAAGTAAAATTAAATAATAAGGACACCGCAGAACAAAAAAGAAATCACTGCCGTATTCAAAAGCTGGTATAAAAAAATCTACGAAACGCTTGTAATATGATTAACATAATCTCATAGCGGTGACTCACAAACTCTTAGATACATCCTGTATACGAGTAAGAGAAAATGATATATCGTAAAAGTTTCACAAAACACATCACGCTGTATAATGTGCTTGCTCATTTTCTGTTTTTGCATTTTCGTTCCTAACTTTTAATATGTTATGTTTATTCTTTGTGCGAGACTTTTGGATTTCTTTAGTGTCATTCCGTGTTTTGTTGTTTGATATAGTTTTCTGTGGATCTTTTTCCTTATTAAACGAAGAAACTGCGAGGAAAACTTCCATCAAGTTAAGAAAGGTCTCTTGATATTTTCTATTTTAAGAACTTTTGTTAAGTCTCTAGAGTTATCCAATTATATATATATATATATATTTCGTATAAATCACGCTTTTTGGCCAAATTATATGTGGTGTACAACCCGTAGTTGTGTAGTTACAATTTTTGTTTGGCATGTATCGGTTCTTATAATTATGGCTGTTAGCACGGAACTGATTCACTCTGTTCCCCGTACTAGTACAAACTCTAGTTTTCCTCGTTCTACGTGATTATACTTATGGTAGCAGACTTGTGACAGTATAATTATTTTAATAGTACAAAATAAGAAGACATGCTGCGCCGACCCCAAATAAATTGGGATAAAGGCAGGAAAATTATACTATTATGGGCTGTTATTATATTATATTAATATGAGCTTTAGGGCCAGGATATTTTATAAGCGATAACGATGATACAAAAGTATAAAATGTATTCGATAGACAAGCAACTGAAAAAGTTTAATATCAATTCTGTTGAAGTCGTTTCAGAAATGCAAAAATCTTTGCCATCTTATTCTTTATTAGAAAATGATAAATACTAGACGCTCATACATAAAGGAAAATACCAATGTTAGGTACATTATTATGCGCAGATGGCCCACTTGTATGTTTAATGCATGTTTCTCGAGGCGATGCTGCCATACAGAGAATACTTTGTCAGGCTTCAATATAAGCTATTTTTATAAATAGATAGCCATTCTGTTAGGAAAGAGTCATGTTAGTTGGGTCAATTGGTTGATTTACATTCGTTGCGTTTATAAAATTCTTGAAAAGGGGAATACCCAATTAGAGATTGTATCTTTACATTTAGTACAGTCTGTCTTTCTGTCTACCCGATGGTGGTGATGTATTGTATGTATTGTGGGTAATGTATTCTCGTAAACCAGATGAACACAGTTCAGTTATTAATGTTGTTCATAATTATGTATAGTGGGTGAAGTGGTAAGGTTCCTAATTCTGGCTTCACACAGTCTTCCCGTCTGTGGAGTAGAGCACAATCCTTCACCGGTTTTGGGAGCTTAAAAAATAATTTACACAAACTAAAGTGCTTGTCTGCGATTAAACGTTTATCTAACGTACGCCATATAAACCATACAATCAGAAATCACTTCTCAAAATGGTAAACGGTCCAAATAAATTCGTTCCAGAATTCGTTCGAAGAATACATAAAATCTTCAAATCGAAATTCTATTTGATATCTGGCATGTGCCTTTTTGAAACCAAAACAATGACGACGATTGCGAAAACATCCAGCCACCTAATTGGATTAAAAAGCCCAGAAACCGAACAAAAAGGTTTCAGCTTTAACACGCTCTTTGTTCTCTTCAATTACAATGAGGCCTAGCTTAGCAAAAACCGGTTTTATTCCTTCACTTTTTACTGACGCTTCAATTTCCACCACTTATGGTTCCACTTTTGGAATAACCGAATAATACACGTTTCTCCTTTATTTTTCCTGTGGAAACTTTCTGGGATATTATTTTTCAATATCACGTGTTTTGAGTTAGCATATTTTTTTGTTATATTTGAATTTTCTTTATTGTTTTCTTCTTATAAATGAGTTGGAGTTGCTTAGGGCTATTATTGATACTCTTCGTTTCAAGGGAGAAATCAAACCAAAAGGTTTTTGTTGAAATAATAAATGTTCGAGTATAAAAACAAGGAGTTCGATCATTGCAAAATTAAATGATAATAATGTTTAATTTGTATGATTGTTTTGTGGAGATTCCTTTTATAAATACCTAGCACCAAAATATTGAAATCGGTAGATTCGAAAGATGATCGCAATTACGTTCCCTTTTTCTTAGTATTGACACTTTTTCAGCGACATAAATACTGTTAGGGGGTCTAATAATTTAATTTTCACCGACTCACCTCAGCACTTATTAGCTAGAGCGTTATATCTGAAGAATAAAAAGGAAGCAACCAACAAGTACTATTGTCTCTTTCGACATTTTTGATAAACAAAATAATTAGGTGCGTCGTCGAAGTAAATACCAATAAGTAAAATACACAACCTCCCCATTCTCATAAATAAGTTTCAGCTGCAAAAATGGTTAAAATTTCACTTCGTATAAACACCTTACAAAACTTTTAAACCACAGTATAGGCAAAGTAAATCCATAAACACACCAGTGGAGTGTAACACAATCTCACATGTTAACCACATTCGCTATACATACGTTACATAATCTTATCCTGAAGTGTAACCGTAGCCTTAACTTTTAGTTCCGGATTTATTTCACAAAGTTTGGCAAAAAGTGTTGAATAGGGATTCGTAACGGTGGAGTCAGACGGCAAGAGAGCAGTGTTAAAATTAAATGTGATGCGTGGGTGGAAAGTGGGAATAAGAAAGTTCTTTGCGGTGAAGTTTATATTTCTCATTTTATGTCAGGAATAATATTTTTTTCGTTTCAAGTAAAATACATAAATCAAAAATCAGACTTTTTTTTGGTGATGCTACATGCTCCTGTGTGTAATAATAATTATGGTAGAGTTTATTAAAGAAGGTTATTTGCAAAATCTAAAATAACACAAACTAGGCTTTATCGTGTGATTTAAGAAAACAAAAAAATTGCCATTATTCAAATGGATTTCTGAATGAATGGATTTCTCACGTTTTTATACTTAAGTACTCCCGTTCACAGTAACTTTTGGAATAAAAAAAGAACTAAAAGTTAATTTACAACGATTATTCTTTCATACCAAATACAACATGAAATTCCATGTATCAAAATTTTATTAATCCGTCCTAAATCAGTTTCACGTTATACGTGGCTAAATATTAACAATTTGCTGATCAACCATGCGGAATCGTTTCAAATTGCATGATCACAATATCTTTAATATATTAACATATACCGCTGCATTGGTACAAATTCATGCATTTGAATTTACAATATTACCAAGCTGATTAAATCCGGTAAATAAACAGTTATTTCATGATTGATGTTACTCATATCATATCCTATGACTGAAGTAGTGAGTATCCAATTACTAAAGTACAATTTTTAAACTATTAGCATGTCATAACATTTCAGTAAGTTTATGTTTTTATGTCAATTTCATATTTTCTTTTACCTTCCTTAATTGTCAAATGTAAACTGGGTTGTGCAGGTCAGATAGGCAGTCGCTCCATGTAAAATACTGGTATTCAGCGGCATCCGGTTAGACTGGAAGCCGACCCCAACATATTATAGTTGGGAAAAGGCTAGGCTGAATTAATTTTGCCCAGGAGTGGGACAGAGCAGTATAGTGAAAAAAAAAATTAAGGTATTTGTTTACCTACTTCCAATTTTAACTTTAGTGTCTTGACTTACATTTTTGCTATAAATAAAAGTTATATCCAAGCCGGAGAGGTCTTCTGGACCTCAGGACCTTGCTACTTCAGACACCTTTCTCCCTACTTATAAGATTGTGCATTTATGTGAACCAGCGCCTTTAATTCTTGGTGTCGAGATAAATAAAGATTTACGATTACGATTAATGAAACATTTTATAAAAGTAACACTACTATATGTTAGAATTTAAAGTGGTATGCCCACAGCCTCAGTGGAGCATCGATTTTTGCAGGGTACCTGGGTGCGAGTTCCCGTCAGTTAAGTCGAGTAACATGCGATTGGAGAAGCTAAGGACTAACGAAGGATTATTGTAGGCCGATTATGATAATGAACCCTAATCACATTGTATTTATGAAAAAAACAACTTAATCGGAATAATATTTAAAAAAAAAATTCACCACTTTTTTTTTTTTTTTTTGATAGCACGAACTAGTTTCAGAGAAAATCTCAAAGAGTCTAAAAACGACTTTTGAGCATAACCATTTCCACATTGAAGTGAAAGAAAGATGCACCTTCAACATGAGTACGGAAAAGTACATAACAAACAACTGATTGATAAATTGATACCGTATTTACTAAAAACAAACAAACAACAATGAATTTGTCTTCATAACTTCGGTTCCTGTAAGCAATATTGATAAAGGTACTTACATAATGACCATTAGCAGGAAACATGAAGAAAAAGACTCGGCAGATACAAATAATATCGTTGGGAAAATGACAGATAGGAAATTATTCTTGGATACTCATTTGTCAGGATGGCAACATTGACATATTAATTAAGGATTAAGTTGTATCGACAGAAAAGGACGTTAGACTTATTACTCTTTCATTAAACAGACTAAGAATATGATTGAATAACGTAATTATATAAGACCAGCTTATGCCTACGGCTTTACCCAGTAGCCCTGTTTGTGTCCGTTGAGTTCGGTAAATTAGTCCCACGGGATCGTACTAACAGAATAAAATGCTGTGTATTAATCCAGGTTATGTACTATCTGTGTGCCAATTTTCATCCATATCCGTTCAGTAAATTGTGCATGAAAGAGTAACAAACATCCATCCATCTATCCTAACTAACTTTCGCATTTATAATGTAGTTAGATAAAATTAAATGAAAAAATATCCTATTACTGATCATCCATCAAACAACTCAGCCTATCGCAATCCATAGGTGATCATAGGCCTCTCCCAAGCTGGAACTCAACATCCAGTGCTCTGCCTTCCAAATTCAGTCTTTCTCAGCCACCTTTTGAAGTTCATCGGATCTAGCTGGTGGGCGTCCAATGCTGCGCTTACCGATACGCGGTCTTCACTACCGGACTGTTTTGCTTCATCGGCCATCGGTCTTTCAAACTAAATAAACTACTGTTACTCATTATCTTCTTGGCCTTGTCCCATGTAACTTGTCCCATTCATTTCTCTCAACCGTCACGCTATCATTACCTCCATTTAATTCCTCACACAATCCATCCATCGTTTCCTTGGTCTTCCTCTCCTTCTCCATCCATCAACATCTATATCTAAAACTACTGTTACTATCAAAAGTAATCTTAAAGCTATATTTTTAAACAATAAAATAAAAGAAAAAAAAATTGAATAAACTGTAACTGAAAACTACAATAAAGGCCAGCTGGCTCTTGAAACATAAATACCAATACAAAATACGAACAGTGATAAATAGCCACTTGGCAACCAACACATAGGACATAAACTATGGTAGCGATATAGATTTCTGGGGCCAAGACCATCAATTATTTTGACTTTCTACCATTATCTGCTTAACCATAATGGAATACCATTCCAAGAAATCATCATCATCTCCTAGCCTTTTCCCAACTATGTTGGGTCAGCTTCCAGTATAACCAGATGTAGGTGAATACCAGTATTTTATATGGAACAACTGCCTATATGACCTCCACAGCCCAGTTAGTACTGAGTAATACGATATCTCTTGGTAGACTGGTTGTCATACTTTCGGGCCACTGACTACCTGAATTAATATTGTTAAAACAGGTTGTCGAATACCTCTTGAGATCAAGATACTGTGAAAGCCGAGAAAATTGGAGCAGGTAAATGTGCCAATCAATTAATCTCGTAACACGATACCTTGGTTAATCCTAATACACCCGGAATCCGTTCCTCAAAGTGGAAGTAATTGATCTATAGCTACAAAAAAGGGTTAACAAAGGAATGTGTTATCAACTAATGATGATATTTTGTAACAGAGAGGCATAAGAGCAGTCGCAAATAAAAATTACATTATTTTAATTCTGTATGTCCATTAATTATAAACTACAACAAGTAACAAAATGGGAAAAGATTTACAGGGCGTTGAAATTTCTAAAAGGTCACTGGAAATATTATCTTTTGAGTTTTGGTAGACAATTACGCAGATTTCAACACACAGAACACTATTTTGGAGAGAAACATGACTGGCATAAATGTAAGAAATAATGCAAGAACTACTATTATATAAGTGCTGAATAAAATATGGTTTAAGGCAACTCCAAAGTAGAATCTGGCGATATATTTTAAAACGCGTAGTCTGTACCCCACCTTGCACAGTTGAGAAAGCGAGAAACATATAACTCTACTTGACGGAACGCTAACAAACGCAATTTTTCATCTCTTACATTATTTTTCTCGTTACATAATATTATATTATTCTTTTGAACGTATATAGAAAATGAATGTGACAAGAGCGTAGGTTAGGTTGAGGTTTTGAAAACTGAAAATTAAATTAGTTGGATTGAAAGTGCTTGGATTTTTCATTTGTGGTATATTTCTTGGGTTGTGTTTGCTCTGCTTACTGTCTAGCCTTTGAGTGAACTTTTTCAGCGTCATGCTGGAAAATTGTATCGTTCATGGAGCGTTAGTGCGGTGCTGTATGACATCTTATCTTACAAGGGTTTAATTTAAAATGTCCAGGAGTTTAGAACTTTCAAAATAAAATGTCGTGAGGAAAGTTTTGAAGATTAATATGGATGGGTATAAGAGTAGAGAAAAACCAAAGAAACGATGGATGTGTAAAGGATGAAAGGATGATATGGCAAGAAAGGGGGTGTGTGACAAGTAACAGAAAAGTGTGGACGAAGAAGACATGCTGCGCCGACCCCAAATAAATTGGGATAGGGGAAGGAGAATCAAATGATGATGATGACTTACAATTTTTTCATGTTCAGAAAAAACAGATCTCTTCCTCATCTACCTAGTTTTTAACCAACTTCAAAAAAAGGAGGAGGTTCTCAATTCGGTTGTATGTTTTTTTTTTGTGTTTGTTACCTCATATCTCCGTCATTTATGAACCGATTTGAAAAATTCTTCTTTTATCTGAATGGATCTACTTCCCGATTGGTCCCATAGTAATTTCATCAAAATCGGTTCAGCAGTTTGGTTTTGAAATCAAAATAACTGGAAAAAATCTCATCCAAGTAAAAGAAATTGCGAAATTGATACTTGACAAGGATTTGTGAAAATGAAAATAACTTTACTTTCGGAAGTCGGTGACTATTGTTTGTTTCATTGACTTTTTTGGCACCGACTTCCAAAAGTAAAGTTATTTTCCACTTTTTTAGTGTTTTTTTTTTTGGAAGTCGGTTTTTTTTTGCAAAAAAGTTTTTATTTCCAGTCATGTTGGGGTCGGGTTTTAGTCCAACCAGATTCAGCTGAATATCAGTATTTAACATGGAGCGACTTTCTATGTGACCATATATGTGTGTATGTTCTTTTTTTGTGTGTGTTTCAGCGAAGACACCGGGTGATAAGCTGATAACCAGCATAAAAAATCTATACGTGGATTAATACTTTCAACATATTTGTATGTTAACGAATCAATTCCTCTTTACCTACCTCCTCAGACTACATGAGCCAATTTGTCAGCTGATCCATTATTAATACCCAATCTGTTCCGCAAGGTGGCGCTCTCCTCATTAACATAAATCATGTTGAGACTTGATACCGTGGCTTCAAGCCAGTTTATGAACTGTATTGTGTTGTGTCTGTGAGGTGTAAATTAACTCGGTTTTGCATAGGTATTACAGGGATTTCGTTTTAATACCTTTAGGATTTGAGAGATAGAAATAAAAGCTCTCAAGGCTGTGGTGTTTGGATGGTTAGACGATGCCAAACTCAATCTCAAAGCATATATTTCAAATAAATCCAGGATTCAGGTTACAGAGACTTTTGCTAAGGAAAACGAAATGTATAGTTACCTAGAGTCCAGCTACAGGCATAATAACTGTGAATGGACTGTAATTTCCCATTCCAAAATGTACCTAGATCTCGTGGCGAAGAATGGGCTAGAAACTCACTGGACACTCTTTTCAAATCAAGTTAGATATATTAGATACACAGTCCTGGATATATTTTGTTGCATTAATCAAGCCCGTTTTCTTCTTCCATTCTCCCCTGTCAGACGCCACGGCATCATTTACTCCTTTCTCTTTCATAACATTCCTCACACAATCCATTCATGTATTCTTTCAACATTCACATATAATGCAACAATCCAAAATTTTAATTTAAGTATTACATTACAGATAGATGCTCCCGGTGATGGGAGCATTTGCCTGTAATGTAACAACCCAAGTTTTAATTTTGTACAGAAACAAGTGATTATTTCAAATTGTATGGCTGCTGGTTCCACACTGTAATGCTCAGTTTTCCTCACTGACTGATGTAATGCTCGAATCTGAAGTGTTACATTACAGGAGAAAGCTCCTGGTGAGGGAGATACGAGCCTTTAATATAAACTCATCACATTAAGAAACCTAAAAGCATTCTATCAAAGGCAATTCAAGTAATATATCATTAAGATATTGGCATATTGGCTTAATGAAGTAGTACGTAAAGTAATTGCGAAACGTCAGTCGCGTATTCGTAGAACCTGTAGGAACGCAAAGGAAGTTAGTAAAGTGCTTTTCCCAGTAATAATTCTTGAGGTCGTACATTATAAGAAACCTATGCTGTGGAATTCAGAGAAATGATAAAGAACTTGAATGGAAATCTTGATTAAATGTAAGTTTACAGACAGAAGACTTCGTTATTATATGTTTCAATTTAATTATATTTTTCACTTTTCCTGTTGACAGCAATGTGAACGAATTTTTTGACGCCCCATAATTGTAAATATTTTTATTCTTATTTAAGATCTGATATATGAGTTTGTAAATAAGGTAAATATTTTGATGGTTTAATAAAGAAAATGAAAAAAAAACAATATACCTCCGGGAATATATTCGAATTAATGTTTAACATAAAGGTTCATTTTTAGTAATGTGTTTTCAAAACTAATTACTAAAAACATGACTTAACATCGTGAAAATTTCATTTTGAAAATTTAGAATCTACCAGCTCTTCCATTTTATGTTTTTACCATATGGGTATTGCAGATTTTTAAATAATAGCATAGTTTTTTAATATCGACGAAACATTTCAGATTGGTCGATTTAGTCACAATCGAATCTTTGTTAAAAGTTTGTGTCAGGTCGACAAGGCCATATTTACACTGAGTATTATATTTCTTGATTACAACTAGTTAAAAAATATAGGGTGTAAAAAGAACATTCACGAAGACTTCAACTAAGCGTTCTATACATCAAGCTAACACATTTTGCACTGAGCATTTTTGCTCTGAAATTTGACCTCCATGTTTCCGTAACCAGAAGGTTCCAATGTATGGTCATGTGCAAAAAAATTATCGCAATGACTGGAACAGCAAGTGGCTTTCGGCTTAGTTACTGGTGTTTTCACATCCTTATATGTAGTAGTGGAACGTATACTGTGATCGCGCTAGCTCATTCACTGGGTCTATCCTTGGCTAATATCCGCTCAAGCCTCCCGACCGTCAATCTTTTTTTATGCATTTTGATAGTCAGTCCTTGTCGAGTCTATCACTCATGCTCAAGCTGCCGAGGGATCAACGACGTAACTTTTCCTCCGTAGGGTATTGCATGACTTATATATTTACTCACTGGAATCGACAAGAATCGACAGATTTCAACATGATTTCGAAGATGAAGTGAGGTGTGTTCGCACTTGTTCAGGTCGGCAGAGACAATTTCTTGATTAACAATACTGACCCGAAGTAATGACAACGCGAATTCGGCTTTTTTTCTTTGGGCTTGGAAAAATTTTAGCTTAGCCGAGCGAGTGGCTTCTTGCAAAATCGAATAGGTTTATTACTAAAATAAACCTATTCGATTTTGCGGCTCGACTTTAACGGTTTAAGCCGAGTCGAATAAATGTAAGTCGCTTCCCTAAAATCGATGAATTTTCTTAAAAAAATCAGGTTGTCTACTGGATTTAAAAAAGCATTTTTTACAATTCACCACGAATAATCACAAAAATCTAATCCTTATCTGAAGCTATTAAAAATCCTCAGTAAAATAGGGTTAGATGCTCCAACGCTCCTGCAACACGTATCTCATGAATTTCAATAAAAAACAAATTGAGCAGCCACGTGCTTCCATGCATCTTTTACTTATATCTCACGCTTGAAAATATGCATGAAAAGGACTGTATTACACTTCATTGAGCAATTTAGCACAAGAAGAAGTTTTAGATGTTTTTTTTTTGTTGTAAAAGTGTTACTGGTCAAAACATCAATAAATTTTATACAGATTATTCCAAAATGTTAAAGTACATAATGTTACAAAAATAATCAGCTGTTTAACTACATTTAACTAACGTGTGTCTTAAATTTAGAACTTTTGTATAAATAGTTTTTTTTTAAGCCTACGATATGGAACCCGTATTGAACCGCGTATTGTACTAAATCTTTCGTAAAGTTCGTATCACGATGCCCCGTATACCGTGAAATCCTTTTGAAAACGTTAAATTAAACCATCTTTGTGATACGCAAGATATGTTCTAAGAACATTTAGCATTAGGGAACACTTCTGCTTAACCCTTCGGGGATTACAGGCTTGATGTTATGCTATGTTATTAGAAGACACGGATATTTATCCAATACTTATCCAAATATTCTATGTATTATACCATTCCAATACTGTCCTAATTATACTATTTCGGTACGATTAAGAGGTGTATTACAAAAAAACGCGAAATTGCAAGGTTTCCTCGTTGAAATTGTATGTTATCCGTTCGTTGTTTGAAATAACAATTACTTGTTAAAAATAGTTCGTTTCCTCTACTACAATAATAATAAAGCAAATTTTAGATAAATTATTAATTTATTCAGTAATAATCATTCTCCCGATGCATGTTTAGACAAAAACTCACGGAGACGTGATTTGGGAGCTCTAATTTGTAGATGCTATTGAATAAAGCCCATCAAAATATTTTATTTTTCATCTTACAAATATCTCCAACTTAAATAATGATTGAATACATTTTCGTTACATGTCTTTATTGTAAAGAAAAAAAAAATTGGACCTAATTCAATTATTGACCGTAATGTCTTCGAAACAAGCCCCGATATCTCCGAAATTGTACATCACTTTGACGTAATATTTATACCAAAATATCTTCAACATTTGCTTAAACTATAGTATTTTTTTATTTTTTATTAATCGCTACTATTATATTTTTTAATGAATTAAATAACAGTACAATTCTTCAAGTATAATTTCACTGCGCCGTTTTGAGCGCAGATGGCCGGCGCAGTGAAACATATTGTACTTTTACTTAATACAAGGTGTAGTTTTGCAAACTCGTCAAAATTCAGGAGGTTGTCATAGAAGACGTAAATAATCAATATAAATACGGTACCTGGTCATTAATAATAAATGCTGCTTTTTTTAGTTGTTTTAATTTGACACTATTTCAGAATGAAGTCCTTTTCAAAAGAGGAGAATCATCCGTTTAGCGATTAAACGTCTGCGTTTGTTTGTGAGTGTGAAAGCGCGGTTATAGGGCTAGTATTAGACGGGCCGCGTTTTATTGTATATGGGTTGTGTACACTTATCATTTTTAGGTATTAAGAAAAAAAAATAAAAATACCTACCCATTTTATTATCGATTCGGGTCGAGAATCATTAGCATAGTTACCTCCTTGAATTTGACGAGGATGCAAAGCAACACCTTGTATACTGTACTACATTGTATTATTAAATCGTGGTAAATAAGACATAACGCTATTTCGGTAGAGGATATATACATGGTTGGATTTGGCTGTTCAATCAGGTGGCATTAATTACTTCATCCGACACTTGTCGATAATGAAAGGTCTATTCTTAGAACTTTATCGTGATATAGGATTTGGATAACAATATGAGAACATTCGAGGTTCATTATTAACAACCTTGACTCACGTGGTAGTTGGTTCGAACCTAGATAGACTCATAAAACAGTGAGTTATTTCCACATTACAACACAACAAAAATCCGAAGTCATGTGAAATCCATCAACCGGCAATGCGTTCTAATGAGAAGAGAAGAGGCTCACGGCCCCAAAGTGGAAATGTTAAAGGCTGATTAAGTATCATTTGGATAACCTTCAATGGAAACTAAAGATCAATAATTGATCTTTCTTCTATCTAATCTTTTAATTGAGCTAATTATTAGCAAAAAGTTGCCTGTGAATAGCATAGACGTCATTGCTAGTAAAATGTAAAGTATAAAGTCGAGTTAATGTTGCGTTATCTACGGCAAATCCTCCTAAAATTTACTAATATTACTCCTAAATATCTTGAGAAAACCATTTGGAAAAAAAATAGCTGTGAACAAAACTAAACTATGTTGTGTCAACGAAATTTGGTGAATATAATCGTTTTATAGGATAGAAGGTAACTGCTGCCCATCCTAATGACGTAACACCCTTGGTTGCGTTTTATTAGATCCACGGGACGAGAGGCCTATTCATAACGCGTTACGGCGGATTTGTAATGGCTTGGTGGTTTCTGCATCGTTTTATAATTACAGAACTTAAATACTGTCTATTGCAAGAGCTACTGCAGAGCACGAGGATTTGGGTTTAATTCCTGAGTCGGGTTAAAGTGGTATTGGGTTTTTCCACTAACTATTTTTATTTAATAGCAGCCCGGAACCTGGATTTGTGGCCGGTGGGGTTGGTGGCAATAAGCTCGCCCCTTATTTCGTGGGAGTTAAATATAACTGGAGAAATATAGGTATTTATTTAATTATTAATAAAAAGGTACACCAGCAGCTTCTGTATATAAATTATAAAATGAAGTGGTAATGAGTAATAGGCTTATACAGTTGCCAATAACAGGTGAACCAACATTTAAAAACATAAGTGTTAACTTAAGCTAAAAACTAAATTAATGAACTAAATATTAAGTGGAAATAGACTATTAGTACACCTTTGCCTAGCCCATAATGAAAAATATAAACCATAACTATTCTGTTTATAGGTTTACTAATGGTTACACCACTGCTTAACCCTTTAGAGATTACAGGCATTGTGAAGGTATGTTGGATTTATATATTATTCTTCATGACATATCGGTGTTATACTCGTGTTTCCCCAGTCGCTTTAACGACACCTCTGAACGTCAGCACAGTCAAAGCTACCGCCGATTCAATATTCTTTTCCCGAAAAACATGTCTCTAACATTTTCAACAACCTACCTACATTTTAGGCCCTACTCTCGCATCTCCAAAAGGATTTCATTACTATCGTGAAAAACGTAATAACGTAAACTTTACTAACCTTTTAGAAAGCGAAGAAATACATGTAAAAATTCTCTCTAGCCTTTAGCACGTCATGGTACTCCAGAGCTAACATACATATGAGTGTGCCTTTAAGTTTATTTTACTAGAAGCTAAGTAACGGTGTGCGAAAATTGCTTTGAGATTCAACGCCAAAGACTGAGATTTTGTTTTTGGAATCTGTATGTGAACTGATATTGGCGTTAAAGCGAGGTTTTGAATTTTCTGGTTTCTACAGTACTTTCACAGCTATTATGTCTTGTGACTGGGACTGTAGCTTAATTTTTGATTGCTGTCTTTGTTTCGACAATTCAAGTCAAGTGCCTGTAATTGGCCTATTTGAAATAAATGCTTTGATTTTGATTTTTTTTTTGATCTGGAATACCTTGCGAAAAATATTTGAGGTTGATGGCTATAAGCTTCCCCCCATTACTTAACATCACAAATGGCGATATGTGCACTATTAGGTACAATTAATCATTATCTACAAACACTACTGGCTAGCTGGCATGTTTGAACATAACTAGGTACACCTCTGCCTAACCCTTTGGGGATTACAGGCATGATGTTATGTTATGTTCATCGTTCCACCAAGTCATTGCCCAACTAAGTTGGAGTCGGCTTCTAGGATATATGGATGCAGCTGTATACCAATATTTCAGGAGAAGCGTCTGTTAGGTCGGGACTTGGAGCTTTTCCTCTCAAAATTAATTTCCTTATTAATGGGGTCTCCAAGCGGGAATCATTGTGACTACTCAAATTTCGTCGTCTAATATAAAATTCATAGAATTAATATAAAGAAACTGGATTTACAAATTACTTTTATTATATTTTTCTTGAATCCCCAGTTCTACCCGAAATTAAAATAAATTATGTACCGGTTTATTAAACTTTGAAACAGGTATTTTTTCAACGCAGCATTTGAAGGCTGCTTTCCACCAAATGCTTAAAATTAGAATGAAGGTGTAAAATCAGTCGTTATCCTGGTCATATGCTCGTGTGATTGCGAGGATTGTGGACATCAGATGAACAGTCGCTTCTTATCAGATACTGATATTTAGTGGCATACAGTTAGACTGGAAGCCGACCACAATATTATTGAAAAAAGACTAGGCAGATAATGATACTTCTGCTCTTATCCTAATTCATTTAGGGTAGGATGTCGTTTTTATCCAAGCGCCTCTACCAGTCGCCATCACAGATAGATATATCGAATCTTTCTGATATATTTACTAGTATTATACAAGCTGTAGTAGTATTATCAGCTGTTTGGTTCATAAGGCTAATATTTTCTCCTGAACTAATAATTTATTATTGGTCAGTAATGTTCCCACTCTTTTGACCTCGATCTTTTTCTGAGGGATGGAGTGGGCTGTATATGTAATAAATAATAATAATAAAATCGTTTTATTCGGGACAACATAGGAGCCATTTTAGTTAGTACACACCTTAAATACTAAAACTTATACACTAGGATTAGTAAAATAAAAATTAAGAATAACAGAAGAGTTAGTGAGTCATATACTTACGAGGCATTTCATGCGGACAATGTTTCCGCATGAGATGCCTCAGTACAGGAGCTCTCGGATCCTCAGCCACGACCTTCAGGAAGCTATTGCTACTCCCCCGAATTCTGCCCACAAGCGATGCCACCTTTTTCCTGATGATAGCATGGAAACCATCTGTACGCGATTGGGCAAACATCCCCGAGGCACTACAGAAACGAGGGAGTTTCAACATCATCCTGAAAACATTATTATATTGGACGCGCAAGGCATCGAGCGTCCCCCGTGAACAGTTGAACCACAGACTTCCCGTGTACAGGCCTTGACAGTACGCTTTAAACAAGGTTATTTTGACCTGATCGGTGCAACGAAAAAATCTGCGTGCCAGCATGTTCCCACGGACCGCCAACGCCCTGCGCTCCCTCTCCACGTCATCATCGTCCTTAAGGTCGTCGACAAGTATATGGCCTAGATATTTAAACTTGGCCACCTGCTTTATATTAGCGCCGTTCAAAGTAATTGAAGGAATGGTGTCTGGGCACTTGCCGGCGGCCTTGAAGACCATGAACTCGGTTTTCCTTACATTATAAATAAGACCATGTGATGCGGCGTATTTTTCACAAACCTTCAGCATCTCCCTGATTGACCTCGCAGTCGGGCCCAGCAACACCATATCGTCCGCGTAGCTGATGTTGTTCACACAAACACCCCCCACCCGGCAACCGACAGGCATGCCGCTGAGCTCGACTATGAGGTCATTTACATACAAGTTAAACAGCTTTGGAGAGGACAACCCGCCCTGTCTCACTCCGCACTCCAACCTGTATGACTCCGAGATGCAGTTTGACCACCTAACACAATTAGTCTGATTCGAGTACCAGTATTGAAATATTTTCAATAGTTCCACCGGTATACCCCTGTCCTCCATCTTTCTCCAAAGCACTTCATACGAAACGAGATCGAAGGCTTTGGAGAGATCCAAAAAACAGGCGTACACCGGAGTCTTCCGTTCAGTGTAATATTGGACAGTGTGCTTAAGAACCAGAATCGCGCTTTCAGTTGACAGTCCAGGTTTAAACCCGAACTGAGCGTCATGTATATTTATGTACTTATCCAGACAAGACTCAAGCACACTATCCAACAGTTTTGCTACAGTTGTCGCGAGAGAGATCGGGCGATAGTTTCCCTTGTCAGATATGTCTCCTGTCCTGTTCTTCACTATGGGCACCACTGTAGTTTTCATCAAATCACCCGGTAAGTATGAATGACTAATACACATATTGAAAAACATGGACAGGACCCTCGGCACGTGTACGCCAGCATATTTTAAGTGTTCAATACTGAGCCCATCGTGGCCAGGAGATTTACCTCTACGCATACTGTTTATCACTTTTTTAAGTTGCTTCGCTGTAAATTTAAGTAAGGGTTCCTCTCCCGCCACGGTGGGCCGAACATCTGGCATAGTGGTCGAAGGACCCAGAGGTGAGCGTACTTTAAAGTACTCCATGAACAAATTAGCTATATCCTTTGGGTCATTTCGGCCATCAACATTCGCAGGGAGGCCAGGCTTAACATCAAGCTTACTAGTGGACTTCCAAAATTTTGTGAAATCTTTTTCGGCCCTTTGTTTGGCTATTACGTCCATTTTAATTTGGTCCTTGTGTTTCTGACACCATTTTAGCCGCCCTTTAAAAATTTTACGGGACTCGTACATCTGGTCGTAAGCGGGACCAGTATTTGGTCTACCCAGAAAAATCCAATCTTGGTATTTTAGCCTAGCCTCCCGATGCGCGTCTCTCACATGTTCATTCCAGCCGCACACACGCTTATTTTGCCGCTTAGGTCTTACATTGTTTTTAGATTTTACAGCCGCATCACTTAAAACATCAACAAATGTCTTATACATTTCATCTAATACTAGCTTATGATCAGATAACTTACAAGGCCCAAAACTACATAATTTAAATTCTGTGGGGAAGTCAATGTCTCGCAAGCCTTTACTACATAAATCTCGATATTTGTTAACTTGAGCCTCATCTCTTTCCCCCCAGATTACAGCACTGCGCGATGTATTTTGGATCGTGGCTATAGGACTAATTGAACCCATATTGCACTCGATAAATATAGGCAGATGATCAGAAACAAAAATATCCTCTATTACTCCGACGTTAACTGTAGATTGCCAGGCCGCTTGTGAGACAATACAATGGTCCAACCAACTGCCCTTACAATGAAACGTGTCAAAATAGGTAAATGTGTTTGAATTAATCCCCAGAAATTCTATGTCTGCGCACACCCAAGATCTGTCCGTGCAAAAGCTATTAAGCTCGGTAAAGAATAATTGGCCAGGTTGCGCATTTAAATCTCCTAAAACTATAACAGTTTGAGCATCACTAGCTTCTTCAATTGAGCTGATTTCACTGAGAATATCTGTGAAAATAGGTAAGTTTTCTCTCGCTTTCACGGGCATGTATACACAAAAGGCTAGTATGGAGCGACCACCTATAGTAGCTTTGATAGCTAACAATCTGTCACTGTTGCAATTGATAACAGAAACACTATCAAAAATGCCCTTTCGCCATAGTATGGCCACACCACCATATGGTCTACCGACGAGTAATTCGCCGCTGTCTACTGAACTCTTCCCTATGTACTCAAAATCAGGAGATACAGTACCTAACAGAGGAAGGTCGTGATTGAGTAACCACGTCTCCTGGAGACAGACTAAATTCGCCGAATCACATAATTTTCTCACATCTTCTATGGACGTTTTAAAATTTTTACAATTAAAACTAATAAATTTACAATTATTCAATGTTATTTTGTGACAACTATCCATACTGTAACACAATTAAACTTTAACATTACAATCTCCGCGTTTCGGCTGGTACATAAAATGCACGAAACGCCGAAACGTAATGCCATCAGGCCAAAAGTCGTCATTCAAAAACAAATGCAAATTACTCTTTGAAACAAATAACTTATAAGCGTTATATTTTCGATCCGTTTTTATTTTTATCATTTTCAATGACACAACCTCGCCGGTCTTTTCTTTTATGTAGCTAACAATGTCCTGGTCACAAGTATCCTTAGAGACGTTGGAAATAAACAAAGGTACTTTTATATCGGCAGCTTTAAACTTGCCGTCCGGCGCTGTAGAAGCCCGGCCTTTTTGACCGATAAGTTTATATCTCCTGGCAGTTTTTGACTGAACAACTTGCCATTCAGAATTCTCCTTAGTTACCTGTGAACAGTTCCTAGTAACCTGACTGACATTTTTGTTTAATAACAAAGAAGGCAGCGCAGTAGTAACAGCTGTTTTCGAATTTACGCTGGGTAATATCACCGATTTGTTGACCGAAGCGCGCGAGCAAACGAGTTCACTATCCGGTGCATTCGAAACCGCGGTACCTTGTGACTGGGCCTCACCGCCCGTCGCTGTCCCGCTCTCGCCGCTGCGCCTTGGACTGGAACCATCGCTGCTCTCGCTCACACCGCTTGCGTTGTTCAGAACCTCCGTCCGGGCCTCCACGTGTCTGCTAGCGTTTGTCTCCATTTCATTCGATTGCTCGCGTTGAAAAGAGATAGGCTGCACGCTTGCGGGTGGTGATTCATTCTTTGTAGGCGTTGAATGGTGTTTCGCTCGGGACGACGACGATGACGAAGCATTATAAGCCTTAATAGGAACATACTGCAAGCCAACAGGGCCGCTGCACAGTTCATAGTAGCTTTCCTGCAGACACGCTCCTCTCCTTTTATTGACAAATTGATTTTGAGATGGATAGTTGTCAACAATAATAGACGAGTGTTTCAAGTCGTTTTTAAACGCATCTAGCATCTCTTTTGTTACGAAGTTTTCTTGTAACAAACTGACTTCATTCCGAAGTTTCGCTATGTCTTTTAGCAAACGAGTGCAGTCAATGTGATCGAAACTCACACTAGGCACTTTATGTAAGTCCTTTGCCACGAACACAGGAAACACTTCTGCATCCATTCCTTTCATGAGACAGATTATATCATCCAAGTCTCGAGACATTCTTTTCTTCCCATCTTTACGCCTCACCGGCATTTTTCTTGCATTTTGAACGGATTCAAAAATCAAACACTTTGCCTGTGCAATGCTTTCTACATTGAAAGATGACGTTACCAGCTGGTGTATGCTATCTTCATCCATGTAATCCAGCACGTTCGTGAGAAACGCTAAGAGTTCACTAATCACAACATTACAGTTCGAACACTTCACAGTAGACGAGGCCATTGCCCTGACGACGCACTAGTCACCGGCAGCTATAACACGCGACCGTTCTCCGTAGTGTACGGCGCGAGACTGATGTAACTGTAATGATTTCATGTTAACCTTTTCGTTTTGAGAGCAATAGCGATGAAATAAACCACACCAAGTAACAAGACTGCCTAGATTCGGACCTACGACCTTAAAACTCGGGAGCAAAGGCTGTTACCGCTGGGCTAGCACTGCTTGTACTCATGTAATCAACAATATCTAAGTTACTTGTGACGTCACCAAAGCCGTACATCCTATCTTAACACGTGTAATAGAAGTTTAATTAAGTATGACGATTTTCGTAACAAGGTTTCTACTTATTCAAAGTTAACGAACCAAATTCAATGGAAATGGAAATTTCCTCTTCGAAGATTAAGATGTTTTTGATAAAATTTACTTTTACTTCATCCTTGGAAGCTATGTACAAGGAGATCAACGGCCTTGGATTCTACCACTGTTTAAGTCTGGTTAAATTATTCAGCATTAACGATTAGGTACTTTAACTTAATCCTTTTGTTGTTACTTTCATAATTTTAAGATGGAATAACTGATATTTCTCTATTTATATCATCTTTTTCTACTATTATTATCTGTTCTATAAGTGTAGTTTATTAATTATCATCATAATATTTTTTTTATTAAATTCTTATTACCTGGTTGTATGTTCGTTACAGTATACCTTAAACTTCCCGCTAGTTACATTATGATCTTCAATTTTATGGATGTGAGATGTTGATTCCTTTTGTCAAAATATAAATTTTTGCATGCTATGTTATATCTTAGCGAAACATGTTGAGCTACTGTAATAATATTAACATCAATGTATACCATGTTTTACGCAAATAAATGATTTACGTACTTACTTACTTGTTTTTCCAAGGATATCTCTATTAAAAATAACAATTTTTTTTTTAATGTTTTTCCTAAAGAAATATTTCGAACTGAAACTCAAAGGATTTATTTTAATTCGACCATTACAGGCACTTTTGAATGTCAAAACACAAAAAACGAAGTTTTACTACAAAGACAGTCTTATAACGAACGTAAATTAACCATAAGACCATCGTTATACTCTGAATATTACGATTTTGTAAACAAGGTTTGTTGAAAATGTTCTAATTCATTTATTTTATCAACAAAAGTAAGAAGTAGATGGTAAAATATATAAATTTCAAAACTATTTATGTTCCGCCGTTAAGCATACTGAATGTTCTTCAAATTGTTAATGTGTGTGTAAATGTTGGTGAACAATACACTTAATTCTGTATACCCAAGTATATATAACTATTCCATCTATCAATCTATAAATCTGTCTCAACTATCTTAATTGACTTTTCTAAACGTACTAAGCTGCAAACATGAGTAAGTGTGGATCTCTCGTACGCAATGTATTCTGCCAATCAAAGGACACCACAGACAAGGTTTTCAGTCAGCACTAAGTCAGGTCTAACGAACCAAACAGTATGGAAATTTGTCCTGCCTTTGTGGCCTCGTTTTCAAATTTTGAAAACGAAACAAGCTTCAAGTCGTATTATTCCGTTTTTCTTGAGATTTTGGCTTTCGTTTCCACTTTTTTTGAATTATCGTTTTTAGTTTCCATGTTATTGCACCAGTTTTGGTGCCAGAAACGACTTTTTTATTGGATAAGTATTTTTGGAGGCGTCCGTCTGGTTTTTATCAAGTTTATTTTATTTCTGTCTGGTATGATTTTGGATTCATTATTATAGTTTGAGGTTTCTAGAAAATTGAATAAGTAGCTTAGTAACCCATTTTATTAATCTTAATATTCAATTCGACGATTTTCAAAGAAATCAAGAACACAAAAAAATCATGGGACAGATTACGTAGAGATGGAAGGTTTATTGAATAAACATGTTAATATTTCAACAGCCTCTAATTCTTAGATTATATCCATTCTTATCTACTTGGAAACACCCCAGACAAAAAGATTTCGTTATTATAGCATGCAATAACATTTTTCCGTAGAACACCTACTTAGATACGACATCCATAAATTACTTCACGTTACACACCAGTGGAGGTTAGCATCGGTCTCAAGTCGAGACAAATTATACAAAACGAGAGGATAATAAGGGGTCAAGGTCGGGGAAGATGAAAGGCCTAGAGACAAATGTAAGAAAAATGAAGACTTTTTTTTTCTGTAATTATTTTCGACAGAATGTTTTCTGTTCGAACAAAAGAATTCGTTAGATTTATGGTGGAGGTTTTCGGTTCTTAGAATCTGTCTGCACAGTTGGAGCCAGTATTGGCTTGAGTGAAAAGCTATCCCTTTTTTGGGATCGTCCAAATTGTTTGTTTTGGTCGCGTTTACAGACGCCATTGTGTATGCTCAGTGCAAAAAAAAAAAACGATCTTTTTCATCAAAAAATATTTTATTTCACAGAGCCTTTGCATATTATACAAATCTGAAAGGATTTAGGGCATACTGAGAGTTTAATTTTATTTTAAAAATAGAAATTTACTTTTAAGATTATAATGCGACACCATATTGTAATTTTTTTAAGTTTGTTGGCCTGTTCTGGCCCACTGTTGGAGAAAGACCTCCCCATACCTTTTTAATTTCAGTGTTCTGCCTTCAAATATTTAAAACGGAATTTATATTTAGGAGCCCGCAAGCAACCGCAAAATATAAAATTTTAACGTGTTAAGAACTGTGATAGATAGCGGCACTTGGCACCTGACACTAGACATAAACTATCCGCGCCACGTGGATTCTACGAATTTCCAGCATTAACCACAATTAACCACGTATTTTGGCTAGCTGTTGTTGTTAAACTTAGGAAAGTTTACAGTCTTGAAGGTTTAATATTATACATTTTAAATTATGGGCCTAATTCGTGTATCAAATTACAATTTTTTTTTACTAGCTCACTTCGTGACCCACTGCTGGGCAAAGGCATCCCCTTTCGTTCTCTTACCTCTCATGTGCAATTTCTGGCCATAATAGCCCGCAAACATAATAATATCGACCCTGAAGGAACATAATATGAAGGGATGTCTTCCACTTACATTGAAAAGAAAATTACCATTAAATAAAAAAAAAACTTATTTCTTACCTGTAAGTTTTTCATTTTCTTCTATTCATCTCAAATTAAATTAATGCATGAATGAACGGGATTTGTCTATTGGTAGTTTAGTGGTCGGTGGCCAATGCTTAATTTCTGTGAATTTGACACCAAAACAATATCATAAAACAAAGAATTTGCTCGAGTTCTCTTCACCAAGTAATGTCCAACACAGATTTCTTAAACACACAACCCCGTTCATTATCTCAGGTTATGCAACTTACGTCGAAGGATAAGCGCGTGAGTTACTAAGGCTGGTATTCTTAATCGCTTGCTCCACTTAGTGAAACTCGACCCACCCTAACTCCGCCCCATTAGACACATGGACAGATACAGTTTGTTATAATTAATTGATATAAATGCTCGCGACTCGACAGTTTTCTTATGGAATCATCTATCAAATTTGAAGAACCGCTAATTGTGGTTAGCAATACGGTTTGATGGACGTTTTGAAGCGTCGTCATGATCACTCCTGTCTAGCTGAGTTGAGCAATTGACTCAAAATAAGTCTCAGAATATAAAGTGTTCGACTTGTTTGTAACGTGATCTAAGCAACTTTTTCATTTGTTTTTCCACAGTCCTAGCCCTACACTCTTGCCGCTCAAACGTGGAGCATGTGGCCAAGCGGCTAGAAGTGAGGATTGTGGCTTGCCCCACGACACCACACTGAGTTCCGTCTGAAACTCCGTAATTTGTTCCAGTCTTGTTCGGACACGGAATTCTGCTGCACTGGTGTACCGTAGGAATAGTATAGTAAAATCACTTACCACTACTTTCTGTTGTTATTTCATTAAAGGGGGTTTAATCCAGTTGATTTAGTAGAGTTTTATTAGCGACAAAAATGGAACAGGGGTGATGCAAGTTGTGTGGATATTGTTTAAGAAACAAAATTTCATAGAGATTTAAGAAAAGGACACAACACATAGCACAGAATTGAATAACACACAGAAAAAACAAAACAATTGGACAGAAAAGTAAAAATTGGGGCTCATCAGCCTCTTCCAAACTATAATAGGGTAGGCTTCCAGTCTAGCTGGATGCAGTCTGAACTTGAGTATTTTATACGGTCTGACAGCTCAGTCCTACCGTTATAACTGAATCTTTAAAAACCATTCATGAACAGAGCACTTTTATAACCAAAAGCAATGTTATTTGAAAATATAAGATATCTAAATTTTGAGATGGATCTGGCGCTCGGTTGATGACATGGTCGAAATGTGGATACACTAATGTACCTAAACCTCTGCCAACCCTTCCGGGATTATAGACGTGATATTAAGTTATGTTATAATTCAGGAACAGACATTGAAAAAATCAACGGGTATGAAACATTGAGTGAAGCCCGTTAGAAATTATACAGTAGTGTCATATTCCACTCTGATGAACTGCGACTCAGTGCGCGCCACAGAAATGCAGATGCAAGTGCCAATAGCAGTCAAGGATAACTGACAGTTGATTAAGTTCCGGCTCTGACAAGAAATCTGTACATACTGGGTACGGTTACGGATATCCGGTTCCAATGATCGATGACGTATAAGTTACCTTACCATGGTTGGGCTTTGAAATTCGGTACACTAAATGCATAAAGGGTATTCTCTGATTGGTCGGGCATAGGTTCGACGTGAATGTTCGGTTATTTATTAGCATTGTAAGTCTGGTTGCTTAATTTTGTAGTGCTCATAAAATAAAAACAAACTTATTTTATCTTATAATCTCGTATAAAAATTGAGGCCACTAAAATTACAGTACCCCTTGGTAAGACTGGTTGTCAGACTTTCGGCCCACTGACTACCTATAACGACTGTCAAACACCTAATGAAAGCCGGGACCAACGGCTTAACGTGCTTTCCGAGGGACGGAGGAAACTCGGCATGTAATGATGGTCACCCATCCACAGACCGACCTTGGCAAGCGCGGCTTAACCATGAAGATCAACCCGAGTGGCTATTATTATTTAGCCACGAGCTCCTCTATAAAATAAATAGAAGGATACATCTTCTTAATAACCTAAAAGAATTGAGTTAGAATAGTTTATGATGTTTTGAAAAACTGTCGGTTCACATCAGTTGGCAAAAAACAAGATATTCGTTTGTTTACTGAGCTCGATAAATTGGGGAGAGTCTGCCGAGGTAGACGTTTGCACTATTTACCTTAAAGAGATGTGGAAACTTTTGGCTTTGTGGGGTGAAGATTAGCTTCACAATTTCTTTGTTCTATAGGAGTTTTCTATTTAATTTGAACATTAAGTCATTTGTGCCCAATAAGGCATGCGAAACCCGGTTTCGGCCCCATATTAAAACTCGGTATTTTACAGGTTTTACTATGGGACCAAAACCGGGTTTCGATGCCTTAGTCACATGTGATACTGTAGAGATTTGAGAATTCTCAAAATGAAATTTGAAACGTTGTTCTGTCTGTCAATCGTTTAAAGTTTACAGAGACAGAAAACAGCATTCTGTCTCAGTTAACTTCAAATAATTGACGAAATCACATTCGTTTAGTGCAAAATATTTTTACTGTTAAGAATATTGATAGAAATGAATAAATACAACATAACTTTTTTTCTAGCGTTAAAATAATAAAACTAATTTTTAAGAATAGATTCAACTTGATACCCCGGTTAAACCGAACAAAATATTGAGATTGTAGATAGATTAATCTTAATTATGTACATCATAAAAATTATTGTACTTTTTCTTGTTGGGTTAATTTCAAAGCCACCTTATCTAAAAGCCATCTACCTAAACAGCTTTATCGCAACATCAACTACACCAGACCCAAAAGATTCCTCAGTCGCCGAACAATAATACAAAGCAGCCTGCATTTAATTTGCACCATTAAAATCCACAATACAACTCAATACTTCATCTCTTGAACACTCAATATGTATAATTAATTATCTCCTGGGTGGTACGGGTGATCTGTTAGAATTAGTTTCCCAACAGTTTGTCAATGTCAGTTGCAAGTTACCAACAAACTTGAACTAGTATCGCGGTGATCGCTGACGTCAAACGTAATGCTCGTCATCGCTAGTATGTAGGGCACTTGAACTGTTGGTGTTTTAGACTAATTAGTGTGATTTGTATTGTGGTTTATGTTTGTGTCGTTTTCGGGTAGTTTGTCAAGGCCAGGCCCGTAACACCACCTCTAATAGCAGAATTAGGGTTGCGCCTTATCAACCATATCCTTTTCTATCGCCCAGAACCGTCTTTTGCTAGAGCGCGAAACAGTGGGAATGCTATCGCACGCCGCAGCATCGACGATGCGGTGGGCGGCACGGTCTTTTTCTCGCTTTGGCAAATGAAAGGTCACCACCCACTTTAGTGTGGGAAAGATATGATACAGGACGTCTACTTTTATCTGTTTCCCATATTAAAGTAAGAATTAAAACAATTTTGCTTTAGGAGGTTTGTTAGACCACCAGGTTCTGTTTCATGTTTAATTGCACAAGTACCCACGTGATTGAAATTATTGAAGCGACGCTGCTTGGTAAAGAAGTGTTGGCAGACGAACAACCTGATGGGTTGATGTCATTTGAAAGATCGCAGACTCGGGAAAGAATATCACAAAACGGTCCCCGACGTTTTGTGCCTTTTAGCTTATACTCAGCAGTGGGCTTAACAGGGCTGCCAATAGTCTTAGTATGACAACCCTACGAATTGTTAAAAGTTTTTGGACCAACAAATTGTTTTACTGCTACAAAGACTAATATTTCAGTAATTCCGAAATGTTTCATGTAATCTGCTCCTAAACCAATACTAAACTACAGACAATTTTAAAACCTTTACATTTCTTGTTAAATGAAAAAAAATCTCAAAGTTTGATCTACAGATTTCCTTTCACTTCTTTGAAACTGAAAACTGTTATCCGTTTATATTTTAAAAGCGACGCAACAATACTTCGCATAAAACGGAGTTCCAAGGGCTATAGTTTTTATTAACTTTGAATTTTCACTTTCTTTAGCTTATTCATCAAAATTTAATTCCATTGTAATAACTTATTTACAGTGAGCTAAATTCTGAGTAAAGTATTGAAAGTGTAACTGAAATTATTAAGTAAAACAATATCTATTTCAGTTTCGAACTCATTTTAGAAATTTTCATAGAAAGGCGAAAATACTTTTTGGTCCTATAAATTATTATAATGAAAGAGCTGATGTAAGTGAAAAAATAGCCAGTCTTTGTTGGACTTTTCGTAAACTACAGCAAATTTTAAATTTCATCAAACATTCACGTACTTCAATTACGGCCCAAATTACCTTACAAATTAGTATTACATACTTAATATCCATTTTCCGTACCGAAAGGCACAAAATTTTGCCTTTTCAAGCAGCTAAGTACCCACTACGAAACAAAACACGAATTATATCCCACAACACAATACATTGCCTCTTTTCTTCAGAATAACACAATAACGTTGATGCCAAAAGCGCAATGAATATCAAAAGTACCTATTGGAAATTTCTCGAAGCCCTTCATTTTAATAACACCCATTTGAGGGCTCGTTCAACCCAAAAGGATTTTGTTTATAGCCCATTAATGAATTTCGTTCAAGAATCATTGCGAACAGACCTTTCATACCTTAATTTGTAAAGGTATTCGATATTAAGCTTTGATCGTCTTTTGTATGCCGGGCTCGTATTGTTTGTGGTAAGCGGATCCATAGCTAAGTTTTGCTTAAGGAATCGACTTTCAGGATGTACGTATTACGTGAAAATGGGTTTTGAATTTTCAGAGAAAGCTTTATCGTTTTATGTGTATGGAGTATCGGTTTCTGTAGTACAAGAAAAATGCTGAAATAGATGCTGGGAAAATGTAGCGATATTTTTATGTAAGTACATTTTTATAGTAATTGATCCTATTATAGTAAGCGTACCTACGCTAAAAAATAAAATAGTATCAGAGGTTTTTAAACGCACGTAGCAAAAGTAGATTGAGAAGACCTAACTTAAAAGGTACATTAAATGACAGTATCCTTGAATGATGCTTGATTAACTAATCTAAATAATATTTCCAGATACGAATACTGTGTATTAAAATACAAATACCCCAAGCAATCACACAAAGTATTCATAGCCGATATCTGATGAAAGCCATCAGTCGAATCCAATTCACAAAAAATCCTCTATCGAAAGCTCACATCTAATGGAATATGATGCAGTGATTCCGGAGTTTTCCTCCGCGTCAAAACCACGCCATGATGGATGATCGGTCCATTCATAATGTTATTAGTTCGATTGTAACGTGAGGGTAGATGAATTAATTTGTGGAGTTCGTTTATGTGGATGATGTGGTCGTTTTTCGGTTAACATTTTTATTTGATTTTATTTTTTGAAGTTTTTATTGGCTGGATTTTGGCCGGATATTTTGATTTTTTGAAAACATTGCATGTTCGAGAAGGATTAAAACCATTTTGTTTTTCTAGTAACAATATTTTGATAATACAGAATAAATGTTGTTATCGATGTTTAACCGTTTGGCAAAAACTCCCAGTGAGTTAAACTTAACTAAGGTGGAAACTATCTAATGGTCTCATTGCTATTAAAGCAAAAATAGGTTTTGATCTTTTTGATATGCGATTCAACCTAAGGGTGGTAAAAATTACGAGGTCGACAACACAAAGTGATATCTAGTGGAATCAATGTCATTTTTTTATTGTTGCTTCAGTATAAAGTTAATTTAAAAATCTGGTTTATGATCTAAATTCAAACAAACTCAGTACCAAGTTCTACTTGTCAAGCCTATCATAATAAAAACAATTTACCCTTGATAGAGACACTCAAAGGCTGTCAAATTTCAATGTACTTAAACTGTACTTAACAGTCATTTGGAGTGTCCATTTAGAAGTTTTGGATTGTTAATGATTCTCCTTTTACACTGTGTAGTAAATCACTGTTTAAGTGTTGTTGATAGAAGTTTTAGTGATCAATCGTCTCATTATGAAGAGTAAAAAGGAGCATAATAACATCTTTAAACTAATAAAATACCTAAAAAACCTACACTAAAGGCCGATTTTCCAAACGGCGGTTGAACATATATTTTTGAAAATCGTCAAACTGCCACAATTATTTAGTCTTCAGATTTATGTTATTTGGTCATTGAAAAATCGGTACTAATTCTATTAACCTACTCTTTGTGTAAAACAATATTTTTCTTTTATATGAATGATAGCAATAGGCTCACCCCCTATTAAATGGGACTGAAAAAACATAGCTGGCGAAATCTGGGTGTACTATTACCTCTGCCTTACCCTTCGGGGATTACTGTCGTGATGTTATATTCTGTAAATGATAACATAAAAAAAAAACAAGACTACCGTTCAGTCGATTTACTGTGAAAATATTTTTTGTTATAAATTGGTTTTGCATAGTATTACTTGTACAGGATACATTCTATTTAGCATTAATTGCTCCCAATTATTTTGGTAGAAGAAAATTTAACAAAAACTGTTTTCTGATTCCAAATAAAGTACGTAGAATTATATTATTCTCCGAATAAATTGTACATCGTTTTTTATTGCTAGTATCGTATTTTAATTACTCGAACTAACATTGCTAAGTACATCTACGTAGTTTTCTTTATTTCCATAATATTAACAGGAAACGTGCACAAAGGTTTTGTTCATACATTAATTTGTGTTTTAAATAATCATCAAAAAATCAAAATCAAAGCATTTATTTCAAGTAGGCCAATTACAGGCACTTTTGAATTGTCGAAACAAAGACGGCAATAAAAATGAAGCTACAGTCCCAGTCACAAGACATAATAACTGTGAAAGTACTGTAGTTGCCCATTCCAAAGCGTAGATCTCTATGTAGAAGAATGGGCAAGAAACTTCATGGACACTCTTTAAAATCATAATATTGTTACAAAAACCTTAGAAATAGCATTCTTGTTGAGATGGTACAATATGTGAGAACGATGTAACAAGACGTGCACGTTAAAACTGTCCATAGTACAAACAAAAAAAGACAAGAATAAAAAATAATATGTAGGTAAATTCTTAGCAATATTTCATTGGGTAATCACCATTATTTCAATTGAAGATTATGAATTTCCTCAAAAAAAGATTAATTACTCTTTGTTTTAAATCTAGCCTTATCCTTCCTAAAAAAAAATACTAAAATCTAAATTAAGTTTACCCCCATTCACAACATCAAATTAGACATCCACGGAACATTACGCCTCTATAAGGTATCATCTACATAGACGACATAATCAGACAGGCATAACGTTTAAATAACCGTAGCGGCATTCATTTAGAAAACTGTCTCCAACTATGAGTCAAGTCCAATCATCTGACCGTTAACTTTCCTTTTATGCTAATATAATGAACGAAGTCAGACTGACTGAGGAACTTTCTTAATATAATATTTGAAAAGTCAAACAGTGGAGGGTTGCCGTTTATAATTTTAGGCAACGATAGCTTTGCCCTTTCTAGTCTGTTATTCGTTAAGTTCCATGCCAATTTGTTATTTGGTTTGTGAACTTGACTCTAACGAAGTATTATTGGAAACGAAATTTGATTAACCTCTCATATCCTATTTATCAACAACCAATATTCCGTAATCAATCTCAGTGTGTGGTTCTTTATGCTGTTTCCGATGAAAATTGGAAACTCTTCAATCATTTTCATACGATTCACTGATTTAAGTGAAACAAAGGGTGGTATAATTAACAGATCTATTTAATATTGCCTTAATTACCGACTGTCGAATCAACAATTATTTTACTTTCAATGGCAGTCAGGGGTTGAAATCTGAATTACCTGCCTATTTCTGTAACATCGTGCCTAGAAAGTACCCTTCAACTAATTGTACCCTTTTTGATCAAAAACTCTGCTTATTGCTTCTCGTCTGGCTATTTTCCAAAAGTAAATACCTTATTTACATTAAGCTTTTGACAACTTAGTCTGAGTCAATTAACGTGGAAAATTAGTTTCAACATTGTCAAGCTATTTTTATTTAAGCGTCATAATTAATATGTGGTTCAGTCTCAGAACTACATATGTTGTTTTACATGTTTTGATGATCAGGTGTGGCAGTCAGATTAATTTTCAGAGTATTTCAGTTATTATTGAAAACGCGCGTTACCCTTTATAAATCAAATTATAGCGTATATCTTATTAAGCGATGCTAATTCCTATCACTCGATTGGTATTGTAGAAAAACAAAATAACAACGAAAAACAAAGAGGCGTGGAAAAAACTACAGAGGCCCCTTTCACCAACAGAACCTATAGCTATCAAACAGCAGATTTTCCTTTGTGTATCCAAAACAAATTACATTTACATATAGCCGATAATACCATTCAGTCAGAACCATGGCCAACCTCATCGATAAACCGGAAGCCCTCAAACCCGTTATGGTTTTATAACCTTTGTTATAAACACTGAACAAACAAGGTCGCAAGTGTCAATTCTAATCATTCAAAGAAAAAAGGGGGAGAGAATGATGAATTTTATTACAGTATTATTTAACTTTCAATTTCTTATACAACTTGTTTACTTGCACAGCCATAAGAATGTTTTATTTGGTTTAATTTAAAAGAAGGGGTGACAGTGATGAGTTTAGCAATCATTTTAACAACAGTATCTTTCGCTTGTTTCTAAATTCGTATATCACGCTGTTTATTTACAATTTGACTGATAGTTCATAATTCTTGTATTTCATCGATATTAGTCTCTATTGTAACAGCTTATGATTTTGAGGTAAAACACTTAAGGAGCATTATTACTTGCGATTAAGTATTTGACTACTGCCGCTCATTCCTTCTTTGATAGTTGTAAGAATGTATGATAACGTGATCAACTAAATACTTACTTCTCATTTCGGTGGAACTTTCTAATCCCTATAGCCGGTGGAAATTCCTAATTCCTATACAGGGTGTTGCTGACAATACAACAGTAAAAGAAAGCACTTGTATTACTAGTTCATAAGAATATTTTTAAACTATCAAATAAATCCTAACATTGAAATGAAAAATAAAATGTTTCAAACAAACTAAATGGTTTAAAACTGTTAAAGAAATACAACACCATTTATAAATATTGGTTTACTAACCTTAGGAACGGATTTGGCAAAGGTTTTTGAGATAGCGAGTTGGCAACATGTGTTTAGTGTTTATACCGATGCGGGGTTCGTTAACCTGTCGGTGCTAGCCTATATATCTACATCATGTAGAAAATTCTGAATATGAAAAACAATGTTCTATGACTAAACTACTGGATATTTTCGAATGAAATTTTGTATTCAGACTGGGAACGTCATGAGGTATACGCAGTTTAATTTATTGTCGTATTGTCGGCGCCACCCTGTATATCAATTCTTCACATTTTTTTTTAAATCATATTACAGTGTTGTACTATTTAACCCAAAGGTTGACTGACTGGTAGAGAATACCTTGTGTTCACCCGTGTACCACTGATATACATGACTCATAAAAAAAAAAAAAACCTAACTCCATCGTCAACAGACCAGACTTCGCTGTCTGCACTCTAAATAGCACCTCGAATCCAATTTGTTGTAGGGATCCTTGTGAGATCAATCAATCACGGTGACAAAGCATGGGCTCTGTCGACACAGGCGAAGTTTCGTCGATTTTAGTCGATTAGCCAGTTTCGGGAAACGCGGAATGGTTAAGCGGGTCGCTTGACAGATTGTTACTTAAGGAGCAGCGCTGCTGTTTTATTCAATTGATTGTGTTTTTTTTTTAATTTTGTAATTTTTTGTTTTGGTTGGTACCATAAAAAAGGTTTAATCTTTATAGAGTGATGACTGATAGAGTAGAATAGAAAAAATAATCATGACTGTGATGTCGAAACAAAGTATCATGGGACAAAGGCAGAAAGATGATGATAGGTAAAAAAGTCAACCTACATTACACATTACATACATTTACTATTCATTTTTCACTTCTTTATATATTTTGTTACATGCACGAATTCAGCCATACTGTCAATAGGTATTTCTAACGTATTTCTATAGAAAAAGCAACAATTGAAGATAAAGTTCCAACAATCAATAAGTTTCACAATGACGAGTACAACGCAAAGGCATCTCGTTGTGCAGACCTGGATGTATTGTCCTGTCTACAACTATTCAAAGTTTTAATTTATTGTATAGTTCCAAAATCGGGCCGATAAATAACTTCAAATTTGAACAGTTATCTGCATTATTCACTCAGGTATCCCGTATAAATATCAATTTCATGACAGTGCATGATCTACTTTGACAAAAACTTATTATAATAGGTACATGTCATAAGACATTTTACAACATAAAATGTGCAAACAAAAACAATTAAAAGTGAAATACGTCTAGATTAAACAGAAAGTAAAGATAGAATACCAAGCAATAAACAACGCGAAACTGAAATTGATTCATCAACAGATTCAAATGCAAACAAATCCACTAGAGACAGAACGAGAATTAATGACAATCCTATTCAAATAGATAATGAAAATATAAATACAACAGACGAACACGAAGTTGTAGAACGATCAATTTGTTCGCACAATCATGTGCAATCGAGAAGCATCGGCGTTGAAACTCGACGGCGGTATTGTTCACTCGACGATTGTTGGAAGTTGTCTCTGTGTGCGCAAAGGGAAGTTTTAGTTAGTCCACGTAGTTCTAAGGCCTTATCTATACACCTTATGGGAGCATCTTCTATGCGTAGGTGACTGTAGTGTGAGTTACGGGTTAGGTTATCTGTGGTCGTGATTATTATTTTGGTTAATTAAGTGTTGAGATTGATATCATTTGTACGAGATAAGACAATTATCACTGTATTTTACATGAGAAAAGCGGAAAAACAATATTTATTTACTTTTAACTTACGTGTACCAAGTTTTACGACTTGACGTGCAACATAATAACTTAATCAACTCTGATAATCTAAAGAGTACAACCGTTTTACTTCATTTTAAACAAATTCTACCGCCAAACTTTAAAGATAATTGAAACAACCAGTACACAGAGTGTAATAAAAACAAAAAGGCGAAGTTTGTAGAATTACTCAACGTTTCCAGCTAGGATTATACAGATGTTGAGAGCTTACCCTTAACCCCTTCGAGTTGATGAATTGTACGAGTTAAGATTAAGACAACTGCCTCCTCATGCTAAGCAGCGGGACAAATTCGCACCAACTAAGATATTCTTGGCTGTAATTAAAGGATGAAACTCAAAATGTATGTCGTTAAATTTGAATTACTTCATTTTGTTGCTGACTTACAGACCTTCCTTGGATGTAAATATAAGGTCTGGCCTCCTTCTGTTTTCATTGCCCCGAAATCATCTGGTACGGCTTTTTCATCTGTAGAATTTATTAGGGTTACTGGATAGCACGGTAGAAATGAAAAGTGGATGGTATTTATTTTGAGAACCTTTTTTGGATCCTTATTTTTAGTTTTTTATTAAGAGTGTCTTTTCTGAAGGTTTGTTTAGGTCCTTTGGAAATTGAATCATAATACTGTTAAGTTTACGAAAATAGAGCGACATATTCACTCTTTCTTTTGGCGTAGTAAATTATTCTTAGAATTTTACTTTTCACTTATATTTCCTTCCTATTAAAGAAAACAAACTAAAACATCACACCACACAACATACTTTCTAAAAGGAGGCAACGAAGCGGTTCCTCGAAGAGTTAAACATTCTCAGCAGGTTATTCACAAGTGCAGTTAAGGTACTAACGCGACTTGAATACGTCCTTGTTTCCATACAATTCAGGCACAATTTACAAGGGAGTGTCGCAGAAATAAGCAAAATTAATGTAAATGCCAACAAGGATGAAACATGTGCACGTAATTTTAGTTTGGAGTGTTTTTTGAGAGATTTTTAAAATTTATGTGGAGCATGGAGTGTTCGAGTTGAAGAGCATTTGATGTCCGAGTGTGAAACTGTCTGTGAAAGTTTTTTTATGGAAATGTGAAACTTTGCTGGCGGAATGAATAATTTAATAGAGACACAGACGCATGCTGAGAGAATATCGTGGACTGAGGCATTTGCAACAGATTTTGTATAAATGTCTTAGTAATGGAGGAATAAAAAGCCTGAAAATATAAGGAACACTAGGCGTAGTTAGTTATTGATAATTCAAAATTATACCGTTGGTATAACAGAACGTAAGGCCTGGTTAAGACTCGCGCAGACCAGGAAAGCATGGAACAAAAGAGAGGATACCTATTCCCAGAAGTAGATGGCACAAGGCTGACAATGAAAATAATGATGACGACGAAAATAAATACATTAGAACAACAGCTAACTCCAATAAAACAGTTTCAAAATCAAAACCACTGTAAAACTTCGAGACGCAAACTCCTCTCTCCACATTGAAATACAAAATTTCAAACAGATTTACACAACATACATTCGCGCCCCAGTAGCCATTTATCTCTGCTATTAGCTAACTAGTTCCAGAGTTACTAGCGAGAGCACAGACGAATTGCGAACGTACAAAGTTGGTCTGCCATTCTCCAATATCGTTAATTGAGTTGCTTCAGTATTAGTAAAGGAATATTGAGTGGTAAAAAGGCAGAGTTTTGGTTTAGCAAATGTAATTGCTAAGTGGTTTTTGAGAACTTAATTGGGTAACCCTTTTTATAGTAATTGAAGATTTTGTGATAGCAGCATTTGTGGGGACAAAAATACTGAAGAGATTGTAAATGAATTAGTGTTTGTTGTAAGATTGAAGCCTGTCTACAATGAATACTAAGGATGTAAATATCAAGATTCAGAATGATTACGGAACTATAAACAAAAAAATAGGTTAAAACAAATAGGAACATTGTAAAGTTTCCTGTTATTGTTTAAAGACACGAATCAAAAGAATGAAATGATTACAAATTTATCTACCGCTAGACCCTAACATATCTACAATAAGGCTGCGAATAAACTAACATATTGGACTTCTAACAAGTCAAAGTCAAGATTTATTCACGGAGACAATAGGTGCTTATCGTCGAAACTCTGGAAAGTCATAAGTTCTTATCCGAAACTACAATAGCTCCGTTTTTGTGCCTTCCAATCTATTCCAAGAATCTGATATGGAACTTTTCAAACAAAATATATTACTGGAGTTCTATAAGAGCTAGTGAACATTTATTTTTGGAAGAATTCAATTCATTGATTAGTTTGTTAGACTGCTGGACTGACAGTTTTATTATTTTCTTCAACGAGACTTGCATAATCACATGAATGTCTTTTTTTGTGAAGATTTAAATCTGTGTTACCTATCTTCTTTATTTTGCATAGCACAACTAACCTATTCCTTCTAGTGGAACACAGACCTCCTATACGGTGTGGAAGGCTCACCGACTCTAAAACGGTTACCACGTAATCAGTAAGTACATCATTCTGAGCCTCCCCCCCATAGAAGTTTTCATCGGTAATTTAAAAAATCAGCTGCTCTATAGATTTTGACTGTGTGGTATTGCACTTTTATAGGAAACAGCAGATTTTTTAACTAATATTTCTATGTGAGAGGGTTCAGAATGATGTACTGAATACGTAGTAACGTACGAGTAGACGTCACATGCCTTCGATGATAAGATTTTAGGGCATTCCAATTATCTCAGGATTTTTTCATTCACCATTTTAAAATTTATCTAGAAAAGTACCAAATTAAAAAGTGTGAATTTTCTAGTTTCTTTTAATAACAGTTGAATCATAAATATTCCCTTACAAAAAAGCATTACATTATGAAAGAATGTATATTCTCTTCTAGTAAATTCATGGCTCCATTTTAATTCGAAGCACAGTTTTAAATACAGTATTTCACTGTTCCTTCCTTTTACAAAATGCTGTGCTAACAAAAAGTTAAACAGTACTCTTTATTCGTTCTCTGTTTCCGTAGTTTTGCTTACGACTGGACTACCTTTAATATTGAACGTAATTAGTTGTTATCCCTAAGGAAATCTTTGTAGGAAAAAAAGGGCTGTTTAGTGTGAACATTGAGCTTCATAATTATCTAGAGGATCTAATTAAATTAGCTAGTGAAACTCTATAGAGTATTGATGTCTATGCATGATAGAAAAAACAAGCTTAATGATTAGATTGAATTTGTTTCGTTGGGGTCAACGCCCGCAGTTAGGGTACATCATTGAAGTGTGATAGATTAGAAAATGGAGTGTGTTTAGTTTTGCGCTTGAAAATTTAATTTGAACTTGTATACACGTTTCTCTAAAATGTGTGAACCTATGGACAAAGGTTTTAAAATTCCGTTTCGCTTGCAGCCGTGGTGTTCAAATTTTACATTTATTCCTGTGCTCGCAAACAGGTTTGTGAGTCACAAGTCACTAGCTTTGTTCAGCAAAATAGCTTTTTCCTCAAAATTTTACTCAAAATTAGCGAGTTTGTCTTGTGCATGTAGAAATTTATTAAGTTCTTATGTAGATATTATTTTCAGTAATTACTAGTCCAAAATTTTTAGCATGTTGCAAACAATGCCCATTCTCCTAATATTACTAGCAAAGCGACCTCTCGTAGAAAAACAAAAAAAATGTGCTTTCATTTAGGCAATCATTTTAGTCGTCGCTTAGTTTCAGTCTGGTGAAAGTTGTTTGTTTTTTACACTTATTTATTTCATTATTTCCAAAGTAAACTCATTCTGTACTATAAATACAAAATGCCAGCAATTTTGTTTGCCCTAATTTTGTGTACAAGCCTTGTGATTTTCGTTTGTCCTACAATTATGCCAAAACTGATGTCAAGCTTGCATAGCTTGTAAAAATACATTTTTTTTCATTCTCTTTGTCGTCAAAAACACGTTTTGAGGTTCTAACAACACGTAAAGGACTTTAAAAAAGGCGGTTGTAGTAAATTCACTTAATTATTGCCTTTGTTTAAATTTCATTCACAAATAACAAATTTTTCGAATAATTTTAATTTAATAAGTTTAAATTTTGTTATGATTTGCCATATAAACCATTAATACATATATAAATCCTATTTTTGATAAAATAAAACCCTCTTTAATAGTTTGGTTTCTTAGAAATGCAAGCATTTTCTAGTTATGTCACAACAAAACTTATGCCCACTTCAGTCCCTGAATCTAATATTCTAATATTGGACAAGAAACCTACTCAAGAAACTCCACAAACTCGTTCAGAGGTCATAATGAAAAATTGTCTTCACAAAACAACGTAATGTCACTGCCAAAATTATGAAACAATCCACCCCACTTTACTGTTGGTTTCAAAAGAAGAAACTCCAAACGTCCAAGTTTTTACTGCCATAATTGGACCACAGATTACTCTCTTTCGTCGAAAAATGTAAAAAGGGAAACGTAAAACGATTAAAGATTATTAAAACGAAACCAGTGTTATGGGTTATTTCACGTTTATTAATTTAATTTCAAGTTTATGAGCATTTTTGAGTTTGTTTTGTGAAACTTCGCGGGGCCTAATTTGATTGTGAGGGTGGCAGATTTGAGAAGGATCAAAAGTTTTCAAGTAATGCTTGGAGTATCTTATAAACACTGGATATTAAGTAAAATTATTATCTTTTCTTGTCATATTTTCTACCTACATTTTCTTTTCAATTTTGTATTATATTTACGCCGACTCTCATAACTTCTTGACGTTCCAATCTTTCTGAAAACACTTCAGCCTTCAATAAATAAAATTCTTACCCCTTTCACACAACAAGCCGACTTTTATTACCTTTGTTATTCTCATAAATATCATAAAATAGACCTCCATAAAAAGTCCTAAGTTAGGTCACAAACAATACCTACAAAACGTAACTCGCATTTTGAATATTTTTCTGTTCAAAATAAATCATATTTTGCTTCGGAGCATGAATAAAACCAGCGGAAAAACAAAGCTAGCTACAGATTTATAGGAATTTGTTTCGGATAGAATGTTGTGTGACTCGATGTAATAGTCTTGTTTACTTTAACACCGGGGAATGTTAGTGCAAATCGAGTTATAGCCCGTAATAAGTTTACGAGAGAAAAAAAATTGCGACGAGTCATAAAATATGGCGTGTATGTTTTGTTTGGTAAACCTCGTGCCTCGGGCGTAAATTGTTGAATAGAAGTTTGTTCCGAGTTTGAAACTTGTGAAGTGTCTTGAACATGTTTAGTTATAGAGATAATGTTGTTACAAACACGTACGTCTCAGAGCTTTTGAGTTTTAAATAAGTAGGTAACAAGTGATCATAGATTATTACAAGGAATACAGTTACAGCTACTATATAAAATAGCTGCCATGCCTGATGAAGATGATATTCGGTTTGCTTTGATTTGTGTGCGTAACCGCATGGCAAAACCTGCTCGACAAAAATTCAGCGTATTTAGTTTAAAATGCATATTTTCGGCATGATAAATAAGTAAGTAGGTTTTTTATTTATTTATTTATTAATAAAAAGGTACACCAACAGCTTCTGTATATAAATTATAAAATAAAGTGGTAATAAGTAATAGGCTTATACAGCTGTTGCCAATAACAGGTGAACCAACATTTACAAACATAAGTGGTAACTTAAGCTAAAAACTAAATTAATGAACTAAATACTAAGTGGAAATAGACTATATAAACAAAATAACAAGTTACAATCATACTTAACTAAAATTTATATGTATATATATTATGTAATATTAAACAAACATGAGATCAAAAATTTGACTAATATTATTTTATAGAGGAAGAGGTTGTAAATCTATGGTGATACATACCTACTAACACAATTACTAATATTTTGGAGCTTTATGATTTAAAAAAAAAAAACAAAAAAAAGGTTGAAAAAAAAGTCTTACCAAGGCTTCAGGTTCAAGTCAAATCTTTAGATTAAGCCGCGCTTGCTTAGGTCGATCTGTGGATGGGTGAGAATTCATTACATGCTGAGTGTCCTTCAATTCTGAGATCAATGTGTCCAATCCACTGCCAATTTAGCGTACAGTTTCAAAAATACTAAGTACATTTAAGACAAAAGAAAAAATGTTAATGGTTACTCAAAATCATTTTTATTACGCAGTCTGTATAACTTAGAGCTTTGTCTTATACTCAAACGAATACCAATATTATTCTTACCAAGATCGTTAGCCATTTCTTACACTACGGGGAGTCTCTAGTAACCTTGACCAAGGCAATTTGCTCTCTATAAGTTATTGCTTTGTGCAACTAAGTTATAAAATATGAGGATTAATAGGAGGTCGTTAGTACAATAAGATCGGTGTTAAACCTTAGTTGTTAAACTCTAAAGGATCGTGCGTTCTTGCCGCGTACAATCGCGTCACAACAACATTTAACATTCACAACATTCATTTCCGAAACGTTTTCGCGAGCAACTTTAACGGTAGGATTTAGTTTGACATCTGTTTTTTTGTTGTATTTATAAGTTTTTATTAGAAATATAAATAACGTAAGATACATAGTAATATGAGTAATCTCTGGCTCTTGACCAGGCTATCCTATCTAACTTCGTCTAGTTAAGCCTAATCTTGCTGGCCATAGACCTAACTAAAGATACATCAGACGTTACACGTCAACACGTCATCATCATCTGCCTAGCCTATTCCTAACTATGTTGGGGTCGGCTCCCAGTCTAGCCGGATGCAGCTGAATACCAGTATTTTACATGGAGCGACCGCCTATCTAACCTCCACAACCCTTTAAGTACTGGATAATACGAAACAGCTTGGCAAAACTGGTTTTCCGACTTTCGCACCACTGACTACTTGTAACGAGTGTCAAAAATGTACAAATGATAGTCGGGAACGGCTTAGCGTGCTTACGAGGCACGAAGGAAACCCGCTATGTTATGGTGGTCATCCATCCAAGAGTGACCAAGGCAGGCAAGTGAACATGCTCGTCAGTCATAACAATAATAGTTGCCATCTATGTACAAAAGCAAAACCAGAAAAAGTTTTTCTAACTAGAAAGAGTGGCAGGTACGTTTTAAAGATTTCATAGATTTGTCACGAAAATATCTGGAAATTCCCAGCCCATTTTCAATCTACATGATTGTGTCTCCTTTAATATTTAGGTTAGCAAACCAAATATTAAAATCCACAGTAGACTCTTTTACCTGATTCTAATATCTTATGGTACAATACACAATGTTATTATTTCAGCAATACAGGATGGATTTTTGAGACAGGGTGTTCTAATGTGACTTGCCTTATCTTTACTTTTAAGTAATTGCTTTGGGAGTCTCATCCCAAACCATGGCCCACCTCCTGACCTGCTCTTTGTGCAACTCCACCTGCACTTTAAGGGACCTGTCCGAAGCTCTACCGACGCCGTCGATGTGGCTGAGTTCTGGTCGAAACAAATTTAATTAAATAACTATGGGAATCATCGACACGAACAAGAAGTAATTGCAAATTAAATTCATAGATTCTGTAAAAAGAAAAATATTGTCAGTCATAAATTCAATCAATACAAACAAAAATCATGCCAGTCAATCCTGATTCTAATTAAATTCGAAAACTATATCATCATTATTCTCCTGCCCCACTCATCTCACTTCTTCTTCCATACTTCTCTATTACTCGTCATCTCAGCAGTCACTCTTTTTGAGCCATATCATCCTCTAAAGTCAATCTTATAAATTCACCCTGTATCTAAAATAACCTTTCAATAACTCAGTAATTACTGGAATACAATAATATAAGGGTTTCTCGTCACGAAACGATAAATAGACTTTTGTTAAAGTTCCAGAACATTCGGGGCCAAAATCGTTTATCCGTGTTCCGGAGTACTAAACGATGTTATATTCTATTTCTTTGGAGAATTCCGTTCATCTAGATTGTTTATTGGCTTGGATATCATTTGATTTTGGTAGAAAAGGAAGTCTTTTTAGTTGATTTGTGTTTACAGGGAAAATTTTATTGAAAGAGAATCCAGCCAGTATTGACTTAATATTTTAAGGTGTTCATTGAGAAAATTCGTGTAGTAACATAGATTACCTGTCACAAGTAAGTAACAATTTTAATATTAACCGATAATTTCGTCAAAAGAATTGTTTTTGGTAATATTCTTTAGGGGATCCCAAACCACAATTTCCTTCGAAAAAACAAAAAAACCGAAGAAACCTGAATGAATGCTATTTTAAACAATTTTTAATGGTTGCTTTAACGTTATTTACTTACAGAAGAAATTCACAGAAATCCCAAAACCCGGAGGATAATTAAAAAAGATCGCTTTTCCTCCAAAACCAGGGTGCGTACCTAAATTTACCCAAATGTGGACAATCCGAACGAGAGTGCCTCCCGCGAAAACCAGAACCTATAATTTTAAATGTAAAGTCTCTCAATATTAGACATTCTGTAGCAAAGACGCTTCAGCCCTAAATATATTTTCAAAAATATCCGCCCAATCAAAACTAGACGTTGTTTTATGGACGTTAAGGTTCAATTTAAGGGTCGATGTTAAGGGGTTGAGAAGAGCGGGTGATTATGTAAATAATGCTGTAATGACGTCATCATGGGTCATGTCGTTCGCCTTGATGCGAGGAAGCGATATAATAAAATCTGAAATGTGTTCGTCCTGGAATTTGAAGTGCCAGACATTAATATTGTAGAAAATCGTTGTTTCTTTAGAGACTGATAAGGCAAGTTTAGTGGACAATGTCTGAGGATTTAGTGAAGAAAATGGTCCCCTAAATGTCACTCATTGTTGATAATGGGTGACATTAAAGTCTTCGACTTTGTAAAGGGACCTAAAGTTTTATTTCACAGTTCTGAGAATGAGAGAAAAATACAATTTGCAGTAAGAATGTAATTACGGAGCTAATTTTGTCGGGCTAGGTTTTTAAATTCAATGAGCTTGGGAATGTTTGTCTGGAGCTATATAATTACTTATGAAGGTAATACGAGTAAAAAAAAAATGACTAGCGAAACTCTGAGACGTGATGGTCATTGACATCCCTGTGATGAATAAATTAAACACGCATTCAACATTCGTCTCAGAGTATTATACTACTGACTGCTTGTGAAAATGATGTACTAGGACATCAGCATCACCATCCACCCTAGCCTTTTCCCAACTATGTATGTTGGGGTCGGCTTCCAGTCTAACCGGGTGCAGCTAAATTCCAGTATTTTAGATGGAGCAACTGCCTATCTGACCGCACGATACCCCTTGGTAAAACTGGTTGTCGGACTTTCAGACCACTGACTACTTCTAACAACTGTCAAAGATCTACAAACGTGTAAACGTGAAACTAGGTAATACAACCGTTACAAAGTGCACTTCATTCGTTAAAACGAAGACTAGAAATCTGTGAAAGAACCCCCAACGACCCATCAATTTTATTTTTTCGCATCAGAAACGAAAAAACGTCACCCTTATAACAACACGACTAAACACCAGCAAGTTGAAAAGATAATTTATTTATAGGAAACATCAATCATGGTGTTTTGATGATTCATTGTATGGACGCTACTGTTGACTCGACGATACCATTATATCGAATTAATAAAACATCAACGATGAATGATGATTTTTTAATTAATCTTGTAGCGGCGGCGAAAAATTGGGGATGAGGAAGTGAGGTTGGGGGGTTGGGGAAAGTTGGTATGCAGTGTTTAATGTCATATCCGCATATATGAAGGATTATCACTTAACAACGGCCGATTTGGTTGGTTTTAATTGTCAGGACAAGATTCGTATGAAATAAAATCTATACTAACATTGTAAAGAGGTATTTGTTTGTATGATTGTACGGGGTGATCTTCGCGAAAAAATATTTTTACTGATAGAAAGCTACATTATTCGTGGGCGCTATAGACTATAAATTATATTTATATCTTCATCATGCTTGTTAACCGGGCTATCACAATTTTTGCGGACGTAGTCGCGGGCTAAGGGCTAGTATTACCTATATATTTGTATTGCGTGTGTGTATATTTGTTTTATTTTCTGCTCATTTTTTCTTTAGTATAATAACTGGGATTGGCTAATTGGTCTAGTGGTTGCAAGCGCTACTGCAGATCATAAAGTCTCGGGTTCGATTCCGAGGTTGGGCAAAGTGTTATTGAGTTTTTCGTCTCCGTAACCCTTATGGGCCGACAGGCGTGTTATAAAATTCCCAAAACCTTTTGAGAGAGTTTATTTTCAGTCTGGTATTTAAATTTAATCAGATTACCCGAAATAGTACCGATGGTGGTAAAATTAAATCTACATTGCTATCTACGGTAGAGCGGAAGATATTCGACATTTTCCCGAGGTAAGTATTTACTACGTAAACACCGTAGCATCACGGCCGCTTCTCCAGAAGGTACCGATAGTGTATCCATTTTTTGCTAGTTATGATTAAATCTCATGACTAAACAAAATGTATCAATAACTGATCATGATAAAATAAAAAAAATACTAAATTATTTAGGGAAGAGGGGGATTGATTCAGCTCAAAGTCAAAAATTATGTTGCATAGATCTCATAACAAACTCTCGGAGACAGATGGATAAGAAAATGACAGAATAAAAAAGGTATAGATTTTCATTTTCACTTAGAACCTAAAAATCCGTTGACAATTTGTACGTTCAATATTAAAATTGAACAATCACAAAAAACAGATGTTTCAAACAAAAAACAATCTTGCACCAAACAAAAAATCTCAACCACGTGCTGAACCAAAACTTTTTCATACAAAAAACATCCTAAAAACCCATATATCATAGAACTTCGACGTTTACAACGCACTCAAAGCGCCAATTTCTACAATACGAGTTCAGTTATCGGCCCTCGGGGAGTAAACCACAACTCGTTACGAATAAAACGGCCATCAAGTACCGAACGGGTGATATAAAGGGCTGAACAGTGAAAATTTTGTGAGTTGTTAAAAATATGGTCGCAAAGTGAGGATAAGGCACATTTTCTCGCTGTGGGATCTTGTAATTCGATTTACGGAGAAAATGAGGGAGATGTCGCTGAAGAAAATGTGAAGATTTTAACAAAGAATACATAAAATGCCTGTAATCCCTACAAGGTTGGCCAGAGATGTATCTAATAGAACACACACATTTCGCGAGTTTTGTTTAGTCGTATGGTTGCGAGCCTATTGCCATCAACCGGGCTAGCATACAGTTGCCGTGGGAAATGTAAAGTTCCCAAAAATTTAATGTACGACTTCACTGCTATTTCGAAAAAAAACAGTACCTAACCTATATCAGTACAGAGGTATGAAGACCATGGCGGTGAGTTCTTCATGCATCTACAATGATCTATAAGAAAAGGAAAAAATACAAAAATGGGCCGTCAGGTGTCAGGTAAAAAGCGTGGTTCGTCTGTGGATGCCTTGCCGCCATATCTGTAAGGGTTCCAAAGATGGTCCCTCTTTAGGCAGTTCGGTCTGTAAACTGTCCCAGATAATTTTCAAAACATTGGCTCTTCAAAGCTAGGCTCTTCTAGCATGCGTCTTTAATAAGGTTGCATTACTGTAACACTTTTGAATCAATACTTAATAAAGAAGGTCTCCAAAATAGACAATTTTCATGGTATTATTCATAAAGGCTTAGAAACCACTTATCAGTATAAAATAGCTAGAATTTTGTCTGCTAATTATTCTATTATTACGTTTTAAATACTTAATTCAAAATCGATTCTGTACAGAAACGAATTAATCTTCGTTACTCTGGGTAGCCGTATTTTATACCGTGTAATAGGCTGTAATCGATTTTCATGAAACTTTGAGATGAATACTAATTCTTATCTGAAGGGTTTGTAATTAAAAAAAATATAGTTTTTGTCACTTTTGACACTGTCTCCATCTAGAAGTTTATAGGATGAGCTGGACAAAACCAACGCCGATCTGTGGTCCACATTAGCCTTGTATCTTAAGAACTAGAAGTCATGAAACTTTTTCCCAGCAGTGGGGGAAGCATGATGATATTCACACTTTAGTGAGAGTTCTGTTTTATTCATAACATAAAAAAACTATAATCATTATAGTCTGCTGCGGACGTCCACTGCTAGACGAAGGCTTACCGCAAGCATCGCCACATCAACTAAAGTACTGTATTTCTCACATTCTGCTCATTTTCGATGCCTACATCACGTAAAACACCCTAAAAAGTACAAACCTGGTCCTCCTGGACTCTTTAAACGCACAGTCATGAATGAGATATTCTTCTTCTTAGCGTTTGGCTAATTAAATTGAGTCAGCCCAGAACTTGGCTTCAGTAGCGTCCACCAGCTCCTGAGCCAACAACAGGACACTCTGAACACCATATTAAGTGCCTCATCGTTTGTAGAACCGCACAACATTAACACTAGGGTTATTCCAAACCCACATTTAATACATATAATATAGCAAAGAAGATGCTTCTTTCATGTTGCAAGCAGAAATCGTATCGCAGTCCGGTCTGGCCTGGTCATACGGTTACAAAGTTTTTAGTAGAAGGTCTTACTAAAAGTATTTTATTGCAATACAAAGAATCAAAATGTTGATAGAATAAAGTTCTACGTCTTATCTTTTATTACAAGATCAACGTTTAAGAATCGAGCTGAAGCTCCCTTCAGTTTAATTTAACGTCAAATTGCAACAAGAAAAGTTTATCCAGCTAGAGTTCCATTACTTTTTCTCACTTAGTAATTACTTGGTCCATACAAACTTGACAATGTATTCAAAAATTATACGTTGTCGCCTGGAACAGTGTAACACAATGGTATACAAAACAAAGTCACAGGACCCCTCCGTTAAGTAGGTGCCTTCCCAAGTAATTTTCTCACTGGAGATAAACTTAGTGTTGCCATCGCTTTATTTCTTTTCATTGTATCTGAACCCTTTGTAAAGGGTGCGACAGTAAGTCTATTGTTACCTTTGTGTACGGTTTATGATGTGCAACTTCTGTCGGCTGACGCTTCTCTGTATAGCTTTGTATTGTCCAAATTAAATTTCTGTCCCTGTCAAAGGATTTTGTTCAACAAGATCTGTTTTATTAAAAAAAAAACATACTTTGAATCAACGCCTCGGAAATTTTAGAAAAGCTCGCAAATATTCTAGATGGATTTAAATGAGAACGATTAAAAATTTTGTTTTACTAAAAAATACATTTTTGCTCTCGAAAATTTGAAAAAAATGAAGTGTAATGTGAATTTTTCGTTCGATTTTCATAACAATCAGTGAATAAAATTTCAATTTTAAAAGTAACACAAGGGTGTTTGTAAAAAATCTAGTTTTAGTCAGTGAAATCTGAAAGTCCATTATGAGTTTCAGGCGAAATAGTCGAACTTTTTTCTTCGTTTTTCAAATCAATTTAATTTTGATCACTATTTTGAATTTATTGATGTTTTTGGTACCTACTTAAAAAAGTAATCTATAAAACTGTCTCAATTTGTCACATAAAAGACACAATTTAAAGTTTATTCCTTCAATTGACTGCGATAAAACGAAAATTGGATGAAAAAAGTAGAGAAATTAAATTGCTTTTTTATCTTGAGACACCTTTTAACTTTCAACGTCTTACATTTTCATAATTAATAAACAAATTATCAGAAGAATAATTTAAAACAGGCAAGAAAATTACTAAGTGACTAAGGTTTCTTCTCAAAGACTGGTCTTCCATTTAAAGTCTGTCAAATAATTCTTCAGAGATAAGTCGACTTTCTAGATTTATACATCTATGTTACTTGTAATTTTGTACAATCGCACTAAAAATATTTAAAATTCTCTGTAAATAATATCTATCTGAGCCAATTTTTAATACAAATGTTGCAACAATCAATTGACTTACCGAAAGGTTAGGATGGATTTCACCGCGATCCTTCCTAACTGAACTCAGTTCACGAGTTAGTACCTACTCCAGTTGTGATTTTACAATCATAACTGAACACAATTCAAATTCGAAGTTTAGCATTCTAACGCCCAATTTTAGGCGTTTAGGCCTTTAAACTGAGTTCAAGAACTGTCAATGTCAAAATAATTAAAGGATCATTATCGACATCTTTAGACTGGTTTAAGCAGAACTTAGTTTTATTAAACGCATTTAGAACACAAACGGTGAAATTTGCCCTTAGTGTAGTTCCAAATTCAATTGTATCGAACAATTGCTTTGTATTCACTACAAGTGTGTAAGCGTTTGAGCTCGGTTAGTGCGGTTACCAGGAATGTTGGTTACACAGATATAATAAATACAGGAGATATGGCAAGGAGGCGTGGCGCATGCGAACGCATCTAGCCGCAAAGAGACTTGTTGCCAGTTTCGGCCATTAGTCGAATGTCAACTTGCGACGTCTTCACTGCTTGTGATTTTTACAAAATGCCGCGTTGTACAGTGGTTGTTTGCAAAAATAACACCTCTATTGTGAATTATACGAAAGATGGCATCTCATTTCACACGTAAGTACTAAAATATGATTGTTTTTCTCATTAAATTCACTAAAACATTACTTCGTGATACTAGAAACACGATAAAGTACCAAAAGCAATTATTTTCATTAGGAACAACAACCATTGTTTGCTTAATACACATCGATCAATGAATCGGCTGGTCTAATAGTGCAATGGATAAGTGTTTTACTTTTACTCTCACTCACACGATAGTTTCGTGAAGCGGGTGTGTTTTAGGTAGATAATTAGAGAGGTGATGTCACTTTTGTGGTTGTCGATATTTTATACGATCCCTTAGTACGAATGATTACACAAGGGTAAAAATTTAGACTATTTTTGTTACATGGAACTTTATAGCTGTTGTTTACTAATGTGAGGTACTTAATGATAAAAATTATATAATTAATTACTGAAAAATACAATTCATTACTATTTCTTGATTACTCGACTTATCTTTTATTGAATCAAGTATGGGTTTTTAAATTATTGCGGTACTCTTACACATGTATCATTGATATCATCATCACAATTCACACCTTGGTTTTATTTTAACATTTTAGCTATCCGAAGTATCCAAAAATAAAAGAAAAGTGGATAAATGCGACAGGAAAAGGTCCAAACTGGTTTCCCACAAAAAATAACACGATATAACTGAATTTCATCGATACTATTTTTTCTACGATTACCTCTTCACATCACTAGTTGCGATGTGTGTTTATTCTGAGTCCGTAGCTACAGGTAGAAGCCCCGCCCTATGTATGCCTGTGTTCTATTAGTGAGTTTATTAGTGTTGCTGTAAGTTTCTTTGTGTGCGGGAGAAATATGAGCTCGTGTGCCGTTCTTATAGTTTTTGCTTTTGTGTTAGTGAATTAAGTGGGGAGAACACGGCGACATCTGAACACGAATACATTTGTTTACAAATCATATCTCCTGTATATATTATATCTGTGGTTGGTTATGTCCACTAGTGAGATCAGAGCCATATATTATAATCTACGTAGGCGCGATTCTCTAAGAGATTTTTTTAAGGAAATTAAGTAGTAAGTACCTTGCCAATACAAAACATCATGTACATACGTTAGAAAAAATCTGCATTTATTTAGTAAAAGAGGCGACAGACACCACTATAATTATACTAGAACCAGGGACCCACTATGTAGTTCATCCAGGTTTCAGGCTAGCTAAAGTAAACTCATCTTTCATGGGGTACTGTTTAAAATGTTACAATAAATTACCTCCCCGCAGTCTACAACCGAATGAGACGAAATTTAAATCATGTATAAAACGCACACTAGGCGTGTGCGTAGGCAAGCATACTATTAATTAACTAAATAATTGCATGGCACATGCGTGAGTACTATGTACGATAAAACTACCATTTATATCTTTTATTGACTCGAATTTGCCGCGGCGGTTAAGAGAATGTCATGCTCACTCAAATGTCTCGCTGATGGTGGCGAGTGTGTCGGGTCGTTTAGTTCCCTTCAAAATGGTTGAGTTGAATGATGGCTGATCTATGCGTCATGTTCGTGAACGGGCGCTGTCAGTAGGGACTGGTAATCTCGCAGCTGCCATGAATTATTGTATTTTTGAATTAGTCATTAATCATTTATTAACCGACTTTAAAAAAAAGGAGGAAGTTCTCAATTCGGTTGTATTTTTTTTTGTGTTTGTTTCCTCATATCTTCGTCATTTATGAACCGATTTGAAAAAATCTTCTTTCATCTGAAAGGATATACTTTCTGATTGGTCCCATAGAAATTTCATAAATCGGTTCAGTAGTTTGGTTTTTAAATCAAAATAGCTGGAAAAAAAATATGCTTGGATGAAGCAAAAGGAATTGCGAAATTGATACTTTACAAAGATTTGTGTATATCATACACAAATCATATCAATATGATAAATAAAAAGGGTAAATTAAAAACTTTTTGCAAAAAATTACCAACTTTCAAAAAAACACTAAAAAACGAGGAAAAAACTTTACTTTGATAAGTCGGTGGCAAAAAAGTCAATGAAATAAACAATAGTCGCCGACTTCTGAAAGTAAAGTTATTTTCCACGTTTTTTAGTGTTTTTTTTAGAAGTCTGTTACTTTTCATAAACAATTGTTGATTTTATCTTTTTACTTGCACGTCTTTCTACATCATTCTCACATATATGTACGAGTATAATCTCGACATGAATGATGTAACCAAGATTTTGTAACAACATAATTGATTTAAAAGAGTGTCCATGGAGTTTCTTGCCCATTCTTCTCCATAGAGATCCACGCTTTCGAATGGGCAACTACAGTACTTTCACAAGATATTATGCCCTGTGACTGGGACTATTGCTTAGTGTTTTTTTTTGTGTTTTGACATTCAAAAGTGCTTGTAATGATCTAATTGAAATAAATTCTTTGAGTTCGAGTGCACCATTCAATGCTAGCAGTCCTTCAACATGTATTTATTCAAATTCTCTTGAGTATTATTCACCGATTTGATTCGAAGTATAGAGGTGAATGACTTTTCTACTGAAATACAGAGTTCTTAAATTGCTTATATTTGCCATATCATCCGTCTCACAGTGAATCCACCGTTTTATTCAGGTATTTTATCATGACATCGGTTAAATTAATTTTACAATAATTATATGTAATGCAAAATATAATTAATATATTTTGGTTAAAGTGAGAAGATTTATGTCATTATTGTGTATCAAAACTGTTGAAATAATGGATTTCTAGTTGTGTTATAAGAAGACAAACTATTTATTTAGAAGTAAATTAATAAATTATACAAAACAACACACATGTCGATTGTGAAAGTTACAATAGAAACAGAATAGCTTTCACGTTTGAAATATTTATCAGACAGTTTGTTATACACAAATATTACAAGCAATAAGTTGCCTCAGGAGGCAACTCAGAGCGGTACAGGGACCGCTCTTTGTGAAACTCCACCTGCGTTTTGAGGTACTGGTCCAAGGCCACTACCAACACCGATCGATGCGGCAGAGTTTGGTCGAAGGTAAATTAATTAATGTCCTGTTCTTCTATTTGTAGTTTAAAGAAGAATTATTTTAATTTATGTTTTCACCGCCGAATATGTTTTAATTTTTTCCATCATTGCCCCAGATACAGACTTTGCCTAGTTTAGGGTCAATGTAAAACCTTTTCGTAATATTTTTGGAAATAAAGTTTTTGTATTCGAATTAAGTTATAATTATAATAACTTAAATTAATATGGGTCTCATCGACACGACGAATAAAATATGAAAACAGTACAAGGCTTTTAATATGTTACCATTTCCCAACAATAACAGCCATGAAAACGGACAGATTGCCGAAGGATTCGAATTTGTTTTAAACCCTAAACTTCAGTTGACAAAGGATTGGGGTTAAGGGTTGATTACAATCTGTCTGGTCAACTTGTATCTGTTGGGATCGACGGCTCATTTGCTTCCAATCAAAACCTCGTGAGGACTAACGATGAAACTATAAAACGGTTTGATGGTTCTTTGCATTATGATGTTAAGACAGTTAAAGGAAAAGTTGAACATTTAGGAGCTCAACTCTGGCCTGATTAAGTCTTGACTTCCTTCCAAAAGATAATTAATTCAAATTCTTTATTACGAACTAAGTGTATGTAAGTAGACTAAATATAATAATGTAGTATTAGTGAACATTAAAATAAAAACATTATTTCATTTGTAAACTTTTACACCTCATTTTCCACGAAAGAGCACTGATTTTCAAAATATAGATAGAAGTTTTTACCTCGTTTGGAATCAGGAGTTCATTTAGTTTAAGCGTCTACAGACATTATTTTTGTATCTAGTACTAGGCTATATTTAATTTACTCCGAATCATCCATAATATAAAACTAAAATGCTTTTAAGAAAGGGGAACCTTTTGTTAAACATATTATTTTGAGGACAAAGACTTTTGATCAGTCTCAACATCAAAGCTTAAACGTGAAATATTTTCTTATATTGCCAGCATGTATCACATTTTCTTAACCTCTCCGATCCTTATTTACAAAATTCACGACAAAATAAAATACGTAACATAAATTCTAAAATTCAACTACCGAAATTCATAACCCTTTACAGAATATGTATGTAAACATCGCCGTTACCTATCATACGACGTAACGTTGTAAGGAGGAGAAGATCACTGGAATAGATACAGTAATGCTTCCCCCATTAAGCTAAATGGCGTCCCTACAGAAACAAAAGGGAACTTTCAAATGTGCGAATAAACTCAAGTTTCAACCGTACTGCTGAATAAGAACGAAATACAAAAGGTGAAATGTTTCGAGTAACTTGCCAGTGATGTATTAGCTATGGAGGTACTCATTTGTGCTCAGAAAGTTCAAGAATGATGTAAAGTTTCTTCTGTTTTGTGAATTTTCTTGGAGTTTTTGTCTTTTGTTTGATCTTGACTCATGAGTTAATTATGTACTGAAGAGACTTTAAGTTTCGTTCGTTTAAAACGAATAGGTACACTTGTGCTTGAATTTAGTATGAGACGCTATTTTAAAATGAAACAACATGAAAGTCTAAATTGCCAGAATTCCACTTTGCGTGCTCAAATGACCAGATGGATGAACGTCATTGAAGCAGGAAGAATATTTTAATATCGTAGCAGGTGTTGTTCTGTAGTTTCTGCTTACTACTATCACTATGGAAAAGGTGTGAGTTTATGAAAGTGTATATTGTATATTATGTCACTTATCAATTTGTTAGCTTTAAGTAAAACGAAAGCAATGAAGAGGGTTAGTCGGAGCTTCAGTGTCTAAAATCAAGAATGTGATCAATTGATTTTCTATGATTTTTTTTTGTGAGCCCTTTATTTGATTTGATTATTTGACCAAATTATCAAAATCAAAAGTCATTTATTTAAATTAGGCTGAGCACTTTTTGAACGTCAAAGTTTACAAGAGACAATCCCGCACAACGCCCGCCCTTTACCACTTATCACCGTTGTGGACATCATATTAGTTTAAAGAATCTTTTAGAATATGAAATTAATGCTTGTAGAGGCTCAAAAAGCGCAGGCAGCCATGTTTTTTTTTCAATTGGTACAAGAAAGAATCCTGCGTTCTATCAAATATCGCGTTCTACTAACAGGAAACTGTGGAAACAAAAATATAGGCGAGATGTATCAGTTGTTTTCTTTTGCTCAACTTATAAAAGTAACAACAGAAAAGACTTCTAAGGCAACTGCAAAGCTTTGCTTCTGGGAAAAATAAAAGCAGACTTTACCTTATGTTATTATTTGTTGCTCAAACCATCTACGTAAGAAAAACCAAACATTTATTTATAGGTAAGGAAGCGTACACGAGTAGTTGCCAGTACTCACTTAAGAGGTTGTAAGCTGTGGTACTGGTAGCACCTATATTTTATGCAAACAAATGATTCGTGAAAAAAAAACCCATTAAAATGGTTTGTCAATGAAAAATTCACGGCTTCGTTACAATAACAAAATAAACTAATAACCAAAAATATCACGTGTCGCCTGGTGTACATAATGTTCCATGGCTCTATAACAAATAAGAAAAAGAAAAACAATGTTTTCCTCACCTGGCTTTGGAATTGTGATTGCGTTTTTATTGGAACAGAAGGACGCTGCGGCCTACTCTTGTATGTACGTCATCCTATAATCTAAATTTGTACCATTGATGGTACCTACATCACTCACGTCAGTGGAAACACTGACTGTGGGCTGACCTAGGTATTACGGAGTTTTCATACACTAAAAAACCAGCTTACATTTTTGTTACCACTGAAGTACGGACTAAAACTTTTGCCTCTTAATACCCTCTTGTGTTTCTGACTTCCAACATACACGAACGCTGATCTCCAAAAACAACACAATAGCATAGTTGTTGAAAATATAGCATGGAGCTTCCAATCAGCATGATTCTCGAGTGGTCCGCTGTAAAAACTGAAATACTGGGAAATTCAGAAACTGAAATAAAGCCTTTTTCTGTTTGTTCCCTCTGTTGAAGTAAAAAATCTATTGTTATTTAGGATTTTTGAAATTTCAGTCGGCCCGTTGAATAAAAGTTTTTGTGCCCGTTTGATGGCCATAGGCTAGCTAGCTAGTTGAGTATTAAGTAATAGGGGATTAAATATTACTTACACATAACTAATATGGTTGTACTATTAGGTACACCTCTGCCTAACCCTAAGGGGATTACAGGTGTGATGTTATGTTAATTTCAATTAATCCTGATTTTCTCTCTATTTGATAACCAAAATACGTATTACTGGGCAAGATAAATAATTGTGAAAAAAAACTAAAATATTAAAATGGTTTGCCTGTTAATTAGGGTGAAAATAAAGAAAACGTTTATACGTAGTATTTAAAAAAAAATACGTGTTTAAGTGTTTTAATAAACCTATTTAGAAATATCATTTCATCCCATTTATTTCAATCTCTCATATTTTACATAGAAGAAAATCTTATTGGGAATAAATAATCTAAGCAACATCACCAAGACTTGCCAAAATCCTTATCATTACTTTTAGAGAAGCTACTGAGATAACAATCTGTCGTACTTGGTAAACTTTTGTGTTTGCAAACCATTCAAAGTTTTATCATGGGCATAAATATTCTTTCTTTATGAACACGAATAGATTGTACGTCTCGGTCAACTTGGTTCATCTGACTGTGTTATTTAAGGTTGCCATGAAGGTTCTTGTACTTTCTTGAATTTTTGTGTGAGAGTTCTGTAACTAGGTTGATCTGTGAATGGGTGAACATCTCTGATAATTATAAGCTGTTGGTCTCTGATGTGGTGCGTGAATCTTTGAGAGGCGTTACGAGAGTACTGTCAAACAGTATTTCCAAAAGGTGTCGTGTTACCCAGTTCTGGGTTGTGGAGGGTAGAAAGACAGTCGTTTGAAGTAAAATACTAGACTGGAAGACGATTCCGTCTTAGTTGGAAATGACTATTCAGATTGTAAAGCGTAAATTCAAAACCATTTTTTGGACATTTTCTTATGACTTTTGTATTTAATCGATCACTAAAGCCATAGTTTGTAGCAATATTAAAAGCTGTAATGTATATTCATGGCTCACACAGTGCTTCTCAAAATATTGCTCACAACATATTCATCATGATGAACGAGTCTTTGAAATTTTAATGAATAGATACTCGAAAGTGTTAATTGCAATTTGTAATTAGGTACATTGATAGATTACAATTTCAGGCACCAATTCTTAGTCTTTTCAAAAAACATAATATCCGTTTATCCAAGTCATAATATTAATCGTTGCGACCTAACATTAACACAAACAAAATAAAATGATTGTATTTCAGAGCTCGGATTTATAAGCACTACACAAAATTGAAACTAAACAAATCGTTTTATATGCCGGTGGAGTTCAAAGATTTAGCAGTTTTTCATTTTACCATACCCACGTAATACTGCTGTGGAAAATAATTCCTAAAATCACTCGAACAAATGAATATTGGAAAAAGTAGACTGGGTTTATTAGAGAATATATTGATCTGTACAAATAAATAAAATGGAAAAATATGTTTGTAATTTCAAAATAACAGGTTTTTACTGAATGCATATTTTTTGTCTGTCTGTTCCGGCTAATCTTCGAAACGGCTAAACCGATTTTGTTGAGACTTTTACTGGCAGATAACTGATGTTATAAGAAGTAACTAAAGCTAAAAAAATTAAAACCTTTGAAATTGTTAACAAAATCCTATTCAAACAGAGAAGTAATATTTTTATAAAATGTAATTTCACGTGGACGAAGGTTGGGGGCATCATTAAGTTTTATTATAAATTTAGAAAGAATACATCTACCTAGCCTTTTCAAAAGTATGTTAGGGTTAGCTTCTCGTCTAACCAGTTGCAGCTGAATACCGGTATTTGGCATGGAGCGACAGCCCATCTGACTTCCATAACCATGGGTAACATGACACCCCTTGCTAGGACTGGTAAGAGTGTTTTGTATTGAGGACTCTAAAGATGATAATTCTGTATCTTGTAACGGTCGCAAATCATACTTATAACAAAACGAGACGAAAAAGGAGTAAGAGCTCATTCACACGGCTTCCGTCATAAAACAAGATACGTCATGACGGATGGACGTTCATATTGCATAAAGAATCGTGTTTTATAACGATTTGGCAAAAAAACGAATTGGTGTTCACATTAGTTCCGTGATTTTTGGGAGCGAGCGCATCAACGAATCCGTCACAAAAAATTCACAATTAGGGTTTTTTGACGTACCTGATTTTCAAAAGACGGTACGTGATTTAAGACATATCCGTCATTTGTGAAAAAAATGATACGTCAAAAAAAAACGAATCGTCGTCGTCTGAACGGGCTGTAAATGATGCCGTGCCTGGAAGAAAAAAGCGTGTTGCGCCGACTTCACGTAGAATGAGACAAGGGCAGATAGATGATGATGATTCAACACTGAGCTACAAACTGAAAAAAATGTAGGAATACTTGAATCTCGCGGAATACCCTGACGATTTCGCCAAGTAGGAAGTAAGCATTTGAATTGAAAAAGTACCTCGAACAAATCAGCTGTTTCATTTCTGCTGTTTTATTCGTTTATACACTTTATTTATTATTATTATTAAATGACCGTGGCATCACTTTGGGCCCTATCAGAATACCAGCGCTGTGACTTTTTCTAATGTTACAGCACCATGCTGAGATAGGTGCCTTTTGGCCTCGTACAGGACCAGTTTAGTTAGTTTTATTTTAATCTGTTTTTAAGTTTTCTTTTTTTTTTTAATCTTCGTTTTATTGTCGAAATACCACTTTGTTTTGTCCAGTGCGAGACGAATAAATACTTTTTCTTTCTTTCTTTTCTTTCTCACGATCACTTAAAGAGTAATCTGCACAGCGATTCAAAGTACTCGAACTGTGAGTTACAACATTTTGCAATTATACATAAGCCTGGCAAGCGAACTTCTTTGCACTTATGAGCCCCTAGTACCCTATCTCATAAAATATTAACGCATTCTTAGTAAATTCCTTCGCTTCGTTTTATGAGAGAAGCATACATACTAATTAATAATCAACACTAAAGACAAAACAGTGTCACGGCACAAACACATCAAATTATTAAAATAATTACGCCCACATTCTTAATGGATATTTAGAAGGACTTTATTGGTAAGGAAAGTCAGAAAGTTCAGGTGCCTTGTACCAACAATCGGCGTGGGTCTATGACCAGACGTATGTATGAACGTGGATGTGGCCAAACGTGTACACGTTCCGTTACACGTTCTGTCAAACCTCCAACGGAAAAAAATCTTGAGTTTATGTGCATACTTAGTATTTTACATAACATAACATCGCGCCTGTAATTCCCAAAGGGTAACGATGAGGTGTTTTGCGCGACGGAATCGAACCCAAGGCTCCATGCTCAACAGTTGCGGTCATGATCACTAAACCAACGCGGCAATCCATCTAGATACAGTATCGAGTCTTTATCTGTCTGTACAAAATCTTAATGTATAACGAAATATAGGAAGAACGCGAAAACGTTTCTTAAAATTAATTAAGATCAGGTGGCATAAGATATTTTTTGCTGACCCCACACAAAATTGGCGTAGGATGATAAAGTGGGTCAATTTTCATATTTTAGGGAGCTTGTGTATAACAGATACTTCCTACCTTTTTATTTCAAAGTTGCTTTCCTTCTTTTGTTGAATTTTTCAAGATTACGGTTTGAGATTTACGATTTTAATTAGTCTAGGTCGGTTTAATAATATTTTCATCAGCACAGCTCTCAAAATAGTGATGGAAAACATCGTGAGTCGAAGAACAAAAAAATGACATGAAAATCGACATGACTCCCAGCCACCGACCCACACTGCACCCACGTGGTGGATTATGATGCACTGCCATTCACAGAGATCCTGTGCCTCAGCAGGGGACCGTAATAGGCTGTAATAATGTAAACACAAGAACAAAACATAATTCTCCTGCCCTTATCCCAATTTATTTGGGGTCAGCGCATCATGTCGTCTTCTTCCATACTTCTCAAAAACATCAACAAACTTCTAGGTGTAATTACTGAAAATATAATTATATTCATTAGCTGTACATAAATTATTTTGTCTTAATATTATTCGAGATTAATTTAAGAGACTACAACTTACACAATAACAGTACCTATACAAACATACAATAAGATACTGGGTATACACCCACAATTCCTCTCCCAAATTTTCTGCTCATGACAAAAGACCGAGTTTCTAGTAATAACACAACTGAAGACATCCGACGACAGCGGCTGATTAAGTCCTGTACAGTTGCTGGCAGCAGTGATTAATGAAACAGGACGTACAGTGAAGGACAGATGTGTTAATTAGATTAACACATCCAGACGTTGTCAGTTCGAGATTTCTGTGCGACTGTACGTATTCTGAGCCAGGGATAATATATGTTGTATTAATTCTTAGGCGGAATCAAGAATGAATGGTCCTTTCGTCGGGACCAAATTAAGTAATCAGATGTGTTGTGTTGTATGTGATAAATTGATATTAGGTACGGAAATGGCATGTCCTGCGACCTTGTTTGTTAGATTGAATAGTATTAATGGAAATATATTATGAGCGAATAACACCACAGATTTATATTGCATGGAATAGTGCGGATTTGCTGAGCTGGTTAACTATTATTTTAATCATACGCTGATTTCTGCATAGTTAACGACCTTTTTTTAGTATTAAGGCTATAATAAAGATCATACTCATTGCTAAATCAAAACTGCCATCTACACTTGATCAAAAAAGTTTACATCTAAAATCATTAAATCAAGCTTAATTCAAATTCAAGTGAGAACGGTGACTTGCGAAATCGTGGCTACGGCGTAGTACCAATGCTACGCCGTAGCAACTGCGTAGCATAAATATTTATCTTACCTAACGGCTACAATTACCAATTTCCGCTCCAATGACCGATTTTAAAGGAATCCCATTAACATAAATTATCTTAAAAATACTTGCCTTTCTGACAATGAACCGCCATTATAAACAAAAATAAACAACCTATTCATGACCTCGGGCAATGCGACTTGCGACAAGAATTGTGTCACATGCGTTTTACGCTTGTTTCTTTTGCGGTGACTCGAGGCATCCTCTTAGCAAAATCTTTCATTTGCTTTCTCCGAAGTCGTAGTCGCAATACGCGTGTCTTGAGGTCGTGGTAAAGCAGTTACATTAAAGGAGTCTGTCCACTACACCGTAACATACCATGACCGTGCTGTGAATATATCAGGCATTTAAAGAAACATGTCACAGAGTACTATGCCCACTAGAGTGTATCAACAGCGTATCATACCCGTTTTTAACGGGTTTAGAACGACAATCATACGTGGTTAATTTCTATATTCTTTGTTTTGAAAGTCGCATACTTTTCAATAAAAATATTTTTTTGTATGCCTTAAACGTTCATAGCATGCTACGCTGTAGTGAGCAAAATCCTTAAAACCAACACGATTGTTAGAAAGCCGAAGAAAGTTATTGATGACGTTAATCGTCAACACTAAGGGAGATATACGATCTACATAAAATAACAAACGCCTGTTTTATTACGCGGCCAATACAAAGAGTGGCAGTTAAGTCTTTCTAATAGCCTGTAATTCGTTTAACTGCTGACTCCGAGTTTGTTAAATAGGGTGATGGTGAAAGGAGAATTTGCTGCGTTGGCGGTTTGGTTGTTTGTGTGTGCCGACCGGTTCAAACAGGTAGAATAATTGTTACAGGAAAAGAAGGTTTTATTTATTGTTTTTACATCCTGTTGAACAAATTGTAACACGATTCTCGTTATGTAGCTGAATACCTTTATTTTTCTAACTGTCTATCTGGCTTCCACAACCGCTACTCTTATATAAGACTGGTTATCAACAATCGAGCTATTCACTACCTGTAACGACTGTCAAAGATTTACCAATGACAGCCAAAACCAACGGCTCAACCTGTTTTCCGAAGCGCCGAGAAATATCAGTATGTAATGCATGATCTATTCTAGGGCCCATCTTTGCAAGCGCTGCGCGCTGCTTAATTCTGAAAAGTTAGTCTTTAAATTAAAAGTAATTATTATAACACAGCTGCAAACCAGTATTTTATATCGAGTGACTGCCTATCTGACCTCCACAACCCAGTTAGTAGTAGGATACCCCTCGGTTAGACTGGAAACGGACCACAACATAGTTAGGAAAAGGCTAGGTTGCTGATTAGTGATCATTTAACTAAATAGTATAAATGAATAGGTTTAGAACACATGGTGGTTATAGGCACAACTGAAAACGTAGTCAACTGGCAAAATAAGAATTGTAAAACCCGTCAAGTGCATGTTGGACCGCCAGTAATGGGGTCCGTTGTCAGTATGAATATTTACTCATGCACAGTATTCAACGGCAAATGTAACTTTGTATTTCTTAAAAAAATATATGAAAACCACAGTTATTTCTGCTGTTGTAAACAAAACCGCAGAAACAGATTTATTTTTCTTCCACTTGGACCCAACGATACCCCAGATTATGTAACATGGTCTCTGAGTAAAAAGGCTTCGTGCAATTCCGACAAACACACAGGCTGATGGATTGACGAAAAGGCAAAAGTACCGTTTTCGACACAATAAGTCATTATGAAAACAATGTTTTAGCCTATATTTCTTCAATTTCTCACAGTATCAAAGCCCATCCAATTACCACATCAATGAACACGATACCTATTATTATCGGTCATTAATTCTGTCCGTCTATTGTTCAAGTTTCGTGTCATGTCATTATCTAGACTTAGGTTATACGAACTGGTCTAGAATTCCCATTTTGTGAGAATTAGATAATATCAGTTGGAAGCTCGTTAACGGTAAAATAGATTTCTGAATGGGTGTAATTCTGTAACATTGGCTGTATCTCGCTGGTTGTATTATGGGACGTAATTACTTGCTATTTGCGTTTACGGTATTCATATGGCTATGGATGTATGTATGTGTAATTAACATGACATCATCACGCCTTGTAGTCCCCGAGATGTAAGGCAGAGGTGTACCTAATAGTATACCCACATATCGCCAGTTATGTTTATGTTCCATGTAATAGGGGACAAGCCTATTGCCATCTACTGAGCACAAATCCAGACTCCGTGGCTGCTACTGAGAAATTTCTGATGGAAAAACTCAATAACATTTTGCCCGAATCGGGTATCGAACCCAGAACCTCATGCTCAGCAGTCGCGCTTGACCTTTAGACCAACGAGGCAGTAATGATTAGGTGTGTAATTAGAATAAGTAAATAGGCTTGCCCAATCGGAGATAGGTTTCTCGGTTAACATTTAAAACTTTGACAAAATATTCAACCACTTTTATTTATTTATTTATCATCTATGGAAGACTAACAGCTAACAAAACCGATTAAAAATAGTACGTGAGACTGACAGCCAATGAGAAGCCTTCACTTATAAAAAACAGAGTGTAAACAAAAAAAGTGTGAACAACACATCGCTGCCACAATAAAGTAAAAATCAAAGGACACCATCAAAGCTTAAACTAAAACACATATCTTAATACTACCAATATTCTTTATTTTTGGTCATGATTTAATGGTTAACTTTACTTGAAACTACAACCCAAATCCATGACTGAAAGACAATTCATTTATTTTTTTAATTCTTGCATCATACTATTTTATTTTTACATGTTTATAAAAAATAAATATACTTTCATAATTATTTTGATAGTAAACAAGATACGTAAGTTCACGTCCAAGTTTAATATTTTAATCAAATTAAAGTTTTCAAGAGTCGGCTAAACCATTTTTATAACATACTGAAAACCGTTTATTGGCAGACTTCGTTTACCTATAAAATGAAGCAGTTTCTTTCACATATAAACTAAAAGTGCCCAAATCAATGAAATTCGCTTCACTTTTCTTTTATTGGTGTTTAATAAAATTCCACCTAATAGAAATTTATCTACTAGATACCTATGTACCACACTAAAAAAAAATTTTTCTTTGATTGCAGATACTCGACACTTTTCCGTCGGTAAGTACTCCTCTATAATATTTTTACTAATGGTAAGGTAAAGGAAAATTAAATACGATAAATAAAAAAACTGTTTTTTATTTATCGTAGTTGTTTTTTGATTTTTCAAAAAAAGGCTGAGTTTTCCTGAAAAGTCAGCCTTTTTCCATGGGGGTAGAGGCTACAGAATGCCACCTGCTACGATCCTTACATACTCCTTTTGCCTCATCCACGGTCATACTCCATGTCATACAAACGCATCGATCCGTTGTGACTACTACACACAAAGACTTATATGCCGGTGTAGCTATGACCGCTACATAACCACACACGAAGAATAACGAAGAACATCATCTGCCTAGCCTTTTCCCAACTATGTTGGGGACGGCTTCCAGTCTAACTGGATGCCGCTGAATACCAGTATTTTATATGGAGCGACTGCCTATCTCACCTCCACAACCCAGTTAATACTGGGCTAAACAATACCCCTTGGTAAGACTGGTTGTCCGACTTTCGGGCTACTGACTACCTGTAACGACTGGCAAAGATCTATAATTCACAGCCGTGACGAACGGCTTAACGTGCTTTCCGAGCGTATGGAGGAAGCTCAGTTCTTATGTAATTGGTGGCCACCTATCCACGGACCAACCCAGGCAAGCGCGGCTTTACCTGAAGATGCGTGGTATTATTTAGCCACGAGCCATTTACAAAGAAGAACGTCACAAATAAAGTCAATTTATGTATAATTATCCTTTTAAGGTACCTCCCGGCGTTCCCTCTCACACACATTTGAAAGCTAGAACGTCTATACAACGCTAATTAACGCTACCGTTTCAAAATTAATTGATTAGATACGTCTTACATTTCGCATAATCATGTCAGACAGAATCTCTATTCAATCATTTATTGAACTTATCTCTCATTCAATTACGTTACTCTCAAATGGAATTGAACAGTCTATTCTAAATGAAGGCTCAGTAATCACTTTAAGACAGGTTTTCTTTTTGCCTATGTATGTTAGAACACTCTCAAAGATATATTTTATTTATTGCTAGCTTTTTCTCTCGGCTTCGCTCCCGTTATGTACTGAAATTAACCCACGGGAACGTTTTAAATGTAGCCTATGACACTCGGGGATAATGAACCTTTCCGTTTGTGAAATAATTTTTGGAATCGGATTAGTAGTTCCAAAGATTATTCCCTACATACAGACATTTAACTTTTTATAATATTTGTATAGATTTACCAGGTACCTATTATTTTGACGGTGCATTAATTTTATTTCGACTGCCGCGTTGTTCTGTTGGTTGCCAGGACTACTGTTGAACATGATTATATTCCCCGCGAACTTGGTTCTCCCAAGTCGGGAAAAGTTTATTGCGTTTTTCCATCATAATGGAATTTTGTAGCCTCCCAATATCTAGATTCGTGTCAAATTGATAGCAATAGGCTTCCATCACATGGGACTTAAACATAACTGTCTAAATATGGGTGTTTAATTTAGTGTAAACTTCTACCTAACTTTCGCGAATCACTGGTGTGATGGTTTGTGTCTGTACTATTTCTATTTTGAAGACACGTTAAGAGATTTTACAAAAGGGACTTTCTTTTTTAACATGAAGAAACCGGCATGTCTTACAAACAAATAAGAACTGATGTGATATCTATCAACGCGCACATGGCTTGTGCGATGAATTACGGCCCACCACTCCTTCCTACGGAGAGGCCTGTAGAAAAAAATTGCCTCAAAAATGAATGATTAAATAATAGGTTTAATGAGACCCTTAACGTCATTGATCCATCATCCGTAATAACGGTACCTGGGAACATTTTAGTTACGGAGATAATTTGGGGGTTAAAGTTCCAACTTTTTCACAAGTTTTGTTTTTTTTTTTTCATGTTGTAACTTTACTTTACATACCTCCACGAATTTTTTTTTCGTATGATTATAATTTTTGGTTTCATCTGGATTCTCTCACCTTCGACGCCGAAATCTCGAGGTCTAATTTTTTTTTTTTTTTTTTATGCCAGACTTCTGGCCCAAACTTAATTTACTTTCTTTTTTTAATAGGAGAACACACACATTTTTTTTGCTCTTGTATGATTTCTTACATTGGATCTTACACTTGATCCCACACACACCCCCGGTAGGTTACATTTGACTCCTACTATTCAATGCATCTATAACCACAATGTTTTGAGTATTGCGTCCTAACGTACAACGTGATTTTTCAACCCAAAGAAAATCGTTCCCCCGCTATATTTTTTTGCGTAGAATTACTTAGTTTGATGCACAGCATGCTTGGCTTCGTGAATGGTCCGTTTACACCTTGTATATCGACATACTTTTGATGTTTTGTTACAAACTAATAATGGCGATTTTTTTAACAAATAGCATCGTATTGGACGAGTCTGTAATGTTGCCATAACTGGTGGTAAATAAATACATTTTCCAAATATTTTGTTTATTTCTCTTCACTATCAATCTGTAGACTTATTGTCGAAGAAAATTCAGGACCGTATTTGTCACTAGCAGAGACGGAGCAATAGGCAGTCAACAAAAATATTCGTTCTCCGCCTCGCGAAACCTTTTTTTAGTAAACAACTGAATTTAGAATTATGGTTAAATTATTTCCGAAAAAAATATAAATCATTTTATAGCGTTAGCTAATGCAAAACTTCTAAAACCAAAAAATAAATTTAATATCTATTACTAAAAAGAACTTAATCACAGGCAACTTGTGAGCTTCTGAATCTACATTCTGAAGACTTATTTGTGGTTTTTATGAGGCAAGATGGCCGCCAATATAGCGGACTTGTGTTTTGGCTCGCATTATTATTTCGTACCACATATTTGTCGATACAATATCTTTAACCACATTATTATTTAAAGAAAATCAGTCCCAAACAAAATTATATACAAATTAATATCATAATGCTTTAAATAGAAAGAGTTTTGGGGACATGACAAACTTTTTTAATAATTCTGATATGGAAAGAAACCTGCACATTGTCGTCTTCTTTAATGCCGTGGTAAGTTAAATGTGAATATTATATCCTTTTTAATATCATCATGGTTGGAAGTTCTATGAATACACACAAAATTTAAGTGCAACAGTTTTATACGTTTTGAGTCTCAGTGGAAACGGGTCTCGAATTCTTGTAGCTATTATAAAACTACGTTGTAACCGTGTTTTATTAAATTTTAATGCGTCCGCTGTTGTTTAAATGTTATTTGTCGTGAATATATAATTTACATACTTTAAACGAATTTAAAATAATAGTAAAATTATGTATAAAAGTAGAAAATAATGAAAGGGTGTCAAAAATAAAGGTAATAGTGCAATACGATCAAAAGAAAACATTTAATCATAATTTATCAGTAGAAGGTACATAAAAGGTTGAAATTCAGACTGGCTCATTCAGATACTGTGTAAAAAACAAGTGAAATAACCGTCACACTATCCTCATAACTGAAACAAGAAAGCTCAAACCTCGATCAAATATTGAATCAAACGCCCTTGAACATTGGCACCCCATCCAATATAATATGAACGAAATTGCGCCGACGACTGAAATGGGAAGGAATTGAGACAGATTTCAAGAAGTAAAATCATTTAAGTCGGGCGTCGAGAACGGAAATCCGTCATACACTGGAATACTCACAAAAGTATATAATTAGATTTTTAGGGGTCGACTTCGCGACCTTTTTTTTTTTTGCAAAAATTCGCTCCTTTACAAATGTGAGGCGCTGTTTTCACTTGGAAATTGTGTATGCTTATTTTGTTTCTTTTCGAGTATAAGAGCTGTTGTGAATTCCTTTAGAGAATTGAATCAATATGGCTTAGGAGAAATTACTTTTTGTTCACCTTTTTTGGGAGTGGGATTATTATTGTCTGTGTTAGAGTTTTCGGAATGTTGATTGTGATCAACAACAGTTCTATCTTGTGATTGTTCGTGTACAAATTGAATTTTCTCATTTCAATGTTTATACTATGAAAACACTTGCATAGTAGGCCGTACGTCCATGCAAGTAGACCAGAATAAGCTGACCAAATTTTTTATTGAAACTCCGTTCTATAGGATGAAAAAGACACCGGCCACGGAAACAGTTACCACGTACTCAGTACATCATTCCAATTTTCATCGGTAGTTAAAATAATCAGCTGTTGGGGTTAAAACGCCATGGGATTCGAGTGCCCAGTGGTTGGTCGACTCTTCACGTGACCAGAGGGCTGGCCTTTTTTTGGCGTAAGAATCAGCATTGTTATCTAACGTACTTCTCGCTGCCAGCCTTCTAGGCACTTTTCCTGTTGACAATGATGTGGACGGATTTTTTGACTCCCTAAAATTCTTTTCCCATTTTGAAACTTGTACATATTTTTATTGTAATTTTAGATCGAATGTTGTATGTTAGGCCTGTTCAAATTCAAACTGCTCCCAGTAACGTGCAGGTGACGGTATGTAATAACATTGTCACCATTTCACAACAACGAGATATACACTAATTGGGCACAAACAAACACAGTCTATTCTAGATAACATAGCATCAAGATTTAATAAAGAACTAGTTAAAGCAAAGGTCAGATATAACACGACATCTCAGAGAAAATGTAGTGATTACATTATTTTCGTTAATTGTGTCGTTGTATCCCACTAATGGGTAACCGTCTGGTTTTGTGGGACAGTGACATAATACTTGGAGATAGTCCAAATCTTTCCACGAGCACTGTTTTGGTAGACATCTATGTTCTCATAAATCAAGTATAATTATTTAAAATAACTAAGCAAAGAAATTAAATTGTGTTATTTTGTATCTCAAACTTGTTCAAATGATTATTATCTTGAAGTTTGATATTTATAGCTTTGATTTTATAAATAAACTGTTCTTGGAGAAAGTCAAATGGAAAGCTTTGATGAAGTATCGACTTCATCAAAGCTTTTGATAAAGTAACCTTTAAGTTTTCGCGGTTAGCGAAATTAGCCTACATCAAAATTGATTTGAATTCTTAGCTTTGGTGAACTACTATTGCTTAACGTTTTAGATACAATTGTTTGATAACCGATATCATCATATCCATGAACCACACCAAAGCAGTGATGGCTAAATGGTAACAGTCCTGACATACGACTCATGGGTTCGAACCCAGGTAGGGCCTGAGGCCCATAGAAAAAATACACAAAACCTCCACCCACCACCACCCTTTGTTTCGTGTAAAATTATATCATCACCGCTGCTCTCAAAACGGTGAAAGAAAGGAGGGAAACAACCGGCCATCATGCAACACAGTTTTAACTATCGCAGAAGTCAGGGAATTCCATTGCATATGTGTACAATGTTTTATGGAATGGAATGAAATGGAATGGAATTATCTTTATTCAAGTATCAGATGACTCAAAAAAAAAAATTGATTAGTAAGACTTACAACTATATTAGTAAGAACTGACACTTCACAAAAACAAAAACAAAAAAAAAAAAAACAAACAAAGAGTAGTGGATCACCGTTGTGGCAACCCATGCGAAATGGCGCAACAGCGACCCACGAAAACATAGTCTAGGCGACTTGATATCATTTATGTCAATAAATATTTTTTTAAATTTAATTTATCATGTCATAGAACCAGAAAAGTGGAAAACCTGAGACATCTACTAATCCGTATTGGCCCGTATAGTGTATTACGGCTCACTCTCTTACAGATAAGAGGCCTGTGTCCCACCAGTGGAAACAAATCCTGATTATGCTAATAAATCACACCAACCGACACCCAATGTACCTCATACAACAAAATTCCACACAACAACCTCTTTATCTACGTTTCAATGATCTCTTTTTCAGATAAGTACCTACATCAACACGTTTATTCCTATAAAAATCTCAACAATTCTCCTCGCCTAATTTCCGTCGAGTATTAGAACGGGAGGCCACTTACCATGAGAGAGAAAAAAGATATTGCTAAGGAAAATGGCAGGTCATAAATAAGGGCAAGTGGCACACTTTGCGCTTCGAAATCTGGCGGTACTAAGGTATAACATATCTGAAACAGAAGGTTAACTCTGTACAACTAGATAAAACGCACGCACGCTTAAACACGCTTCGCATACAGCGGGTGCAAGCGCACTCGCGACTGTCATCTGTTTGAGGTCATCGTACGTACGCTTCTATGCGTGCGTGCGACGGTTTTCGCTCGTTGTATAAAGCTGAACTTCTGTATGTATCTTTTCTGTGACTACGGGCTAAGGTTGAGTGTATGATTGCGGATATGAAAAATGGTAGCTTAGGAAAGTTTTTTTGTGTGCGTATTCGGTGCAGGCGTGTGCTGTTCGAGAATATTTTCTTATAACATTCGAAATTTTCTCGTCTCATTTTTTTTGTGGGCTACAGTTTTATTTCTTTCACACAAAATATGCTTTCGTAAGTTCCTTTTTGGACTAAAATATGATTGGTAGGTATTTGCTTGTTATATACTAGTTATAAGTTTATTTTATTTTTAGTCGGTGTAGATTAATAAGGGAACTCAATACACAAATGCAATAAGATTTGCTCGGGGTCATCAAAAAGTACCAAGTAACTGAAAATAAGTTTGTTTGTTAATTATCCAATGTACAATTGTACCAATTTCTCCATAAAAGACATAAAAAAAAGTTTTCCACAAAACCGAAAAAGTACCCGTTTTTGTTAACCAAAACTAAACAAATAAAAAAGGAATAATGTTACAAATAACACCAAGACTTTACCAACAGCCACAAAATATTATGGCCATACAAACTTCGTATATTTGCATGGCACTTACTAAAAACAACCATGAAACCAAGTCGAAAGCCTAAGTAGGTAGTAGAGTCATATTTATTTTCGCTCCCACTAAAACCGTCACATTGTTTTGAAGGAAATCTCACTCATACAAAAAAGGGGAATATAATAAACAGTAACATAAACATCTTCAAGTGTCTCTCAAACCTTTTGAGAGAAATATATTTCTTTGTTGGCGAGAAATAGATAAAATAACTCCTAAGTTTGTTCTTGTCGTTGATAACTTTCTAGTTTTGCGAAGTGTTTACTATGGCTTTATAACCCTTATAGAAGGATGATTTGTGTCTAGACTTTTTCATCCTTATTTATAATTTAAGTAACGTTAAGCCGCTGGTTTCGCATGTCATTTGTAGATCTTTGACTGTCGTTGCAATTGGTCAGTGACCCGAAAGTCTGACAACCAGTCTTACCGAGGGTTTTTTATTACCCAGCACAAACTGGGTTGTGAAGGACTGATAGGCAGTCACTCCATTTAAAAACAGGTATTCAGCTGCATCCAGCTAGACTGGAACCCGACCCCAACATAGTTGAAAGAAGACTAGACAGATTATGATTTATAATATAAACGCTGGTTAGATTTAAGCCAGGCTTAAACGTTGAAAATTCATATTTACAATCAAATGACGAAGCAATTTTTAGATGATTATTATAATAGGTAATGCCCGTTTTCATGAACACTAAATGATACTTTCACGAATTACTAAATATTGTTAAACTAACAAAAATTTATGCTTTAATAATAGGCATTCCTTTAGATGTTTTAGTTGTATAAGTAACTAGTGAAAATCTGTATAGGAGTTGCTAGGTTAGACTTGATGTATCAAAACTTTAAAAAAGTTTCTAACTTGCTGATGAATTGAATGAATGCTATTTAAGCTTTAGTTCTGGGAACTTTATGACCGACTGTCACAGACTAGTCTCACTTTAATAACTGTAGTAACTTAAAAAGTACTTTAAAACTGTCGTATTCTTTTTATAGATCCTTGACGTAAACCTCTTTAGACTTTGTTTTGATGGCACAAAATCCTTTAAATTTAACTGTCAAAGGCGAAGCTCAAAGAAGATTGATTTTCTTGTACATTTAATCATTTTTTCTTACCTCATCTGCAAGAATTCAGTATTTTCCTTTGATCACGGCCCCAATATAAAAAGTAGAGCCCTTAACTTCAAACAAGTGTACTTACCCTCGTTGTTTCAATAGTCAAAATTAATAAATGTACCATGAGGAAACTTAAGCCAAAAAGACAGTAACGAATAATTATTTTCAACTCATAACAAAAACAAACATTTCTGGATTTAAAACTTTCTGAGTAGATAGAATAAATCATCAAAAACCGAAAGCTCTTGACAGTCAAAAACCAAAAATCTTCAAAATTGATTTAAAAACTATCATTTATTTTCACTCGTATGTTACAATGGCACGTGCATAATATCGATAGCTTGAAATACACAAATTAATGACAAAACAAATACATAAAAAGCCTGAAAAATAAATTCTCAGTAGCTGCACATCGTGAGGTGATCATGCTGATAGAAGCTTTCTTGTCACAGAAAACGTAAACTCAGCATAATGCTGTGCTATACTACCCACAGATCATTACCTGATCTCAGTCTATCGCAGTCCACAGTTCGACATAAATCTGCAGAGTACCGCCCAACCGCATTTATTCAATTAAAAGTAGCAAGTTGAACAAAACTATCTATCAATTCCACACGCGTAACACTAAAAACATTTGGTTGCCTCCCGCAAGAAGTTACGGCAATAAAAACAGGGTTTGCGAAACCCTACTCGATGCATACATATTCCGTTCAATCCAGGACGAACAACAAAGAGCCCAGAGCAAAGTTCTATACGAGAATTGCAATCGACACCACTCGTGTCGGAATGGTTGAAAATCGATTCTGCCGTTGACACTTTTTAATTTGAATTTTCTTTTTTTAGGGATCCCAAAAAATGTTGACTGCGTTTTGTTTCGTTGAAACACCGTGAAGCGGACAAACTTTTTTGATTTGTCGTTTATTTGAAGATAGTTTCTGTCCGCCGCTTTGGTTGCTTGTGTTTCTATGAAAAAAACTTCAATCCTTTACTACACGTGGGTCAGTTTTGTAAGCGTTTGTAATAGGACCTTTGAGATTTGGGCTTTGTACTCGTATTGTTGATCCAACGTTTCGACTATTGGAAATATCTGCCATTGTACACGGTACAATCACAGCCAATATTGCGCACAATATGTTCAAAGCCATACCTATAAATACGGTTAGTGAAGATATAATTGAAGTGGGAAGTAATCCATTAACGTTCAAGTGAGTAATAGTATAGTATAGGAAGCGTAACTAAAAGGAGTGACGACAATGCGATGTCGTTGGCAATTTTTATTATTAACCTTTGTAGGTATATCTTTTGCAATTTCGTCAGCAGTATCATTAATTTCACCAAAATTGTAATAAATATTTATAACATTTTCAAAGTTTCCTCTTGCATTCTTTACGCTTTGTTGCCCTGCTTTCTCGAGGAGGTCGTTAGCTGTATCCCGCATATTTTTTCTTGAGATTAAATTTTTCAGTGAGCCTCAACAGCTCAATTTTGTGCGAAATTATTACTCGAGCTTCATTTTCTGGGTTCATTACTTTGTCTTACTGTCAAAGTTTTATGCTAAAGTATGAAGTATTCCAATTCCGGTGTAATAATGGGCATGTAACATCTTGTTTTTATTATTTCCGGAACAGATAGAGCAATATAGATTCAATATGCAAGTTATTTGATTGAAATATTGCTTATGGATTCAGTTTTATGGTATACTGATATATGTTTGTATACGCTTTTTTTTTTAATTTAAGAACTAGTGTTAGACACATCTAAGGGGAGACTTTGCAATAAACTGTAGGTAATTACAGTGATTAAAATCATAAGTGTTGTTTTTTTATTTTTTATTTCTACGTCGGGAATACCATGTAGTTGTGTTAGTACCGACTATAAAAATAATATTTTCTGTTTGTTTGATATTCGTAATGTGTAAGCAGCCATGTTATTGTTTTCCTCTTAAAAACAGGTTTAGCAAAGCGAGAACAAATAAACACCAAACACAACAGCATGAAATGAGTCCAATAGATTACGATCTCCTGGCATACAAACAGCCAAGTAACTTGTTTTTACCCATTAATATAACAACAACTTATGCGGATAACAACATAACAGTACTATCTGTTTTTTCCACTCCTTGATCAACGAGAAAAACTCGACTTACAACCTCGATAATATCAATCCTTTTTTATTGGAACATTACAATATTTCCATTCTTATATTTTATGATTATTTTTAGATACAACTTTTTCGTATAAAATGTTATAGCTCTTGTAATCACATCGCAATGATTGAGAGCTATTTTGTTGGAAGGAGTGATGTAAGGAGATTAACAATGAAACTTTTGCTATTAATAACTTTATGACTTTCATTAATGTTATTCGCTTTTAGCAGTATTTTTGCACTAACTTTAACGGCGTAATGGCTAATAGATTTATTGGTGACGGCGACAGACGATTTTATTTATGAGTGTGATTTTGGTAAATATGTCTATGAATAAGGTGGGGAAAAGGTACAGGGAAAAATATTTGTGTCGCAATGTTTTTGCAAGTTTATGGTGTATCTTGGGTTATGTATACTTTGGTTTGGTTGACATTCTGTTTCTTATCTTATTCAGTGGAAATTTTCGAATAAATTCTGTTCAATTCTTGTATTCTTCTTCTTAGCGTTTCAATGACAATTCAAATTGAGTCAGCCCAAAATTTGGCGACGAGTTTGCCACTTTCAGTAGCGTCAAACAACAGGACAGGCAGGACACGATATCAAGTGTCCCATCGTTTGCGGGGCAACACCACATTTACACTCCAGGGCAGAGTCATCTATGAATCTCCACCTGAACAGGTTTTCCTTGCATCGGCCAACTTATGTCCGGACTGTTTTTAGAGACTTTCAGGTCGGCCATGGCAACTCGTGTCCAGGTGGGAGATTTTCAGCAAGTGGCACAAAAGGGTTGGGAAGGGAAACACTTTCTCGCCACAGCTTCAGTTTTTCTTTATTTAATTCTTGTATTCAAACTGAAACAATTAAGAAACTGTGAAAAAGGTCCGAAGACTTTTTATCTGCATAGTCCTCATGTGAGTTGACCAAGATTATATCTGGACTTTAATAGAGACTATGACCTCTTAGTTTGTTTCGGCTGTTTCTTTTCAAAGTAGTCAGGTACGAAACACCGGCCTCATCTAGTTTTAAAAAAGAAGACGTGTAAAAGTGTTTGTAGAAACCTATTTGCAAAATAAACATCATTTTTTCATTTATCATTTATCTGCCCGATAAGACTCCAAAAACATTTTTTTATCAAAAAACTCGTGACTAAAACATACTAGCTATAGTATTGTGGCTTAAAGTGTGACATCGCAGCTTCCGCATCGGTATTTAATTCTTGCCATAACACCACATCACTTATGTATTTAAATTCTCAGGATACAACACGGATTTTCTTGTAGCTAAATGCTGCGTATATTTTTTTTTACTTGGTGGTATCACACTATTTGTTAAAAAGTTTCTCATAGTAAAAATTTACCCTCGTATATGGACAGAAAATACTTTATAGTATTACAAAATAGTTTTACAGCTATTTACTCTATTGCTAATCAGTCTATGTGAACAACGGCGGTCTCATCGCTAATATTTCTTTTCTTACGTATTTTCAGTTTCCTTCGACACCAAAGGCTTTTAAACCTATTTTTGATTATATTCTTGCACTTGTCTCAAGCCTATTTATTTATCCCAAATCAGAAAGAAATAATAATAGCAGACTATTTCGGAACCATTGCTGGTCAAAGACTTCTTCAGTCTAAGTAGATCTGAAGAATAATATCTCGCGACAGTGTTACTACTTGCTTTGCCGTAATGACCGGGCACGTCATTCTAACTCCCAATTAGCCATGAAACTTCAACACAATATGTACATTCTCAAAGTCGTTTCTCAGCAATTATTTTTTGCGTCGATTTACTTTGTTTGATGTACAGAATGCTTGGTTGACGGCTTCGTGAAAGGTCAAACGGACACCTTGTATGAACAATAAGTACCATCTCGACACTCAAATTATAGGTCACGTCACGTGAAAAGAAAGCTGAGCGACAGTCGAGAGGATGTCTCTGCGCACGGGTACAGTCCTGCCCTAAAGTACTGTTAGCTCGTAGCATGCCTTGAGTAGTTTCCTTTACTTATTTTTTCCAACACATGTGCCACTTGACTGCCTCATGCTCAGCAGTTGATTCCCGGGTCGGGCAAAGTATTATTGGGTTTTTCCATCAGGATTTGTGCCCGGGTGATGGCAACAGGCTCGCCCCTATCACATAGGAATTAAACATAACTGGCAAAATTTGGGTGTACTAGTAGGTACACCTCTGCCTAACCCTTTGGGGATTACAGGAGTGATATTATGAATGTTGTTGCATGTGCCACTTATGTATGTACAGCTCTCAGTGCCAAGCGGTTACAACTTGTCTCCAGCAATCTTGATATCTGGACCATCCATTCTGAAACACTCTATTTTTGAGCCAAAGTACCTATGTCACGCTTAAAAGTGACGCGATAAACGCCAAATACGGGGGTTTCGAAGCTTGGAAGAGCCTACCATTAATATTAATGAAGCTAAGAAATGTTCCCATCTGTATTCCATCAAATACCTGAACAGGTGATACTCGTGTTAGCGTTTCCGGGGTGATATTTTATTTTATTACTTTTTTGTCTATTTTCTGACGGTTTTTGTAAGTCGTACTCCCCTTAACTGTAACACGCCTTGTTTAAAAAAGTCAATCTTAGTCAGCGTAATTTCCATAATTTTATTAGATTTGGATGTTTTAACACTGCCGCTTTTTGGATTATTTTTTTTTTACGTAACCTGATATTAAAATCTTATTATATCTTTTCTCTTATAGACGTAGGCCTGTATACCACGAGTGGCAATATTATAAGTTGTTTATGTATGAGCTTGTGTTATCTTAAAAGATTGAATGATACAATGACCGGATGAGCATCATTTTATTTACTTTGACTTAGTGTATAACTTGATTCCTTCAATTGATAAAATGGGCGTGCTAAAAATTCAACATATTTCATAATCTTCTTTTTGTATCATCATCGATCTTCCTTGGCTGCCTTGTTGGTTAAGTGGTTGCAAATGCGACTGCTGACCATGAGGTCCGGGATGCGATTCCCGCGTCGGGTAGAGTGTTTTTGGGTTTTACATCAGGAATTTATCAGTAGCAGCAGCAGTCTGGATTTGTGCCCGATTGATGGCAATAGGCGCCCCACCTATTACACGAGACTCAAACATAACTGGCGAATCGTGGGTGTAATTTAACGTATACCTCTGCCTAACCTTTATGCCGATTTTTGTTTCGTTTGATCTTCCTTTACCCAATTTATTTATAGTCAGCGACCAAAAGTCCCACAAAAACATTTGTTAAACCAAACTTTTCCCTTCACGTCTGCACACAAGTTCTCAACTCAAAAACTTCAAAACTGAAATACGTCATTCAATCAATCATGGCATACACAACGGTTGCTACTGACACGCAGTTTGCTAACAGGTAACAAATCGTTGCTGCACAAAAAAAGCTGCCACCTGTATTTGTTAAGGGATTTTATTTTAATGTGCGGATTTTGCTGGTAGTGGATTTCTGTTTTTAACAATGCTTAATGATAATGATTAATAAACAGTTTATTAAATTAGTCCCAAACATTACCAGAATTTGAGATATTTTATCGAATGCAGCTCTGAATTTTGTTACTCGGGAAACTCTTTAAAAATATTATATAAATATTATAAAATATTGTATTCATTTTTTCATTTCATACAATTGTCAAACAATAAAAGTTGTGATATGAATACTCAGACATTTAATTATTGTATTTGATAAACAGTTAATAAAACAATTACGTTAGTCCGCTTATTAACAAAAACATTTACCTACGACAGTGATAACTAAATTCCTGTAATTATAACCGATGAAGTTTTAATTATAAAACCGCCATTCAATTCGTACCACATCCACAACTGTCATTTGCAGTCAATTCATTTTCATTAACATTTAATAACATTAATTAATAACCGAGATCACATTTCCCAAACAGTCGAACTAACGAAATAAATCAATAATTTCGACATGATAGTAAAAAAGCTGTCGACGCGGACTCAACTGCAGCCATTATTCTCGAAAACAAAATAAACTTTTGTATGAACGAACAAAAAACTGTTGAAACGTCGACTCATGAATGTGGACGAATGGAACAGAGTAGCAAAATTGTACCGAGAGCAAATTTTTCGCGCGGCCAACCGCAAGGGATGTGGGGAATGGATAGTGAAACTTGTGTTCGTGTGTGTACCTACAGTACATGGGTGCCTATATTCGTACTATTGACGAAGAACTCGTGGCTAAATAATATCAGCTGCTCCAGTCGATCTTCAGGTTAAACCGTGCTTGCCTAGGTTGGTCTCTGGATGTGTGACCACCCATTACATACCGAGTTTCCTCCGTGCCTCGAAAAGCACGTTAAGCCGTTGGTCCCGGTTGTCATTTGTACATATTTGATAGTCGTTACAAGGAGTCAGTGGCCCGAAAGTATGACAACCAGGCTTACCAAGTGGTATGGTATTACCGAGTACTAATTGGGTTGTGGAGGACAGATAAACAGTCGCTCCATGTAAAATACTGGTATTCAGCTGCATCAGGCTAAGGCAGGGCTAGGCAAATGATGATTCATACTATTGACACAAATCTTCTCAATTCAATTTGGAATCTAAATGACATAATTTCTCTTGAAATGTATAAATTACCTTTAGTGTACGAACACTTTGAAGTTCAGCGAACTAGTTATGAGGTTGATGAACTAGAGCTGATCGGATTAGTTGTGGGTTTCCACTATGAATATGAATTGGACATCCCAAAAGGGATATTATGGATGTTGATGTAGCAGAATTCAATACGGTGATATTTCTTGATGAGCTCTTCCAGATAATAATATCGATGCATGCAATGATAATAATCGAATAAGTAAAGATCGGCCTAGCAACCCCGGCTAGCGCGGCTTAACCCTAAAAAATAAAGAAATGTATTGATTGAATTTGAAGACAACCCAACGTTTACTCGCAAACATCAAACAATTCCTCAAGTGTTTGTAAATGCTCCAAAAATAATAAACATAGTGTTACACGAAATTGGGGACACCCACGCTGTAATCCTCAACACACACACACTCACTACCGAAAATAAAATGATACCTACAGGTAACGTGTAAACTGATCGCGAAGCTATAGTGGATGTAACACTTTTACTGCCCTACCCGTGACTCGGTTATACGGATATACCACAAAATAATTCGATTGTCTCGACCGGTGCGTCGACGGGGGTGAATGTAACGTTAAAACTGTAAAACTGAATATCTTCGTGACCCGTACGAGGAATTTTAAGTTATACGATATACATTGTTGGTTTTGTTAGAAATTGGGATGCAGAAATAAATGCAAAGAGTGTAATGGAGTGTAAAATAATGTGTAATGAGATGATTGTTGTTTCATGTTTCGAAAGATTGGAGAGGTGGAATTCTTTATTCGATAAACTGTAATTGATTGTTGAATTGATTAAGCTTTTCATGAAATCCGCTGTGAGTTGCTTGTATAATATTTTATTTATTTCATTGTGTATTGCTGAATTACTTATCGAACAGAGGAATCACAAAGTTCTAATCCATGGAACTACTTTTTATAAGAAAATAACTTTCTGATAATAAAAGTTATTTTCAAAAAACAAACAGAAATACTATGATAGTTCAAATATCCACTGTCATTCTGTACTTCAGCTTGCACTGAGTATGCGAACTCTAACATAACTACTATGATATTCATTTTTCAACTTTAAATTGAACCGTATCTGCCGCTAAGTTTATTTTCCTTAACTATCATACTGCTACTATATTATTAACTTTCAACTACGGAACTCCAGTCCATGCTAAAGAAAAACTTGAGCAACTTTTGAAGTTAACCCATTTAAGAAAAAAATCTCTATTTATGTAAAAAATCTTCGTTTTAAAACAAGCGGGAATATAAAAGTCATTTTGCGTGTACATCGCTCGTAAATCACTAAACTAGATTTAATGGGAGTTTTAAATTGCAATACTTCTTCCTTAGTGGCCCAGGAAGATTCTTTGCCATGATTCCTTCCCTGGACTTGTCAAGAAATTAGTTTGCTTTCGTACTTTACTTTGAGTTTTAACCCTATTCTTGGCAGAGATTTTTATTTCAGAATTTTTGAAAAAGAGTGCCTGAATTGTGTTCCTAGGTGTTCACTGGAAAGGTAAAAAATAATAAAAAAAAAATATAATTGTTTAGTTTACGTTTTATTGTATGTATCACATTAGGCACATTGCCAGGTTCATAACAATCAATAGAAAAAAAACTATGTATCATATTTGACACATTGCTTAGAATAGGAAAAATTAAAATTAAAATTCTGTTTTCAATATGAACAAGTACAAAATAAATTCTTCTAAAAATCAACATAATTATCAGTCACAATCAGCCTTTAAGTCTTACCTAATTAATGAGTCTTATTTATGATTAAAGTGAGATTAATTTTATACATTACTACTTAATACGTAAGTTTATATTTTAATGTCATGGATTTCCGCTGATTCCATAACTTAGGAATCAGCGGAAATCCATGACATTAAAATGTTAGGAAAAATATTTGACTTATGGATAAAAATTTTATTTTCTAATAAATAGGTTAGATATACATTTTAACTATATACATTATAATAATTAAAATGACTAAAATTAACTAACTACAAACTATAAAAGAGCATCAAAAAACTCCTCCTCAACGCTGTCAGCCGGTAATGTGCCCAAGAGACTGGCGGCGTTGCCACGTTGTATGGCAACACTTAGCCTCTGGCCAAGGTAAAAGCCAGCCCTTGGGTCACGGGAAGCGTCAACTAGGCGTTTGGAAATTTCCTTAAAAAGGCTGTGAGCACTCGGACCCCACGGCCCCAGAGTTTTAACCCCAAACGGCTCGAAAATATAGTTTCCACAAAGGTTACTATATTTACGCCGCTTGAGGTTCTCCGCAGCCGCAGCGGCAGCGCCAGCACAGCACGATGAGCTTGGAAGATGTGATGGCGCAAGAGTATCGACACAAGTTGCGTCCCACACTAAAGGCCTACCCATCTTCCAAGGAAACAAAGACATGCCGTCCGATCTTTTGCCATCGTCGCGTGCCAAGCCATTGGGCTCTAAGATAGCTGGAACGCCGACGGTAACAAGAGCTCGTCGGATGATGTCGTTTATGTTCGCGTGCCGCGCAAAACGGCCCGCATTTCGGCTGCATGACAGGCCGTGGTGTCCAAGGCTGTTGACAGCTTCACCACAGTGACAGCGATGAGGAGAGCAGCAGGCGGCTCCAAGACGTAACGAAGCAGCGAGGCGGAAAGTCGTGTCGTCGAACAAAGTGCCTATGCTCGACGACGGCAGTGCGTGAAGCCAAAGACCCGACTCCCATTCACTAACAGCCAGCAGTCGCGCACGCTCAGCAGTAGTAGCAGACGTGTTGAGTAAATTGAGCTGAACTACTCTGCAGAGCGGCTCGTCCCACCGTCTCTGGGAAAATGGATTTTCGGGTTCTTCAGTATTCGGGCAAGCGAGTTTCCAAGCATCGATAGAAATAAAAAAAAAAAAAATATTTAGTTTTAATTCCGCGAGACAAAAATCGAGGCTTGGATGCAGAATGCAGTCCCACTCTTCCTGTTTTCATGCAAATGCATTACCACATCCTGCATTTGCAATATCATTTACCTCAGTATCGTCATCTGATAATAGATGGAGGTTTTCCATCGAAGAGGGTAATGAGAGCGGTGGTGAACTACTGTCGGACTTCGCTGGGCCCACGTAATACTGGAGTTCATCTCCCGATGATTCACTTTCGTCCAAATCAGATTTTTCCCCCGGCTTCGGTACAAGAGCCACAAGTTGTCGAGCTCTATTTTGTTGCTGCATAGTTAGTTGACCAACCACCTGTAATGATAAAATATAAATACTAACTTAATAAATGCCTCTGTACACACCTCTGGCAATGTCACATATTAGATACATAGTCAAAAATATCTAAAATATTGGTTATCTAGCAATGTATCAGATCTGATACACTCGAAAAAACCGGTGAATAAAATATAGTTACAATCGATTTTGATCAACCAAAATAGAATACTGACTAGTAAAATATTCTAAGCTATTCAAATTATATCACTTACGGTTAAAATTATTGCAAAATACAATTTAAAATGATTTTTCTTACCTTGCGATGCGTAGATGCGTTATTTCGGTTCGCCATCTTGGAGTCTACTACTTTCTCAGTGTAACTAATAGTGAAAAAACATTTTTGGTAAAAAAATAATTATATTTTGCATCCCCTAAAATAATAAAAGTTTTAAAAATATATCTCGGTTTATGTCTAGATTTTTTTAAAGAACAACGTATCAAATTGTATACAGTACCAAGAATAGGGTTAAGTGCATATTTGCATTGGTGTGGTGAGCTGAACCGATTTGATTTACTGGTTGCGAGAACTAGACGTGTTTGATCTAGCTAGGAGGATTGGCCAGGCTGGATGTGGATGGTGGAGGAGAAGGTCAGTTTTGAAGAGGCCTTTGTCCAGCAGTGGACCAAGATAGGCTGAGATGATTGATAAATAGACTTTGAACTTCGAAAGACACACACACACAAACACTATGGTGTGTGACTACTGTGACTAGGATTAAAAGAAGGAAAGTCAGATATGACATAATTGCCAAGTTTGATACGTTACAATTTTATCGCAACCAGCATGCTCTTGCAGATTGCAATTTATATTGTAAGTATAACTACGTAAATGTCTTTTGACTGCATTGACTGAGCTCTAATATGCTCTCGCGTCATTGCATAACAAGATAAGACGTATGATAAAGTCTATCTATAATTTTTCAGTTGCGTAACAGCAAGACACTCACTCCAAAGGCCGATATCAACTCGCGATCTCCCCTAATTCCGGTCCCCCTAGTACAATTTAGATGACAAACCCGACAACCAAAAATTTTTTCCTCATTCATATTTCAACATAGAAACTGTAGTCAGAGGTGGTACATAAATAAAAAGGGTAGTCAAATAACACACGTCAAGCCATCCATCTTTCCGTATGAGACAAAACCAATAAACTAGAGTACCTATTCTATCAGCAGATGAAACTGAAGTTATAGCTACTATACGAATGTATGTTTCGAAGCCTGTATGTGTGTTTGTTTTTGCTTTACGATGGTTCTGCGTGTTGAGCTGATCAAAGTTGTTTATGTTATCAACGGTTGGACGACATGCACAGCATGCATAATCAGCCTTTACTGTTTTCACTGCTTTGAGGCTTAAACAGGGTGGCAGCGACACCGACGCACAAACACTTAATACGTATTCAGTACATCATTCAGAACAAAGAAAAATTTTCATGGTAACTTGAAAAATCAGCCGTTCCATTCGTTTTAACCGGGCACTTTTTACATTACCGATGAAAATTTTATATGTGGGGTTGGGAATGATGTATGAATACATGGTAAGCGTTTGTGCGTCGGAGTCCCTTCCACTCTGTTTACAACATTACTTTTACTATATGCGAAACCTGAAACACGTGTCTTGTATTTTTATGTAAAGAATCTATGTACAAAATTTCAAAATTGTATCATGAAAAATCACGAAGTAATAGCTTATTATGTTACCTGGTTGTCCGTACAAAACCATACTCACCACGTGGCGCTCCACTGTACGCGCGCGCCTAATGCCTGTGTTGTGCGAGTATGATTGCGGATAGGTAATAAGTGTCGCTCAGTGTCCAACTCGTAACCTTTTTTAAATATTTTTGGGACAAAATATTACATGATATAAAAATTATTGAAATCGATTCAGTTACTTATTCTGAACAAACTTTATTCTGGTTTCGCAATATACTAAAAATAATGTGTATGTGGGCTTTTTGAACGGTAGTGGACCGTGGAAGTGGGTGGTAAACCACCAAGCGGGCCCAGCATGGCTGTGAAGCCTACTGACATGAACACGAAACTTTATCCCTAGTTGGTAAATTTTTCGCAACTGTTTTCCGTCAGGTAAACGATATTTCAATAAAGAAGAACTCGTGGGAAAACTGACATAAAACTTTTTGATGGAAGCGGATATTTCAGTTCTCCACTATTTTAGGCAAACGTTGTTCGCAATAACCATTGAGTTGTAACGTATCCTCTATAGTTCTATTTTATTACGGGAGAGTGATGACGAAACGGTATCGTTTGCAACGCTCTCGACAATTTAATGTGAGAATAAAATACAATGTCAGTAATCCTATTAGTTTATATCAGTTTTTAACAATTTACTGTTTGGTGAAATTATTTCATTCATATAGTACATAATATTGTAAGTACTTATTACATCGAAATTTTGTCAATATTGCTGCTGGTAAGAGAAAAGAACCTTTGTGGATTGGTGGTGGGAGGCGAAGAGGGGGGGGGTTAAACAGTTAAGGAGAGATCTATGCCAAACAGAGTACTATGACAGGCTGAGGATGTTTGATTTTGCTTTTTTTATTTTATTTAGGTTAAAGCCTTGCTCAAAATCGGCTTGTTTCCAGTAAATTATTTATTGTCTGTTTCCAGTAAATGATTAATTACTTGTTTCCAGTAAATTATTAATTATTTGTTTCCAGTAAATTATTAATTATTTGTTTCCAGTAAATTAATAATTATTTGTTTCCAGTAAATTATTAATTATTTCTTTCCAGTAAATTATTAATTATTTGTTTCCAGTAAATTATTAATTATTTGTTTCCAGTAAATTATTAATTACTTGTTTCCAGTAAATTATTGCTATTTTCTAAAGAATGTGACTGAACCTATTACGATTCCATGACGTAGGTGTGAGCTGATTCAAAACATTGCTAATGGCAGATTTTGTGCACGTCGTGTTAAAAATTTGGTTTTAGAAATACCGTAGAAGCAATTTTTGGCATATACAGCTCGATTTTGATTACAATGATGACATATAAAGCCAAAAAGTAAGTTGATTGGTTGAAATACCTAATGTGAATTCGAATCGAGTCAGATTTCATCAAACAATAATAGATCTAGACACAGACATGCAGCTATTCGAGGCCAAGATCGCAAATCAGAGAACGTAAACCATTCAAGTTCTGCTTATCCACCATAAGACGTGAGACAGGAATATATTCAAACGATGTCTAGACGATGAACGTTCCAATTGTCTTAGAGCTGTCTATGCATTTCATAGACAATCGTTCATTCTTCGACATCGCATCGAGATTCATGATGCATAGAACGCTAGGATGTCGAATTCGAGAAAGCTGAGGTTTTATTTCAACTTTGAGAAAATACATTTAAATATACGTGCGATACATTTGAATATGCGGACTAAATCATACAATATATTTAAGGTATAAGCAGAAGAATAAAAAAAAATACATAAAAAATTATGGAAGGTATGCGGCGCAAGGTAAGACAGTATACCACCCTAATGTAATGACAGATTCGTTTTTTTTAATTTTTATTTTGGAATGAAGAAGAAGAATGAATTTGAGAATGATGATGATTTCCGAAAATTAGGCAATATTGCTGTCTGTAGTGACTAACGCACCTAACTTGTTAATCATGTCATTTTCTAGCGTTCCTGAGATTTTGGGACCACCTTTTTTCTATTTAATTTCATATCATATTAAATCTCTTTGCTTAAAGCTTAATATTTATTTTTAATTTCTGCCACACATGTATTTTGTGTTTGTAAAATTATTTTACAATGTAAATGGAAAAGGATTTATAAAATGGGATTAAAAGTCTGCTTGTTTTTTTTTGTTGTAAAAACGGCTATTGAACACACGGCTTCGCTTACTCCGCTTCAAACCGCTTAATAATAAAATAATCTGTTATAAATTCAAATTTAATAAATTAAGTTTGAAGACTTAACATATTTACTAAGTGATATAGTTAACATGAATTTTATTTGGATTAAGTTATCATTTTCTCTCTGAACAAGATAATTTCAGAGGAAAGCCTTTTCCTTATTTACTCAAAACTAATAGGAATACGCGCTCCGGTTTTAACCGTAGTTTCACAGATCGTTTATTAATAAAATACTTAATTAATTTTTTTATTTTAAACTAGCGGATACCCGGCGTGTGCTCCTACGCTATAGTGCCTAATGCATTGTTTTAATGATCTAAAAACATTTTCGCATTGTTGCCTTTCCAATGAAACCGGTTTGGGACCATCGGTTGGATGGTTTCAAAGTCTATAACGGACATAGGTAGAATCATTTTTTGTATTTTATATAGATTCTCCATCGTAAATATCCAGAAAAAAGCCACGGAACATACGAAACCAATTCCAATAAAATTAAAATCGTTCCAGGAACGTAAATCGCGTAATGGCTCAATATAAACTTTAAAAACTCGTATAAAACTCCAGTAAAAAGCAGTAAATTCAGTGGTCGCGATAAAAATGTGAAATAACTATTTGCAGTACAGGTAATGGGTGGTGGTAATACTGCAATTCAGCCGTCAAAGTCTCACAATGGGATGGCAATTACATCGTTTGACCGTTGGACCGTTCACCTGTTCGTGCTGTGTTTAGTTTGGGGATAGTGTAGTTGGTTGTTTTGTCGCATCTGACTCGTTTAACTCGGTTAAACAATTTGACGTAACAATGTTTACTAAACAAACAATAAGAAGTACCTATTATTATTATTTATTGTTTGTTTAGTACATTTTTATGATATTAAATAAAAAATAACCGACTTCCAAAAAAAAAAACAAAAAAAGTGGAAAATAACTTTACTTTCATACTCGGTGACTATTGTTTGATTCATTGACGTTTATACCACCGACTTCCGAAAGTAAAGTTATTTTCCACTTTTTTTTTGTATTTCTTTTTGAAAGTCTGTTTTGTTTTGCAAAAAAGTTTTTATTTTACGTTTTTTAGATATCGTGTCACACACAAATCCTTGTCAAGTATTAATTTCGCCATTTTATTTTACTTGGATGACATATTTTTTCCAGCTACTTTGATTTAAAAACCAAACTACTAAACCGATTTTGATGAAATTTCCATTGAAACAATCGGAAAGTGTATCCTTTCACATAAAATAATAATTTTTCAAATCGGTTCATAAATGACGAAGATATGAGGTTGCAATCGACTTGAGAACCTCCTCCTTTTTTTGAAGTCTCGTGGCGGGACGAGCTGGACAGAACCAACGACCACAGGTCCAAATTAGCCCTAGATCGAAAGATTTGGAAGTCATGGGGAGAGGCCTTTGGCCAGTAGTGGGATGACTCATGCTAACAGTAACAGTAAATAAAAAGAGATTAACAAAGAAGTATAGAAGAAAAAGACATGCTGCGCCGACCCCAAATAATCTAGAAAAGGAAATAAATAACAATACAGTTATGTTAATTTATTAGTTTTCCTTTAATTTATTTGTACTTCTTTTCATAAAAGAACCTCATTAACTTTGTCATCATTAAAAATGTATGCTCTAATAAATATGAACATATAGATATACTTTATTCTATGTCAACACACAAAACCATTGACTTTTCAATAACTCGGCTTTACGTAAACGACAACTAATCATTCTCAAATAAAGAATTGACTTGCTGAAACGTAAAAACCAATCCATCAATCAACCCACATTACCTTACCAGGCCTCGTCTATGTCACAAAGGATTCGCCAAAGCCTAAACACAGCCCGAATCGAACTATTGGAAAATACGAAATCAAATTGCTCGTCTGACTACTATCCAATCTAAACGGACCTGTTCTAGTGGCTACAGCTAGGTGAACGGATTGATCTGCACTCAGTAATTTTGCTACAATTCTCTGTACGTGACTTTGTCAGTTCTCATCTTCCGGGTTGTGGAAATTCTATGGCTTCTTGGTAGGCCGTAGGATTATTTGTTGGTGTAATATTTTTCTGAGCCTGTCATCGGGACGTTTTTTAAAATAAAAACATTAAAATAATCACAGTCCTTTATCTTGAAGTTTTTCATCAGGCTTAGCAGCATTGGCAGCCCCAAGACTACCAATCCACTCACTGCTGAGTATAAGCAAAAAGGAGAAGTTCTTTTTGAGCCATGCTTTCCTGGTCTGTGGGAATTGCAACCAGTTCCCTATACACGATCATCTTAATGTTACCTACCATTTGGCTACTTTATGTAACACTTGCTGTTGCCCGCGGCTTCGTTCGCGTGGAAATTTAGATGTGTATGTGTGAGAAAAAAAGAGCTAATGTACTATTCCAGACTATAATCTATCCCTGTGCCAAATTCCATGCAGATCCGTTCAGCCGTACTGGCGTGATTGGGTATCAAACATCAATCCATCCAAACTTTCGCATTTATAAAAGTACGAGTAGTAAAATAGCTAATATTCTACATTTAGATGGTAATTGATTTTGAGGTTTTCAACGAAGAATACCAAATTGAAATGGTGCCTGTGCCTATAACTCACAGATTAACTTTAACAAGACTTTCCGACAAGCCAGACCTATTCGATGCATTGGCCGGAACACATCAATGCAATTGAAATAAGTATGACTGTAGAACTACTCAAGACGAAGTATAACCAAGGAGTTTCTCAACACTTTCGGATTCATCTTTGTGTTACACCGACGCAACATTATAAAACTCTATTTATAGTTGCATTAATTACTGTCTTTTGATCTTAATTAAGCTTGCTGTTCACCCACATTTTTTCTTATTTACAATCCAAGAAAAATAACTAAAGGGAAAACTCTTTTATAAGGTAAAGGAATTTTCCGTGTTTGAAAAGGGGGAATTCGATTCGTCGATAACAATTGGGGCCATGTGCCACATAACAGATTGGTCTTAAGATTGTAATAGTACAAGCAATAAAGATTTGCTTTCGCTGTTTTTGGCGTGACATAGTAACCTATTTCCTAAATCGGTTGTACGATTTGAGGGAGATTATGACATGATATTAAACGTAATTTCAGTCGTTACAGGTAGTCAGTCGCCTGAAAGTCTGACAACCAGTCTTACCAAGGGGTATTGTATTACCCACTACTAACCGGGTTGTGGAGGTCAGATAGGAAGTCGCTCCATGTAAAATACTGGTATTCAGCTGCAACTGGTTAGACTGGAAGCCGACCCCAAGATAATTGGGAAAAGGCTAGGTAGATGATGATTAAACGTAATGTTCGTACTGACAAGGTTTGATTTAAAAGCCGTGCATACCTACTAAGATATGCGAATTAATGTCACAACAAAATCGACGTGATCTAACATTTTTTTTTCCTTAAAAATAATTATTCACTGAAATTATTTAGGTAAAATATTGATGCCCTGTGACTGGGACTGTAGCTTAGTTTTTTTTGTGTTTTGACATTAAAAAGTGCCTGTAATGGTCTAATTGAAATAAATGCTTTGAGTTTGAGTTTGTCAATATAAGGCCAGAAGGCGGGTCATACAGCACAGTCCTTGTGTATCGGACTGTACTGTGTGACCCGCGTTTACTTATGTACCAACTAAAGCAGTCGATCCTTGCATACTTAATTTTATAACATCGCTCTTTTATTCAGAAAACTGGAAACGCTTTTAGTGGACGCGACTACGTGTTCAAGTTTGCAGAACAAATGTTCACGAGACAAACATTCTGATAAGGACACTACCTGAACTCCGCTAACTCATGTTTGTGTTCGGCAATGTAAAAAAAATCAAAAAATAAAATCAATATTAGCTTTGTGTAAATTCAATGAACTTCATAACTTCAGATCAAAGCCACGTATTACGAATGTTATTTTTATTTATTGTAACAAAAACAAAATATTTAAGCCGCGAACCCCAAACAAAGAAGACATCAAAGTTACATACAAAGGTTTTAAAAATATGTTTGGCGTAAAAATATTATTATGTAGGTATGTACCTACCGAAGTTATTTTTATAAGTAGGAAAGTTACCTATTGCATTGTAGTATTACTCGTGTAACGAAGATCAGGTGTGTAGTACTCACCCGACGTGCTTGTATGACAAGGTGTATGATTGTGGAGGAAGCCAAAGGAGTATGTACATATGAATCGTGGCGTGGTAGTTTCGACGTGAGGGGTCGATTGTGGAAAAGACGTGATATTAGTTTACACATAACACCTTCCATCACATCTAATAACTCATTAGTCGAATGGTCTTAAACACGACAAATTCTGTTATTTATCCGCGTCCGGTTAGACTGGAAGCCGACCCCAACATAGTTGGGAAAAGGCTGGGCAGATGATAATTCATACTATTGACACAAATCTTCTCAATTCAATTTGGAATCTAAATGACATAATTTCTCTTGAAACGTATAAATTACCTTTAGTGTACGAACACTTTGAAGTTCAGCGCTCTGGTTATGAGGTTGATGAACTAGAGCTGATCGGATTAGTTGTGGGTTTCCACTATGAATATGAATTGGACATCCCAAAAGGGATATTATGGATGTTGATGTAGCAGAATTTAATACGGTGAAATTTCTTGATGAACTCTTCCAGATAATAAATAATATCGATGCATGCAATGATAATAATTGAATAAGTAAAGATCATCGGCCTAGCCTTTTTCCAACTATGTTGGGGTCGGCTTCCAGTTTGACCGGATACAGCTGAATACCAGCATTTTACACTGGACTGGACTGGAAGCCGACCCCAACATAGTTGAGAAAAGGCTAGGGCAGATGATGATGCTAACTATTTCCCAATTGAATAGCTCGGAGTCACGATTTTGTCCAATTGACTTCTCCGATCACATAGGATTTCAACATACCTGACCGAATCTGAGTTAACTCTTCCGTTTCACTTTGCAGAGGACAAGCGTGAAGTTATATTTCTGTTACCTCCTTCGTATAATATTAATGAAACCTTATCTAATCAGCTGTCATTTCATTTTCTTTCACGTGTTAAAGATTTGCTTTTATTAATTTTTGTCATACCTTTTCTTTAAAGGTTTTCTGTAGCTACACGAGTAACATTTTTAACTTGTGTTTGAATAAAATATAATAATTAAAGCTGTGATTCGTGAAGTTTCTACGATGAATGAAAGAGCTGATGTAAGTTATTAACATAATCATCCATCAAGCTTTTCACTAACTGTGTTGGGGTCGGCTTCCATTCAATTCGGATGCTGTTGAAAGCTAGATTTTGGGCCTGTGGACGGTGAGCTATGGGCTAGCTCGCCATCCCTCCGTCTTAGGACGACAGGCCGTGTTGACGGCGCGTTCGTGTTCCACGCGCGCCTCAAAGACATGTCAGCATAGGGAAGGGGCCCGCAAGGGCCGATGCCTGCCGGGTGCTGCGGGTTGTTCGAAAGAGATACCGCGGCCCCGGAACACAAAGGGTGATGAAGGAACATGGGTGGGTTTTAGTCAGTAAAAGTCTGACACTCCCTCCCGCTCAGTCCAGAGCGGGAGAAGTCATTTGATGATTTCCCATCCGGAAAAAAAAAAGCTAGATTTTATATAATACTACTTCTGGGTATCGATAATACTGAAAACGGAATATTTACTATTTGTTTTGAGTTCCCGATATTTCATCGCTGTTGCGAGCACGTGTGTGTGTGGTGTGTAGTAAACATGGTAAATATTCCGTTTTCAGTGTTAATGATAGTTTTAGTGACAATGCCGATTTAAAAAGAGCTAGGGCCATTAATTCTTTCGACACTGAGAATACTGAAGTCTTTTGTCACTACAAAAAAATCTCAAAAGTTCTGAGTTGAGTTTGAGGGCTCATACACGCGGCTTCCGTCATTGACGATTGGACATAAAACACGATACGTCATGACGGATGGACGTTCACGTTGCATAGGGAATCGTGTTTTTCACGATTCTGCAAAAAAAAAACGAATTGGTGTTCACATTGGTTTCTTGTTTTTCGGGAGCGAGCGCATCAGCGAATCTGTCACAAAAAATTCAAGATTCGTGTTTTTTGACGTACGCGATTTCTAAAACACGATACGTGATTTATAGGTAATATAGCCATGCAAGATTAAAAAGTGCTTACAGAAAAATTCGCACTATAACACTTCCAGTCAGCTTTGAGTTAAAATTCTACCAAAAATCTAGTATTTATCCTCGCCACAGCAAAATAAAAACATCAGCACCAAAATAAATTGAATAAAATCCACGTCAAACAGCTAGTTTGAAAACAACGTGTAAAATTTATTCATGAGCAACCACCGTTGGAACTTGCACTCAAAGTACTGAATCTGAATGTCGCGGAAGGTACTACGTGATGGTTCCGTTTCACTGTTGGCACTTCCGGTGGTACTATTGTACTTGTGGAAGTCACGCGGTGGGGACTGGGGTGATAATGGGTCGAGAAGCTTTGACTGAATTGGAGAGGTGGACTGTGTTCAGTTTTGTCGACAGTAACATTGCTGGTCTCCGTTTTTAATGTCGAAATTGCCCTTTAAAAAAGAAAACAGTTTAATTATTTTCCAAATTTTGTTTTTAGGTGGTGCCTGAAGGCAATGGATATTTAACGTCGACACTTTATATTACTAGCTATTTATAATAATAAAAAAAACTAGCGTAACTGTCGGCTTTGGTTGGATTTGCGGTTATGGGAATAATATGTATTAACAAGGTACGTTCACGTTACGTTAAGTAGTACAACAATTATCAGTCATAAATATCAGACTTCAAAAATGTACAAAATAATTTCAACAAATTAGTGCGCCTAGAACATACAAAAGTCATTGTTAACGTACGTACAAATTCTGAAATACTGTGAGAGATATTGTTTGTGTTGCTTTTAAACTCGCTTGTGTGATAATTAAGAACATTTTGGTAAAATTACGGTAATGGAAATTTATGGTCAGTGTGTAATTTGAACATGACATTGTTAATTATGCGAAGTGATATATGGGTTTCGCCTAATGTGTCTACGTATAATAATATTTAGGCTTGAATTACTACAGTGCTTGTAAAAAAACTTGATGGTAAAATTACGTAGCAAGCGGGACACGTTTTAGAAAAAGCTATTAGCCTGTTTTTAAGTTGTGTGCCAAAGATTAATTTGTATGTAAATTATTTTTGTGTCTACATAGGTAGTTAGGTTCACCTGCTAATATTATTTATAAGATTATGTTTTTGGACGTTTTGAAAAGTCACTTTCGCTTAAGCTATTTGGTTTTTCTTACAGTTTAGTTACTTTTCTCCTATACGGAATGATGCTTAAAGCAATAAATTGTTAACTCAGAATCGAGTTTAATACAATCGTCACCTTATTTGTATCAAAAGAATAAATAATATGGTAGTTTGATTTTTTCTGTACTGGCTGGTAAAATCCTACTTTCGGTTCTCGATTGAAAAATCAGCCCCTCATTTTATTTTGCTGTATATAATTATCTACTTTTTGAAAATTTTCATTCCTGACAATCCACAGTTACATTAAAATACATTTATTTCTGGTACTACACACCCCAGGTTAGAAAAAATATTATTACTTATTCAATAATAACTACAACATTACACAAAAATAAATCGGACGAATAATTACAACAGCAAAGCCAAGGCCCTTGTGCTAGTTAAAACATTAGATAAACAAATTATTTCCATGATTATATCTCTTAACATAACATCACGCCTGTAATCCGCGACGGGTTAGGCAGAGATGTACCACACCCACATTTCGCCAGTTATGTTTAAGTCCCAAATATTTATCTCTTATGTTTATATTTCTTTTCAGTTAAAATCCACGGTCACTCACAATCAAGTCACAACAATTCTCTAATCCCGTAGTAACCCTCACGTCAAGAGTTGCTCGAATTAGAGACACTCATATTTCCACTTTTCCTCAGCACTCTCTTCCTGTTGGACTCCCATTGCCGCCTGCTGAAACTTTCACAAAATTAAACCGTTTTTCAGTCGACGACGGCGACGTTTTTCAGACTCCTTCTGAGTGCAATGTCGAGAGCAACCGGCGGAGTACATCCGGACCTTTTTATAATTACTCGCGAGTAATTTTTACTGGAATAAGATGTGAATTTCGAAAGATTAGGAGTTTTATTTTTGTAAGGTTTTTTTTCTTTGGTTTTGTGTGAATTAAAGTTGTTTTCGTGGGAAAATGTACTAGTGTCACAATGGATGTTACAACCCACAAATACGAGTACGTAAGCCATGAAATTATCGAGTAACAATGAACACATTGTCGGAATGACACGTTAGTTAAAAAATAACATCTTAAAATAATAAATTGTATTACTGAATCGCGAAATTCTTAACTGTTTATTTAGTGTGTGTCAAATCTTACCATTACCAGGTATAGAAAAAGCCATATTTTATCAGTGTTGATGATGACGGAAAAATTAAAAATGTATGGCAAAACATGAGCTTCCGAAAAGCTTTTATCAATTCCTCTTGTCAAGGCCCTCAGACTTCCGCAATTGAATTAATGGAGACTTCAAAACTAACTTCATGAAACATTACGTTCCTGATATTGTTTATAAACTGTAATAAATAAAGTGCTTCCCCCATTGACTTATGACTTGCATTCGGAGTAAGCAACAGAATTGAAAACTTTTATTTTATTTCTTCCGCTGTATATTTTGTTTTACCCAGAACTTGATAAATGCATGTCTTACTTTTGTTGAAGTTATTAGCTTGCATTGGAGGATATTATATATATATTATGAGCCTGTTGTGTTCCACTGCATGGCAAAAGGCCTCCTGTCCCTCTTCAAGGAACATTTGGTAAAATAATATACTTAACTATTTTGAGTTTTTTTCTAGGATTATATGTTGCAGCCAGACATGGTAACCAACTATATAATGACGGCCTAGACATTGGACATTCACTTTCAAAGGGGTTCGTATATCAAACTTTAACAGTATTTAAATAAGCTTTAACGGTGGCTTATGTACCTATCGTAGTACCTTATATTCAATAAATTGTTGACTTTTCTACCATTTTTACTGCTAATGGAATTATGGGCCGCAAGGTTATCACAAACCTAGTATTATAAATTAATGATCAATTGATTCTGTTATGTAAATAGTTACTTTGCAATAATAACATTTCATCCAGACATCGAAATTGTAATTTAAAACTCCATATATTTAATTACATTAATTTAAACACAAATTGAAAGTGAACATTTTATTGAAATCAATCAGAGACTAACAGTTGATTATAAAACAACAACATTTATTTGTGTTGTTGTTGTTTTAAAATTAATGTAATCAATAGCCGAGAGCACCAGGATTTTGAAGAGAAACTTTGTTATTGTATGTTGGAATACTCGTATTCAAACAAACAAACAAACTTCTACAGATATTGAAAATACAAATTTGGAAATTAATAAAAGCAATTGCTTGTTAAATTGTCGTTTATATTAATTTGTTAATAAATCATTGTTTTGATTTATACGTTGTCTTTAAAACTTAAGATTCGAAAATCATTTGAATTCCGGTCTCATTTTGGAATACTGACTTTCGATTCCAAAACAAGCTAAAATGTTGAGTGGAAAACTTTCTTTGTATTGGAAATCATCATCATTCTCCTGCAGTTATCCCAATTTATTTGGAGTCGGCGCAGCATGTCTTCTTCTTCCATACTTCTCTATTACTCGTCATCTCATCAGACACCTCCTTTCATGCCATATCATCCATCACACAGTCCAGTATTGGAAACAGAAATACCATTTTTTTTAAAGACGTGCTATTTCTTTGAGACAATTCACGGCACAGATAATTTCAAAGTATTGTTAACACCGGACACGGTTCTTCGACCTTCCCAAATAATTCACTCGTAACAGAAGTGATTACTGTTCCTAATAAAAGCCAAGAAAACAAACCACCAGGAAAACTCCCCAATCGGAACAACTACATTAAGCAGAACTGTAGAAACAGGAAACTAATAATAATCACGATATTTTACCTTAATCTGTTTCAAAGAAAAATAAAGCGGAGTTTCCCCTTCAGACAATAACTCCACTATTCTGCAGTCCGTAACAAAAGTCGTTTGTTCAAGATACCGCCTACAGTGACGTCACAGTAATGGCCGCAGTAAATTTAACGCCGAACGCTGTGTCACTACGGCCTCTAAGTCATAAGTGCCAGACTGTTGCCAACTTACTGCGGTTTACATTTTGAAAGATATATTTATGGGCTTTTAGTAACACGGTGTTGGACTAGAGTAGGCCGAGAGTAGGCGTCATACTCGACGACTTACGTGGGACAGTGATATTTTTTTTTTTACAAAACAATATTTTTACGTCACTCCTTTTCTTAAGTTCCTAACTTTTGTCAAATTTTATCATCATCTAACCTGCCGTGTCGTATGTTACTTGTAGTTAAGGCAATACGTTTTTTTTCCCATTCTCCACTATCTGTCGCAACTCTATCATTTTGCTCCCTCTTGTTTCGTATCATTCCTCACGCAATCCATCCATCTTTTCCTTGGTCTTCTTATGCAACAAAATTTATATTCAGACCTCATTCAGTGACATACGTATGCCAAACGTCATGGCCTACTAAATATTTTTGAAGATTTTTATCAATCTTAATACGTTAAACGTAAAAAATAATTAGGGTGACATAACTTTGGCTACAAGTCATAAGTGCCAGAGTGTTGCCAACTTACTGCGGTTAATATTTTTAAAGATACAGTTATGAGATTTTATTGAGACTCTATGGTATTTCAGTGCGAGATACGAGAAAAAGAGTGCTCTAATTTTATAAAGCTTGTTGGTGAACCGAGTTTGTTATTAACTTTTCTACATTGTTGTCGATTTTAAGTCATAAGTGCCAGATTATCGCAAACTTCCAGACATACGTTTTCAATTAAATTGATTACTAGCTGTTATCCGTAACATTCGTCCCCATGAAATTATTATAAAAATATTATATTACTTCCCTATTTGAATCGGATTCTGTTAACAATTTCAAGGGTTCCAATTTTTTTGCACGGAACTTTAATCCCTTTTCTAAAATAAAAGTAGCCTAAGTTAATCTTTATAATATAAACTATCTGTCAGTAAAAGTCTCCAGATTAGCCAGAACAAACAGGCATACCAACAGACAAAAAGGCGATCAAAAATAAAATAAAAAATGTTTTATTTGTTCTAGGTACCGCATATATTTTAACATGCATTCAGTAAAAAGCTGGTATTTTGAAATTACAAACAGACACTTCAATTTAATTTATGTCTATAGATTTCACAAAATATTTAAAGGTTTGATCGATTTCGACTCGAATTTACATGAAACTTATAATACTCTCTACTTAGTAATTTTTTTATAAGTCCTTTTTTATATTCTTCACATGTATATCTGAATAAATAAACAAATAAATGACGTACTATTTTAGAAATCTGTCTCGACTTAGGAATCGTGAAAAGCCGATCTTATCCTGAATATGAAAGGTTTTCTTTCAAAGAAAATTTAAAGAGTGTGTTGTGGGACAAACCAAAAACTCTTCACGCCTAGATTATTCATTTAAAGTTTTTCTCTGAATACGTCTAGACATACTACTTCTAGGACTGAATGGCACATTTGAACGAACTCCAATATCAGTTTGAAGAATTGTTGAAATGAATACTAATACTTTTTTATTGTGAAAATTTTACTTATTATTTGTCTACGTTCTTGATTCCATCTTTTTTCTAATTTCGATTTTTATATTCATATTTGACATAGATAGCACTGTTTCGATAAATTTAGAAATAGCTATGTGATTATCAAGTGGTTTTGACTCATCTAAGAGAAAGCTCAGTTATACAGCAGTACATCAGTTCTGGACCATGAGGCAATTGCAATGATGCTGCTTATGACGAATGCACATTTTTCACCCAATTGTGCGACGGCAAAGCTAGAGTATGTTTTCGTCTTAGTTTTTGTATTGATACGTGTGTAAAACTATTGGTCAGACATAAAACGCGGTTTAAAACACTTACGCTTATTAAAATAACTTGGTTATTATTCCTAGACTGGTTTTGAGGATAGTTATATGGTACATTTCGCACAAGTACTCGTATACAGAGGCGGATTTAATGCCATAAGGATTTCCAGTAAACGTTTGGGTTATGAGTTACATTTTTGTTCAAGATATTTGTTACAACTTCTTCAATCGATCCCTCATTACCGAGGATAGTGGTCACTGACCCTTTTAAACGGAAAATCTGCCTCCATCGACTCCAGTCTAAAGCTGTTGTCACCACCTGCTGAAATTTGCTTGAGAACGTAGCTTCTTTAACTTGGTCGGACCATCGTATTGGCCACCGGCGTCGTACTCTCTTGCCTTCAGTATTGCCTACAATGACAAACTTTTCAAGGATCTCATCTTCCCTTCGCGTTATGTGGCCGAAATAGGTACAAAATACACTGTAGGCAAACTGTGTTTTTTTTACATGATTGTGTTTTGCTACCGATACCGACAGTACACACACACAGACTTATATAACCCTGTCATGAATACAATACAACTTCTCAAAGTAACAATGTCAGCACATTGGGTGGTTTTTACACCTCACTTTATTACTATCTGACGTTTGAGTATAATATTTCATAAAGCCACAATGCTAGGCAACGTCGTAGCTAGCTTTACAACCTTATGACCTCACAATATTTGTATGCATATGTCTGTGGCTTATAGATACTTGACTTCTACGGCGAAAGTATGAATAATTTATTAATAGGTTCTTAGGTTAATATAGATCTTGGCTAAGACATATTTGAAGATTTATGAGGGTTTAGAGTCTAGCCAACGTGACATTCCATCAGCAAAAGTTAAAAATGTATTGGATCGACACTAACTAACAAAACACATGTCGTTGTAATAAAAAAAGGAATTAACGAAAAAAGGCAGGACCCATTCCATTTTCATAATTTTATATTCAAATGGGTCTCGCCTGCTTCCAACTTCTATTTCATTTAAAATGTGCTTGTTTCTACTGTTGTCTTTTCCATCGGGTTTTAGTGGCTACATTTTTAGTTTAGTCATCACCACCAATCTAATGACGTATAATTTCTTAAAATTGTAACCCCGTAACTCCGAAACTTAAACCGTTTGGGTGTTACGGGGAAACAAAGAAACTGACACACATACATATACATACATGTTAAACATAAACACACATATATATATATTTTTTTTTAATAAATATGACATAACTTTTTAACGTAATCTTTCGTGAGAGCTCATTCACACGGCTTCCGTCATTGACGATCCGTCATAAAACACGATGGACGTTCATATTGCATACGGAATCCGACAAAAGAAACGAATGGGTGTTCACATTAGTTCCGTGATTTTTTGGGAGCGAGCGCATCAGCGAATCCGTCACAAAAAATTCACGATAACGTAACAGATTTTTAAAAGACTATACGTGATTTAAGACTCGTCCGTCATTTTTCACGATTCGTGATGAGTGTGGATACGGGCATTTAAAAAGCATTGCCGCCGTCAAAATAAAAACGGATCGTGAAAAAAGACGATACGTCAAAAAAAACGGATCGTCGTCGTGTGAACGGGCTGTAACTTGCACCACACATACGCTGCACTAAAAGTTAGTTGTTGACATACCCCGAGCTTAATACATACCTGTTTTATGTAAGTTACATCAGCACTAACCGATTTAAGACACTAGTTTCAGATTTGATAAAAGGAGCCGTGAAATTGGTATGCAGTTTGAGTTTTAAGTTTGTGGTTCGTTTGGGTAACACGATTTATATATAGTTATATTATAAAGTTTGTATCTTTTTAAGCTTGGATGTAAGGCGTAATCTTCGGAACTCCTGATCTGATTCCGTAAATTCGTTTACCATATTTAAAACGTTACTTCTGACTTAACGCAAGCGGCAAAAATTGCTATATTGCATCACCTATTAAAACTCTTTTCGTCATTTTTTTTTTCATTTGCGTCAGCTATTTATGGCTAATTATTTGTCTTGGTATGTTGCAGGCTACACGTCATTAAATCCCATGCTACATTCGTACATACTATAATCAGCCTGTAACGTTTCAACTGATGGGAAACGCAGTGCTAGTCCGGGCGGATGGTTAATCCGTATTTCTAAGCATTTCCGAACAATAAAATAAAAACACGAATAAACCTGTACCTATTCATAAACATTATCACTTTCGACCCATAAACCACTCAACCTGAACTCCATAAATCGTGAAATATGTTTCCACGAAAAACAGAACATATTTTTTTATAATTTATTTGGCAACCGCACGAGTCAAATTTCCGGGGTCGCCCGGAACCAGTATCCTTTAACCCTCTGACAGATGTCTTCATTTCGAACCGACCCTCCTGTGGTCTTTTAAACCGACACCGATGATGTTCCCGGATAAACGAGGACCCGAATTTGAGTACGTGTTATTTGTTAAATTTTTGACGTCTGTTTGGCTTTTTTTATGGTGTTTTCTCAATTTTTTCATCCTACGTTTGAGGGTTTTAAACACATGTTATTGCACAAACAACATACGTTATAGGATGCCCTAGAAGAACACACACTGACCTTATAGGTGACGGTCTTCTGAAAGGTCAGGAACGTGAGCACTCACAACCTGTGTATGACCAGGTGTATGTACGGGGACGAGGTGAAAGGATATGGATCTTATCAGGTGGCGTTATATTTCTAGCCAATTTATGTGTTTATGACTGTTATGTACACGCTATTTTTACAGTGTGATAACAAAATTTAAAATTTGCGAAAAAATCGTTCCTTTCAACGATGGCAGTTTTTTTCGAAACACACCATGAAGGACGCTACTGCTACCTAACTCCTTTACGTAGACCTCTATTCATGAGGCCCATTCGTAGAATATACTTTATATAATTATTTCCTAAAGGAATTTTAAAAGAATATTGAAGCATGATTATTCCTCCAGAAAAAACAATAAAAAATGAACTCAAACTCAAAGCATTTATTTCAATTATTAGACCATTACAGGCACTTTTGAATGTCATAACACGACAAAAATAAACTAAGGCTACAGTCCCAGTCACAGGGCATAATAACTTGTGAGAGTGCTGTAGTTGCCCATTCGAAAGCGTAGATCCTATGGAGAAGAATGGGCAAGAAACTCCATGGACACTCTTTTAAATCATGTTGTTATAAAATCTTGGTTACATCATTCATGTCGAGATTATACATACATATATGTGAGAACGATGTAGAAAGACGTGCGAGTAAGAGCGCATGTCGCGTGTAATGGCTTCATGATGCGAAGTTTAGTGTATTTCTTAGCATGGGAGATAATGGAAACACCTTTAGATGAGTTCAGCATTGTTATAAATAAATACGTAGTTTTAATAATAATAAAATAATAATACCAGCCTGTAACTGTCCCACTGCTCGGCAAAGGCTTCTCCTCATAAGAGAAGGCACAAGACGGGTTGGCGATTTCAGACTGTTGCGGTTGACTGTGCGGGTTGACGATGTTTTCCTTCACCGATGTCTGTGATTTCCAAGATAAACTTTGAAAGTACATATGAATTGAAAAAGTCACATTGTTACTTACCCGGGTTTGTACACACGACCTTCAGTTTTAATGAATTTGAATAATACTGTATTGCTATTGCCGGCTTCGAAATATAATCCAAAAATGAAAACAAGTTTTCCGGGTAAACAAAACTAACATTCTGTGCAAATGTAGGTAAAAACAAATTCGAAAGTAAATTACCGGATAGGTACATTTTATCAACAAAAAGAAGAAACATAAAACCATCGAACCGAGCACTCACCGGAAAACAAAAACACGACACGATAATAAAAAAGAAAATGCATATAACACAAAAATCTATTTTCCGAATTTTCGTTTTACACAAAATAGCATAAATACGTGTGCTGGCTTTACTCGGGTGACGCACCAACAATTTATTGGGCAATTTGTTCACACAGTAAGTCAGCTGCGAATGATAACGCCTCTAGTAAAGATTGATTGTAATATAAATACAAATTGTTTCCGTACCACTGGGTACTGGAGTGAAATGTTTAAAAAATCGTTGCATTTTCTTGCAGGAGTGGGTTGCAATTTTTCGTGAGATAAGCTAGCGACCCAGTTTTGGAGCTGGATGAACAGCTATTTTTCTCAGCTTGTAAAGGAGGGGTAAATAGGCCAAGTCCTACGGACTGAGCGCGTCATGGTCGTAGGATGGACGGTTTACTGTAACATTCAATTTGGCTGTTTATGAAGTCTTCAGTGTAGCTATGCGACTACTTACAAAGCTTACGTTTAACCTAATTTTGTTAAATGGGTTTGTAGGCTGCGCTTGCAAATGCAAACGCAAATAAATATTTGCGTTCAAATCTTTAAGCGTATTTTGTTATAGTGCTGTTCTGTCTTATCCTAGGATTATATTATCTTAAAAATCGATATTGTATCCTATGTCAGTATTAGCTCCAGTTGTGATAATGGTGGTCTCGACTAAATGAAACTCCTGCTGCAACAAATGTAAAATGGCCGATGTATGAGTGACGGCGAGCGGTATACCTCCGTATGGTCGAGGACCTATCGTTAAGTTGACGTACAATCCTATGATCCCACTGGCTGGCGCGATGTGATGGTCCGGGTCACTTCCGTAATCCCTCATAGATTAGGCAGAGGAGTAATTATATTAAACCCAAATTCCGGAACCACATGTCTAGGACCCATGTAGTAGAAGGCGACCCTATTGGCGTCACCAATTTAGACTCCGGGCTGTAACTGAGAAACTCCTGATAGAAAAATTCAATCACACTTTCCGCAACCTGAGTATCAAAACCAACGAGGGTCTTTTATCAGAAAGTTATAAAACCTCATTCATATACGCTTGCCCATAAAACAGAATTAAACCAGGCTTTCATCGTACTTCCACAACCAGGGCAACTGCAGCAACTATACACCGTGTAAGCACAATGTATGTTCACAGACTTTCCACATTACGTCTAACAAACTGCACATTTAACTGCTACAACTATAATCAGTGGATTCAATGCTAGCCGTGGACGTCCAAATGGACTAACATTAGTTTTACGCATCCACAAAGGTGTTGGTAGCAGGTTAGCAGGTTCAGCTGGAATTGTAGAACATTATTTATAATGCATGTGAGAATTCAGCGCTTAACGTGCCTTTTTATAGGAAAAATAGGTTAGTGGTACTATAAGGACGGGACTTAGACACAATGAAACATCTGTAATGCTGATTAAATACTGAGTATATTTGGTCCAATAGATATTATTATAAGCATGCACACAAGCATACATACGTCAAATACATACTACATCACACCTCCCCTCGGTAAAATAAGGTGAAATATAAAATACATTTTATTTTTTACCTTAGGATAACATTTGAAACTTAAAAACTACATGCATTAAAATTATCTTATTGTTATTTAAACAATGATTGCTTGTTTTATAAACATTAACCGAGCGAGTAACTAGATCTCCATCATCAAGTCATTATCATTATTGTTATCTAAACTTAAATGGTCTTGCTATTCTACTTATTCATAATTATACATACCAGCATGTGGTGCAATTTATGTATTGCAATTGAATGAGATTTATAAACATTCGCTTAATGTTTCATATGGTCTATAGCTAACGATGATTACCTAAGTCAAACATAATTAGTCATAGTACAATTTCGTACGATTCTTATGAACTAAATCTAATTTACCATTAATATTCACCTCCACATTGGGTGACAGATCTCGGACAACCTCGTAGGGTCCCGTATAAAGGTTCGTCAACTTATTACCAGTTTCGCTTTTAATTAATAAACGGTCTCCCTGTTTATATTTAGTAGGACTTATGTGGTGATCATATTTATCTTTCCTTTGTAATTTACTTTTGATTAAATTATCTCTCGCCTCTGTTTGTGATATCTGTAATCGATATTTGAGCTCGAGGGGGTAGCTATCATAGTTATATAGTGGATCTACGGATTTGGTAAGATTACTTGGCAAATTACATATCTTTCCATAGACGAGTTCAAATGGCGTAAATTTTGTTGAAGTGTGTACCGTCGTGTTGTATGCAAAGCACCAAAATGGGAGCCAAGTGCTCCATGAGTCTGGTTTATTTTCCGTCTGTATTCTTAAAAACGCCCCTAAACTTTTGTGTGAGTTCTCTAAAGCCCCGATACTTTCATGGTGATATGCTGTTGAATTTAATTTAGTGATATTAAGAATTTTACATACCTCTTTAAAGGTGTCAGACATGAATTCCGCACCTCGATCAGTAGCAACCTCTCTTGGAATGCCGTGTTGGAGAATAAAGTTGTTCACAAACACTCGTGCGACTTCTTCGGATGTTTTAGAAACCAAAGGAAACGCACATACATATTTTGACAGCTCACATTGTAGTGTTAGAATATATGAATGGTTATAACAATCCCTATCAAGCGGTCCCACTAAATCCAAATATATTTTTTCAAAGGTAGTATGAGACGTAGAGGTAATAGTCATTGGTTCTTTAGCAAATGCCGTATACTTTTGTCAGTACTTTTTTACGTTCTCGCAAAAGGCGTTGATATATATATTTGTAGTACAGTTATGTATTTTATACTGCCCTTAACCCAATTTATTTGAGTTCGGAGCAGCATGTCTTCTTCCATACTTCTATATTAGTCGTTATCTCAGCAATCACCCCCTTTCTGGGCATATCATCTGTCATACAGATCTCTCCCACTGTTAAAGCCGTTTACTTCAAGTTTATTTTAACTCACAACAAAATACTCGTATAAAAGAAAAAAGAGATATGACATGAAATGTTACAAGAACGTGTGTAAATGATGTTTGAAATAAAAATATATCTTTTGACATAAGACGAAACGTGACCTTCAGATTGGATAAGAAACATGGTACAGAACACAAGCGGAGCGGGCGCGGTAGCGATTGAGATGGTGATACAATAGTAAAAAAAATATAGTGTAGCTTGTATTAATATATTTTTATGGATACTTGGTCGCAACATGATATTGTCTTATTAATTTTTTGTTTACAATCGAAATCGTTCGTGTCTAGAGATTTTTTGGAAGAATATTATAAAAAACATAACATCACGCCTGTAATCCCCGAAGGGTTAGGCAGAGGTGTACCTAATAGTACACCCACATCCCGCCAGTTATGTTTAAATCCCATGTAATAGGGCGCGAGCATATTGCCAACAACGGGGCACAAATCCAGAGTCAAAATGACTGAAAAACCAAATAGCACTTTGCCCGACCCGGGAATCGATATTTTTTCAAATTAATCAAACCGAGCTAAATTTTCTTCAACAAATCGCACTCACTCACTCCTAAGACCGATATCTAACAGTATGGGCAAATATTCGTATGTTACAGAGCGACCCTCTTTTTATTTACTGTAACAAAATAAAAGATTATTACATTAGTACACTGTCTATTCAAATAGAAATGTGTGCTTTTCAAGAAAAACATATTTTAATCGTCAATTTTTGTAAAGTATTATGTTTATTTTGTAAATAGCCGCGGTTTCGCGTGACGGTCGAAAATTATCCAACGGGAACACACTACCGAGATAGAAAGTTGTATATCCTAACCTAGGTGATGGCCATCTTGTGTGCGATTTCAGTGAAATCCTTTTGTCGTTAAGGCGCGAAAAGTTAACACACTTGCATTTATAATATTAGTATGACTAGCTTTTTATATCTTTTTATAGGAGCTCGTGGCTAAATAATAACAGCCGCTCGGGTCGATCGTCAGGTTAAGCCGCGCTAGCCTGTGTTGGTCCGTGGATGGTAGACCATACATACCGAGTTTCTTCCGTCCATCAGAAAGCACGTTAAGCCGTTGGTCCCGGCTGTCAATTTAAGACCATTGACAGTCGTTACAGGTAGTCAGTGACCCGAAAGTCTGACAACCAGTCTTACCAAGGAGTATCGTATTACCCAGTACTAACCGGGTTGTGGAGGTCAGATAGGCAGTCGCTCCATGTAAAATACTGGTATTCAGCTGCATCCGGTTAGACTGGAAGCCGACCCCAACCTAGTTGGGAAAAGGCTAAGCAGATGAGACCCTTTATCCATATCGTAGAGTTACAAGCAATATTCTGTTACACATACCATCACGAAAAACATCTTATTCCACTCAATCAACTCCGTATCTCTTCCATTCCGATACAAAAACAATAAATAAACTAGTTTAACCGCTACATAAAGCTCATAATATAACAACTTAAAATATTCCCTTTAGCGAGACCGTAGGCGCGTTCACACGCCGTGAAAATGTGGACATGTCGGCAAAAAAAAATAAAAATATTTTTAGCAAAACAATTCCGGAGCGAAATTGGACATTTTCGCTTTTGTACCCGTGTGTACCGGTAACCGCTTTTGCATCGCAACAAAGATTTAAAATAATATTGGATTTTTACTGGAACAGGTTGTTATAATGACTGTAACTTGGTTTCGTGGACGTTTTAGGGTTTGCCCGTTGGTGCAAGTTTTTGTGAAAGCTTTTATTACTTTCACGGTTAAAAATATTCTCATATTATGGTACAGTTGCCTCGTTCCAAAAGCAATTGATGGAAGGAACAAGTAATAACAAATGTTTCTTTACACGGAGAATGTGAGCTTCTTCTTTTTCTCTTTTTGTGTTGATTAACTACCCGTGTAACATGCTGCGTGGACAGCTCTGTTATTCACGTGCCTCTAAATTCCAGAGTTTGCAGTTGGTTGTGCATAATTCTTCTTCGTCTTGTCATTGATTCCTTCCAGTGCTAAATAACCTTTAACCTGAATTCCGCCACCTCAATAGCGTTAGTAGTGGCCTCGAACAGGTCCCTAAAGGTGCAGATGGAGTTGCACAAGTGTGGGTCATCGTCTGAGACTTCGCAGTCACATTTTATTTCATTTCATCGCAGTACCCCCATCGGACTAAGTTATACCTGCAGCAACCCACCTGGCTTCGTAGTGATTTCCAGTCAACATTTTTATAGACATCCAGGAATTTTTCTTCCAATTTACCAAAAAATCCTCACATAAATCTTAAATTGCACTTTAAATATTTAAGCACATAATATCCAGGCCACTTCGATTAACTCTACGTCACGGCATATAGGAGCGAGGTCTCGTAAAAACGTGTTCAACAACCTGAAATATTAAATGCACGCGGTTAATTGGCTGAAACTTTACTGCTGATGTTCAGATATGGACGTTGTTATAGACACATAAGCTGACTAGTGTATTATGGTATAAAACATGCATGTATGCACCTGTTTTAATAATTTTACAGTAAGTCTTTTGAAGTAGACGAAATAATAGATGTTTTTCAAAAGTTGCTCGGGACGAGGCACGAAGCATTTTAGATGTCGTATCGGTAAATCTACCCTGCACTCAAAAACAGGAATTACGGACGGAGGCAAAAAAGGCTGCCAGGCTCAAATAGGATTGGGTAGGTCACGTGAGCCGCATGTATAACGACTGCTGGACACGATTGGACGGCGCTGCCGAGGCCGACCTAGAATGAGGTGGCGAGATGATCTAGACGCGCATCACGAAGGCTGATTTGAGGTGGCGCAGAAAAAGAGTAGTAAGAGTAGTAGAGTGAAGGATATGGGGATAGATAGTCTTTCAGTCTTCGTTATTCTCATTTCCGGGCCAGAAAATAACTCTGTGATTGAAAATGCAGTTTCAAACATATCCGTGGATGAACTGTAAATTAAGTTCTACTTGAGTTCACTGCCGAGTGCCGTTCAGATGAAAGAGTTACAGGTGCCATAATATGGGCAAAATGATTTTGGAAATTCATTGTGTAAATTAATATTATTGGAAACGCGCGAGGATTTCGTGATCTGTGGAAAAATCCATCGAGGCATACTTATGCATCATAAGTATGCCTCGATGGATTTTTAACAATTAACAGAGGCGATAATTCCTATTAAATTACTAAAATGTTGGATGCCTCGTCATAAGTGATAACTTTTCCTCAATCGAGGCACACCGAATGCCACTTTGTTTTAAAATGAAAACATTTCCTTTCTATTTCCCTGTCCTTATTTCACTCTGGTTGTCTAAACAGCTGATATTTATGACAGAAATCTGACTTTTAAATCAATTTTAAATCATATTCTAGACATTATCAGTCATGCATTTCTATCGCTTACTTACAGTTGCTTTTGCCGAGGCATAAATCATGTAAGCAAGGCAGCCTGAATTTTGCCCGAACATATAATAATACAAGCATTTGCCCGCAGTTCCGTTCGCGTGACCGCTATTCTAATAGAATTGTTGGTGGTTAGTTTAAGCAAGTTTATATTTTATTACCTTCTTTAAATTGTCGTTATTGCTGTATTATAACATTTTGAGTACTTACTGCAGTTTTATAGTCATACTTCGATTGTTTATGTTTAAAGTGTGACAGTTAAAATAATGACTGTATTTGAACTTAGACAAGGTGTATCTTTTATTTTCTAAAAGTGGGTTAAGGTGATTTGAAAATTTTATTTAGTGTTGGAGGTGAGCCTTCTATTTTATTCATGGGTACTATGTCTTTACATTACTGCTTTATCTATATTACATGACTGCCTTATCTCGTGATGGCAAGCGCATCTGCTGAGCCTTGCATCTTGTTTTCGATTCATTGATGCGGCAAAGTGTCATTAGGTTTTTCTGTTAAGAACTTTTCAGTAGCAGCCCGGAGTTTTGAAGTTTGCGGGATACCCCCGTGCCTCTAAAAGCACGTCAAGCCGTTAGTCCTGCGTGTGCTTCCTCTTCGGTCACCTCAAATTGCCTTCCCATTGGACTAAGAAGTCCGAGTTGTGAGTGAACATGTACCATGCTGCGTTCACATTTGTGTATAATATCTCTAGCGTCTATGCTTGTCTCTGTTGAGATTGATAGAAATTCGGTCAACAGGACTATGTATTATCTACATTTGGTAAAGGAATTGTGCTGTGCGTTTAACATAATGTACTAAGAATTGTCACCTTTACGTGTCACCTTTTCACATTTTCCCTACGTGCTTAAGCATCGGATTTTTGAGGCAAAATCTCGATCATCAATATCCGAAAACCAAACAAATAGTTTACCAATATGATAGATACACACCAGTTGGTACATATTGGTATTCCATACGCGGCGTTCACGCACTACGCCAAATGTCAGCCATCCCCGTTTATACTACGCATCGTGGTTTACTACAATGATGCTCTATCGCGAGTATAGGGTTGGCAGATAGTTGGCCAGAATCTACGTTATGGGTTCCCTTGAATCTTGCACATGAATGGATGGTTTGATGATAATATCGTTTTATTTTGAATTATCACCTAAAAAAACTTTTTAAGTGCAATTAATGATTGAGTATTGGTCCTTATGCGGTTGGCGAATTCGGTAGAAATATACTTGATCTTCTTCTACTTAATAAAAATGTTTTATTCACTTCCTGAGAGACAACAAACAGCCGCAGAGTTTAGAAGCATGTAATTTTCAAGATCTGGTTTAATAATCTTCATTTGTTAATTCAAAGTCAGGCTGAATGCCAAACTTTTGAGCATGTTATGTATGTATGATGCATGTAACGACTGTAATTTAAACCCATTGGTGTGACAAAAGACGGGGTGTCTGAAGAAACAAATCAAAAGTCATTCGTGTCCCATTTGGTTCAGCCCTATCTTAACATCAAAATTGTGTAAGACAGTCCCTCAAAACCACCGCCCTTTGCACGTTAATGTGGCAGGCTGTGGTAAAGAATTGGATGTCCCGTCACTCTCTAGCCACATTGTTTAAGAACTGGTACTTTTTTTTCAACCAGGCTCTTTCTTCTAGCCACAAAATCCACCACGTGAATCCAGAGCGGGTTGGTAAATGTCACATGTCTTAGAAGGTTTGGTTCTGGGTAAGCCGATTTCCTTAATTATGATGTTTTACTTTGTGGTTTTGAGATGTGGTGATGAAATAAATTACAATAACTAAGGTGCCTGTGTGGGGTTGAACTCGACCGACACGTAAATCGGTGCTGATACAACATCTAGTTTAGCCACTACTGCTCAAATGATATCTAGACTTTTCATATTTTTCACCGGGCAACCCTGAAGCCATAGTCGATGTATCGCGGTTCGATTTAAATATTCCGCGCTGACGCCTCATTGGGCCGAGTTGACATGAAAGCGCGTCGGATACGCATTGTGGCGCGTTCCATATTGTAATTGAGAAGTTAATCGGCTATCTGGAAGGATTTAATCGCGTATCCGTCGCTATTTTTGTCATGTGTTATAAAGCGTTGGAAATTTAACAGTGTTTACAAACATTTAAGATTGGACGGTATTTTAAGTGAGGTCAGCTCGAATATAAAACAAATAGGTATTTTATATTTATTACTCTTTGCATCTATTACAATATTGATTTACAGTTTCGTTTGTAGATAATTACAATAAGCACTCTATTGCTTTTAACTACTTCAGACAAAACAAACTTTGTTTTATTAGTATATTAATTTAACGAAAATGTTTATTCTTGCCTTGCAGTGTAAAATGCGTATGGATGTTTTTATTTTATTTCGTCGAATTAGAATTGCAGTTTGGATGGAAAGCGCTTTAATTTTGAATATTACTTAAATGAACTTAACAAAAGTGTGTATGTATATTTATCTGTTGATTTTGTTATTTGTACCAAAAAAAAAATATAATAAAAAAAATATAAATCTATATTTTCATACAGCCCTTATACATAGGTCTAGATTGGTTGATGGCAATAAGCTTGCCCCCAATAACACTTAAACATAACTTGCGAACAGTGGGTGTACCTACTCGAATACACTTCTGACTAACCCTTCGGAGAAATACAGGCGCGATGTTATGTTCTGTTATTACAAGAGTAGTGAGTAAAAAAATCCAATCATTCACCGCGCATGGTTGATGTGTTTGTGATTACAGTTTGATTCTTTACTGACATTTCTGCAATTTCGACATTTTACTACAGTTTTATAATTGGGAAAGGCTGATTCTTAGTTAAAACTCACTTATCTACCTGATGAAAAATCTGAAAAAAAATACTAGGTACTTATTAACATTTGACTTCTAATTCCTTCGATCTAGGGTTAATATGGACCTCTGATCGTTGGTTTGATCCAGCTAGCAAGTCTGTCGCGACACCTTCTGGCTGTGTAAAGGCGCCACATCGTGGTTATTTTGGTCCACAGCTCTATTAGTAATAATAATAAAAATACCTACAGTTTCAGTCAATGGCTTAATTGCCAAGAGCCTCGACCAATACCTGAGGAGGCTCTCGTCAGGCAGCATGCCCATACCAAGACAGTCGATTTCAAACTTCCTCTAATTTACTCATTTCTTACTTAATCCCAAACAACTTTACAAAGCATCACATTTATTTCACGACATAAAATGCAGTAAATACACACAGTTGTCTACTCATCTAATCCCTAAGTCACAGAGAAGCATTTGCCAAGAACATTGCGACAACTCGAGTGGAGAAGACATACTGTATTTTTCGCACAGGACAATTCGTATACCTAACAGTGCAATCATCTGCCGAGCTTTGTCCCAACTAATTTGAGGTCGGCTTTCAGACTAACTGGATGCAGTATTTTAAATAGAGAGATTGTCTATCTGATCTCCACAACCCAGTTACTGGGTAGCAAGATATCCCTTGGTGAGACTGGTTGTCAGACTTTTGAGCCTTTGATTACCCATAACCACTATCGAAATTTTATAAATAGACCGGCCTCGGACCAAGGTTAAGCAACGTTTGTCGAGGCCAGTCCGGGATCACGGGTAAATTCAAATTTACCTGTGCGAAAGAGGACGAAACATACGAGTAAATTCGTATGACGTAACTGATTGATAGACAGTATTTAATGGGTATGTTAGGTGGTCACCCATCCCCAGACCGATCTCGACAAGCGTTACTTAACCTTGAAAATTTACCCGTGCGACAGAGGACGATTCATATAACCGTGCAACTTAAACGTAAACTTTTTGTTACGCCTACACGCAATTATGTGCGATGGAACTTAATGTATTTTTTACTGAGAACATGTTTATCACGGGAAAACACCATTTAATCCGCCATTACGACAGATGACGAGGGTTTAGAGCGCAGGGTCGGACTGTGAACTTTGATTGAAAGGATTAGATGTATCGACGTGATTTTTCGTTTTTAAAATGGTTCGTGTCGTTTGAGGCGGAAATGTTTTAAAATTGACGGCAACACTAAATATTTTGGGATTTTATTTAAAGTGATGTTTTATAAAGACAGTGCTTGGTGACTTGACATGTGTTTTTCTATTGTGTTCGTGTAGTACTTTAAAATTAGCAATAAATGTACTTACATAACTTATAATTACGAACCAATACCTTATGCAACTAATAATATTAAACTACAAGTCACATTCATTTCTAGTGTACGCTTGGTACCTAGAAAACAAAAAATACTTTAAGACAATAATTTAGTTTGTGCTCAAAATAATCTGCATAATTATTTTCATAGCATCTGATCTTGCATACATTACCAGATGTTAACCATATTTCAATCTATTTCTTCTTTGTTACAGGGTGCACTACACTCCAAGCAGTTCAAAGGCAGTTCCAATTAGCAGTAAGTTTCAAATTTTATTCAATAGTACGAGCAATATGCAGTCTATTTTGAACGGAAACACAATAGGTATATGCGAATAGTAGGAACTGTACCTATTGTTGAAGTAATATTAAATTCCTGTTACCCACAATCTGAGTATCATATTGTGTGAACCAAATTCAAATTCAAGCAATACGAAGAATAACGCTGGCTTACAGAACAGTTTAATAGATAAATTTTAAATAATTTAAATTAAAAATTACGTCAAAATCAAATTAAAACTGCTTTCAAAAATAAAAATAAACGGCTGTATTATTTTGATTGTAAGTTTTTTTCGGAAGCAGAAAACAGGATGATTTCATCCCGACCAACATCTTGGCAAGTTCGATAACTACGAGATTAAGAGCTTATCTCGTCCCCTCGGGGTTGTACGTATTGTGCTCGACACAGGTAAGGACAAGCCAATTATTGCACTGCACCGTTCAATTTCCTGCAAGTACTGTGACAACTCTATCTTGCAAGAGGTAATAATTAATACAGAAGGAGGTTTTGCTTTTATGTTGAATAAACAAATGGAAGAGGTACGAGTATGTACACGCGATTAATTAATATATTTCTATAATACTGTAAATATTCACCCATTTACTATCCTTTATTTATTCTTCATACATAAATTTTACATTTTTGAATATTTCTTAAGAAAACGTAGAAGAAAAAAAAATTAAAACCTGAAAAATAGTGTATCACCGGGATCGGAAACAGTTCAGTTCAGTTCGGGTTCAGTTCGGTTTATTCATCCATTTTATCGTTACATCTTATTTTATTACCTATAATCCATGCAAATAAATTGTACTTATTATCTAATTTACTGTCCTTTCAATTTCAAAATGGAAATTATACTATTTAATTTTATTTGGAACAACAGAATGTCTTTCTAGCACAGATAAATTTATACAGTAAATGATCGATCTGTTCACTATTAAATGAATTTTTAATATTTATAATGGATTGATTCCTTGTCATTTTTTTATCCTATTAAGAAACAATATTCCAACGGAAGTGACAGCCAACGTGGTTCAAGGACAATTCGCAAAAAATAAAATTTGATGCTAAGACAATTTTGTAAAAAAATACTGGCAAGGAAATAATCCTCACCAGGGAGTATCCATCAATCTATTTAAAAGTTGGTATTCTATTGTATTTAAAATAATTTTGGAAACAAGCAACGATATTTTACAAAAATTAACTTACAAAGACCTCACCAAGCCTTGACCCAAGTGCGGCCCTGCCGGACTGTGCATTTAGTTCGCAAGTGTATAAAAGCAAACATACATCACGCGGCTAACTGAGCCTGACAAGCTCGAGGTGACTTGCTACAACTTGTTTATTTTCCTTCCATTTACTTGTCAGCATGTACATGCATGTCCGGCGATACGTTTTTTTAAGGTGTCCAACGGAATTTATGAGACCTGTCATTTTCGAATGTAGCCTTGGTTCAACCCGATTTTCGCAAATGTATTTGTAGTGCTTTCAAATGAGTAATATGTTGGGGTCGGCTTCCAGTCTAACTGGATGCGGTTGAATACCAGTATTGTACATGGAGCGGCCTATCTGCTGACTTTTAGAACCCAGTTAGTACTAAGTAATACGATACCCCTTGATAAGACTGGTTGTCAGACTTTCGGGCCACTGAATACTTATAACGACTGTCAAAGATCTAAAAATGACAGCCCCACCAACGGCTTAGCGTGCTATCCAGGGAAGGAACTCAATAATGGATGGTCACCCTTAACCGGATTGACTTTGACAAGCGTGGCTTAACCTGAAGATCAACCCGTGCGGCTGTTATTATTTAGCCACGAGCTCTTAACTTGCCAAGAACTGCGACAGCGTATCCTTAACACACTAGTAGTTTAATCAAACGCTCGTACACAATGACACATGAGTCTATCTACATTGTTGATAATGCGGACACGTGTGAAAATTTAGAATGTTGGATTTACGATGTAGTTTTACCTTACGTGTGGACCGATGCCAATATACTTGATGTCTAGCCGTTTGGGTTTCTGCTTAGCTGGTGAGAAAGGGAAACGAGTTGTATATATAAACTACATGCTTTCATACAATTTTTAACATATTGTGTAGTTTTACTTACAGGATTCATAGTTCTTTATCGAAATAACTCCTCGTAGATCTTTTAGTAGGCAAGGCATGTCGCTTAGTTCTTTTCACACAATGTTTGACGACCCGAATGGCGCAGCGGTAGTGAGGCTGCCTTACGTTCATAGGGTTCCGGTTTCGAATCCCGGTAGGAGCAAGTGTTTGTGTGATAAGCATGAACATTTGTTTCCGAGTCATGGATGTTTATATGTATAATAAGTATGTATTTACAAACAAAAAAGTATCTATGTAGTATATCAACTATCTGGTGTCCACGACACAAGCCTCGTTGCTTAGTGTGGCACTAGATGGCGCTGTGTGTAATGTCCAGCGATATTTATTTATTTTATTTATAATGATTTTTTCCTGTTGTAAGCTAATTTCCAAAAATATATACAAAATGATATTTAAGTTTTCTTCAGAAAAATAATGAAAAAAAAAACAAAAGTAAACTTTGTTTTGAGCTACTAGTCCCGTCCAGTTAGCTCAAAAAATGTTAGCTCTATGCGAATTATGGTAACCTTACCCAACACCATTTATATGGACCAATGTGGGATCGGTGGAGACTTTCGTATATTTACATTTATAATGGTGTTTCCAACATTTCTACGAATATTCAGCTCTATGCGGATTGTAGTAACTTTCAATGACCGGACTTCAAACATTTTTGCATTCTTTTTTTATAATATTTCTAAAATGAATTTAATTTATAAACAGTAACGTAAAGTTGTTATTTGCGTAAAACACTTGAAAACGGATTAGAATACCGAATCTTCTTTTCAGGACAACGTTTTATTTATTTATTTATTTATCTTTAATTCAGGTGGAACCCATAAATTTGTTAGTATTCCTTAACCTATGTTAGTATAATAGACTTAAAACACACAATACGTAACAAAGCTAAACTAGTGCTAATAATACTTAGTTACGCCATCTCATGGAGACACCTGGCAACAGTACATGCACTGCGCACAGGTGCGCCATAAGGCGGCCTTCAGTCTTACTAGCAACAATGCTCAGAAGACTGTTGTCGCCGCCCCGCATCCGACGCAGTAGTGAAGCGGATCTTTTACGAATGATCGCAAAGAAGTCATCTGTACGCGCTGCTGCGAACATCCCTGACGCGCTACAGAAACGAGGCAGCGACAGCAGTATCCTAAAAGCATTGTTGTATTGCACTCGCAGGGCATTAAACGTTTTCTGCGTGTAATTGGTCCACAGACTGCAGGTATAGAAAGCCTGGCAATAAGCCCTAAACAGAGTTATCTTGACATTGATGTCACACTTTGCAAATCTGCGGGCCAGCATGTTGCATCGTACGGCCAATGCCCTACGCTCCCTCTCAATATCACAATTATCAGTGCCATCCTCTGTTACCCAGTGACCAAGGTACTTGAACTGTTTAACTCTGTCTCTGTTTTGTCTGGTCATTCAGTCCTCTACCATTTTCAAGTACTCTCCCCATCCAGCTAGACGTATTTTAGAGTAACAATTTAGCCCATCAAAATTCAACACACGATTTAATTACCAGATAAAAAGCACCTATAACCGGTAGCAATAACAATACCGACAACAACTATGCAATTCTAAAAGTCCATATTTCCCATCTTCCCCACGATACGCGAGCAATTTTAAGGTATGGCTGGTTTAATAGTACGGCAATCTTTAAATCTAATCTAACGTTATTAATACTGCCCCAAGCTCATTTCCTTAATGGGTTATTATGGGGGCAGAAGCGATAATATCTCGCGAAGTTAATTACAACTGCATTGTTGAGTGGTGTTTTAATAGTGCCAATTTTATTTCACGTTCCGATCCATTTTGTGATAGGATGACGGAGCGGTCTATGGGTATATGTGTACCTATGTAGCTGATCGGTATCGTATCAATCGGTATTGAGCCTGGTCGGTTCGTGGATGAATGACCAATCAATAACAGTGACAAATATTCTCTATGCTTCGGAAAGCACGACAAAAAGAGTGACTAGTAGAGAAATCCAGCCATATGTTGCTACTTTTCAAAAAGTTTTAGTTAATTAATCATTCTTATTTCTTTAATTAATAGATTTATGAGTGACATTCGTTACATGTTTTAAGAAAAAATGTCAAACGAATGTCACTCATAAATAAAAAACTAAAAAACTTTTTTTTTCCTTTTTTATAGTCTATCGTATTTCATAAAGTACGAAAATTTAAAATCGGTTGTAGAAAATTATAAATGGCGTTTGGTTAAATTTGTGCGATATTTGAGGTAGTAGGTACTCGTGAAAATGAACCACTTTTACTGAAATCGCAAAAAAAACAGGTGCTCCATACAGCTATGGTTGCATAATTCGAAAAAACGTAAGGCACAGCTGTATTTTTCTCTATATTGATTGAGTTACAGTTTGATTTCATGGACTTTAAATTGTTTTAACTCCCTTAAAGTATTGCTCTCGTTTAACCAATCAACCAGTAGGTATAGTCCCATACTATGTAGATCCTTCACATAAAATACTAGTTCACTCCGCTTAAAAGTTTGACTAAAACCTTGGAAAAGGTGGGAGGCAACAATTAAAAAACTCACATATTGCAAATAACTTGAAAATAAAAACTTATCATTCAAACAGATTTTTCTTAGGGCTGGACACAACCAGCATAAATGACAAACATTCTCGTACAAACAGACCCATTTAACTTAATTTCATCGTGAATATAAACCTATCGCTGGAGGCAGTCGTCTTCAATTGATAGTTAAGGTGTGGACTTGGTGACAGAATTCAGCGACTATCTGGAGAAAACCTACACCTTAATTAAGAAAGATAAAACCAAACGAGCGATTTGCAAATTGTATCATCAAACTACCACTACAGGACCCGAATTTGAGTACGTGATATTTGTAAAAAAAAATTTACACGTTTTGCTTTTTTTGGATGGTGTTTTCTCGAATTTTCCATACACGTTTGAGGGTTTTAAACGCACGTTAGGGTACGCCCTAGAAGAACATACACTGACCTTATTGGTGAGATTCTTCAAAAAGGTCAGATGCGTGGTACTCGCAATCGGCGTGGTGTATGAACGTGGACGAGGCAAAAGAAGTATGTAAGGACCGTAGTCGGTAGCGCTGTGTGGTTTCTTCCTTCCCCCATTGGAAAAACACTTGAGTTTATTTTTGTATGTCTCGTCAAGAAAATAATGCTCTGGTTCTATGCTCTTTTAGTCTTTTGTGTTTTCTCTTAAACTAGACGGCACCTAAATGAATGCTTAAATTAAATAATACAACATTCATTACATCGACCTCTCACATCCTTTACGACACAACTGTGAAACGCGACGATGGTACTTGGTTATTCTAAATTGGGAATTTCTTTGGAATTTTAGACGAGGATAGGTGCGACAGCAATCTGAAAATTGGACTATGCGTATTGTGTAATTATCACTTGCTCCGGTGACGAAAAAAATCGTGAGGAATCCAATTTCCTGAGAGCTCTTTCTGGACGGCATGGTAACCAAGTCAGAGGCCAATGGACGGTTTAAAAACTCTGACACCAGGTTAGACACTAACCAAACGAAAAAAAAGTTGGTTGAGAGAGAGTTCCCACCAGTCGTCCGGTCCGATTGGCCCCATTATAGTTTAGTTCGGTAATGGAGTGCGGTTATTGTCTCACGGATTCGTACTACCGGGATAAAAAGTAGCCTATTTGTTAATCCAGATTATGAACTACATGTATGCCAAGTTTCATTCAAATCCATTCAGCAGTTTTTGCGTGAAAGAGTAACAAACATCCATACATCCAAACATACAAACTATCGCGTTTATAATATTAGTAAGGACTAGCTTATGTCTGCGGCTTTGCCATCGTGGAGTTCGGTTATTGTCCCACGGGATCGTACTACAGAGATAAAAAGTATCTCATATGTTAATCCAGGTTATAAACTATCTGTGTATAAAATTTCATCCAAATCCGTTCAGTAGTTTTTGCGTGATATTTGTCATATCATAGGGGGTACATAATTACTGTGCAATAAACCGTGTGTTAAGGTACCTTTAACCAGCACTGACAGTGCGGCCAGATAATATCATTTTCTTGCACATAAAAGTATGGAAATAAAGAAAATTCCACTTTATTTAGAGTCAACGTATAAATTGTTTTCACCCGCTTTAAGCAAAAGCCTTTGATAAATTGTAATCGTCGCTTGCACCGCCACCTAAACGGGGCAAGGAAGACTTTAAATATCTTCCAGTGCAATTGCAAACTGGGTCAGCAGAGTTTGTAATTACCAAGCGTCCATACGAATATATTAGTTTAGTATTAACATGTATAATTACATGACCTCAGTTTTGGTATTCATTGTCGGGATTCAAATAACAAGGTGTCTGATTCTAAACGTTTGAAATGTTGTCTTAAATTTGTGTAACGTTGTGCATTTTGATTGTGATGAATGATGTTTTTAGTGCTTGACTGTTTGTGTTACCAAGGCAGATATAATTTTTCTACTACTGCTACTTACTTTAAAAAGAAAGATGATTAGTTACTTTGAATCTGCAGAAAAACGGCCTAATTGATATCAGGTAGGAAACTTTATAATGTCCGAAATGTACTAGCAAACAAAATACAGGAGGCAGCTATCAGTTGTCTCAACTGCCAGCCTGATAATAAATAAAAATATTTGTAAAACACAAAAATAATTTCTACTTATGTATGTCCGTCATAGACTTTGAAATCATCCAACCGAGGTGCCCCAACTGGCTTCATTAGAAAGGCAATAATGTGAAGATGGTTTTAAACTACTACAAAAATGCTTTAGACACTGGCGTCGTAGCACACGCCGGGTATCCGCTAGTAAATAATAAAATCCCTAATTTATTGTTCCATTTCTTTTAAACATTCGTTTATTCAATAGCATAAATAACGAAATAAATGTTGTTAAATGATAAATGATAAATGATGTTTATTTTGCAAATAGGTTTTTACAAACACTTTTACACGTCTTCTTTTTTAAAACTAGATGAGGCCGGTGTTTCGTATCTGACTACTCTGAGAAGAAACAACCGAAACAAACTCAGAGGTCATAGTCTCTTTTAAGGTCCAGACATAATCTTGATAAACTCACATGAGGACTATGCAGATGAGTGTCTGAGATGGTCTTTTGAAGAAAGAACCACACAGATTTGAGTGGACCTGTCCAGCCAGTGCAAGCATTTGTCAGTTATCATGTAGCTCGACTCATAACTCAAGGAGCTCAACGAAACGACGAACAATGCCAAAGAAAGGACATTTGTGTAGGTCGCTTATAGTACTCAAACTGCCAGACAATAGTAAAAACAAACAAAAAACGTAAAAATTACCCACATTGTCCTCACATTAACACTAATCAAATAAAATCAATAATACTTACAAATTAAATGTTCATAAAAATAATTAAAAGTCACACATAAAAAAAATAATAATAAGAAAAAAAAAAAGTAAATAAGTATTTGTAGCGTCAGGGTCCGACATTATTTAAAAAAAAACACCAAAGTCTTCACACAATCACTTAATTTATTTCGGTTTTAAATAGACCTTATTAATTTTCACAATAATTATCTTAATTGTTATATTATAACAAGTTATATTTTAATTTAACAGTTATATTTTAATTTGTATAACTGTATTTCTAGAATGCTATCTTACTTGTCCCCTATAATATTCTGAGAGTGCTGTGTACTTCTGTAAGTGATGAACTCACTATGCCTAAAATTGTTCGTTACTTCTGTTTGTATGTTCTAGTGAGTAAGTCGTTGAAGTACCATAAAAATAAATAAATAAATTGAAATCACTAAATCAATCTGCACTGATTTTAAAAAAACTACTCGGCAATAAGACTTCGTAACGTGTAAACTGGGCAATGGTCGACGAACGACTGAGCCGAGTACCTGTGGTGGTTGTCGCTACGCCCCCGCATGGGGGCGCGGCTGGCGGGGTGTGGACAGCGTCCTTGGGCCCGCGGTGTCATCTGCGGTGCCCGTGACAACGGGCACCCTCGTTGAGTTGGCCGTATAGGCCCAGCTGACGACAGGCGCGTTACTTACGCAGCCTGTCTATGTGTAGTTGCAAAAGTGTCCGGTAGGAGGCGCTACGGCGCTATGTATAGCGCCGCTATCTTCACGCCACCTCGGCGGTCTGTCACCGCCAGGTGAGACCTCCGGTTACCCGGAGGAGGCCTAGCGGGTGACGACCAGCGACGGAGGTGACTCGGCGCTCCCTACCGCGGCTGTTGGCCCCCGCCTGTCACGCTTTCAGAGCTAGCCGATTACGCGCCAGGCAAAGGGCCATGTATGTGAGTGTGAGCGGCAATGTACTTGTGTAACACCGCTCATGTTAGCGATAGAATAGCAGGCCCGCGCCGCTCGTTCATCGCGTGAGTTTATCGCTTGTGGAGTCGTGATTGTGTGATGCGGTGCGTGTCGTGCCTATATTAACCTAGAACACGACATGCACCGAGTGTATGTAGTGAGTGTGGAGTCTCATTGTTTGAGTAGGCCGCGTGTAGGTGGATGCGACTTACTCGGGTGCGTCAAATCCGGGGGGGGGGGGCTAGCCACGTCCGCTGGTATGAGGTCGCGTGGTAGGCGCCTCGCGTCAGGTGGCCGCGCGTGCCATGGCGCTAGGTGCTTGACGTGGGGCCAAGCAGAAGCGTCGGCACGCGCGAACATAGTGGACGCGAGGCGGCGGCAGAAGTCCTCCAGGCTCTCCATCTTGAGGTCCCGCAGGATGGTGGTGTTCCTCACGTAGCGAGGGGCGGCGACGACCTTCCGCAGCGATAAGTTCTGTTGCGCGCGGAGGAGCTTTCTGGTGTTCTCGCTCGTGAGGGCGAGCCAGGCTGGGGCAGCGTACGTGAGCAGTGGGCGAATGTACGTCTTGTACACGCCCAGCTTGGCACGCAGCGGGAGGCGGGAAGAGAGCACTGGGTGGAGCAGATTGCGGGCGGCTCTGCATCTGGCGACAACCGAGCGGACGTGACTTACCATTGAGAGCCGACGGTCGATGGTGACCCCGAGGTACTTTACCTGGGGCGACCACGCGATTATACGACCACGCGATGTCGACTCCCTGCAGCTTCAGGGGTGGCGGGAGAGTGGTGCCGCCGGCGACCAGCGCCTGCGTCTTTCCCACGTTCACCGACAACCTCCATTTCGACAGCCAGTCAGGCAGCAGGTCGAGCGCGCGCTGCATCTTGACGGCCGCGTGGTTCGCATTGAGCGAGGTGGCGATGTACGCGGCGTCGTCAGCGTACAGCGCGAGCGTGGTGTCGGGTGTGGTGGGGATGTCGTCGGTGAAGCAGGAGTAGCAGAGCGGTGAGACGCAGCTGCCCTGCGGCACGCCCGCGGCAATCGGGCGGGCGCTAGATAGCGCGCCGTCGACCGCCACCCTGAAAGACCTGTTAGAGAGGAAGGAGGAGACCACCTGTATCAAGCGACGAGGCGCGTCTGTCTGCGACAGCTTGTACAGCAGACCGGCATGCCAGACGCGGTCGAACGCCTTTTCCATGTCGAGGAATACTGCAACTGCACGCTCCTTCTTGTTCAGCGTTGCCGCTAGCAGGTGCAGTACCCTCGACAGCTGGAGCGTCGTTGAGTGCTCCGAGCGAAACCCGAACTGTTCCGGTCGTGGAGTGAAGTGCTGGGAGAGGTGTCGCAGCAGGAGTTGCTCAAACACCTTGGAGATGGTCGACAGGAGAGTGATGGGCCGATAGCTCTCCGGCTTCGTGACGTCCTTGTTCGCCTTGGGCAGCATAATGACGCGCCCTTCCTTCCACGAGGCCGGGAAGGCCCCTGTGCGCAGTATGCCCGTGAACAGGCGCGCCAGCGCCGCTACCGTTCGGTATGGCAGGTGGCGCAGCGCTGTGTTGGGCACACCGTCCGCTCCGGGGGCTTTTCTCGGCTTGGTTTTGAGAATGGCGCGTCTAACCGCGCAAGGCGAGAAGAAGATCGGGTCCTCTTCGGGAGCTATCGGCGTCGCGAAGTACTCCCCAAGGTGCCTCTCGACTGCTGCGATGTGCTCGGAGTCGTCAGTTGGGTTAGGCTCGAATTGACGCTCCAGGTGCTCGGCAAAGATCTCCGCACGGTCTGCTGCGATGTATCTCGGCGCCCCGTCGCTGTGGCGTAGTGGGCGCACCGGAGCCGGGGTGTTCGCAAGCTGTCTGCACAGCTTGTGTATCGACGTCCAGTCTCCCTCTGCGGCGTCGATACGTTCCTCCCAGCTCGCGGCGTTGTGCTCCTGAAGCTTGGCCCTAACCTTCTCCGCGAGACGGTTGAGGTCGGACTTCACCCGTGGGCAGCCCGTGTCCTGCCACCGCTTGCGAAGGCGCTTCCTTTGGGCGACCAGATGCTTGATGTGGGTGGGCAGAGGCTTGTGCACAAGCCCCTGCGATTGCGGAAGTGTTGTTGTCGCCCCTTCGAGGGCGCGCTGGATGCAAGCGGTGACCTCTTCTGCCAGCCGGTCGACGTCTGCGGCGGTTTCAGTGGGCCAAGTAGGAGTGGTGGTCTCCATCGCTTCCGCGAACGCCTGCCAATCCGTCCTTCGACGTGGCGCTGGGGGAGAGAGTCGCGTCGGCATCTGTGATAGGACGACGAGTACGGGTTGGTGATCCGACTGCATCTCGTCGTCTATCACCTGTTGGGTGAGCTGGTGACTCAGGCCTCTGTGGACCACGATGTCCAGCACGTCCGGTGCGTGCGTGTGGTCGTCTGGGTAATGGGTCGGCGTGTCAGGGCCAGACACCGTGTATCCACAGGCCTCTGCGTCCGCGAAGAGTCGCCTCCCTCCGGGATTCGTGGTCCGGCTATTCCATGCCGGGTGCTTGGCGTTCAGGTCGCCTGCGAGGAGTGTCGCGTTCGGCGAGTCATGCAGCAGCGCCCGCAGCTCAGAGAAGTTGAGCGGGGCCTTGGGCGCGCAGTAGCACGCGTAGAAGTTCATGTCCTCGCCGGCGACGTGCAGCTGGATACCCAGCGCGTTGAAGGAAGCCGGTGACGTCGGAGGGAGTGGCTGGTGTACGACTCTTCGGCTCACCAGTACCGCCAGACCGCGGTAGATGATGCCGAGCGGCGACTTCTCGTCCTTCCTGTAGAGATGGTATCCCGGGAACCTGGGATTGTCCGCAGGCCCCAGGAATGTCTCACTGATGAGCGCCACGTCGATCCGTTGTTCCCTGAGGAGGAGGCGGAGTGGGGCAACCTTATTTCTGAGGCCGCGGGCGTTCCAGTGCATGACCCTCAACGGACTAGCCATGGTACAAGGTGAGAAGCTCGGCCAGTCCGTCGAGGATCACCAGCTCCGCGTCTTGCCCCTGCCTGATGGCCTTGATCAGGTCCATCAGGAGTTTTATGGCGCAGGCTGTGAATTCCTTCTGGCGCTCTTCCTTAGGAGCGCCAGTGCGTGGTGCGCGGCGCCGCTGCTGATCGCCGGCGTCGGCTGGTTGCTTGTGTGCGTCGGCCGCCGCCGCTACTTGTGCGACGGCGGTAGTAGTCGCGTCTGTGGGTGGGGCGCGTTTTCCCGCCCGCTTCCCCTTCTTGTTGCCGGCGCCAGCAGCGGCGTCGGTAGGCTTCGGGTTGGTGGTGGTGGGTGCGGCTGGTTGCTGAGCCTGCGCCGTGGGGGCAAGGACTTGCCTAGGTTGGGACGCGGGTGGCTGGGGCTGTTTAGCCCCCTTTCGCCTTCCCCCGCGTGCCCTCTTCCTCCGCCTCGAGGTAGGAGCTTCCTTGTTGGTGGGCCCGTTTGCTGTCGCCATCAGTGTGGCGCTGGGGGCCTCGTGGTCGTCCGTGGTTGGTGGTGGAGGTGGCCTCTCGTTGACGGGTCGGCGCCCTTGTTGGGTGATGGCGACAGTGCCCGCTCGCTTGTTCCGGACCTCTTTCCGGAACACTGGGCAGCCGCTGCTGCACGCTGGATGGTCGCCCGCGCAGTTAGCGCAGGTGGCCGGCTCAGTCCTTGGGCGTGGGCAGTCGCGGGCGGCGTGCTCTCCGCCGCATCTCACGCAGGCGAGCGGGCGGTGGCACTGGTGCGAGCTGTGACGAAACTTCTGGCACCGGTGGCACTGTGCGGGCCCACGTTTGCCTCGCCATGCCTCGATACGGACACCACGCATGCACAGGAACACGGTGGTGTCGTAAATCTGGCGGATGTCCTCCTGCCTCCTCAGGACTGCATGGAATATGCAGCCGGGTCGTCCTTGTCGTGCTTGGATGTTGCGCACGTACTCCGGCTGGTATCCCATCAGCCTGAGCTCCTCTTCGATGTCGGCCGGGTCTGTGTCCGCCGGCAGCCCCCTAATGGCCACCTTTAGGCTACGCTCCGCCGGCAGCGAGTAGGAGAACCAACTCAGGCCACTCGACCTCTCTAGGTCGGTGAGGTACCGCTGGACCACCCGATACTCGTCCTCACTTTCGGGAAGGAAACGAATTCCCCCTTGGTAAGGGCGGGCATTGGGTGGGTGGCCCAGCTTGGCACTCACGGCCCTGAAGTGAGTGGCCCAGTTTGGTAACCTTTCCACTACCAGCGGAGGGTAGCGTGGCCTCTTCTCCTTCGTCGTCGCCTTGGCAGCTGCGGCTGCGCTCGTGCCTTGTGCAGGGGCTGCGGCGGCTGGCGTCGTCTTCGGGTTGGTGTCTTGTCCGGTGGGGCGGCGAGTTGCTTCAGCGAAGGTCGGAGAACCGACTCCGGCTCGACCGCGCGTGGTACGCTGCGGGAGCGGGGAGTCGGTGCAGATGCGCTTCGCCTCTTCGGCGGCCTCGTCGTCCGAGCTTCGTGGGCGGCGCTGAGCTCTGGCATCGAAATGGAGTTCGTAGCCAAAGGCCAGCGCGTCGACGTCGGTGCACATTAGGTTACTAACCTCTGTGTCGTTGTCCGGTGAGTCGGGGCGCGCGGGTGTGTCCACCGGGGCGCCTTGTTGTCCGGCCGTGGAGCCTCCCGATGTCATTGAGAGGTCGCTGCCCTCCCTCGACGAGCATGGGGCCAACACGGCCGGGGAGTCCCGGGCTGCGCTTCTGGGTGGTGGCGGCGACATCAAGCTCCCATCGGACATTGCGGCGGCTGAGCCTGCCAGCAATAGATGGGGAGCGGGCGACGCGGTGCGTACGGCTCGGGCCGTGGAGGCGGCGGAGCGTACGCGCGCAGAGCGGGTTGTGGTACTCACAGTTACTGGCGCAAGGCGCGCGGCTGCAGGTCTTGGTTGCGCGGCCGTTGTGGGCGTCGGTCTGGACGTGGACGGCACAGGCGTGCGTGGCATCTGCGCAGCGGAGCGCGCAGTGGGCGCAGCGGCGCGCACGGCGGGAGCGCGGGTAGCACTACCGGCGGGCCCCGGCGCCTGGGTTGGCACGGGGCGGAACGCCGGCGGGCGGACGGGCACTGGATGGCGGCTGGAAAGCGGCGGCGTCGGCGAAGGGGCCGTGGTGCGCGCTGGCGGCGACGCTTGCGCCAGCGGTATAGGTGGTGATGGTGGTGGAGGATGGCGCCTCCCTTCTTCCTCTTCGGTGGCGTTGGCAACAGGCAGAGAACCGGGCGGCGGGCTCCCAACGCGCGGGAGCGACGTCGTTCGGTCCCCGGGCGCCTGTTCCGTCGTCGGAGTTGCGGGCATTTTTTCTTTGTGGAGAATCTGGTGGAGTGATCTCCGCAACCGCTACGGTGAGCAGCACCGGGCGGGGCAGGGCTCTCGCTGTGAGCGTACAGGTACTACGTACCCATCACGGTCACAGCGAGAGACACTTTTCAACGGAAAAGTTTTTGACGGTTCGGGCGGTGGCGGTAATTTTTTCGTATGTCAGTGTACCCGCACTTCACTTCACTTTTGCACTGAGATGTACGTGTACGCGCTCGCTTGGATCACTGGCTAATCCAATGAGCCGAGTCTGCGCGTGCGCTGACTTATATATCGCTCGGCGTGGGGGTAGAAATGACGTCGGTCAGTCGTTTGTTCACTGCTTGCCCGTTGCACTCGTAGTTTACGAAATAATGACGGTGGCGCCGTCACGGCCATACTGACGTACGCTCGTCCTCGAGCGTCTTCTGAGCATCTGGGAACAAGACAACAACCTGTTCGTTCATCCTGACATTCACTTTTCTCTATCTAGTATGACCTTTAACAAAAGGTGTCAATAATGTGCTGGTCCGGTTAACCCTTCAGCTTACCACAACTACTACGTTATCTCATCAGTATTAAAACTGGAGACGGTTGTGCTAGGCCGGACAAATATCCCTTTAGCGAATGCTAGACCGGATACCAGTCCCTATAGCCAAACATGCTAGACCGGATTGCAATCTCTATAGCCGGAGAGCTAGGCCGGATCGCAACCCCTTTAGCTGAGTCATTGGACCGGATTTTCCCTTCAATGACTCTTTCCTACATTTTTTTGAATGTTTTTTTTTTTTTTTTTTTTTATATCACATTTCCCCTCCTTTTTTCTCTTTTTTTTTTTTTTTCTCTTTTTTTTTTTCTATTAAAACTCTTTTTTTTTTATTAATTACGATTGTCGTGGTGTACAATGGCATCAGTTACAATACTTATTGAATCTGGTAAATCTGATGATGAACTTTCTATATTATCACTAATAGCGGTCAAGGTACGTGAACTAGCCGATATAGTGCTACTATTAGCAGACATAGTGTCGCTATCGGAAAGTTCATCCTCAGCATCACCAATCACAGCTACGTTTTCATTATCACGATCATTTTCATGAACAACATTACTCTGGCTAACATCCGCCGTCACGTCATCATCATTATAATTTTCGGCTACTTCTATAAAACCTAATGGACCGCGGGGTACTTCGCGCAAGTTCTCGTGGGCAACCTTGTACGTTCGACTAGACCCGTTAACAAGTTTCAATTCGTACCTATCGTTTTCTAAGACAGCAGTGATTTTATAGGGACCTTTATACTTTGGGTCCAACTTAGTTTGGTGCCTTTCTTCACTTTTTACGAAAACAAAGTCTCCAATAGAAAAGGGTTTTATCTTAGCCTTACCCCGGTTAAAACGAATGACGTCAGACTGAGCCAGTCTCTTTATATTGTCTGACGCGCTAGACCGCGCCGCTTCCAAATCTAGTCTACTAGGATTATCGGGATTCGTAGCTATTCTAGAAATACCTAACGAGTTACCTTGAACTCCGAAGATCAGCTCGATTGGGGTGAAACCTGTAACTCTGCATCGGGTACTATTAAGGGCTAGTTGGATCTCACCTAACTGTTCCTGCCATGACCTATCGGAGTTACCTTCAGCTACTGTGAGCAAGCTCTTAAGAGTTCGCATCACGCGCTCCACTTGTCCGTTAGCTCTGCAGGCACCCGTAGCGATAAGGTGTAACTCAATATTGTTGTCTTTACAAAAGTTCCTAAAATCTATGTTGTCGTAAGAGCGCCCACGATCGGCTATTATTCTTTTTGGCGCTCCGAATAAATGTACCGAGTCTCTTACTGCTTTAATAGCGTCAACGGAATTTAATGTCAATGTGTGTTTCAGTAAGACATATTTTGTAAAGGCCTATTGATGCCTTTGACAGAACAATATTCTTTGCGGTCACTCTTACCGCTGAGTTTCCCTGTAAGATCCAAGTGCAGAGTGTGCCATGGAAGTGGTACCTTGGGGATAGGATGCAGGCGTACTTGTTGCGCACCCGATGGGCCCTTTGAAGACTTGCAGACTACACAGGAATCTACAAACTTCTTTACATATTTGGACATGTTACCGAACCAGTAAAGATCGTACAACTTATCTAGTGTTTTTTCATAACCGAGATGTTTTATATCATTATGAACGTGGCTAATAAGCGACCATATCAGGGAGTGAGGAAGGATTGGCAACCATTTAGTAGTTTTGGCTCGTTCTATTTTACGGTACAGAATGCCTTGCCTAATATCGTAAGTGTGTGCGATTTCAGAGGGCAATTGATTTGATTGTATTTTAGAAATCAAGTCCGTGATTTCAGAGTCTCGTTGTTGTTCTACGGATAGCCATCCCTTATCAAGTTCTGTGAAGTTAACGACTTTCGAAGTTAGAGGTTTCTGAACTATTACTTTAGAATCTGCTACGTTATCTTGAATATCTAGTGGGGAGTTACGGGATAAAAAGTCTGCGTGAGCCATGTTTCTACCTTCTTTATAGACAATATCAAAATTATAGGATTGTAGAATAGCCCACCATCTATGGACTCTGTGTGTAAGGTCCTTTTTTGAATGGGAGGCTTTTAAAGCATTACAATCCGTATACACGGTAAAATGTCGGCCATAGAGATAACGTCTAAAGTGTTCCACAGATTTTACAACGGCTAACGTTTCCAACTCGTATGAGTGGTAGCGGCTTTCTGCACTAGTGGTCTTATGACTAAAATAAGCTACAACATGTGGAAGAGAGTCATATTTCTGAATTAGGACAGCCCCGTATCCGTCACTGCTGGCATCGGTATGTAACTCGATGGGCAAGGAGGGATCAAAGATTTTGAGTGCTGGTTCTGTAATCAAGTATCTAACTATTTCGCTATGAATCTTATCATGTTCAGCAGTCCAAATGATGCGGCCTTTGCCAGAAGTAAGTGGATACAGGGGTTTGAGTAACTTTGAGAAATTTGGGATAAATTGCCTAAAATATGTTGCTAATCCAATAAACTGCCTAACCTGTTTAACTGTGGATGGCTTTGGGGCATTTTGTAAGGCTTGGACTTTGCGCGGATTAGGTTTGAGAGCTCCTGAGGACACAACATAGCCTAAATACTCGATCTCCTTTTTCATAAAAGAGCATTTCTTAAAGTTAAATGAGAATCCAGCAATAGACAAAGTCTCTAGCAATTTATCTAGTCGAGAAAGACCTTCATCAACGGTTACCGATGCTGCAAGGACATCATCCATGTAGACCAGGATTCTGTCATCTTTTAACGGTTTTAACGCGGAATTAATAGCCCTCTGAAACACCTGTGGAGCATTTCTAAGACCAAATGGCATCGTTAAAAATTCGTATTGGCCTGTTGGTGTTACAAAAGCAGTTTTCTCTACTGTATCCTCATGAACCCTCACCTGGTGGAAACCAGAGGCCATGTCCAAAATACTGTAATAATAAGCTCCATGTAATTTATTTATTTGGTCACTGATCAAAGGAAGAGGGTAACTATCCGGACGAGTATTGCTGTTGAGCTCTCTGTAATCTACACACAAACGATCGCTACCATCTCTCTTTTTCACTAATAGGATGGGGCTTGAAAATGGGGACGAGCTTTCTCGAATTATATTGGCATCTAACATTTTTTGAATCTTTTCGTGAACGATATCAAGTTCTAGAGGAGACAAACTATATGGTCTTCTGTGAACTATTTTAGCAGGATCAATAAGATCAATTTTTAGTTCGCCGGTTTTAACGCGAGTCGTAGGTAAACTCTGTACGAAATTGATGGAATATTTTTTGAGTATGCCTAACAACCGGTCTCTATCATTTCCTACGAGATCGGTGTCTATCGTATCTTCGTGAAAATGTGAGAGCGCGCAAGAGTTGGATATCTTTTTCTTATTAAAAGTTAAATGATCATCACTAATCTGAACGGAAATTCCTAGTTCTAAAACGTCACGGCCTAATAAAACTTCTTCACTAAGAAAATCGTCTGACAACGCGTGATAAGTAATGTCGAAATTAATATCTTGAACTATAGTGGGACATCTAATTTGTAGCATAGAAATCACATTATTATTGCCTACGCCCTTTAAAACTATTTGTTCATGAAATTGCTCGCCCTTAAGAATTTTACAATAGCTCTGTTTGATTAAGCTACACTCCGACCCAGAATCGAAAACAAAAGGTAATTCAATACCACTTATCTGAATCACTCCATGCGCAGCTCGGGTACACACGTTGACCTGCTTGCTGGAGCTGGCGGTAGCGCCCGCAGCATCTTCCTTTTTCTTGTATCGCATGGGACAAGCGGAGGCTACGTGGCCGGGGTCGGCACACACGTAGCAGGCGACAGATGGACGAGGATTCCGCGGAGGGGCTGAAGAATGCAGCGGCTCCGCCCTGACTGCCACTGAAGAGTTCTTTGCGATGAATCTGTTTCTGTTGCGGCAATCTTGACCCCGGTGACCGTGTTTACCGCAAAAGTGGCAGTCGCCGCGAAACGGAATATTGGTTTTAAAGCGTTTCGCATCCGAATCAGTCGAACCGATGTCTTCGTTACGTCTTTTTAATGCGAAACCGCGTAGCGTGCGAAATAACTGGCTTTTGTCGTTTATAATCACTGAATTTAGCTCTCGACGAATCTTGTCATCGCACTGCGACAGTACGGAAATGGCAAAGCCTGTAATCACTTTCTCTGGCATATTCACTTCTGGAATCTTCTCGATTAATTGCCATAATCGCATTCCCGCTTCAGCAGGGCTCTCTTTGCCGTCTAACTGAAATTTGATGATGTGATCAAAATGGTCTTGCATCATCAAAGGCTTCGCAAATCTTGATATCAGCATCTCTTTGATCGCAGGCCATGATATTTGGTCAGGTTTGATATTTGTTAGACACGTTGCCGCACGTCCCTTAAGAGAATGTGTTAGGGCTAGGATTAAGTCGATTCCTTTTATTTTCTTTTGCTCAATTATTAATTCGCTGAGTGTGCACCAGTTAACGACGTCGGATTCAGGTTCATCCGGGTCATAATTGACTAATTTTGTCGGTGCATGATGAACAGGCTGACAAGATGTCATATTGTCAGCGATTTTTTTGAAGATCGCTTCCATACCTGTCGAGAATAACATCATTTGCTCCATGATTTGATTACTCGGCGCATTTGACTGCGATGATTGTGGGGGTAGATCCGTAACTTCTGATGTAGCGTCAGGGTCCGACATTATTTAAAAAAAAACACCAAAGTCTTCACACAATCACTTAATTTATTTCGGTTTTAAATAGACCTTATTAATTTTCACAATAATTATCTTAATTGAAATCACTAAATCAATCTGCACTGATTTTAAAAAAACTACTCGGCAATAAGACTTCGTAACGTGTACACTGGGCAATGGTCGACGAACGACTGAGCCGAGTCTTTTTTTTTTTTTTTTTTTGTGAATGGCATCTCGCAGTTCAACCTAGGAGGTTGTCGTCTGCTCAACCGGACTATCCTGTGGATGCCTTGAATTTAAGGCCTCCAGCCAGGGCAAAAAACTTACAAACTAAGCGACTACACGCTAAGGGCGCCCCCTGTGGGGCTCGGACCTCGGCTTAGGGCGTCGCTGGGGGAGGGCAGCAAGGGGACAGGCTGGATCTGAATGGTATTATTTATGGGCTGGTTTAAAACTACTGGCACAGCATCGCGGGCTGGCTCGAGCAAGGGTCGGGGAGGGCAGTTACCGGGACGTCGCGACGGACCTCGACGGCGAGGGCGGAAAGACGGCGGTTTGAAACGGGGTTTACGCTTGAGGAGCGTACTAGTTTCCCTACGGCTCTCCTGGAGGAGAGTGATAGCGTCGTCGGGAGTTACGAGTGTGTGCCTTGGACGGCGAACCTGACTGATACGCGAGGGGTCGTATCGGGCGGCCGATGCGATCAGGGGATTACGATGCTTTATTGCACGATCGAAGAAACGCTTGGTGAGGCGTTTCATGAACTGCAATAAGGTGGGCATCCTAAGATCTACGTGGAGACGTTCGTTACGTACGTAAAACGGGGCACCCGTGACCCTACGTAAGAATCGGTTTTGGAGCGTCTGCATCCTGTGGATATAGCGAGGCTTGGTATGTGCGAACACAACACAAGCGTACGACATGATGGGACGGATCACTGCGGTATAGAGACGCAACTTGCACTTGAGTGACAACTTGCTCTTAGCCGCTATCATGAAATGAAGCCTACTCATAGCGAAGGCAGCTCGGTCGCGAGCTGCTTTGATATGTGCCCCGAAGGACAGGTGTTGGTCAAGTATGACTCCTAAGTATTTGGCTTGCTTCTCCCAAGGGATAGGCTTGCCGTACATAGTGATCGGACGGGCTGAGCCGAGTCTGCGCGTGCGCTGCCTTATATATCGCTCGGCGTGGGGGTAGAAATGACGTCGGTCAGTCGTTTGTTCACTGCTTGCCCGTTGCACTCGTAGTTTATGAAATAATGACGGTGGCGCCGTCATATTCATGTCAAATCATTAAATGTCAAAGTGTATAAAAGAAAGGAATAAACAATAAACAAATGAAAAACTTGAAATCTCGACATTCATTGAGCAAATATAATTGGAGCAGCTTAATCCCAAGCCTTTTTATCTTCGAGATAGTGATTAACATTATAGTAGGCTTTTAGGCATAGTTTCCGTTTTATAAACGATTTGAATTTATTTAGGCTTAGTGCTTGAATATGGCTCGGAAGTTTATTATAAAAACGTATACATTGGCATCTAAACGTACCCCCTATTTTTTTGAGCCTCGTTGCAGGAACAACAAATTTGTGTTTGTTCCTCGTATTTATATTGTGGATATCACTGTATTTTTTAAACAAATTAACATTTTTATGTGCATATACAAGATTTTCATAAATAAACTGAGAGGGGACAGTAAGTATATTAATTTCTTTAAATTTTTCTCTGAGGGAGTATCTGGGACTTAGTTTATACATTGAACGAATTGCCCTTTTTTGCAAAATAAAAATTGTTTGAATATCGGCGGCACTGCCCCACAAGAGAATACCGTACGACATCACACTGTGGAAATAACTAAAATAAACCAAACGAGCTGTCTCTAAATCAGTAAAATCACGAATTTTTCTAACGGCGTACGCTGCAGAGCTAAGCTTTTTTGATAATTTATCTATGTGGGGGCCCCACTGAAGTTTGGCATCCAAAGTTATGCCTAAGAACACTGTGTTATCTTCCGGTTTCAACTCTTCATCCTTGATTTGTACACTAGTTTCCACTTGTCTTACATGAGGTATCGTAAACCTAATACATTTCGTTTTTTTCTCATTTAAGAGTAGATTATTAACATTAAACCAATTAACGACTTTTGCCAGGGCGCTATTAACATCGTCAGTAACTAGCTGCTGACGTTTGAGTTTAAATAAAAGAGAAGTGTCGTCTGCAAACAATACTATGTCGTGATTATCTTTTATGAGGTAAGGCAAGTCATTTATATAAATTAGAAACAAAAATGGGCCAAGAATTGAGCCCTGGGGTACTCCCATTCTTACTACGGATCCGGAGGATCTTTTCCCGTTAACATCAACTCTCTGAATCCTATCACTCAAATATGATGTAAGAAGATCCAGAGCACTATTCCGGATTCCGTAGTGGCGGAGTTTCCTGATTAACGTTTCATGAAGAACGCAATCGAAAGCCTTGGACAAATCGCAAAAAATGCCCAGAGCATCGCATTTATCCTCCCATGCATTATAAATATGTCCTAAAAGTTCAACACCGGCATCGGTAGTTGAACGACCCCTTGTAAAACCGAACTGTTTACTGTGCAATAACTTATGATTATTGAAAAATCTTTGCATTTGTATTAAAATTAGTTTTTCAAAAATTTTACTAAATGTGGGTAGTACTGAAATAGGTCTATAATTAGTGGGGTCTGATGTACTACCCGATTTAAACAATGGTATTATTTTACTATTTTTCATTAGATCAGGAAACTCACCACGGTCAATACAATCATTAAAAATTACAGCTAAAACAGGAGCTACAATGGTTATAATGGACTTAGCAACGTCCACAGAATGACCCCATAGATCAGCGGTCTTCTTAACATTTAATGTATGAAAAATTTTAATGATATCTTTACAGGTGACATATTCAAAATTAAATTCGGAATCACAGATTGGAACATTTTCTTTTAGTAATGACTCTGCAGCAGCAGGTGACGAGTTTAGCGATTTAGTAGTCGATACGGGAATATCTGCAAAGAAATTTTCAAAGGCGGTGGCGACTTGAGTATCTGAATTTAAAATGTTATCGCCAATAGCAAGGCTGTAGTCACTATTTCGGTTGCAAGACCTTCCCGTTTCGCTATTAATAATATTCCATGTCGTTTTGATAACATTACTACTGTTTTTAATTTTTGAACTCAAATAACGTGACTTTGCTATATAACAAACTTTTTTAAATAATTTAGAATATTTCTTTACATACAAATTAAATTCTATAGTGTTAATAAAAGTCCGCTCTTCATACAGCTCATAAAGTCGTTTTCTACTCTTATGAATACCAATGGTGGCCCAGTCATTGAAAGAAGCGTTACTATTAACCGAGATTGTCTTAGGAACAAATGTGGTATTAAATTGTGTGCAATACGTACTGAAAAAATCGTTATATTGTTGATTGGGGTCATCATTAGTTGACAAAAGTGGTAATTTTGACAAAAGTTTAGTTTTAAAAGTCTCTAGGCGAGTTTTAGTTTTTGGGTTAACAATGATATCCTTTTTAGGTACTACCTTCTTTACATTTGGAATTGTGATCAATTGCCCACAATGATCAGAATCTATTAAGTTAATAATTACTTTGTGGGTTGGTGTAACATCTGTATAAATATTATCTAAACACGTGGCACTAGTCGGGGTTATTCTAGTGGGCTCCAAAAATTTGTTTTCAAGATTATATGACTGAAACAGGCTTATGATTTTAGTATTTAACACAGAACTTTCTAACAAATTAATATTAAAGTCACCACAAGTGATTATATACTTCCCTGAATTGCAGATTTTGTGCAACACTTCATCCATTACCCTTTCAAAACAATCATACAACCCTGAAGGAGGTCTATACACCCTTAATATGATAAACTGCTCCAATTCTATACAGGCTATTTCAACTGTTCGCTCAACAGATAAGCTTATAATATCCTTGCGGTCTTTAAATTTGAGCTGATTATTTACTAAGATTAATGCGCCGCCATGTATAGCATTTACTCTGCTGAATGAACTACCAACCTTGTGATTACTAAAATTGAAAATTAATTGGTGACTTTTGAGCCAATGCTCCGTTATACAAAGAATATCTATGTTGTTGCAATTCAGGAAAAGTTCTACTTCTAATTCTTTATTCAAAAACCCTTGAATATTTTGATGCACAAGGTTGATACTATTAAAATTCTCAAATTTCTCATCCAATTCATTATCTGGCTTCCTTATATTAAAGCAAGAGGTTGCCTCCATTGTCTCAATTTCTAATTTAAATGATTGACTGATTCATTAATAGTGATCAAATTACTAGCAGAATAATTTAACTTAATATCGCATTGATCAATAGAGGCAACTGCTTGTTCAGCCAAATTCTTGGCTGTGATAAAAAAATAGTATGATAGCGACACAGCTACTTGTCTTTTACAATAGTTTGAAAGATAGCACCTATCCACAAGGTATCTATCTTTTGTCAAATAAAAATTGTCACCAATATAATTGTTGATGTCAATTAAATGAAATACATTACTATTAAATGTCAAATTATGCAATGTCTGATTAATATTATATCTAAAGTAATTTTCGTCCTGTGGCAAACTTTTACTATATGGAAATGTAAACATCAGTATTTTTCTTAAATTTAAGTTGGACAAAGTTCTATGGTACTGAAGCAATTCTCCTTTGTTCACATTTCCTCTATTACCTATCAAAATGACTAGTATGGTGTCCTGGTTAAAGTTACATTTAATAATTTCTTTCATTATATGATTTAAAGAACATCCTGGCATACAGTTGTTTATTACCGAGTGTCCTGGATATTCATCAGTTAACAAATGGCCTAGGTCTTTTCCAATCTCATCACAAAATATTACTATGTCATTATTTACACTTTGTTTATATTGTTTATGGGAACTATTCACAGGAATATGTAAATCAACACATGGCTGCGGTAAGGTGGTATTACATGTGGTCAATGAATGGTCCGGTGTATGTACTTGAGAAGTTGTTTGACAGTGCTCACAGTTGTTTGTTTGTGAGTTTACCAGATCATTCATTGCCAACACATATTCCCTCATTAGATTTTCAGAGGTATTATATTTGCTAGTCATTGAACTTAGCTTCTCCTGTAGATGGTCAAGTTTGGATTGCAGGTATTCTGTGTCAACTTTGTATCTCCTATTACTTTGTTCCAAATTTAATGAATACACATCTAATTGTTTTAGTACATTTAATCTTTCTCTATTTAATTTAACATTTTTAATGAAAAACTTTTGCCTTTTAACCATTTTTTGTGTTTTGACAATGTATTTATTGATTTTAATGTACTTTTTTATTTTATTTTTACTGGTGACTGCCCTCACTGAGTTACATAACTTTAAATCATCCTCACCTGTCAAATCTATGGTGAAGGAAGGATTGATAGCAGAAACCATTGACGGGGCAATAGGCACCAATTCACTGAACAGACTTTGATTCAGCGAGGCAGTGATGTTATGATTGGTAGTCTCAAGTTCTGTTATTTGACTTCTAGCCTCATGTAGCTGCTGTTGTAATACATGTTTATGATCAAGAGTTTGACAGCAAGGCGTTGCTATGATGAGTGTACTACGCAATTACCCCTTAGATCTCTTGGCAAATATTTATCTCTGAAAGTAATCGGATTTAACACAAAGTAAACTGATGCTAGCTAATAAATAATGATAAACTAGAACGCTTCTACATTAATTAAAATAATATGAAAACTGGTGTTTTACTAAGCTGGTTGTAGCTGAATATTTCAAGATCTCAACTCTTGAAAGGTAATATTTTAAACTTGCAAAATGCAACTAAGATAATCCATTTCCTCTGCCCGTTGTGGATTGAGAGCTACTGAAAAAAAAAACCGAAGTGTCTATAAACTACAATGACGACTTTTTCTTGTGTCTGTTCTGTGAGTGGATGCGTGAAAGATGACTTTTATTTGTTATTTTTTTTTATTTAATATTTTATCATTTTCGATTGTAAATGTGTTTTTTTAACTGTGCAATTTCGTGGATTTGTCTGTTTTATTTCTCAAATAAATAAATAAATAAATGATCACGAACTTGTTTTGTTACCTACGATTATTGCGATAAAATACCCACGATGTAGATAAATGCATAATGAATTAACTAAAAATCCTCGTCGGTCTAGTAATCGCAAGCACTACAGCTGAGCACGAGGTCCTGGAATCGATTCCCAGGTCGGGTTAAAAGTTGTCCTTCACAAATTTCTCAGTAGCAGACTCGAAGTGTGGAATCGTGCCTGATTGATGGCAATAGGCTCGCCCCTATTACATGGGTCTTAAACGTAACGAACGGTACGCCGTTCGTTATGTTTACCTAAGTTACAACGTAGGTGTATACCTCTGCCTAGTCCTTCGGGGATTACAGGCGTGAAGTTATGTTATGTCATGAATTAAATAAAAACAGTCGATCAAACAGGCCTAGACAAATTGAAATTCTATAAGCGATAACGACGAATTGCGATAGAAAAGCCAAATATGTACTTAATTGACACAAACTACAAAAAAAAAACAGGTAAATCCCATTTAAAATCATTGTGAAATATGAAATGTTTTGAAAACGATTATCATTTGTTTAGGCGACTAGATTATTGGGTATACAGCTATTTTGCAACTGCTTTTGAACAATGTTATTAATGTGTGTGCTTTACGCATACAAAAAAAGCAAAATCAACTCCGTGATTCTTACCTGTGCTGTGTGTCCACCTCGTTAGAGTACACATTGTTGAAATCACTACTTTTTTAATCTAACTCAACTTACAAGTCTTAACCACCGATTTCTCATCTACCAACATTACAATATTTAGGTAAAAAAAGGAGATAAAGAACACGACGACCTCTGTAATTACGGAGAACATACATATATATCAAAACAGAATAAATAGGGGACGAACATGCACGTCACTACCTGACTATTTGAGTAAGGCACTATACACAGCGAGAGTGGAAGAAAAAAATATCCGAGAAAATATACAAGACAAGAAAGAATGAAACAGTTGCTGCATGTTTTAATACAAATAAAAATGTTCTTATATTGAAACAGTCTGGTTTAAACTTAGTACTCTCATTTAGGCCTTAAGGTTATTAAAACAATGAGGCTGATTTTGACCGTCATGAACCTAACGTCTGTCTAAGGAATAAATATGACAGTTTGCAAACTTTTTGAAGTATTTGCTTAAAGTTCATCTGACAACTGTAAAATTAAATGGCAATGTATACGTAAGAATAAAGGACTGACAATACGAAAGCTTGTAAGATAGAACAAAGGCATTTCAAACCAACTTAATTGGCTCACAATTTTGTTGGTTAACAGCGCGTACAATGCATGCATTTAATGCGAATAACCATTAGTCAAAATAAAGTTGTTAAAAATAAACCACTAAATTATAAAACAGCTTCGTTAGCGCTGAAAGTATTAATAAACAAAAATGTAAAACCTGTATATATTTTATAAAGTTAGCGACATAACTGGCGCGAATGAGCGAAAAAGTGTTAATTGTTTAATTCCATTTACCTGGAAACGACTGCGTGTTAGTTCAATGTAGCGGGCGCAGAAATATGTGAAATGAGTGGCGAGTTTCGTTTAGTTATTATGAATATGCAGTTTTTGGTAATAAAGTTTGTCAAAATTCTAACTGACCTCCAAGTAGAGCAGTTTTCCGAATCGTGTTTACTGATGACTATAATGGGTATAAAAGTACCCATAACGAAGAAGACAGACACTTGTTCTCCCCGTCACTGCGGTCTTTTTTTTTTGATGTTCTTGGCCATACCTAGGAACCTTCTAGTTACGGAGATATTGGGGGTCGAATTTCGAACTTTTTCACAAGTTTTTTTTTTTTTTAATACAGGTTTAACTGTACTTTAATCCACGACCCCCGTACTATTCAGTGCCTTACCAACACAATGTTTTCAGTTATCTACATTACTTCTAGCGTAAAACGTGATATGTCACCCCAAAAAAAAAGTTGTTTCCCACCAATAATTTCTGCGTATAGTATTAACTCTACGCAAAAAATATGGCTGGACAACGAACGACTTTGACCGTCAACCGAGCATTCTGCATAACACACATTTCGTGAAGGGTCCATTTTTCACCTCGTATTATTTTGTTGTTTACTGACAGATGAGTTTAAAGTTAACCTTTGACCAATAAAGGTACATAATCAGTACTTATTTTAATTTTAAACGCGTATAACGCTGTATTGTGTGTAACGCTGACCAAAGTGCAAGTAAACATTTTATCATTTTTGCTTATATTCCATCACTCGATCAGGAAACTTATAAACATGAAGATTAAGAAAGAGTCTTTAATTTAAATATACTTTGAATGTCAACTTTCAGAATACATTTTCACTAGAAGAATTCAAAAGTAATATTGAACAGAACTTGCGTGAAACATTGATAAAAAGGAAATGAACGAAGTTCTCTGTACGATTGTCTACATTTTCTTCGAACTCTAGAAAAAAAAAACTTACAAAGTCATCCTTTAAACTTAGTGTGCAAAGTTTAGTTTATCGGAAGAAGTTTTCAACTTTAAATAAAAAGGAAACGAAATCCTTGCTATGCAGTTAATTTTGTTGCAAGCACTATCGAGCGTAAGTTTATTACTGAAGATATTGTTTATGGGATGAAGAAAGGAAGTCGATATTTTTCTTTTAAATGTAGGTACTGAATTTTATTTTGTAACTATAATAACTTACTAACTTCCCGCAACTTAACTTTCCGCACTAACTTCACATCAACCTGTTGTCACAAAGGGATTTTAGCATAATGAGAGACAGGGTTTTTTTTAACTTTGCCCTCTTAAAGAATTTCTCCTGTATCGTGGATGTATGTACATACATCTAAAATCACATACACATCTCGGTTACACGTCCTCGTGGGACAGTTTTCGACTCCCAATTGAGTGAAGCCATGTTCAGAAGCTAAATCGCCATGCCTACTGACAAAACCATAACGGTGAACCTTATGTTACAAAGTATTGTTGCTTCATAATCTGTAAAAAAAATTATGGGTTCAACGCATTGATTTCGATATTTTATTTTTTATTTTTCTCTATACGAAACGCCTGTATAGTAAAAACCTGTCTGCAACATACACACGTTTGCATCTCATATCTATTTATTCCCTCGCTGTGAGTCTGTGACGTGTTAACGCCATGTAATCCCGTCAGTTTGTCATTCCACCTGCCCAAAAAAAAAATAACATTATTCAACGTATTCAGCGTCCTTTGTTTCCGTAACTAACAAATGTAAAGCCACATGTAAATTTCGCGCTTGCATCTAAACTAAGGACGGAATTCTCTCAGTGTGAACCAACCCGAATCTGTGTTTCCGCAAACTCATCGCGGGAACAAATGGGACCTTTAGACGCGACCAAGAGAGACACTCGTTGCAAATGAGACTTCTTTCATACCTTTGTTGGGAAGCTTATTTACTTAACGTGTCTCACTGTTGTGGAGTCATTTTGTGGATTAACTACCTAGGACTCCTTGGAAACTTGGTACTTGGTTGGTTTAGATCTTGTGGGGTAATGTTTGGGTTAGCTTTGGTTAGACTGAGATTGTGAAAGGAATGGGGTTTCTTTTGCTGTTTCTGGATGGTTTGGGATCTTGTTAACATACATACTTTAAAAACTCACGCCTTTTTCATGGGTGCAGGCAGAAATTATCGAACGTTACCTGCTACGATCCTTACATACTCCTTTTATTTCGTCCACATTCATCATCATCAACTGGCGGAATGTGGGTGTGAAATTAGGTATACCTCTGCCTTACCCGTCGTGGACAACAGGCGCGATGTCATTACTCTTTAATCACCAATCACTTGCCAACCGTGATGATCACGGCCTTACGCTCTCAGGGTCATTAATTATTATTTATTACGACATGGAAGGTTAACGTAAGCCGGAAAATGCGTCGAACTAGGCATTTTCCGGATGATATATTTTGTGGACGTGAATGTATGAGAAAATCGTCATATTATAGTAAGTAGATAAATTACATTAATTTTGGTCTGATTTATTTCTATGATAAAGGGTGTAAATAGACCCTTAACGAGCCGAAAGGCACTCCATCTCCCCGTACTTGCGATCAATTTTTTGTTCTGGACCATACCTTCTAGTTACAGAGATAGAGAAAAAGATAGAGATAGAGATGTCAAAGTTACTTTTTCACAAGTTATTTTTTTTATGTTAGTTTTTAAGGTCATTATACTTTAAATACCTCCACCACCCGTTTACTATTCAATGCATCCATCCGCATAACGTTTTGAGTGCATTTGAGATTTTACAAGAAAAAAAAAACCAGATTTCGCTCCAAAAAAAAATGTCGTTTCCCAACAGTATTTTTTTCGTAGAGTTACTTAGTTTGATGAACAGAATGCTTGGTTGGCGGCTTTGCGATGGGTCCGTTTACACCTTGTATACTCGTACGTACCAAGATTAGAAGACAACACTTGCTGGCTTGACACTGTCACGAGATTTCTTTCCTAGTTCATACTTTATGATAGGTGCAGACCCATCATATAGTAATGCGAATGGTAGTATAATGTGTATGTTTATAATAGCAGTATTATAAACATATACATCATACTATCATTTCCGTTTCAAGGTTAGGCAGTGCTATACCCTAATATACCCAAATTTTGTCAGTTATATTTAAGTCCTAGTATCTTTATTTATTTAACACTTCAAGTACAATGTTCAGGGGCGGACTTAATGCCTTAGGCATTTTCTACCAGTCAACCTTTGGGTGATGCAGAGACAAACAGCGGTAGGTGTGTAAGTATAGTCTAGTATCTGTTTATCAAATACAGCAGTTAACTACTTATTTGCCATGAGTATTCAAATTATGGTTCCCAATAAGACATTTAAAAATAAATTGCCCGAAAGTTTCAAGTGGGCAATGGTTGCCCATACTAATGCCTAACGGTCACCAAGACATTTCCGAGAAAAATACCTCCGAAACCGACCCCAAATTCAAACCACAAATAATGATGTACAAAGTAATTACAGACCCCATTTTCTGCGTCCAGTTTCCGTTCACCATATCTCGCTATTACAAATGTCGTCGACCCTAATTTCTTCTAATATGTCCCACAAACTTGTGCTTCTCATACAGCAACTAGAACAAGACATTAATCCAAGACTCACGCCATAAAAACGAGGAAAACCGGGAGAAATAATATGTTATTTTGTGTCCCCTATTTTTGTGAGCGTTAAAATTGTTTGTATGCTGATAGATGAGGTTTGCTGGTTTGGAAGATAAAAAAACAATAACAACATATTAATTTGAATTGCTCAGAAGTGAGTAAACAACCTCTGCCGAGCCTTTTTCGCACAATTTTGGGATCGGCTTAATAGTCTTACTGGATGCAGCTGCATACCAGTATTTTTGCAGTGGTTAAAAAACAAAAACTAACTAACTAAAATATAAACAAAAGTATACGGGGTGAAAGGGACACCGACGCGAAAACGGAAACCACATACTCAGCTGTATACATTTTGATTGTGTAGGTATTGCACTTTTGTAGGAACGGCTGATTTTTTTTTGATAACCGACGATAAATTTCTATGTTCAGAATGATGTACTGAGTATGTGGTATCGTTTCCATTTGCGTCGGTCTCCCTTCCACTCCGTATTATTAACCGTAATTAAGAACAAAAAAAATTAAACAGTTTTTGGAACAATAATAATCATGAAGTAGAAATGAGAAGATAAAGTACTGTGGAGTGAAAGTTTTGTTTGCCAAAAGGTTTACGGTACCCTGAATTGAATACGACATACTAGATGTAGTTGTTTTTTTACATTATGCATTAAATACTGTGAATCAATCACTAGTTAGGAATGATATCGATAACCCAACCATTAAACATTTCAAAATTAAAACCGCACATCGAAAAACAATAACTCTTACCTTCCCTTTACCACAGAGTATCCCAGATAATCACAACACGACCATTCAAAGCATGACGTTTCAACGTAAATTTATTCCCTCGCAATTTCCGTGACGTCACTAGCTGAAACTGAAACGCGTCGGACCAACACTGAACCACAAAATAGATAATTACAGAAAGCCCTCTCCATACAACTACAAGGAACGCACGCACACATAGACACGCTTCACGTACAGCGAGCCCAAGCGTACTCGCGACCGGCATTTGATTGAGATCGCCGTACGTACGCGTCTGTGTGTGCCTGTTTTTGTTCGCTGTATAAAGCCTTCTGAACCTGTCTATTTTGTAACTGAGTTGTGCTACTCGTTACCGTATCGAATATTCGATACCGCCGCCATTCGATTCTAGGAATCGAATCGAAACGATGAATCGTTTTGAGTGAGCAGTAAATGTGTCTATTTGGGAAGTGTGAAATGATTTACGATATTCTGTATGGAGATTGAGGTGGTTGTGTTCTGGACTTCAAAGCTAGGACCGATAGAAATGTTCTATTCAAAGTTGGAGCATTTTGAGGTAAACTGTTCAACTTTACTGTACGGAATCTAACGAGAAAGGGGTTTAAGATACTTAAAGAATTTATTAGAACTTAATATTTACAGAAAAAGACTGATTTATATAAAATAAACTAACTAACTAAAATACAAGTAGTATATTAATAGTAGTATATATTTCGTCATAGCAATAAGTCACAACTTCCGAACAAAACAACAAATCAGAAACGTAAACGAAATAGACACCTACCTTTTTTGTGTGGGAAAAATTCTTATGGATCCGCTTATGGGTGAATGGAGGGTTATGTCAGACACCTACCGATTGAAACCCCGCGGTTCGTACGACTACTATAAGTCCCGGGTCCGGTAGTGACTCGCACATTTGCGCGCACCTCATAGTATTAGGCCTCCATGCTTAGTGGGTCTCATCACTAAGTGCAGGTGATCACACGAGCGCACATACTCCCATTAACGGTGTACATGAAAACGAAATAAGTGATAATGATAGATTCTATTACTATCATCGTCATCTGCTTAGCCTTTTCCCAACTATGTTGGGGTCGGCTTCCAGTCTAACCGGTTGCAGCTTAAAACTAGTATTTTACATGGAGTGACTGCCTATCTAACCTCCGCAACCCAGTTAGTACCCAGGTAATACGATACCCCTTGGTAAGACTGGACATGTTTCGATTACTATACCGTTTTTATTTATTCATTTTATTTTTTCTTTACAATAAATTTTTAAGTTAATTTTATTTCAATTGAGCCTGTGTCCAAAAGATGGCATAGTAGGCTTGCCATTCATAGTTTGTATTGAGCAGAACCCTCTGGGGTTCTGTACATTTTGTACGAAATAAAAGAAAATACAGATATTTTCTTTTATTGCGTCTCATTTACAACTAAGTAAATGTAACCTTAAAACACACGAACACACACACTGTCAAAACAAAAACATAAAATAAGCCAACGGTTTCGATGTTCAGGGTCAAAGTGTTGTATTGTAATATTGTATTGAGTGTCTGAGTTGGTCTGTATGTAGAAAATAAATGATACTAACGGCGAAATTCACCAATCAAACTGAACGCGATCAGCATACCTCTTAGGCTGCTATGGCCTCTTAAGGCAGTAATGTTTTAGTTTTATTTCGAGCGTCATCTGTAGTGGGAAACAGATGACGCTAGACAGCAGTCTAGCGCCATCTCTTTCTCACGCTCAAAACAATGATGAACATTATGCAATTTTTGGATAATTATACTGATCGCCTTCAGTTCATTCGGTGGAATTTGCACTTGGAAGTTTACTAGTGACCTGTCTCTGCTTTGCTTGGTTTTAATGACTAGAAATTAATTAAATGTATTACATACATAACTTTCCGGAGTAACGATGAAAACTGTAACAACAGCGGTTGTAAAATTGAGCAATACGGTTATTCAGGCAGACACGAAAACCAACAAATATATTTCGGAATAAATGTATAAATATGGATAGCTAGAATCCATGACTCTGTATGGCTTTAGGCCAAACTAAACGGCTGGACTTTCACTCTATGTCAGCTCGGTCAAGTATTGGAAGACAGTTATGTATGAGGCTCTACCGGGGAGGTCGGAGGAAATTCAATCGGGGCGATTCACGCTCTTATGTTCATCGATTTAGTCACAAACAGAAGAGAAAATTCGTTTGAGCCATATGCGGTTTAGCTTAGAGAGATACGCAGAGGACTAGCCTATGCATCAACATCACGCCTGTTCTCCGAAAGGTTTAGCAGAGGTGGTGTTATGCTGTTCTAGATTGTAAAACGATCGAATCGAAAATGGTCGCATCGATGCCATAGATACGGCTAACTGGTAACAATATGTCATTGCAGTAAGGGTGATTTTCGTGCTGATAGAGTCTCCACCGATTTTTGTTGTACTTATACACCAAATTCTTGTACAACAATAGAATTAGCTGCAACATAAAAATAAAACGGAACGAAAGTCGAGGCAAAACATTAGTTTAGTTCATAAAGTCGGCAGAAACAACAGTAATATGTACGTTTACCGATGGCGACCTTTTTACCACCTTTTTATAGCATATTACGAATCTACTTGGGACCAAACGAAATGGATATTACTTTGGGGTCCTACGACGTTGTAGAAATATTCGTTCATCTATAATAATTTGCTCTTGGCTTCTGCTTTATCAGCTGAGTAAATGTACTATCAAATCATATAAAGAGAACTTGTAGTAATGTTACCGTACGGTAAAACCGTTACGGACATAATGCAGACCGGTTACGAACACTGGACACCGGACAATGACAGATAGTACATTTTTGGCCAGAATCCAGAGACACATCCACACCTTATCTGTACTAGTTAGACTAACCAACCAACCCTGATCATCTTCACAATAGATCGATAGGAGATTTTAAGCACATGGTTTATTTGTAATTCCAATGACGTGCCACTTATTTTTTAATTTATAATTGTAACCTACTATTTGCATGCCCACGTGACGGTCAAATATGGAGAATCTTATTATAAAAGAACATCTATGTACCTATTACCCGTATTTGCAAAGAAATAAATGATTTGATTTGATCTGGATAAACTCGTGGAAAACGGTATCAACAGGCGATTTTCGAGAATTTAATAACAAGCAGTCTGCCAGAATTATAATAGGCCACTAGACACAACACCCGTCTAGTCGAAGTCTCCCTTTTGCAAATAAGTTGAGGAAATTGACACCATATCACTAAAACATAATCCATTAAACCTTATGACCTAACCAATTGATATCAATAAACCTATTAACTTATCAGTCTATTGAATCTCTTGAAGCCGCTCAGCGGTAACATAGGCGGAAACACCGACACGATCCAGCAAGCGTCACTGGTCACAAATTACGAGATAGTTGCTTGGCTCTCCAATCAGGTCTATTGCCTGCCTTTGTGGCGGGTAGGGGAGCCACACGACTAACTTCGTGGGATATTCTAGTGTCGAAATGATAATGTGGTTGGAAAATATTTGAACATTTGCATGTGGCTGAGATGAGAATGCTAAGGGATATTTGTGTTGTTACGCGAATGGATAAAATAAAGTAGAAATGAATACGTTAGTGGAAGTCTGAAAGTAGCGCCGGTAACTGAAAACTTGTGTGGTAATCGGTTGTCTTGGTATGGGCATGCGATGCGGAGGAATGAGGAAAACGTCGTTAGGAAAGATTTGAGTATGAATGTAGATGGCTATAAAAGTAGAGGAAGACCAAAGAAACGATGTATGAACTGTGTGATGGATGATATGGCAAGCAAGGAGTTGTCTGTTGTGTATGAGATGACGACTAATAGAGAAGCGTGGAAGAAGAAGACCCCAAATAGATTGAGATAAGTGTATAGGATTATTATAATGAAGTAGTTGCAATACTATGGGGATCCGCGGCTAGAATGGAAACCGACCTCAACATATTTGAGAAAAAAAAAGATGAGCTTTTAAAGATTAATATTAGTGAATACTATTATTTAATAAATGGCCATAGCTATTATTACTTTGTTCAAACATACATTACAAAACAACGACTTCCATATATCTTTTGATCTATGGAAATCGTCGTTTTGTCATGTTTATTTATCAATATAGTTTCTGTTTTTTTTTTTTTAATGTAGCCTTATTATCTTCGGTTCAGCTGTCTTTTGTTATGAAGTACGCAGAACTTCTTTAACGTTCACTTACTTGTTGACCTTGAAATATTTCTACACAAGGGATTAGATAGCCAAAATCTTTAGGTTGTTCCCCCAAGATTTCCTTTGTAAATTAATTACGCTTTTGCAGGTCCGTTTGTCAACCACATCTACATAGACATTTTATTTCCATAGAAAACGTAAAATTCCAAATACCAAAAATACCAGGAAAATCCTTAAGGATATGAAAACCTTGTTGCTAAGTCACAACACGGCATTTAGGAAGGCAGGATGCCGTTTAAACCCAATATCTAGATTGAGGCCCAACCTTTCAATAGCGATAGTGTCGGAATTAAAGGCTTTGTTGTACTATAATAATAGGAGCCACAATGGCGTGTAGGCTATTTACGGGTTAAAGCTTATGCCCTCGGCTTCGCCCGCGTAGAGTTAGGTAATTGTTCTACGGGATACGAACTACCCGGCATAAGACGTATCCAATGAGTTAGTCCACTATAATTTTTTTTTGCCCTCACGACGTCTCAGGTGAGCCCGGACATCGCCAAAGGAGTTTGGTCCCCGGAGGCGGGCTGAGCTGGAAGGGTCGCGAACGTCATGCGTAGAAGTTCTCGCGGCTCAAGCGCCTAATCGACTGTCACGGCGATATTTTTTTATTGAATGCAAGCCCCACATAACCAAACCAGACCTCCCCGGACGTTGTGGTATGCGTTAGGCATTTTTCACCGCTTAGTAAAAAAAAAAAGGTTATAAACTATCTGTGTGCCAAATTTCATCCAAATCCGTAGAGTAGTTAGTAACAAACATCTCGGAAATTTTCGCATTTATAATAGTAGTTAGATATTAATTGAGCAGTGTACATGCATTTTTATCAAGGATATGTATGTGTATGTTACCAGAAAAAAACTTGCAGTGTAGGTACATAAAACTAATTTCGATGGCTCTCTTTGAAAAACTTTTTATTTCTTTTTTTTCTGTCCATGGAAACCCATGTAATTAAATTACAAGCAAATGAGACATATAATTATCAGCTTTGAATCACGGCCCAGCATTTTTTCTTTTTAGGCCTCTCGTTTGCTGGAAAATTATAACTATTTTTCAACGGGAAACTTAAATTATTTACAGTTATTTTTGCTTCCAGTTCTTTAAATTTAGGGCTGATGTGGTTCACTGGTAGTAGGTTTTGTTCAGCAAGTCCTGCGATCTTCTACTGCGTCTGTTGCGACACATTTAAGCTATGTGAGACTTTAACGGCTACACATAGTTTATCTAAATTAATTATTTAAACTCCTTATAATGACCTGTAAACACTCGATAAACTAGCTTTTTGTCCTAAAAGCCAACCAATCAAGACACACATTGACGAAGCAATACCACGGAGGGCAGGCGAGGCACACAATGGCCGTGTAATGTGTTAAGCTTGTTACTGACGTGTTAATCAGTGATGTTAGATACTAAGTTAATGCCCGATTACATTGTTAGCACTTGGTCATATCAACGCGTCATATTCACGTATGTAGACGTACGGTGGTGCTCGTTTGGAGCCGCCCAGATCAATCCTCTGGTTAAGCCGCGCTTGCCAAGGTTGATCTGTGGATGCCATGTTTCTTCGGTGCCTCGGAAAGCACATTAAGCCATTGTCCCCGGCTGTCATTTGCAGATCTTTGACAGTCGTTATAGGTAGTTACCATGTGGTATAGTATTACCCAGAAATAACTAGGTTGTGGAGGTCAGATAGGCAGTCGCTCCATGGAAAATACTGGTAATCAGCTGCATCCGGTTAAACTGGAAGCCGACCCCAACATAGTTGGGAAAGGGCTAGGCAGATGATCTTTACTTTTTCGATTATTATCATTGCATGCACCGATATTATTAGCTGGAAGAGCTCATCAAGAAATTTCACCGTATTAAATTCTGCTACATCAACATCCATAATATCCCTTTAAGGATGTCGAATTCATATTCATAGTAGAAACCCACAACTAATCCGATGAGCTCTAGTTCATCAACCTCATAACTAGATAGATAAATAACAGGAAGCTAAGCGAGGACACAATGTTCGAGTAATGTGTTGAGCGAGTTACTGACGTGTTAATTAGATGTTCGATACTAAGTTAATGCCTGATTACATTGTTAGAACTTGGTCATATCTAACGTGAAATATGTAGCCAACAGTGTATCATAAAAAAATATAGTTTCAGTGATAGTGGGTTTTCCCGTCAGAAATAACCCAGCAGCAGCTGAAGTCAGAATTTATGACCGGAAAATGGGGCTGAAAGGAGCCTCTCCGAATTGCGTTAATCTTAATCAAACTACAAATCCAAATGCTCGGCGCACCCTGGACAGCTAGCACTAGGTAACGCAGAGTCTAGCTAACTAATCCTTTCACCACGATGACTCAAATTCAAACTCAAGTCCAACCTCAATGACAGTTATTAGCGCCTTTCTCAACGGCAATTCCATCTACCATCTCTGGTTTATTAATCAACCAACTTTGACCGTATTTTCTATCAATATAGGAGACAAACGATAGAGCTGTCCCGCTCGCCATGAACTGGTCGGAAAAAATCTGAGGCATGATTTCGAGGAGAAGAAGAAGACGGTAAATGGGACTTAAAACTTTCATTATTAATACAGGCGAGATGTTATGCCAAATTATTGTGTTTTTAAGAAAATGTTTGACTCTGTAGAGCAGTCTTTACAAGACTCACTTTAATTAAACTAACTCAAGTGCTATCACAGTCGCTGTATTATACTAGAAGTGCTGTTTTAATTGCACTTTTAATTATACAAGTGCAAAAACAGCGCTTAACGCCTAGCTTAATCATACATTAATCCCTAAAACCCAAGTCGCGGTCTACTTGTCCCAAATATTTAAGTCCGAAGGAGACAGCCCGACCGAGGTACTTTCGCAATTACAATATTAGTATGGTCAATATAGATTCTGAAAATAATTACATCCAACACACCAGACACTACGTCATTATCACTGGTTTAAATGACCGGGGTCACTGTAGAGGAGACGAGACGAGAGCAGAGGAGATGTGTTGTAAACCACCAATAGAATTTCGATATTTACTTTTCTCGTTTTCGCTTAGCTTTAACGGTTGAGCAGACAGGATACGAGAGGTGTTGTTATCGTTTAGGCGTGCGGCTGGCGTTGCACATCTCTTCTCGTCTCAGCTTAGCTCACCTCCGCTCGTCTCCGCTCTGATGGAGTCCGGGCCTAAACACCCTCACTTTGAATAAAGCCTAAAACGCCAATAGTCGACAAGTGACGTCAGATATTGGTTGCTCTTCGACGGCTAGATAAGGCAGCTGTCCCACCGCCACACACCGACGAGGATGCAAAAGTACTAGCTGTTGACTACTTCTGAACGTACTGTGACGTAGAAAATATTGTAGGTCCCATGTCAATAAAAGAGATACCTATCCACATAATAATAATAGTTCTCCGAATAGTAGTAGTTGATAGTAGTATAGTTATATACAAGGTGTAGTTTTACAACCTCGTCAAAATTCAGGAGGTTGTCATAGAAGACGTAAATAATCAATATAAATTACGGTACCTGGTCAATAATAATAAACGCTGCTTTTATTAGATGTTTTAATTTGACACTATTTCAGAATGAAGCCCTTTTCAAAAGAGGAGAATCACCCGTTTATCGAATAAACGTCTGCGTTTGTTTACGTCTGAAAGCGCGGTTATAGGGCTAGTATTAAACGGGCCGCGTTTTAATACGGGTGGTGTAAACTTATCGATTTCCGATATTGAGAAAAAAAATGTAAAAATTACCTACCATTACCATTTTATTATTGATTCGGGTCGAAAATCATAAGCATAGTGACCTCCTTGAATTTGACGAGGATGCAAAGCAACATAGCATAGTTGATCAATGACTGTAAACACTGCCTGCCGGCGAGAACTCTGTCTTACACACAACTGGTTTATATGTAGTTGCTAGCTCTACTCGCTTCTCGCTAATCGCCGGCAGTGGGACATGCCCCTAATCCAGCATGTGGGGAGGCAGTACATACGACGGTATTTTGATGGCCGAAGCAGTGTCGGCTTGTAGCACGAAACAAGTGAGTTGTTACGAGGTTTCTGAGAAAGGATAGACTGGTGTTGGACGGAAATGTAGCTTCGCAGCGGAGGTGGGAGAGTTGGAGATTAATTTATAGAAGACATTTCTACTTTTATGAAAAGCTGCAGTGATCTCACGACGTATGTTTTTTATAAAAAAGACATTCTTCTCTAGAGAGAGATAGATAATTTATGCCCAAATTATTACACAGCTCGTTTACGATGTTTTAGAACCTACGAATGTAAATATATCGGTATTTTTGAGAGGTAAATGGTTACTCAAAATTGTTCCCTATTCAAATCAAATTGGTTTTGTCACAAAAGACATAACTTAATTTCGTAGACAAACGTGGGTGCATAATTGGCCGTACCGTCCTAAATTTAGAATCGTAATTCAATCAACACCATTAAACCAGGAATAATTGATTTTCTATCTATTGGCCTGAAGGCGTTCCCTCGGTGTAAAATCTGGTACAGTACTGCCGACAAGCCAATATTCCCCGCTTTGTACTCTGCGAGGTATTCCCAGAGAACAATGTTCGTGACAATTAGGTAATGTATTGCTCTGAGCGTTAAATTACCTACCCGTATAAATGTAAAAGTGAGTTTGTTCGATTGTGGCGCATACATGCATTAACCGTTGAACGGATTTCAATAAAAGGAGAATGAGCATCTAACTATGGGTATCTGCCCAAGGCCTAATAGCCATAAGATGTACACCAAAAGAAAGGCATACGGATTGACATAGTCAATAATTTTAATCCCGGTAGAACACTTACCAAAGGGTATCATATTACCCAATTACTGAGTCGTGGAGTTCAGATAGGCAGTCGCTCCATGTGAAATACATCATCAGAAATACATACATCAGCTGCATCCGTTAAACTGAAGCCGACCACAACATAGTGGGAAAGGGATATGACGCTGAAGGGAACGTTTCCTTAGAATAATGCCAGACCAACACGCGAGCAAAGCCGCGACCAAAAGCTAGTATCAAAATAATTCGTTTTGAATCAATTTCTGGAATGTTCTATTCAAGACTTTGATATTACTTGAGCAAGTCTGTCAGCTGTCGGGTTAGGGATTTAAATAATGCTTTAAAGGTTAGCGATAATATTATATTAGATTACCACTGTCCAAATGAAAGGCAAATGCCTGTTATTTGTCCAAAGAAAATCAATCATTCCGTGCTTGATCACTGGGTGGAGGCTTTTCCAGAAACTTGATTTAATTGTAAATATAACCTGCGAATAAATTAAATTAATTTTAACGTAAATTGGACTGATGCCTAATTTTGGAACTCTCTCATCCTCTGGTTGTTAGTGTAATCTGGGCCTTAAAGACATAGGTACCTAATGTAATTAAAAGGGTGATGAAATTTGAAACAAACTAAATTAAATTTCAATTTAAAATGTGTTTTTTGGTTTTTCCATCAGAAATATAATTATAATCTCACTCAGTAGCAATCTCGTTTATGACAAAAGGCTTGCCATGGAACTTAAACGTAACTGTCAAAAAGTTGATTTACTCTATTATATAGATCTCTGCACACCTTCGCTTATTACAGGCGTGACGTTATATGCAATTGAAAAGTAAGATAGAACTGTTAATAGTGTCAAAATTTTTAAAAACGTTGCCAATAATAAACTTAATCAAAGGCTCTTGGTTGTGAGTTACCCTTGGCCCAGACTTATTGATTCCAATATAAGATCATCTAGGAGCCTTTACCAAGGTCCTTGCTAATTTAGGTAACAGCATCACGTCTATAATTCTTGAGGGGTTCAGCAGAGGTGTACCTGTATTTTGTAACATCCACAATTCGTCACTTATGTTTAAGTCTCATGTAATAGAAAGAAAGAAAAATATTTATTAGTCTCGCACTGGACAAAACAAAATAGTTAAATTAGCAATAAAACAAGATTTTATAAAAAGTAAACTTAAAAAAAATAAAAAATAAGACTACCTGAATTGGTCCTACATTAAAAAAAAGTCACAGCACTGGTATTGTGATAGGGCCCTAATTGATGCCACATAATATAATAGAGGTCTATGCCCATCAACCGGGCACAAACACAGACTCCCAGCTCCAACTGAAAACTCCCAACTGAAACTGAAATTCCTGATAAAAAAACCCAATTAAACTTTGCACGACTAGAAAATTGAACCCAAGACGTCATGACCATGCAAATTTGCAACGATTTTATAAGAAAGTAAGATATACAGGGTGTAACATAATAAACGCAAGACCTCTCGTGTGGTGTCTGAAACTATGAAACTCGACAACTTTTGTTCTGGCTTTTGAAGTTCGTACCTTTTTTTTTAAATTCTATACATACTGATCAGCTGATCGCGTAAACTATACAAAGTCCTTTTTTTTCGAATTTCAAGATCTCGTAGAACAAAAGTTGTTCAGTTTCATAGTCCGAGAGACGATGCGGGAGGTCTTGCTTTTATTATGTTACACCTTGTATAAACTTTCAGAAAAACAATTTAAATTCGTTACCAAAACTCATTGTAGACAGTTAGACCTTGGCCATGTCTTATCGTTTCCAATATTAGCTTCCAAAATAGATCATATAAGAGCCTTTCCCAAGGTTCTTGCTAATTAAGACAGAGTGCAAAATTGTCGTTCGTAGCGCTTCTACAAGGCGACGTCGCGACGCTTAGTAATTACTTACTGTAAGGATGAATACAATGCGTCATTGTAGGACCTTGGAGATTGGATTCGAAATTACAAATATCTATCTACAGTCAGGTTAATGGGTTCTATTAGATGTGGGACTAAGATCTCAGTCACAATTGCACTAAGAGTTTTTCATTTGCGCGTTCCATGTAATTGTCGTCGTCTACGCATAGACGGCTACAGCGTGTGTTACACCTTAAAAAGCTCGTTCCATTTGCTAAACGTGCTTCGATGGCGCATGCCGTGTACGTAAACATAATGTAGATAGTGTACGTAAAAGCATAATATCTATAACTCAACCGAGCCGAGAACTCTACAAACTCAAAATCCGGACTGCCACTGACTAGCATCGCGCCTTGTAATCCCAAAGGGATAGGCAGTGGTGTACCTAACAAGTACACCCACATTTTGATAGTTATGTTTAAGTCCCATGTAATAGGAGGCGAGCCTGTTGCCATAAAACGGACACAAATCCAGACTCCGTGGATGCTACTGAGAAATTCCTGGTGGAAAAACTCAATAAAATGAGTCCAGGACTTCAAGCTCAGCAGCAGTACTTGCAATTACTAGACCTCCGGCCTGTTTTTTAAACGACAACAGTCAATATTACTACCTTCTTCTCAGGTTCAATATACATTGACCACTGCCTGACCCAGTTGCTCCACATTATCGAACAACAAAAGCCTTTCGAGATATCAGAAGGCATCCCCCTTACATACACAACTTCCTTCCATCCATAGTTCAAAAGACAGGTAGCAAAAAGGTTAGCATGAAAATGCACTTCGGCCGAGCTCCATTCAGCGGAAGATAATAACCGCTCCAATATTATATGCTTTGTCGTCGGTTCTATAATATTGCTATGCAACGTGTGTTTAGGTAGCTGGCTATAAAGCCACTTTAAATATAGTAACTTTCTTACTTATAACAAACAATACAATTCAATATTTCTTACACGAGTTGAATTAAATAGATCTCTTTATATAAGATTTAGACGCTTCATGGTTAGAGGATCAGTCTATTTTTTTGTTCTTGGCTCATTAAAACATCTCCCAAAACTGTTAAATTATTACAAGTTTCTAAAAAAGATCGCGTTGAAAGCCCTCTGAGTACTCACATAAAACATTCGGGTTAAGCAGTAAACCAACCTTAGCGAGTTGGCAAGCTGCGAGTAGACATGTCAAAAAAAAAACACATCCTTACCAATATTATAAACGCGAAAGTATGTATGTATGGATGTTTGTTTGTTACTCTTTCAAGCAAAAACGACTGAACGGATTAGAATAAAACTTGGCATATAGATAGTTCAAAACCTTGATTAACACGTAGGGTACTTTTTATCCCGGTCGCGGTAGTACGATCCCGTGGGACAATAACCGAACTCCACGCGGGAGAAGTCGCGGGTATAAGCTAGTAAAACATAATATTCACATCTCTGTAGCTCTTAGTTGTTTTTCATATCATACCACGTATTAAAATAAATATTTCACTAGCGCGAAATCACAGTTTACTCAAACCTAAACATATAATAACCCAGCATATTTGGTTAACCCCTTGCACAAACGCAAGGGCAAAAAAATAGCCTTTCAAATCGCCTGGGTCAGATACGAGTATTAGTACGTTATCGTACAAAGACACATCGAATGACAGGACCGGTCGTTTTTATTTAGTTTCTTTTCGTTTTTTGCACTATGGTCGTAGTTTATCATTTGCTAATCCAAGTTACTGCTATATGTATAACCCAACAATGCACTTGTAAGCGGGCACGCCCTTTATACCTGGTGGCTTTATTTATGCTTGAGTATATATATATTTTATATGTTAATGTTTTATTTTATTATTGGTGTATGCTCGCTGACATGTCACAAGTATTTAATGCAATTAATTATTTGTTTATAAATGTTACACGCTATTGTATAGAATCTGGTTCTTCTAACCTAACAGACAGATGTGTTGCTGGGCAGTTTGTTCCGCCACTTCTTCTACCCAGCTAAAACGCTATGAAATGGCGAAGGGAAGGCGTTTTGGGAGACTCCCTCTAGTAATCTCGACGTTCGAAAAGTGCGTATTACCAGCCTAATTTGAATAAATTACTTGTGATTTGATTTGATTCGATATTACAAGCTTTGTTGTCGTTTACATAAAGCTGATACAACGTGTCTATCAGTGTTTATGTATCTAGTATGGAGGGCAAACATAAGCTTTTCCAAATATATATTATATATTCCGATAGTATGATCGGCCTTGCACTGCTGTGAGGGTATCAAAAATATTGCAGTAGTCGAAATTATTTGTAGTTTATTATTTTTAAACAAATCTATACAAATAAATAAAATTGAAGTGTCTGATTGTAATTTCACAATAACAGCTTTTAACTGAATGCATAATTATGAAAGTATATACGGTACTTATAACATTTTTTTTTTGTCTGTCTGTATGTCTCGTTGTTCCGGCTCATCTCCGAAACGGCTGAACCGACTTAGACGGAACTTTTATTGGCAGCTGCTGTTAAGCTAGCTGATGTTATAAGGTGTAACTTAGGCTACTTTTTTTTTAAGGATTGAGGTTCGTGCAAAAAAATTAAAACCCTTGAAACAAAACCCGATTCCAATAGGGAAGTACTATTTTTATGATAATTTCACGTGGATGAAGTCGCGGGCAACATCTTCTGGGATTCTATTGGCCTCCTATGTCTGAAAGGCAATGATGTGGCTTTGAGCAAGTACAGTACGAATTGGTGGATGTCACATTTTTCTTCGAATTTTTAATTCCAGGACATGCCAGTTACCTACACTGTTTTGAGAGAAGTGGTGATGACATAAATAACACCAAGTAACATGATTGTCTGAGTTCGAACTCGAACCCATAACAAATGGCCATTTCTGCTACACAGTGTCCTGTAGCAACAAAAAAATATTCTTTAATCATTGCTGTAGCCAAGTTACAAATAAGAATCGACACACCAAACATTAATTAAAGTACCGATACATCACTGCTCTTCTCTTTCTCTCAACAAAAGAACCGATACAATAGAAAGAGAAAAAAAAAAACAATTTAGCAACGTTCAACAAACAGCAATGAATATTGCCGCGATAATTCAAAGTGCCGTAATTTCCGTGCCGTCAGTTTCATGCGACTAGATCTAGGTCCAAACGTATACCAGTCAACCCTGCCGAACGGATTGGAAACGAGCGAGGCAGCCCTCTCACTCTAACAATGTAGAGATAGAAAGAGATCGACGTATAATTGTTGTTGCGTTTGAACGGGAATAGGATGACATCGACTAGCCATTGAGCCCCGGACAAGACTGGATTTGACGTTTTGTGGTTTCAATCGAACGGGCCGGGATGTTTTAATGAGTACGAGGTGCATTGTATTTTTATGCAACGAAACCCATCTACAAACGAACAAAATATTTCAATGATAATAATTTGTTTATTTTTACAATTACATTGTGTACTAACTATACAGACGGAAAAAAAATGACAAAAATATGTACATGTTCAAAAAACAGAAAAGAATTAAAGAGCGTCAATAACGTTTTCTACGTCGCTGTCAAAGTGCCCAGAGGGCTGAAATAGCACGTTAGATGGCAATGCTGATTCTTCAGCCAAGAAATAGACTACCCCTCTGGTTACGAGAAGAGTCGACCAACCGCTTGGTGATGTCCCGGAAAATTAGATGGGCACTCGGACCCCATGGACCCAGTGTTTCAACCCCAAACTGCTTAAAACATAACTACCAAGCCAGTTTTCGTATAAATTATTGGATCTTATAGACGTGATCGAGAATCAACACTAATATTATAAAGCTGAAAAGTTTGTTTGGTTGAACGCGCTAATCTCATTAATTACTACTGCTTCGAAATGAAAAATTATTTTAGTGTTGGATAGCCCATTTATCGAGGAAGGCTATAGGCTATATAACATCACGCTGCGACCAATAAGAGCGGAGCATCAATAAAATATTTTACGCATACGAAGTTGCGCGGATCAGCTAGTTTGTAAATAAAAGCGCTTGGCTGAGCGATGGAAATCAAACAGCCCACTTTTATTGAGGCATTTAAGAATTGAGGCATTAGAGTAAGTGAAAAGTAAGAGTTTCGAATAAGATTTTCTTATTTTTTTCCAAAATTAACACAAAATACGCATTAGAAGAAAATATAAGAAAAAAAATGCCAAAAACTTTTACCTCAACTTCATTAAGCCATTTTCCGAATTTTCCCTTAGGCCCATAATGACATAAAAATAAAAAAGAGAAAGTAGGGTTTCGCCGCTAGGTTTATTAGGGCCCGAGATTTAAGGGCCAGTTAGGGCGCTTGTTATACGGGACCTCTTTCATAGTTCAGATTTGAACGAGTCCTTGGCAGTGATGTGTTTGAGGAGACCTTTGGATAGAGAAACTTGAGGTTATTTCTAGGTAAAAAGAGCTTTTAAAGAAAGACAATACATTTAATGGTAAAAGTACAAATAAAACCCCTTGGAAGTATAAATTAAATTAAAATAAATACAAATACTTATCAAAAGAGCTAAGACAGCACGGTTGGCTGTTGTGTTGCTTGTCGCGGGTTCGATCCCCGCACGGAACAAATATTTGGATGGCCTACTGATAGTTTTTCCGGATTTGGCTGTTTGTGTATGTGAGTTTAAGTGTTTGTAAACGCACATACGATACAGGAGAAATTCCTAGTGTGGGACAACGTTTTTTTTTTTTTAATAAAAAGTAGGTTGGCATAATGTCAGACGGCAACACTAGGATTTTGATCTGTAGCTTAAGATGGCCATACACTAAGCTATTTATGCTATTCCATGCGAGAATCGAACATGTAATCACAATACCAACTGGGCCGTCAAATCAATCCGTATCCCGTTATTTAATTATCACATTTAAATTGGAAACTTGAGCATCCGTTACAGTTGAAATGCACAACAATAGAACTGTGAAGCACAATGCGGTATTGTCTGTTATTTGACACTTTATGTCCTATCCTGGTATTACAATATGACATTGTTAAGGGGCGCTTTGATTCGGTAACACGGGGCGGCAAAAGCAATTATATTGTGAGTGTGTGTGTGTGTGGATATTAGTTCTTGGAAGAACTGCTACGCCTAGCTCGAATTGTGCCGAACGAACTCAAATGACGGTGGAGGACAGGGTTGTGAAAGAGCTTGTGAAAGAGCTTGTGAGAGGCCTGTGTGAACTGAGAAAGTCTGTATTTGGCTAGATAAGAAAATATAAGGTAAACCAAGCGCAGCGTACTTAACGTTAAACTTACCGATCGAATAAGGAACACCACACTGCGCTCTAGAACTCAAATTACTGACGTAGCTCTCGAAGCTGCCAAACTAAAATGGAGCGGGGCAGGCTATGTCTGCCGGATGCAAAGTTGTGGGCCCGTTTATCACAAAACTGTAGCCCTGAGACAGCCAGACGGAGTCACAGCAGACTGAAGAGAAGATGGCGGGACGCCTTGAACAGCTTTCTTTTTAATTGGCGTGAAGAGGCGCAAACTCGATGGTGTGAGACAGTACAAACTTCCAAAAAAAAAAAACTCACTACAATACATAAGTTCATTATTAGGTCTCGTGAACAATACATGGTTTTGAAAGAAAGAAAGAAAAAACGTTTATTGGCACACGCCACAAGTACATAATACAAAATATAAAAAAGAAAATATATAATAAAATTTAAAACTAACCAAGAAATATTGTGTGACTCACGGCTGCGCCAAATAGGCCCAGTTAAATTATACTGTGGGAGATGTAACAGTTATAAAACCAAAAACAAAACAATAATCGTACAGACATAACTAATGAAGTAATGACACAGATTTTGACCATCCAGCACAACGCTCAGTTACTATGCCAAAATCTTGGTAATAAGCCAAGGGATAAGGAAGAAGGTACGACAGTAAATAAATATAATAAATACTTGAACTTTTTCACGAAATAATGCCGGCAAAGTTTCCAACAAGCACCAAATTGGGGGAAGGTTTTCTCAAACAGTGGATACGTCCATTTCGGAACAGTTTTAGTTGTTTCTAAATAGATAAATTGGGCACTAAAAAGTTACACGGCTAACTTTTCAATGTATAGAAGTTTGTTGAAAGCTATTTGTTAGGTACTGATGGTTGCTAAAAGGTATTGTTTAGTAAAATGTGGTAAGTCAAGGTTCAATTAATTTGTTCTTGTTTTCACTGGATAGTATTAGGGATTAGGTATCTGTTTGTATTTATTGTGGTGTATTAGTTGTTGTGGCGCACGGGTCGTGCTTCATCGTTAAGCAGCGCTTGCAAAGGTCGATCCGTGGATGGTGTGACCATTCATTACGTATTCAGTTTTCTCCGTGCCTTGCAAAACCGATAGTCATTTGTAGATCTTTGACCGTCTTTACAGTTAGTCAGTGGCCTTAACGTCTTCTGACATTCAGTCTCACCAAGGGATATCGTATTACCCAATACTTACTGGGTTAGTGACCGCCTATCTATGCAGTCACTCCATGTAATGATATTCAGCTGTGTCCAGTTAGACTGGAAGTCGACGTCAACATGGTAGGGAAAAGGCCAGTCAGATGAGCCAATTATAGTAGTTATGCAGCCGCTTAGGACAAATGCCTTTTCTGAAATTAGGAAGCAGCATTTATCCACAAACACACACACCGTTGTGTGTTGATTTCAGACCATTAAGTCCACGTGCCCCACGTTGTTTCTCCAATTAACATCTATGTGTCTAAGATTACCTAAAATTTTTGTTAGTGAAAAAGTTGCAGCATGTCTCAACTGTTGGTATGGCAGATCTTGGGTTGGCTAAAAACAAAATACTGAATTAATCGATGTCAGATGCGATCATCATCATTATCATAACTTCAGCCTGGAAATGGGTACTGCTGGATATAGATTACCCTCTCCAATCTTCTGCCAGATGGAGTGGTTAAAGCACTTGTGCGTAAGGCACAACCATCAATCGGTTTTTTCTAGGCGACCCATGAACATAAAACCACGGCACTATAATGGCACTGTGCTGAGATATTGGCTGCTGCGCTGCGTGTCGTGGGTTCGATCCCCTCGCGGAACAAATTTTTGCATGACCTACAGATAGTTGTTCCGGGTCTGGCTATTTGCATATGAAAGTTTAAATGTTTGAAAACGCACCCACAAAACCGGTGAAATTTCTAGAGTAGGGCAAAGTACTAAAAAAACGATAAAAGAAAACATGGTCTGTGTTTTCTTAAGTTACATACAATAATACAAATGCAAACAGGTGTAGTACCAACCGCATTAAGAAAAAATCTAAACAATACAACCACAGTACATCATTGCTAAGTACGCCATAAAATATACATTCGGGCCATTCACATTTGTAGTAGGTAAGTGTGCAAGAATTTTAACCAAACCCTGTATACGTACAACCGGGATAACGGTTGTCTTATGTTTACGGCAGTTTCTTTTAAGAAGTTTTTCTGGTAGTGATATCTATGTGCAATTGTGCTTTTGGTCCAAACTACTGGAACAGTTCCGTGGGTGCATACAGACGCGTAAAGTTTGATGGCTTAAAAGATGCAGCGGAAAAGTATTGCGAGGTAGTGGGTTCGCTTTTGTGTTTGAGGTGAATTTGCGTTTCTTAAGTACTGTATACAGGTGTTCCTATAGTTTTTCTAGTTTTGGCACGTCCTATTCAAGGTACAATGCATAAGGTGAGAGTAAACGCAAAAACCGCGGTGGCAAAACCGTCCAATCGCTATGACAGTTACAGTTACCTATAAACCACGTCAAAGGTCCTCTGAAGTGCCACGGCAGGTTTGCCTTTGTATTTAGCATTTCCTCATCCAGAATTTTTAATTGCATGTCATGTCTATTTAGTTAATATAATGAGCGGTATACATAATTTACAAACTAATAATTTATCTATTTGTTGGCGTTTGGTATTTTTATCAATCAATCTTAACATGGTAGTATGAACCGGGGTTGGTGCATGCACACCATAATTGAATAGTCAAACGAACTTACCTGTAAGGGAAGTTTGACTATTTTTTATTTTTTCGACTTTCGGAAAAGTGACGCCGTTAACATACATAAAATCCGAATGAAGATAGTTTACAGAAGCAGTTGGCAACACGGTAAGGTTGCGTTCGGATATAAGTTTTTTTTTCTTTAAACTAATGCGTGACGTCGCAGACTAAAGCCGAGACTACACTTGTTTTCTGAATCATCGAGGACAATGCAACAACAAGTATAATTGTTGAGTATCGTCCTATACTAAAACCATTAACCCCATTTCGGTTCGTAAAAAAACCCGATCTTCGTTCGTCTTTTGTCTGCCCATTCGCTTTTGTTTTATATTTACGAGTAAACCGCTCTTCATCGCCGAAAACAACCAATAAACTACACAGACAGAATTTTCCTCATACGGCGTTATGTTAAAAGTTTTTGCGTATGTTTTTGTCGAAAGCACCGAACCACGAGAGATATATGCCAGTTTTATCATTCCTTTACCTGAAGATGACCACGGAGGACGCAAAAAAAAACCTTATTTTGGTCGGAATTAAGTTACCAAAGTTGGTCGGGAAACTTCGTGGAACCTTATTAGGGGACCAGAACTTATGACGCACATATTTATTCAATGTTATTTAATAACTTTGCAACTTTCTAATATCACATATTCTTGGAGAAAATATTATCTCCAAACAAAATATTTTTTTCGTCTCTCTCCAAAGTCGCGTAATATGTTCTAGACTTAGATTACGTTATGAAGGATTACTAAGTGCTCTCAGGAATTTCTTTGATGAATATTTGGTTACTTCTTCTGATGGGAATTCTTGGTAATAATATTGTAGATGAACGATATAATCATTAGACTTTTGTTTTGGCCAGTTTTTGGAAGAATCCGTGTGAAAAAGTTAGAACTTTGACCTCCAATATCTCCGTAATGACTCGTGGAAGTAGTTATGGTGATATTGGAGGCCATAGTCAACATTCAAAAACAAAAAAATATCGCAATGATGAGAAAAACACGTCCTAAAACCTTTATACATACCTAGCTATACTAACCAAAATCATAAAATTAACCTGCTCACCCAAAAAACCTCACATATCTCTATCAAAGTACTAGGGCTTCAGACAGCTCCTATAATATCTACCATCAAGTTAAAATGAACGCTTCCCTCCGCACTACATCTTGAGTATATCACAATCCTAAAAGACGTTTGATACGGTAAAATATTGAAAAACTTTCTGATTATTTTTGTGGAAGCTGTCTCTTCTGAGTAGATTCAACTGAGAGGGCAGAATTTTATTAGCCCAGCTATGTCAACAACCAGCAAACAGTTTTAGTGGTGTAAGTTCAGTTAAATCGAGTAAAGGAACTAAGTTATTTTGAGAAGTTCTGATGAACCACGTATTTTTGCGATCTTTGAATTCTGGTGGAGTCAACATAAAATGAAGTATTTTTTCACGTATTCACGGTCACATTTTTTCATTGGACTATAAAACGTAATATGATGGTTCTTAAAATAGTGTTGAACTACACGATGACTGATAAATGCGACATACGTGCCGTCTGTGAGGACAGGCTTACTCAATAATGCAAAGACTCTTTCTTCAAAAACCCTTCCAAAAATTTGAAAATATTTTATCTTAAAAAAAAGCCATGACCTCGGAGATCAGTTGGCTGGTGTCCGCTATCTAATTTTAAAATAAATAATATGGACTGGTAAAATCCCTTTAAAGATCTGCTTACAGGAATAACTATCATTTAATTTACCGAACTCTCTACTAGCAAACTTCACTTCCCCTTACCTAACGCAATCAACCACCAACTGCCCCAATTGCCCAAACTCTCAAACAACAACCCCCAAGTTCCTTATAATCACTCTTTTCCACTTTCATGCCTTTAGAATTCCCATCTGATATATAGTCGTTCTAATTCGGACGCTTGGCAACACTCCAGGCCGCTATACCTACGTTTAACGTACCACCGCAAACTTTAATATTTGTCACTGGAAGATATATTTAAGTTTATGGTGGATTTATTAAGCAAGGAGGTTGGATACGGTGATTTTGTTTTTCTATGGTTGGTTAACTGGTGGTGGGGTTATGTTAGTAAACAAAATCATCATCTGCCTCATCTTGAGCTAACTATGTTGGGGTCGGCCTCCAGTCAAACCGGATGCAGCTGAATGCCGGTATTTTGCCTGCTGACCTGCTGCCTATCTGACCTCCACTACCCAGTAAGGTAATCGAAACCCCTTGGTAAGCCTGGCTGCCAGATTTTCGGACTTGAAAGTAACCCTCTCGTGAGGCTGTCATTATTTAGCCGCGAGTCCCTTCGTAAACAGGTATTAACAGATATTAGTAGATATGAGTGTAAACTGATGTCTTTTTCTATGAAAGAACTGCACGCACCAACAGTTTATTTTATTTCTGACAGCAGCAAGCCAACAACAAACTTATCGTGAGGAGTATAAATATCACTGCGATTTGATAGATTTATCAGTGGCAGCAATCCAAAAGAAACCTTATTTTATCGAAAATAAAGATTGTTGTAAACTAGTCCTCTATGTTTAAACATGCAACAAGACCAAAACATTAATAAAGAAGAAAGAAAAGACTTCATACACTTACCACCATACTGATTACTACTGCCTATCAGAGTTGTGGCTGTGTTCCCCTTTGTAGTTTGTAAGAGCACATGAGACTTTCAGCTGGGCTCCTTAGGTCAGTAACCCCTTACGCAAGTTTATTTTACTGGTAACCAGTCTCCATTACTAGGCCATCACGGTCGGTTGGCCAAAACTAATAAAAATACCATTTAGTTAATGGACCCAGTAGATACTAAGTAATTTGAATGCTGGTACGACGAAAGCCATAAAACAAAGGTTCCTTGTTGTGTTCTACTTTTCAACGATTCAGATACTCAGCGTTTATTCATTTGACCTTGAGTCTGAGAAACGAAAGGAAATGACGATCGCTCTAAAAATATCGCAGAATAAAACCTGAGGGATTAGACACAGATATGTTCCATCAGCGATAAAAATGATAAAAATTTCAAAAATATATTTCTTGACATAGAAAAATAACCGTAATTGGTAATCGGTTTTCGTGATATGGACACGTGATGCGGAGTAATGAGGAAAATGTTATGATGAAAGTTTTGAGTATTAATGTGGTTGGTAGAGGAAGACCAAAGAAGCGATGGATGGACTGTGTGAAGGATGATATGGCTAGAAAGGAGGTAACCGCTGGGATGACGAGTGATAGAGAAGTATGGAAGAAGAAGACATGCTGCGCCGATCCCAAATAAATAGATTGAGATATGGGCAAGAGAATGATGATAGAAAAATAACCGAAAAGCTTACGGGAATGCTGTTGAAAGTCATTGAAGAAATATGAAACGCTATGAAGGCGATTGCCGTTTGGTCTAACTCCTCTGCATAAAAACATACCTAACACAAGAGGGCAGCCAATACTCAGCAATAGATGGAAGAAGGCAGACAACGAAGTTGAACTGTGTCAATGATGTTGATAAAAGAAGAATTCAGAATACAAGTTTTTTTATGTCCATAATATTGTTTCCAGTATTATTGTTTTGTTGGCTGCTTCGTTTGGTTAGTGCTCGCAATCGCGACTGCTGAGGATGCCTTGGTTTGATTCCTGGGTTGGGGAAATTGTTATTGGGCTTTTCCATTAGGAATTTCTTAGCAGCAGCCACGGAGTCTGGATTTGTGCCCGGTTGATTACATTCGGCGCGCCCCCTACATGGGCCTTTAATGTTACATGGGGCTTAAACATAACTGGTGAAATGTGTGTGTACTAATAGGTACACCTCTGCTTAACTCTTCGGGGATTACAATATAGTTTCGTTTTTAATCTAATAGGTCGTGAACCAATGTCGCCTTGGCAACAATCCGAGGAAGTATAACACCATATTCATCTGTGTTACATATATTTTATTACACGTGTTCGCCCCACGAGTGGCTATTGTTGAATCCGTGACAAATCGCACGTGTTATTTCGTTTGTTCTGACGGCTTTCGGCCAAAAAAACTGAGATATATTCGACACTATTCATAATAGTGACGCAGAAATCCGGCGTCCGTGTAAAGGCTCGTTTGGACGAGGGGAGTTACTTGCTTGAGAATGTCTGTCCACGCAAGTGTAGTAGGCGATTTTTTTTAGACTCTTTTGTTTACACGCAAACGGTAGACTCACCTAAACTAAACTTGTCATCTGAGGTACCACAGACCATTTTCAAGGGCGAATTTAAACAATTAAACCGAACGCGATTAGCATATTTAAATCACGTTTAAAAACTGTCAGTTTCAATATTAAACTACAAGAATGTCACTGTCAACTTTTGCATTGGATGGATGGTATTTTTTTAAAGTTGTCTTTTTAAATTGTCATACAATTTTTACCCTTCTCGCAATAAATCTCCCCGAGTCGAATAACTGCCCGCATGTAAAGGAACCTTCATGTTACGTAACAGAAATGCCCACGAAACAGTTTCAAATAAAAAATAAAGGAATCTTTTTATTATTTCATATTATCTTTTGTTTTTAGTGGCCGTTTGTGGCCGGGCAATAAATAGTGTAGCGCCTTTGAAGATATGTTTTACTTACAGTTTTGCGGTTGTTTTTCTTTATTTAGAGTTTTATTGCTCACTGGCACAAAACAGTAGTTCGTCCAATTCAGCTATTTATAGATGAAGAAGATGTTCACTATTCTGTCGGCGTATGTGTTCTTTGGAAATAATTTCCGAAAAGTAAAGACGCTTTATAATACCAGTCAAGTTAAAACCAATTCCCTTCATTTCACCAAAAACAAAATCTTTGCAAAAGATCTCTAAGTAAAATAAGATAATCTACATCTCTCTAATGCAACCTTTAATCATCTAGCTTTACACGAAATAAAAAAGATTTAATCTAAAAGTCAGTAAATAGGTTGGAATATTCTATGCACTCGTACGATTTAGTGAGTAAGACGGCTTTTATCCGTTTTTAGGGTTTCGTTACCACAATGGAACCCATATAGATTCGTTCTGTCCGTCTGTCTGTTCGTTCGTATGTCACAGACATTTTACTCACAGACTGTTGGCACCATTCAGTTGAAATTTGGAGAGCACGTGTCTTCCATGAACTGCTACACAAAATTGAATCGAGGTGATATTACGAATAAAAAATGAGGTGGCCCCTTTATATATGTAACTGAAAGTTAAAATCAAAATGTCTACATATGTACTCGTACATAACTGTGTGATTCCTTAAATACTTTTTTCAAAGATAACAATCTTATTCCTTAGCTAATTGACCAACAACTTGAACTGCCCAAATAAGCACCTCAACCAACTGTCAAAATATCAAGGTTGTATGAAATGTTTCATATTTTAATATCAATTAATTTTGCTGACTGTACAGTCCTAAGTTAATCTAGGCTTATTTTAGAGTTTTCCAAATAATTCATTCTATTCTGTTGTACACATTCTTAGTTAGGTCCGCCTTTAAGCATTAGCTGTTATATTGTAACCTATCTACATATGTGTACATTAAAGAATAAGAATACATAAAAATTAGTGTTAAGGCCAGCTTCCCCTACCCACACAATTAAAACCCCAACTTTACAGACCCGCAACAAATTAACAAGTGAAAGAATTTTTGTCACACAAGTGGTACAAGAAGCTCGCTCAGTTACCCTTTGTGTGAGAGTCTGCGACATGACAGTGACAAGTAGACTCGACTTGATAACACTGTACCACACTACAACGTTTTGGTTGTCTCGCGGGCTGTTCGTGTAATAAAGGGTTGGTGGGTAGCTGTGTTTATATTTTGGTTAGATTATGAAGCAATGACATGTGTAAGGTCTACTTTAGTGACAAAGTAATGATTTAGAATTTTGTTGTTGTTGGCTTTTTGAGTAGGATGAGGAAAAGGATGAATGGCGATAATCACAGCTAGAAAGAAGATGGTTACTGAGATGCCGGAACACATTCTGCGCTGACCTCAGTTAAACTGGTAAAATTAACTAACACTACAACATTTTGGTCGTCTCGCGGGCTGTTCGTTCCGTAATGAAAGGTTCCTTGTGTTCATATTTTGGTTAGATTATGAAGGAATGTCAAGTTTCAGGGTTTTGTGGAACGTTATGGGGACAGTTATAGGTTGGTTTTGTGATGACAAGCGTAAACTTTGGGTTCGATCTCGAAATAGATTAAATTGGTAACGTTCAAGGAAGGAGGTTTGATGTTAAAAGTAGTTCTAGGTGTCATAAGTCATAAAACATCTTGAACTATGTGTCTAATCATTTACTCGTATTTAGTGGTTTTGCCAAAGGCACAGGAACTAGGAAATTGGCAGAAACAAAGAGAGGCTTAAACCTAGCAGTGGGTGAAGTCAAACTGGAATGATGATGAATGGATATCGTGTTACCTAGTAATAGGGTTATATATGTCAGATAGGCGGTATTCAGCTGAATCCAGTTAGCCTGGAAACCGACCCCAACATAGTTGAAACAGGGCTAGGTAAATTATGATGAGCGGAATACCAGGCAACGGTAATGTAGTACATCACGATTGACAAAATGATAAATGATGTTTATTTTTGCAAATAGGTTTTTAAAAACACTTTGATACGTCATTATTATAAACTCAAACTCAAAGCATTTATTTCAATGAAACCATTACAGGCACTTTTGAATGTCAAAACACAAAAAATAAACTAAGCTACAGTCCCTGTCACAGGGCATAATAACTTGTGAAAGTACTGTAGTTGCCCATTCGAAAGCGTAGATCTCTATGGAGAAGAATGGGCAAGAAACTCCATGGACACTCTTTTAAATCATTATGTTGTTACAAAGTCTCGGTTACATCATTCATGTCGAGATTAAACATACATGTGAGAACGATGTATAAAGACGTGCGAGTAAGAGCGTCCAGAATAAAAACATAAAAATAACAATTCAAAAATACAATAATCCATGGCAGCTGCGAGATGACCAGTCACAACTGGCAGCGCCCGTTCACGAACATGACGCATTGATCAGCCATCACCACCATATAAAACTGTATGTGGCCGTTATTCCATACCATTACTACTCTGAGAAGAAACAGCCGGAAAAACTCAGAAATCATAGTCTCTTTTAAGGTTTAGACATAATCTTGGTCAACCCACATGAGGACTATGCAGATGACTGTAAACAACCACCACAGTCCATGCACTCACATAAACCATTTCCAAAGTAGCTGCTACTATGCATTAGGTGAATGGTGAAAATACACGAACAACGCGTCAAAGGAAACTGTTGCTAGCTTATGCACTTTCCGTTAACACCGCTTGGAGTTTACTTAGTCCGTGAAACACCGTACCTTACTTGACGTCATTAACTTACGCGTCGCTGGACTTTAAATGGACTTAAAACGACCACTTTTGACGGTGGGAAAAGGCTTGTTAATAATAAATAGGTGCCAGTGATATGGCTACTTCTTCTTCTTTGAGTGAACTGCCTCTCAAAGAGTTAGGGCTCATTTACGGAGACGCGGCGAATCGGGAGGCGCGTTGCGCGGCGCTTCCCGCTTTCAATTCAAACATATGGTGATGTATAGGAGCATTTACGGAAACGTAGCACGTTGAGAGGTGCCCGCCGCGTCGCCCGCCGCGGGCAACGCGGCGGTGGACGCGCATACACAGATTCATAAGTTTGCGATCAGGTTGAAATATTTTTTATTAGGGTATGTTGTTATAATTTCTTCTTCTTTTTAGATTCTTTACTTAAAAATAAAGAATTAAAATAATAGAAAATAAAACAATAAAACAAATTCAAACTGATCGCAAACTTTTTTTGATTTGTGTATGCGCGTCCACCGCCACGTTGCCCGCGGCGGGGGACGCGGCGGGCACCGCCGCATATATTCATAAATGAGCCATTAGGCCCTCAAACTTAAGCTCATTGAAACTTACAGAATTTTAAGAAATGAAGCCTTCAAGATTTTACACACTGAATACCTTAAAAAATTTGCTAAAAAACTTAAGCTATGGAAAAAGCCTTCGAAGCAATCTTTAATACAAGCTGTAAAAGTATGGAATAGGCTCCTGAAAAATGTTATGATGATTTCTACACTGAACTGCTTTAAGAATCAACTAGATGGATTAAATATCTCCAAGTTATTTGAAACATGCGCATAAGCTTGTCTGTTTCGTTAGTTTAGTGGTCCTGGTTTTCAGTCAAACTTTGCCTGAAAGTGTTATTAGGTTTTAACATCAGGAATTTCACAGCAGCAGCCACGGTGTTTGGATTTGTGCCCGGTTGATGGCAATAGGCTCGCCCTCTACTACATGGAACATAAACATAACTGACAAAATGTGGGTAAACTTGGGTGCATCTCTGACGACCCATTCCAGAATTATGGGCGTGATGCTATCTCGTGCATCAGCTAATTAGTAGCTAGTGTATCTTACCAGTAGCATATCAATAGTCGTATTTGGCACATCAAATGGTTTCGTTATATAGTGTTATGTTCTATTGGATTAAGTGCTTGCCTTAGGGGTCAAATTAGGGGTTAATAGATACTAGCCTAAGATGGCTGGTATTCTAGACAGGGATGTAATAATAATATGTCACTGTACTTGCAACAACAACATAATCAGCCTATTGTGTATTAGTGCCGGCTGCTGGTATATAGACCTCCTCTGTGTGGGAGTGGGCCATAATTCACCAAGAGGGCCCCGTATAGGTTGGTAGATGTCTTCGGATTTTTGTTTTTTTTTTTTTTATGGGACATACCAGTTTACTTAGGGTGGATCCACACAGCGGCGGATTCGCAACAAAGCCGGCTGAGGCACTGGCGGTGCTGAGGTGCTGAGCGGTGCTGAGCGGTGCTGAGCGGTGCTGAGGCACTGGCGTATTTCTTCCTTCTAATGTTTTTAGTTGTGGTAAGTGTGCAGATTCATCTTGTATCATTTGAAACAATCTAGTGTTACGTAGAACTCCACCATCAGATATGAGCTCTTGGCAACCGATATCTACGTATAAAAAGTTATAATTCGCATCAACCACGGCAAGCAAAACAAGACTGAAATATGACTTGTACGATTTACAGCCGCGCTTGCCGCGTCTGCCGGCGGCAATCGTAATGGTGGATCCACACAGCCCGGCACTGCCGACGGCATTTATTCCTATTTTTTCCTATATTTTCCTTCAACTTTTTAATAGGACTGGTGATGAAATGAAGTATATAAAGTTAGGTTACAGTTTTAGAAGTCATGGCTTAATAATAACAGCCGCTCGGATCAATCTTCAGGTTAAGCAACGCTTGCCTAGTTTGGTCTGTGGATGGGTGACCACCCATTACATACCGAGTTTCCTTCGTGCCACGGAAAGCATGTTAATCCGTTGGTGCCGGCTGTCAATTGTAGATCTATGACAGTCGTTATAGTAAGTCAGTGGCCCAAAAGTCTGGCAATCAGTCTTACCAAGGGGTATCGTATACCCAGTACGAGTACCATTGCACTGTATTTACTTTAAAGTGCACCATGTAATATAACCTTGTCTTTGTGCAATAGTGTACCTCGATAGACTGCTCGAAATGTGTAATAAACAAAAATAAAAATAAAATCTAGAAAAACGTATCTTATAAAAGTCACCTCTCAGTTCAGCTATATAGAATCCGTTTTTCCAACCCTACACACTGTCCAACTAACGCTATCAAAGAAAATCAACTGTTTATTACGGCCACTCTTTACTTAACCCCGGACCTGTGTTACATGCTCCAACGTCCTACGTCAAGGCACAATATGAACAAGTACAGAAGACCAGCTTCATATAAAGAATGACAAACACACGCGCACAAAGACTAGGTACCTCAATCTCAAACAAATGACAGTCGTGAGTGCACCTTCACTCACTATACATATTACGTGTTACGTATACCTTTGCCCTTACCAAAGCGAACGCTAGCACGAATACGAGATCGTCGCGTTCATATGTCACTGATTAGATCGAAAAACCAAAAGGCGCCGAACAAGATGAATTCATTGGCCTCGCGTTCTCTATGACGGTCACTTTGGTTCCACCTCTTGCATGACGGACGAGCGACGAATAAGACCTGCGACTTGACTTGAGCTAAGTGACACGTTATTTTCCGTAGTAGCTTTGGCAACTTGCGCACTGTTTAAGCGGTTAGAACATAGCCGTCGGTACCGCGATCTCACACAAATATCAGTTGCACGTACGTGCTTAAATTTTGACTCGTTTTGTCGATCTGACCTTCTGTGTTTCTGTTTACATAGTGGTCAAGGCGGACTGCTAAATATTTGTTCACTGCCGACTTGTTTTCGTACTAATACCTGTACGATGTAGAATTAGTAACGGCTGTTTGGTCAATGGGTGTTAAAGGGACGATGTGTGCGTGTGTTTGTATGTCGTGTAAGGGTGAGTTATGAATTATGTATTTGGAAGAAAGCTTCGTAGTACCTATGTCACATGTTTACTGTAAGTTGTTCTTTTTTACGCAAGGCAAATTGGTTGTTTTAGCATGAACGGAGAAAAAAAACAAACGAGTTTCCAGCAGTGTTTTTAGACTGTTGCCAACTGATATTTCGCTGAACCTTAACCTGTCTGGCAAAAAGGGTAACGACAAAAAAATAAAAAGACTTTTTAAAGACACCTCTAAAAAGCTCACGTTTTTAGACAACTTGTCAACATAAGCCTACCTTCGTTACTTGTAAATATAGTTTGCAGGACAATCCTGCCTCTTTGTATTTTCATGAAACAATAACCCTACCCTAAAATTTGGCCAATAAAATTGAATAGAATGAGCGTAGCGGAGCGGGACTCTTCTCCCTTCTCCGCTCCAGTGGGCAGGCAGCTTGAGGTCTGGACTCCACCAAAACAGAAACAAGTGGAGATGTGCGAACCAGAGAGGAGAGGAGATGCGAGAAGGCTAGGGTGTATCACTAAAGCTGTGCGGAGATGACGATGAGATGATGATGAGATGGCGGCACGCATCTCACGTTTCACGTAAACAATTCCGAGACATCTTATCTCATCTCTGCTCAACCGTTTCCACTAAAGCTAAGCGGAAACGAGAAGTGGAATTAACGAAATTCTATTGGTGGTTTACAACACATCTCCTTTCCACTTCGTTGTAGTCCCTTATGCCCCGTTCACGACCTCAGCCGACGCTACTTACGTTAAACCACAAACGCGCGAGTCACTTGTTTCGCTTGAGTACCGTCGTTCTGCAAGACGCGTTGCGGTGACTAGAGACATGCTCTTAACAACTTTCACTTGTGTTTGCCGCAGTTGTCGTCGCAACACGCGCGTTGCTCAAGCCCGAAGCTCGTGGCCAAATGGTTAAACACACAACCTCAAAGACAAAACGAGGACACAAGGTAGTACATTTACTAGCAAAGAAGGTGTTATAATTGTAATCCACCATAAAGTTAGGGTCGTAAACAGGTTGACAGTGTTGCTGATGTCAAGTGCCTCCGCCTAATTAAATTCCTAAATACTTACTAAGTTGTGCCATACCTAAAACCAAAGGTTATTCGCAAAAGTATGTATGCCAGCTATACTTAGTGGCGGATATAGGTTCCGACAAATATCTGTACTAAAACAATCAGTGAATTTAAAAAATCTCGTAAATAATTATAGCCCGTTACAATAATATTAGGAAAGTAGTCAATAAACATCACAAAATAAAATATTTATTGCCTTTTTCTTCGAAAAGTGTTATTCTTTTTGGATGAATCAATCCACTGCTTGGTGTAAGTCGTATCCTTCTTATGCTAATCCTCGAAAAGGTCTTTGTTTCATGAAAAAAGACGGACATTTTATCCATGACAATATTTTCTAAATATAGGCAGCCAATGACAAGAAATAGTGGGATTATGTTGCCCGATGTGGATCACCAACACGCTGCTTTGTTCACCAGCGATCATGACCATGACTTGTCGCTTGACCGACCACTATCTTGGACAAAAGCTGGTCTCACAGCGGTCGTACGTCAGAGCAGACTTCTTGGTCAGAGCTTTGACTGCCAATATTGAGGCAAGTCTTAGTGTCCAAGGCCTTGTTCACTACATCGGGCCAACCGTGTATTGATAAGTAGTATGCTCAAATCAGTTCTTTAATATATTCTCTCTGCAGTCGTTGTCGCAAGACGCATGTTGTTCGAACTCGTGGCCAAGGGGTAATAATGTAAAAGTTACGATCATAAACAGCAAGACTTTATTGATACATTAATTTCTTTATGGAGTTGTAAAAAGTATTATGTCAAGTAAAAGCGCCTCGATAGTTCAGGTTTTATGTTAAAACAACAAAATTATGTTAAGTATGTAGTAACTTGAACATCGAATAATTTCATTTACGTGGGTTTTATAAAGGATCCTACAATACGGTTAAATGGATCGTTTGTAAAAATAAAAGCTTAATAGAGCTTTTTGCGTTATTATTTTTATAACGCAATATCTGTTATGTAATTTAAAAATCCATAATTTACGAAATGTTATTCATAAGTAGACAAAACAAAATTTGAATATTCAGCTTTTTGAGAGCTACCTTTTTAGTGTTTTGTTTTTCATTTGTCGTTTACTCGTAGTAGGTAATCGCATTAAGGAGCTTTATGTCTGCTACCAAGCTAGGCAAGACCTACATAAATGCCTTAATATTATTATACTGTTGGAATTCCGACTCTCGGTTTTGGGCCGAGCATTGAAAATCCAGAAGTGTGCTTTAATTCAGGGATAAATATTTCTATCACTGTATAATTATTATTCTTCTTCTTTATCGTGAGGTTAGTGCCTAGCCTGGTGTGAGAGTTTTTATGCCGCCCATGGGCCACTGACTTGGCTTAACATGCCGTCGAGAAATATCCCTCAGGTGTGCTGGTTTCCACACGATGTTTTCGTTCTCCGAAACAATTGATAATTATATATAGATACAATACGCACATGATTCCGAAAAATCAGAGACGCGTGTCTTGGGTTCAAACTCGAGACCTATGACTTGGCAGACCAATGGTTCGCCGCAAAGAAGATTGGCCATTCAGTTTCAGACAATCAGTCCTCTATCTTCAAAACATCTCGAAGCATGACCACGTTTATTATTTCTTTAGCAACAAAAATCAGCCACTATATATATTTACACATCATACCCAGAATCATAAATGAGAAAATATTGTATCACAACCAACAAACATGTCCTATAAATGCTAGATCATAATCATAAAGAAGACCTCGTAATTTAGAGGCCTATTGTCCCTTAACACTAGTGAATCCCTTAAACAAAAGCGGTCTGTTAAATTTTCAACGCTCGGCTAACAGCCGAGAGCTGATATTCCAACAAAGCGTTAGTATTTAGGCGTCTTTTTGTGTCAGTGAAAACCAGCATAGGTCCTCCTAATATTTGCTTTGCTTACCGCCACTATATTTGCCCTGCCTCCTCTAATATGGGCTCAGGTCAAAGAATATTGTATTCCACCCGCATTTTGCTGAGCCATCGCAATATAGTGAAGTGGTCAAGTGTGTGTCGGCCACTTGTTTAGGGTTTTGTTGTAAAATTCATTAATTCACTAAGTATGTTTAACTGAAAGAGAACTTCATAATATTGTTCATTGTTTTGTTAATATTAAGTACAACATTACTTAATATTATGAAAATCTACGAACAATTAATAACGTTATTATCAATTTTAATTCAAAAGTTTCTTTGAAATAAAGCGGCAATACATACTCTTGGGGAAACTGATATAAATCTTCTAATTTTACTATAATTATAAAAAAAATAACAGCCAAAGCTGTGCGTTCGTAGTGAGAAATTTATGCACTCAAATAATTAGCAATTCAGACTTAGCAAAACTAAATAGCTCTACTAAATCCACAATTTGCCACGGAATCCAAAAAACAGGGGTAAATATGACATCAGGGGATGATAAACTGCCTTGTATCATTCTCGCCCCGATGATTTCTATATAAAACCCGCATGAACCCTCGACGGGGCGTTAAAAGAACGTGACACGGAGCTTTTGAATAAAAAATTAGATGTCTCTTTAGAATATCCCCTTTAATATAAAATAATAACTGTTGAGACTTTCATCTCTTTGATAAGGTTTAGATGTGTTTTCGTCAAACTTATTTCTTGAAGCTAAAGATGTAATTTAGGTTACACGTGATACCTATCACCTTGGGTTTTTTGAAATATTACTATTTTATTGTCAGGTAATAAAATTCTTCAGACTTGTTCACGTAAATATAAAACGAAAAAGAGCTGTTTCAGAGGTGCTTAGCAAAAAAAATGCCTAATTTCAAACTTCAGAAGAATACCAGTAAACTATAAAAGAACAAAACACTACAACGAAAAAGAAAATAAATAATTCCAGATGATATGAATGTTCTCGTATTAAAATTATTGTATTACTAGCTTCGCCCGCGTGGAGTTCGGTTATTGTCCCACGTAAAAAGTAGCCTATGTATTAATCCAGGTTATTAACTATCTGTATGCCAAGTTTCATCCAAATCCGTTCAGTAGTTTTTGCGTGAAAGAGTAACAAACATCCATACAAACGCGAAAGTTTGTATGTATGGAACATACAACCTTTCGCGTTTATAATATTAGTAAGGATATGAGCCTTCTTGTTTTTTGATGAAGTTCCAATTCCAATGGCATAACGGTGAAGACTGACCACAGCGTAATTACTGGTTTTTACGTAAATCTATGGAAACACATCTGTATCTAGATAATTCAAAAGCGTTTTGATAGTTACCGACGCTCTCTATTACAGGGGACTTATAGATAACTGGCGAAATATGTGTGGACTATTAGTAACACTTCTGCCTAATCCTTCCGGGATTCAGGCATGGGGTTATATTATATTATTAACCACCTGGAACAAAGATATAAAGAAAAATAACAAAACATATACGTCTCGTAGAATAATGTTAAGCTTGGGTGTGGACTGTAAGGACGAGTGCAAGTGACATGTGACAAGATGGTTTGCCACGCTCAAGTAATATTGTGAACTTGTGGTTACTTCAGTTAACTGTGGGTAAATAAAATGTTAAATAATGTGGAATCTTTTGTCATGTTGTGATCTTTGAAGATAAAACTATAGTTTTTTGTTTCTTTCTATCATTTACTTGTACTTTGGTGTCGGTCTAGTAGATACAATTGTTGTGTTCAATCCGGAAATAATCATTCAAATGTTGCGTTCAAGTTCATTGAGCACCGAAAAATCTTAATTATTTTTAGCCTACGTTCGATTTTTTCTGTTTTCTTTTTTTTTGTCGTGGTCTAAATTTTAAATTCTTGGCGACAAAACAAGCGTTGAGAAGAGCGCATTTCTAGTGTTTTAAAAAGTTTAGTGCAATGTTCAATTTTCAAATCTTGGAAATCTGAGTGTTGAAATTAAATGCTCAAGAGCGTAAGTAAGATTCTTCTATAACCTTTGGCCACCCAATGCTAAATCTTCTATGTGAGTCTCTTCCAAATCTCTCCACTTTTGGCGGTTTTATATCACGGCAATCCAGTTTCTTCCACCCTCTCTAACGATATCGTCTGTCCATCTAGTTTGTTGTCTCCCTACATTCCTTCGTCCCGTCCGTAGTCCTCTCCACTCCAGCAATTTCTTCCTGCATCTTTCATCCAGTCTACGGCATATATGGTCCTAGATGGCTAAGTAAGATTAAGAGATTGATTAGTTATTGGCCTTTTAATTTATTAAAAACTTGACGATAACAGTAAGTATAAACACACACGAAAACCACAAATAAATCACTCCAAAGAACTTTCGCGAACATTAATCATATTGGGCTAATCTTTAACAGCTGTACGGCCCAAAAAACTAACACCATATCGGCCTTTCCTCTTGACCATGAGTTAAAGTATCGGTAACTATCTGGTCGGCACCATTCCCCTTAAGCCTCGTGTCCTCGGTAAAAAAATATATCGCTTACAAGATACGAGATTGCTAGGTTCCGAGTCTTGCCGCTTGGCAGCGAAATGGTGTTCTGTTTTTTTGTAAACGGGATTTGTTTGTTACCATACCTGCAGTGGTCTTGTGTTTGTTAAAGGGGTTAATTAATGAGAGTATGATTATGAATATCTAGCTAGAAATAAAAATACAAGGCTACCTTCCAAAGGTTTCAGTAGTTTTAAGTCAAAAGATGGGTTTCTCCAGAATCGGGGCAGTTTATTTTCTATCCTGGTCTACGGATGGGTGATCACCCATTACATACCAACTTTCCTCCGTGCCTGACAAAGCACCTAAAGCCGTTGGTCCTGGCTGCCATTTGTAGTCCTTTGAAGACGTTACAGATAGTCAGTGGCCCGAAAATCTGACAGCCAGTTTTACCAAGGGGTGTCGTATTACCCAGCACTAACTGGGTTGTGAAGGTCAGATAGGCAGTCGCTCCATGTAAAATACTGTTAATCAGCTGCACCCGTTGAGATTGGAAGCCGATCCCAACATAGTTGGGAAAAGGTCAGGCAGATGGTGATGTTGGCTGCATAAAAATCCCTGGCTGTGAAAAAATTCTTAACTAGGCCAGAGTCAAGAGTGACAAGTTTCCTAGCCATAGTATACTGTAACAAATATGTGTATACTTAAACTATTAATTATTAAACACTCTTGCCTATCCTTTGCTTATTAATGGCATGATGATATCTTAAATACGCAAAGAATAACCTCTATCATTACTAAGCTTGGCGAGGGATCGTGATCGTAGCCCTTAGGTCTGGGATGATGAGTTTTTTTGCAAACATTCTTAGGTTTAGTAACCCTGAGTGTCGGATTATCTCCGGTAACTTTCAATAGTCTCGCCCGAAAGTTATTGAATCCATGTTTTATACGATCCTTGATGAATTGCTTTTAACTCTGAGGATTTATTTTAGGATGTCAAACACGGGGAACACGGGGGGGCGCCTTTAGCGTCATAGAAAGAAAGAAAAGAAGAAAGAAAAAGTGTTTATTCGTCTCGCACTGGACAAAAAAAAGTGGTATTATATAGCGCACTATGTGGCCACGATCGCGACTTTTGGCCAATGAAGCCTCGATCAAAAACAAAATTTTGTCGTAAAACCGGGCGTCCAACCAGTATGTTCAAGATGAACGAATATGTTCATGAATGAAGATTTTCTAAAGTTCGATATATGCCAAGAGAGCTTCGACAAGAAGGTTATAACTTATTTCATCGTCGTTTTTGCTGATGGGATGTCGATTTATTTAGACCATTAGCCTTATTACTCAGGACATAAGGGTGACGTACACGTAACAATTGACTGTCAAAAACCTGACCAACACCCCATTTAACATCTGTACCTCGTTTATACGTCACGTAATGGTTTATTCAGTCATTTGTCCGGACTTAAAGCCCCAATCAACTGCTCTCTTGCTGATTGGGGCCGGACACAGTCCATCAACAATTAAATGCTTGACGAGGGCCATATAATTAAAATACGTAGGAATATAGGCAGATGCAGCTGCTGCGCCAAGGTTTATTTTAAGTTAATGGTCAATTAATGAGCCCTGAGTGAATTTTGGCGTAGGATAGTTGGTTTTATAATAGCAATACTGTTGCGAAATTGGACTGATTTTGGAAAACCTACCTGCAATTACTGATATTTAACCATCAACTTCGAATACACTACAGATGTATAATAGTAGTCTTTACTCCTGATAAAAAAAGCAGTTTTCGGTGCCCGAGAATCTCAACCAAAACCCCACGAATCTGATAGCCTTTTCCTAACTATGAGATTGGGGTCGGCTTCCAGTCTAACTGGATACAGCTTAGTACGAGTATTTTGCATAAAGCGATTTTCTTTCTGACCTCCACAATCTAATCATACGATCCCCCGCGAAAAATCGAATTCATCAAACGTGTTTAAACGAAAAAAGACCATAATTTCCCACGCACCATACATTTCAAAATCAATTTTCTATTACCCTTTGATGGGCGATCAACATCAAACAATCTGAAACTCACACATTTCTGCGAGTTCGATGTTCCGATGATCAGATAAACCGATTTCACGCATTCTCGGTCGGTAACGGGCGGCCGAAAATGTCGGTGATAAAGGTGAGGTCATAATGCAGTTGTTTCGGGATATCGGATTTTGATGCAAGCAGAGCAATGTATGAGCAATGTACGAGTATGTGCATGATAGCCTATTTGTAAAATTTTATATGGGAAGAGAATTCTAGCAAAAATAGATAGTCATCTATTTTTGCTAGAATTCTAAAAGCTAGACTTAGCTTTTTATCTATTCCTTAGCCTATATTGTCCCACTGCTGGGCAAAGGCCTCCCTCATAGCCTTCCATTATTATCTCCGTGCGATTTTCTCCGTCAAAGCTCTTACAAACGCCTCAAACTCGTCTTTTTTGTTTATCGTAAAAAATCGAGTACAATAAGAATAAGAGACCGTATTTATACAGAATAAATGACTTAATTCAATTTCGTTCAAAATTTATAATATGAAATATTTTAATGCTTTCTGTCAGGGCAATAAATTGAGTAACGTTTTAATTTATATTATTAACAGGCAGGGCGTCAATTTCCCCTACTCCCGCTGGCTTATCAGGATGTAAAACATATTAAGTAGTACTGTATCTCCCCTATCATCTTCTACAACCCAATTTTATAGGGGCTCCTTTTCAAAACCATTCCTTATAATTTCTCACCGTATAATACTAAGCAGATAATATAGTTTACGACAGTCTGACGTCGCCCTTACTTACGTAGGGTCTTTGAGGATTATCCTATTGGAGCTAAGATTTCTTTGAAGTTAGCGAGTCCCCTTATGTGGTGCCTATGAAGTTGGAATGATGTGAAGTGTGGATGCTTGTTGCTTAAGACTGCTCGAGGAAGTAAATAGTTTTTGAGTAAGTCTTTATTAAGATTTCTCTGGTCGAATTTTCTTGTTTTTTTTTTACTTTTCTAGTTGAAAACGTTAATATTTGTTTAACTACGTTGTTACTTTTTTAAATCTAATGTTATTTTGCTACATTGTTTGACCAATAAATTGACAATCGCTTTGCAAGTTTTTTTTTTCAATATTACAACAGGATTGCAACAAAAACTTTTGGGTGGCTTACGTCAATGTTTTTGACCTCCTTTGTTTAGACCCTCAGTCCTCCTAAATTACGCAATAACGAAGTATTTTGCAGAATAGAAATAGTCTAATATGAGATGTAGAATTGTATCTTTGTGTAGAGAGGTAAAGTTTTGTTTCCATCTTCCGGAAAATACAACCAAAGTGCTATCAACGTATGAAAACCACATCTTTGCCTTCGCAATTCTCTCTAACATACCAAGTGTTATACTTATACATATACGTAGGTATACGTAATGCGGCGCCAACGGTTCTTACACATGGCTAGTCGATATACCTTTGAAACTTAGTAATTAACTGTTCTTGTATACGCATTAGTTAGACGTAATGTAACCCTATATATGTATACGTCGTGATGGCCCAGAGGTTAAGACCTCGCCTCTCATGCATGAGGTTGTGGGTTCAAATTCGGGCAAGTACCAATGTGACTTTTTTAATTCATATTATGTACTTTTCTAACTTTATCTTGGACAACACAAACATCGGTGTAGGAAAACATGGCGAGGAAACCTGAATATAACATAAGTGTGAAATCGCCAACCCGTCTTGAGCAAGCGTGGTGATCAATGCTCGTGCCTTCTCTGTATGAGAAGAGGCCTTTCCCCAGCAGTGGGACAGTTACAGGCTGGTATTTTTTTGTTATTAATGTAACCCTGATTTTTTATTAATTAACTGGGTACCAAGCTTCCACGGTATGAACATAAAACAGTCTAAAAAAACACATCAAAAACTACAGTCGCAGCAGAAAGGTTTTTTTTTTCAAGTTACCTGAAAAGACTGCATTCATCCACATTGTTTTGTCATTAGGTGTACTATTAAAACGTGCTTACAGCTTGGCCACAAACTAAACGCTCAAGCTAAGCCGGCCATAGACGATATGCATGTGCAGGTTTGCATGTGCAGCCGAACATGAAAGTGTGTAGGAGAATACTGTACAGTTATCCTTGCCTTCATGCAACATTAAAAATATCGAAATAGATATTTTTCCACTTGGTTATGCCTGCGCGGTGCGACTGCACAGGCATACAGTTAGTAGTACAGCGACAGGCTTGCAGTTACGTGTGTGTCCTCTTTAAAATTCGGTGTGTCGCAAACGCAAGTCGCATCACCTGAGGTCATCCACGGAGCGTTATGCAGGCGATTAAGGCTGACTAGACAAAATAAACCTTATGCACAGACATAGTCACAAACACACCGGAAATTACCTAATCTGCACATTAAGAGAAACATAATAAATAATTATGATATACGTTAGCAAGTAGATTTATAGCCCTGTTTTCCTTAAGGGGGGCTAAGTAACTTTGAATGTTACAAATATGGGTTCCGCATAAAAGTTTTAAAGGGGAAGGAAGAGGAGTGAATAGTGTTTCGTGGGCTTTGGTTCGCTCCACCGATTCTAAGACAGTGCGTTGTTTGGGGGACCCACTTTGGGAGCAAAAGGTGGTGATAGTTTACTATTATATAGTGTAGTTGTGTAGGAATGTTGAATAGTGGGTACATCGTTCTGGTGAGGAGTGTATTCGTTACATCGCTTCATCGTGGGTGCATCGTTGCTAGTTAGGGTGAGTTTTTAATTGAAAAATCAATGGTTAGGTAATCTAACCACGAAGCCAGGAAGGTATAACATGTACCGTTTAACTGGCTATGTATCGACAAAATCTGCGTTTTTTCTACATAAATCAAAAAGTACTTCTGAATGCGACGACGTGGGTGGCACTACCGCTTACAGTGGCCCAACGTCCGAGGGGTTAAAGACCAAGTAGTTCACAGCTTGTTTTGAAATTTTGTGAAAAAACTTTTTTTGCAAAAAAAAACCGACTTCCAAAAAAAACACAAAAAAAGTGGAAAATAACTTTACTTTCGGAAGTCGGTGACTATTGTTTGTTTCATTGACTTTTTTGCCACCGACTTCCGAAAGTAAAGTTATTTTCCACTTTTTTTGTGTTTTTTTTGGAAGTCGGTTTTTTTTTGCAAAAAAGTTTTTATTTTATCCTTTTTAGTTATCGCATCACACACAAATCCTTGTCAAGTATCAATTTCGCAATTTCTTTTACTTGGATGACATGTTTTTTCCAGCTATTTTGATTTCAAAACCAAACTGCTGAACCGATTGCGATGAAATTTCTATGGGACCAATCGGGAAGTAGATCCATTCTGATAAAAGAAGAATTTTTCAAATCGGTTCATAAATGACGAAGATTTATGAGGTAACAAACACAAAAAAAAAACATACAACCGAATTGAGAACCTCCTCCTTTTTTTGAAGTCGGTTAAAAAAGAAACTGTGTAGCTTTAGTATGAAGACGTTTGTATCATTGCATTAATCCATTTAAATTTTCTTAAGATTAGTATGGAAGTACAAAAGCAAAAGATTATGTGGTTAAATGAAAGTCGACTGTTTTTACGAGCTCAAATTTTTTCCAAGTTGTTCATAACCATGAATGTATTGATTATTTGTAGGAATGTATTTAGTTTAGTTTATTTATTAATAATTCTCATAATTCGAAGTCAGATTTACTGAAAATAAAATCACAAATTATATTATAGAGCATAAAACACAAACTTAGACATTAGAAATACATATTAATTGAGAAAATATAACATAAAATAATTGCATAAAATAAGATTGACCTGAATGTGTGTTATTAACATTTCTTATGAATGTATTTCAACAATAATACTGAACAGGATCAACACATCTTAAACGCGTTCAAGAGCTATCATAATTGTTTTGAAATTCACACTGACGTATAAATATAATTTCCACTCAAAAATGATCACTTAGTTAACGGTATAACGATTTTGGTTAAGTGTTTTGTTTTTGTGCTCACATTATATAGTATTAGTATAAGTCTATACGCGAGGACTTTTAATTGACATTCTGGTGACTATAGTTTCCTTTTTTGTTTGTTTTTATTAGCTGTAAATCGTTCATGCGCTAAAATAAAAAAAAATAAAAAAGTCATTTACAGAAGATCCACCGACCCCACACGTGATAACGGCCTACTCTTACAAATAGGAGTCCTGTGTCCCAGTAGTAAAAATGTTATAGTAAGCTCATTATGCTTAAAGTAGAAGATTCTCCCCTTATTGCATGGAAATTAAACTTAACTGGCGAAATGTGAATAACTATATCTGCAAGGTGTAGTTTTGCATCCTCGTCAAATTCAAGGAGGTAACTATGCTAATGATTCTCGACGGTAGGTAATTTTTACATTTTTTTCTAAATATCGGAAATCGGTTAGTGTACACTACCCGTATTAAAACGCGGCCCGTCTAATACTAGCCGTATAACCGCTCTTTCACACACACAAACAAACGCAGACGTTTATTCGATAAACGGGTGTTTCTCCTCTTTTGAGAAGGGCTCCATTCTGAAATAGTGTCAAATTAAGACAACTAAACAAAGCAACGTTTATTATTATTGACCAGGTACCGTAATTTATATTGATTATTTACGTCTTCTAAGACAACCTCCTTGACGAGGATGCAAAACTACACCTTGTATCCACATTTCCCCAGTTATCGTAAGGGGGAGGTACCTCTGCCTAACCCTCCGGTGAAACACAAGTGTGATGTTATGTTTTCATGAAGGTTCTAGATCTCAAACCATACACAAGAACAAATAAAACGAACCTATCTTTTCGACGTTTCAATAAAAAGACGAAGACATTCCGTACAGTCATGCATAAACTATCTCTATTCAAATGCCGGGATATACGACGAATAAAATTTAGTACATACATGAGTGTAGCTGTTTCGTCAATCGGTGAAATAAAGGCTTTTTACGAACGGCTTTGGTTCGATTATAAGCGTGGAAATATTTGAAATTTTTGTTTTTTTTTTTTTGCCTATTAGCAGGTTGAATAATTTTGGCTGTTTCAATACGAATATCTAATAAGGGTGCGTTGAAAATACTGTGTTATTTTGATTACGGCTATTAAAAATACTTTTTGTTTTTGCTTTTAAAAATCTCTTGACTATAATACATTTTCGGAAATGCTTCGTATACTACGTTATTTTAGTCTGGTTTGGTTAAAAATATGATTAAAAAGTCTTACTTAAAAAAAGCAGTATCACTTTTCAAGGAAATGTTTCCTCGAAATAGTGTCTGAGACCATTTTAATTCCTAAAAGAATCTAAACAATATTTAGTTAAACTTTAAATGAAACTATAATCCACCAACTTGCTTTGGTTGGGCTGAACAAATATTATTCTAGCGTAATAAAATTCTGTTCTTAAATTAAACCAAGTCTAACCTAGGTACCTTCGTTATGTATCTGGACCAAAATAATGGAAATAAATGGGTTCACAGCGCGGTTTCTAAACTAAGAACACACATACGTCATACACATACACACATATTCTAATTCCATTCATTGTTAGCAAAAGATATTATTTTGAGCAGTCTTGTTAGCCTCCGTGTTGGAGGAAAACAAAGAAATTTAAACTAATTTCTTGGTGTGCTTACTGGATGAACTGTTTATTTGTGGGTTATAATTTAAATAAGAAAATAGTTCGCATCACACACATTATTTTACTATTGGTGTTTGAATTGAGAATTTATAGTAGGGAAATTGTAAAATTCTACTTTATTATAATTAAGTAGATAAATAGACACATCATTGCACATATTTACAAACACCCACACCGTACAGATTTACATACGCACGCACACACATGAAAAAGTGATTTTTCACCGCAAAAAAAATCGATTCCCAGCTTTAATTTTTGCGTAGGGTTATTTAGTTTGATGTGCAGTGCTTGTTTAACGGCTTCATGAAGGGTCCTTTTACGCCGTGTATAGTAATAGTAATAATAATTAATTATACCGGTGGGCTACTATTTTTCATACTTTTAAATGTTCTTTTTTTTAGTATTTTATATGCGAATATTTAAAAATGTAAAAAATAAGAATTAAAAATAAATAAAGGACATAATAATAATAATTATTATTTTCTGTATACTTCGTAATTGGCGTAATGTTTAGGTTAAGAATGTCATGTTTAATTACCTACTCTTTATAAAATAAATAAATAGTAGCCCAAGTTGATTAATAATCGTCATGATACTAGAATTTCTTTTTGCAAAAAAATAACCGACTTCCAAAAAAACAAACAATAGTCACCGACTTTCGAAATTAAGTTATTTTCCATTTATAATGTTTTTTTGGAAGTCGGGTGAAAGTTTTATTTTACCCTGTTTTAGTCATCGTATCTCACAAATCCTTGTATTATCAATTTCGTAATTTCTTTCACTTTAATGACATATTTTTTCCAGCTATTTTAATTTAAAAACCAAACTATTGAACCAATTTTGATGAAGTTTCTAGGACAAACGGGAAGTATATCCTTTCAGATAAAAAAAAAAATATTTTTTCAAATCGGTTGATAAATGACGACGATATGAGGTAACAAACATAAAAAAATTCAACCGAATTGAGAACCTCCTCCTTTTTTTGAAGTCGGTTAAAAAAGCCTGTTATCAACAGCGGAAAATGGACATAACTGTGTTGACCAATACTATAAATCATGATGCCTTTTCGTTCGACCGTAAAGAAAATTGGCTTTTTCTCACATCTTGGTCACGAAATCTCTATCGCCACAATCTTTACTTCTAAAATTATGCGGGCCATATTTCCCGATTCGCCGCCAAATGCAAGTATCATTCTTATGCAAAATCCTCCTATTGTAATACCTTCTTGCTGCTCGCTCTCACTTCGACCAATTTCCATGTAATAAAAATCCCATTCTTATCCAACAAAGAAATATTTTTTCTTAATAATAAAACAGGAATAAAACGGAGTTATACTAAAAAAGAAATTCTGCTATCATAAACAAAGCACTGGGGGGTACTTACCTATCTATTTAAACGACCATAATATGTTGACACATGTTACATGTAACTGTCGTGAACATATGAAAAGGATGTAGAGGTCATGTTATCCTGGATTCAGTTTTTGGTTCCCCGTAAGAAACCACATATTTTACTACGGTAATTACTCCCTATACTTACAGATAAAGGTTAAAGGGGAGTGGGCGGAATCTGGATAAGCGATGTTTGGTAAAGTTATTGACCATGCAGGTATTACTTATCCTGAATATCTTTTCGTAGTTTGTGACATTCTTCGAACAACTTAAAGAAGGCAAATTCTAGATCTAGGCAGATTCTTGAAGAAAGATTTTTTCTTGGAAGCAATAATTAACAAATTAAAATAATCGTGTATCTTAAAACTACAGACGAGTTGAAGATATTTAAATCTGATCTTGCATGTCGCTTTTCCCCAACATGCAACTTTTGTTGCTATTATTTAATACACTTTTTATAAAAAAAAAAAACACGCCGAAGTTACAAAATGATGGGACCTTAACAGGCATTTTCTTATCACGGCTCGCCCATTAACAAAATTTCGCTTTATTTGCACTACAAATGTTATTTAAGGCTAAACCAGTCAGTCTTACCGATCCATCTACCTATCCCTACACTTTACGGTCGCTTCAAAATTTAATTCAGTAAATTGCCTCTCAAGTGATACGTTGTAAGGTACCTATCTAAATGTTTACATTTACGAGTATGTCTGAAGTGGAGACAATGTAAGCAGGGTAGATTTAGGTAGATACCCTATTATGATGAAGGATAGGCTTCCAGAATTATATTTTTAGATAGATTATTTATATGGGTTTTTGAATACCTACCTTTATGTTATTATTAAATACATCTCTATAATAACGTAATTGTTTTCGTAATTTAAACTGATGGTATTTTCAAACAAAATATTGTATTTCACTTATACCTACATGGGCTTATGAAACGTCAAAATCTAGGTTCAATCACACACAATTAAAGTCTGATACTTTGCAACTATTTACATGTTGCACCTACGTAACTACATAGGTACAAAGTATCAGACTTTAACAAAACCTTGTATCAGCATTCAAAACTTGGCGAGGTGTCACCTACAAAATCTCTTGGCACACAAAGCAACGTTTAGAACCCAGACTAACCGACCAAAAACGTTTTTATTTTCGTTTTAAATGGACTAAAACTAATAGAAAGTGGAACCTGTATAAGAACATTTGTATGCTGATTGGGTAATTCGACTAAAAAGTAGGGTATCAGCTGCCTGTGTTACTAAATGGTACTTTTTAGTACCATTGTGTACTACTTAACCGTCTTTGGTACTATTACTGAGCTCATTCGGTTGTTCTGTATTCGTTTGAACTCTTTTAAGAGAATTTAGCAAACGATTTTAGGATGTACTTGACATTGTTTTGTTAGCATATATTATTTTCTGTATTTTGTTAAGGGAACTTTTATTTTACTTAAGCGCTGCTACTGAGTAGGACTTACTGGGTTCGATTTCTAGTTTTTTCTTCGTGAATTCCTTAGGAGCAGTAATAGATTTGGGCCCTGTTTATTACAATAGGTTTGCCTCTATTACACGAACTTATAAATGACTAACAAAATATGAAAGCTCTATAAGTATAACTCCACCTTACCTTTTGAAAATACAACATTGATGTTATAAACTTTTATTTCATGTTGGAAATGCGTAGTTGTATTATATTTTGTGGCATCGATACCATACCAGGTACAGCAAAGCATAAAAAATCTCGTATATGTTACTCAATTCATAACAAAGGAGTATGTGCCTCCACCATCGTGGATATGTTGGCAGCTTTTACAGGTAAAACTAGTCCGAAAAAAACTACCTTTGGCAAGCAAACCGATTGTCCACACAGGTATGAATCGGGTATTAAAGGATCAAAATCACGAACAGATTTCAACAATAGGTAATTCCAAAAACGGTATCGCGTAGCTCCGATAATCTGCTACGGACGCATAGCAGCTACAGCTACGCCGTAGCCGCAGCGTAGGCCGATTTCATGCAACACATTAATATCTATTTCAATATCGGATCTGAAATCATAGAACCATTTCTAATGGGAACAGGTATTTATATTAACATTGTCCACACAGGTATGAATCGGGTATTATAGGACCAAAATCACGAACAGATTTCAACAATAGGTAATTCCAAAAACGGTATCGCGTAGCTCCGATAATCTGCTACGGACGCGTAGCAGCTACAGCTACGCCGTAGCCGCAGCGTAGGCCGATTTCATGGAACACATTAATTTCTATTTCAATATCGGATCTGAAATCATAGAACCATTTCTAATGGGAACAGGTATTTATATTAACATTGTCCACACAGGTATGAATCGGGTATTATAGGACCAAAATCACGAACAGATTTCAACAATAGGTAATTCCAAAAACGGTATCGCGTAGCTCCGATAATCTGCTACGGACGCGTAGCAGCTACAGCTACGCCGTAGCCGCAGCGTAGGCCGATTTCATGCAACACATTAATTTCTATTTCAATATCGGATCCGAAATCATAGAACCATTTCTAATGGGAACAGGTATTTATATTAAGAGAGAAGCATGGATCTCTTTTCGCTTGAATGATGCTGTCAATGCCCCATTGACATTGGCGTTAGTAAAGATTTGTGAACTTCTCTGCGAAAATTACAAGATGGTGGCTCTAGTTTCAATCATGACATAGTACATCAAAACATTTTCCTTTATAGTCCTCCTGACCGTTTTCGGTCAAGGCGACCAATCTTAGCGGAGATTAGCCATCGGCGCGGAGAGAGACCAGGTGCAGGATCAACGGATTTACGTGCTTTCCGAGGTACGGGGTTATCATACCGCAAAATTCCAAACTCCGAGCTACTACTGAGTTTCTAATGAAAAAACCCAATAGCACTTTTTGTCTGACCCGGGAATCGAACAGGAGCAGTCGCGCTTGCAACCACGAGATCAACAGGACAGCTATCAAAACAACTGAGTATAGTACAGTACATCTATAGTAAACTAAGTCATTTTGTTTATAACAATTCACATTCAGTAGTGATGATAAGCGTTATGTAATCAATGTACTATCGTTTATTTCAATAAAAATAAACACTCATTATTAATTAATCCTTTTACTCAATTTATTAAGCACGACAAAACTAACTATTAGGTATACGCGATTACGGATTATCATGAATGTTACATCGCATTAACAGACAATATAAACGTAAAAATTATTAGAAAAGCTCAATTAAACTACCTACATATTCTTTGATAAGTACCTATTTTTTTCATCAAAACATCACGCCTGTTGTCAGCGAAGGTTTAGGCAGACGTGTGACTAATACTTAGTCAAGGTGTAGTTTTGCAACCTCGTCAATTCAGGAGGTTATCATAGAAGACGTAAATGAGAAACACCCGTTTATCGTATAAACGTCTGCGTTTGTTTGTGTGTGTGAAAGCTCGGTTATAGGGCTAGTATTAGACGGGCCGCGTTTTAATACGGGTGGTGTACATTTATCGAATTCCGAAATTAAGAAAAAAAAATATAAAAAATTACGTACCCATTTTATTATTGATTCGGGTCGAGAATCATTAACATAGTTCCCTCCTTAAATTTGACGAGGATGCAAAGCAACACCTTGTATATAAATCAAGGAACTGACAGTCTGACTGTTTCACTGACTGATCGATCAACGCATAACTGAAACCGCTGGGCCTTGAAGCAATACATTTTGGATATTTGAAACATTGCACAAAAGTTCCTTTAATGAAGTAAGTGGGCACCGAGAAGGGATTTTTGGAAAGTTATCCCATAAGGAGTTAAAACAGGATTGAAATGTTGAAATGTTATCACTTAAATATGTTGACTAAGATTTGTTAACAATGTGTCAACAATCCCACATTACTTTGCACTGTATTAATTTCTTTGTTTTTTCTTTTAGCCACTTTCTAGTTAACCTAGCTTTGTCAATGCCGTGAAACTCTGTTATTGGCTTAAGAGATAATTGTCATCATCTCGCTGTCCATGTTCAGGGTGTGCAGACTTTAAGATGCTAGTTACTTTGTCGCAACTGTATTGTGCTGTTTATTGACAGTAGGGTGAAATTTCACTTAAATGTCATATTAATAATAAGCTGTTGAGTTTCCAATAAATAAATAAATAAAATAAATATGAAAGTTTGTATGAAACTTCGTCCACGCGAACGAAGTCGCGGGTGACAGCTAGTAAACTCATATTTCGCCTGTCATGTTTAGGTTCCATGTAACAGGAGGCGAGCCTATTGCTATCAACTGGCTAGAAATTCCTGATAGAAAAACCCAATAACACTTAGCTCGATCAGAGAGTCGAACCCAAAACCTAAAGCTCAACAGTCGCGCGCGCAGTCTCTAGACCAACGATTTTTGGTCGCTTGCTAACCTAATTTATATTTTGCATGAAGGATATCTGGTTTCGAAATTTATCCAATTTAGTGTTTCGAAATACAACCAACGGTATAAATTGAGAAGCAATTTACTCCGTCAATTAACTTAAATTTTGCGCCAATTGCTTACACCATAGTGGCATTATATCATAATTATTAAATTCGCACTAAAACCTTAACATTCAGAGGTTTCATAACATTGGATATCCAATTTTAGCAACATAATATTGTGGTTTCCCTTGCTAAGCTTAAATTCTGAGCATCAAAATGCTCACTCAAGCGATAACATTATTTATTAACGGCAACATAACGTCCAAAATCCCATGCATCACTCAGTCACAGGCCAAAAATATTTCTAGTAGGCATAAAGCTTTGAGAGAACCGACGCGTTTTAGTCTAAATATGTGCTTAATAAATCATATTTATGAGAACATTTTGCGTTTAAATGTTTGAGAGCAATAATGAAGTGTAAACGGTGTTCGAGTTATTACTTAAGTTGTAAGTACTAGGTACTGGGATTAGATTGTTAAGTTAGTGTGTGATTGATGTAGGACGAAATTCAGTTTGTAAGGGATCTGAGGTAGTTTAAGTTTCGAGAAATTGATATTATAATCTCTAGTGAGGTGTCTGTGATGGGGGAAATGCTAAGGCATTGTTACCTTCCGCTCTGATTGTCGAACATTTCACGGTGAACTGATGGCGAGGCGTTCTGTGCTGGTAACCAGGTGCTTCCAGTTCCAGACTTCCACCACGACTGGACTTCTGTCCAGTTTGGAAGCCGGCTCTTTACTTGGTGAAACTAAATCTATTTACCCAAAGTTTTTGTTCAGTGACTGGGCAACTAAGGGTATTAGGAAAAGTAGGGAGCGATTGTTTGAGCTGTACGGCCTCAAGCCTTACATTAATTCAGAAACTTTTAATAAATATGTTGCAACATACTCAAAATTTTTTAAAAACACTTGCAAGGTTGCTAAAGCCTTATTCATTAGCAACAAGATTAAATCCGCAGATAATAAAATAAAGACGGTTTGGAAAATTATCAATAGTGAAACTAATAGAAATAAAAAATACAATAATGATATCACATTAGAAACCTCACGTGGTCTTCTAAGCAATAAAAATGAAGTTGCTCAAGAATTTGTAGATTTCTTTACCAGTATCCCACTTAAAACTACTGAAACCTTAAATTCCTCACCCTTGCTTTCTATTGATTTATTAAGAGCAAATGTTTCAGCCTGTCCGGTTGAGTTTCAATTTAAACATATAAACCCCATAGCTGTCATTAAAGCCTTTAAGGAAATCAAAATCAAATTAACAGAAGATCTATGGGGAATGTCTATTAAAGTTTGTCAAGCTATTATTGAGACTATAGCACCGTACTTGGCTTTAATATTTAATTTGTGTGTGGACCAAGGCGTCTTCCCGGACCTTATGAAATACAGCAAGGTAATACCACTTTTCAAATCCGGGGACAGTAAAGATACGAATAATTATAGACCCGTATCCGTATTGCCGGTTTTCAGCAAGGTGTTTGAAAAGGTAATGCTTAATCAGATGCTTAACCACTTTAATACCAATAAGATCTTACATGAGAAACAGTATGGTTTCACCAAAGGACGTTGTACGACTGACGCCGGTGTCACATTATTAAAACACATATTCACTGCGTGGGAAGAGGCACAAGATGCCATAGGAATCTTCTGTGACCTCTCGAAAGCATTTGATTGCGTAAGCCACGAAACCCTACTCTTTAAACTTGAGCATTACGGTTTGGGGAAACTTGCGCTCAGTTTAGTGAAATCGTATTTGAACGATAGACATCAGCAAGTACAAATAAATGGTGTCAATTCAATGGGTTTAAAAGTAAGGATGGGTGTACCACAAGGCTCTATATTGGGTCCTTTCCTCTTTCTAGTCTATATTAATGATTTACCCCATTTATTTAAAAACCAACCTCAAATGGTGTTGTTTGCCGACGATACTTCTTTGATATTTAAGATAAACAGACGTGCCACAATTCTTGACGACGTAAATAGCGCCCTACTGCAAGTCCATAATTGGTTTACCGCGAATAATTTAGTATTAAATGGGAAAAAAACTAAGTGCATAAGATTTGCCCTACCAAATGTCAAAACTAGTGATTGTGACATAGTATTGAATCAAGAGAAACTAGAATTCGTCGATGAAACTGTTTTCTTAGGGATCACGCTCGACTCAAGGCTACAATGGGGTCCTCATTTAACATCTCTTGCAGGACGGCTGAGTTCAGCAGCATATGCTGTTAGGAAAATCCGTCAATTTACTGATGTAGATACCGCGAGGCTAGTCTATTTTAGTTATTTTCATAGTATTATGTCTTACGGTATTTTACTATGGGGACGGGCTGCAGACATCGAGTCTATATTTATTCTGCAGAAAAGAGCCATCAGAGCCATATATAATCTATGTAGACGCGATTCTCTAAGAGAACTGTTTAAGGAAATTAACATCATGACAGTACCTTGCCAATACATCTATGAAAACATCATGTACGTTAGGAAAAATCTGCATTTATTTAGTAAAAGAGGCGACAGACACCACTATAATACTAGAACCAGGGACCATCTAGTTCAGCCAGGTTTCAGGCTAGCTAAAGTAGACTCATCTTTCATGGGGTACTGTTTAAAATGTTACAATAAAATTCCTCCCGGCATTCTACAACTGAATGAGACGAAATTTAAATCTTGTATAAAACGCACACTATGTAGGCAAGCATACTATAAGTTGGGAGATTACATTGATGATAAAAATGCTTGGCTCAATGCTGGTCCTGCTCCACAACCATAGGGGCAAACTAATTGATTACTTTGTGAAGTTATTGTGGAAGCTGCAGAAGATTGTAAACATATCTTTGCATTGTATAGATTCAGTCTCTTAGTATTATATAATTGCATAGCACATGTGTGAGTTCTATGTACGATAAAGCTACCATTTACATCTTTTACTGACTCGAATTTGCCCTGGCGGTTGAGAGAATGTCATGCTCACTAAAATGTCTCGCTGATGGTGGCGCGTGTGTCGGGTCGTTTAGTTCCCTCCAAAATGGTTGAGTTGAATGATGGCTGATCCATGCGTCATGTTCGTGAACGGGCGCTGTCAGTTGTGACTGGTCATCTCGCAGGTGCCATGGATTATTGTATTTTTGAATTGTTAATTTTATCTTTTTATTCTGGACGCTCTTACTCGCACGTCTTTCTACATCGTTCTCACATGTATGTTTAATCTCGACATGAATGATGTAACCGAGACTTTGTAACAACATAATGATTTAAAAGAGTGTCCATGGAGTTTCTTGCCCATTCTTCTCCATAGAGATCTACGCTTTCGAATGGGCAACTACAGTACTTTCACAAGTTATTATGCCCTGTGACTGGGACTGTAGCTTAGTTTATTTTTTTTGTGTTTTGACATTCAAAAGTGCCTGTAATGGTCTAATTGAAATAAATGCTTTGAGTTTGAGTTTGAGTTTGAGAAAAGGCTACGCAGGTGTACAGTGTGATGGCGAGAACAAATAATGAGAACATGCAAGTTCAGAGCTCGTTTCGTTTTCGTTACTGTAATGTATATGGGCCACGCCAAAAAAGTAATCGTTTTAGCAATTAAAATATGCTAACTGGGTCGTGAAGGTCAGATAGGCAGTCGCTCCATGTAAAATACTGGTATGTAGCTGAATCCGGTAAGACTGGAAACCGACCCCAACATTTTTGGGAACAGGCTAGGCAGATGATAACTTTAAAATATTTTTGTTTTTTTTTTCAGTCCCTGCTTTAACCATTTTTTGCAATCTTTGTTAAATCTTTTTCTCTTACAAAAGACGCTTGTGTCAAAAATATATTATTAGGCACATTCTACCACTCTTAAAATACTTAAATGTTTTGGTAAATATAAGCTTCTTAACTTTTTTCATTAAAGCAAAAAACATCAGTGCCGTTCTCGGGTTGAATCTTTACCACAAAAAAAAAAACACTTAGGACCCCAAAATAATATTGAACAGACGTACCATAAAATAATAATCAGCAAAAACTTCCGGCTACCCTCAGTAATTTTCAATATGGCGATGCAACATTTACGAAGCATATCAAGACATCGCCCCCAATCATCCCCAGTTGGAAATATTATGGGGGTGTAAAACATAACATTTATTATTAGCCCTGTTGTGCAAAGAGTTAGGGGTGCATGGAAGAGACTCTTCTTACGGTAAAGGCACCAATCTGTACTTTTCTTATTCTTCTTCGTGTCGCTGGCACGACATTTTTTTATATTTTGAAAGCCCAGAACTTCGCCACTTCCACCGCGAAATATAATCTGTGCTTATAAAATCGTTTATTCTGACTATCAATGCACAGCTCAACTGAGCGGTTTGGGCTAAACTTTGGCATACAGATAGCTATTATAGCGTAGGTATCCGCTGAGCAAAGATTTTAGCAAATTCATACCCTATGTAGATGAAATAGGGGTCGAAAGGTAATACGAAAATCCGTCATCGGACGAAGCTGGCGTGTCGGCTAGTCCACCCACAGTTGAAATAATTATTTATTTTAGATTAATTCCTACGTAGGTATGTTTACAGACCTAAATGTCACATGATAGAAATATCAATACTTGATAAAAAAGGGTTCCCAGAGAATTGTGACCTTTGTCACAAAAATGACAAATGCTGAGCTAATAAACCATTTAAAATATGATCTTTATTGAGTAGTTGTTGAGTAAATATCCAGGTGTGGAGACACTTAAATATACCTACGTTGATGACCTACGTTCGGTGCACGCTAGGTAGTCAGCCCCGACATCACCGTAATGACCGGTGCATAGATTCGAGGTGAGATATTTCGGCGTTCTAATGGCAACAACCAACAGCCAGAGGCCGTAACACGAGCATGCCGTGTATACGCAATGTTAATACGTCGATTTTTGAATAAAAAATACAACTATCCCACAGCATTTTAGTTATTTTTTCACAATCAGTTTCATCCATAAATATGAATAATTTCTTAAAATTATGAAAATATTGTATTACGTTAAACGAGTATTTTTAGGTGCTGATTCACTTGGTCAAACCATCATAAGGGAGTCTCCCCTTGCATTTGCAACAAAGAACACACAATATCAAATATACTAGCCGCTTCCAGTCATTGTCACATCAATGTACAACATTTTTACCTCACTCGAAACAACATGCTCAGCTCTCTCGAGGGAAGTTTTAGGTGTTCTTCATATAACACCGATGGGTTATTGTGAATCACAATGAGGCATAGCCGAGTGAAAAATTTATAAGCCCTAATAGCAATATTTTTTTTGTACTCTGAAAAACAACCCCTGTAAGTTCTTTTGATGTTTATGGCGAATTGTGAAAGGTATTTTATAGGGGTGTAAAAAGGTATTTTTGTAAAAGATTGGGTATTTTGTGGTTGAGTGATTACTTATTCATTAATTGCAACTTGTTGGCTTTTGGATTAAAATGTTTTTTTCACACTTTTTAACCAACTTCAAAAAAAGGAGGAGGTTCTCAATTCGGTTGTATTTTTTTTGTTTTTGTTACCTCATATCTTCGTCATTTATCGATTTGAAAAATTCTTCTTTTATCCGAAAGGATATACTTTTTCATTGGTCCCATAGAAATTTCATCAAAATCGGTGATACAACTGAATTGTATCAAAATAGCTGGATAAAATATGTCATCCAAGTAAAAGAAATTGCGAAATTGATACTTGACAAGGATTTGTGTGTGATACGATAACTAAAAAGAATAAAATAAAAACTTATTTTTCAAAAAAATAACCGACTTCCAAAAAAAATACTATAAAGTGCAAAATAACTTTACTTTCGGAATTCGGTGCTAAAAAGTCAATGAAACAAACATTAGTCACTGACTTCCGAAACTAAAGTTATTTTTCACTTCTTTTTTGTGTTTTTTTTTTTGGAAGTCGGTTATTTTTTTGCAAAAAAGTTTTGAGAGGCTTGTGTTAACTGATACACAAATAGATTTAAGATACTGAATGGACTAGACTGCTTCTTTGTTCGCAAGTGCGACTGCTGAGCATGAGGTCCTGTGTTCGATACCCAGGTCGTGCAAAGTTTTATTGAGTTTTTCCATCAGGAATTTCTCAATAGCCGCCACGGAGTCTGGATTTATGCCCGATTGCTGGCAATAGGTTCGCACCCTATTAAATGAGGCTTAAACATAACTGACGAAATGTGGGTGTCTTATTAAACACACCTCTACCTAACCCTTCGGGGATGACTGACGTGATGTTATACTAAATATCTAAAGAATTTTAGTAGAAAACCTTGTAATGTGTAACTATTGTTGTATGTAATTTTATGTCTCAGTTTTGACACATTGCAATAGACGACCGGGCATTATGGCTAGCTCTTGCAAGTAGATAACGATTTTATTTGCGAATTCCCGTTTATTGCATTTTAATATATTATTTGCTCTTCAAGTTCCCGATGAGTGTCTATTTTTACATATCGATGCATCGCATACAAAAATATGACTTTGGTAATTAGAGATACCTTAAACTTGAAAGCTTAACTACATTATAGTTAAGCATAGTCTGTAGTTTAGAGATTCGTCGCATGTGAGCCAATGAATTGGTTACAATCAAAAGATATAAGACAAGAAAAGAATTTCAGGATTCTTCCATTTTAAAAAGAACTTTTGGATCAAAGATTTTATTTTACATCTGCAAGTTTTCTAGCAGATGACAGCCTTTGGTGTTCAGCTTATTGTGAAAAGTAAAGTTAAGATTAAAAGGTTTAAACAAAATAAACATCCTTTACGTGTGCTACAGCTGTCCATGACAAACATAAACATTTAAATATTAAATTTTTCTCGCAAACGACAGTAAAAGAAAAGAAAATGCATGTCTTTCTTTAAATTAAAGCAGTGAGTTCTTTTTATATCGTAAATATTAAAGTGTATTTCTTTCTTTGCAGGTTTAATACCTTCAACAGAGCGTGGAGAAAATATAGGTGAGAATCAAGTATAAGGATATGCAAACGTGTATTTTATACAATTTGATTAAGTTCACAATGATATTGCAATATAAAACACGCAAAATACTAACACTGCAATTTATTCAACACTATGCAAACATACTTCCATTCTTTATTTTAAGTTATTTTTTTTTTGATCAAAGGAAAAAATTAAGGCAACTTTGCCTAGCAGTGGGATAGCACATGTTAGCCATAATAAACAAGACATGATGAAACAACAGTAATCTGACTACAAAAACACAATTCCTATCACACATTTGCTACAATGCAAGCACAGAATTCAAAATCTATATTACTTAACTTTCTATTATAAAAATTTTCTCCAACTGCCCAAAAATTTTAAAATAACCAGCTCACATCCTACCATTAAACAATTACACAGTAACTGCTGGATTTCGGCAACCACGTCCGTCGTATTATCTGCCACAGTAATAGCAGCTTCTAATATAAAATTGATTTCGGCTGAGCGAGCAACGTTCGAACCTTCTGATTTTGGACGACATCCAACGCCAATACTGCATGCGTCGCCTTTTTTTCTTCGTGACACACATTTTTATGACGATTCCTGACGTCGTAGGATTTTCTGGAATTTGCTTATCATATTTTTGCGGTAAGTTTAGGTTTGTAAATCAAAGTTATTCAAATTCAAAGTGGGTTGACTTGCAAAGTATTTGTTGAAACCAACATCATCATCATTGTCATATCAGCCAGAGAAGGTCCACCGTTGGACAAAAGTCTTCCCCAAGCGTTTGAGTTTCTCGCATACAGCTTATTCAATCAATCTTTATTCGTGAACATAAGTTATTCTGTTGCCATCACCAGGCCATTCGGTTCACCTTGTGAGAAGCCTTTCAAATCGCAGTCTACGGCTGAACTACAGCTCTCTCAAGCTGCGCCACAACATCCTGTCCTCAGTCTTTCGCATCCCGTTGTTGGCAACACAACATTTATTTTATTTATTAACTATGTTTTGCCCACGGCTTCGCTCGCCTTATAGTCGCCTATGACACTCGGGAATAATGTCGTTTCCCGTTATTGAAAGAATTTTCGAAATCAGATCCGTATTACCCCGTACATAAAAACTTTCAAATTTTGTCTCTCTATAATATTAATTTCAAGGTCACTGCTTCATCTAGCTCGGGTGCGTCCCGCACTACGGATGTGGCGACGCGTTCCACGCCAAAAGATGATCATACTGGGTCTAAAACTTGAAATTATAACGCTTCAGCCATGTTCCTCTCTTCATATTTCATCGGTTCCCTTGATATATGTAACGACATTACGGTCCAATCTTCATGTTTATTTATTAGGGTTTAGCCTACCAACTATTTGTACGTAAGTACATTTCGATTTGATAGGTTGACATAAATTTAGTTTATGGTTTGTTTGGTGTTTCCATTCGATTGTCGGTTTTGTAAACAGTCGTGTGTTATACGATTGAAATTCAATTACATTTTTATGGGCGGTTCATGTTAATTTTGAACAAACATACGGAGGGTATAAATGTTCAAGATGGCGGCCTACGTCGGGCCATCTTGGTTCTAAGACTGCTTAAGACTCGCTTCGGAAAGTGGTAAATTATGGAATCTGTGTTTGCATTATGATGATCAAAATGTCGTTGTCTAAATCCATCTTTCTGTCCTAATAAGACATGTTCTTTTTGGCACTTCAATGTTACTTTTGAAATTGAATAGAAAACAAACAAGAGGATGGCTTTAGTTCTCAATAGCTGTTACCCGCAGATTCTAATCTATCTCTGTGCCAAATTTCATCCAGATTCGTTTTGCCGTTTTGGAGAGATTGTGTAACAAACATCCTCCACTAATAGTCACTGTCTGAGAAAATAACAAAGACTGAAATCACGACGTTGGTGAAAAGAAAAATCATAAAAATTATATCATGAATTAGAGAAGAGCAATAAATGCATATTTCATGTGAAACCTTCAGTTATTTATTTCGTAAAAGCGCTATTGTTGAATTATACAGTAGCATTGGACCGCAACGCATTAAATTCCAGCACAAAAAATCTCAATACAGGCAACCTGCGGTGTGTGATGGTTCACGCAATGCCTTTTTTTTTTCTTTATCCGGATGGGAAATCATCAAATGACTTCTCCCGCTCTGGGCTGAGCGGGAGGGAGTGTCAGACTTTTACTGACTAAAACCCACCCATGTTCCTTCATCGCCCTTTGTGTTCCGGGGCCGCGGTATCTCTTTCGAACAACCCGCAGCACCCGGCATTCACGCAATGCCTACGAAAGTATAATCTCCGAAGGTTAAGGCAGAGGTGCACTAATGGTACACCTACAGTTTGCTAGTTATATCTTTAAGTCCCATGTAATAAGAGACGAGCCTATTGTCATCAAACGGGCACAAATCCAGACTTCGTGGCTGCTACTGAGATATTTTGTGATGAAAAAACCCAATAACACCTTGCCCGACCTGGGGATCGAACCCAGGGCTTCATGCTCAGCGGTAAAGTGCAACATTTTTGCATTCTGGTCCGGTTCACTAACCTTCCCTCTTCCCTAGTTGCAGTAAGACCAATGCCCGAAATATTAGCTCCCATTTTGTTTTCATGCCCCACATGGCTACATATCCGAGCGAGCGAAAGTCCCGGAGTGAAATATAGAGCACTTCCTCCCCGGATTTTACTGAAGTTCCTAAGATACTATCTAACTGAGTCCACGGATAGACCGATAGTTCGGTCGATTGTTGCAAATATTTTTTTTTTAAACTCAGTACAGTGACTGTGAATTCATTGAAGAATTTAAATGCTTAATAAATAAATAAAAGGAATTGTAAGTTGTAACGTTAAATCAAAAATTACTCATTAATTTGTCTATGAGGTCCTGGTTTCGATTCACGGGTCGGGCTAAGTGTTATTGGGTTTTTCCATCAGGTATATCTCAGTAGCAGCCACGGAGTCTAGAATTGCGCCCGGTTGTTGGCAATAAGCTCGCCCCCTATTACATGGGACTTAAACATAACTGGCGAAATGTGGGTGTACTATTAGGTTCACCTCTGCCTAACCCTTCGGGGATTACAGGGGTGATGTTATGTTATGTTTTTATAAGAAAAAAGATGACAGTACCGGTACACAAAATTAACAGAGGCGGTCTTACATTTCATGCCATAGTCAAAACTTATTCACCTTAATTAAAAAAGGCATGTTCTAAAAAAAAAAAACTGTACATTGCATTACTGCTTCTAGCGATATTATTTTAACAGAAAAAAACCTGACCATTTCCTCAGAAAAGCCGTTAAAGAAAATGATTATAAAAATAACGTGAAGCTTTAAATACACTTTCAAGTCTACCGCGCACTATATAAACAGCATTGTAAAGTTTCACTGGATATCATTTCCCGGTGCAAACATGGCCTTTATTACTTTGATCTTCTCTTCACTGCGAGCTATAATTACGGAGAAAATGGATGCGGTATCGAAGAACAACGATGGAAAACTAAAGAAGGTGGGGAAAGATCGTTTCCAAAAATCTTACATTTAATGCAATTGTTTACTTAAACAATAAGAACATGATTGATCGGAAGATACGAGTATACTGTTAACACAGTACCAAAGGTATAAATAACAGCTTTTATTGAGTTTTGCCGTTGGAAATTCTTAAGCTGCAGCCCCGAGTCTGAATTTGTGCTAGGTGTTATGAATGTATTGTTATATGTGCACCTTTGCTTACTCTTCGGAAAATACAGATGTGATGCTATATTAAGAAAGAAAGAAAGAAAAAACGTTTATTGGCACACGCCACAAGTACACAATACAAAATATAAAAAAGCAAATATAAAATAAAATTTAAAACTAACCAAGAAATATTGTGTGACTCACGGCTGCGCCAAATAGGCCCAGTTCAGCAGAATGCCGGACAACTAGTGCCCAGTAGTGCCTAGTGCTAGTGTAGTATATTAAATGTTTTCAGTACTTGTCCACCATCGTCCTTTATATCCACAGCCCGACTTCGCCCACTGTTGAATCTTTCTACTCTCAACAATTTCCATGCACTTTAAAAGGTGTCTTTCGAAACTCGACGCTGGGTACTTTGTCATCCAATCGTTTTAATCGAACAAAATAAAGAACTCGCCACTACGACACCTGAAAGTGAGTGATGATACCGTCGACGATGGTACACGTAAGAAGTATACTTGAGAAAAGTTAAAAGAAACCAAGATGCGTAGATGTTAAAACCCTTTTTTCTTAGCCTATATTGTCCCACTTTTGGGCAAAGGCCTCCCCCATGACCATCCATTCTTCTCACCGTGCGGTTTTCTTCCGCCAATCTCTCACAAAGCCTCTTAGCCGTCAAGCCAGCATTTTCGAGGCCTCCCTCGGTGACACCCGTATTCTAGCACCCACTGCGTGACGACTCTGGTCCATCAGTGCTGATGTATTCTACAGACATGGCCTGAAAATTCGAAGACTTGCCATCCATGAGCTCAGGCCAACGTGGTGGATCACAGTTAACCTCCCACACAGAGAGGGGGCCTTTGTCTAATTAGTGGGAACATTAACGTAAATGCATTATACAAAAAAAACATTAACCGTTTACCGTACAAAAAATGGGTACCTACTTCCAACACATTCCTACATCGTTTCTTATTCAACGCACCACAGATGAGATGAGTCAGGAAATTGAAAACTAATATCAGATGAAAGTTTTCATCGCGTTTGGTGTGTAAAGCGGCGCAAACAATACTCAATGAATACAAATTGATCCCATCGGTTACTTTAGTACCGATAGAGAACTATTTTTGTGCAGTAGAAACATTTTCTGCTGTTTTCCGCGTGGTGGTTTTAAAATAGATATGCAAATTGGTTGTTTTATGCATGTCATGTGTTAATGTTTTGGATACTATTTTAGCCTTTGGTTTGTGTATTTATAATAACATTTCGATACATAGTTTGTCATTAAGGCGTACTATTTTAAAAATAGTTGAACCATATGATTACATTGCGAAATCAAATTGAGTTAATTTTTCATACATATACATAATAGTGCCAATCTGATTGCAAAAAGCAATGTAAAGCATAGATCAGATTGTTGATAAAAATAAACATGAAATATTTTTTTAACCGACTTCAAAAAAAGGAGGAGGTTCTTAATTCGGTTGTATTTTTTTTTGTTTTTGTTACCTGATATCTTTGTCATTTATGAACCGATTTGAAAAATTCATCTTTTATAGGAAAGGATATAATTTCCAATTAGTCCCATAGAAATTTCATCAAAATTGGTTCAGTAGTTTGGTTTATAAATCAAAATAGCTGGAAAAAATATGTCATCCAAGTAAAAGAAATTGCGAAATTGATAGTTGACAAGGATTTGTGTGTGATACGAGTACTAAAAAGGGTAAAATAAAAACTTCTTTTTTATTAATAGTCACCGACTTCCGAAATTAAAGTTTTATCCATTTTTTTTAAGTCGGTTATTTTTTTGTAAAAAGTTTTCTTTAATCTATTTTTTAATTAAGTTTTACGAGACTGTTGATAGGCGGCATATTATATAAGAACCCTAGCGTAAGGTACGGTTTTTAAATGAGATGTTTGCAATAATAACGTGCTTTATATTCCAAAGCTCGTGACACACCTTCATTTAAATTCCAATTTTAGCGTAACATTAACTATGCACGCTTCAACGTAATTGCCTCTTTACAAGTGATTTTCAACACAAAGTCCCAGTTTTCTTCAAACAAAAACGTTATAAAATGCACCTTGCAATTACCTGTACTAGAATTTAACATCGTTTTTGCATGTCAATAGTTTTTTAACAAAGACTTTGAAATTCTTACACGTTTTCCCTTTCGTGCACTTGACGTTTTCACTTACCTAATTGCACTTTTAAAAGTTAATATTCTTTGATAAGAAATAAAGTGTTGCAGAAAACATAGTTGTTCACGCTATGCGGAGGTGAGCAATTTGTTTTATTTTGCATACAAAAACACTTTATAAAAATGGGAATTCCTGTAGATTGGTGCGAGGTGGCTTTGGTGTAGTAATATACAACTCTCTTCCAAAAAAGTTGTTATTTTGAATGGAGATGGGTAGGGGGCATGGCAATAGAAAATGAATGGGATCATGTTTTAAAAGACTGTCAGTTTATAGAAAAGACAATAGCTATGCTTGCGACAGAGCAACGAAACGAAATTGTAATCTACTTACAAAAGCCAACTGGCCATTGCTTCTGGTGTAACGTGTCAAAATTGCCAATATGTCTTTTTAATGAAATGATGTTTATTTTGCAAATAGGTTTTACAAACATTTTTACACGTCTTCTTTGAGAAGAAACAGCCGAAACAAACTCAGAGGTCATAGTCTCATTTAAAGTCCTCACATGAGGACTGTGCAGATGAGTGTCTGAGTTGATCTTTTGAAGAAAGAACCACACAGATTTGAGCGGACCTGTCACCTGTCCTGTCCTGCTTCATCATCATCAGCGTACAGCACAGGCATAGGCCTAGACATAGAAACTGAATTTGAATTCGAATAGGATTCCTCAATGGCACGCCACTCAACTCGATTCTCAGCAACTCTCATCCACTCGCTATCAGCCACCCTGCGAAGATCGTCGCTCCACTGAGCCTGAGGCCGTCCCACCTCATGCATACCTTGATTCGCGTTTTGCTTCGGGGGGTCACTAAGATACAGTATCACATTTTTTTCACTACAGAGATGTAGTATCCTTAATCTCTTTGTTTGCTAGTAACAATGTCAGTTCAAAGCAGATTGTCCTTCGGGACAGTTAGCTATTTTGACTTTAATTGGCTGGCAACATTCTTGCTATAAAGCTTGTACACAGTACATCCAATATACGTTTGCTTTATTTGCGGTCTAAACTTATGCTATAAATTCGAGCGGAACAAACAACGCTAAGGTATAAGCTAGACCACATACATTGACACTACAATTCGTTACTAGCTTATGCCCACGGTTTCAAACGTGTGAAGGTCGGTAATTTTTCCATGGGAAAGTACTACTCTAATTAAAGTATGATATGTATCCGAATGCTAAATTTTACGAACCAGTCGTTGATCGACACAAAGGGGAGATCTTTGTCCAGCAGCATGTAAAATGATGGTGAGATGGTCCTGTATTTTATTATTGTTATCGTAACACTTTCCACGTGAAACTTATAGATACCAATAGACTTGAATGAGACATTTGAGCAAAGTTTCCTGCAAATGTGCAGTAACGGATCCAATAATCCCCCGAAAAGCACTCCCCAGGCGGTGGCATTCTAAGCACTAAGCACTTATCTCTATACGTCCATGTAGATAGCTGTAGTTGTCCATCTATTGATATAATCCTTGAGTGCATTACGTGGGGTAAAAAGGGCTGCGTAGGGCTGAAGGGGGCTAAATAAGTAAAAGCCAAGATGCGAAATAATGAAGCATTAGCGTAAGCTGCCAGGGTTTTTAAACCATTTTGTTTTTAATTCCGAACGTATAATGTTGTTTATCATGTTTGAGTTTTCGGCCGCAGTAAAATTATCTCCTTTGTACCGTACTGAAAAATTGTTGAGTCTTCACGTTTTGTGATATTATTTTACAAGCCGTGTGCTCTATGGGATTTCTTAACGTACAAAAATGACGAACTTCCAAACATAATTAACCCGATAAGAAAATTAATTAAAAAAAAAAAACTCACTTTTATTATAAAAGGAACTTCATAATTTCTAGCTTTTAGACTCAATGGTTGTGTGTTGTATGCCATTGAGCGAGGTAAAGTTTTTTTTACAACTTTTTTTTACAAGATTGTTAGACAAGATGTTCATTATTTCCCTGAATGAGGTATTGGCATAACTTAACGCAACATGACGCCAGTGATCCCCAAAGGGTAAGGCAGGGGTGTACCTAATAGTAAACCTGCATTTCGCCTAGTCCTCGACTACTACTGAGACATTCCTGATGGAAAAACCCAATAACACTTTGCCCGACCCGGGAGCCGTACCCAGAACCCCATGCTCAGCAGTCGCGCTTGCGACCTACTCGTTGTACTAGTTGAGGTGTAAGCGTTGGGACTCTTAAGTCTGCTTGCACCGCAACTCACTGAACGCGTTTAACGCTAAACATATTTAAAACATCGAATTTCAAGCGATTATCTGAAACAGGGCGATGTTTTAAAACCCTTAAGAGATTTGTAGTGCAAGCGGGCTTACCTATAAAATATAATTTCAGCTCATAAAATTTATTTTCTATATTAAATTGTTCCTCCAGCAATTATTTGCTTCTCCTTTATTGAAGCGAAAAGCGAAATTAATCTCTTGAAATAGCATTTATTAAGCTAACATTTTAATTAAATCTAGATTCTTGACAAGACATTTAGTTGGAGAGACGATGAAACTTGACGAAGATGACATAAAGTGGTTTGCGAAGAGTGAATCAGATTTCTAATTACATTGGTGTCAGACTGTTTACATGTTTAAGCAATGTTGAAGTTGCAAATAGGTATAGGTATGTAGCTTTATTTATATGATTTTGTTTTATAAAACTGGTCAAGTGCGAGTTGGACTCGCACACACAGGGTTCCGTAGCATCACAAAATATAATAACAATATTTTAGCGCTCATCACACTCAACAGCAGAATTTGTTTTTCATAGTACTCAAAAACAAAGTTAATGCTCTATCTAAAACAAGAAGAAGAAGGTTCCGTTTTGGCCATATGGCAACAGAATCCTAAAAAGGTAACCCAATAGTCAAACCTCCGTCTAGAATTTTATCAACAACGCCCTCTTAAATACAAATATGAAAAGTGACTCTAATTTTTAATTACATACTATAACATCAAGCCTGTAAAACCCTACCTCTCTTGTGCATTTTATGTTTCTAAATCAAGTAGTTACGGCTTGTGCGATTTCTGTTAGTGATTTTTTGCAAGTATATTTGTATGAGGTTTCTTACGATACCACTACTTCAAAAACTTAAACTAACACACCTCTAGACCAAACCAAACCACATATTTCAACCTAGCCACCGTATTATTTAGACGCGACACTGTTCTCAAGGTACCAGGGCGACATAAAACTGAGGGGAGACGTGAACCCACTGAGGGCCTTCGTAACCTGACCGAGCTAAACGAAACTATTTCCCTGCGTTACTTAAAGAGCGTCGTAAAGCCGAACTATGGGTCCCGCGGGAAGTTCTACGGTCCCCTCGCTTTGGTACCGAGTTTTTTAGTCCTGATGTAGGTATTCTGTGGGACGGATGGAATTTTGAAATATGATTTTGAAGGCTTGTGCCATGAAAAATAATCTAAAAATTAAATTAAAACTGCCTTTAAAATTGTATCTAATATAAGTTTTTAAGCCGTTTCGTGATCTAGGCGATCTGGAAATCAAAACCTTCAGGAGCTCAGCAGTAGATTTGACGACCACTACACTATCAAGAGTAGCAGCGAAAATAACAATTGTATTATTATTTTAGAAATAAAACGCACAGTAAACTCTAATGCAATTTAGAATCAAAGACAAAAATCTTGAACAATCAAAAACTACTCCAGCGCTCAAGCATTTGAAGTAAAATAACAATTTCAGTAATAACGAAAGCACCAATTACGAAGAATAACACAAGTAAGCAAAATTTCGCAAAATCAATCATGAACTTCATCTCAATAACTTAACAAGACAGATTTCAATTATAAAGAAGTGACTAGACGCGCGACATCTCTGTTGCGACTTCGGCTCCGTTCACTGCTTTGGGCGATGCGACTTACGACAAACACAGGCGCGTGTGTCTCTGGTTTGATTCATGTGAGTACCGTTGCATGTCGCGGTAACTTGCATACTCTCTCTTATTTGTTTTCTTCGCAATCGCTATCGGAACGCTCGTGCATTTGAGCGTTTAGCTCGTGAACAGGAGGTTGAGATACTACAAATATTGTTCTAAATGTAACGCGCTATCAACATTCATCATCATTCAGCCTATTGAAGTCACTGCGACATTCAATCCCCGGCTATTTTCATCCAGTTACCAAGCTGATCTGATGCTGAGATCTTCACTTCAGCGGCCAGGTGGCCTTTGCCTGAAAGAGTAATAACCATACATCCTCACAAACTTTCACATTTACAATAGTTATAAAAGTAAGATAGGTATAATCTCAAAGGTAGTAGCAGTCGTATGTTCCAAAAACGATGAGGCACGTAATATCGTGTCCTGTTGTTCCGCATTCACTTCACTAAAGGTGTCATATTCGTAGTTAAATTCTAGGCCGACTCAAATTAGTTGCCCAACGACATGTAAAAAAAAAGAAATAGTGTCATCCCTGTGGCTCGGGGCCTTAGAATTATTACTCCTAACTAAATTATATTTTCTTTATTTAAATCGAATGTTTTCTTAAAATTATGAGATTGAAATGTATTTATATTTAGAAAGAGATTCCACTTAGATTTATTAACATAACATGAGAGATCTAGTTACAAGTATGATATAAAATTTTAAATTGATTCCATTAATGTAGACATACTCGTTATTAAATTGTGTTCATGAATTTGAAAGTGAATTATGTAGTACGATATCTCCTACCATTTTATATGGAACAATTTGCTTACAAATATTTTTTAATATTTTATCGTCATACCAGCTACGTAAAATCTAGTGATTTATTAACCGCAGTCACGTAAAATATTATTTATTAACAGATTTTTTTATTACAAAGGCTTATTGATTAATAAAAGAACAGGTTCGGACAATATATTGACTTAAAAAGTAGCTTTTGACAAACTGCCTCATCGATTAAATAAAACAATGGAAATTCGCCAAAATATTAAAAAAAAAGTTTCTTCGTTCGAAGAAATTTTTTCTTCAATCTTCAAATTCTGTCAGAAACCAAAAATGTTATTGTGAAGGATAGAAACTAAGTTGTTGAGCTAAGATTGGATAATTAAGACTGATGTTATAATAATGATTTATTTGGACGGAAACACATTATTTTAAATAAAGAAGGCAAAACAACTCAAACCTTGCGGACCTCAAAAGGTAAAACACTGAAATATAAGCTGATACATTGTGTGTAACAGAAATTCTATTAGGCACCCGACGTACGGGTCGTAAAAGGTTATTTAATATCCCTTGTATATAACATCCTTTTTGGGTTTTCCCTGACTTTGTGTGAGGTACCAACCTACTTAGTTGACCGATAATAATTTGGATTAAATTCGTTAAACATTGTAAATGAAATGACCGCTAAAGCAAGGGTTTCATTTTAATCCAGCGGGCTGATTTACCGACTTATGGGACAAAAAGAAATGTTTACACTTAGCGTTACTTTGATTTTGACTGAATGTAATCTTGAATATCGAATCTTGAAGCGAGCTCCACCTTAGGCCGCATCATCGCTTCAAATCAGACGAGTTGCTACCAAACGCATTCCAACTTAGTATTAAAAAAAATGCATTCGTCTAAGGATCGTAAACGTGAAAAGTTGTCCTAAGTCATTTATTTTTATTTTTTTTCAGTAAGTAGGTAGCCCACACTTTGGATTTATACCCAGTTATTGGCAAAAATTCTTCCATCTGACATAATTATAGGACATACGGCCTAAGTGAACTGCAATCACTAGAGTATTACACCAATTCCTCTAGACGACCAGGATGGAGGTTAAGGTAAATGAGAAACAAAGCCAGTGCAGTATTCAATACCAGCTCTGATTTTGAAAATGAAACAGTATCCACCTCCCAATTCCTAGCAAACTCATCTTGAAAATTAACCAGCTCACTTCATCCCGCCCCTTCATTCAAGTCAAACAATACAGTTTTCGCGCAGTTGGTTCTAAACAGGGAGGATCGAATTATCCGTGAAGAAAACCCGTCAAGGTTCTTTAATGAATAAATGATGCAGAAACTTTGGAGATTCAATGTTTTGATTATATCTAATTTGCTATTGGCTTCGTTTTAGTTTTTTGAAAGGAATACAAATCTTTATTTATAAAACACAAAAATTGTTTCTACCTATGTATGCCCGTTACAGACTTTGAAAGCATCCAGCCAATGGGCCCCAAACTGGTTTCACTAGAAAGGACTATTGCCTTTCTAGCGAAACCGGTTTGGGGATGCGATGATGGTTTTAGACCACTAAAACAGTGCATTAAGCACTAAAGCATAGTAGCACATGCCGGGTATCCGCTTGTTGAATATAAGTGTGAACGATTTTATTTATACATAATAATTTTTACGCTTGAGTAGTGACATGCTGCTTTGCGGGATACATGACGATAAGCGAAAGCGACGTTGCCACTCCACGGACGCAGTTTTGTTAGCTCTACGGAAGATACAAGCGAGATGCATGGAAGCGTAAAATGACAATAACGTGCGTTTGACGGACGCCTTTTGACGCATTCATGAAGTCCGACAACGGCTTTCTTGCTTTTCACTAATTGTGATTGCGGGACTTAGTTAGAGGTCAAACCTAATTAATTGAATGCTATCACTTTGGCTTATTATAGAACCTCAGAAATTATAAAATTATAAACAAACAAAATTATTATTATTCACTTTACTAGTTTTGAAATACGTAAAAGCTGCTTAAAAATAAGGCATTACTATTTTAATCTGACTTTTCTCATTAGAAAACCGTCTCAAGAACATAAATCAAGAAGACGCATAACACGTAAAGAGCTTTTAGTCCACAACCTACATTTTATCTACGCCCTAAATGTTCCCTCAACAAAAAAATAAAATAGTACCAAAAATAAAAGGTCTGTACTCGTAAATCGAGACCCCAAAACAGCCGCAACATAAGAGATATTAAATAACAGGCCCCGATCCACACCTCGGGAGCCTGATTGAATTTCTGTTCCGCATGATTTATCGGACATAAATACGGTTCCGTTGTATCCATGGACGCCTGATCATGCAGTTTTGTGGGCGCCATTTTGTTTATTGAATTCTGGGAAATGTGTACAGGCTTTGTTTTAGTTAGTAATCATTGTTGATACTGTTACGTCGTACGTACGAGATCTTTCGGGAAGGGACGTGATTCGGTGTGTTTGCGCTAAAGGCTTCGAGAAGCGTGCCATTGTTATTGGTTCAAGGTTAAGTAGGTGACTACTTATAAAAAATATTGGGAATTGTCATTGTAATTTCGACCGTGCGCCGAGGGCATAAAGTACCTACTTCTTTATTCGGTACAAGTAGGTTATTATTTTTTTGCCTACTACTTGGTAATGTTTTTTTGTTGATGTTTTTATCGAACCATTCTACACATCGCCGGAATGTTCGTGAATAATGGGGTAGTATAAAAAGCACAAGCGCCGACACACATGGAGTAGTCTGATTCAGGCGATACAACGGAGCGAATCGAAGTGAACTAGAAGTGCGATATCTAAGCGAATAGTGATCAGTAGTGTACTTGTGATTAAGATTTAAGTGTTTTGTGTTTAATAAAGTTATTAAATTGTCTGATTGGTAGTAATTAATTTATCCCATCCCCAGCTCGTAACAATTTGGTGTCAGAAGTGAGGGATAAATTATGCCAATTCTACCGAAGGACGACACGGACGGTATCCGTACCAGGAGTCAGCGACAGCAGGACATGGACCAAAGGCGGTTTGGAGATTCCCCAATACAGACACCGGGTGGTGTCCAGCCTACGTCAGTGCCAGTCGCTGGCCCATCCGCAGTTTCTACAGCATCAATGGCGCCAGACTTGTCAGCTTTAATGGCGCTGCTACAGGAGCAGGCTCGCCGTCAAGAAGAGCAGGCTCGCCGGTTGGAAGAGCAGTTGCAGCGAGACAAAGAGGAGCAGGCTCGCCGTCAAGAGGAGCAGGTTCGCCGGTTGGAAGAGCAGTTGCAGCGAGACAAAGAGGAGCAGGTCCGCCGCCAAGATGAGCAGATGCTCCTCATAAAGGATCTTCATGCAACTTTTGGCAAAGACCTAAAGGTGATGAAGGATCAGGTACAGCAGCACGAGAATCGCCTCTCAGAAGCCGAAGTTCAGATCGCTGGGGTGAAGAAGGCTTTGGGGGAACTGAAGACTGGAGACTTGACTGTAGCTTCAGTAGTTGCTGCACCTTCAGCGCGGAGCTTTAAGGTGCCTCCATTCGATGGCACATCTTCGTGGCCGGCTTATAAAATTCAATTTGAGGCCGTTATGAAGGCGAATGGATGGACAAAACCGCAAGCCATGACCGCGCTCACCTTGGCCCTCCGAGACCAGGCCCTTAATATTCTTGAGGCGCTCGGCAAGAATGTAACCTACGAGCAGCTGCTGGAGGCGTTAGAGTCCAGATACGGTGACGCGCACCTGGAGCACGTATTTCGTGCTAAGTTGAAAGATCGTGTTCAACGTAGTGGCGAGAATCTACAGCAGTGGGCCCTCGAAGTTGAAAAGCTGGTTCGGAAAGCATACCAGTCTGCCCCTGCACTTATCGATGGGAATCTGGTACAAGCGTTCGTTGATGGAATACGCGACCTAGAAGTTAGAGCCGCTGTGAGACTTGGGCATCATGAGGCGCTGAAAGACGCCTTGGCCCATGCCTTAGAAGTAGAGGCAGTGAGGCAGGACCACCGAACGCACCGCGTCAGAGAGGTTGTAGCATCTCCTGTACGCGACCGGCCGCAAGGGTACAGTCTTAGGTGCTACACTTGCGGAGAAAGGGGTCATCTTCGGTCAAGCTGTCCTAAGCGCGGCACTCCGAGAGAAGATCAGCAGGGAAGGGTGGCTGAAGTGACTGCCCAGCCACAGCAGGGAAACGAGTAAATGCCAGGACTGGGGGGCGAGTGCTGGCTGGTATTGAAAAGGCCCCGAGAATCTTGATCTCGCAAGCACATGATGGGAACAGCCTGACCATCAAAGGCGAAGTCAATGGAACACCATGCAAACTGACGTTGGATACTGGAGCTTCTCACACGGTCGTCAATTCTCACCTAGCAAGTCAGTTCCTTGGGGACTACGTCAATAACCACGACCGTATACGATTACTAACAGCTACCGGTCAGCACATAATCGTCCGAGGAAAAAAGGAGGTGGAGTTAAAATTGGGTGATAGAACTTACCAGCACAATGTCATCGTGGCCGATATAGTGGACGATTGCATCTTGGGCTTGGACTTCATGCGGAAACATCGTTGCGAGATCGACGTCGATCAAGGAGTATTGAAATGTGGTTCACATGAAGTCTTCATGGAAGGTGCACCATCAGGAAAAGTGTACTGCTTGAAAGAGATTGTTCTTCCTCGCAGATCAGAAACAATTGTGCCAATTAGATTACCACAGAATTCTGGACACAAAGATCGAAGTGTTCTGATAGAAAGGGTGAACAATGACTTCCCATGGAAGATGGCACGTACTCTGGTCAAGGCCACCAACGTCTCAGCAGTACGCATACTAAATCCAAGTTACAAGGAGCATGTGATCAAGAAGGGCTAATGATGCTCGGGACGAGCATGTCTAAGGAGGGGGCAGTGTTACGTCGTACGTACGAGATCTTTCGGGAAGGGACGTGATTCGGTGTGTTTGCGCTAAAGGCTTCGAGAAGCGTGCCATTGTTATTGGTTCAAGGTTAAGTAGGTGACTACTTATAAAAAATATTGGGAATTGTCATTGTAATTTCGACCGTGCGCCGAGGGCATAAAGTACCTACTTCTTTATTCGGTACAAGTAGGTTATTATTTTTTTGCCTACTACTTGGTAATGTTTTTTTGTTGATGTTTTTATCGAACCATTCTACACATCGCCGGAATGTTCGTGAATAATGGGGTAGTATAAAAAGCACAAGCGCCGACACACATGGAGTAGTCTGATTCAGGCGATACAACGGAGCGAATCGAAGTGAACTAGAAGTGCGATATCTAAGCGAATAGTGATCAGTAGTGTACTTGTGATTAAGATTTAAGTGTTTTGTGTTTAATAAAGTTATTAAATTGTCTGATTGGTAGTAATTAATTTATCCCATCCCCAGCTCGTAACAATACTTATTTATTACATAAAAAGGAGGGGCTCGTGGCTAAATAATAACAACAGTATCGAGATCAAGGTTAAATAATGCTTTCCGAATTGCTCTGTAGATAGACTATGTATTACATACGGTTCATTTCAGCTCACTGTCGTAGATCTTGTCATTCCTTATGAGAATTAGTCGGAAGCCAAAATCCGAGGACCAGTCCTACCATCGGATATCGTGTTATCCAATAACTGGAGGTCAGATTCTGGTATAACAGTTGCATCTTGTTGGACGAAAGTTGAAAGTGTCACAAAAATTGTTATAAAAGGCGAAATCATGACTTGTATCCATTGACTCAGAAAGCCACCGGATGAACAGTATTCCAGGTCACCAGTTACGTGACTAATATTTTTGTGTAGGGCTTTTATATTTAGAAGTAACGAAGAAAACATAATAAGCTCGAACGAACATCAGAAGGAAATCGTTCATCCATCTTCAAAGAAAATAATTACAAAAATATTCTTTCGGATTGTTCATTGGTTTACTGTTATAAAGACCTTTGCGATCTTTCTTTCTTTATCGTACAGTTAGTGCCTAACCTGGTGTCGGAGTTTTTATGCCGCCCATGGGCCTCTGACTTAGCTTTAAATGCCGTCGAGAAATATCTCTCAGGCATGCTGGTTTCCTCTCGATGTTTTCCTTCACCGAAGCAAGTGATAATTATACAATACGTACACGAATCCGAAGAATCAGAGGCAGTCACACCAGTAGGCTGTGGCTGCTTAACCTTAACCTTTGCGATAATAAATAGAAATAACTCCCACAGTGGTATTTTAAAAGGTTAGCTAAAGGTTGCTAAACACGTTACTGCTAGTCAAGCTATCAATAATTGTGAATGTAGTCAGTATAAGGAGAGAGAAGGGAAGGACTGCCAAGGGTGCGTCAGATTTATTTAATCAACGTCACTCAAAGAAAAGTAGTGGTCCAATATTGATCCCGACTTACGAGTGGAAAGATGTGGCTTCGATTCCAAGCTGACAATTTATTTCATCTCAAAACGAAGAGACCATTTTTGACAATTTTTTTTCAATCTTTCTTTACAGGTGCAGAGGCCGTATTCTATCAGCAGTAACATTATGAGCTGATTATTCTACTCAGCTGTACTTTTTGTATTCAGACATAAAACGAGAAAATTTAATCCCAGCTTTCCATAATTCACCAACCACGAACCAAAAAACCCACTCGACAATCTGGCACACATTTGAACGCTCTCGCCAACCACCAGCCACTAGTAACCAACAAGTTAATGCAGTAAAAACTGCGTCTCAAGTACTAAACTCAGTAATAACTTTTTGATGGACATCCAAGTATGATCGCGCAGCCCAACTGTCCCCTTTGGCAGCGTCCAGACACGCACGTTGCCAAAAAGGTTTTTAGTAGTATAATCCAGCTATGATTTATTTGCTGTAAAACGTGGGTAGATAAAGTGGCTGTGAGTCCTCGAGGCTGTCTTGGAAGTTATTTTTGTTTAAAGAATGTCTGGGAAATGTAAAGTTTTTTTTGATAAATATGTTTTGTCTCTATTACTTTTTTGTATCGCCTGGCCTAAGGGTACGTTTGCGTCAGCATTATTGTTGAACAACAAAGTCGTCCCGAAGTTCTAATTTCACGATCTGTCATTTGGTTCGTGCCCATCGGCTAGCTTCGTTTGCATCCTACCATCACTGAATCACGTTTGGGTCGGCTTGGTACAATTATTCGACGGCTTATCTCGAATGCAATGCGAATGATCTGTAGCACCACTCTTTGGAATAATAAAATTTAATAATAAGACTGTTATTATTATTCACGCGGTATTATATAAATAGTGATAGTCTAGTGGTGTGACCGTTGGACTGCCAAGTCATAGGTCTCGAGTTCGAACCCAAGACGCGCACCTTTGATTTTTCGGAATCATGTGTATATTGTATAATTATCACTTGCCTCGGTGAAGGAAAACATCGTGAGGAAACCAGCATGCCAGAGGGTTATTTCTCGACGGCATGTAAAGCCAAGTCAGAGGCTCATGGGCGGCATAAAAACTCTGACACCAGGTTCGGTAATAATCACACGATAAAGAAGACGTGATTTTATCAATACCTTTAAATTCCTATAACAATAAGATTTTTCCAAATGGTGATGTGTGTTGAAGTATACAAAACACTTTTAGTTCATGTACAAAAAAACAAACAAGAAGCAACCAAGATTAGTTTAGTCCCAGTAACGTTTTTATGTAAGCAGGATGCATCTTGCTTACTTTCATTACATCAAAAAACACCAAATCCATTCCAACACACAATTCAACTTACCTCTATCAATAAAACCGCCATCAGCTCCTAATAATCCCTAATAAATTTCTATCTCCCATCGAGGCTTGGTATTTTGCCCTCGTGACAACTGCTACCATACTACATAATATTGGCAACGCTGGTCACGTCGCCTGCCAAGCACTAGTCAGGAACACCGATGACGTAGCACAATCAATTGTATCAATAGTGATGTTTGGTGTTATGTGATTTTGTCTTTGGGGTGGTTTTCGTGTGATCCATCTATACACATAGATAGTAAGCAAGTATTTTTATACTAAATCATCATTCATCATTTGTAGTAGCATGCGTAGTATGTCTTCTTCTTTCATACTTCTCTTACTTACATACGTATCTTTATACTAATGACGTAGTCAAAACAAAGTCGCTTTCACTGAATATTTGATCGCTTGCATTCAAAAACATTATTATCTTCTTATATTTCGACTTCCGATCTATCCAGATGTGTCTGAATACCAGTATTTTACATGGAACGCAGACTGGTAACAAATTATTTTAGGATCATCAATCTGCAACTTTTTAATATTGCTTAACCTTTATCTAGGAGAGGGTATTTACCAATTCGAGGCCCATTTCAGATCGTTGATGTTTATTGATGTAATTGGTAGAAATTGGCCTTTCAATAAGAACACCAACCTGTCACAGCTTTTTAAAGGTTTCCCAACCACCATCAAGAGTTGTAAAATTAAAACTACTCATCCCAATCACATTCATCCGTTCAAGAGCTTTGATGCCACAGACACACACACCCACTTCAAACTTTTAACACCCCTCTTGTTTAGTCGCGGGTTAATAAATACAATTCCACCATAGTTGTTAAAACCAAAACAGTAGCGAACACAAATTTCTGTTCACGTTCTAAAATTCAACAATGTAATGAAACATTGATTACTCCCCACACTGACCACATTCAGGGATCACACTTGGATGGTTCATGTTTCACAACGAATTACTGTCAGCGTTCGTTCATCATCAGAATTAGTCATAATTATCATCATCAGAATGATTGGTATAGCCTAATAATTCGCACAAATTAATTTTCATGGAATGGGATTGGAGCTATTTGAATGAGAAAATTGCTACCGACTAATTTGTAGCAATTTTGGATACAACTGGATGTCAGGATGGAATCTGGATTATGTGATGTGTTGTTATGAAATGGTGTGTTGACTTAACAAATCAATTGTTGGATAACGTTACTTAATTGATATTTTGATAGATCAAATTTGTTTTTGTATCGTATGATGATAAAGCAGAGGACTTTATGCTTCCAGTTTTGTTGACTATGATAAAATGCGAGTGACAAAACATAGATGATAAAGTCAATCAGTGTAGCACGATCAGAGGGCTAGTCACAGTAATTTTCTGTCAGTGATAATGATGCTCCTCTCATTCTTTGTGTGTCGATGGACTCAAATAATACCCGACTAGTACGTAGCCACTTGCACAACTCTTTCGTTGGCTTTGTTTATTTTCTGGAAGGGCTGGGTAGTTGTGCAGGATGGGCAAGAAAGGAGGTAGGGCTTATGGGACGAGTCGAGGACATTTTGCCAAATTATTTATACAGCAGCCAACCTGGGCCTGTAAACGATTAAGAGGTGATGATGGAAAAATCAAGTCATTGCCGTTGTAGCAATACAAAACGCTTGGAAAGTAATTGGCACTTCTCTTGGCCCTTTGACTCCTTATAACAACATGCTACGATCCATGTAAAATTTTCATTTAAAGCATGCAGGGTTGTAAGCTCGTTATAAACTTTATAACGAGCTAACAACCCTGCACTGCTTTCAACACATCACTTTATAATATAAAGTGATGTGTTGATTATTCGTGATAATAACAGATGATATTTGAAAAGAAAAAATACAGTATTAATTCTTAGAAATCATTACAGCTAAATCAACACAACTAGCTCCTCCCAAATGACAAAAATAACTTTTAACTTTCTAATTAGTAGTTTTAGTAGCATACAAACTTTTCACTCCAAATGAATTGGAGTATAAAACTCCCATATTTTTGACACTCAACCACAAATGTAACAAGTTGAACCACTTCTATCAAAACGGTGTAAGATTTAACGAGGTGGTTGCTATTGACGGCGTTGGTTCGCAGCCAAATAAGTTTGGAACCGAACCTATTATGTAATTACACTGTGAGCATAATTACTGACACTTGTGATGAGAGTTTGGCAATTTTTCATTAATTTTATGGATGAAGCGGTCTGGTTGCTGGATTTTGAAATGAAATGTAATAACAAGAGGGTCATAAAGTAAAGAATCTTATTAAGTTCGGTGAATTTACAAAGATAGGTATATTCCTGGAATATATGACAAGTCTTCATCCAAGAAACACAACATGACAACTACATTAGAATTTTATATTTCTCATTGTTTGGAGTTTGTTACATCGTGATGTAGGTATGTATTTCTGTTTGAAGAATGCGAGCATTCATTCGGTTTCAAGATGTTCACAACAATTTTCAAAACAATTTCTTTTTATGGAAAGCACAGCATTATAGTCGTTTTTTCATATCGACGGTACGTCTTATACATAATCTGTATTTATCCAAAAAACATACAGAGTTTGAAATACAGCTTAATATTTGGTTTAGAAAATACATTTATAGCTTATGTTGCAAATTCTGTACATGAATAATACTCTACCTCTTAAGCTAAGGTATACCTGTATTGTAAGAGGTAGATGAGATTACAGAGGGTATTTATGTAGAAAGAAAGAAGAAAGAAAGAAAAAGTATTTATTAGTCTCGCACTGGACAAAACAAAGTGGTATTTTGACAATAAAACAAAGATTAAAAAAAAGAAAACTTAAGAACAGATTAAAATCAAACTAACTAAACTGGTCCTGTACGAGGCCAAAAGGCACCTATCTCAGCATGGTGCTGTAACATTAAAAAAGTCACAGCGCTGGTATTCTGATATAGTGTACATTATAAAGAGCATTCTATCTATTTATCTATCAATAGTGTTTTCAAGTCCTCTAAAGTATATCGACATATATATCAATAGTATATCGACGCTTTGAACACCTCCGCAACTGGATCTGTCACAAAGGCCAGCATATAGTTACAAGATGGAAGGCACATCGACGCTAAAAAGGTTTCCACGCATGCAGTACATCATTCTGACCCCGTCCCCCCACATAGTCATTTTTCGTCAGTTATTAACAGCTGGTACCTACAAAACTGCAATACCTACACGGTCAAAATGTATGAAAAAAAGTGTATAACTTTTACAACGTTCTTCAGTGTTTACTACACACTGATTTCCCCCAACTAACTTCCATTTTAAATCACACTTTGACAAGATCGCCAGCGAAACTTTCTCACTGCTACACAGCTAACGTAATCAATCATCACTTTCGTCATTAACGTGATAACGTCAATTTAATTATCGCGAGATAATACTTGGGGCAGCGCCGATGGGAATAGATTATGGCACAATGGATGGAGAGGTGTTATACTGTCGGGATGGGATACTTTTGTGATTAGGTAGAGGTTATGTGTGTGAGTGTGGTGTGTTGTTGTGTTGTTACGGTGGTGTGTTTATCTTTATCGTCACTTTTTATCGATATTTTTTTGTTAGTGTGAGAGACTGAAATTGGTGAATGTGTAGCATTGTGTGTTGAAATTAAAACAAAAAAAGTTAAGGCCAATATTGTTTTTATTTAACATAACATCAGGCCTGTAATCCTCGAAGTATTAGGCAGAGGTGTAACTAATAGTACACACACATTTCATCAGTTATGTTTATGTTTCACGTAATAAGGGGCGAGCCCGTTGCCATCAGCCGGGCACAGATCCAGACTGCGTGGCTGCTACTGAGATATTTTCTGATGGAAAAACCCAATAATACTTTGCCCGACTCGGGAATCGAACCCAAGGATTGATAGGATTGTTTAATTTAATAACTTCAATCGTACATAAACCGGTAAATGATAACTACACCGAGTTCATTATGTAAATCTTAGATTCGACGATTTATAAAGTAGGTTACAGACCTGTGGACACACCACACTACCACACGTGTGTTTGATCAAGAACGCGAAAGATTTCTGATTGTCTTTTTGTTATCTGCCCTAGCCTAGGTACTGTGACCAAATCAACCTCCATCTTGAGTTATAAGTCGGGCTACACGATAACTGACAAATGCTTGCACTGACTGGCCAGGTCAACTAAAAACTGTGTGGTTCTTTCTTCAAAAGACCATCTCAGACACTAATCTGCATAGTCTTCATGTATTTGACCAAGATTATGCATGGACTCCAAAAGAGGCTATGACCTTTGAGTTTGTTTTGGCTGTTTCTTCTCAGAGTAGTCAGGTACGAAACACACGGCCCAAACTAGTTTAAAAAATGACATGTAAAAGTCTTTGTAAAAACGTATTTGCAAAATACACATCATAATTTTGGTCATAATGAAGATTTACCAAGCCTCGGTGATATAATAAAATTATGATAACGAATAATTATTAAAATTAACTTGTGATCAACAATATCGTCATGAAAAAAATAAATTACTCGTTAACGCTTTAACTGAACGTTTGAAAGCCTCTCAGGTACATAAACACCAACGTATTATTCCTAACCACCTGGCGCCTTCTCAATCAAAACTCTGGGTGTTACTCGTGACAGACTGGCAGACAACGTGAAGATTGCACTTCGTCCTAAGCATGTCAGCGGGAAATGAAGGAAATCCGCTCTTCATACATTTTGAAAGGCATTGTTTGAAGGATCATCGTAAAGTCAGTCTAATGTTAACGTTCAGAGCTGGATAAATACCCACATTTCGCCAGTTATGTTTAAGTCTGTCTTGTTGGTCTCGTGGACGCAAGCGCGACTGCTTAGCGTGAGGATTAGGGGTTGTTTCCCAGGTCAAGAATAAAGTGCTATTGGGTTTTTCCATTAGGAATTTCTAACCCCCGTATCTATAAACAGGTCAATGTGTTTATTTGAGTAAATGTCATTTTAAGCCGACTTCAAAAAAGAAGGAGGTTCTCAATTCGGTTTAATTTTTTTTTTGTTACCGCTTATGAAGATATGGGGTAACAAGCACAAAAAAAACATACAATCGGTTCGGAAAGGATATATTTTTCGATTGGTCACATAGAAATTTTATCAAAATCGGTTCAGTAGTTTGGTTTTTATAAATCAAAATATCTGGTAAAAAATGTTATCCAAGTAAAAGAAAATGCGAAATTGATACTTGAAAAGGCTTTGTGTGAGACACAATAAACGATAATTAAATTTTGATATGTAGTTTAATATTTGCTTGAAGTTAGAACTATAAAAAGATAGAATTCTTACAGTTTGCTTTCTTTGACGGTTCTTACTTTGTTTAAATTCTTGTAAATTGCATAAAAAAAAAATTGCACAAATAATTACTTAAGCTCAAGTAATTACTTTAGCTTGACTATAGATGCGGGTGTTAGCGGTAGCCCGGAATTTGGAAGTATGCGGTATAATATTCACGTGCCTCGGAAAAGCAGGTTAAGCCGTTGGTTCTGCGACTGATCTCTCTTTGGTCATGTCGTAATTCCACCACATCAGACTACGAGTATAATTGAAGAGCACCTGTGTCTGCGCAAAACCTAATGCACTATACTATCTCCACCGCGAAGGTTTATCTCCGCTGATTGGCCGCCGCCGTGAACGTGAAAACGTAAGAGGTGACCTTATTGTCCTCAATCAATTACCAATCCAATCTCAAGGCTACTATTGACAGCTTACTGATGTGAAAGTCAATGACACTTTACTCAAACACTCAGGAGGAGAACACGCGACTACTGCACCAACGAGGCAGTCATAAAATTGATCATCTCGACATGAATGATGTAACCAAGATTTTGTAAAAACAGTGATTTAAAAGAGTGTCCATGGAGTTTCTTGCCCATTCTTCTCCATAGAGATCTACGCTTTCGAATGGGCAACTACAGTACTTTCACAAGTTATTATGCCCTGTGACAGGGACTGTAGCTTAGTTTATTTTTTGTGTTTTGACATTCAAAAGTGCCTGTAATGGTCAAATTGAAATAAATGCTTTGAGTTTGAGTTTGATCAGCCAATATCCGCACCATCATCTGCCCAGCCTTTTTCCAACTATGTTGGGGTCGGCTTCCAATATTTTACATAGAGCAACTGCCTATCTGACCTCCACAACCCAGTTAATACTCCCAGTTAATACGATACCCCTTGGTAAGACTGGTTGTCAGATTTTCGGGTCACTGACTACCTGTAACGACTGTCAAAGATCTTTTGACAGTCGTGACAGACAATTGACAGCCGGTACTTAACGTGCTTTCCGAGGCACGGAGGAAACTCGGTATGTATGTGTGACCACACCCATCCACAGACCAACCCAGGCAAGCACGGCTTAACCGGATGATCGACCCGAGCGGCAGTTATTATTTAGCCACGAGCTCCTCCAGCCAAAATCCGCACCACCAACAAGATATCTCAAAGCTAAAAATCTTAATAATAAATAATAAATCCGCACCACCAGCATGAAATCTCAAAGCTACAAATCTAATAATAAATCCTCATTATATTAATCCAAAAATACGTTCATAATTTCTATAGCTTCCCCCGTAATATTGCCAAAAGTAATTAGGGTACATTTAGGGGCTTACCTTTGAAGGCGCCTATCTTGGGTCACCTGATGTGATTGACGACGACCTTAGCGAATTAAACCAGTAATTACGGGGACATGGCTTCTTTTGACGATTACCATGACTGATATGGGGGGTGGAATTTGATTTTTTTTTTTTGATTTGATTGTTTTTTTTTAAGGGATATTTTTTTTGTCTGGTATCGAAAATGGATAGAATATTATGATATAATATCACGCCTGTCATCCCCGAAGGGTTTGACAGAGGTGTACCTAATAGAACACCCATATTTCGCCAGTTATGTTTTAAGTCCCATGTAATAGGGAGCGAGTCTATTGCCAACAACCGTGCACAAATCCAGACTCTGTGGCTGCGATGGATGGACTGTGTGAATGATGAAATGGCTAGACACGGAGTGACCACTAATAGGGAAGTATGTATAAAGAAAATATACTGGAACCAAGAGTTAATAAGGATCACCATCATTTGCCTAGCCTATTACCAACTATGTTGGAATCGGCTCATGGATACCTATCTAAATAACGCTTAGAGTTTTTCAAACAGGTCTGTTTTCAAGATTCATAATTCTTGAGATTACGAGTGCCATCTTGCCAGGTATATCAATATTGATAAAGTATTTACTATGCTTCTTTGGCCTAGTGGCCGCAAGCGCTGAAGATGAGGTAATGGGTTCGATTCCCATGTCGGGCAAACTGTTTTTGGGGTTTTTTATCAGTAATTTCTCAGTAGCAGCCAGTGAGTCTCATTTTTGCCTGGTTGATGGCAATAGGCTCGCCCCCTATTACATTGGACTTAAACATAACTGGCGAAATATGGGTGTACTATTAGGTACCCCTTTACCTAACCCTTCGCGGAATACTGCCTTGATATTATAAATGTTATTTACTATGCTGCATAGCTGTTCGTTTGCTAGTATTGACCAAACCAAAACATATTTTTTTTTTTTTTTTTTTTTTTTTTTAAAAAAACGTTGCCCCACACTAGGAATTTCTCCTGTATCGTGGGTGCGTTTACAAACATTGAAACTCACATACACAAACAACCAGACCCGGAACAACTATCTGTAGGCCATACAAATATTTGTTCCGTGCGGGGATCGAACCCGCGACACGCAGCGCAGCAGTCAATCGCTCAGCCACTGCGCCATCCGTGCCGTCTATTACGAGTATAACACTCCTGTATGTTATAATTATTCCTGTCATGCCAAAATATACCAGACACAGTTTAGTTTTTTACCCGTGCGACGTTAACCTTTCATGTAGATGCGTGCAAAAAGCGTTAAATTCAAATAATGTTTGTAGAGGTCAGCCGATCAAGAGCTTCACGCAGGCCGAAGAAAAAAAAACATAGTCCATTGCTTTATAATTATGTTCAAACATTTTTTCTTTTTGACAGTGATAAGCACGTAATGAATGTTTTTTAATTGGCAAAAAAAGGCATTGGCTTTTAAATGTATCAGTTTACACACTGAGGCTGCAGGAATACCCCCCGGGGTATGGACATAGTATATTGTTACACCAGTATAACAAAATATTATGTCCATGTAAATGTACCTCGTCCTAGATACGATCTATTATATTATTGAGTTGTGGATGTTCTGACAAATTACTAACAGATTTACACATCCTGTCTATTTTCCCCACCTTTCAAGGAATAATACTCATAAAAGCATAAGCGACAAATCGGGATTAAGTTTGACAGATCCCTAATCTTTGCGGAAGCGCCCTTCAGTCGCCTGCTTCCTTAAGATAACTCTCGCTACAATGAATAGCAATTCGTTTGATGAGTTTCTTTTATGCTCTTATTTTGATGGTTTGTGTCGTGGTGGAAATTAGTTGTTTTCACAAAAATTGGGGACAAGGTAAGATTCTATCAGCCATAACGATGATCGAAAACTTCAAAAAAAAATTAGGTTGACGCAGACATGCTATCGTATTGAAGTCGTATTAAAGTCATGGTAGAAATACAAAACGCTTTGAAATGTCACTTGGTTAACTCGTTTCCGCTTGTTTTTGCGATGTTTAAACAACCTAGATCCTTTTAAGGTGATTACAATTTTGCCGCCGGATGGCGTTTAGGAATCTGTGCTGTTAACGTAACTAAATTATTAAAATTTCATTAAATATTTTAAGGCAAACGTTATTCTGAAAAGTTGAATAAAACTTTTTTTTACCGGTGACACAGTGATGACACGACCTGTCTCCCACGCTCTGCATGGCAGAATAACGGGGGAGAGATTAACTTCTCCATCACAGGCGTAGGTACCTACGATTTCGGAATAAAAATACCACATACAGGAAAAATCTTAGTGCGTCACAACATTTTGTTTCCTTAACTTTTTCCGGCCGGTAACCCTGGAGACTTGCGTAGGCGTAAAGGTTAGTGTGAGTTTTACCAGGTGTTGTTTGAGGACTTAGGGTATTTCGGCAGCATTGTCCGTAAATAAGCTACTAATCCTGTAGTTGTTAATATTTGGCCAAAATTTACAGAAATAAATATAATCTTCCGTTTCATTCGGTTAAGTTGTTACTCAGTTAGTTTTTCTAATGCCCGTTTTCACTAACAATAGGCGACACCTAAATCGGTTACTGAATTTGAAGTCTCGTCTCCATAGCTTTACGTTGAAAATCCAACAGAAAATAAATATAAATTAAGGTGTATAAACTAAATTCGCCATGGCAATTTACTCCAAAATTTGATGTTGTAAAACCTGAAAACATCCAAAAATTTGGTCTGAAAAGCCCACAGCACTTAATTAAAAATACCTGAAAGTTTTTAGGCAGCACGACCTACAAATGAGAACAATATGGAAAGTACTCGAAATTTGACCGGAAAACTCCTGAAATACTGCTTGGAAACTAACTTTTGTGTTTTTTTTAGAAGAAAAACTAAAATTTTGAAATAGATGGACGTGAAAAATTTATATGTCTGTCCATTTTAGGGTACCTTTGCCCTAGATTGGATAAAAATACGGATTTTGTCACAATTTATTGTAATGTAACTGAAAATCTTTTTGTTTATGATAATTTGTTTGATGATAATGTGTTTTTTGTTTACATTGACTATTTTATTTAAAAGGCATATTGAATAACAAATTGAATCGTTTTATCTATCGTGAAAGTTTTCAAATTTAAAAGCTCAAATATCAAGTGCGCTTAATGTAAGCTGAAGAAAACTTTTGATATTATTTTTCTTTTAAATAAAATTCTATCATAACTTTGTTCGATACGTTATCTTTGAATGTCAACTTTGAAAATAATAAATATGATTTTCTCTGCTAAAAAGTTCTCATACGACTTCATCAAACTTATTACTTCAACAAAACAAAAAGTCATCGGGTAACTTTTAAACTCTTGGCAATAATTTTAATCCAGCCCGAACGGTAAACATTAAAAGGGTTTGTTTGCACCAAGAGAATGAAACATACCCCCACCGATAACCTAACCTATTCATTCACAAAACAATGCCACAAGTGGTCCATTTCTTCCCATTTTCCCCATAAAAGTTGCAGAATCAACGTGTAATCGTTTTGCCCTAAAAGCACCCAGGAGGCGAGTTGGAACAAAAGCGGCGCCACCCGTTTCTCCCCTTTCGAAGGATCTTGATAAAAACAAACGCAAAAGGTCCCACTTGATAGAAGAGATTTATTACTGAAAATCTCTGGAGACGTACAGATATATTCTTTTGAGCATACAAATTTAAGTCTGGATTGTTTCACACCGACGTGACCTGGAATGTGTAGGAAAGAGTTATTTGTCTTACAGGGTGAGTCTGTAATTTAAGTAAAATTATAAATATCATTTTAATAATATTATTTAAATTACTAGTATTAATTAAAAGTAAAATAATATTCATCTTCTTTTTAATAAAATTACAGACTTAGATACAAGAGTAGAAGGAGACCCAAAAAAACGATGGATTTACTGTGTGACTGGATGAAAGGAGGTGTCTGATGAGATGACAAGTAACAGAGAGATATGGAAAAGAAGACGACCCATAAATAAATTGGGATAAGGGCAGATGATTCCTCTTCTATATATTACAATTATTCAAATTATTCATTCAGTACTCGTAACTGACAGACAACGCAGTCTGAATCGGGCGTACAAGCTTTAACATCAAATTTCCCCATATACATATATGTGAGCTTGCTGATTGTAAAGTAACTATTTATCCGTGAAAATGAATTCCCAAACGTGAGGTGGAACATTGTGAGGTGAAAGTTTACATTCAAATAAATATTGTTAACCACAGGAAAATCACCTGTTTACAGAGTTGCGTTAACAGATTGCACTTGCTCAAACACAGACTCGTAACCAATTCTATCTGTAGGCCGCACAAATATTTGTCTCGTGTGGGAATCGATCCCGTGAAGCACCCAAACGCTGAGTTACTGCGCCAATTGAGCTGCCGTACGTTGAAAATATAAGTAAAGTAAAGGAATAAAAAAACCCAAGAACCGAAGACCGAACAGAACAGAAGAGGTCTTTAGCGAATACTTTTTTGGACCATCATTACATACCCAGTTTCGTCAGATCTTTGACAGTCGTTATAGGTAGTCAGTGGCCCGAAAAACTGACAGCCAGTCTTTCTAAGGGGTACCGTATTACCCAGTACTGACTGGGTTGTGGTAAAAAAGGCAGTCCCTCCATATAAAATACTGGTATTCATCTGCATCCGGCAAGATTGGAAGCCAATACCAATATATTTAGGAAAAAGCTGGACAGATGATAATTAATGATAATGATGACGTCTTATTGATAGGAATCTAAGAAATTTCATCACATCACATAGGAATCTGACCAGGTTTCTTTATAATTTTTCATAATTTACTGCCTTATTCTTTCATTATTCATAATTCTATTCAAAGAATCAACATTGATTTCGAAGGCACGGGAGCACGTGATCGATCACCAACCCGATTGACGGACTCCAACAAATCTGTCACCAAGATCCCTCTGGCAGACTGCGCTCGCCATGCGGCCAATAGAGACCGGTGGAAAAGGATCGCGAATTCAGCGACCGCAGGCGCGGGCGACCCCCCATGACCACGACCACTCTGTCAAGAATGAACGACTAAGAAGAAGAAATCTATTCAAAGCACTAAACTTCACCTACTGAACATTGCTTTGTATCGTTCTCTCCCTAAGGGTATTGGACCGTAAACCACAGTTAGTAACTATCGAACACAATGTTCCTATTTCCTTCTATTTCCGCCCTAGCTTTTATCTGTCGGCAACATTTGTGAGTCAACTAGGGAAATTGATAGCTACCTACTGCCTAGGTCTCTCCGGGTGAAACCGGTCGAGGCGATAAAGTAACTACAGCTATATAATATGTAGGTTTTTACGTTGGTAGTTTCCGGTTTAGAAATAGAAATTAAACACAAACATAAATATAAATATTTTATTAGTTTAACTTGAGTTTAAAAAGCATAACTACACTACACACTACACTAGCCTAAGCTTTTTAAAAAACTGCGGTTTTTCTATTCAATGATGTAATTTTTTTTTTTTTTTTTTTGAAAAAACGTTGCATCACACTAGGAATTTCTCCTGTATCGTGGGTGCGTTTACAAACATTTAAACTCACATACACAAACAACCAGACCCGGAACAACTATATTTATGCCATAAAAATATTTGTTCCGTGCGGGGATCGAACCCGCGACACGCAGCGCAGCAGTCAATCGCTCAGCCACTGCGCCAACCGTGCCGTCTTGATTAATTGGTTTGAACAAGATATGAAACATTGTATTCTCGTCAGTTAAAAACTATGAAACTTTATTTATAAAGACCTTAGAAATTTGGCACGTTATTTTTCAACTTTTCAAAATAATAAACTTTTAGAGTTTCGTATGGAGTTGGTAAGAATATAATCTTAGACATTCAAAAACTATCATTTTCCACTCTATTTTGAATACTTTATCGATTTATTTCGAATTCGGAAAATAAGGTACCAAACATAATGATTTTCATTTCCCTGATTTAAGATATCCTTGAAGATTTCCAGTCGAAAATAAACTAGTTACTTAACTTATGAACGTACAGTATAATCTAATTAAAGTAAATGTAACCTAATGTTAACTAAGTAAAGTTGTAAGTAATTCCGTCTAATCTCATAAGACTAAACGGATTATTATGGGGTACGTTACTGGCTCCCCATGTATACATTGCGGTGACGCGCGCGAAATGTGAAGATGAAATCTGAATCTTAGTAAAGATTTTGATACGTTCGTTTTACAAAAAAGTATAGTACAGTTTAAACGTATGAGAAAAATATATTTAAAAAAAAAAATTAAATTTGGAAGTTTGTAAAGGTTTAACATGACGACATAAATAGAATAGAATAGAATATACTTTATTGTACACCAAAATAAAAAAAAAAGAATAAAAAAATAATAGTAATAAGAAAAAAAAATGAAAATAAAAAAGAGAAAATAAATAATTAAGATGAAAATCAGTACACGCATACATAATACTCTGAATCAATACACACGGTTCTTTCGGTACGGTACAGTTTACGGTGCGATTCTCACCGCTCGTCCGCTCGGTCGGGCGGTGAAGCGGATCTGAGGCTGCATTGGCCTGTTTGAAATACGTTGATGCCGAACACACGACATCGCCTGAACGCGCGGACGAGCGGCGCTCACCGCCTCTACAAGCGGCGGACTGTCCATACATTTGCTTCGACGTTTCCGATCGACCGCGCGGACGAGCGGTGTCGTGTCATCGTTTCCCAACTATGTTGGGGTCGCCATCCAGTCTAACCGGATGCAGCTGAATACCGGTATTTTATCTAACCTCCACAACCCCGTTAGTACTAGGTTATACGATACACCTTGCTAAGACTGGTTGTCAGACTTTCGGGCCTCTGACTAGGTAGTCACAGTCTTTACAGGTGTAAAGACAGTCAAAGATCTACAAATGACAGCCGGGACCAACGGCTTAACGTGCTTTCCGAGGCACGGAGGAAACTCGGTATGCAATGGGTGGTCATCCATCCACAGAGCAACCTAGGTAAGCACGGCTTAACCTGAAGATTGATCCGAGCGGCTGTTATTATTTAGCCACGAGCTCCTTGAGCGTTACTTGAGCGGTGTCGTGTGGAATCACTTTACCATATCAGGAATCTGTTTACAAGTTTTTTTTAGTCGCGGCCTCGCACAATTAAAAATATTAATTTATAAAGAAACCCGTACAATATACGACTGATTCTAAATTTCCAAAGAACAAGAAATGAAAAAGTAATTAGAGACAGGAACTTTCCTAAAATGACTGACAATGATAAATACCTAAGTAACTTATAACTCGATGAGGATTCTTGTCCATTTAATTCAATTATATTTTTTGTTGAAATGATTTTTTGCTAAACTGATGATAGGTTTTTAAGGAACAAGATTTGGTTAAAAGCCAAAACTTTTCACGACTGCCAGTCCGCCAGAAAATTTCCGAAATAAAAATCCGCATTCCCAAAAATAATTACCTTCAAGCAACACTTCGGTGTAACAGAATCCACGATATAAAAGAAAGAGTTCACTCGAACTACCGTTTGTACAACGAACGTCGACGTCCGCTTTGAAATTCAAATTTTCAAACGCATGTTTCATAAAGCGCGCTTATCTGTATTCTCTTTGCACAAGTCTGTCGTGTTCAACTAGAAAAATTTCTGCTTTCAACGTTATTACTTAATAATGGAACAATTTACTAAGGGGAAATTCAGTTTTGTTCAGTTAGAAGAGACTTTTGACGTATTTTTTTGCGTTTTTTACGATGCTTGACTTCAAAAGGCTAATCCACACAGAAACGCATTAGCTGATACACGGAAAAAATCACGTAATTGATTTGATTGGATGTTGTTATTCCATTTAAGTGTGACAGTCCAAGTTGTACGTATTATTCCAAAAACCTGTTAGGCGTTATAGGCCAATCGCTTTGACTAGGCAAAACAAGTGACTGACAACTTGTACCAAAAACTCGCCATAGTAAGCGATAGGTATCGCTACCCGTACTTACCGTCGCTAAATATCATATTGCACGCGTATTATAATACACCGGTGCTGTAATTATGATACGTGTTTTTAACCGACTTCTAAAAAAGGAGGAGGTTCTCAATTCGGTTGTATGTTTTTTTTTTTTTTTTTTTTTTTGTGTTTGTTACCTCATATCTCCGTCATTTATGAACCGATTTGAAAAATTCTTCTTTTATCTGAATGGATCTACTTCCCGATTGGTCCCATAGAAATTTCATCAAAATCGGTTCAGCAGTTTGGTTTTGAAATCCAAATAGCTGGAAATTTTTGTGTTTGTTACCTCATATCTTCGTCATTTATGAACCGATTTGAAAAATTCTTCTTTTATCTGAATGAATGTACTTCCCGATTGGTCCCATAGAAATTTCATCGAAATCGGTTCAGTAGTTTGGTTTTGAAATCAAAATAGCTGGAAACAATATGTCATCCAAGTAAAAGAAATTGCGAAATTGATACTTGACAAGGATTTGTGTGTGATGCGATAACTAAAAAGGGTAAAATAAAAACTTTTTTGCAAAAAAAAACCGACTTCCAAAAAACACTAAAAAAGTGGGAAATTACTTTACTTTCGGAAGTCGGTGGCAAAAAAGTCAATGAAACAAACAATAGTCACCGACTTCCGAAAGTAAAGTAATTTCCCACTTTTTTAGTGTTTTTTGGAAGTCGGTTTTTTTTTGCAAAAAAGTTTTTTTGGTGCAAGTTCAGTTCACATTCACTTGTTTTGCCGGCTTTTAAATCAATTCTACTGGATTAGAGAACCTAAGCAACTGTAATCACTGTCATGCGTTGTTTGGTTTTTAGTTTCACAAAGATTTTCAACCAGATAGACTTATGTATTTTCAAGCATTTAATGTCATTCAGTTAATTAAAAGAAAAGTGCATTATCTTTATCGCTGAAGAAATATAATGTTATTGATAAATGCATTTCACACTTCCTATCCCAATCTCAAGGATTTTGAAGGAACTTTTCATCAATAACTGCTGCTCAGCAACGTAAGTAACGCTTAAATAGTGGTTGTTGAATTTTCAGAACGAAAGGCAATGACATTGCTAGTGTATTTCCCAACTACACGGTGGTTAGTTCTATAATGGGTGCCTACAATGCGTGCGGTGTACAAAAGGACTTGTTATGTAGGAAACTCTATGTGCAATGTCACACCAAAGGAACCACACAGGTACGGACTGCAAGATTGCATGTTCTGTGCCCGCATTGAGTGTGAACTTTCACATGTGGGTACTCCATTTTATGTCCTAGGCGACTGGTCCCTGCTTCGCACTGGTACCATAGTCACATATCAAAGTGTGTTTATCTACTACGCTAAATACATACATACATAACGTTACGCCTGTAATCCCCGAAGGGTTAGACAGAGCTGTACCTAATAGTATACCCATATTTTGCCAGTTATGTTTAAGTCCCATGTAAAAGGGGGCGAACCTATTGCCATCAACCGGGCACACATCGCTGGTTTGCGACAAGGATGACATAACTCATAAATTTCAATTTTTCGATGTTGTTTGTAGTTGAATATAAAATCAAGGAAAGCAAGTATTAAATTAAGCAACGAAATAAGTAAAATAAACCATTAATCTTTTGATAAAAGTTTCTCTATGCAAAAAAAATATTGGCAATATACTGAAAATATTTTTAGAACTTACAAAAAATCTGTCCTGTATTTCTTATTTTTCGAGTTATGTCATTATTGTTGCAAACAAACGACATCTAGACTCCGTAGCTGCTACTGAGAAATTCTTGATGGAAAAACTCATGCTCAGAAGTCGCGCTCACGACTATTAGACCAACAAGGCAATACAAACTACAACAAATGGTTAAAGTTAAGTCGTTTTAATCCTCTTAAGGAGTCATTGTACTCAAAAAAAAAATCTGCTGTTCAGTACATTTATGCTCGCCTAACTCGTCAAAATGCACTGTACAGCAGATTTTATTGACTCGATTTCAGGGTTGGTGCCATAGTAAAATTTGTTTGTTATAATTAGTACAATGACCCCTTAAGAGGATTAAAACGACTTAATTTAACCATTTATAGACTATGCTGATTATTAATCATCGCATCAAAGTATACTCAGTTTAGAAGATTTCAGTCTACAGAAAAGCAGTAACAGAAACACTTCAATGAATTCACAAGGTCACGTAAAATCGTCCACACTTTTCAAGTTATTTTTAGCCCAAATACAAGACATTAAAATCTTCATCTCCCTATTCAACGTGTCAATATATCATCCATTGACTAAAGGCACCTCAATTAGCAAACGATAACAAGAACAAACGAACATTAATATTCATTTCTAATTGAATCTTCATTTGTTATCAATTATTACCCAAATCGATCCCGTTTCAATTGAATCGAACTAGCGTTCCGATTATTGAACCAATCGAATCGTGGTATGAAAGTGAATTACCCAAAAATGATATAGCAATATTACAGTCTACTACGTGATTAAAATACGTGAGCGTTATTTTACGGGTAACAGGCGAAAATGGAAAGTATTATATTTCTTAACACTAATGGAGTTGGAAAACCGTCAATTAGGATTAGACATGGTTGAACATAACATCACGCCTTTAACCTTCGTTAAGGCAGAGTTGTACCTGTAGTGCACTCATCGTGCAACTGGACACAGATATCCAGATTTCGGAAAACCCCTATAACAGGAGTTGTGCTTGCTAAACCATCGATGAGGTAGCTTGTATTGTAAGTTTCCGGTAAATTACAGTTTTAGTTGCAAACATGTCTTATTCGTAATTATCGCATAAGACTTTTCCAATGAAACTTAACTTTGTGCTGTTGCTAGATAATAACAACACAACACGAAACGTCACCATTTTTAACCGACTTCAAAAAAGAGGAGGTTCTCAATTCGCCTGAACAATTTTTTTTTATGTATGTTACGTCATCTTCGTCATTTATGAACCGATTTGAAAAATTATTTTATCTGAAAGGATATACATCCCGATTGGTCCCATAGAAATTTCATCAAAATCGATTCAGTAGTTTGATTTTTAAAACAAAATAGCTGGAAAACTATTGTCAGCCAAGTAAAAAAAATCGCGAAATTGATACTTGACAAGGATTGGTGTTGTGTGATACGATAACTAAAAAGGGTAAAATAAAAACTTTTTTGCAAAAAATAACCAACTACCAAAAAAAAAACACGAAAAAAAGTGGAAAATAACTTTACTTTCAGAAATCGTTGACTATTGTTTGTTTCATTGACTTTTTTGCCACTGACTTCCGAAAGTAAAGTTATTTTTCACTTTTTTTCGTGTTTTGTTTTGTCCACTTTATTAAAAAAACAATTGCAAAAATATTTACCAACAGCAACTACCTGTCAACATCATTTGAGCGCCAAAAGTATACACTGTTCCTCCAGGGTCCATTTTTCAAGTGAGTCTCGATGGCCAAATCCTAAACTATGAGGAATACCGAAAAATACTCAAAGGGACATCGGGCACGATTTCGATGACAACTAAAACTGCATCATTGGATTTTTGGCCATCCACGCCTACTTGAAAATTTCAACCTGAATAAAACCTGGGGCAACCGTTATTAGGTAATAATAATAATAATATAAGGAAAATAACAATGTAATAATATATTTATTTGCGTAAAACATGGTATAAAATGATCTTACAGTACAAATATAGAGCAGACATGTTTTGCCAAGATTAAACATAGCATGCAAATATTTGTAATAACAATTTTCTTAACAAAATTATTATTGTATTACACCAACACTATTTTCGCTCTAGGAATTGTTTTATACTATAGAAGTATACAAAGTATGCAAAGTTCTACGCTACTATCTTACCGGTAATGAGAAATGAAAACGCTTTTAGTAGTACCTAACCAAAAAGATGATGCCTAACTAAAACCATGCCCAAACTAGATCACCAAAGACGATATAACATTTACGTGCCAAAAATACCCACTGCCCTTTACCTACCTATCCAAAAACGCTACATTCACATTTACACCGCTTTTCCGATCGTTCGAATTCAGTGAACGAAGCCGCTGTAAATTTCCGAGTTATTAGAATTATATCGGTCCCCAATAAAGGATTATTAAGTGTCCTTTCGCCTCATTGGGGTAATAGAAAAACGATGTACTGATTGCAAGATTTTGTTTCGGTGGTTAAGGGGTGTTTTGGGTCTTTTGTTTTATAGTTTAGGGTTACTATGTTTAGGGTTATCAGTTTTTTATGCTCAAAAAAAAATATTGTTGAACATAGACGTCTTACTTTTCTCGGCTTCGATGACGTAAATTAATCATTTCACAAACACAAGACAAGATCCTTGCAAATAACAGGAATGTTAGGAAGTTCTTTTTTTCAGTTGTGTGCTAGAAACTGTTAATTATTAAAGAAGAACATCTGCTATTCTCACATTTAGTCATGATTTTAAGGACGCAGACACTTACCTGTTTCTGTACCATCATTATCTTGCCCTAACCTCAATTTACTTGGTTTCGGCACAGAAAAAAATCTCTATTAGTCTTCTGATCTTCATCTCGGAAATCACCCTTTCTCTAGCCATAACAAAAGGGTACCTAATTCATAGTCAGAGGCTTCAAACTTGATTGGACTCGTATCATTGGTAGTTTTCCCTCCAACCAGTCACATTTACAGGCTGCATTTGATTGGACGACATCACTTTCAGTCCTCTCCCTCCAACCAATCATGGCACTGACACAGAAAATCATCATCACTCACAAACTACATTCATCAAACATTTACAACGGTCTAAATCAAATCTGGCTCACGAAATCATAACAACCGTTTTGATGTACATTTGTGATCACACACTATCACCCATTAATAATTTGAAACTCATTTGGATTATCTACGTTTCATGAATTAAATTACATTTTGAAAGCGCTTGTAAGCTCTCTGAAGGATTAGTTTGGCTTGTGTTTCGATGCTTCAGCTACGTTCAGAGGAACATTTGATTGGAGTTTGTTTCAAAGAGATGATTCTGTTTTTGGGTGTGTGTTTATTTGGAGGTTTTAGTGTGAGGAGGTTCTACCTGAGATTGTGAAATGTTAAGTTTCAAAGATACTCAAAGACTAAAAGAACCATGCTGTAGTATTTTCTTTATCGTGTGGTTAGTGACTAACCTGGTGTCAGAGCTTTTATGCCGCCCACTGGCCTCGGACTTGGCTTTGCATGCCGTCGAGAAATATCTCTCAGACATGCTGGTTTCCTCTCGATGTTTTCCTTCACCGAAGCGATATGATAATTATTATATAATGATTATTATACAATACGCTATATGCGAAAAATTAGAGGTGCGTGTCTTGGGTTCGAACTTGAGGCCTATGGCTTGGCAGTCCAACGGTCACGCTACTACGCTTTTACTGCTGCATGCTGTAGTGAAAATTACAGTTTTTATTTCACTATTATTCTGAACCCATCTTTTTTCTTGTTGCTGTCAAATAACTGTGAAAGAAAATAATTTAAATGGGGTTAAGTACAGACGGCAGACTAGACGCAAATTTAGACATAAAACCACGTTATGTTGCAAAGTAAGCGAGTCTTCAGGCCTGCGTCCAGCCTGTTGATTGCCAAAATACTTTAAAAGAAAAAAATAAAAACAAGATCCTCCATTCATAAAAAAGCATTATAATCATCAAACAAACCTTTTAATTTAATCCAAGCTTTAAAACAATAAAACATTTTTTTAAATGAAATTAATCCCTTTGTTTATTATATACTTCCATTACTTAATTACGAAGCCATAAAAGATGACAAAAAAAAAACAAATGAAAAAATATGAAAAGAAAACTTTGTTTAATCTGGGATTAGGATGTCTGTAATGAACAGACTTTTTAAGCACCTATTAATAAAATAGCTATCAGCTATATCCATCGTGATATTAAGTAGCCCTGTTGTTCGGCAAAAGTAGGCCAGCGAAAGGGTGGCGCTCTTTCTTCTTTCGCTGCGAATATTGTCATATTTTCAACGCTTTGAACCCGGATTTTAAATATTGAGGTAGTGACTGTCAATAATGTTACGGATCGCATGTTTTTAGAACGATAACGTTACCCATTACACCCAATCCTATTGATAAAAGATATTTATTTTTGGACTTAGGTAAATTCTAAACTAGATTATGGCGGCATTGAGCATCTGCCTACTTTGAGAAGAAACACCAATATAAATTCAGAGGCTAAAAATATGACATCGTTTAGATACCACACCAAACTCTACAGGTGTTCATTATCTCCAACAATTAACCCATTTAATTAAACACACTCATAGACAAACAAATACAGAGACATAGTTATCAGTGTTTACAAACAAAACACAAATTCAAGCTTATCTGAACAAACACGCTGTCCTAACGTAATCACTCTCTCTTGTTGCAGATAACAATGGAGAGACGAATCGCCGGAGTAATCTACATATTGATCACTTTCGCTCTCGTTAATGAAATGTCAATAAACGTATACGCCAGGGACAACAACAAAAGGCGTACCAAAGAAAAAAGCGGAGGCTTCCAAAAGAATATTTGCGATATCACAGACAGAGATTCAAAAGTTCACTGCTACTGCGAAAATACTAGGGAACCAAGGAATGCGACCAAAGCGGAATGTTGGGTGTTCAACGGCGGAATACCGCGCGACGACCTCATCTGGCAGAGTTTTGCGTCCCAACCAATTTTGCAAACTTTGTCTTTTAACGTCCGAGTCGATGGCGCTTTAGGCTATATACCCACAAAGGCATTATTCTATTTACAACGCTTGAAGTCAATCAATATTAAGTACGGAAACATCGTCGATATAACACCCTTCGCTTTCGCCAACTTAACTAATCTAAAAGAAGCAAGCTTGTCCCAAAATCAAATCGAAAATCTACAGCAGTACTCATTCGCTCACTTACCGAACATTACAACTCTCAATTTGGAAGAAAACATGATTATAGATATCGATGCTGAAGCTTTTTACGATTTGCCAAAACTGCAGAAGTTGGTGTTTACCAAGAATAATATATCTACGATCAGAAACGGCACTTTTCAACACACGTTCAATTTACTCGAATTGGATTTGAATAAGAACAACATTTACTATTTGAACCGGCGGACATTCGACGGATTGGCGAATCTGAGGAAATTGGATCTGAGAAAGAACCGAATACAGAATTTGACGGAATTCACGTTTGCCGAGCTGTGGAATCTACAAGAATTGCTGTTGGGCAAGAATGATTTGCGTTACATATCGGAGAGGGCATTCGACGGACTGTCTCAATTGCGAAAGTTGTCCCTGGATGACAATAAACTGGCGTCGCTCCCGTCGGGCCTCTTCGAAGGGGTGAGGGGACTCAGCTCCCTGGACTTGCGCTCCAACGAACTGCACGCCTTAACTTTTGACAATATCAAACCTATATTGGACAACTTGAAACCGCAGAACAGCAATCTACTACTCGAAGGTAATAATGAATATATAATACTTCCTCATGTCGAGTTTCATGAACTTAAAACACTCGATGAATATTAAACGTGTTGAAACTGAGACGTTACAATTAACTTTAACACACTTGGAAAGTTTGTTCTTTTATTATGCCTACGGGTGTTCTTAGTTGGGTTGGAATGGGTCAGATACAAGTGGAAAATGGTGTATAATCCGTTTCATTCCTAAATTAATTGTAAATTAGTTTAAACTTGCCAACCCTAGGCTGTTGCGTGAAAGTTTTAGTTTTAATGTCCATTACCCAGTTTGTTTTCTCTCCATCTATTTAATAAGAAGTTAACTTTATTTAGCTAACGAAACATTATTGTTTCTTTTTACAGAGAACAACTTCGTATGCGACTGCAGATTAAAATGGATGCATTCACTGCGAAACGAGACAAAAAGTCAAAACACAAAAGAGTCCCTAGACGGCGTAACGTGCAAAATGGATCCCCCCATCGTGAGTTCCGCCTACAACAAAATGCCTGACGCGGTGGACAACAAACTGGATTACAATCAAGACATACTGCACGCCGGACTGACCATCGAAACACTGAACGACAAAATGAACGTAACGGAAAAGAAGACATTACCAGGCGACCTATCTAAAGACGACGGTAATGAAATATCCAAAAAGGGTGTTAAAAGGACTGTTTTGAAAATCCCCGCTGAAACCCTTCCGTGCCCGAGGGAAGCTATAAAAACAACAGAGATACCAGCTTACATAGTAGACCCTGTTATACCAATACAGAATGAAATGAAAACTTATAGATTCCATGAAACGAATTCGGGTAATATGAATTTGAGGTCTAGTTCTGGCTTTGTAGTTTTATGGAGTATCTGTTTTAGATTTTTCTTTACTTAAGTAAGTAACGTATATAGTCGTTAAAGTAAGTGAGATACAGACTATTAAGCAGGCGATTGATGGCTGCGCACGGGTATAATGACTAACACTTTGCTAAGTCCTGTATGAGATAAACAAGGGAGATTTACGAGTGTGGGATAGAAACGTAATCTATTAAGATGTAAGAACATTGATTGTCGGAATAACAAAGATGACGCGTAAGGTAAGTGATGTTGTTTGAAAAACAGGGTCAATTTCTTTGGGATATGTATGGAATTATGAATTCAAGTAGTGACATAAATTGGGGTGTAAATATTATCTCGTAACCTTCATTAAAGTTCTTTAAAAGTTTCGTCGTCATAGAAATAATTGCACTTGTAACAGGCGCTGTCAATGATAAAGCCACTATAACACAAGATGGTTGATTCATTTATGCTAATTCTGGTATCATTAGTAAGTAATTTATAAGCAGATTTTCAATGTAAACCAGCAGCACTTAGGTTAAAACCACAGAACTTAAAATTAATATAATCAAGCAAGAAAATGTACTCAAAGTAGAAAAAGCAAACTGCTTATGTTTAAAGACTGTAAATTAAAAAAAATAGCTACAAACTATAGCCAGCAATATAAAATAAAGAGCAATGAAATAGTCTATCCGTATGCAGCAATCAACAGCCAAATTACTTCTCAATTTACACATAGGCCACGTTACATTGCAGATGATTAATTTCTAAAAGCACACAATATATAAAGCAACCAATAAAGTGATTATATCCACACAGTATGAATGTTGTAAATTAATATTATAATGTTAAGTAGATATATTGTATAAAGCTCTGTTTTAACGCACTCAAATTTTCACTCATTAAACATTATTTTAAGGGTTGAGGTGTGAGCATGCTTAATTTATTATGTAATCTCAATGGTAATTTGGTTTCGATGAAGTTTCATTTGGGCAAAGTTTAAATTTGATTTTACACAGTTTAATTTTATCGATACAGGCGCCTTGTCATCACCTCTAATCGCAGTATTATGGCAATCTGGTTTCAGTGTGAGAAAGAGATGGCGCTATACAAGACGTCTAGCTGCATCTCTTTCATTAAACATGACAAATTATGGTCATCATCTGCCTAGCCTTTTGCCCTAACTATGTTAGGGTCAGCTTCTTGTCTAACTTGATGTAACTGAATAGCAGTATTTCACATGGCGACTGCTTATCTGACCTCATCAACCGGGGTACTGGGTAATACGAACCCTTGGTAAGACTGCTTGTCAGACTTTCGGGCCACTGACTAAATGTAACGACTGTCGAAAATCTACAAGTGACAGCCGGGACCAACGTGTTAACGTGCTTTGTAAGGCACGGAGGAAACTCGGTATGTAATGATGGTCAACCAACCACGGACCGAACAACAATTAAAATAGTACTGCAATAAGAGGTAGTTTAATTGGCCCTGTTCATGATAATATGGTAAAGTTTATTATTATGTGACCGTTAGATATGACCTTACCGTAATTAAGGTGTGTCAATTCTCAATTATGAGTGAGGGAGAAAATACTACGTAGGTATTTAAATGCTAGTGTCATCGAAAAGTCAGTTTTATTTTTAATATCAATTAGGTATATTATGTGTCTACAAGTACAATATAGAAAAAAGAAAATTGTCTGCCATTTCAAAATAAAGTACCTATCTCTTAAATTAATTTAATTCAGAAAAGTCTACTAAACGTAATGGTTTCATAACGAGATTTATATTGAACAATATTACTTTTTAGATCTCAACGAAGTTAAACATATTAGACTACGTTAAAGTTGTAGATGAACAGAAAAAAGGTATTTGAGCTAAAAGACTGGTATTTTGAGAAAATGCAGGCAATTATACAAACTTTTAATTATTTAGCTTGATGATTCTTTCTATGAATAGTAGATGTTATTTGTCTACCATAAATGAATGCTATACATTTAATAACTATGTCAAAATTGCGTTTTCGACGATTCAGATACTATACATCTGTAGTAAAATATTAGGCCGTTTTCTAATTACTCTCATAGCACACTGTTACTAACAATTTTGCTCAATAATCGTTTCTAAATGCCTGCGATGCACATTTCCCTAAAAACCTAGTAATTTCGCTAAAAAACGACTAATTCTAAATGCCTGCGACATTACTCCTACGATGTTGTGGTAGATACAGCGGCTGCAGCATAAGTTAATATTAATTCCATTATCTTAGTCGAAGCTAAGCTTCAGCTGGCATAATAGCATTACGGAATTACCTAAGGAGTATGTGCAGCAGAATGTTCCAGAAGGATTAGTATTAGTAACGTCGGAATTCGAAGGAAGCCTATGGGTATTGAGAGAAGTCTGCTGCTACGACTAGGTTTTACCACATTGTTAAAAGAAAAAAGCTCGAAGAAGTGGCTACAGGTATTTGTAGATGTAATGTAGAAGTGGCGAAGTTGTGGCTCGACAAATTGTAGAACAATGTCGTGCAAGACACACAAAAAAAATAAGTAATGCAACGTCAATTTGTCAAAATTTTGCGTTACATTTTAGGGAGAAGCTCCATACAAAACTCATAAAAATACGGGGTGGAAGGGACACCGACGCGAAAATGGAAACCGCATACTCAGTACATCATCTTGAACCCCCACCACAGAAATTTAACGTCGGTTATTTAAAAAAAAAAATTAGCTGTTCTATACATTTTGACCGTGTAGGTATTGCACTTTTGTAGGAAACAGCTGATTTATTTTTCGGTGACGGTTGTTTGGTGGTGGCTTGTCGATCGCTGGCAGAGGCGGCGGCTTATCGACTGCTGGCAGGGTTGGTGGCGCGTATGGTGGTGGACGGCTGAATAACTGTGGAGGCGGCACACTCTACGGTATTGGAACCGGAGGTGGTATGTCCAATCGCGGCGTAGGAACACTGAATTTCACAACTGGTATGGACATTTTAAACAACTGTTTATTTTAGGTAAATATCCTTCACTTAGTAAAATTATTCTATACATTGAAATATTTTTTTATAACCGACGAAAAATTTCTTTGTGGGAGGGTTCAGAATGATGTACTGAGTATGTGGTTTAAGTTTTCGCGTCGGTGTCCCTTCCACCCCATAATTATAGTGTACAAAAAGATAGTTTAACAATTTTAAAATCGATCGAATTAACTTTACATTTACTCTGCGCGTTCGTGCTACGCACACACATTTGCCAAATAAGTTTAGCTCTGCTTACATTAGGTTACTACAAAAACTACTCGATAAAAAAATGACGAAAGCGACATAATAGTCATAATATTGTGCCTGAATTTCGTGGCACCGAGGCCTTTGTGGTCATTCACAGATCATAATATCTCTACGACTAGATGCGACACCAGCTATTCGCGTTTTGCATAGATCTGTATTAAGCTGTGGGACATTGAACGCATATCGCTTCGTGGGACGGTTACGGCCGCTCCGCTATGTAACTTACCACACACCAGTTTTAAGCTGTGGTTTTAGTGTTATTGTATAAACTAGGCACTAAAACAACTAATCAACTTAAATATACCGGTATTTAAGTGGATAAAACCAATAAAAATCATTCGGACAGGAAAACAATTTATTAAAACCAAATTGACAGGATTACAAGTTTTCTGATTCAAAATTTTTCTTATAACAGATTTTCCCAATAATTTTTGTTGTATTTAAAAAACTATAATTAAAAAAAATATAATATAGAATTATACATGCTTATTTCGAGATAGGTAGATATAATCACAAGCGCTAACATGAATAAAAATAATGAAATAATCAATAATGATATAATGAAATAAATGAATAAATAATAATTAGATTATTAAGTTAAGCAAGAAAAGAACATCAACATCCAAAATGGCTGCATAAGATAATGAAGAAAAACATTATGGCTTTATAATCCCATATCTAAATTAAGGTTTTAAGTTACTGGTATTTTATTTTCATGGACTATACCCGAATATCTTAAGGGGAGCTAAAGCAAGAGCGAGTGATACAGCGCTATACGAAAATAAACGAGATGGAAAGAGAGGTAAAATGGGAATGCAAGAGACAAATTGGTTTTATGTGGCAAATAAAACAAAGACCCCTTACTAGTGATTAAATTTTAGTACTGGCTTTAGGTTCCTTTATTTAGGATTAGTTCGGAGGAGAAAAAAATAGGAAGAAACAAAATGGCAATTAGAGGAAATGGTGTTGATGTTGTTTAGACTTTTTTTAAATTTCTTTCTTTCATGAATCCCCTTATCTATAAACAAGTCAAAGTGTTTACTTGAATAAATTTCATTATTTAAAGATACGATTTAATCATGTTTTTAGTAATTACTTGATGTTAGAACTATAAAAAGTTACAATTCTTAGCTTTGCTTCATTTGACGGTTCTTACTTCGTTTAAATTCTTGACTATTTCATAAAAAAAAAATTGCACAAGTAGTTATTACATTATAGACTATAGATACGGGTGTTAATGTTGAATTGTGTTATAGTCATCATCTTCCACGTCGCCAATTCACAACCATGTTGAGGTCGGCTTTCAGTCTAACCGGATGCATACCAGCAGGCTGGATTTCAGCGTTTTACATAAATCAGCTGTCGATCTAACCTCCACAACTCAATTATGTACTAGGTTATTTTAATCTAGATCTATTCAAGTTTAGAGTGAATCGGTTTGTTCTAGGCAAGCGTGCTCCACCCTAGGCCACATCATCGCATCACATCAGGCGAGTTGCGGCCAAACGCAAGCCCATTTAGTGTGTAAAAAAAAATGTAATCCGATTCTATAATATAGTGATGCTTGAAAATGGTTTTAAACCTTTGAAAATCGTTCGCTTTTTCATAAATCGAGTCATTTGTGTATTGAGTGCCTGTTAAGAGAAGTCCACCAATTTGCGAAGTGCACGCTTTTTGTCCAGTGCACATTTTGCGAATTCTAAATTCTGTGACAGAGCCGTTTTGGCTATCTAACTAAACATAAATAATTATGATATGGGGGGAAGATCGGCATTGGATGAGTCTCTTATGATTTCCCATGGTTTTTTTTTCATGAAATAAGTTATGTACACGTAGTTTTATTTATTACTAATTGTTCATTATTTTCTAGTCATTGTAATAAGTTTAATATAAGATATTTATGGTTTGTTACGGATTTATACACGTAGACGTTTAGAAAATAATGACCAATTAATTTTGGAATTCAATCAAAAGCTGATCAAATGTCTAGCGACGAGCTCGCAAGCCAAGCTGTCGATCTCAGACCACCCCGAAACGTATACGTGTGTAAAATCATAAATATTAAAGACATGCTCACACCCCTCCAAGATCTCATGTACGTTCATCTATTGTCTATAACGTTGTATAAAGTATTTTGACAAGGCATTTTTTGTATGAATAAAAAATAATGGTGTAAAATTTTTTAAGCCAATTTCGTTTTATTTTTACCTCTTTGTTTTTTGTTATGGTATCATGGAGCTGTGAAACAAACCAACGATGGAACTGACATTCATGGGAGAGGCCTTTGTCCAGCAGTAAGACGATGCAGGTTAACAGCAACAGTGGACATTGAGCTGCAAGCATGGTCCAAACGAAGGCCCCATTTTTTTTTCAAATGGCAGTCGACAATGTGGCAGGGTCAGGCGAAGAAGGCAGGATAAGCTTCGGATGGATTCCTTTGATAACGACTGGTTCATTATTGCACTAGGTAAAATGAAGTGGAAGGAGAGTGAGTAGGCCTCTGTCCTGTACTGGGAAAATGAAATGATGGAGCCAGCACGTAATCTTGCTGGCGTAGCAGGTTGCGGGTTCGAATCGAAGGAATTGTTTGGGTAGATACTATAAGAGTGAAGAGAGGGACCTTTGTCCAGCAGTGGGCTGGGGTAAACGTAAAAGGAACAATAATAAATAAAAAAGAAAGATCATGGGTAAGTATGAGGCACCACATGAGTTTGCAGAAAGCAACTCAAAAGAATGGAGACAAAGAACACCAGACACCTTCTGTGTGTCTGTTTTAATATTTATGTCTATTACCTTGTAACAAGTGAGTACACTGTGACCTGGGTTAGGGAAAAGGATACGTTTTATCCCAGTATTACGTTCCAGTGGGCGAAGTAGCGGACGCAGAAGAAGAAGCCAGTAATAAATAATTTAAACTTTATGTTAGTCACACGACTCTATCCTAACAAGACAAACTTTACTTCAAGCACATAAGATTCAATATTAAAACCTTTATAACCGTACGCATAAAGAACAAACTAGTTAAAGTACATACATAACATAACATCGCGCCTGTAATCCCCGAAGGGTTAGGCAGAGGTGTACCTATTAGTACTCCCACATTTCACCAGTTATGTTTAAGTCCCATGTAATAGGGAGCGAGAGTATTGCCATCAACCGGGCACAAATCCAGACTCCATGGCTGCTACTGAGAAATTCCTGATGGAAAAACTAAATAACACTTTGCTCGACCTGGGAATTGAATCCAGGTCCTCATGCTCAGCAGCCGCGTTTGCGGCCACTAGACCAACAAAGGTAACTATTAATAAATAATTTTACATAAGTTATATAACTTTATCCAAACAACACAAAGTTTGCTTCAAGCACATATGATTCAATATTAAAACCTATATAACCGTATGCATATAGGACAAACTCATAAGTTAAAGTTACCGTAAGTCTGAAAACTAGTTATTAATATACTTGTGAAGAGCTAAGTAAACTAAGAGTGTTTGTGTGAGGACTCGGTTCACCGCGACGGCAGTTGACTAACTTTAATTTTAATTCTGAATCTATAAACAGTTTGGTATATACAAGGTGGCGCCGACAATACGACAATAAATGAAAACGCTGGTAATAATAGTCCATAGGAATATTTTACAACTTTCAAATAAATCAAAACATTGAAATAAAAAAATAAAAAATTTCAAACAAAATATCATAAAACTGTTAACGAAGTAGAACACTTTTTATAAGTATGATTCACTAAATTTAGGTATAATTTTCACTAAATCGCAACTGGAAATAAAACTTGAGGTCTGAATTTGCCAAAGATTTTTGAAGTAACGTGAAGAGTCAACCGACTGCTTGGCGATATCTCGAAATATAATACTATTCGAACTCCATGGCCCTAGTGTTTCAACCCCAAACGGCTCGAACACATAACTACCAATTAAATTATTGTATTTGCGGCGTTCGTTGATTGACTTTTTATGATACCTACTAAAATAACTGATTACTTCTTTAGGATATCTACATGATGAGAGAAAACCTTTTGGTTGATAGACTTTTATGCCCATTTATACAACACTAAGTGACTTCTAATTCAATACTTCGATATTACTACGCTGTTGGAATTTTAACTTTAGGTGCTGAGCCGAGCATTCAAAATCCAACAGTGTGCTTTTATTTATGCAAGCGTTTAGATGTCACCTTGTGTAAATGAAAACTGTCATAAGTATTGTGATGATAAAAATTAAGTTGAAACAAAGGTAAGGGAACTCTATCAAAATGTTTGTTTAGGCTGTTCTTTCTCTGAGTAGTCAGTCGCGGCCCCATCTAGTTTTAAAACATAACATGATGTGACGTGTAAAAGTGTTTTTAAAACCTATTTAGAGAAATTTCTTGTTTGAATATTATTGATTTATTAAAAAATAAAAAAGTGGAAGAAAGAAACTATAACCAAGATATGAAAATAAACATAATTATTTTAGTTAGATCGAGAATTGTACTAGCGAGAGATTATTTAGTCAACCATGAAATGAGGATGATGGGATTAAAATTATAATAATTAACACACGTATTATTCTCGTGGGAAACCTATTAGGACGCTAAAGTGATTATTTTCGCTTGCTGTTTCACCTTCTTCAATAATTCAGGTATTTTTGAGTAAAGATCTGGCAAAAGACATTAACGTTGTTTAATTTATGTCATATCCTCGAATCGCTATCTAAGTTATCTACAGACAATTAGTCTTTGATTTTTTATAAAATAAAAAAGGAAATTTACGCTTACAATAGAACTCAACCATACATCAAACTTAACACACGAAACCCCTATATTTTCGTTAAAGGCAAAACCCTAAACCGAGTCATAGCGAAGCAAATCACATAAAATTTTTAAGCACGCTAAAATCATTCGTCACACCATCTTCAGAACCGAACACATACAAGGTATAAACGGACTCTTCACAAAGACATCAACCAAGTATTCTGAACATCAAACTAAGTTACCCTATGAAAAAATTATTGTTATGAAACGACTTTTTTTTTTGGGGTGTAAAATCACGTTTTACGGTAAAACTCAATGTAACGCACTCAAAACATTGTGCTGATGGATGCGTTGCAGAGTAAACGGGACATGAAGGTTTTTAAAGGATAGTAATGACCTAAAAAAGTAGAGGTAAAAAAAAATTAAAAAGTTTGAACCTCGAATTTTTCCGTAACTAGAAGGTTCCCAGGTATGGTACAGACAAAAAATAATTATCGCGATGACTGGGAAAACAAGACGGAAGTGCTCTTTGGCTTCGTTAAGACTACCTATATACAAGGTGTAGTTTTGCATCCTCGTCAAAATTCAGGAGGTTGCCATAGAAGACGTAAATAATGAATATAAATTACGGTACCTGGTCAATAATAATAAACGCTGCTTTTTTTAGTTGTTTTAATTTGACACTATTTCAGAATGAAGCCCCCCTCAAAAGAGGAGAATCACCCGTTTATCGAATAAGCGTCTGCGTTTGTGTGTGTGTGAAAGCGCGGTTATAGGGCTAGTATTAGACGGGCAACATTTTAATACGGGTGGGTAAACTTACCGATTTCCGATATTAAGAAAAAACATCTGAAAAATTACCTACCCATTTTAATATTGATTCGGGTCGAGAATCATTAGCATAGTTACGTCCTTGAATTTGACGAGGATACAAAACTACACCTTTTATATAAAACTCTTAATTTAAAAATAAAATAGCACACTCAGTCTGTTACATCACTATAACATTGTCAGTTACATAAAATCAGAAGTAAGCCGTGAAAGGTCAAAATACTCAACATCGGCTCAGTTGTCAAATAAGAGACATAAAAACTGTGATAGGACTGTACCTCCATCTTTGTCAAAGCAATCAAACACATTAAAAAAAAAACGTACTCTAACAACACTAAACTCGACACACGACACCCCTATTCTATTTCATCTAAATCCTAAACCATGTCACAGAGAAGCAAATCACGTTTTAAAGCACAAAATTACGCCAAGCCCATAAATTACATTCGAGACCCGAGAAGATTTCAAGGGATTAGTGAATTAACTCCGTATAAGGGTCTAGATAGTGGTATTATTCGGAATAAATGAGCTGTAAATGTACGCGTCGGTAAATGCATTTGATAGGGACGGATGGTATACTCGTATATTGTATAGAAGCAGGTCGATCTATGGGGTGTAGAGTGAGAGGTATCGATGAGATGTCTTAACTCTAATGCGCTTTCAAATAATTCAATTATAATATGCATAACCGATCAAGCCATGCAATATACCGAATAGATTTCCAATTTATTCAAAAATGGTTTAATGTAAATGAATCAACACAAATGTGACAACACAATATGTCATATTTTAAGATCATAATAATTATGATCGTGTCGTTGTCCAGTGGTCGCCAGTGCGACTGCTGAGCATGAAGTTCTGGGTTCGATTCCCAGTCTTACTGGGTTTTCCCATCTGGAATTTCTCAGTAGTATCTAAAAGTGTGGAATTTTGCCCACTCAGTGGCAATAAGCTCGCCTATATTACATGAGACTTAAACACAACTGGCGAAATGTAGGTGTACTCTTACACCCGTATCAATAGTCAAGTTAAGCAATTACTTGTGCAGAAATGTATGCAATAGACAAGAATTTAAAAGAAGTAAGAACCGTCAAAGAAAGCAAAGCTAAGAATTCTAACTTTTTACAGTTCAACTTCAACCAATTACTAAACTACATAATAAAGACCGTATCTTAAAAAGTTACATTTACTCAAGTAAACACTTTGACTTGTTCATAGATACGGGGGTTAGTATTTGTACTATCATGTATTCTGTGTTACACCTCCCCTTCAGAGATTACAGGCATTATGTCCTTACAGAATTTGTTATAGTTGGAATTTCATTAAACTTGATACATTATTCATGATTTTGCAATAATTATTATGATACTTGGGCAACTGACTGGCCGTTAACGGCCGCCTGCAGTGTATTTTACGTCATCATTATTTTGCCACACTATCCACATCTATCCATACAAAATCTGAATATTAATTCTATAAATGCAAAAGCAACTCTTTCAGTCTGTCTATTACCATTTCACGCGGTACCGCTAAATGCGTTTTGATGTTTGTCACATAGGTACACCATGGCTTATGGTAGTACAAAGGATAGTTAATATCCCGATTGAACGTTCCTGTGGGATAATTCCACGCTGGCAAGTTTTAGATTAAAAATGGATATGTATCATCGTAACGTCTGATGCATTCTACACAAACTTACAACCTAATTCAGACAAGTCATCAACGTGAAGTACAAACATTCAAGAAAAAGTCTAAAAGTATTTTTTTTTTCGTTTTGCCTAGCCTGGTCTGTCCCAGACCTGGGCAATGGCCTCCTTCTACTCCTTCCATTTCTCGCGACCCCTCGCGTCCTCCATCCAGTTCTGACGAAACCTGTCTAGTACGTCCCGCCATCGCCTTCAAAAGTACCTATTCTATCTCAAACATTTTGAAGCATTCATCATCTGGATAGCCTTTTCCCAAATAGGGGTCGGTTTCCAGTTTAACCAGATGCAGTTGAATACCAGTATTTTCCTATTGGCAACACTGTCCAAGTGACATGTAAAATTTTTGATCCGTATTTTAAAATTAAATTTAATTAGTAAATAAGTTAGATTAAGGTGTAACTATTTGTGCAAACGTATAATAAATGCGTAAATACATAGGAAAATTGTTTCCTTGATCATTAATTAAGTTTTCGAAAATAAAAGTTACCGGTAACCTAAAATCAACAGCTGACGTTCTAACTGCGGATTTTACGGATAATTCAGGGGAAGTATTGTTTACTTTTATTAAATAACAGCACACAATCGTCACTTTAAATCTGTAACACATCTATGCCAATTTCCAGTATATCTTTTTGCTGATTTATTACCCTGTACTGGTTTTAGATCGCTTTGTTGACAACCGGTATAATAAATAAAAAAAAACAGTGAGATTAATTCCATAAGTCTATTGTTTATATCGGTCTTTTAAATATTAATTCATGAATATAACGTTTATGATCATTGCTGTGCATTTTTGTCTTATAGTAATATGTTAATAAACTAAGTTTTTTTATTCTTATCTTTTCAAAGCTACCTACCCACTTATGGAAAAGTAATAGGTACCTTACGACAAAACAATTAGTTAAATTCAATATTCAATTAGATACATTGAATATATAGTTAATCTTTTAAAGCTAATATAGTAGCCTACCTCATTTCATTTCATAATTGAACTTTTTCCCTATTTCTCCCCCTTTCATCGCTAACTTTTCTTAATTAGTTTATTCTATTAGTTCTCACCGTTTCTTTACTTCTAATTTTCAGTGACTTATCCTGAAACCATGCCTGTGATGACCCGTAAGGCTACCGCTCAGGATATGGAGCTAAAATTGAGAACGGCCCTCCAAGAGCTTAAAGAATCAAACCTCCAAGTCCAACAACTGTTACAGGAGAGAGAAGAGAGTGAGGTGGAAGTTGATAAGGTTAATGGCACAATCTCAAGCTTAAAGCGGGAGCTAGTAGTCCTACATCAGCAATACTTGGACGTTGTTGATGAACGGGATCAACTGAAGGTGGTCACGGATGGTTTCAATAATTGTAGTAACTTATATGAGGAGGCTTTAAATAAAATTAGGGACCTAGAAGATGAGTTAATTCATGCCAATAGTTGTATATTAAAGTTACAGAAAGAAAAAGAATGTACTCAGGTAAAAGAAACGAACATCTTATATAATGAATTATTAAATAGTAATTGTATGTCCCCTTCCTTATTAACTATTGATCTGACTGAAGATTCCCTACTAAAACATAATTATACAGTTAGCAATAAGAAAATAAAAAAATATGCTAAGCTGAACAGAATAATTAAAAAATGTAATCAATTTAGGAAACAACATAAACACTTTTCCAAATATATTCCACTGAGGAAAGAGCGTGTTGATTTAGTTAATAAGTTAAATAATTATCAAATAAAATTAGAAGACAGTATTAAAATTTATGAAATTGATACTCAGCATTTGCAGGCTGAAATACAGGTACTTCAGAACTCACTTAGTTCCCTTTCCAGTAGGTATGTGAGTTCTCAGAACCAAATTAGGGAACACATTCTTGCAGCAAATGAGTTAGTAATGTGTCAATGCAGCTGTCAGTCAGTTAACAACCATGATACTATCTTGCCTGAGGTAATGGAGGACCCATCCCAGGCTGAGAATTTATCTCAGGACTGTGTACTCAACCAAGAAATAGATTATTTACAAGTGGTACAGCCAGAGATATATGATAGTCATAATTGTTCTTGTTCAGTAATGTTCTCAGATAGTATAGGAAGAGGTGTAGGTAAATTAGTTAGTAATAACCTGAGTTTTCCCAATCAAAATCATTGTATGCCAGGGGCAACATACAAACAGATAATGGCATCAGTAATTAGAAATGTTTATAATAGTAATACACCGACATAACTATATTTATAGGAAATAGTTTAAAAATTAAAAAAGAAGACATCACGGACAGTGTAACTGAGTTGTTAAAGTTGAATTGTCGTAAAATAATATTGTGTGCTTTCCCATATTTTGAAAAATTGTCAAATAGGAAAAACAATTATATTCACATGCTGAATAAGCATGTAGATTTCTTAGTAGGTCACTATAGTGACCTACTAAGCGACTGCCTATCTGACCTCCACAACCCACAACAAGTACTCGGTATTACGATACCCATGGTGAGACTGGTAGTCAGACTTTCGGGCCACTGACTGCCTATAACGCCTGTCAAAGGTCTACAAATGACAGCCGGGACCAACGGCTTAATGTGCAAGCACGGTTTAACCTAAAGATCGACCCGAGCGTCTGTTATTATTTAGCCACGAGCTCCTCATTTGAAACATTTTGAAGCATTATGAAACAAAATTACACAATAATTTACGTATTTATCGAAGTTATAAATGGCCGACCGATACTCGCCCAGTTTATCATGGCGCAGCCCATGCCCGGGAACGGAAGTCCTTTTGATATGTTTATTTGATTAATATACGAGCACACGTTGTATGTTTAACTCTTATTTGATTCGGAATGAGTTTATAAATAAAGGGATATTTTTTTTTGTTTGATGATTGTGTTTTTGGGACCTTAACGTTCTGAAACATGTATGTTTTTAGGGTAATTTATAGAGTGATGGCTTGATGTATAATTTATACAAATACTTGAAATCATAACATAACAACACACCTATAACCGCGAAGGGTAAGGCAGGTGTGCCTAATTATAGTACACCCACATTTCGCCAAATACGTTTAAAGTATCATGTATGTGCGAGGGTATTGCCATCAACCGGGCACAAATCCAAACTCCATGGCTGCTACTGAGAAGTTCCTGATGGAAAAACCATAATACCACTTTGCCCGACCCGGGAGTCGAACCCAGGAACTCTTGCTCAGCAGTAGCCCTTGCTACCACTAGACCTAAGAGGCAGACTCTATGTTTTGTTACCCATGTTAACAAACCTAATAAATCAAACTACCTTAGGAAACTGACTGACTGGTTAATTAAATGGCTTTGAACCAAATTAGTGGTTTTATTAAATCATCAAAATATTTACCTTATTTACAAACTAATATTAGATCTAAAATAAGAATAAAAATATGTACAATTACGGGGCGTCAAAAAATTCATCCACATCGCTGTCAACAGGAAAAGTGCCCAGAAGGCTGGCAGCATTGCCACGTTGGATGGCAATGCTGATTCTTTGGCCGAAAAAATGCCAGCCCTCTGGTCACGTGAACAGTCGAAAAACCGCTTGGCGATATTCCGAAATAATAGGTGGGCACTCGGACCCCATGGCCCTAGCGTTTCAACCCCAAACGGCTCAAACACATAATTACCAATTAAGTTATTGTATTTGCGCCGTTTGAGGTTTTCAGCCCCTGCAGCAACCGCCCCAGCGCAGCCCACCGTGCTAGGAAAATGGGATGGTGCAAGGGTGTCGACGAAAGTTGCATCCCACGCCAAAGACCTACCCAACTTCCATGGCATTATAGTCATACCATCTGGTCTCTTCCCATCGACGCGTGCCAAGCCATTGGGTTCTAAGACAATGGCTTTGACAATCACACAAGCTACTAATACCCAAGAAAAAGGAATTACCATTAATCTCCCGAAAACAGTACTCGAACAAAATTGATCAACTGCAACCAAAAACACATCTAACCCATTTATCCAGCTCAAACAAAAGATTTAGTCAGAATACCAGCGACGACCGGGCACTGTGGTCTACAACTAGCGAAGTTGCGAACTGCACTCGCACCGCAGTGTCAAGGAGACGTGTTTATGGGACCGCAAATTTGGTGGCACCTTGGACGAGTTGTAATGTAATTCCAATATTTGTGGTGGGAAGTTCCTCGAGTTATTTGTAATGGTTGTATGTATTTGTTTTGTGAAATTTATGTTTTTGTATGATTTACCTACCAATTTGCTGGACATCTCCTAAGTTCTACCGGGTTAGCGCAATAATAGAAGTCACTCTGTCACAGTAACTAACGGCACTTAGAACAAAGGTCGCAAAGGACATTTTAAGGTCTTGTTATCTTGTGGTTTGCGGCAAGTCTTTGAGAAAACTCTGCGGTTCTGTTCTTATTCTCTGGTTGATGGCAAAGATTAGGAAATACAGACAAAAAACTTTTTTGAAAAAAAAAAAACCGACTTCCAAAAAAAACACTAAATAAAAAAAGTGGAAGTTTTTCAAAAAAGTTTTTATTTTACCCTTTTTAGTTACTTATAGTATCACACACAAATCCTTGTCAAGTATCAATTTTGCAATTTCTTTTACTTGGATGAAATTTTTTCCAGCTATTTTGATTTCAAAACCAAACTGCTGAACCGATTTTAATGAAATTTCTATGGGACCAATCGGAAAGTAGATCCATTCAGATAAAAGAAGAATTTTTCAAATCGGTTCATAAATGACGGAGATATGAGGTAACAAACACAAAAAAAAAAAACATACAACCGAATTGAGAACCTCCTCCTTTTTTTGAAGTCGGTTAAAAAGCATTTTAAAGTACACATAGTTGTGATAAAAAATATCAAAATAAAAAATATCCTTGCACTCAATTGTAGCAAAAAAACGAAGTTATGACAAAAAGTACCAAAACGACCTATTTCAAAGTTCTTTTTTTTATCAGCTATGTCGAAACACTATAAAGAAAATAAAGTCACTGGCGCACAAAAACCGACTGATTTTTTACCCATTTTTTCCCATCCTCATAAAATAACAATTAAAAATATCGTTAATAGAATCTCTACCCTTCCCAGTTTAAATGACACCGAGGTAGGGTATGTAATGTATCCCCTACTTAATTTAAACACTATCAGTTTTATCTAAACAATGTAATGAGACTATTTGTAATCCAAGCGTAGGGACCCCTAAAATAAAATTTATTAGTTCGGCTTAATGAGATTTAGAGTATAAGGGATATAACGGACCCCTACGTAGGGATGCTTAAGGAGCTTCAATGATAAGCTGTTTTGAAGATTGTAGTTTCAATGAAGTACGAGAGTTTAATGTAAGTTATGTGTGATTTGAGTAAGTATTTCAACGGCTCTCTGAGAATAATCTGATGAAACAAATGCAAAGGAATAATTGTTTTTACAAAAACAAAAAGAAATATTACCTAGATATGAAAACATGAGTCACTATTAATTAGGAATGTTTTTGGAACTAACTAGGAGTAGCCAGAAACGCAGTCCTCGTATTTTCTTGTCTGCACTACGAGTAGGTACATACATACTTACACAAACTAATCTCACACCCCGCTGTGGTGAAACGTGCAAGGGAATTTCTCAGTAGCAGCCACGGAGTCTGGTCTGGATGGCAAAAGACTCGCTCCCATTACATGGGACTTAAACATAACTTGGCTAGATGTGGGTGTACTATTAAGTACACCTCTGCCTTACCCTTCGGGGACTACAGGCTTGATGTTATGTTCATGTACTTACAACATAGACTTAACAACGCTAACAAAGTAATCTACTTGCAAGAGCCAACAGGGTGTTGTCAGTACGACAACAAGACGCGTAACTTAGCAATTACTTCTATTATTTTGCTTTAAGCGTCACCGAGATATGAGATCACATTTTTTCCCATGAGATTTCTTATGATATCCTCGCTAGAGTACCTTATACCATCCATACCATCAATGTTGCAAAACAGTAGGTGTGCTGAAAACTGTTTCCAACAATTCGCAAACCAAAGCTCGTGTTAGTTCAAGTCATGACTACGAGATGGCGCTACTAGTACGAAAGGAAAGCATAAGAAATTGTTCTAACAAACGACTGACAAATGATATTTAATTTGTAAACAGATGTCTCCAGTATTTTCACAAGTCAGTGATTTTGACTTAATGTCAAGACCGAATTTATTGGTAGGAATATTTGGGTGAGACTTCAAGTTTTGAGGTATATATTTTTTGCAAGTTAATCACGGTTATGTCAAGTTATTAGGTAACGATGTCAGTTATAAGAAAAAATTCCAATACTTTAATATCGGTACATACTTACTCTAAAAGCTGCCTGTCGGGAACAACTGCTATTGATGTTAGAGTATATTAATGTATCCATGCAAAACTCAACAGTAGGTTTTGCTGCTGGGAAAGGTCTCCCCATAACCTTCCACTCTTCTGTCTGTGAACTCTACTCCCCCCATTAATGGTTTTGAATGCAAAACCATTAATCGGGGGAGTTGTGGGGGGTTGTTTGAACTAACAAACGAGTTAGTTCAAATAAGTTATTTTTAGACTAGTCCTATTCTTTTATATCTAGATGAAAGCAACTTTATAACATTCTCAAAAATGACAAAAACGTTACGACTTTTGCATTAACCAAAAACGTAACTGAACGTTTTTAGTTGTTTACACAGCAAAAAAGAACACTGTTTAACGGAATCCATTGTAATGCTTTCGTAAACAACACTGCAATAGAAGCTGTAATTTGAGAGTTTAATAAAAACAAACATTGGGGATTGAATCAAAATTAACAGAACACAAAATGTATAGCTGAGTGTTTGAGCGCACAATCAAGATATGCGGGAAACTGGATGCGAACACAGTTGAGCGCTTTGCTTTTAGTGTTGTGACTTTGAGAATATATCGATGTCGACATCACACGTGTATGTGTGTATGTCAAGAATCATGCTTCACTATTTGACACTAATACACACACACACAGAGAGAATCCCTCATCCAGTGTAGGTACAATGTTTTTATGTCAATAAATATTTTTTGATTTTGGTTTTTGATTTCATCTGTATTCAAAAAAAATAAGATGGTGGCGTTTGTTCCGAGTATGGTCAAGCGATAAAAGCAAGCGGCACTATATGGATGGACGCTTGGTTGAATTGAGTAGGTACTCCAAACATATGGCAACTTTAGAAAAGGGAGTCACCTGTAACACTTTCGCTCCTAAGTTCAAATAATTTATTTATACTTGTGTGCACAAGTCATTATAGCTACATATAACGACGACTCGGGAGGCGGGTTGTGGACACACTTACGATTTATTGTTTCGACCCATATTCTGGGTGCTTCGCAACGAAAGTGTTAATAATTACGTGCTGGATTTTTTTCATCAAAACTTTTACAAGAAGTTTTATTTTAAATACATGTTCGGTTCATGTACGAGTTTCTGTTTTAATAAAAATCATAATTTGTTGGTTGATATCGTTGAGTGATGGTTGTGTTTGAAATAAAATCTTCGATATTAAAATTCTACGAAAGTGTTATCAATATTTACCAAAAACTGCGAGTTTAAAATAAGTCTGAGATAGCCGGGATTAGATTTCAACAGATATTAATTCGATTGTCAAACAGTGAAATTAAATTAAATTTTGATACAAGACAATCTTAGTGCTGAGCTGGCCAATATTTACTTTTGTACTTCCAATGAAATTTCCAATAACGTTAAATTTATATTTACTGACTGCTTCGATTATCTAGCGGTCGCAAGCTACTGCTGAGCATGAGGTTACAAACTCTCGGCGAAGTGCTATTTGGATTTTCCATCACGAAGTTTCCAGAAGCGGTCTAAAGTCTGGAGTTGTGTACCTAGTACTTGGAACTTATACATTAACTGACGAGAAGCGAAACAAGGTCACCTCTGCCTTAACCTTCGGAGAAAACTAGCATCATGTTACGTATTTTCATCAATTACTTGATAAAACATACAACATCAGACTATAACATCACTGTAAACTAAAAGCCAAACTCGACAATGTTATCGATATTCACATGTCTATGCTTACCTGGAAGATATAGCTCAAAATCTAATCAGGTTATCACAGAATTGTACATGTCACACGTATCGGTGGTTTACGCTTGACAGCGCATGGCGTAAATAATCAATCCACTTCGTAATTCAATAATCGACAATTGTCGGGTGCAGCACTAATCAGAGAATCTACGCCAAACGCCTCTGTGGAGACCTACAAGACTACCTTTGCGATTGATAAGAACCTTAGTGTGTGAAACTTAGGGGTGGTTTTCAAATATTTTGTTATTAGCTTAACTTTGTAAAATCAGTCATATAGAGGAGACAAGTGAAGTCGATTTGGGTCGGCTCGCCTTTGGTGACTTTGGATCTATATACATATTGATGTATATTATGTATACTTAGGATTATCGTGGCTTTCAAGTAGGGTCCCAATTTTTAACCGACGTCAAAAAGGAGGAGGTTCTCAATTCATCGGAATCTTTTTTTTTAATGTATGTTCCCCGATTACTCGAAGATGGCTGGACTGATTTGGATTATTTTTTTTGTTTGAAAGGGTATACTTCCCAGGTGGTCCCATGATCCTCAAATCAGGATCTGATGATGGGATCCTGGAGAAAGAGACAACTCTTCAAATTTTATAGGCACACTTGAAGCGATTTGGGTAGTTTTTGGAAGAGTACTTTTTCGGAATGGTCCCATTTCAATTTGGTGAAGATCTGATGAAGAACTTCGGAGATAGGCAACGGAACTCCTAAATAAATGATAGCAAATGTACTGGGATTGCTGAAATCTCATGTTTGTCTATTGTTTACACCAGTTCATAACATAACATCGCACCTGTATGCTCAGAGGGGTTACGCAGATGTGTACAGTACACCCAAATTTCGACAGGTATGATGCTAAGTTCCATTGTAATGGGGATAAGCCTTGCCTATTACCTACCATGACATGTATTGTTATCAATGTAAAATAAATGCATGGCAAATATTTGTACAGAATATTACAAATAAAAATGGATAAATAAAAACTTTTATGCAAAAAATATAACTTACTTCAAAAACACAAAAAAAAAAGTGAAAATTACTTTAGCTTCAGAACTCGGTGGCAAAAACCGCATCAATAAAACAAAAGTCACCGACTTCTGAAGCTAAAGTCATTTTTCACATTTTTGTGTTTTTGAAGTCGGTTTTACTTTTTGCAAATTTTTTTTTTTATACTTTATGTTCCGAGTTTATTTTGAGAATTTCGTATAAATTCCTTTTTCCGCCAGATCTAGACTAAAAATACACGAATGAACAAAGATAATATGCATCTTTTCATCAATCATAATAAAATGAGTCTACCAGTTTATAACTCTTAGTTGCACAATTTTGTTAGCAAAGGTAGATCTGCAATTAAAGAGAGGACTACTATTAGTAGGTTTACGAAACCAGGCAACTAAGTAATGCATAATGAAAACATTTTACTTTTGATGGAATAATAAATACAGGCTGTTGCTTTGCATCCTCGTAAAATTCAAGCAGGTAATCATGCTAATGATTCTCTACCCGAATCAATAATAAAATGGGTAGTTATTTTTTTACTTTTCTCTTAATATCCGAAATCAGTAAGTGTACACCACCCGTAGTAAAACGCGGCCCAACTAATACTAGACCTATAACCGCGCTATCACACACACAAACAAACACAGACGTTTATTCGATAAACGGGTGATTCTCCTCTTTTGAGAAGGGCTTCATTCTGAAATAGTGTCAAATTTAAACAACTAAAAAAAGCAGCGTTTATTATTATTGATCAAATTTATTATTTACGTATTTTATGTCAACCACTTCAATTTTGAAGAGGCTGCAAAACTACACCTTGCATATGTGAGAAATTCCTTACAAAATATCTTTGATATTTCACATTAAATAATGATGACCTATGGATGGCTGATGCTAGTACAGACAGCCGTTCATCAGTGGTAACAAATCCAGCATAAAAGGTGTAAATAGACCCTTAACGAAACCCGAAGGCACTTGTTCTCCCGGTCATTACGATATTTTTTTGTTCTGGACCATACCTGGGAACCTTCTAGTACCTTCTAGATATTGGAGGTCAAAGATCCATCCTTTTCACAAGTTTTTTTATTTAATACTAGTCTATAAGGTTTTTACTTTGCTTTAAATACCTCCATGATCTGTTTACTATTCAGTGCACCCATCAACACAATGTTTTAAGCGAGTTAAAAAAACTTTTTTGCAAAAAAAAAACCGACTTCCAAAAAAAACACAAAAAAGTGGAAAATAACATTACTTTCGGAAGTCGGTGCCAAAAAAGTCAATGAAACAAACCATAGTCACCCTTTATTTACCCTTTTTAGTTATAGTATCACACACAAATCCTTGTCAAGTATCAATTTCGCAATTTCTTTTACATGGATGACATTTTTTCCAGCTATTTTGATTTCAAACCAAACTGCTGAACCGATTTTGATGAAATTTCTATGAGACCAATCGGGAAGTAGATCCATTCAGATAAAAGAAGAATTTTTCAAATCGGTTCATAAATGACGGAGACATGAGGTAACGAACACAAAAAAAAATAAAAAACATACAACCGAATTGAGAACCTCCTCCTTTTTTTGAAGTCGGTTAAAAAACGTGTTTTTACCCCTAAAAAAAAGTCGTTTCCCAGCCATAAGTTTTGCGTAAGGTTACTTAGTTTTATGTACTTGGTTGACGGCTTCGTGAAGGGTCCGTTTACACCTTGTAGAAGCTGGCCTCTTATTCTTTTGAAACTCTGTTCTACTTAAGACAGTTCAAGCTTCACACAGTAATTATACCCAGCCCAGTTATAAATAATTCTGTTCGCATTTTTTCCGATACCTACCTTTTTCTCCATATCCATAACTGCTTCGAAATTTAAGAAAACCCGAAATTCTCCCCTAAACACTAATTTGCCAACAAAAACATAACATTTACTGAATTTCAGTAATAGCGCCAATTTGTGCGATGCTCCTCTCACCCGTTTATTGCCCGCCTTTATTTTGATAAGTCTCTGAGGAAATTTGATACTTATTGCTCTATATGTTTGTGTCTTTAGACATACGTATTATAGTTGTATTAGATTAGTTTTGAATTCTACTTTTAGTCTCACAACGTGGGATTTGAAAAAGCCTGTATTAGTCTTCTTGCAATAAAATGGCGTTATACCGATAACCCCTGCCCAGCAGTAGAATAACAAGATTAATAATAAGTTGTAAGATAATAAAGGTAAAAAAAAAATTATAATAGCATTCTCACTGGCGTAACATTTTATAGGATATTATTTTGTTTCAGATTTCAACTTTCTAGTTCCGTTTGGGTGCGTCATTACTGCAAAAATCACAAAACCAACGTATCGTCTTCGTAACACTGTGCATGAAGAGGTTAACTAGGAGTCAGTTGCTACGCCAGCTATGAGGCCGTAGCCATTTGCATCCTGGTACTGTCACCAATAAAAGGAGGAGGTGTATATTTTGTCTTTTTCTTAAAAACTGTTTTTCTATAAACATTCTTTGCACAGAAAATTACTTGTAAATTGTCGCAATTACATGGAGCTAAGCCCACTGACCCTGATCTAAAATAAAACCATTAAAATTTGAATTTCAGTAAACAACACATACAATACAAAATGTTCAACCCACATTATGAAAACCTTAATAGAGTGTAGTTACAGGTAGATAGGCTATTACCTACGGGAAACATCGCGACCCTTTTCTCCTAACAACTTTTATGACATACATACACACAAACATATTATAAATGCCGCCTTATTTTTTGTAACACAGGTTTTCGTATCAATACATTTAGTAAGATTAATAAATTATTAATTATTGAGATTTTGTTTAAAGAAGTAGGCAGTTTTAAAAAGCTTAAAGTATTTTAAGTTTCGTACATTACACTCGTACTTTACACATTTTAGTACATACCAACAATTATAATAATTAATATATAAGTAATTCAACTTTTAATAAATTGGACTACGTCATTGGTCTAGTGAGCATGAGGTCCCGCGGTTCGATTCCCGGGTTGGGCAAATTGTTATTGTGTTTTTCTTTGAGGAATTTCTCAGCGGCAGCCACGTCGTCGTGTCGGGATTTGTGCCCGGTTGATGGCAATAGGTTTATCCCCTTTTACATGGGACTTAAACATAACTGGCTAAATGAAGATGTACGAGTTAGGTAGAGGTGTGCCTGAAGCACACCTCTACCTAACTCTTCGGGGATTAGGCGTGATGATATGTTATATAAATAACTAAAAGTGTAATTGACAATTTTTATTTGTTGACATTGTGAGTTTAATTTAATTTTGATCATAGCAGCACTATTTTGTATGCCTGTCGGCGGAACATAGTTTGAACCAAACACTATAAATACTTACATAAGATCATTGTACCCTGTGTTCACAAAATAAATGAATTTTGAATTTTTGAATTTAAAAAAATTCTTTCAAAATTGTATTTTTTGCCTCCAATCTTGTAAAAATAATGTTTTATCGGGAACACTTAAAAAAACAAGCAAGCATGATATCCGATCAAACCCCAAGGCAATTGGCTACAATTTAAAAAAAAAAAAACAACAAGCAGTATAGCTATTAAAAACCAACAAAACCAAATGGTATTAATATGTCTGCCGCCTGAGGCTCCCGGATGTGTAACGAGCTAGTGAAAATTATGCTTTAACCCGTGTTTATCGCTTCCCTGGCACGAGTTTTTATTTTTCCTGTAATTTGCTGAGAAATTGCACTGCAAAGATTGTTTAAATAAAGTTTATGAGGGGGTTTTCATAAAATTCCAACGTGAATGAAAAATGTGGCAGGATATAAGATTTACTATCAAAATAATTATTTATCTAGTGTCTTGATTCTATCGCCAAATATCAAAACTGTACTATAGCAGGTATGTTCGTGAAATTTCCCGAGAGAAAAGGGTCCATAATTGATCGTAGACAAGGTCAGGGTGACAATATCCACATCATCATCATCCCCCTGCCCTTCTCCCAAATTATTTGGGGTCGGCCAAGCATGTCTTTTTCTTCTATGACTTCTCTATTACTCGTGATCTCATCAGACGGCTATTTGGACAGGATCCACATGCAAAATAGCTTGACTTCACACTTAATTTTTTTGGTATTGGTTATTGTCATCGGAGAATAATGTAATCATTCTGCTCAATGACCTACCTATTCTTTACCATGGTTACTCTTGCTAAGAGCTCATTACACGGCTTCCTTCATTGACGATCCGACATCAAACACGATACGTCATGACGGATGGGCGTTCACATTGCATACGGAATCGTATTTTATCATGATCCGACAAAAAAATACGAATTGTGGTTCACATTAGTTCCGTCTCGGGAGCGAGCGCATTAGCGAATCCGTCACAAAAAATTCACGATTCGTGTTTTGAGAAACACGAATCTCGAATTTTTGTACTTGATTGTTAAAAGAAGATACGTGATTTAAGACGTGTCCGTCATTTTTCACGATTTGTGATGCGTGTGAACACGGGCATTCAAAAAGAATTGCCACCGTCAAAAAAAAATACGCTTTGTGAAAAAAAACAATACGTCAAAAGAAACGAATCGTCGTCGTGTGAACGGGCTGTAACCCAATAATCACTTCCATCATACTCCAAAACCAGCCAACCCTCACAGCACACAGATTAAATAATACGAGCACACAATCGAGACATAAAAGTAAACAGGCAAATTGTCTAAACATTCGGGCATTTTGTGGCAATAATAGCTCGTTCTATATTCAGTACCCTCACATTGATATCGGTCGTTCGGGACGTTTGTGCATAAGTGGGCTACTAGCATGTTTAGTTTTTGCGTTTGGGGTAGCTAGAGGTAAACTGAATTTGTAATGATGTACTGAAAAAAGGAGCTCGTGGTTTAATAATAACAGCCGCCCGGGTCGCTCTTCGAGATTCTGTCGGTCTGTGATGGGATAGGTGATCATTCGTAACATACCGAGTTTTCTCCGTACCTCGGAAAGTACGTTAAACCGTTGGTCCCGGCTGTCATTTGAAGAGCTTTGACAGTCGTTACAGGAAGTCAGTGGCTGGAAAGTCTCATAACCAGTCTTACCAGTATTACCCAATACTAACGGGCCGTGGAGGTCAGATAGGCACTCGCTCCATGTAAAATATAGTTGGGAAGAGGCTAGGTAGCTGATGATAATGATGTACTGAAAAGAGTGAACTGGTTTGGTGTTAAAGATGTTACGGCCCGAAGAGTACATACATAATATGTACCCTAATGTGCAGTCCTAGAGCTGTATTACAGAAGGTCACTAAAAGCGTAAGAATTGCTTAAAACCAGTTTCAACCAATCAAATGGGTAGCACAACTAGTTTCAAATTAATAATGCTTGAGTTTTGATTGTGCTCTTTTTAGAGCTACATTTACACGGTAAACGCAACCATGATGATCAAAATAATACAGCTTTGTAATGGGTCTGGCCAGGTGTCTGTTTGGGTAAAACCTTTAGCAGGACAGGTTAAATAGCTTGACGAAACATAACACCAGATTTTTTTCTTCACAGCAATATCTTGGGGGCATTTCGTCGCAAATTTCCGATGTTCATCAGTACTAGTAGTGGTGGCTAAGGTTGCCAATATTGATGGCATTTTAACAACCCATGCTGAAGGTTTTAATCAGCCATGTAAATATATTCGAAATCTAGAGTTATCATTCTTCAGAAACTTACCTGCACACATATTTTTGTCTAGTATTACAAATAAAGAAATAACAAACAATAATTTCAAAAGCAAGGCCAACAACTCATTTAATTTACTATGTTCCCTTAAACCACAATATAATCCGAACATTTCTTCTAACACAATATTACGGGTAACTATCATAAAGCATACAACCTTGGATTCGTAAGCGAAAAACTTGTATTTTGCTCTATGTGCCCTCATAAAATATACTAGAGGCCAATAATCTCTATTTATTAAACCTTCCCAAGGGTTCGAGTTGACCATAAGTTTGTACATAACTGACTAACGAGATAACTTTCTTACGATGTGATGTCTGTAATACACTAATTTGTAGGGAGAGGTGTGGATGTGGGAAAATTGGAGGCGAATAAATATTTACATTGTATTATTTCCAGTTATTTATCAATCATTTCAACAAGAAACGTGAAGGTAAAAGGTGGGGGACCTTGAGAAAAAGGCGTGAGTTCGTGTGGTGTGGTGTGGTGGGAGAGGCTCCAGAACCCCACCTGTTCCGATCGTTACATACTAAGGAGTATGTAACGTAGTAAGTAGCTTCGTCCCCGTTCATTATTTTCTAAAATTGGTCAGCGGTCATGATATGAAAGAAAATGGAACAAATGATAGCGTGACGGTTGACAGAGAAGAATGGAAGAAAGAACGTGTTACACCGATTCCAAGTAACATGGGACAAGGGCAGGAAGATGATGAGGATAATGGTCAGGGGCTGAATAGAATTTGCTAGGTAAAGTAGCTGTCAAAAAGAAAATGGACACCACGACATGACCCGAACAATTTCTACCTTGATTTACTTATTTATTGAATGGTTAAATGGAAATCATGGCTTGCATGTCTGATCATGTCTGTCATGTCTTGTCATTTTTACTTTAGCTTAGCTCAGCGTTTGCGGCAATAGAATTTTTGTACTAACAAAACGGTTATTTATTGAATTCAGCTTCCTATGGTCGACTTATCCACTTCTCAGCTTTCTTATGTCAATTAATCCCCTAATCGACAACAATAGGGTTGGCGAAGCTCGAAAAAAGTTGTGATTCCTCAGACATCCCCCTCCGGCTTACTATGCTGAGCTTGCAGAAAAGTTCTCAGAGGGTCACCAACTACCTTGGCCCATCTGGAAGACTCTAAACCGACATCTTATTTTTATTCCTATTGAGTCAGCTGGCTCAGTGTTAAATGCCAGCTACTTCTAGATTGTGATCCTAACACAATTTTTCGACGGTCCTCCACACTTCTCTAGACTCTTGAAGAAGATGAACTTGAAGAACAGTAGTTGTGTGTAGTGGATACACACTGTTATCATAGCTAATATCCAAGTTGCCACATCCAAGTCCATCCACATTCATTGATTTTGAATCAAACAAGTTGAACGAAACATGGTGCTCGGCGTAAATTCATCCATCGTCCCGGATACCGAGTTAATTAGGAAATAAATGGAATACGTGAGAGTTTTGGAATACGTTAGTTTCTGGCTAGTTCATATAGTTTGGGAGTGGCAGTTCTTGGGGCGAATGAGGTGACAAGATGGAGAAATGATTTTGTTTAGGGTTATGTGTTTGGGGTGAGAATCATCATAACATCACTCCTGTAATCCCCGAAGGGTTTAGCAGAGGTGTACCCAATTAAAGTAGGTACACACACATTTCGCCAGTTATGTTAAGACTCATGTAATAGGCGGCAACCCTATTGCCATCTACTGGGCACAAACTCAGACTCCGTGGCTGCTACACGGGGATCGAACCCAGAGCCTCATGCTGAACAGTCCCGCTTGTGACCACTCGAACAACGAGGGGTTTTTTAGGGTGAGAAAACCCTAAAAATAAAAGGGTGTGAAAAATATTTCTAATATTGTTATCAATATTGCCTCGTTTAGAATACGATTTTTTTTTTGTATTTTTTATTAAGGGATATTTAAAAATGTAAGCAATGTGTAAAATAAATAAATAAAGGAAATAATAAGAATACTTTATTTGCTTAAAATACAGGTGTTACCAGTTGTTAAAATTGGTAGTTTAGGCACAAACTATATTTTTCCTTTTTAGGACGTGCAAATATAATTTTACATTATTATATAATGCGTATTTAAGAGGAATATAACAAATATTTCCTTAAGCTAATTTAAAGAAAAATAATTATAAATAAGAATAAGAAACAAAAAAACACATATTGCACATAAAACCACACAGATACGTTAACATTAAATTTTGTGTTGCAGAAATTCTTTTAGACTGTAGAAACAATTTTCTGTCAACTGTTAGGTATATTGAAAAATGGTATCATAATTTTTGTTGGATCTCTTGGCCTCTGCTTAGTGTAAATGTCACCTTTGAATCTAAAAAAATCACTATGTTTTCTTACAAATACCGATACCTCAAACAAATACATGCCGAAACAAATGCATGTCAAGGTCAGTAGAATGAGTTTTTTTTAAATAAAGGCCTGCAAGATTCAAGTGGACCGACACCGCAAATAGCTCGAACACTTTTTTTTGTACAATAAATGCCTTTTCATAATCTGTTGAATTGCCCCACATTAATAATCCGAATCTTAAAATGGATTCAACATAAATCCACTATATGCTTAGCGAGCAGTTTGTTCGTCGGATACAATACGAAGTTTCCGTAAAGTATATACAAATCTATTTAGTTTACTGCATACGCTGGAAATGTGTGACTTCCAATTACAAAATTTGTCTAGAGTTATACCTAAATCTTAATTCTATCTGTTTCTTCTATATTTTTAACGTTTATTTTAATGTTAATACTATCAGAGTGTTTGCATTTGTATGCACTAAATTTAAAGAGTTTTGTTTTCGATAAATTAACACATAGGTTATTATATTCAAGCCAATTTATTACGGACTGAACAACTTCGCTTATTTTATTTTCATGTGTTGAATTATTAGTTTTGTTGGGCACCATAACAGACATATCATTAGCGAATAGGATACTATCGTAGTTTAATGAGTCGGGTAAATCATTGATATAGATCAAGAATAACAAGAGCCCCAGAACACTCCCTTGTGGTACCCCATACTTATTGAATGTATAAGAGGATCTGTAGGCAGTGGATTCGAGATTTTCATTTGAATTTGTAACTTCAACACATTGTTGACGTCCTGTTAAAAAACTTTTTATCCAATATAAGGCGTCGCCCCCGATGCCATATTTTTCACATTTGTGTACTAAGTAACAATATCTTATTACACAAATGTGATCCACAAAATCGAATGCCTTACTCATGTCAAAAAATACTACTGGAACTGGTTTTTTTTTCGTCTAGGTATTCTGTAATCTTTTTAATTAAGGTAAATGCTTTAACGTGTTGGTCTAGTGCTTGCAAGCGCTACGCCAGCGCTAGATTGAGACCCTTTACTGGGCTGGGTTTCAACAGGAATTTCTCTCTCGGGTTCCAAGTTTGTGATCGGTTTATACCAATAGGCTCGGTTCCTATTACATGAAACTTAGTTTCAGGTGTACTCGTAATTACGGTATACTTTAGGTACACCTCCACCAATCCTATTGGGGATTACAAGGGTAAAGTTATGATTTGTTATTTTCTTTTATATGTAGTTACATACAAACAAACATAAACTCACGCCTTTTTCTAATGGGGGTAGGCAGAAACCACAGAACGGTACCTCCTTCGATCTTTACATACTCTTTTTGCTTCGTCCACGTTCATACGAAATCTGTTCACACACGCACTAGTTTGATAGGTTTAATGCAATAAAACAACATCTAGATTATTATTTTCAAGTCGTATTTATTTGAAGAATGTATTCAGGCATATAAATAGTACAATTTTATTGAACAAAATATGGTCTGGACAGAAAATATTCCAAAGCAATAATACACTTTAGCTATTCAAGAACTTAATTTGCACAGCTGTAACTGTTAAGAAACTTCCCTTATTAAACGTTACGATACGACTCCGACACCGTAATGTTTGCGGAGTTTTTTTTTTTCCACAATTTAAAGGTTCTGAAGTACAGTTATTTCTGAAACTTTTTTTATTCAGACCATATTGTCCGACTCTTGGGCAAAGGCAGGGGGCCTTTCTTCATGGAACGGAAAGAAGCCATCCAGGGCGTCCCACCATCTTAATCATCATTCATTATTTCTGGAACTAGACTTTTTAGTAATGTTCGCAGTCTTTAGTAGTCTTTTTTAATTATGCTTTTAATTGCAAGATTATTATCATACCTTTAATAACTCATCACTGCTGCTGTTAAAACGACGAAGAAGATGTTCTCGTTCGTCATTTTAGGAACCAAAACTTCAAAGAAATATGACGTGGGGTATACCCACTCTCTTTCACGTAGAAGAGGACACCCGTTTCCCAGCGGTGGTAACACTTTTTGGTTCTACATTATCCCATACCTGTTCAGAACATTTGAAACACCAAGATTGACGTCAAGAGTAAGCCCATCAAATATATATAAAAAAAAATACAAAATGCACATTTTACATCTTAATGATAATCGCAAATTAGTATATGACCTCTATAGCATAATACTTGTGTCTATAGCCCTGCGGAGTTTATAATCGCAAGTATTGTTACCAAGTACAGAAAATATCGTGAAGTATAATACCGTTCCGAAGACGCAGCTGCGGTTAGGACGTGTAATAGTGCAAGAGATGCCAACAAAACAGAAACAAGGAAATGGGTAGTAGGAACCTTGTCCAATACCTGCGTTTCTTGTTTAAAAAATACGAGCTCCTCAAGAACAAGGGTATCTGACTTTAATTGTTCACCTATTTCAGTTCCATTTTTCGCTCCTCTAATTTTTGGATTCACGTGCGTATTGTATAATTATCACTTGCTTCGGTGAAGGAAAACATCGCGAGAAAACCCAACTAGCATGCCTGAGAGATATTTCTCGACAGCCCGTAAGGCCAAGTCAGAGGCCCATGGGCGGCATAAAAAACCTCGGATACCAGGTTAGGCACTAACCACATGATAAAGAAGAAGTCCCGCCCCTAATATTTTAAAGTGACTTCTATTCTGTCTTATGTCTATTCACATACATATAACTTGAGCTGTATATTTAGTAGTAGTTTTGTTTAGTAGTGCGTATTAAGTATTTTGGCGCAGTCGTGAGTCACACACTATTTCTTGGTTAGTTTTAAATTTTATTTTATATTTGCTTTTTTTATATTGTGTACTTGTGGCGTGTGCCAATAAAAGTTTTTTTTTCTTTCTTCCTTTCTAATCTTAGCGGGTAAAGGGTTACGGGTCTTAGCTAAGATTAGTAATTATACAGCTCAAGTTCTAATTACCACTAACACTATATAAAAACGCCGATGATTATTATCGGCGTTTCTTATGTCATATAATCCTTTTTAAATCCAACAAAATTACAAAAAAAAACCCACAATCCAATAAAACCTATCCTACTGAACTGTTAAATTGCTCTTCAAACTAAACCGTGTCAATATAAACACTGCAATGTACTGAACCTGTTATTTAAAAAATACATAACACGGTGTGTAACTTTGTAAAGTAAAACAAATATAATTTTATTGAGTTTTGTCACATCGGTCGGCAGCTCGTTAAAATAAAACGTTTGAAAAAAACTGGACGGTGTTTTGAAACGGATAGCTCTAAATTACGTTTTGGGGATGAGTGAGTTAGGTTACAAAATAATATCACTGCTCTAATCCCTTTTTTTTTTTTGGGTGGGAAATCATCAAATGACCTCTCCCGAAGCGGGAGGGCGTGTCAGACTCTTACTGACTAAAACCCACCCGTGTTCCTTCACTTGCCTGTGCCAAGTTGCCAAGGGTCACGGTAACTCTTTCAGGCATCGGTCCTAATGGACCCCGTCAGTTTGTCTTTGAGGCGCGCGTGGAACACAACGCGCCATCGACCCGGGCCTGGTCCTTACCAGGCGAGCAATGGGTAGCTCGCCGTCCCCAAGCCCACGCCTACGGTGGCCGGGAATCTGCTTGTGACTGCTCTAATCTGAAGGGTTAGGCAGAGGTATACCTAAAACTACACTCACATTTCGCCAGTTATGCTTAATTTCCATGTAACAGGGGTGACTCTATTGCCATCATCATCAACCGGGCACAGATCCAGACTCCGTGGCTGCTACTGAGAAATTCCCGGTGGACAATCCAACAACACTTTGCCTGACTCGGGAATCGAACCCAGGACTTTATGCTCAGCAGTCTCGCTTGCGACCACGTGGCCAACGAGGTAGTTTTTTATATTAAGTAGTAAGAAAATTTATAATAATAGTAAGACTCTATTCTTATGTGGGGAGTTTCTTTTTAACTTTTCACATTGCTTTTTGCAACAAATTTTCATGACTACGACTGCTAGCAAAGAAAATATTTTATCCAAGAAAAAGCTCAAGGAACAACAGCACCTTAAAGTTAGTTTTTTAATTAAAATACAGGGTTAATTTAATAGTTCTCAGTCGGTTAGTTAAACACGCTTAAGATTTAATCTTCGCTTATTAACTTTTCTCGTGTTAATTACAAATCCAAAGGGCGACGGCTGCAGTCGTAGTTAAACTGTATAGCCAAGTTAACTGGAAGTTATCCCGATAGTTTGCCACAAAGTATAAGACATAGCGATGAACTGTAGAGGAGGTAGCGATGCCCTATTTTGACAGCACGGTTGGTGCAGTGGCTGAGCAATTGGCTGAATTCGATTCCCTTACGGAACAAATATTTGTATGGCCTACCGGTAGTTGTTCCGAGTCTGGCTGTTTGTGTATGTGAGTTTAAATGGTTGTAAACGCACCCACGATGCAGGAGAAATTCCTAGTGTGGAGCAAGAAAAAACAACCTGCACTTCAAGTGACACGTAAAACGTTACTGGAAGTGCAGGTTGCGTCGCGGTTAACATGGCTACTTACTGGGCCTAGTAATTTGACTTACAAGACGTACCATCAAAAGAAAAAGATGAAACAGGCCGTGGCACTGGCAGGACCAACTGATTCTTGGGCCTCTAGCTCGCATTACACCAAATATTCTAATCACAATCGTTATTACTCGTATTTATTAAACTGGTGTATGAAGTGGTGGGACACAGCAATTTGACTCAGTGTGTTAATTTGAGAAACTATTATTTCTTTTGACTTTATCATCGCCATCTGCGTAGGTTTTTCCTTACGATGTCGGCATCCAGTCTGCCTATCTAACCTCTACAACCCAGATATTGGGTAACACGACCAGACTGGTTATCAAACTTTCGGGCTTTTGACTGATTGTCAAAGCTCTACAATCCTACCATCTGTAATTTCCAGTTCACATTATTCCAGTCCAGTAATCCAAAGAGTTAAATCAGCCCAGTGCTGAACTGGATCATAATCGTCTACATTATTCCAGTCATTCCACTTATTATTAGGAATGAAGCGCCCATACACAAAAAAAACAACAATAATGCGTGTTCATTGTTCAAAGTTTAATCCAGCAATGGATGTGCCGTCTACATTATACTAATTGCCCTGGAATTGGCACGCTATATTGAAAAGTAGACCACCAATCCAGTTACTGTACTGGATCTTTCACTGGATCCAGTGCATTCTAGTGACATTTAAGATAAATTGAGTAGCATTCCAGCGCTGGATTCAACCGCTGGACTGGAATGCTACTGGAATAGTGAGGACTGGGGGTATAACCCAAAATCTTGATCTTATAACTTGCACCACACACAGTACCGTTGGGTGAGAGCAGCCATTAACTCTGTTATGGGATGGGTAAACGAATTTTTTTTCTTGTTCCTTTACTAGCCACTAAGCGGGGTGTTGGTGCTCGTTTTTTCAAAACAGTTAATAGCCTGCTGGATAGTAAGGTTTTTTTAAAGCCATTACGTAGAATTTTGCAACGGGAAGTAACGTATATACAGTCAGTCTTTTATTTACAGGTTTTTAATTGTTTTTGTATGGTTAGGTTCGTGTGGTTTCCAAATTTAATTAAAGCGATACTCTTATCTAATTTCGTTTGGTTTGTGACTGAGAATGAACGTGTGGTCTACGGTTCCGCATTTGTTTAAAAATATTTGTAATTAGAATACTGACAAAACAAATGACTGCATGATTGTTGATGGCCTGTTGTTTCGCCTGTGGAAAATATTTGGTCGAATTCTGTTCCATTGCAGTTTTTTTGGCTAGTACCTACCTTTGTTATTTTTAACCGACTTCAAAAAAAGGAGGGGAGGTTCTCAATTCGGTTGTATTTTTTTTTGTGTGTTTGTTACCTCATATCTTCGTCATTTATGAAAGGATTTCAAAAATTCTTTATCTGAAAGAATATACTTCCTCATTTGTCCCATAGAAATTTCATCAAAATCGGTTCAGTAGTTTGGTTTTTAAATCAAAATAGCTGGAAAAAATATGTCAGTCAAGTAAAAGAAATTGCGAAATTCATACTTGACAAGGATTTGTGTGTGACACGATAACTAAAGGAAGTCGGTGGCAAAAAAGTCAATGTAATAAACAATAGTCACCGATTTCTGTAAAGTAAAGTTATTTTCCATTTCTTTTTGTGTTTTTTGGAAGTCGAGTATTTTTTTTTAATACTAAATAGGGCTGCATTTGCCCGCAACTTGCCTTATGTATAGCGATGATATGGCCTGGGGCGGAGCACGCTTGCCTAGAAAGTTTTCTTTTTAATGACTGCTGTAATGAGCATAATCAGTCCATAATGTTCCCACTGTTGGGACGCGAGCCTGCTCCCTGTGAGAGGACGTGTGCCATAATACACTACTTAGTTCTATGAGGTTTTCTTTCCCCTAGCCGGCTCCGTCCTAGTCATAAGCAAAGCCCTCCCTACACTCTTTCCATTTCTCGCGAACCCGCGTGGCGGTTTAGCAAAGTTTAATATTTGCAACTTTTTGGTTTCCTACGATGTCGTTTAGTTTATCATTGTTTTGAGAGTAAAAATGTGTGAAATAAATTATACAAATTAAAGTGCCTGTTTGGGTTCGACGAGCAACCGTAATTCGGGACAGCTACAACTGGGCCACTGACATCATAATCATTTTCTTGCCCTTATCGCAATTTATTTGAGGTCAGCACACCGTGATTTCTTCTTCCATACCTACTTCTCCATTACTTATTATCTCATCAGACACCTTATTTCTTGCTGTACATATTCTTTACACAGTTGGCCTCCGAGCCACTACTGTTTCGATAATTATTTCGTACTAAAACCTCTAAACAAGTACTCATTGAGTTGTTCCAAGACCTTAATTTTCTGTTCCTGCCATGTTTCATGCAGTTTTCGACGAGATAGTTAGTTCTTCGTCGGAGTCTCAACTTGTACCGTTGACGAGGTTATAACCGAACAAGCTGCAAAGTGTTTCTTTCGTATATGTTTCGTGAACGTTAGGGGTATTACACACATATTCAGGTGTATTTCCAGGTTAAGCAACCGTTGTCAAAACCGGTCTGTGGATGGGTGATCATTCATAACATACCTAGTTTCCCCCATGCCTCGGAAAACACGTTAAGCCGTTGGTCCTAGCTGTCAGTTGTAGACCTTTGACAATTGTTATAGGCAGGCAGTGACTCGAAAGGCTGAAAACTGGTCTTACTAAGGGGTATCGTATTACCCAGTACTAAACTTGGTTCTAGAGATCAGACTGATAGGCAGTCACTCCATGGTAAATACTGGTGTTCAGCTGCAGCTTTTAAGACACGAAGACGACATCAACATTGTTGCGAAAAGGCTAGGAAGATGAGGAATCTTAGGTGGATTTGTACCGACCCAACCCAATCATGATACAGCGGCGGGAGATGCCGAACGACGTTTGACGATCAGCACTAGCCCAATACGTGACCGCAACCGTAGCAACAAACAAAGCTGACTCGAAGCAAGAAGATTAGTACCTACTTGCTATATATAATATTCTACACAAGGAAGTGGCGAAGGGCGGGTGTTTTGGGAGACTGTCTTTTGTAAACTTTGACTTTCAAAAAGTGCTGACTATCAGCCTAATTTGAATAAATACTTTAAATTTTTGATTCGATAAACACTGCCGACTCGAACATCCCCTAACTAGTGTGTTGTATCCCATACTCGTTGCAAGATTGTTAAAAGTTTTGCTCGAATATAATGTGAGCTGCTTGTGCTTGTGACGTCAGAGTTTAGTTGGAGCATCTTGACGGAGAGATGGTGGAAGGAGTTTTTTAGACGATAATACCTCACAAAAGTTGGGTCTTACATGCAAATGTCTGGGCCTAGCACTAACGTGCGTCGTAAACGTGACGCAAATGCGAACGATTTTTCAATGGAAAATATAACTATACAATTACTAAGTAGGTACAATAATTAGTGTCACCCATAGATATTACTATAAATAAACAATATAAAAATCTTTAAATATAATACAATTACAATTTTTAAAACGATGAGGTATTTTTTTTCACAATCATAGAGAAGCCTATACCCAGAAATGGGTGAAGTCGAGCTATGATGAAGATTTTTTTGTTTTTAAAATCCTTAGTTTTTACGTCACGTTTACACCGAATGCTTTTTAGTGCCGCTGCAGTTAGAAAGAAAAGAAGGTAAACGCAACGTAGCTCATTAAAAACCTCAATAGTACTTTGCCCAGTTCGGGAATCGAACCAAGGATGCACCTTCAGTAGGGCTTGCGATCAATAGTCCAACGAGGAATGAAAAATTAAATAGAATAAATAGATAATTGCAATGCATTCCGTTGTAGCGCAGCCCATCCTAATCTGTGGTAATAGTAATAGAAGAACTATTGTTACTGACTGATTAGAAGAATAATATTTTTTCTCACCTCTGCGTTTTAAATAAAACATGAATCTTTCTATAGAACAAACACCGAGGCTTTATGATTTTAATGATACTATCAACAGTAACTGCAATGGTGATTAAAAGCGACGTTTTAAAAATCTGGGTATAACAGTTAGGCGGAGCCCACAGATCCGGGACGCGAGAGAATACTAAGAAAAAAAGACTTTAAAACTTGCAGCATACGGTTGTGTCGAATATCGAACAATTTTGCTACGGAGCAATATGATCAAGCCAACAGTATAAAAAAGTATGATGTATTTCATCGTACAAGACGGCACTATGAACTTCTTTCCAACAGCGTCCTAATTAAAATTGGCTCAAATCATTCAAGCTTCAACGCATAATATATAAAACTAGCGGATACGCGGCGTGTACTACTACGCTATAATGAATTGTTTTAGTGGCTTAAAACTATCTTTGCATTATTACCTTTCTAATGAAAGTGGTTTTTGCACATAGGTTGGAGGGTTTCTAAGTCTTTAACGGACATAAATTATGTAGGTAGAAAAAAAAATTGTGTGATGCTTGGTTACTAAAAGCTGTCACCGTAATTGACTTGACTACTGTCTGGTGACACAAGCTGCATCACTGATTTGCAGGACTTAGGACTCAACTCAATTTATTGAATTGAGAGTGCAGAAAGAGAGAGTGCAGCTGAATTTGCGCATACACTTGTACACTAGGTATCATATTTACTGCGTCGTAGCTGAAATTGGCCGCCATGAGTGAAAATTATCAGGAGGACTATAATTATCTTCGAAGCGTGTCCTTTGCTTATGTTCAAAGGTTAAAGTAGATTACCATTCTAATTAAGGCCTTATTAGGAATTTGACGACGAGTTTGGCATCATCAGAAGCCTCCTTCAGAACTAGTGCGAGGAATAACGCCTCCACACATTTGGGGGCAGCCTATGATAAATATTTGAATAAGCTGCAACGATCAGTATGCTCGCTAGGAGAAAGCAAAACTTTACCTCCAAGTTACTTGCGTCCTGTCCAGTCCAGCCCAAAGTGTCAGAACACACGCAAAATAATAAACAGTTCCTTGATTCGATATGAAAACATAAGCTTCTGTTCGGAGATGAAAATTGTACAATTTTTTTTTTCTGACAGGTGTATGAGCGTTTGTATGAATTTCGAATTTCAAATCTGAAAGCGGCCCTCAGAGCGTTTCGGTATTCGAGAAGGAAGAAAGAAGGTTGTAATGAAATAGTACTTTTAAATTTTAGACATTAGGACAAACAGAATAAGATGTTAAGTACTGGGCGATTATTATTATTATTCTGCCCGTGTGTCTCACGCTTAAAGAATTGAGATAAAATCTCCTCGAAACGGTCAACCGGAAATACGTAAATCCTGAGACTGTTCTTTAACTCGAACGGGGCGGGCTTAAAACTGTCTCCGTTGCCAGATAATGACGGTACTTCCTGCTTGACGGATTTCACGGTTGAATTAATAATAGCAATCTGCTGTGGTCTTTACTTTCTAGCGTTTAAAATATATGAGCATTCCAGTAAATAAGTTTTGGGTATTTTAGCAACACTGCTGAAAGATCATTTTTATATGGAGTAAATCACATATGGAGTGGAGACACTTGAACTAATTCTATCTTCGTAGTTTAAGAAGTGGTTCTTAGCGGCTCCAGCAGTAATGCTGTAAGGAAGGGTAGTTGCCACAAAAGTCCGGCTGACTGGTTTTTTCAAATCTACTTTAGTATTTTTTTTTTGGCAACTACGAGTACCTTAAGTACATATAACGCTTAAGTAGAGTTTCACAGGTTCTCAACTGCAAATACTCAATTCTGAAACCGACTATAAAATAAACTATTTTTTTTGTGGTAGGTTATATTAGAAGCATATAGTTTAGTTACGATTGTAGAAGAAGAATTATGCATCCAGGACCTCTCAATATAAGTACAAACTGACAATATTATTTATTCATTCATAATCATTTAAATAATACTGGGATCAACCCGTCATCACAGACAGGATTATTGTAGCCAATAAACTTGATATAGTGGTTGTGAATCGATTGTTGACATAGCCCGCATGTCGCATGTCGTTGTCAATGGCTTAATTGCCGCTTGGTGACTTCCCGAAAAACTGGGCCTTACCGAGGTTTAGTTCTGAGCCCCAGATAAAAGTCAATTATGCAAAATAAACAGTTTTATATTGAAATTACTTATGCGACATATTAAAATATTACTGCATCGTAGGAAAACTACCATCATCGTTACACCAAATTGTACTCAACGGCATAATAAAGTTGAAAACTTTAGTGTACATAAAATTGTCATTTAAAGTCTTTATAACTTTTAACTGGGGACTTCAATAGCCACGTTTACGGCTAAGAATAGACCTTCTTTGGTCCCACAGGTGACATAAGGCCTTAATATTAGGTAAATGGGTTAGACCATTACCATCTGCATAGCTATTTCACAAGTATGACGAAATGTTTTCTACTATAACGAAGTGCTACCAACAATACCAATATTTTAATTTGATAGAAGTGTCGTTGATTGACAGATAAATTATTATATTTCTTCGAATGATTCAATAACTACCAACGTTATGAAAACAAATAGATAGTAATGAAAGTAGAAGGAAAGGAGTAAATGTCATTCAACAATTAAAACAAAGGAGTAACAAAAAAATCTTATATTTCTGTCGTAATAAGTATACCTAAATTGAAAAATACAAATAACAATAAAGCTCACGGTAATATAAGTTTTAATAATCCACAGAGATATGCCACGCTTTGAGAATAAGTTCAGCTGCTCGTTCAGCTACCATCGAGACGGCACCATTAATATTCCCACTGACTTGAGCTGGCATAACACTTGCATCGACAACTCGCAAGCCTTTCACGCCTTTAACTCGCATGCTAGTGTCAACCACAGAGCCCATGGCACATGTGCCCGCATAATGCCACATTGAGCCGGACATGCCCAAAGCGTAACACTCCCAGAATTCAGCACCCGTCTTGTCTGAGCACAGCCCCATATCCACCATCGAAGCATTCACGCTTCTAAAGTACGTCGTATTTAAAACAGAGGCAAAGTCTGCTATGCACTCACCCATCAGCTTCAAGTCAGATTTATCGCTATACATACCGGTATAAATCAGTGGATCGACAGTAGGGTCTGTACTTGCAAGTAACACCTGACCACGAGATTTTGGCATCAGCAAATTAGGCGCCGCAAAAAACGTCGTCCTACTGTGACTACCTGTCATGTATTCCTAATTATTAAGCGAATATCTTAGTCCATATTTATTTCAACATCATCACACGGTATCGGGACACTTACAAGCACATTAAACCTTTATTTTATGGCTTGACAGCCTGACAAGTTACTGTAATTAATAACAAAACATTCCGTCCCTTCTTAGAATTGTAAAATAATATTAGCCACTCGTAAGCGCATAAATTCTCTATTTAATGGGAAGCGAGTTAGGGATGAATGCCGGGCTGACAGGTCAAAACTAATATTTCCACAAATTCCTAAGAAACGATAAAAAATATTCGGTTTGTAAGTGCATTCCTCAATACGAGTGCACATCTGGGAGCCACGTTTAGAGGCTGAACCGAAGAGAACCTTTAAAACAATGGTAAAAACGGGCGTTAGGCAGGCGTGGTATTTTTAGAGTGTTTGAAAGGAAAGAAGGAGACTCGAGACAGTCGGTCTTACACCGCTATAGGGTTCGGTCGAAATAAGCGAATAAAGTTAAGTTAGTTTGAGATCACGGACGGGGTCAGACCTTAGAGTAGTCGGAATAAGTCAAGGTGGTGAATTTAAGACCACGAAGTTCTAGGACGTCCTAGGTTAGGCTAGTGAAATTAGCGTATAAGTTAAATATAAGTAGTAGTAATAAATCTAGTTAAAATCAGTGTATGAAAGTGAGGAGATAAGGTGTGGCGGAGGCAAAACTGGTAATGTGTGCAGTATTCTGTAAGTGAATTGTGACTAGTTTCAATGAACACATGGTAAGTGTTGACTGTAATTAACTAATAGCTCATAGTAGCAGTCTGGCGGTAGTGTAGAAGAACTGTTAATAATCATTCATTCCAGCTGACGGAGCAGCTTCTATATTGTATCACAATGTATACTATTATCTCATGTGTTATATATCCACTTTCCGTACCTTTGGCAAATATCCGTCACCTGCGTTTGGTTTTAGAAAGACGGGGAAAGCCCACCGCTTCTCTACACTCACATCACGCCTACGACCTATACACTGTACAATAATACACCCGACTATTGACGATGAGACGTTTATCTGACGAAACACAAATGGGAGGCAGAACCGTAATATTCGCAGTTCGATTAATACAAACTTTTGATAGTCAGACTATAATGCTGACTTGTAGTACAAAACAACCAAACGCTGCTGATGAATACTGCTTCCTATAAAGGTCTAGCTCAGAGACATTGCGTAGAGATTGTTGACGCGCATTTCCGGGAGTGGGGTTAGGCTTCACGAATTATCCCAAACTGATCTGATAACACCGTTCTAAGGAACGCTAGGGACTAACTGTGTCTCGTTAAAATAAACCCAGGCATAATGGTACGCCAATTACTGAATCGACACTATTTAGCGAGACACGCAACCAACGACATGGGGAAGAGTAAGGAAATGTGAAGTGACGATAGAACTACCACTTCGGCGTTCACCAATAACAATCGCAATATGTTCTGCTACAGACTGAGTCTGCGGTGCGCTTGTGCAAGTTGTGTGTTATCATATTGATGGGGTAGACTGCCGTAAGGGTGTACTAACGTAAATACGCGTGTAGGAAAAACTATTTAAACATACCTTCCTCAATGGCAGCTGGACTTCTCAGAACTCTGCCTTAGGATTGAGAAAGACATGTGAAGAATGCTTAGGGAGCGTGTTCTGTTAGAATTCGTAGCAGTGTCCTTAGTGGACCTATGCGCTTAGGTCTAACAGTCACGTACTGGGGCAATTATTGTACCGGATTACATGCCATAGAAATGGGTTCGTAGTACATTAGAAATAATAAAGTTAACGTAACTGTATATAATGAATTTCTTAAGCGCAAGCGTAACGTCCCTATTACCACCTTTACTACAATATATCATATTTTACGCCCTCTCGTCTTATTAGAGTCACATTTTATTATTGTTTGGTCTTATATGATTTGATATTATTCATGTATGTGTCTTAACAGTGAATTCCCAATACTAACTTCACCTTGTGTCCCCTCCCTGTCCCCTAGCTTTCAAAGTCGGGACAGGGCAGCCCCAAATTGGGAATTCAGTCCACTTTCTTATACCGGTGGAGAGGAAATCCAGTCAGGGACGAACCTCACAGGGGCGCGCGGAAGGCGGGGCGCGTCCCTTTCCCCCTCAGGGAAACCGACTTTCATACTAATATTACCATGAATTAGGAAAAACGAAAATTTTATCAGCCTAGGGTAATTTAGGAACAGTCACACTACCAATACCGGCTGCGTAAAACCTATTGCAGATATCGTCAGAGTACTTAAAAACGTTGACACAAACCTGCATTAATGCGGGCGAGTCATGTGGAAGAACAAGGTTGATTGACTGGTAGTCTGGATAAGTCTGCGATTTATTGAGCGCCACGTACCCAGTTATTATCGGTAATGGAAAAATGTATGGATTAACGGACGGGATTGGTCCACTGCTGGCTTCCATCTGCATTAACAAAACAGCTAAATAGTGGTCCATTAAGTTTTGGCCAACAGGCAAGTCAGCGACCACAGGGATTCCGAGAGACTCGAGGTGTTCCTTTTGTCCTATACCAGACAACATCAGCAGTTTTGGGCTATTGATCACGCCGGCGGAGACAATCACTTCCTTCTTCGCATATAGTTCGTATGACTCACCACTAGACGTCGTTGCTTGTACACCGACAGCAAAGCCATTTTTGATAATAATCTTGGTGACTCTGGTCGACGTTGCAAGACAGAGATTTGAGCGTGACTTAGCTGGTCCCAGGTAGGCTATCGCGTTATTCTGACGAACTCCATCGCCTACCGTTAATAGAGGCTCAGTGTAGCCAGTAAATGAAGTCTCTGATGTTATGTCATCAACAATTCTGTGGCCCAGCTCTTCGAAGGCAGCCAAATAGTTAATATTACTATCGCTTTTTTGTCTTGTTATTTTCAACAAACCGTCTGTACCGTGAAGGCTGGCGTGAGATGAATCCAACAAATCCGGATCTGTCAAATTTTCTACCCTTTTAAAGTAAGGAAGAACATTTGTATAGTTCCAACTATCATCATTTAAAATCTTCGCCCATTGGTTGTAGTCATTGGATGCACCTTGGAGGTATATCATGTGGTTACTTGCAGTGGTGCCACCAAGCATTATACTTTGCTGTAATTTTACTTGGGATTTCTGTAGATTCTGTGCTGTGTAGTTGTCGTTCACTGATGTTAAGTTGGAATCGTAGATCGAGCTTGGAAGCACTGCGAATGTGGCTGGCATCTGCGTTGGGTCAGAGTATGCGAGCTTAATATTCAAAACACATCACGTTAGACTGAATTAACTGCTGTATATGTACCAACCCACACTTCCGTGCATAGCTAGGAGGAGTCCTGTGTTCTAGCAGTCAGATATTATTCGCTGAATATTGCGTATGCTACGCTTTTAGACCATAGTACTTTTTTTCATCTGTTTTAGGGTTGTATATTAAAAAACAACTTTAGAAAATAAGAAGGCAGGAATTGGGGGAGGCCTTTGCCCAGCAGTGAGACAGTACTGGCCAAAAAAATAATAAGATTAAAACTCACCTCTGCCTCGAGTGGTGCATAAGGACCTTGTTCAATGAGCAGAACGTTAACACTGCTGTTAGCTGAGAGTCTGTTAGCCAGGACTGATCCTGCAGAACCTCCGCCCACTATAATGAAGTCAAAGGAAGTAGCATCTGTGAAAGTGTAAGAGTATGTATTCATATATTTAATTGGTCATGACATTCAATACTCATAGTGTTTTGGATATTATTATGACTTTTAGCAAACCTCTGAATGGAAAAGGTTGGAGGAAGTCTTTGCCAGTAAAGGTAACCTATTAACGGTTAGGTTATAAAACTGATAGAAATCATTTGAATTGTCTTTTATTCAACGTTACAACCAATAATACATCATTACAACAACGCTACATCAGTCATTACATTACAAATAAGTCCGATACATTTTATAGGAACAAAAAAATACTAGAATATGTTTCAAAGTTAAGAATAAGATTTAATAACTATATGTAAGAATATTGTATTAGGTTTAAGTGAATCTGAATAAAAGATTATATTATTTTTAAACCTCTGAATTAGCTTTCGAAGAGTACAGCTTTCCAAAGGTCAATTCAGAGTTCATATTTGGCCAGTTTTGTTAATAAAGTATAGTAATGTCTATTGGTCAAAACAGGTATTCTGCACGCCTGGTATTGTAAAGTGTCCAATGATTTCCTTGTGAGGATCAGAGAGCAGTTTTGCTCATTAAAATTTAGAAAAAGGAGAAAACTAGACGGAAACTAAACTTAAACTTACTGGTAAGGGTACTATCAGGGGGATACCGCCACGCTGTGAGTGCGAGGGAACTGACCACCGTCAGCGCCATCTGCACGGTCTGAATCTCAGACAGGGCCACAGCTGCAGCCGACATTGCTGGTAGACGAAAACAGAACGCATAAAATTAACCCTAATCTCTAGAACAGATATATCTTGAACATTAGTGTTGGGTCTGTCCCGTTTCTGTAGCGCACCAGGAATGGTCGCGATGGCACGCTCTGATTGTGTGCGTCCCTGGTGGGCCGAGTGCGGGCCAGCCCCAATGCTATCCTGACAATGATTGCCAACAGGCTCGACTGCCCTTATGTCCGGCATTACTGTGGCAAGCATTTTGCTATTCCAATGCCGGTTAAAAAATTATAATTATTCTGTTTATTTTTATTTGTATAACCAATAATGTAAATGTTAATGAATAAGTGTAATGTAATTGAATATCGTTTATGTTTGTATGTGTGTTTATATGTTTGTATTGTTATTGAAATTGTGTTCCTAATAATTATTATGAGTCTTGTTACTTGATTATGAATAAATAATAATAATAATTTTTAAATTTTCTTTTTTGAATTTTATATAGGAATATTTAAAAATGTAACCAATAAGTTAGAAAAATAAATAAAGGGAATGAGTAATAATTACTTTGTCCGAAACCATGAGCCATACAGCATTACTTTTGAAATTTCAACACAACGCCAGTTAAAGTAAGCTCTTGACTTACAAAAACTGCGCTTGCTCCAACGGAATAAAGTTTCCAAAGTTGATGATGAAGATGTTACAACAGTCTAACAATTGATTGTTCACGACTTGTTTTGACGAGATGAAGAATCATTCACGAGCCAAAAGTCAGATGGGCGGACCACCTGAACCACCAAAGACCACCGACCCGTACAAATCAGTGAATCATGGCACAAAAGGATGCCTTTATCCAAAAGTAGGTGAATGAAGTCAGATTATTATGATTTATTAAATTTTAATAAACTAGTGGTGGCTAGGGTTTCGTCAAGCTATTTTACAGATTTGAAAAAGTGAAATATTTTGTAGCATAAAATTAAAATGGAACTTACTGCTTGATTTTCCGTTACGAGTGTTGGCACAACAACAAACCTTTGACTGTTTATATGACAATTTTGAGGGCAGGTTGATTTTTTTATAAATTTTTCCTAGATATAATTAATTTGTGAGATTAGATAAATATCAAATAAAACAAAAGTCCACGGCACTACAAAGATAAACGATATAGATTTACGATGAGATAACATCCATTTCTTTCTTTAGCCTACACTGGCAGAAGTTAAAATTCATTAAATGGTTTTGATGTATTCGATTAGTATCTGGGTGCAATTAGTATTTTATCTAGCTTGTATTATCGGACAGTGCTATTTATCAATAATCAAAATTCTTGAAATCACTTTAATTTATGCAATCAGTTTATGCCACTACAGACAAAAACTGATTTATATTTATCTTAGGAAGAAGATACATTAAAAAAACCAACGTAATGCAAGAAGAAAGTTTATATTTTTTTTCAACTACACAAAAGAAACAGATTAACAAATAATTTAAAGTAATTGGTACAAATTAAAGAAAAATATGATGTTAAAGTATGATATAACAATAATGCAAATATATTAATTGTTCGTTGTCTGTCTTCATTGATCATTCGTCGAGTATGAGTGCGGCTGCGCGCTCTCCAATCATTGTGACAGCTGCACCGATATTGCCACTGACTAAGGTAGGCATAACACTAGCGTCAGCAATTCGAAGCCTGTCGATGCCCTTCACTAACATTTCGCTGTCTACAACTTTGCCCATGGCACACGTGCCCGCATAGTGCCACATAGTTGCAGACATACTTAACGCATAGCACTTCCAAAATTCATTACCAGTTAAATCAGTGCATAGTCCGGTATCGACCAACGTTGCACCATTCATTTTAAAATATCCTGTCTCTAGCACCTTGTTAAAGTCTATTAAGGAGTTGATCATCAGATCCAAGTCTTCATCATCTGTGTATGTACCAGTGTACACGAGCGGTTCGTCTTTAGGATCCGTACTGGCTAGAGTGACGTTGCCGCGTGAGTTTGGCATCATCAGATTGTGCACCACAAACAGCACCGTTTTCCCAACGTTAGCTGCACCGAATTTGTTGCAGACATCATGAGAATACTTGAAGGAGTTGGCGCAAAGCTGCATCAGTGCGGCCGAGTCATGAGGGAACACGAGGTTAATTGTCTGGTAGTCAGGATAAGTCTGTGATGAATCAAGCGCTGCGTAGAGAGTAGTTGTTGGTACAGGGAATTTATACGGGTCAGCCGCAGGAGTGGCAGATGAATCTGATTCCATTGTAATTGCAAGTACGGCTGAAGGATGATCCATGAGGTTTTGTCCAACAGGCAAGTCGGCGACCACCTCAATTCCTTTCTCTTTAAGATGTGATTTAGGTCCAATGCCAGACAACATTAGCAGTTTAGGGGTGTGGATCGCACCGGCTGAAACAATCACTTCCTTGTTCGCGTGCAGGTCTATAGTCTCTCCGCTAGATGTTTTCACTTGCACACCGATGGCTGTGTTGTTCTTGATTAAAATCTTCGTCGCTGTAGTAGACAGTGCTACGCACAAGTTTTCGCGGTTTTTAGCGGGAGCGAGGTAGCCGATTGCGCTACTCTGACGCATATTATCGCCTATGGTGAACAAAGGGTTGGTGGCACCAAGAGATGAAGTGAGGGACGTTGTATCCTCTACAACAATATGTCCAAGTTCCGCAAACGCGTTTAAGTAGAAACTGCTTACATCTGCTATCTCTCGTTCTATCTTAATCATGCCATCGGTGCCGTGGAGGTCAACGAAATTGGTTGCGATTAAATCTGAGTCAGTCAGGTTTTCGAGTTTTTTGAAAAACGGTAGAACATTTTCGTATGACCAACTGTCATCATCCAAAATTGACGCCCAGTTGTTGAAATCATGAGGATCTCCTTGTACGTGTATCATGTGGCCGATATTACTGCTACCGCCAAGCATTTTTCCTTGCGTTAGACTGACGATGTTGTTCTGCAAGTTCTGTGCTGTATAAGAGTCGTTTACGGACGAGGTATCGTAGTCACAAGACATCTTCGGCATTGGCGTAAACATCAATGGCATCTGTGGAGAGGAAAAATGTATTTTTCAAAACACTGTATTTATGGGTCGTCATCATCATACATGATCCTACGGCCCTTATCCCAATTTATTTGGTTTTGGCGCAGTATACATTCTTCCATACTTGTCTATTACTCGTCATCTCATCATACACCTTTTTCTTGCCATATCATCCTTCACACAGTCCATCCCTCATTTCTTTGGTCTTCCTCTACTCTTATACAAACACTTTACTCAAAACTTTTTTTTTAAATTCGGTTTAAGGCTTAACTAGAACTTAAAAGCCTTTTAAATTAATTGGGTATAGAAATCACCCTTTAATAAGTACTATAGAGTTTTATGCATAGTTAAATATAACTTTTTTGAACGTATGTATGGGAAAACTTACTTGAGAATATTTTATGCAACGAAATGATTTATTATTGCTTCGGTGAAGGAAAACATCGTGAGGAAACCAGCACGCTCGAGAGATATTTCAGAGGCCAATGGGCGGCATAAAAAATCTAAAACCAGGTTAGGCACTAACCACACAAAAAAAAGGAATTAATAAGTTATGTAAAACTTACCTCGGACTCCAGTGGTGGGTATGTTCCCGCTTCGATTAACAGGACATTGTTGCTGCTGTTCGCTGAGAGTCGATAAGCAAGAACGGAGCCTGCAGTACCACCACCCACAATAATGTAGTCATAACTAGCTTCATCTGTAAATTGAAATTATAACACATAACATCACAACTGTAATCCCCGAAGGGTTAGGCAGAGGTGTAAATACCTAACAGTACACCCACATTTCGCCAGTTATGTTTAAGTCCCATGTAATAGGACGCGAGCCTATTGCCATCTGGGCACAAATCTGCACTCCGTAGCTGCTACTGACAAATTCCTGATGAAAAAACCCAATAACACTTTTCCCGATCCCGGAATCGACCTCATGCTCAGCAGTCAAGTTTTCGAAGTTACAAGACGGTCGGGCCATTTTGTGACTTTGAAAATATAAAAAATAGAATTGGTCAACAATACTCGTTCATTCACTGATTTATTACTTGTATGGAACCAAAATTATTAGACAAAATAATAGGTACAAAGACAATTGTCTGTTTATCTCGCGAATCAGATTTGGTTTCGCACAGAATATTTCACGATGCTATAACCTTAAGTATTTTGTTTTGAGATGGCTTTTATCTGACACACCTAACTGATATCTGACCTATCAAAATTTTAAAAACATCGGTATCCTTCATTAATGTTATTTTGTGATAATAGCAAACGTTCCTTGTGTAATAAAATATGCCTTCATTCTGGCGGCTTTCCATGGTCGACCCTAACATCATGTGGTAAATACTAGTTAATAGGCAACTTACCTTTAAGGGTACAGTCGGAAGGGTAACGGAATGCTGTGAGCTGCAGTGAAGCCAACACAGTCAGCGCTGACTGTACTGCGCTTATGGCAGTCAACGTTTGAGCCGTAGCGTCCGTCATGACTGAAGCAAAAGAAAAACAGGGTAAAGCTGCACGATTCGGTTGTAAAAGTCGTTGTGGGTGCTTGGTTGGTTGTGTAGTAGCCAAATCATTAGGGATCTTGAGTTTTGTATCAATTTCAAAAGGACAATGCATATAACTGCTGTTTGGTGGCTGATTGCGTTTGTCAGTTTAAATGTTTGTTAACGCACCCAAGATACAGGAGAAATTCCTAGTGCGCGGAAATGGTTAAAAAAAGATAAAAACTGGAAGTATATGGTTAATTCTAGGAGTCTGCTTGATTGTAGAATAGCCGAACCTTCTAGCTTTAAATCAGAATTGACAAGAGGTCTTAATACTTTAATAGAAAAGATGCTAGCAAAGACCTTAACAAAAATATAAAAGAACGCCTAGAAGTTGAATCACCTCCTCATAGATCTTCCTTCTAATGTAAGGGTGATCTTTAACGTGAGGTAAGACTCCAGAATTTTCCATAAAGGTTACATCAAATCAATATTAGTAAATCGATTTGCACAGAGCAGGGCTCGTGATAATAAGACAGGGATTATTTGTAAGTAAAATACAAGACAATTCAGAAAGTAACAAAAATAAAATAGTGAGTAATTCAGAATAGGAGAACAACTTACTTGCTGTATCTGCTGACTACTGAACACCAAAGGTGAAGATGTGGATCGAAGATAATGGCTCAGTATTTATACCAAAATAATTGAAAGAGACATCTAAACAAATACTTTTATGTGCTCAGTTGAAAATAATTCATCTCTTTTAGATATTTTTAAAATAATTATTGAGATTATGATATTTGTACAGGTGAGGCACTTGGTGTCATTGTCTTTGTTATTTGAGCCTCATTCACATAATAAATTATATTTGAATGACAATAGTTTAATTCTAGAAACAGGTGTTTTTCTTTTAATACAATTTTTGATATGTCATATTGTATTGTAATTTTAATAAGTAAGCATTGTTATTCATTATTCGTCCAAATTAAGTAATGTTCAATTAAAATATTCTACTTTATATTAGCGTCAAGAGACAATTCTTTAATGTTCCAGAAACATTTAATATTTTATGATCATCGATCTCTTTGAAATAAAGAATTCAACTGTTTTTATTTTCATATTACGTGGACCTCATAATTATGATCTGATAATTACTTCGTATGGGTTTGACGGAATTTAAGGTCTCTTCTTAAGAAGACACCTGAAACTCTGTTCACCACATTATCATGCTTAAAATAAAAAAAAATACTTCTAAAATACTTATTTGTATAAAATTTACGACAAAAAAAAATTTCACCTACAATTTTTTCTATCCATATCATCAAAAACAAGAAAACCCTTCATATATCCATAGTCCAGTTGTTATTGTATAGCATAGTGACCCTTAACTTTCCTATATTCACCCTGAGCGTGTTCTAAGTGTAACTTTGTGGTCGGCCAAGCGTGGGCCGCAAATGGTCCAACTAATTTATTTATTTATGGTCGTGATATTATGGGCTCTTTGTTTGGGCAAGATACATATTCTCCGTTTATTATAGTGTTAATATTGTGAGTCGGTTTTGTTTCGTTGGGTTTTAGGAAGAGAGGGTGTTTGATTTTCAAATTGCTCGGGTTAAAATTACTTTATTGCTCGTCTTCAATAACATTGTAGAACGTCTCAATGAATGCCTATTACTCACAATTCCAACTCTCAACGCTGAAGCCGAACGTTGGAAAAAGAATAGTGCGCTTTAAGTGATAGATATCAGAGTCCAGTATTATAACAGGAATTAAGTACTGAAAAAGCTTAAAAACATAACATAACATTACGCCTGTAAGCCCCCAATTAGGCAGAGGTGTACCCATTAGTACACCCACATTTCGCCAGTTATGTTTAAGTCCCATGTAATAGGGGGCGAGCCTATTCCCAACAACCGGGCATTAGCCTGCTACTGAGAAATTCCTGATGAAGATACCCTAATTTTTTTTAAAAATACAATTAAGTTCGACAGGCGATAAAACTTTAAACGAAATAACGTATCATTGAAATGTAAGAAAACTTTAACAAAATGATTCTACGTAACCGAAAATAGGTACGATCGAGCTAAACTATAAGAACATGATCTTACACCCAGCACAGCATTTACAGATTTTATTTTGGCAATGTGTGAAGACGATTTACAACACCACCTAAAAGCTTTCACAGAACCAGATTTTCAAGCCACTACTCAAACGCCAATTCATAATTTTAAATTCAACCGATTCTAAATTCAAAACCCCAACTGTTTGGCAACTGAGAGCGTCGCCATTTCTACTGATAATTGTTTTCGTGCTTTGGCACTAGAGTTCAGAGTGGCTACTGATTTATATGTTGGTTTTCCAATTAGTCCTGCTTCGTAGTTTTATTTATCGGGTCTCTTTCCATTTTCCGCACTTTTGGCGTCACCGTGTCGATTTTAGATAATACGAGGACGATCTTTCAAAGTTGGGAGTATGCATGTAACAATATTAAAATGCTTAGATATAATTATTTAAAATCCACAATGTCGATTAACGGAAGTATTTTACAAAACCACTATCGCCATCATCGCGATCGCGTCGATGTTTACATAAGTATTATGAAACCTATTCTCTTATTGTTAGTTGATCTTTAAAAACTTACGTGTACTTAAGAACATTATGTTTGGCAGCAATCCGAATTCTTGAATCCGACACGACTAGACACAACATTCGTGTCGTCCAGTCTAAAACGTCTTATTTCCGTATCTAGAAATGTGGTCACATGTTTTACTGTTACGGTAACGTATGTGTGTTTTGATTCACACCGAAATGCACCTAACTTTCCTGTTTTCGAACGTGTCTTGTAAACATGGGTTCACTGCGGAAATGTGTAATGAGAAGTTACAGTCTTAGTAATGGGGTTAAGTAACTTGTGTTCTTAATGTGTTAGTAAAATTAATATATAATTTTTATTTTTTTTATTTTTATCTGCTGTAAGAGTGCAGGTCTTGATTGCGCGGCACGCTAGCATTAATTATCTCATCCGTCGTGCTCTTGCCACCGCCGGGGTGCCAGCTGTCTTAAAACCAATGGCTTGGTACGAGTCGATGGGAAGAGACCAGATAGTATGACCATAATGCCATGGAAGTTGGGTAGGTCTTTGCGTTGGTCTTGCACCATCCCATCTTCCTAGCACGGTGAGCTGCGCTGGGGCGGCTGCGGCAGGGGCTGAAAACCTCAAACGGCGCAAATACAATAATTTAATTGGTAATTATGTGTTTGAGCCGTTTGAGGCTGAAACGCTAGGGCCACGGGGTCCAAGTGCCCACCTATTATTTCGGGATATCGCCAAGCGGTTGGTTGACTCTTCACGTGACCAGAGGGCTGGCATTTTTTTTGCCAAAGAATCAACATTGCCCTCCAACGTGGCAATGCTGCCAGCCTTCTGGGCACTTTTCCTGTTGACAGACGAATTTTTTGACGCCCCGTAATTGTACATATTTTTATTCTTATTTTAGATCTAACATTAGTTTGTAAATAAGGTAAATAATTTGATGATTTAATAAAGGTTATTTACATATATGTATTTTCTTTTTCTTAGAGTTTGTTAAAAGGAGCCTAACATCTAGAAGTGTTCTAGGTCGCGAGTTTGATATCTCATTAATAAACTATTGAATAGAATCTACTCTCATTATTAATTAGGTATTTGTCAAGTTAGTAACTGAGTTTAGGTCAAATCCGGTTTAGACTGGAATCTGACCTAGTAGACGTAGTCGCTCCATGTAAAATACTGGTATTCAGCTGCATCCGGTAAGACTGGAAGAAGACCCCAATAAAGTTGGCAAAAGGCTAGGCAGATGAATAGAGTAAAGTGCATACCTACGCAGTCAGGCCGCTTTTGCTCTCTTTCCACGAAAATTATGCCAACATTCTATGAATCTGGAAGTTACTTACTAAAATGCCTTTGAATGTGCATATCGTTTTATCTCAACATATAACACAGAGGTTAGAAGTCGCCTCCCACAGTGCATAGTCGTCGGCTTTAGTAACGTTCCAATTGTGCTATCGAGATATTTTGTGTCCCGGGTGAAACTTGCTAGAAGTTGACGTGTAGTGATGTGTTGTGGAGTTATCGATGGGATATTTGTTCTTATAATATTGTGTTTATGCATTAGTTTAAAATTAAACTCAATATATAACGTTTATAAGATTTGTTTGATTATGTAAATATGTATGTGATATTAAAGGTAATACAGTGGTACATCTAATATACCCTGGTCAATCAGCTTTGCTATAACGTTGTCAGCTTACTAACATGGCGTTTTGCCATCTTCTGATATACTAAATTGTTTAGTTTTAAATTATGATATCCGATGGTTAGTTGAAAATTGAGCACTCTGAAATAAACCCAATTAATTGACTTTCGGAATAAACGACTCATTATTATTTTTCAAACAAGAAATTGTTGTGCAAAATAATAAGGAGGGTGATCTATCGAAATACAAAGGCACCCTGCGTTGAAAATTAAAACAATAAAGGCCTTGTTGGTTAAATAATGAGCCCCGTTTAATTGGCTACCTGCTGTTTTATTACCCTTAGGCATAATTTTAAGATTTTTCTCGAGAAAAATCAAGTCATAAAACATTGACCCTGAGGCAGGGGTAGCGTCTTGCTACAATATTTTAGTAATTTCGCAATCTTTATACAAAAACAAAAAAAAACATTTTTAGCAAGCCTCACGAACAATACATACTACATTTTAAAACCTCCAAAAGACAAGTTTTTGATAATATAATAGATACTAATTAGGCTGATAAACAATAGCTCTAAACAACAAAAGTGAAAAAATCTGTTCTACAATAAAAACACAAAGAAAAAAAAATGTCTGTATAAAAACAACACACCCACATTATAAATAAATCTAATATAACAACATGTAGCCTAAAACGGAATCACGAGTGCTGCTGAACTGCTACCTGGCAAGCGACAAGGAAATATAATTTGGAGTTGATGGCCAATCTTTAATTATTGTAGAATCACCAAAGGAAGAACAAAGTCTCTTCCCAAACACAAAGAACAAGAACAAAGTCTCTTCTGACTCCCCCATCTGCATTCTATTATCTGACGAGAAGAGATACGGCGAAGTGTCACTGTTACATGGTTGAAGTTCCGCGGACCCGAACAAAGCGCTATGCTTCCACATTTACAGTGCGAACCGCCAGTCTGCGGAATTCACTACCAGCTTCTCTGTTCCCAGATCATCATAAGCTGGATCTATTCAAGATTAGAGTGAACCGGTTCCTTCTAGGTAGGCGTACTCCAACCTGGACCGCATCATCACTTCACATCCGGTGAGTTGCGGCCAAATGCAAGCCTATTCAGTGTAAAGAAAAGTCGGATCTATGAACATTTTTCTCGAAATTCGCTGTACCTAAGACGAAATTAACATTATTTCACAGTCGTTGGTTAATGGTTAATTTTGCAAACTTGTTGACGCGCTCATTCGTGAGCACGCACCTGCGTCTCCGTCCCAAACAGATGTTCTTAAATTGTTTTATGTCTTGCGCAAAATCTTATTTGGAATATTTCCCTTGTTCTACTCGCATATTGTTGGGATTTAGACAATTTGGATCATATGATACTTGTTTTGGATGGAATTCTTATAACGTTACAAATTGTAAGTATAAGTTATATTTTTGTTCCTGAAAATAAGACAGATTGTCACATAAAACTTCAGATCTTGGCTAGAATTAATTATCTTGTTTGATTTGTGTATCAATGGTCGCTGTGAGTTAATGTGGGGTATCTTATTACCTAGCACCAACTGGGTTGTCCAAGACGCGTATTGTATAATTATCACTTGCTACGGTGAAGGAAAACATGGTGAGGAAACCAGCATGATTGAGAAATATTTCTCGACAGCATGTAAAACCAATTCAGAGGCCCATGGGCGGCATAAAAACTTTGACACCAGGTTAGGCACTAACCACACGATAAAGAAGAAGAATGAAAGAAAACTGGGTTGTGGAGGTCAGATGCTCAGTCGTTCCATGTAAAAAACTGCTATTCAGCTGCATGCGGTTAGACTGGAAGCTGACCCCAACATAGTTAGAAAAAGACTGAATGCAGATGATGATTATTGTTGGAGCTAATTATACTTGCGTGAACAATTAAATTTCCTAGTTTAGTAATGATGACGAAAATTTGTTTACAAAACGCAAACATTCTGTCGCAAAAGAAAATAAAAGATTTTTTTTGTTTACTTTTAACAAAACATCGATGTTTAAAGTGCACATCCCTATTCGGCTTAAAACTCCCATGTGCAGTTTGTATCCAGATAGAAGTTGGACACAAAATAACCGTTTCTTTAGACTAGCTTTGATTTATGTAAGATCCCGCATAATAAGGAGTGTAACGTATCACTCCACTAGGTCTTATTCTATTGAGATCATCTGAATTAGGGGATTGAAAATCTACGTTATTACAATTATTTTCGTTTTAGTTTATTAAAAAAACATTAAAATGCGCGGTTTTTCAAAATATCGTAATCCCATCTTCATGGATAGTAAGAACATTATTTAGAGATTTTCTAGAGAGTATAAATGTGGATGGCTATGATGATGATGATGGTAGAGGAAGACAAATAAACGTTGGATGTGTGAAAGATGATATGGCTAGAAAGGATGTAACTGCTGAGATGACAACTAATAGAGAAGTATGAACGAAGAAGCTATGCTGCGCCGAACCCAAATAAATTGGGATAAGGGCAAGAGAATGATGATGATTATTTATGTTTTACAAAAACCAATTTTTTTTAAATGTTTTTTATGTTTTTTAAAACAAAGAAATTGAATGACGTAAATACGTCATTAAATTTCTTTGGGTAGACTTCAGCAGCTGCTTAACTAACTACAAATACTTCTTGCTATACTCGTAAATTCAATTCGACATCATCAAGATTATCAAACTATTAAATCCACTCACACTGTTTTTAAAACGGTGAAAGAAAACAACGCGCAACTTGAGGACACCGACATGTTTTAAAACCAAAACAGAAGTCGTAGACATTTTGCTATCTATCAATACGCACTAGTTCGTTGTGGTGAATTACGGCTCAGTGTATGTCAGAAAGGAGGCCTGTATCGTGTGGGAACGTTATGGGCTGTTTATGTTAAATCCATAACACAGCATATTATTACGCCTGTAATCACCGAAGGGTAAAGCAGTGGTGTACCTTACATTACACCCACATTTCGCAAGTTATGTTTGAGTCCCATGTAGTAGGGGGCGAGCCTATTGCCATCAACCAGGCACAAATCCAGACTCCGTGGCTGTTACTGAGAAATTCCTGATGGAAAAACCCAATAACACTTTGCCCTACTTAAAAAAGATCGTGAATCTCTTATCGTTTGACACTCAAAAATCACAAATTTCAGTATAGTGAAAGTAAATGACCTAAAAATTGTATCCACAACAAACTACTGGCAGGACACAAAAGCAAACTAACCGTATGCCAAAAATCTTCTAATGACGTCACTTAATTGCAGCAAACCCGGTTATTAAGTGTGAACGTGACATGAACGGGCTTTCGTTAGGATCCCCACATTTTCCGATCATTAGGAAAATGTCACTGGCGATGCGAAAATAAATGAAAAAACTTTTGCACTGGAGCAAGGTACGAATAAAAGGAAAGAGTAGATGGTGTTATTATTATGAAGAGTGGGAAAAGTTTTGATTGAGCGATTTGGTGAAGATGTTTTTTTTTTTGGTAACTAGGAATAGGATATTTAGGAATAATACACATACTAGGTGTATATTTTTTTTCAAGATAAGTTGAGAGATTTTAATAGCGTTAACGATTTTGGTAGATTTTACTGAAGATCTATTTTATGTCGTTGTAAAGATACAAAATTATTGTCACTGTCAGGGTCCTTTAATGTAGGTATCAGTTCGAATGACAAGCATTCGTTATGTTAAGGTCAAACCGGACACCGGAACCGGACAGATATTAACTGGAATATCTGTCAAAGTCAGCTGTCCAGTCCGCACCTTTATAATTCTCCACCTTAACCACATTCGTTTCCATTTTCTCAACTTAAATATTTCGAAATTAAAATCAGTCCAAAATTCCAAAAGACATTACACCTATCTGCGAAGGACCAGAGTTGAGGTTAAACCTGCAATTATTCTGCTAATGAAGCCTATCTACAGACCAATTCATCAAGCACATTTGCATATTCAGAAACGTTAAATGTAACCATTTTCTAGCACTCAAAGTTCAGCATTAGTAATTTATTTTAGAAATTAATATTCGTTATCAAAGTGGTCAAGGGGTTAGAAGTAATCGGGGAGAATTAAGGACTTTCTAATTTACATGAATGGCTAATTTGAGCTATTAGTTTTCGGTTAAGGAGAAATTCGACTGCTGGATTTTTTAAAGCCGTAGAAATTTTTGTTTTGATGATTTTATTTTAGGGACGTTTTATGTGTGATACCGATCAATTTGCTTTTTAAACGATTTCTTATGAAGGTCAATTAGGATCACAAGTTTATATCACTTTCGTCATTTTTGTTCTTCGAGTTGGTTATCAAGCAAAAATTCACAAAGATTTTGATAAAGATAAAATTATTTCTGGGATCAATAATTCTTCTAACTTAACTGAAAGTAGATGTGTTGCTGGGGAGTTTGTTGCACCACTCCTCCCCACCGAAACATTAAATACGAGTACATGGAACTGATTAAAGCCGAGCGTTTTGGGGACTGTGCTGATATAGCTTTTAACATCAAAAAAGTCTAGATTCGCAACGTAATAAAAAAATACCGTTGGTTTTGATTCTTCTTCTTTATCGTGTGGTTAATACTTATGGTGTCACAGTTTTAATGCCGCCCATGGGCTTCTGACTTGGCTTTACATGCCGTCGAGAAACATCTCTCCTGATTTTGATTTTGATCCTGCCATAACAATACTCTGTAAATGTGATCCCTTAGTATTATCGGTAAATGAAAAATGAAACCATCTCCTCTTTTTGTTTGTGAACAGCAGAAATACACTCAATTGAAAAAAAAAATCGGTTTAAACCAAAACATATACTCTAAACCACTTCTCTAAACGAACCTACAGCGCATAGAAAATAAAAAAAAACACGCCAATTTTTCCACGTTTCCCAGAGGCAATTAACCGCAAACCGTCCAAAAATGTTTAGCAAAACCAATGCCCATTGTTATATCTACGAAAAATAACCGTGGATTAGTCCCTCGGTAAATTAATTAATAAAGGCAAAACAATGAATGGTATCGCCGGCGTTCTGTAAGAACCACAGAGCACGGAATCATGACAACGTAAATGTCTAGAGACGGCAATACTACAATAAAAACCTTCTTACACAAAAAACAAGATATGTATAAAATTCACGAAATTTTAGGCAGAAATGGAGCTTGAGTTCACACACTTAAGAGTTCTTTACGCTGCACACTTAATTGACACGACTTCTGTCTGAGCAAAGCTGAACAGCTTTCAAAGCTGTCAATCTCTATATGTATATTTTTGTCGTAAACAGACTCACCCTTGGTTTGCACGAATAATTTTGGCAAGGCCGCCTCTAGCCGTAGTTGTTGCAGCGTCTCCATACTCTGTGGAAAGACCGTATATTAAAACAGCCCATTGTTAAGGTACTGGTATGAAATAATGCTGCGCCACACACCACCTTTGTTCCACTGTTTATTTTTTTCTCTTCCATTTTAGTTTGCTGAATGCATCGGAAATTGACGTCTTGGGTTATGACAGTTTCATTGTTTGGGGAGAATTATGTAAAGCCGAACGTTTTGTTCGGGCTAATGGTTTGTGGTTAGGTTGGAGGTTTAGCGAATAGCTGAAATTAGTAAATTGACCTGTAAAATTTTGAATTTAAACAATTGTATGATAGTTGGCTTTAGTAGGGACACCTTTTGATTAAAATATTTCAAGGCTATTTTTAACAGACAACACCTTCACTTTATTAATTATGATTATGAAAAAAATTAGGAATCTGTTTTGTAAGTAAGTTTCTGTAATGCAAATTATTACTTTTTTTTACCAACATTTAGAAAGATTTACAATCGCCAAGTTTGAAAGAATTTTGTAAATGTGACAAAATCCAACATTAAACACCTCAAACTTTGATTCAAACCCGTTGACACTCAAACGTAGGATTTTCCACGGTATTAAACAGAATATTTCGCAGTTATTAAACCTATCCTAACCCGAAACAGGGGCAGAAATAATTCCAACCGCACCACCTATAAAACATAATTAGAAAGAGGTCGGTCTAAGGGACAACTTTATAAAGTGACTTAATTTTCTTTAACTTACTAATTCCAGTTTTTGTTTCCGAATTTTCATTTCATTGAAGAATTTGGAAGTTCTCTTTTTATGGGAGTAATTATTTTCATGATGGGGAAGATGGAGATACGTAGATTTCTATGTTTAAGAGTTAGATTAAGGATCATCGGCCTTTCAGAAGAAATTGGGTTGATGCGTGATTACAGGGATCGAATCCAATCAAAATAAATCACTACAGAGATGACTAGGTTCTGTGGCCTGAAAATAAATGTTTTGATATCCCAAAGGTACGTAAGATACTTAAGTGTCATCCCCTGGTTAGTGTTGATGATTATTACGGTTGATTAAAACATAATAGTTAGAATAAATCATTAATACCTATGATCCCTCACTGGACGTTAATGTGAGTGTAGAGTACCGTCACAAGACGTCGGCCAAACCACAGAAATTTCCAAGTCATCGACAAAATATAAGTCATAACACAGAAGACGAAGAATCAACATCAATACCTATTTACATAATACTTCAGAAATGTCCTTTGGTAACATTGAAAACTACATAATTTCGTTATTTTTCAAGCGCCCATACATATTCATCCAACGTATGCTTCTGCCAATCCTGAATGTTGCACGTAACTGATATTTTATTCAAGACTATGCGTGTTTAACGTGATATATACGAGCCGTTGCGTACTTTGTATTTACATATTCGGCAGCATTTGGGAACAAAGACGGTATACAACAATTTGGGTACAAATCGAGAGGGAAACGGTGATACAATGATATAGTGTTGTTTGTTCGTGTTTGACGTTCAGGCAGCGCGAACGGGTGTGTCAAATTGTTGGCTTTATTGCGTAGTGGGTTGGCCTAGATCTTGAGTATGAAGTACAACTGTGATCTAATTTAATATGTAGGTATTAATGCTGCCTCGGAGGTGGTTTCGATACCAGGGCCGGGAAAAGTGTTATTTGGTTCTTCCCTCAGGAATTTCTGAGTAAAGGAAGTCTCACTTAAACATAAGTGGCGAAATGTGGGTGTACTTGTTCGGTACACGTTTGCCGAACCCTTCGGGGATTGCAAAGCGTGATGTTATGTTATGTAATAACACTTATTAAAGTATATGACCAAAATTGTACCGTGATTGCCAGAGTCTGGATTCGATTCCTATTGGCAATGGCAATAGGCTCGCCCCTTATTTCCATAAAAGTAAACATAATTGACAAGTTCACCACTGCGAAACCCTTTGGGGATTACAAGCGTGATGTTATGTTTTGAATGTGTAATTATTGTTACTGAGTAAAAAAACGTCAAGAGTTAGTCAGATTACAATATGTTTGCCAAACTTGAAACTCTATACATGTTTATAAACTTGGGTACCATATTCACGACTTCCAATTCTTGGTCTAACGTTCAAGCATTTGGATTCTTCCATGAACGTCATCAGCTACGGAATAATAAAAATGTTTTACTGTCGTTCATCACATATCCGATAGATAACGCTACGCGTATTTAGGTGAAAACTATGTATCTCTGTATCATAGATGGCGTTACTAATCCCATTGCTACGATTAGTTAGCTTAGTTTCTTGAACGATTTGTGTGCTTATTTTATTGGTGATACCAGTACTTTATTCGGGCTAAAGTTTAAAAAAAGATATTGTTAGACAAACTTTTTGTTGATTGACTTTTACATCATTATTATCGCTGAGGCACACAGTGTTATCTCTTTTGTTGAGATTTAAGTTTTTTTTTTGTTTTCTTTTATCATTTTTAGGGTTCCGTTGCCAAGTGGCAAAAACGGAACCATTATAGATTCGTCCTGTCCGTCTGTCTTCTTGTTTGTTAGTGTGTATGTCACAGCCATTTTACTCCGAGAATGTTGGCATCACACGGGTACAATTTGGAGAGCAGGTGTCTTTTACAAACCGCTACACAAAAGTGATTATGATATCACGAAAAAATACGGGTGGAACTCCATACTTTAGAAAAATGACATCGAGGTTAGTAAAATATTTTTAGGAATAAGTTTTGTAATTTTTTAGACATAAATAATAAAAAATAATTCAATAGTTCATGATAAATTAGCTTCTAAAGGCTTGAAAACTGTGCCCTATATTTATTAAAGTATAGGAAAATTCGGAAAAAAATGTGGGTTTTGTAGAACGTACAAAGAAGTTACAATCAATTTTTTTTTATAAGATTTGATATTCAGCTTTTGAGATATGAAGCTTTTCCGTAAAACTGCATCAGTATCTTTGTTTTCATTTAAATACTATGAAAAACAAATTTAGTTTTGCCGTTGAATGTAAATTGACCTACGAATGAGCGTTAAAAATACTGTTATTATATTGTATGGTGCTACGGAATCCTTGTCTGGTTTTTTGTTTTAATGTTGTGTACTTGTGGCATGTGACATATAAATGTATTTTCTTTCTAATTAAATATCACTTTGTCTGGCCCCTCTGGTGGTATACATAGAAAATTGTTTAATTTACTTACTGAGGTTTTACCTGTACGAATAACAGCACTACAACAACGTTTGTAGAAGCCTAGAACATTGTAAGTACACCATAAGCTTTAAACACTATACCGAACGGTCAGTAATAAAATTATTACCTACTATAAAGTCAGCTATTAAGACACGATGGTTTAACTCTTGCTAAGCCGTAGCGGCACGACCGTTCTATAACTTCCAATTTTGCTTGTAAACCGTTTGTTAGTGCTGGGTACACAGGACTGTTGCAGCTTGTATGTGGAATAAGTTTTGTGTGAATAGTTTTCATGTGGTGTTAAATTGGACAAGTTTTTGAAAACCTGGTGCTAAATTGGCAGGTTCTTTAAGTTTTTAACCGACTTCAAAAAAAGGAGGAGGTTCTCAATTCGGTTGTATGTTTTTTTTTTTTGTGTTTGTTACCTCATATCTCCGTCATTTATGAACCGATTTGAAAAATTCTTCTTTTATCTGAATGGATTTACTTCCCGATTGGTCCCATAGAAATTTCATCAAAATCGGTTCAGCAGTTTGGTTTTGAAATCAAAATAACTGGAAAAAATGTCATCCAAGTAAAAGAAATTGCGAAATTGATACTTGACAAGGATTTGTGTGTGATACGATAACTAAAAAGGGTAAAATAAAAAAGTGGAAAATAACTTTACTTTCGGAAGTCAGTGACTATTGTTTGCTTCATTGACTTTTTTTCCACGTTTTTTTGTGTTTTTTTTGGGAGTCGGTTTTTTTTGCAAAAAAGTTTTTTTTATCTCCTTCATTGACAAATCGAGGAGATTAAAAAAATAGAAGTAGCTAAAGTACATGCAAGCTACTGCATGCAAGCATAATTTTATGCAAGTGTGTGCCTAGCTAATTAATAACAGCCGCTCGGATCGATCTTCAGGTTAAGCCGTGCTTGCCTAGGTTGGTCCGTGGATGGGTGACCACCCACGCACCCATATGTAATAACATACCGAATTTCCTCCGTGCCTCTGAAAAAACGTTAAGCCGTTGGTCCCGGCTGTCAATTTTAGATCTTTGACAGTCGTTAGGTAGTCAGTGGCCCGAAAAGTCTGACAACCAGTCTCACCAAGGGGTATCTTATTACCCAGTACTAACGGGGTTGTGGAGGTCAGATAGGCAGTTGCTCCATGTAAAATACTGGTATTCAGCTGCATCCGGTAAGACTGGAAGCCAACCCCAATGAATTTGGGAAAAGGCTAGGCAGATGATGATGGTATGATATAAGATAGAATGTCAAGTACCTAAGCCTGCAAATCACTGCAATCGTCACGTGGGCTGTCACACTAACCACAGCATACGTATTTACGAATCGAACGTACAACATTGTCCACGGTAAATACCGGTTGGCGTCGTTTATTGCGAGTGCGACTAATTGTGCAACTGTCGCCGTCAAAATATACCGAGCGTGGTTTTACGAGTATTGTTGCAGTTTTTAAAAATTGAGGTCCAATGAGTTTATGTTTTGGTTTCAGCATATTTTTTACAATGTGGGCAACATAGTTCGCCTATTACGTTACACGTAAGTGGAAGTAGACCATAATCAAATGATCATTGCAAGTTGGTGGTGTTTGTAAAGTAAAGAATAACAAAGGATACAATATGATGGTTCAACCACCATGCTCTCATGAAAGAGCATAGCAAAAAAAATGACCGACTTCCAAAAAAAAACACTAAAAAAGTGGAAAATAACTTTACTTTCGGAAGTCGGTGACTATTGTTTGTTTTATTGACTATTTTGGCACTGACTTCCGAAAGTAAAGTTATTTTCCACTTTTTTTTGTGTTTTTTTTTTTTTGGAAGTCGGTTTTTTTTATTTTTTTTTATTTGTAACAAACAACACAACATATTATTATGCATTAAGTAAACAGCTGTTATTTTGAACAGACACTTCAATCCTGTTTATTTACATGTATTATAGTTTTCTTTAAACAGAAAATAATTATGTTTGAAAGCGCACCCAAAGTGATCTTATGCACAGGAACCAGGTGGGTTACCATGATCTGTTAGTGCAGGAATGTTTTAGTATTATTCCGAGAGTGGGTAAGAGATGGCGTGAGACAGCTGTCTAGCTATGTGACTTTCTCACTCTCGGAATAGTCTTAAAACTTTCCTGCACTAAAAGATCATGGTAATCCCCCTGTGACAGCCGTTATAATTCGATGTTTGAATTCCATCTATGGTTTTTAAAACTGCGCTATAAAAAGCCATTTTATCGAAATAAAAAGTTTTGAGAACCATAGTCAAATTCTCAAAACCATGGAAACGTTCAAATAGTTTTTCTGTCTTCAAAATAGATTAGTTTTAGTAGCAATTTTCTAGATAAATTGCTTGACGAATAAAGTGGACCAACAAACGATACCCTAGGGCGTATTGACAGTATTTTTTCTGGTTCAGCTACAAACAAACAACAATTTCTTTAGTTGTTTTCATTTAGAGGTATATTTTCTGAAACTGATGAAGCATTAATCAAAGTCTTTGTAGTATCTTAGGTAGGTATTATCCTCGAAGGGCATTTTTCTTTGTGTATATTTTTTCTTCACCACTGCCTCCAAAATGGTGAAGGACATCGTGGGGAAATCGATGTGTCCATCACCTACCTCGCCTCTTCCCCAACTTTATTGGGGTCGGCTTCCAGTTCCAGAATCCACGTGTCCAAATCCTAAAAATCGAAGACATCCAAATTCATCTACCCAAACTGGACTCAGGTGTAATTATTAAAAAACTTCCTTTAAATGCGTTACGTTACTTGATGTTTAGATTAAGCCCTGCTTGCCTAGGTTGTAGGTTGGTCCGTGGATGGGTGACCACCCATTACCCGAGTTTCCTTCGTGCCTCGGAAAGCACGTTAAGCCGTTGATCCCGGCTGTCACTAGGAGATCTTTGACAGATTTTACAGGTCATTGTCCTGAAAGTCTGACAACCAGTCTTACCAAAGTGATGATCCAATCGTAGTCGTATTACCCAGTACTAACTGGGTTGTGGAGGTCAGATAGGCAGTCGTTCCATGTAAATTACTGGTATTCAGCTGCATCCGGTTAGACTGGAAGTCGACCCCAACATAATTGGGAAAAAACAGGCAGGTGATGAATATAACAGTTGCAGATTCTATCCGCAATTGTCAAAGTACCATTGATAAAAGACTTAAGTATTTAATTTTCCTCTCTACTATGTTCTCCTTGCAGCTAATAAGCTACTGATAAATAGCCTGTCAGAGAAACTACTTTTTGTTCCTATCTTTAATGAGTACTAGACTAATAAATACCCGTACTCAAAGGAGCACTTGCTATATTGCATTTGACATTTTACTTAATTAAAATGGAAGTACTGATCTAGTTATACGTTATAGTTCTTCTTAGTGTCGCTGGCACGACATACTTTATTGTTGTTTTCTAAGAATTAAAAATGACAGTAAGTACATAATAGCCATGATACAAAAGCGCCAAAAAATTGAGACATTTGGAAGAAGCCAACAGTCAGTGGAATTTTAAAAGTGCATTGCTGGTTAAAAAACAGAATTTAAAAGACATATTTTCTTTTAATATGTTGCACTATACGCACAAATCGGTTCGACCGATTTCTAGCAATAAATCCAATTAAAACTTGAGCCAGGCATACACTTGCACAAAATTATGCGTGCATGACAGTAAACTGCTCTATTTTTTTTAATCTCCTTGATTTGTGAATGTCACAATGGCACACTACTTGTATTACTTTTTTCTGAGTTACTTGCATTGTATATTCCTCGCTTAACATCGTGATTTACATGATACAGAATAACGTCTACTTTTATGAAGCTGACAGAAAGATTCTAGAAAATGCAAATCATAGAAATAACGTAACCATGTGGGGTTTGAAAGAGCAGTCTCCTGTATTGCATAACCTATCTTTGAAAGAATATTCATGAACATTTCAACGCCATGAAGAGCCATGGTTTCAGATGCTACAATTTTGTTCGAGAGATTCTTCTATTCCTTGTTTGTAAGACATTAGCCATGTACAAAGGCTTGGAATACAAAGAGACAAGTCACTTTGGCAAGGAACTGAAAATCAGGAATACAGAAGCAGTTCGATTTACTATAGAATTTCACATGAGATGATGCACTTTTGAGTCGAGTAATATTGATGCTAGGTATATATTTGGAACCTTAATATGATTATTTCAATCATAGTTTTTGGAGATATCAGAAGAAAGACGATATGATGCGCTGACCCAAAATAAATTGGTATTAGGACAGGAGAATGATGATGATTAGATAAAGATTTGCCTAATAGTACAGACATTAATTTAATATATAGGCGCAGTATCACTTGAAGAGTATATATATTAGGGCCTGTTCAGGCCCTGGTAGCAACGACAATGACACAAAGAAGCGTGCATTCGAACTTAAGTGTAATATATTTTCTCTCACTCTTAAAGTTAAGCCGTTTGTCGCCCAGGGTAGCCCGCGAATTCAAATGTTTTTTTTGCAATTTGGAAGTCAGTGTCGAGTTGTATGTTGATTGGAATATGAATTGCGACCGTAACAAATATGGCTTAACAGAGTTAAACCATTAAAATCATCAATACAACCCTCTAAGTGCATTTAATCACATTGAATGACTTTTTCATGAAATAGTCAATTCACATTGTTTAACATACATCCTGAAACTGACCTGCAAATTGCAGAAACCAAAGATAAATTGAAAAAAAAAACTTTTTTTTTTAATTTCGTGAGCTATCCTGGCCCTTCTACTTTAACGTAATTTCGCGAGGAACAGGGTTCTCATACCGCCTATTTTCACCACCTGAAGACATGAAGAGTAGCGTAAGTGCCAAGTTGATTACAAACATATCCTCATTAAAAAATTAAAACACTCGACATTTCAAACCAAAACAACGTCATGGAAGTTAATCCAACAAACTAACCGCACGCTTTGTAACAAATCGCAACTGAACTGTTGTTATTATCGTACATATTTGTAGGAACGAGCATTCAGTCTAATCCTGTAGTGCAGGGGAAACTTAAAAGTAATAAATTGCTCTTCACTGTACCGCGAGTCTGCACTCCGGTGGTTTCTGGACAGTGATCTGGATGCATTTGGATGCGGTAATAAATGTGTTGTACAATAAAAAATCTTAAAAACACACGCATTTCTGTAACCACTTTGAACAATGCATAATTATTGTAGATAGATTCTGATTCAAATATTTCCGAAATTATTTTAAAAATTGTTTGCAAATTTATTAGCATTTCTTAGGCTAGTATCTTCATGACCTAATGGAAAAGTCTTCAAGTTATTCACCAAGCTAATAAACCAGTTTACCAGGATACTATAGTCCACGGTTTCGAACAGATATTATATTAAGCGTTTTGGAAGAACGTCTTATGTTTAATCGTCTTATAATTTGTCTTTCAAATCATGGCTCATTCACAACCTAATTAGGATTATGAAGAATTGATTTTGATACAGTTTGTTTATGCCACATCAAACCACAATGTATATTAGACAATCCTTGTCTACTACAATGAGTTCCAACAAAGTTCCCAGCTAGTCCACTATCCAGTACCAGTTAGACCGCTTAATTGTTTTCAACTAACAGCAAAATTTTTGCTACCAGCAAATTGGCGGCGCGAATACTTTTCATAACTTATACTGTAGCTCGGTTTAGCTTAGATTTATCGTTGTTCACTGTAGCAACTGGTTTAAGGGAGTAAATAATCGAGTTTTGCAATTGCTAAAGTTTACGTTACATTTACTTTAATACCATTTTTTTTTATGGAAACATCCCATCGATGAACGTCGTTTTTAGGTACATAAATAGATGGCTTATTATAGTGCTACATAAGCATAATGTTCCCACTTCACACACACACATGTCGTATCAGTGAGAGAGACAGTAAACCACGCCAGTCCGGTACGACCGATGGCTGGTCCAGCGCGGTAGATATCATATGTCTTCGAATTTTCTAGGACATGTTCGTTTCCTCACGGAGTTTTCCATCAACTCCGATTGCCGCGCTGCTCTAGTGGTCGCAAGCGCGGGTGCGAGAATGAGGTCCCGGGTTCGTTTCCCAGGTCGGGCAAAGTGTTATTGGGTTTTTCCATCAGGAATTTCTTAGTAGCAGCCAAGGATTCTGGATTTGTTCTCAGTTGATGGCTATAAGCTCGCCCCTTATTACATGGTACTTAAACATAACTGGCGAAATGTAACCCTCTGCCTAACCCTTCGGGGATGACAGCCGTGATGTTTAAATGTTATGTTTTCTTTCAACGACAATAGATTAAATAGAAAACTAAAGTATCTATAAGTTAAATTATTTTAGCTGTAAAAAATCCATATGTACTTTCCTAAAAACCACCTCTTATGCGCAGACAGAAAATTTACTTATTGTCTGCAAATAAACCGCAAACACGCTTTTTTATTTTTGTGTAAGTTTTAATTTTAGTACTTTTATTTTTCACTTAATGTTAATTTTATTTATTTTAAGTAGATGTCTACTTGCACTTTGTAGCCTGAGACACAGGTTCAACCTAATTCAGGCAAATAAGCAACTGTGCTCTATTTTTTAATTGTTATGATATTTTTATTGAAACTGTGCACCTTTTTATAAATAAACGATTATTATGATAACGTTATAAGAAAAGCTGTGAAGGAATAAATAACACAAATGCTTAGGTCGGCCACGATACTGCTGGTATCGCAACCACAACTTTAGCACTGCCAAAGCGGTGACTTGGTGAAAACATAAAAAGTAACTTTAAAAATGTCTTGTATTTTAAACCACAGTTATAAGTACTTAAATAATCCAAAAGCTTCAATTAGTACACACAGCTTAAATCGCTGTACTCCGCTGCAGCCGCTGCAAACGCTAATTGTTTTCATTTCGCAACTAACTAAAACTTTTTGTTTTCGACTAAGCAGAAAGCGGAATATTTTAGCTGGCGCCAAATTAGGACAATATGGATGTGTGTTTGTTTAAATGTACGACTGCGTTGGGAGTAGAATAAAATGTAAAGCATTGAAGTTTGTTTTTAACCAACTTCAAAAAAAGGAGGAGGTTCTCAATTCGGTTGTATATTTTTTTTTTGTGTTTGTTACCTCATATCTCCGTCATTTATGAACCGATTTGGAAAATTCTTCTTTTATCTGAATGGATCTACTTCCCGATTGGTTCCATAGAAATTTCATCAAAATCGGTTCAGCAGTTTGGTTTTGAAATCAAAATAGCTGGAAAAAATGTCATCAAAGTAAAAGAAATTGCGAAATTGATACTTGACAAGGATTTGTGTGTGATACGATAGCTAAAAAGGGTAAAATAAAAACTTTTTTGCAAAAAAAAAACCGACTTCCAAAAAAAAACACAAAAAAAAGTGGAAAATAACTTTACTTTCGGAAGTCGGTGGCAAAAAAGTCAATGAAACAAACAATAGTCACCGACTTCCGAAAGTAAAGTTATTTTCCACTTTTTTTAGTGTTTATTTTGGAAGTCAGTTTTTTTTTTTGCAAAAAAGTTTTTACTTTTTAGATTATAATGAAGCTTTGTACAAATATCGTACAAGGCAGCTAAAACGAAACTCCCTGAAGGGTAAGGCAGAGGTGTACCCATTAGTACACCCACAATTCACCAGTTACGTTTAAGTCGAGTCAGTTATGTTAGGGGACGAGCCTACTGCCATCAACCGGGCACAAATCCAGACTCCGTGGCTGCTACTGAGAATTTCCTGAAGAATAAACTTAACACTTTTCCCGACCTGGAAATCGTACCCAGAACCTTTTGCTCAGAAGTCGCGCTTGCAAACAGTAGACCAACGAGGCAGTCATTTTCGATTGTGTTTTTCATGTCATAGAGTGCTTTTTGCTTCTTACCAAATGGTTCGACATAATACAAGGTGTTGCTTTGCATCCTCGTCAAATTCAAGGAGGTAACTATGCTAATGATTCTCGACCCGAATCAATTATAAAATGGGTAGTTAATTTTTTATTTTTTTCTTTAATATCGGAAATCGATAAGTGTGCACCACCCGTATTAAAACGCGGCCCGTCTAATACTAGCCTTATAACCGCGCTTTCACACACACAAACAAACGCAGACGTTTATTCGACAAACGGGTGATTCGCCTCTTTTGAAAAGGGCTTCATTCTGAAAGAGTGTCAAATTAAAACAACAAAAAAAGCAGCGTTTATTATTATTGACCAGGTACCGTAATTTATATTGTCTATTTACGTCTTCTATGACAACCTCCTGAATTTTGACGAGGTTGCAAAACTACACCTTGTTTAAAAACCATTATTATTTATGAAGATCAAATCGGTTACCTCACTTCGCTTGCTCACCTGCAAGCTGTATTTTATTATATTCTCTCTCAAATCAAATAAAACTACACTGTTGTTTGTTCTATTTTAACAATTTAGATGAAAACTAAAATTGCTTTGTTTATCCAGTTTTTAGGCCGTTAGTCATTCGGTTTTCGGTTGGGCGAAATGAATTTGTTTGTACAAATTGTTTTCGGTGAACTATTGTTGCGTGCCGAGCACGGTTTTGGTACCTCGTTAGCTGTGGTATAATTGTGTGTCGGTATGCTTTTAATTATGTAACTACGATTTTAATAGTGTGTCTTCTATTTTTAAGTAATAAGGTTGTTTTTAGTTTATCTATGTATCTTAAAAAAGATTTAAATTCTTCTTAAATTAAACTGTTAAAGCACGCAGCCAAAAACCCATGTGTTCCTTTGGTTGTTGTTACAAACATTATAGAAAGAGGTTGCATTTTATTGAGCTCTAGTCAATTTCAATTTCTATGTACAGTTGCCTAAAATTAAATAAATACTTGTCTTTGGGAAATCCCCAAGCGGTTGGGCGACTGTTTTCGTGACCAGAGGGCTGGCCTATTTTTTGGGCAAAGAATCAGCATTGCCATCCAACGTGGCAATGATGCCAGCCTTCTAGGCACTATTCCTGTAGTTGACAGCAATGTGGATGAATTTTTATTGACGCCCTTTAATGCTTTTCGTCTTTTATATATGTACATATTTTTAAAAATAGCTCAATAAAATAAAAATGTTATGTTACGTTATAAAAAATCTAGCTAAATCAAAAAAAAAAAATGAAAGTAACATTTGATTTAGCGAAGTAAAAAACCATTTTCCATCAGGTGCGCTGCACAAAATGAACTTCGTTAATCTATCTATGCCTTGTTTTTTTACCCAAAAAAGGCCAAAACCAACTCAAACCACTGAAACGAATCAATGTAATTACAACAATACGGTATCAGTCACTAACTAACACGGGTGTTGATCGCACAAAGCGCTGCGGTTGCTAACCACCGCTGCATACCGCTGTAAAGCGCTGTAACTAGACTTCGCTGTGATTATTGCATCGCTGCACCGGTGATAAGAGTTCTTGATTGAACGGTGCTTTAAAGGGAAATGAGCAATTCAAGAATACTGAACGTGGAGCTTATTATAAACATGAAAATTATGACACGGAAAATGGTTTCAAAATATGGGTGACTTAATGCTTCTCACACAAATCCAGACTTCGGGCTGCTACTGACAAATTCATTATAATCTCGAACTATTCAAGGTTTGAGTGAATCGGTTTCTTCTAGGCAAGCGTGCCCCACCCAGGGGTGCATCATCAATTCACATCAGGCGAGTTGCGGCCAAACGCAAGCCTATTCAGTGTAAAAAAACATGATGGAGAAAATCCAACAATATTATGCTTTATAAAAGAATCCTTTGAAATATTAGCCTAAATCATCAGTTATTGTAACTTATACCAAAGAACGACGCCTGATCGCTATTATCGGCACCCGTTCGTCTCAACAAGACTTATTTTCTGTTATTTATTCTGTATATGAGAAGAACTGGGAATTATTTTTGTTTTCACATAAAAGTTTCGATAAATCAATCATGAATAAATTACGAGTACCTATAACAAATCACCAAGCATGGCATCAAAATAAATCCAACAATGCAAAATTTACATTTGTCCAAATTATTTAACCTAATCCCAAACCGCATAAATTGACTTATCAGCACACGAAAGATAAAAACGTCACCGAATTTAACATACAATAGCAGGTGTCACCCGATATAATAGAATATATTTTATATAGGTTAGGTAGCCAGTTACAAAAGGTTATAAATCTTCAACCCTTTTCATAGGAGATGGAAGCGAGGCGTAGTACGTGCACGACATAACGGGACTGATCTTGAAGTATGAATAAGAGGAGATTTACGTAAGGGGAGGCCTGTCCCTAGCATTTATTTATTTATTAATAAAAAGGTACACCAACAGCTTCTGTATATACATTATAAAATAAAGTAGTAATGAGTAATAGGCTTATACATTTGCCAATAACAGGTGAACCAACATTTACAAGCATAAGTGGTAACTTAAGCTAAAAACTAAATTTATGAACTAAATATTTAGTGGAAATAGACTATATAAACAAAATAACAAGTTACAGTCATACTGAACTAAAATATATACAAGCTGTAGTTTTGCATCCTCGTCAAAATTCAGGAGGTTGTCATAGAAGACGTAAATAATCAATGTAAATTACGGTACCTGGTCAATAATAATAAACGCTGCTTTTTTTGTTGTTTTAATTTGACACTATTTCAGAATGAAGCCCTTTTCAAAAGTGGAGAATCACCCGTTTATCGAATAAAAGTCTGCGTTTGTTTGTGTGTGTGAAAGCGCGGTTATAGGGCTAGTATTAGACGGGCCGCGTTTTAATACGGGCGGTGTACACTTACCGATTTCTGATTTTAAGAAAAAAATCTAAAAAAATACCTACCATTTTATTATTGATTCGAGTCGACAATCATTAGCATAGTTACCTCCTTGAATTTGACGAGGATGCAAAGCAACACCTTGTATGTATATATATTATGTATAATTAAACAAACATGAGATCAAAAATTAGACTAATATTACAAATTTATAGAGGAAGCAGCATTGAGGGATTCCGGAATGAAATGATGAAGACGAAATTTAAAAGCCGTTTCATCTATGCTGATCTGTTAGCATTTACTAATGCGGTTGTGGATTAGTACAAATATTACCAGTTTTACCAAGGGGTACCGTATTACCCGGTACTAACTGTGTTGTGGAAGTAAGATAGGCAGTCGCTCCATGTAAAATACTGGTATACAGCTGCATCCGGTAAGACTGGAACCCGACCCCGATAAAGTTGGTAAAACGGCTGGGCAGTTGATGAGATTACAAAAAAAATATAAGTTAGTTTTCGTCACATTTACGTCATGTGCCATCATTGTCATACGTTGCTAAGATGATTGGTTATGTTTGTATAGTAACTGTTTTGTATTTAATAGAACAAAAAGATGTCAACTCACTACCTTTCCTATTTTTTTTTTTGCTAGTCTCTCAAGTATCCCACTGCTGGGCAAAGGCTTCCTCTTTCTCCTTCCAAACCTCTCTATCTTGTGCGATATCTGGCCATGTTCGTCCCGCAAACTAGATCACCCAAGATGACCTTTTATTTGTCAAAATTAAAACTTAGTAGGATTTTCTGCAGCCACGAAGTCTGTCTTTTCCGAAAACAACTGGTAAAAAAGTTAACTTCATTTCTTAAAAAAAAATCCCTGTATTGCTTGGTCATATTGTTACTCAAACGTACAGATAAAAGATAGCCAACGAGCGGATATTTCAGCTAAAGATGATATCATATTATTTGACGTTGCCGCTAGGATTTTAGACATGAATTTCACAATTCTTTGACGTTTATATTATTAATTAGAATACCCAGAGTAACCAAGACTTTAATTATGTATTTTCAAAGTTACTGGTGAACGAAAATATGATGATGATTGTGATGATGGCAAACTATTGGACATGATGACATCGTTCAAGTTTTTATCAGATATTGTGATTTTTGAATACCTATTTAATCGGAATTTTTCAGTAGCAGTCACGGACTCTGGATTTGTTCCCGGTTGATGACAATAAGCTCACCCCTTATTACATGGGACTTAAACAGAACTGGTGAAATTTGGTTCTAATTAAGTACACCTTTTCTAACTCTTTTTTTATTACAGGCGTGATGTTATGCTATTTAATCTGGTCTGACGCCCGACCTTTAACGCCAATCTCATCAAAAAATAGCACAGACTTTTTCGAACTAAAATCGAACAAAGGATCGTCTACCAAAATTAGGTGCTAAGAAAACACCCTCACATAAATTCATTCCGTTTTCAATAACATCAACATCCAAAACTGCCCAGTCCTGGCCGTTGATTACACATTATAAGGCACTAAGAATTTTCTATCTAACTAAACAATAAATTTTAGATAGCCCTATTGGCTCCAAAGGCTTCTTTGTGGAAACCTATTAGGTGAACGATAAGGCTTAGTTCGCCGCTCCGCTTGGGGGGACAAAATAAATTTCCCGACGGTCTTAAGTACTTTCAAATCGAGATCCTCTGAACTCAGACGATAGTACGCTTGAGCTTGGCTACTGTGAGTTTTAGTGTGATGTTATATAATTGGACTATTTGACTATTCGCCAGATGAATTTATTTGTAAACATTCAAGATGGCAGATTTTGAATTTAAATTGATAAGCTTGGTTGTAGTGTAGTTGTGATGGAAATAAGATTATCAGTATTCAAAGCTGTGATACCAAATGAGATCATTAAATATTAGTTTTTACTTATCAACTATCTTGATTATCTCTTTACAATTCTATAAAATCAAATTAAAATGGATTTAAGCAAAACTCCAAAAACGTGTTGGAAACATCTAAACAAGACAAAAGATAAAGAAAAAAAATGCGTTATACTTGGGGTCTATGACCGCAAGCAGTTTAGCTACATGAAATATCATTCATTTCATTTGATTCTGCATAGAACGAGCAGTTATTAAGAAAAAATCACCGACTCGCATCAATTTAATTAAAATACATATAATTTATGTTCGAACACGATTTCCAGTACAGTTTTCACTCCAATAGTAACATGTTTTTAATGATGTCCCACTATATTACTCGAAACATCGAATAAGAGGAATTGGGTTTGTAAATGATCACAAAGCGCTGGAGCTCTGTAAACTGTAACACCCCGTTCACGACTCAGGCTATGCGTCAAGCGACAGGCGCGCAATTCACTTTCCTTCGCATTCCTACAGTCGCGTTGCAAATCGTATCGTTATCGCAAGCTCTAAGAGCGGTTTTAAATTAGCGTATAAGCGCGTATAAGCGCGTATTGGCATATGCGCCAACACGGGCGCCACCTTTTGCGCTTCAAAACATCGAACGCACTCATTACTCAGACATACGAGTTTACAAGTGCGTCAACGTTCGTACAAGTTGCGCGTCTGGCAAGTCACGCGCGTAGAAGCGCCGACTCGCGCGACAATAAACGAGCTTACACGCGCCGAAAATACACCGAAACCGTCCTAAGCAATTTCACTCAGTGATTTTCCCTGCTGATGCTGTCGTAACGTGCGTTGTCGTTTGAGCGTTTAGGTCGTGGCTCGGGGTTAGAGGGATCATCGCGGTTGAATGCAGCGCAATTGGTAGCTACGTAAACATTTAGACACATGAGTGAAATACGTTTAGGCCCACATTAGATACTGCTCCAATTTTAAAGCTCACTCATTAGAAGGTGTCATTGTAGAATAATTGTTATCACCGTAGTTTATAATAATTACACTTTAAAATGATAACAGTAGGAAAATAATTATTCATAAGAATTCAATACAATAAAAAGTCGATTGTTTTGTTGGTCCGTTTATTAATTTTCATGCGGTTTTTGGCATTCAGGGAATTTATTCCGTAAGATACCTGCGTTCACATATTTACTTAACTTAATAAATATTAAAATAGTGGAAAAACCGCGTGAACCGGTGAAGGTTTCTATCTGCGAAAAACATTGCAGCTTCGACTTTCTCCCAAAACAAGAGTATTTTTAGAAATCGATAGATAACCCAATATTATACTAACAAAAAAGAATATTACCAACAACTTCTTACCAAGTTACTTTATGAGTAAATTCAACTGTAACCTATAACAACACTCCAACATTTGTGCAATAAATCTTTAATCACCGATATATTTCCAAGAATGGAAAAACTTAAAATTCAGCTCACTCCTCTCACGTACTAAAATTACCACCAAAAACAAAGCTGGGTTCGTTCATTGAATTTGTTCTTGATGCAGTTGATGCTGTGTTCTTTAGGGTTGGGAAATGAAATGCCCTCAGTTGGGATATCATTCTAGAGTTTATACTTTTTTAAACAAAGGAATGCCTGGTCTTGATATGGAACTAGACAGAACACTGTAGTCTTAAACTATTATCGGTAGGACAATACTAGCATTGCTGCTAGCTGCTTTGGATGCCGTCTTGTTTGAGCGGCTTACCATACGCTTTGAGACCTCTTTGACAGATCTTCTGACTTACTGCTTGACGATTCATAAGTGCCTGTACTTAAAAATATAGCATAGGCGTAGCGAATCTAGCGCGTTTTTAATCTGTACATAAACTAGTCGATCGTTGAGCTCAGCAAAACTTATCAAGGTTGTCATGTGGACGGAATATTGTGTCAACAATATTAGTTACTCTGATGATATGGTGTTGCTGAGCAAATCGATAACTTCAATGATGTGTCTGATCATGATATGTGAGAGGTACGCGGAGGCCCATGGGCTCAGATACAATGTTAAGAAAAGTGCTGTACTAGTATTCAAGGTAGGCGCTAAAATCTACCCGCACCATAGCTGAAACTTTGCGGAAGTCCCTCAAATCAGTTCACATCTTTTAAGCATCTAGGCTACTGGGTTTTTGAGGACCTAAAACACAGAATGGACATCGAACTTGAGCGCAGAGGTTGGCTGCCAGCTGCAATATGTGCTTGCAGGTTTAATAAATGCTCGACTGCAGTATAGGGTACGTAATGTCAGTCGTTCTATACATGTAGACTGTAGGTCAACTACATGCAGAGGGCATATAGCACTGCATGTAGTCGTACAACACAACAATGCTTTCAGGGTGGATGCGGGCCTGTGGACGGTGAGCTAAGGGCTAGCTCGCCGTCCCTCCGTCTTAGGACGACAGGCCGTGTCGACGGCGCGTTCGTGTTCCACGCGCGCGCGAGATGTCAGCATAGGGAAGGGGCCCGCAAGGGCCGATGCCTGCCGGGTGCTGCGGGTTGTTCGAAAGAGATACCGCGGCCCCGGAACACAAAGGGCGATGTAGGAACATGGGTGGGTTTTAGTCAGTAAAAGTCTGACACTCCCTCCCGCTCAGCCCAGAGCGGGAGAAGTCATTTGATGATTTCCCATCCGGAAAAAAGGGTGGAGATGGTGTGATGGGGTGATGGGGTGATGGTGGTATGGGTTTGCCGCACAACTGCAGTGCATTAAGCATGGTCGCAGCAGGCATAGGTGGTTTTCACGCGTCAGCCCCAACGGCATCCTAAAAACTATAGCGGTGGGACAGACTCATACTGGGGCATTGGATACGCCTATATGCCACTGTGACATGCAATGGTGGTTTTTATTCATTAGAATAAGAAACGGTAATAAACTTTTCTTTACGGAATATCAAAACTATTCATCACAAAAGTACATCACTAGAGTACATCCACCAAAAACTCCTTACACGATAAAACTTGACTTGTACAATACAAAGGAGACTTTGTGTCGTGTTTCGGATTAACATGGAAATTGAATCAGGTTGCACGGCGAACTTGGCCGGGACAAAGCTTTGTGACTCCAGACTTATATCCAGGATTTTTTTTCTTTTGTTACTACACTACTGTTATGCGCGACTGTACTGCACTGTAGTGACGTATAATTTTGTGATTGTTAAGTGCGTATTAAAAAAAAAATAAGAAGATTAAAAAAAATCCTTCTTTTGACTTACTTTATTGCTTTACTGAATGAGTTTTTTTTATGAAAACAGATAATGGTTCGCCACAACTTCATCATTTTCAAACATTTTGTATGAAACATCATACAAACTTTCTTCAATACAAAATGCAATGGGCTGCAGGCCCACTGCAGGACTGTTATGTACGCTTAGCTAAGTTGATACTTTTTAATAACCTAGAATCAAATGATGCTGTGTTATGAGACTAACACAGCATCATTAAACCGTTGCGCGTTGGCGGAAAAGCTTACAAATATTGCATTGAAACCCGGTTTCAGTCCCATAATGAAACCCGGTTCTTAGAATGGGACCAAAACCGGGTTTGCATACTTACAAAACCTATGACCTAGAAGAGACTACTTTATAAAGTAGTCTCTTCTAGGTCATAGCTAGAATTGAAATTACCCAGACTACTGGTAACTCCAGCATAATTAAACATTTACATTCTACATTCTACTTCAAGAATCACGACATGTTCAAGGCATTATAAGTCTTATAGAATGTTAGTTTCAAGCTTTATTGTCGTCTAGATAGTAACTCGACATGCTTATTTTTGAAGAGCACTTAACTGGGTGCTCGAGTAAAAACTTAGTTATTTCATAAAGAAAGTGCACGCCGGGAAAGGAGTTTTGAAAAGATATTGTGGCCTTTTAAATTGCATTTTATTATAATAATGAAGTAAATAGAACCGAGATTCTTGGCACTAGGAAGATGATAGATTTGTTTATAGTAGAATCGTTTAGAGCTGACAAAACTAACTAGTGTATGGGAACTTCTACCAAAAACTCGCAATTGAAAACAATATTTATCGGTACCGGTACTAACTGTCGCTAAATATCATATCTGTCGCGTATCATAATACAGGACCTGTGTATTACAATACGTGTGCATTATGATATATAGCGACAGCTAGTACGGGTAGCGATAGTTATCGTTTTCAATTGGTGGTTTTTGGTACAAGTTGATTTTGATTTGTTTTGCCTGGTTAAAGCGATTTGACACACATATTCAGGCCCTGTAAATTATTATGTGGGACCATTGCTGGGATACACGCCTCTTCTTTGAGTGACTGAATTGGTGTATCCAACACGCGGTCCCAGTGCGGGTTCAAACCCCTGGGTTGGTAGATTTCACATGTGGAATCTTTTTTTTGGGACATATCGGTTTCCTTATCCACGTCTGAGTTCGTACCCACGACCTGCCACACGTAATTCAGTGCTGTTACCACTGTATCTCCATATCTTTAAATAACCTACATTCGAGCTACCTGAGTATTTTTTTTCTTTTTAATTTTCAAACTTGCAAACAACTTTTAATTTCCAGATGACTGATAAAAATTTAGTACATTATATCACAAAAAGTTTTTGACAAATTCACAGTATCCACGCCCAAAAGATTCGCAAACCAAAATAAAAACAACTCAAACAGTTTTCAATTTACATTTTCCTGCGAAAGTGGCGTACAGTCAGACAAAAGAGAAGAAGTATCGTCGAGAGATTAGAAAAATTTACGTGATCGCTGCTGAGATAATTGTTTCAAACTGGGCTAGCAAGTTCGGTCAGCTATCTCCCGACTCCCCTGACAAGGGTGGACCGGGATTTATTTCGCGGACTGTACCAACAATGTTTGCACAATTCAATTTTTGAGACAGCTACTATCTTATTTTGTATACGATCTCTGTTCTTGTTTTGTAAAATGTACTCTGTGAGATCAAAATGTTTTGCTTTATTTTTCGTACTCTATAAATCTTAAAAGCTACATCCCATTTGAGATTGTGAAGTTTTTTCCGCTGTTCTTAAAAGGAAGCTATATATTTGATTCATACTTTTTTAAATGATTTTTTTTGAAGATTTCAAAGTCAATTTACACTTCTGCGTTGTTGGACCTACTTTGATGGTTTATTTACCTTTTGCCAAAAAGTTTTATATAGTTTTATTGCCTTAGTTACTGAAGAGGTTAGGTTCGGAAAATAAGTACATTTTATGACGAGATGTAAACTATTTTCATATCGTGTTTATGTTGGTAGTATTAAGATAATTATGTGTAAGTTGTCCTAATTTTTTGTGTGCAGGGCTGGCTAGTTCACACTCATTCTATAACAATCTGTTTTTATTATAAGTGAAGTCTTTTAAGTGGCTGTCAGTCTCACGTACTATTTTAAATCCGTTTTGTTAGATGCTAGTAAGTCTTCCATAGATGTAAATAAATAAATTTCTTATTTAGAATTCAATTAAAAAAGAAATCATGCCCTGACAGCGGATAGCAGTGGACTTAATAATATTAAAGTGCTTTTAAATGAAATACGTCCTACCTATTACAAGTCTGCGTACTCGTGTATCCATTTGCATAGTTTGTCCTCAGGTTTATCATCGTCTACCTAGCCATTCCTTGACTTCTAGTCTAGCCCGATGCAGCTTGATACCAGTATTTTACATAGAGCAACTGCTTATCTGATATCTGCAACCCATTTAGTACTGGGTAGTACGATAAACCTTGTGGTAAGACACGTTGTCAGACTACTGTAACGACTGTCAAACAGCTTAACGCGCTTTCTGAGGTACGGGTGAAATTCGGTATGTAATACGTGGTCAGCCATCCACAGACAAACCTAGGCAATCGCGGCTTAACCTGAAGATTGATCCGAACGGCTGTTATTATTTAGCAACGACCCCGCCCTGGTTCTCACATTACCTACATAATTTCTGAGTCCCCAAAAAACTGGGCCATCATAAATAAACGAATCTCTCGATGCTGAACAGATACAAGTGTACATAATTAAAAGCCGTTGAAGTATTCCAGCGGGTTGGTGGCTTCACTTGGTGCATAATTAAAATGGCTGCAATCACCAATATGCGGACGTTTTAATAGACTGGGGGAAAACGTGTAGCTAGGTATGGGTCCATTGTTTGGGGAAGCTGAAAGTGATTGGTACTTGTTATGGGCTGATGTTACTTTTCAGTATAAAAACTCGGCTCTTCTTGAACGACCAATTACAAAATACTTTTAAAAATAATTTAAAACATCGCTTTTTTTTTTCTAAAATTGTTTAAAGTTGACAGGAATGGAATGATGGTTTAAATATTTTTTGTGAAGGTAGGTCATCATCACCTTCCTGCTTTTGTACCATCATCAGTGCAAAACTAATTTTTTCTTTCAATCTCTACTGACAACCGTCACGCTATCGTTTACTCATTTTTTTTTTCATATCTATCAATTCTTTAGTTTATTTTTATCTTTAATCATAAAAGCTAATGCTTCTTGTAAATTCTTACCTCATTAATTATTGTACATAACATTAAAATGTAAGCATTACCCTGGTGTCCTGAAATACAGACCTCACGTCTAGTTTAGGCACCAGTCTCCAGCAGTATAATTATTGATGTTACGTATTTTGTATTGATACCTTTCTAATGTATAAATTATATTGTGGTGAGAAAATAAATAAAGGAAATTAATAATAATTCAGCCCATGGCTTAATTGCCAAGAGCCTCGACCAATACCTGAGGAGGCTCTCGTTAGGCGGCTGGATCAAGGGCTTGATTCAGAAAGCAGTACTTCTGGACACGGCGCGTATTGTTAGGAGGTTCCTCTCTCAAGAGCCCTGACCGCCGGTAGCTCGGACCCTGTTCCCGGTGCTGGTGGGCTACTATTTTATATATTTTTAAATGGTTTTTTTTATACTGATTTTGTATAGGAATATTTAAAAATGTAAAAATAAGTTAGAAAAATAAATAAAGGAAATAATCCATCCACCGTTTCCTTGGTCTTCATCTTCCTTTCCAAACATCATTTATATTAATTTTATAGAATTTAGGCTTATAAATTATAATAATTGATAATATTATTTCATGAAGTAGTTTAAGGTCGATGTTAACTCGAAATTGTTCAAAAAAATAATTAAATAGTAGTAGTAGTTTTCTGTGCAAAAACTTGCCCAGTGGCACCTTCAAAAGGTAGTAAGTGTCCTAACTTGATAAAGGAAAGAATTAGAAATCTGACGAAGGGAAACAAAACTTGGCTGTACATAAATAGATTTTAATTTAATTTAGCAGTAGCTCCAGAGAGAGCAAATGCACCTCTCACTGCAATAATACTTGAAATTTAACGCGTTACTTAGCACAGAAGAATGCAAGCTACTAAATACTTGGCTCAGACTAAATTAAAGTCTATCTAAAATATTCTAGTACTGCAGTCGAGGAAAGCTCTTCTAAATTTAGATAGGACTGACAGCTTGAAATAACGTTTAATTAGATTGTGAAAAGGTAATATGATTTTACTTGGAGGATTATTGTCTTGCCTAGTTGTTTTAGTTATAGCAAGCGCAACTACTGAGCATGAAGTCCTAGATTCAATTACCAGGTCGTGAAAAGTGTTATTGGTATTTTTCATCAGGAATTTCTCAGTAGCAGCCACTCGCTTTCTATAACATGGGACTTAAACATAACTGGCAAAATGCGGGTGTACTATTAATTACACTTCTGCCTAAGTCTTCCAGGATTTCAGGCGTCATGTTATGTTATGAATAGGAATATACGGTGGTTCATTTCACTCAGCTGAGTTGAGTTGTCTACGTCTGTAATCTTACGTCGAGAGAAATAGCATACGCTGGTGGAATAGTCAGCTTGGGCTCAGCAGCGCGGTGCCCTCGTCGCAGCGCTCGGTGCGGGTGATCTTTCGCTTCCGGCTGTGGTTCAATCCATGGTGGGAAGCGAAAACGCGTGGAATGCTGTCTCCTCTTTTTGCGAGGAGGTGATGCAGGCAAAGGAGGCAGCGGAGAGGGTGAGAGAGCATGCCTCTCACTCTACCCACACCAGAAGAGCAGCTGGGCGTCGAAGGGCGCTCAACGATCTCCGGCCACCATAAGGAGGGGCCTGCGGGCGGCGAACTGAGGGCTGAGTAGTCGCCCGACCAGCCAGGCCCAAAGAGTTGGCGCGCAGTGATATATGCGCGCTTTAATGGAGAACGTGCGGTCGATAAATAGGCCGCACTTGGTGATTGGGCCCGCCTAGAATGGCGGGCTGATACCAGTCGGGGGTGCGCGCAAAGGTACTTGTATCTCCCGGGCCCCCGGCACATGGTAGTAGTAGGAACAGTGGGTTTTTAGTCGGTTAGAGTCCGACATAACACTCCGTTCGCCCCAGACGGAGGGTATCCATGAGGATTTTCCCACTCAAAAAAAAAGGCTAATAATTGGCGAATAGTTTTTGACGGATGGATTTTGAAAATGTATTTCAAAATTCGATAGTCGATGCTAGTCAATGAGAATTTCACAAGACAGTTTTGGAAAACGTAGTCTTCTGAATTCTCGAAATATTTCTTCAAAAACAACTTTTTCCATTGAAACTTCGCACAAACCATCACTGACAGCAAAAACAAGCCATTTTTTCATTCCAGCAAACAATTTTTCCGGAACAACCTGGATCACGCAAACAAAGCTGAGTGAATTGCAATATTTTAGCTTCGTTGATCGCCGGATGATATCAGGTAGCCTGGGGCTGGTCATTCAGCGTATAGCGTCAATCTATTTTCAGTTTTTATAATCTATCGAGCCGAATTTATTGCTTTTGGCTTTAATTAGTGAGATGGATACTGTCACTAAAACAGGTATATAGAATATAATTATGTTAGAATTGATGTGAAACTTTATAAAGCCGAGTAGCACTGTAATGCCGAGTCCTGATTAATGCAACCGTGGCATAATTCTCGACCCAAGAAGTATAAAGTCGGATGTACCAACACAGCGAGTTTTGTACATCCGAAGTTATGCTTCTGAAGTCCCGAATTATGATCTTGATGACCACGTGTTCGAGCAGCCGATCGCTTTTGTGAAGTTAGGTTAATGCAGATTGTTATCAAGTAGTCTGGGGCACGTCATTCGGGTATGGCATTAATATATATTTTGATTACAACACAGAAGATAAGGTACCTATCCTATGGATTGGCAACAATACCAATACAATAGCTTACCTAGAAAATAGACAACGGCTGCCAAAAAAATATATTTTAGAAATCCTGAAGGTGGATAGTACGATGAAGTACGTCATGTTACAGATTATAGGGGCATGAAGAACAGGGTGTTAAGTTCATAGAAAAGAGAGAATCCTTCGATCAGACACGTGTTGCCTGGTGGTCAACAGATGTTGTCGGATTTTTCTATATGGTCTTTAATAAATAATAAAATCATTTTATTTCAAGTAACACAGACTCATAATAGAAATATTACACACAAACAGTCACATTACATATATCCAACATTACTCATTCAATTCTATAAAATTCATAATAATTTAATTTACTCAATTCATTTACAATACTCAATTTATTTAAATAGGTCATACATAATAAAAGAATAATAAAAAAAAAACATAATTAAATTAACAATTTACATAATAATGTCAAAATGTGCTAAACTTAGAAATAAATGAGGTTTGCTAGTCGCATCAGCCTGCCACATGTCGCTTACAACAGTGGGAGATGATGGAGCAATCAAGCCTATCCGCGAGCGCGGCCAGCATGCTGTTAGCGCTCCCCCGCACTCGCCGCACCAGCGACGTGCCTCTCTTGCGCATAGTGGCGTGGAAGCAATCCACGCGCGCTTCCGCAAATGTCTTTGGATCGCAAAGAACTTTAATATCGTCATTTAGGAATTACTGTTAGCTCTTCATTTGTGGCATAGATGGCGCTGTAGTACTTTTGTACTATATTGCTGTAGTACTTTTTGTTGTGCCGCTACAAGATTAACTAGTGAATACCAACAATAAAAGTATGACATTTTTGTTTTCTTATCGGTCTGTTTTACTTTCCTTCTACCCCCCATTTGCCAAACATAATCCGATCCTCGATTGACTACAACTAATAAAAATGCCGTGCGGCTATTATTATTTAGCCACGAGCTCCTCCGAATTACGTGCAGAACTTAACGCATTAATCTAACAAATAAGTGAGAAAACTTTCACAGGAGTCCTCCTTAACAATGTTAATTACTTACTATTTGAGGGCCGGTACGAATTAAGGGGGAATTACGGCTATTATTATTTCTCTTCTTGTGTATAAGTATGGAAGTTTGGACGTGGGGATCGATATTCGTATGCTTTGTTTGATATAGAACACGAAGAAATGAACTTCTCTGATCCTTACACATCCGCATTCCCGTACAACTAGAACAAGATTATGTATGATAAAAATTCGCTAACAGACAATAGGTACCTACCCCCTACTGTCTACTGTTGCAAAGGATTTTGAAGCCTAGATCGTTGCTTCTGGAAGCATGCAAATACTGCATATAACGATGGAGGTGACTGCTGAGATGACGAGTAATAGAGAAGTATGGAAGAAGAAGACATGCTGCGCCGACCCCAAATGAATTGGGATAAGGGCAGGAGAAAGATGCTGGACAGCGGCAAGCACAGCACTAAGTTAAGTATGAATGGGATGAAGTTCGTAGTTCTTGTCACCACAGCTCATTGTCATAGGTAAGAACTCATTCACACGGCTTCCGCCATTGACGATCCGTCATAAAACACGATACGAAGTTTGTACGTAATGAAGTTCGTAGTTTTTGTCACCACAGTTCACTATCATAGGCAAGAGCCCATTCACGCAGCTTCCGTCATTGACGGTCCGTCATAAAACACGATACGTCATGACGGATGGACGTTCACATTGCATGCGGAATCGTGTTTTATCACGATACGGCAAAAAAAAAGTCAGATAGGCAGTCGCTCCATGTAAAATACTGGTATTCAGCTGAATCCTGTTGGACTGGAAGCCGACCCCAACCTAATTGGGAAAAGGCTAGGCAGATGATGACGTGATTTAAGACCTGTTCGTCATTGATCACGATTCGTAATGCGTGTGAACACGGGCACAAAAAGCATCGGCACCGTCAAAAAAAATCACGGATCGTGAAAAAAGACGATACATAAAAAAAAAACGAATCGTCGTCGTGTGAACGGGCTGTAGGACAATCATTTTCACTAAGAAAATAATGTCTCAAAATGATTCTTAACAAAATAGGTACCTGTTGTCCTGAAAATATTAAAATAAAATAATGAGACAGGTAAGAAGTGAAAGTTCCAGTGTAATTTATTCCGAATTCCATACAAACTCTACCTTGGTGTGGTTATTGTAAAATGGCGGTCTTTTTTGATTGACGTTTATTAATTTTGCCGCCCTCACCGCTAGAGTTGGAATGTTTTAATTTGAAAGCATTGTACTTTTAGTTTATTTTTTGTCTGAAAGCCAACGTTATTTTACATTATGCCGCAAGAATGGTAGAATGAATGGAATTTTGCATTTTAAACTGAATCTGTTGAATGCCAACTTAAAGTTTTGACAAATTAACGCTCTTTACTTTACCTGGCAAGATTTTAGGCATATTATCTGATCATGCTACTTGAATAGTATATTCCCTTCAGCAAGAATGAGGAAGAAATTAAAAATAATTCGAATGGGTTCAATGTAAAAACTGCACGACTCTTACCTTTATCTACGAGACAATCCGCGTCTAGTTTTGCAGGATACATTTTCAGATTTTTTTACAATGATAACTTATAAGCATGTTTTCTAAAGTCACATAATTATATGGCATGCGTTAGCAAGAGACTAGTTTTACACTGATAAATATTACGATGGGTAAAGAAACAAAAGTTTTTTCAACACAAACGTTAAATTAATGTATCAGTGAGACTATGAGTGAAACATTGAAAATAAAATCGAAATTCACACGATAAGTTAAACTACGCTATTTCTTGTTATATATTTTTAATATTTAGTTAAAATTACCTCAGGATTCGTTGCTTAGACATACCTAGGTACATAAAATATTTTAATTTCAAGTATGTTTGCCACATGATAAAACCCTGCGTTCTTACGCGTTTACTCTTGAACCATAATTTCAACGATGGATTTTTTATTTAATTAATAACCACCCTTTTCTTCATACTCTTCTTCCTAATGAATAACAACATAAAATGACAGCCTGCCTGTAATTCCCGAAAGGCTAGGAAGAGGTGTACCTAATAGTACACCCACATTTCACCAGTTATATTTAAGTCCCATGTAGTAGAGGGCGAGTCTATTGCCATTAATCGCGCACAAATCCAGACTAGACTCCGCGGTTGTTACTGAGAAATTCCTGATGGAAAAACGCAATAACACTTTGCTCCATCCGGGGCCCAAACCCAGGACCTCATGCTCAGCATACGCAGTGGCGGCCACTAGAACAACGAAGCAGTTCATAAAAAAAAAATTGGCAAAAAAAAGTTAGTAAAAAAGTTATTCATGATCTAGATGTTGTATCGATATAGACTGTTTTCCCTCCAGAGCCGACGATGTGTCCTTGGTAATTTTCATGTTGATTCAAATGGTTGGCTATTAATATGAAGTATTAAAATACATTTACAATAACGAGGCAAATACATGTGTAATTATGGTTAAACAACTGCATGAAAATATGTAGGTAGTGCATAATTAAAATTTTAAAATATGAGTAATTTATTTTATGTAAAACATTTTTATAACACAGCACCTGTACAAACACATCTCATTAATTAGGTAGTTACCCAAAGAACATTACAAGACGAATTACAAAGAGACTATTTCATGTCGCTGAAAATTCTATCCTTGTCTTTTTTATAACTCTCAAATATTTTCCCCAATTTACCTTCTAAAAGTTCAAAAAACAGAGACAATTTAACACAACTCTAAGCATTCACTGACTCATTAAAATGTGAACAATGAAAAAAGTAAATGAGTCTCTTATTCACCCATTTACTGATCACACACGGCTAAATTTAAGGTACGATTCCGAGGACGACAGCAAACTGCAGACGGCAGAGGCAGTACTGTAATGATAGCAATGACATTACTGTTACCTATATACTTCTATAGAATGGTTTAGGAGAGGCCTACGCCGCAGAGGTGACTACTACTAATATAAATTAGGTTAGTTAGAAAATAAAGGCTATTTTTATTTATACGGGATAGAAAGGACACCGACCCGAAAAAAACAGCTGTTCCATACAGTTTGACAGTGTAGGCATTGCACTTTTGTAGGAAACAGCTGATTTTGTTTAATAACCCACGAAATATTTCTATGTGGAGGGGTTCAGAATGATGTACCGATTATGTGGTTTTCCTTTTCGCGTCGGTCTCCCTTCTATGAAAATGTTTCAGTAGGTCGTGACAATGTATCTTGCTGCTAAAATGAGCGATAACAACTATAAATAATAGACAGCAAATCAGTATTCAGTAGCTGTCATTAACAGAGCGACAAGAAGTTTCTTTAAAAAAAATGACTGCTGTGACGACTAGTAGAGAAGTTTGGAAAGAGAAAAAATGCTGCGCCGATCTCAAATGTAATGGGATAAAGGCAAGGGAATAAAAGAAAGAATTTCGTTAACTTGAAGAAGATATGTGTCGTCGAAGATGTGCTGCACCCGCGTTCATGCCAACTGCAACGCCTGTGCCGTCTGCAGTCGCGTTTGAAATTGTTTCTAAAGATACATAGAGACATTCGAGATAACGATGACTGCAATTATTACTGCCTGCTCACCCATTATGCCGGGGCTCAATGACGGGCTTATATGAGTGTACGATTTTAATTTGCGCGAATATTTATAAGTAAATAGGCAAACGTGGATGATTTTCGGTTTTAATTATGTAGGATGATGATATTTTTATTCTTATTTTAGATCTAATATTAGTTTTTAAATAAGGTAAATATAAATTAGAAATAATAAAACAATAGGTTGATTAAGATTAAAAAAATGGATGATGATTAGTTCATGTGAAAATAATATGATACAATAGACGTTTTGAAGTACTTCGGCTTCATTTTTTTTTTTGTTTTTCTTGTTATCTCTCTTCACTTTATATATTTTGTTTTATGTATGTATATAAGTATTTATTATATATATATATTTATATTTTATAAATATTTTCTAGTATTTTCTCTTTTGTAATTGCACCTACTGTGTATTGTCTCTGCATCACCCTAAGGTAGACTGGTAGAAAATGCCCAAGGCATTAAGTCCGCCTTTGTACAGTTTTTTACTTGTGCATAAAGTTTTAATAAATAAAAATAAATAATTATAATATTTATACTTGGCGCAGACCTTCCCTCATTTACAATTTATTTTCTGTTTTAACTACCTTGTTGGTCTAGTAGTCGCAAGCACGACTGCTGAGCATGAGGTATTGAGTTCGATTCCCAGGTTGGACAAAGTATTATTGGGTTTTACTATCAGGACTCTCAGTAGCAGCCATGGAGTCTGGATTTGTGCCCGGTTGATGGCTATTGGCTCGCCTTCTATTACATGGAACTTAAACAAAACTGGCGAAATGTGGGTGTACTATTAGGTACACCTTTGCCTAACCACACGATAAAGAAGACCTTTGCCTAACCCTTCGGGGATAACAGGCGTGAGGTTATGAAAAACTCAATTTGGAAAATGGACTCGTCCCGCACTTTGTCAACGAAATACATAATTATTGCTTATGTACCAAATTGTGAATTCTGTCGTACTCCACAAACTAAAACAGTCACATTCAAATTAAACAAACATCCCACAACATCCACATTACTAATACACTGAAGTGAATTCAAATATTCTTCAACGCAAATTGTATAAACACAGCACTACATACTAACTCTACGCAAATTTCGTTTGTTTGAGTTCAACTCTCGTTGCGGGTAGTAAATTAATTAATACGTAAGTACTACGTTTCTGGATCTCATATCTAACAACGTCTAAACACAGAATACGAAGATAGATGCAGAAGGCCAGCTTCACAAAAAAAAAAACCGACTTCCAAAAAAAAACACAAAAAAAGTGGAAAATAACTTTACTTTCGGAAGTCGGTGGCAAAAAAGTCAATGAAACAAACAATAGTCACCGACTTTCGAAAGTAAAGCAAAAAAGTTTTTATTTTACCCTTTTTAGTTATCGTATCACACACAAATCCTTGTCAAGTATCAATTTCGCAATTTCTTTTACTTGGATGACTTTTTTTCCAGCTATTTTAGATTTCAAAACCAAACTGCTGAACCGATTTTGATGAAATTTCTATGGGACCAATCGGGAAGTAGATCCATTCAGATAAAAGAAGAATTTTTCAAATCGGTTCATAAATGACGGAGATATGAGGTAACAAACACAAAAAAAAAAAACAAGCGCATACACACATAACTACTTAAAGACGAATAGAGCTAGAGGCTAATTTCTTGCAGTTACTCTTACTGACAATGTTCTAAGTATGCTAATTAGTCAAGTTATTTTTTTTGTTAAAGCCCGTCTGCAAAATATAATAGACAGGAAGAGAGCAATTTTTTTAATACGTTATGCACTAAATACACGTGGTTTGAGGTGCAAGTCTAAGTGTGTCTTGTTGTTGCCTGAGCGCAGAAAACTAACATAAATATTGGCAATATAGTCGCTGTTCATTGATTCTCAGCAGAGGCGTTTGCGGTCAGTTCCTGCAGGCGGTTTCCAGATGAAATTTATGTTTTATATTTGTTATAAAGACAAATAATTTTGCCTACATATTTTGTATACTAAACTCTTTCTCCGACTGTAAGTGTAGCGATCCACTGTACGTAAAGAATTATGTTTGCTTGCCTTTTCGCTCGTTTTATAGAGTTGGCCTTCTGGTTCCTATCTATTCCGTGGTCTGAGAGAGCTTCTGTGTGTTTTAAGTACATACTGGCTGGATACCGGTAATTGCTCGTCTATTGTGCGCAAGATCTTGATGTAGATGGTTTGAATGATGTGGCGTGATGGGCTGATAGTGTTTGATGGTATCTTCTAAAACAGGACCTGGTTACAGCTATCAACTGCTGCTGGACTTAAGTTATCAACCTTGACTGTTCTTATTTGCAGAAAATTGAAAAACTTAAACTGAAAAAAACATCGGTTATTGTTGTCAAAACACTTCGTTCCAGCATAATAGCGACAAAACATTCAATACCCGTGAAAAACAAAATAGGTGAATTGCTAATAACAAAATAGCAAACACAGACTGCAGTTTTCTTCTACGCCATAGACCGTGTGTCTTATTTGGTTTGGCCTTCCACCCCCACTAACAGCCCGTTCACACGACGACGATTCGTTTTTTTTTGACGTTTCGTCTTTTTTCACGATCCGTATTTTCTTTTTGACGGCGGCAATGCTTTCTAAATGCCCGTGTTCACACGCATCACGAATCGTGAAAAATTACGGACACGTCTTAAGTCACGTATCATCTTTTAAAAATCACGTAAGTACGTCAAACACGAATCGTGATTTTTTTGTGACGGACACGCTGCAGCGCTCGCTCCCGAAAAATCACGGAACTAATGTGTACACCAATTCGTTTTTTTTTGTCGGATCCTGATAAAACACGATTCCGTTTGCAATATGAATGTCCATCCTTCATGAAGTATCGTGTTTTATGACGGATCGTCAATGACGATAAGCGCGATTTTGTGAGATGTCCACGTCGAGTTGAGTTGCTTTCAGGTCTTCTTCAACCATCGCCGTCGTCAACCTGGTGGTGAGTGGTCTTTTACAAACACGTATTGTCGTTGGCAAGGTTATAATAAGCTTTACCATTTGGTCACCTGAGCGTCATTAGTCGTGACCATAACCGCCGTAAGCGTATCATTTGCACAAAACAAACATATTCACTATTTTTTACACTGAATAGGCTTGCGTTCGGTCGCAACTCGCCTGGTGTGAAGCAATGATGCGATTTGGGTGGACACGCTTGCCCAGAAGAAACCGATTCACTTGAACTTTGAAGAAATCCAGACCCAAACCGGAGATTGGTGAATCTGACAACCACTCTTACCAAGGGGCACTAGTTTTACCCGGTACCAACTGGGTTGTGGTGGTCAGATAGGCAGTCGCTTCATGTAAGTACTTGTATTCAATGGAAACTTATACTGAAAGGTGATCCCAACTTAGTAGGGTAAAAGAAGACAAATGATGATTGCATTGCTGTCAAAATCTCAGTTATCCTTATTCTCTTGGCAATAAGGTTGTTCTTTGCCTGCTACTACAGACCAGACTGTGGTGACGACAGCAACAGTTTCTGCTCTTTGTAAAAACATAATTATCTTATTCATCATTCACCCCATTAATTTATCACATCCAGACAGAGACTGACCACTCTCATGTTGATTAATCGTTACCTTAGTCTACACTGAAGCCAACACCCTTTGTTAGTAAGCAATAAATAACAGATTTACATAACAATAACATTTACTAATCTTGGCCTGTATGCACCTACTTACGAAATTACTGCTCTAAGCTAGCCCCTAGGGATTTAAGAGAGGAGGATAGAGTGTAATAGTGTGTGGTGGATTTGTTTTCTGCCTATAAGTAGTTTGACTCTTGGAGAATTTTGATGTTATTTTGGTAGTTATGATTCTGAAGGAATACATGATGTAGAAACTATTATAATTATTATGCAAGGAATTAAGTATTCATTTGGGCAATTAAAGCAGTTGTGTTGATTTATGCCTACTGAGTTTGGTTCCAGTAAACTTTATAAAGGTTGAATGCTCTTTATTTTGGAACAAGCACTCGGATGATCCACTTACTATGTGATCGTATGTTTTTTATTTGATAAGTACAATAGGCTTAGGACTGGAAGTGAGGACAGCGTAGAAAACATATACGAGCCGCGTCGTCACTTCCTTGACGGCTGAACCACACGCTATTTATGTTAACAGTTAACAAAATTCATCATTCATTGCAATTTTCTGGTGAAATTACCGATTCTACTTTTTGAGATGAGACCTATGTATTTCGTAATAGTATGGTGGTGGTAGGAGTAAAACTCTTTTAAAAGTTGATGGCACGATTGGCGCAGTGGCTGAGCGATTGGCTGCTGCGCTGCGTGTTGCTTCCCGCACGGAAAGAATATTTGTATGGTCTACAGGTAGCTCTGGGTCTGGCTTTTTGTGTATGTGAATTTACATGTTTGTAAACACACCCACGATACAGGAAAAATTCTTAGTGTGGAGCAACGTTTTTTTAAAAAGAAAGAGAGTAAAGTTGCTGCGTGTGTACAGATAAGTGCTCGTCAGTCACAAACGCACCAATATGTAAATGCAATCAGTCCCTTCTCCCAAAACAAAAGCTAATCTATGACAATATTATGTGACCACTTGCAGCGCCGGATCTACCTAATTAAGTGCCTGCAGTTAATGTCTCCGGGATTTATAGAGCCGCTAGGAGGCTGAGCAACGACCTTTATCTGCGGGTGTGCGTGTATTTATGTTGGGACTAAATAATTGGGGAGTTTGTTTGTCCAATCCAAGATGGTGGAGTAATTGATTGGCGTGGAGAATTTAGTACCGGTGGCGAAGGGCGCGGGAATCTGTTGGTTGAGTGAAGCGCTGGATAGGGTTATGTGGCGATGTTTGGGGCAAACCTGTGTCCAGCAGTGGAGTATTTTTGTCAATGTGAAAATAAGAATGAAAAAGTATTTATTTTACTTTCACAGGACAAAACAATTATACAAAATTAAATAAAAGAAAACAACCAAAAAAAAGACGTACCTACTTAAAATAAACTGGTCCTATCTAGGCATGGAGCTGTAACATTTAAAAAAACATGTCACTGCGCTGGTATTCTGACAGGGCCAGATATGATGATGTTACTTTGGGACTATGGTGAAGTTTGCATGTTTTCTTAGGAAATTACAAACGTATTTGCTTAACTTATGCACGGAGATACATACGTAATAGGATAGTTAATGGCACATCATGACTAAAAAATAGCTGGTCTCAACCTTTTTAACAGATTGATAAATCAGACTACACCCTGAAACGCTAATATACTGAACTTACACTCTCACTTACGGGATATCTTAATGTTTGTATAAAGTTATGTTGTTGTTTATGTTTTACTAATAAAGTGTCCCAAAAAACTCATACAAAAGCAAGTTCTATTGGTCAAGATTTACCATGGCTGTACCTCCCAATGAAACCAAGTGACCATGTCTACAAAATCATTAGTTTGGGAAAAACATGAATCACAATAAATGAACACTTGTTTAAATTCTAAACTATTCAAATTAAAAATAACCTCACTAACAGTCATTGACGCTTCATTCTATATTAAAATCTATGTGAAAAGTCATTGACATCGAATTATTTGACGGAAGTATTTTTCCTAATGCGGAAGACAATAGGTTGACAGATAGTTAACCGTTTGGAATAAAATAAAATGATACCATTGTCTTAATTTAGCTCATTTTTTAAACTGATTTAGTTTATTTTTTTAGTCATTGGCCTAACCGGCACAGCCAACGTATTCCGAATCACTGCAACTCCTGAAAGCCAGAATCAACAGTAGAAATCTGCCGGGGAAATTCAGCTCAACGAGTCCTGGGGCAGCAACTTAACTGGCTTGTAAATGAGATCAATCAAAAACAAATAATATTTAAAAAAAAAACACACTCCCGCAATTTCAAAAAGTAAAAAAACAAGTTAAATAATTGCAGTGTTAAATGAGAACAAGGTAGGTACTGAATAGTTAATTAAACCGCGATTGTGTCTCACAATGAAAAACTAAAAATTAGAATGTTCGTCGAACTCGGGGGACTTATAGGAATGTTCAACAGAACTGTCCCTCGACTGCAATAAAAATTACGGTTTTCAGTTCAGCCTATGTTTCAGTTTCTAGCCTATGTTACCCGGGACAACGCTAAGATTCTAACGATACCACTACATCGAAATCGGTTTGGGCGTTTAGAAGTTATGGTGGAATAAAGAAACTCACAAACATACATACATGAACCCTAAAACATAACACTCCTTTTTTGGGCAGTCGTGTACAAAGCAGAGGAGTTAGGAAAAATGCATTTTCACTTCCTCCATTTCAAACAGAAAACTAATAATTAACAACTGGGTTAACCCAGTTGATTAGACTCACGGTTTAAAATTATAACAAATACCCATCATTAGATTAACCGAGATGTTTATTGCTACTTTTATATAGAATTATACCGCTGTCGATCCAATTAAAGTAACCTTTACGTTACCGTTCGTATCAAAGGTAATTTCACTTACGTAGATAGTTATTCCGTAAAAAAGTTACAAACAACAAAATTATCCACGAGTTCATATAAGACTTTATAAGTTAAATTAAGTCCTATAACAATTTCAACAAACTGTTACCCACTTCATAAGATCATAGTCAGTTTTACCGGTTTACCTCATATCTTGACAAAATGCATTATGCATGCTTTTAGCTATTACTGCGCAAAAACCATTAAAGACTCAAATTAAAACACAGCTGGATAATCTATGTTTTATCTTTGAAGCGTACAGAACGTTTGAATAAACAGGGAAGCATTATCAGCTGTGAGTATGAATAGGGCTATAGAGCTCATTTTTGAAAATAAAAGGTAATTATAAGAGATAGACTAGTAATAGCTTAATAGTGTAGCCGTTGGACTGTCAAGTCCTAGGTCTCGAGTTCGAACCCAAGATACACCCCACCTCTGATTTTTCGGAATTATCACTTACTTCGGTGAAGGAAAACATGTTGGGGTATCCAGCATGCCTGAGAGATATTTCTCGACGGCATGTAAATGCCAAGTCAGAGGCCCATAGGCGGCATAATAACTCTGACACCAGGTTAGGCACTAAACACAAGATAAAGAAGAAGAAGATAAGAGATAAATCATTTGTCAGTGGCCATAGAATTGAAAATCGATATTCAAAGTCAGCCAGATATTTAATTTAGCCTATATATTTTTTTGAGTTCTGGATCTAGAACAATTTTTTTATTATTTAACGCCACGGTCTAAAATACTTCAGAACAAATTCAACACTATTATGACAGCGATCATTATTTCTACTAGCAATTCGATACGAATGTACGTAGTGACTCCGATAATACTCAATTTTAATCTTGTTTTCAGGAGAATTATATTTGGCAGAAGGTACCAATTAATCAGCCTATCGAAGTCAACCGCTAGACATACACCCAAGCTTCGCCACAACATCGTGTCGTTCGCCCTCCACAATCCGCATCCAATATGACCCAGTCACCTTTTTAAGGTCGTCAGTCCCTATGACTAAGTCCAATTCGGTTTCAAACTGAACGATGTTCGAATACCTTGTCTCATGAATACTCTTAACTCAATCATTTAATAATATGCTTTGCAGTCACGTGTAGGTGCGGCCGTAAAAAGACAGTAAAAGAGCATTGGATACGATCCTCCATGGAAGAGATCTGATCTCGACCTAATGCTACCTGTTTCTGTCTGCATTTTTGTCGCCTCCCTCAGGAATTTGAAGCGGTATGACTGTAAAAATTTGTTGAATGGAATTGTACAGTATTTCATACTTTAGAAGACGTATGAAGATTAAATAATGTCTCTGTTGAGGCCTGCATGCGCTGTAAGAATCGAAAATATTATTTTTGGCATACAGAAAATCACGAAACATAATTATTTATTTTTTAACATCAAACATTTTAATTTTGACTTTAGTGAAAACTAGCAGTACAAATAAATGACAAAGATTGAGGCTATAATACGAGGAGGAAGGGACACCGAAGCTAAAAAGTTACTACGTATGCAGTCCATCATTCTAAACTATTCTAAACTTTTATGTGGAAGAATGATGTAGGTACTGAATACGTGGTAAACTTTTAGCGTAGGTGCCCGTTCCTACCTGGATAATGTTCAAATTACGACTTTAATCCTTGCATTTACGTTATATTTTCTCATGACTTTATCTATTTTAACACCCCCAAACGAAATATCACCATAGTATCAGCCCCCTCCCTAACAAACAGCAATATTGAGAACAGCGACATCTATCCAAATTCGTGCGAATCACTGATGCTTGTCAAAGAAAACAAAGTTATATTATGGAAACTAGCGTCGCGCTCTGTAGGGATGGCGTGACGGAGTGCTAGATTATCATCTGACGTGTTTTCCGTTTTCATACATTGTATGTCACGGCAGGGTGTATGTATGGATGTAGGTAGGGTTAGGTTAGGATAGTCGTCCCCCTTCCGTCCGCAGACAGTCCGCTGTCCGGTTCGCTCGGTTCCACCGCACTGTAAAGAAAAACTGCAATAGGTTTATGGAAATGAATTACCTAAAGCATTTTCGTCCGTGGAAACTAGATACATACAAGGTGCACATGGAACAAGCATTATGTACACCAAGCTAAGTACGACAAAAATATTGCTGGGAAACGAATTTTTTTTTTTGGGATGGTGAACTAACTTACAAAACACAACGACGTAACTTGACTGAATTGGTAGGACGTTATCGCGATTATTTTGTTTTTTTCTGAGGCTCATCAAGATAAAGATTGAGCGCCTCGTATATGGGGTACACTGCCGTGCTAAACGCAAAAGCCGTATCTCAGAGAAAGTCAGTTTCGAGAAAATTTAAGTTTTGTAGATAATATATTTTTAAAACTTTACAGACTAGTTTTTTGCTTATTAGTTTTTTTTTATTGATACTGCTTTTTATCTAAGTTAATTAGATGCGTATTTATTTAAGCTATCCGATGCCATCAAAATCTACTTTACGATTTTTTTTTTTGAGATACCGCTTTTCTGCTTAGCAAGGCAGTACAATACGTGTAAAAAATCTTACAGCTTGAGCAACAGGAACGCTCAATCTGGTTTATGTAATCTGTAGAAACATCGTGGATTGTACTTTTAGCCCACTTTCTAATTTGTTATAATATTTACTGTAAAATAATTGTACATACATACATTGCACAATTGTTTGTTTTCCCTAAATAAATAAATAAACGATATATCGGAAAATCACAAAGAAAATAACTAAGTTAGTAAGTTAAGACTGATTTGTAATGATAATGCCCCTCAAAATACACTTTACATAATATATACATACATAATATACGTATTTTGTATTGATGCCTATCTAATGTATAAATTATATTGTGGTGAGAAATAAATAAATATACAAATAAACTCACGCTATTTCTCACGGGATTAGGCAGAGCCCACAGAACGCCACCTGTTACTTTCCACACTTATGCTTAAACTTATTTCCAGAGAACCTGGAAAGCACTAGCGACAAACTTGAATAAAAAGTGTTTGTAAAAAAAAATATTTGCAAAATAAACATCACTTAACAATATAGGTTCCATCAGGACATTTCCAGCATTTACATATAAACGGTACCAGGGCAAATGAGAATCCTCTTCAGTTGGAAGAATTTGTTGGACGCTTTCAATAACTAAATACTCCGCAAAATAACTATGGTCAATTTTATTTTATACCTAACTATTTTCCGCCTTGAAGAGTTAATTTTTTGGTACCCACATCACTAAGCCAATAATGTAAAACAATTGAAACTAAAAATAGACACAACATGTTTACAAGAAAAACTGATAAACTAAATTTATTTTATTCAAATTAATTATTTAGGCACTTTCTAGATACATAGGTAATCAAAACATTTTAACCAAACAAAAATCAAGTTGATTGCTCTTGTTTCCAATTCAATAGTCCGGTCAGTCACTTAAGGGCACTCCCTCACTGGAGCAAACGCCTTTAACTTAACAATCCAAATCAAAGATTCGATTTTGAGATTTATGTTACAGATAGACTGACAGACTATTGTTTGTTTCATTGACTTTTTTGCCACCGACTTCCGAAAGTAAAGTTATTTTCCACTTTTTTAGTGTTTTTTTTTTTTTGGAAGTCGGTTTTTTTTTGCAAAAAAGTTTTTATTTTATCCGTTTTAATTATCGCATCACACACAAATCCTTGTCAAGTATCAATTTCGCAATTTCTTTTACTTGGATGACATATTTTTTCCAGCTATTTTGATTTCAAAACCAAACTGCTGAACCGATTGCGATGAAATTTCTATGGGACCAATTGGGAAGTAGATCCATTCAGATAAAAGAAGAATTTTTCAAATCGGTTCATAAATGACGAAGATATGAGGTAACAAACAAAAAAAAAAAAAAAACATACAACCGAATTGAGAACCTCCTCCTTTTTTTGAAGTCGGTTAAAAATGCCTTGTAACATACAGGGTGAGCAAACGCTTTTAAAAACAGTTTACTGATGAAGTTAAATCGCAGTTTATGCAAATGCAACGGCCGGAAAAAAACATTTAAATTTGAATTTAGGAATCCGCACGCGCATGGTTTGCTTTCTTGTTCTGGTCGCAAGCGCAACTCTGAGCATGAGGTCTTGAGTTCCAGGAAGAAAAAAGTATTTTTGTTTTTTTTTCCATCAGGAATCTCTCAGTAGTTGCCCGGAATTCTGAATTTGTACCCGGTTGAATGCAATAGGCTCGCCCCCTATTACATGGGACTTAAACATTACTGGCGAAATATGGGTGTACTATTAGGTATACTTTCGCTTAATCGTTAGGGGTGTTAGTTTACGGGGTTAGTGTTTTAACTTCCAAAACAACTTTTGAATAAAATTTACCATGCTATTTACCATACAAATGTTGACTTACCAGTGGCACACTCAACTCAAAGAATTCCAAAAATACAGTTAAGACTAATTCCTCAAGATCGTTGTAATAAATAAAAAAGTGTACACGGAACCCAACCAACTTTTATTACAGAAATAGGCTTATTTAAATCTCAACGCATAGGTACTGATATAAATAGAGTATTTCTAAAGAAAGTAATCAGTTGCACCTTAATCCACAGGGCAAGCATCTTGCTTTTCATAGTCAATCCCATCTGCTTTCATTCTTTAACTTTTTTAGACACCATGGCCCCATCTCCTCAAGAACCTCTGGTGGACCAGCGCCCGGAGACCATTCCTCGTGGATTGACTGGAGAAGAGCTGGTGATCAGTGGCATGTCCGGCCTGTTTCCTAAGTCAGACAGTGTATTGGAGTTCAAGGAGAATCTTTATAATGGGGTAAGTCAGTGAGAAGGGTTCTGTGTTAATATGGATTATTGTACTGTAATTTTTTGTGTGTTGTATGGAGTATTCTATTTTGTATTGTGTACTTGTGGCGTGTGCCAATAAACGTGTTTTCTTTCTTTAATTATTCATTTTTAATTGACTTCAAAAAAGGAGGAGGTTCTGTGCTCGACTGTATAGTTATATTTCTTTAATGGGTGATCATCGATATTTCCGTCAATTAAGGACCGATTTACGTCTTTAGCGCGATTGTCAATCGCATTTTACGTTTGAAGTCCTGTCGCCCTACTAGGAATGTTTTAGTTCGCTTTAATTTTTTTCATTTGATAGAGGAAGCTTGCGCGATGGTCTCATATAAATCTTAGAAATGGTATTTTATGAGTTAGCTTCTACGTAGGGCATACTGTTTTTTCATTGTGGCGTCCTTTTGAAAATTGTGTATGTCGCTATGAAAATGAATTCTCGTGAACATTTTCGTTCAATGATTTTTTATGATTTTCGCTGTGGCTTAAGTCAACAAGAGTTGCCAGAGACTTCAGTTGGCGTTTGGCGATGAAGCATCACGTCGCAGCTCTGTGTATTCTTAGTTTGGAGAATTTAGACGTGGTCGTCATCATCTCCATGACGAGGTACGTGAAGGTTGGCCGGCGACTGCGACTATAGAATCTAATATTGATACCGCACGACCACTCGTTGAAACTGACAAAAAAATTACTTCTCAGCAAATTCGTACTTTTTTAGGCATTGGAATGAGCCAAGTGCAAAGCATTTTACATGTGCATCTGAAAGTTTGGAAGCTTTGTACTCGATGGATACCGCATGACTTAACGGAGGATCAGAAACAACTGCGTGCCCAGTGGTGCCAAAAAAAAAGTTGAACGGAGGACAGTCATTGTCTGTCTATAATATCGTGATAGGTGATGAAACCTGGGTGTACTGCTTTGAACCCGAAAGAAAAAGCCAGCCGGCAGAGTGGGTCTTTCCTTTTGAAGATTTGCCGACGAAAGTTAAGAAATGTCGAAGCATTGGTAGAAAAATGGTTGCTTCTTTTTTCGGCAAATTAGGACATCACACTACAGTATCGCTTGAAGATCAAAGGACAGTGACTGCAAATTGGTACATCAACACTTGCTTGCCCAGAGTCTTACAAAAAGTTCGCGAAAAGCGTTCTCGAAGCAATGTCCTGCTTCACCACGAAAACGCATCCCCACATTCCGCTAAGGTAACGGAAGCGTATTTGAAGGCTTCAAATGTGGAACTTATGACGCATCTGCCTTACAGTCCGGACCTCGCACCCTGCGACTTCTTTTTGTTTCCATAAATTAAAGACCAACTTAGAGGTACACGTTTTATGAGCCCTGAATCGGCGGTGAATGCGTTCCATGAAGCTATTGAAGAGGTCCCTAAGAAAGACTGGTCCAACTGCTTTATATGATGGTTTCAGCGAATACAAAAATGCATTAATTGCGAGGGAATATACTTTGAAAATTAATAAATGTATCGAAAGTCTTATAACTAGTCTTATTTATCAGAATCCAGAAACTTTCAGTAACTAAAAACTTTCCGAAGTCGGTGGCAAAAAAAGTCTTTGAAACAAACAAGCCACCGATTTCCGAAAGTAAAGTTATTTTCCGCTTAATAGTGTTGTTTTTTTTTGCAATAACCTTTTTTTACTTTTCATTATGGTTTAAAAGTCACTTTTAGTGTCTTTGTGCCTATTTTCAGAAACACTAGATAACACCTCAAAAATTGCTTAAATTCATTTATTTATTCACAAAATCCACAACTCTTAGAAATTGTATCTTAATATATATACATATTTATGTATATACTAGTCTTATAGACAATTACGGAAATAAAAAAAAATGTAAAAAGAAAAAAAAATGTTGGATTTTCGACGCTCGACTCAGCATTTATGTTCCAACGAGGCAATAATATTCAAACTTTATAAATGAATGAAAATGGATACAAGTGATTTTTTTACCTAAATAAAAGACCCTTAGAACATAGTTTATTTATTTACCTTTATCTTTTATTTTAGTGCGTATAGTTTTGTTTCTATTTGTAAGCTTGTCGTATTGTTATATATTTACATAAAACATCACGCTACAGGCGCGATCCCCGAAGGATTTGCCAAAAGTGTACACCCACATTTCGCCACTTATATTCAAGACCCACGTAATAGGGTGCGAACCTCTACCCATCAACCGGGCACAAATCCAGACTCCGTGACTGCTACTTTCCGATGGAAAACCCCATAACAGTTTTGCTCGATCCGGGAATCGTCATGCTCATCAGTCATGTGTCTTGCAACCACTAGATCCACAAGGCTAATATTTTAAATGAAAAATGTATGCCATTATTATTATATGGTATTAATCAATGTAAGTTTTGTTACTAAATCAAAGCATTGGTTCACGAGCCTGTTACAAAATAATTACAGATGAACTTATGAGCTAATTCACCCACACGCTTAATAATGAGTAATTGGAGAAAATGTTTTACATTTATAAAAATATCAGTTTTTAAAACTGTCATTTGTAGATATTCTAAGCTCGCACCTATTCTATGCCCAGTTCGTTTATCAAACACGGGGTTCCCAAATTTTTTAAAATTCTGATAATACAGTCAATAATCCCACTGAAAAAAAAAACCGCCAGTTCATGATTTTAATTAAACCTTTACTCCTTAGGTGGACATGGTTACCAACGAAAACCTTCGCTGGGACATCGACCACCCCGAGATTCCGAAGCACTTCGGTATGATCACTGGAGTGGACCGGTTCGATGCCCAGTTCTTCAAGGTTCATTACAAGCAAGCGCTCATCATGGACCCGATGAGCAGAAAATTGCTGGAACATGCGTATACTGCCATATTTGATGCTGGTTAGTATTTTATGGTTACTTACATCTTTTGCTTTTAAGCCGCTAAGCCGTTGGTCCCGGCAGTCATTATTTAGTAATCTCTGACCGTCGTAACATTACTCGGAGTCATTGGCTCGTAAGACTGACAACCAGTCTTGAGACAAATAATGTAGACTTACCAGTATCAGAATCAATTTTTGCTTTCAAGAGGTTGCCATTTTTATGGCGAACCGGAACTGTAAGTTAACATCTTCTTTTACTAAATAACTGTCTTACTTTCGACAGGTATCAACCCAATGGAGCTTCGTGGGAAGAAAATCGGCGTCTATATTGGAGCTGCCTTCTCGGAATCGGAAAAAATTGTCATCTACGAATCCATTCAACGCAACGGATTTGGTATTACTGGGTAAGTATTTATTATTTGCAATTCTACTTTAAAACGTGAAATGCCAATCTAATCATCGTTTCCCTAAAACTAGGCGATATCTAAATGAATGCTTACGAAAAATCGCACTCTTGGATTACCAACGCTCGACTCGACGCTCGCTAAGACATGAACTTCGTGATAGTGCAATAATTTTGTAGTGGGACTACAAAATGCACTACAGCAACATAGCATATAAAATAAAAAACACCGCCATCATGCCATAAATGTAGAGATAATATTCAATTCGTAAAAAGGAATATTAAAAATTCTCCGAAACTATATAGAAAAACCAGACAACAACAGTCGGGCAATAGCCCACCAGACACAACCCCCATCTGGTCGGAGAATCCTCCCTTTTCTATGGGGGGTGTAGAACTTTACACCCTGTTCTTCATATCCCTATAATATTTCGTCATTCAATTTTTGGTGAAACGTTTAATAAAAATGGTGATTAATTATGCAGAGGTACACCTAATCGCACACACATTTTGGCAATTATGTTTAAATCATATGTCATTGGGGGTGAGCCTATTGCCGTTAACTGGCCACAAATCCAGACTCCGTGGCATCTACCGAGAAATTTTTGAAAGAAAATCCCAATAACACTTTGTTCAATATGTGAAACGAATCCAGAACCCCATGTTCAGCAGTCGCGCTTGCGACCACTGAACCATAACATTTCCTAAAGTAAAATTCATCTCCACTTTTGTTTGTCAAAACATAAATTTAAGTACCTATAGCATTTCTTCTACCACAAGAGGATTAAAACATCACGCTTAACCTAAATAGTTTAAGCTCATACACGTGCCGATTGAAAGTACCCCCATCTGTCGTCTTTTGAAGGACATCAAGAAAATCCGTCTTAATAAATCGGGACAGGCGTATTAACGGACATCCTTTTAGTCGCCTGTCGCATAAATCCACTTTAACAAGGTATAAAATATCTGTTATCTATACAACAAAATAAAATTGAATTTTCTGTCTGTAATTTCTAAATGACAGCTTTTTACTGAATGCATATGAAAGTATTTACGGTATTTGTACGAAAGTTAAATTCTTTTCATTTTTGTTTGTCTGTCTGTCTGTTTGTCCCGGCTAATCTCCGAAACGGGTGGACTGATTTTGACAGGACTTATTTTACTGGCTTTAGCTGATGTTATAAGGAGTAACTAAGGTTACTTTTTATTTTTGAAAAGTATTTGAGTTCCCAACGTTAGAAATATTTTAACATAAATATTGCATAGTAAGAATTTAGATTCTCACGAATTTAGATTATCAAGTATATTAGAAACTTTAAAATTATATTTAATTAATATAATTGTAAAGTTTCTTACAACTACTCACTCTTGCTCTCTCTTGTTTCTTACTTGCATATACTATATATATACTTAAATTGTTAATTAACACAATTTTTGACTTCTATTTTAGCTTCTTGTCTTCCGTATGGTAAACTAACGATAAAAACACAATCATGCCTAACCAAAATTCTTTCTAAGATTTATGTCCTCAAAATTAGCCTATCTTTCGAAATCCTATCGTATCCTATGCCTAAAGGAAACCCAACACTGATTTAGAGAGTATACCAATTTATTTTCGTTTTCGATGCCCGTAAATTTAGCTAAACGAACCATTACAAGCGCCGAAACTAGGTGTAATTCTATTAAAAGTTAATTTAATCTAGTAAATTATTTTCTAAACGAATTTCGGACGTGTTTAGCTGTTTTAACTGCGTTAGTGGGAAATGGACGAAAGTTGAGAATGGTGAGTGGTTTACGTTATGGGGTTGTGATATTTTAGAGGTTTTTATAATTGTGTAGGCAACGGATTGGAGTTGGAAATAAAACCACGATGACTGTGATTATTATACTGACTGGCTGATGCCCGCGAGCTTCATCCAGGTGAAATTATTATAAAAAATAAATTCCCAATCTGAATCGGATTACGGTAACAATTTTATGTTTTTTTTTAATAAAAGTAGCCTGAGTTACTCCTTATAACATCAGCTATCTGCCAGTAAAATTCCCGTCGAAATCGGTCCAGCTGTTTCGGAAATTAGACCGAACAATCAGACGGACACACTGATAGACAGACTGACAGACAAAACTGTTTTTTGTTGTTGTTATAAGTACCGTATATGACAGTATCATATGCATTCAAAAAAAAGGTGTCAATTTGAAATTACAAACAGACAATTCAATTTTATATATTTGTATCTTGATAAATCTTTGCCTATATGAAAGAGAGAGAATAATATTAATTTAATGTGCTCATTATTATCGTAGAACATGTAATTGTTTGTTCTCGTGATTAAAAGAAAAATACTTTATTAAATGTTTATAATACAAACATAATAATCTCGCACAAAAGTGCTCAAACTAAATCCAAAATGTATGGCAAATTACATTATTAAAGTAACAATGCACATCATATTATTGTATTGTAGTTAAAGGTAAAGGTTACATAAAATATATTGTTAACATAAACTATTAACGTACATACAATTAAAAATAATGTAAGCTTATTACCAAAACAAATATGTAAGTCTCGATGTATGCAAAAGATAAAAATAATTTTTTTTTTTTTTTTTTGTATTTTTTATTAAGAAATATTGAAAAATGTAAGCAATGTGTAAAGGAAATAAATAAAGGAATAATAATTTAAAAAATACAAGCCTGTAGCTGTCCCACTGCTGGGCAAAGGTCTCTTCTCATACAGTGAAGGCACGAGCATTTAATCACCACGCTTGCTCAAGACGGGTTGGCGATTTCAGACTTTTATTAATTATAAGTTCTGGTTTCCTCACGATCTTTTCCTTCACCGATGTCTGTGATGTCCAAGATAAACTTAGAAAAGTACATTTATGAATTGAAAAAGTCACATTGGTACTTGCACGGATTTGAACCCACAAAACCTCATGAATGAGAGGCGAGGTCTTAACCTCTGGGCCATCACGACGTCAAAAGATACTTCAAAGAAAATTAAATTCTAATAAGCCAATTATTATGTTTAATTTGATTTAATTAGATGTAATATGAATGCTAGGCACGTCATTTTTTTTTTAAACATTGCTCCACACTAGGAATTTCTTCTGTATCGTGCGTGGATTTACAAACATTTAAACTGATACACACAAACAGTCATACAAAATATTTGTTCCGTACGGGGATTGAACCCGCGACACGCAGCGTGGCAGCTAATCGCTCAGCCACTGCGCCAACCGTGCCGTCGTATTAAATAAGAAAGAAAAATGTAGTGACAAAACTAACTTGCTGTAAAATTATGGATTATGTCGTATGTCTAGACTACGCCAGAAAGGTTCATTTCACCAATAAAAACAGCAAAAAGATAAAAACAATTTTCTTGAACAAACAATACTAAGAAAATTACTTCACAAAAAAATACACACCAATTACCTTCGTGTCGCAAAAATACGTCTCTTCCCTACAAGTACTTCATATTTCTTAATTAACCTTCCATGTCCTGTTGAGTCAAGGTCAGAGGTCAGTTAGACCCCACAATTTATACGTAGATGTGGGTTGAAAGATTTACGAGGCCACCTGCGTGTGCTCTTTATCACAGGCCTATTGTGAAAGGAATATTTTTTTATCTGTACCATGGTCGATTATTCCATGAAATTCGGTAGGTACTGTTACAAGAACCAATATTTATATTACCTTACTTTAATAGCAATTTGCCCAAGAAATAAGTGCAAACACATTAATATTAAGGGTAATTTTTTCATTACTCCTTTCAACCCCTGTGGCTCATGAATTTCTCTGCATGGCCACGTCGACCAATAAATTCATACTATTATCGGGCCGCAATGAAATCAAAATCTTATTTGCTTAACTTACGCATCGTTGGTCTAGACTGAGTGAATATTATAAAGTGGTAATAGATGGGTCCGTTTAGCCCCCAGCGTGTTTTGATGACCCCTTAAATCATGTTAGCTTTGACTAAATTCATTTTAGAGTAAATTTATTTCAGACTAGATTTTGCACGCTGGTTGGGTTGGGAGGGTGGATTTCCCTTTAATTGGAAGTATTGAACGGTTACAAATTAATTAACTTTCCCGATGGGTATCAGGGTAAAATTGCATACTGCTTGAGTAGAAAATCATTCATTTATAAATATAATTTCAGCAATAAATCATTTTTAGTGAGTCTTCTGATAGGTTACGGCCAATCACACGTTGCTGATATATACGATATGCAGGTTGAAAGGCACACCGACGCACAAATGGTTACCACATAATCAGCAAAATCATCATTCTGAACCTCCCCACATAGAAATTTTTCATCGGTTTTTTTAAACCAGCTGTGTCCAACATAAGTGTAGTGTGAGTGTGTGTGTGTAGTGTATGGGCAAAATGTATGAAACAGCTGTTTTTTTTTGAGGTTTCAGAATGATGTACTGAGTATGTGATAACTCTTTGTGCGTGTGTCCTTTCCATCCTATATTACTGAGGGTCATACCAACCCGGAGTGGGACCTCCTGGTGGGTTACGGCCCACTCTCCTTCTTAGAAAAGATCCTTGAGTGCCAGCAGTGAAAATATTATAGCCTGATTATGCTATGGCAGTTTCATACTTCATTTGTTTTTAATCGTGTGAACAGTGGAATATTGAAATGTGATCTCAACCTTTTAGCGGAAAATGTTATTCAGGACATAGCTGTGTGAACGAGCGCTAAGTCTCAATATTTAAGTCAGTCTGTAATAACAACACAAAAGAAGGTCATGTTGCAACAGTTATTGTATAAATGGGTAGGAAAGGCCAAAGTGATTCATAAGCTCTATTAAGATTAGACATTAATTTATCTTTAAACAATCTGTTGTTTATAATTTCTAAGACAGTGGCAAAGGCTTACCCACAGTTTTATTAAGAAGGCTAACATGGAATTATTAAATACTCCGCCAAACTAGAGAATCTTATTAAAACTTTTTGACTATTTAACGTAATGTTGACATTTACTGGTGAAAGTACCTCTTCCATGAGAGACAAAATCATAATGGTCACTATGTACTGCTGTTATTAAAAAACTACTATCAAATGGTCTAATCTAAACCAAGAGAACTTAATATTATTTTTGTACCGGCTTTTATTATTACATTACGAACAAATTGCGCGGACGAAAATTGCTGCTGTTTTTTTTTGTACGCATTGCTAACAATATGAAAATAAAAGCGGTTATTATTAAGAAACATAAAATAGAAAAGTTCCGTAGGTATTTCTAAAGGTATTCGTCTAACTTCTTCTTTTTCGTCGTGTCGCTAGCACGACATTTTTTTTATACCTTGTTAGCCCAGAACTTCGCGACTTCAACCGCGTATTCGTCCATAATAAGCACGATTTAAGTTTGAGTCATCAACTACCACCTTCACGCTTAAAAAGCCGTAAGAGCTTCGTGAGACATACGATTTCTTCAGAAGACATAGCGTCAGATGAAAGATGTGAATTGTGGAGGAACAGACATCCACCCCGCTTCATCAATCCAACAGAACACATCCCTCCAGGACAGGAATTGCGGAGGCCAATCTGGAAAACTCTTAACCGTTTGCGGGCCCAGATTGGCCGCTGTAGAAATAATCTGGCCAAATGGGGTATCATCGACCAGTCCCAAGTACAATGCCAGTGTGGAGCCCATCTGCAGAATATGCCCTATCTCTTTTCTCCCCCATCCTGTACAGCCACCTGCACCTTCCAGGATTTAAACGAAGCCAACGAAATAGTTGTGCAGGTTGCTAAATACTGGTCGGGTATTATTTGAGTTCTTTGACACGCAAAGAAGAAGAAACACTGTACCTGAGAAACCTGAGTCCCCGTCCACAGAGCTAATATACTTATAATAATGCATGCTGTTTCAGTGTCTCAGCAGCCAAAAGACTGGATTCATGCCCAGCTGATGGTTTGCCTCCTATTGTATGAAACTTAAATGTATCTGGTAAAATGTGGGTGTTGCTACTGAGGCACGCACACCTCTGTCTAACCCTTTGGAAATTACAGCCTTGGTCTTAATTAAAATATTGAACTGCCCCAAAATACTCAAGACTCAAAGTAAATACTCAAGGTTCGAGGGTCAACAATTTGGTTGGGTATCTTCTCTAAAGGCTTACTCTTAAGATTTTTATATCTTCCTTGTTTTTATCTGTCTTTAATGCTATCAATTTTATAATGTTTCTTAATCTTTATAGATTGTTATTCAAGTCATGGATGCCAGCATACCTTATTCCAGCAACACCCAACTTTAACAAACACTGCAGAATCCTAAAACGGATCTCGTTCTAACCCTGGAACGCAGGTGGCGTTCCCGACTCGACTAATAAGAAAATAATTATGAATAAAGGTCGGACCACTTGGCAATTTTGGTCGTTTATTAAAATGGTAATGAGCTGACTTGAAGTTTATAATGGGAGTTCAAATGTAGTGTTTGAAGGTTAAGTGTAGACGTGAAGATTATGAGGGTTTTTGGACGGCTCGTTAAAGTCTTGTTGTGTGTTATGGATTTGATGACTCTTTTTTTAAAATTAATTATGTAATGGTACTGGAAAATCGTCTCTTTACGTGCCACTAAACTACTAAGATTAAGTGGGTTTTTTCCACCGATATTAAAAGGACAAACCTTCGATCACCAAGGTTGTTCACTTGTCACAATCATAAACCGAATATCTGCAGTCGAGGTTTATCTAAAATAACTGTTACTATTGGTCACCGTCATCCAACTGCTGAGCAAAGGCCTGATGTCTTCCAGTTATTTGAACCAGGACCAGTGTGGTACCCCGGTCACGAAGCCTGCCTTCCGGCTGTGTTAGGGCTTCACACCACGTTGACTATGTGTCTACATCATAATAATAGGTATAATCTCATTTCACCAACTCTAGGTTTGAGTGAAACGGTTTCTTCTAGGCAAGCGTGCTCTACCCTAGGCCGCATCATTGATTCATATCAGGCGACCAAACGCAAGCGTATTTAGTACATTAAAAAAAAACAAGTGTAAGGAATGGGGGGTGGTCTTTGCCCAGGAGAGGGACAGTTCCGAAGGAAAAAAAAACAATTTTGCTACGGCAGTCGAGGCCAGCCGAGTATCACTTAAGTTTCACCCCTCAAAGACTAAAATATTGTCGTTTGACTGATTTTAAATCCACGACCTAATTTCAACCTCGATTCCTGTACAAAAACACCATCAACTCAACGAAAAACCAATTCAAACAGAAGTGCCAAACGCCAGATATGATGAAAAATGACAGCACGTTCCCTCAAGAGCGATTGAGTCGTCCAACTGATTCTAACGCACGTCCATCCCTTCATTATACTTAGTATCGTATCCTTAACCTTGGGAGTGGTCGTAACTTTGACGAATACCATCATTTGTACAGCCTTCTTCAGTGGTGGAGATGAGAAAGAGAAGGTCCACTAGACACAGATATTGTCGAAATTTAAGTTGCAGTATCATATCTACGCGTATATCTATCTATACTAATATTATAATACAGGTAAAATTTAATTGTAATGAAAAAAAACTGCATCTTGAAAAATTGTTTCAAGAAGCTAGACAGTATCACCGGGTGTCATAGGCTACATTTAAAACGTTCCCGTGGGTCAGTGTCTGTACATAACGACAAAGATAATTTAAAAAATAATTTTAGTCGTCGTTCCGTGATTGGCCCTTCTGCATAATATTCTTTTGCGACCCCTAAGGCGACTTAGCGCAGTAACTTTTTATTTTTGATGTAAAACAATAAATCTCTGATATGATCCGATCGCCTCCCATTCGAGATAGTTTCGCTTTACGATACTCGTACCTCCGCCTTTCCTCTTTCGGCTTTTATTTATTTCACTATTGTTTTGGGAGAGATGAGAAATTGGGTTCAACATGAAAATGGAAACTGGATCTTTGACTTAGGAAAGAATCAGAAATCGATTTTCTGAACTACCCAGAGTGTGCCATCGACATCAAAACAGTAAATCAGTTTTGGACGACCAAAACTGAGATCTATTTATTTTTATAAGTATTGAGTTACAGTAAAGATGACCCATATTCATAATACTGGTAGCCTAATTAGGAAAACTCTAGGCAGAGAGGGAAACGAAAAAGAGAACTCGTATTAAAATGAAAACATATCTTAGTCTAAGGAAGTAGTAGACGATTATAAACTCATTTAACTATAATAGCCATAAGCGTTCCCCAAATCACGCCAAATAACGAACTCAAAGAATAAAATAACAACTAATCAGAATAATTTACATCAACTTTGTAAATCGATAGACAACGACTTCCTTCTTCGAATTCTTAATAATTCTAATTCTTTCGAATGCTGTATATAATTTAACTTGAGCGGTCATTAATATGAAAACAGAAGACAAACAGTATACTTTTTTGTTTTTAAACGTTCTTGGGTTAGATTCTCAGGTCGGGCAAAGTATTATATTTGGGTTTTTCCAACAAGATTTTTTTTTTTGGATTTGGGCTCAGTTGATGGCAATAGGATTCTTACATCATCATTACCATCTTCCTGCCCTTGTCCCATGTTTTTTCTACTATAATTGTTCTCTGTCAACCGTCATGCTATCATTTACTTCTTTGTCTTTCATGTCATTCCACACACAATCCATCTATCGTTTTTTTAATCTTCCTCTGTCTCTCTCTCCATCCATCATCTATAGGATCGTCCTTATTATATGAGACTTGAAACATAACTGGTGAAATATGAGTATACTGTTTAGGCACACCTTTGCCTAACCCTTACAGACATGATGTTATGTAAACGAAACCACAAAAATACAACTCATACATAATAAAAAACAGTTCTTCAATGGAACACATTTATATTCATGATGAACACGATTGACTGTGCGATGGACAAAAGGCCATAAAACATTTACGGCGACATGCATTAACGAGACTTCCGAATGCACTGGTAAATATTTATACGTTTCGGGGAGCGTATTTACGAAACTGTGTAGTCGGGTTGAATGGTGAATGTGGCGTGGTATTGAAAAATGTGGCGTTTTTTATTTATTGTCTTGTCACGGCCCACTGCTAACGAGCTTCTTGTCATGGTGACTGTACACTGTCGCTGAGAAACGCCAAGGTGGGGTGAGTGTGGAAGTGTACAAAGGAGCGCTCGCCTAGCCGCTGCTGTACTCTCCCGCACTCGCCCTGCCTCGGAATGTCTCAGCGAAAGTGTAGTCACCTTTAGAGTGTTACACTAACTTGAGAGAGAGATTTCGCGCTGGCAGTGTGAAGAGTCAGCGTTCAACTTATATAATTTTACATGAGACCAACATCTATTGTACGTCTTTTGAGAGAAAAAATGGTCATCTACGCTAGGATAGGTGCCATATGAGTATGAGGTGCGTATGAGTGCAGTCTTAAAGTGGAGAGCACCTAAAAGCGTCAAGCGCCAACAGGTGCCTAAAAAAAAATAAGAATAATATTATTATATATATTTTTTGTGCTGATATTAGAGAAGAAGAAGAATGAAGAGCCCACGTGTGTACGAGCGTCGTACTGTTAGGACACACTTTATAAATCCCTTTTTAAAAAAAACGATTGTCTGAAGTTAATTAATTATATTTAATAAAAGGTAAAAATACAGGATTAAAAGGGAAACTTGGTCAATATTCTGACTTGCGAAGTTGCGACCTATCCGATAGGAGTCTTTACCCGAACTGGCGCTACAGCCTGACCAATGCACTAAGTCTAGCACGTAGTGATGATGTGGTGCTGACTAGGCACTTAAGGGAATATTCTAGGGATGTAACAACCCCCCCTTTAAGAGGAACTTTACGGTTTTCATGGAAAGTTACGAATTTATTCTTAACCTTGGAAGAGGAATTGTTTCGGGTTCCGGTTCATTATCTAAGGTGTTATCATTTTGTAATTTGGGTTTTGATTTGCAGCCAGAATATTTTCCAAACTTCTTACAAAGTTTATAACTAATAAAAATTAAAATTAGGATGAATACAAGATAAGTCAGAAGTGGATAGTGAGAACTATATTCAATTAGATTAGGGCTAGGATTATTTATAATTTTATCAACATCTGACAACATTTGGTTGTTGATAACGCTAGGTAGTTTTTCTAAGTCTATATTCGATAATTTGGAGGATAACAATTTGGGCTTTGATATGTTAAACTTTTCTAGATTACAACAGACTTCATTAATTAAATTAAAATCTGAGACTATAGTTTTAACATTTATGTCAATGTTGTTTTTTCCAAACAGTTGTTTATTTCTACAATAAGCAGTACAATTAGGGCGAATATTAAGTACACCAGTACCTAATATTTTGAACTCTATTAGATCAGATTTACACTGGATAGAAAGTTTAGTCGGTTCAGATTGGACAAATATCCATTTGTTTCCTTGCAATTCTTGCCAAATATCTATCTGACCATACATTAATTTAGTTTGACAGTACTTAGGTATTTCTGTAACAATTTTTGTTAGTATATCAGTTTCACAGGTTGGTGTTGCTTGAATTGAGTGTGTATCTATATCATCACAAATATAAACTCTGTTTACGGGTTCAGTACAGGATTTTAGATTACTTAAACAGGTGTATGTTAATTTATCCTTACTAATGCCGACATAATTACAAGATGGTACAATCATAGCATAGGAGTTTGGTTTTTCCATGTTGTGTGGTATAGGTACTGGAATAGCTTTAAATAGATCTAACTCAAAAGAGTGTACAAGGGGAATTTTGATTACAAAGACTAACTTATTGTTTACAAAATAACATGACAACTTTGAAATATCGATTAGAGCATGAATAGTATCTAAACTTAAATCTAAAGGCAATTCTTCATAATTAGGTAATTTTCTAATGTTACTTATTAGTTCATTATACAACTGATTTGGTGTCATTACCGATGGGTGAAGGGTATTAGTTTTAGCGAATAATATTGCATTTACAAGGTCGTCTAATTTAAATGACAGGGTAAGTAGACAAGATGATAATTCGGCGTAGACATCGTTCATCTTAGATTTTATGTACAGCTTGTTAGATATAACTGTCATATTACTAAAAGTACTAGATAGATTATTAATAGCGTCATTCAAACGGACTTCATTTGTGGTTATAATTTCAAGAGTTTTGTTATAATTGGAAAGAGCTGCGCTTGTTACAAGAATGTTATCTTTTAAAATGGACGCAAGCTTAATGTTATTATTATTTAGGGTTTGAATGGCGTTATTATATCTTGTGGCATCGTCTTCATCCATTGTGCCAATGACTTGTTTGAAAAGAGAGCCAACTCCTGCTAACCAAGCTGATCTCTTTTCTCGCCCAGATGCAGATGTTAAATGAGATATGGCACTGTAGTCTTTCAGAATATCGATAAGTCGGGAAACCAGAGGCTGTAGTATATTTGTACATTCGGTTTCTTTGAGTACTGTATTCTGTTGACACAACAGCGTAGAAGTTTTTAGTGCATTCTTTATATTATCTATATGGGGTTTTATATATGTAATATCTATAGGTACAAGTAAATGGATATGATCACAAGTCTGTTTCATGATTCCTATTGGGTCGAAGTATATGCCAGGGCTTTCATTGACTTGTTCGATGATATCAGACGTTGCAAGGGACAGGAATGTAGATATTCTGAAATATATTATACAAGATTTTAACTAATGTAATATGTTAAAACTAAGTTTATTAGATTAATAAGTAATAAAAGAAACTAAATATTAGGTATTTCCGCCAGCTTTAATTCGTCATAGTGATACTTGACGTGACGGCGATTAACGAGAAGGGTTAACGTATTGTTGCCATTAATTTTTATCACTTTATGTGGACCTTTCCAGATAGGCGACAGAGCTTTATTCTGCCGCGGATGGTGTTTGATATACACCATATCGCCTGTTTTATATTTCATAGGTCTAGTTCTTTTATCGTAATAGTCTTTTGATGTGATTTTAGATTTAAGGATATTTTCTACGGCTTTCTCTCTGGAGAGTTTCATTCTTTGTTGGAGTATACGGACATAACTAGGATATGTAGGTTCTAATGCTGTATCATAGATAGAAGTGGGTATAAATGGTTTGCAACCGAATAATAATTCGTATGGTGTATAATTTGTGGTGCAATGGACTGTTGTATTGTAGGTTAACATTGCCGTGTAGACGTATCTCGGCCAGTCATTTTGGTTGTCATCGACGAAAGATTTTAAATATTCTTTTAGAGTCGCATGACTTCTTTCTAAAGCACCTTGAGTTTGTGGATGATAGGGGCTGGACCATAACTGTTTAATTTTCAAAAAGGTACAGGTTTGTTTAAATAGTTCCGCTGTGAAATTGGTTCCCTGATCTGTAAGGATAGTTTTAGGGATACCAAACTGGGATATGAAATGGATTAAACATTCAGCGGTTTCTTCTGCCGTAGCATTTCGGATAGGGTAGCCTGCTGAAAATTTCGTGAGGTCATCCTGAATTGTTAAAATGAACCTGAGCTTGGCCGTGCCTGATTCAGGCAATGGTCCGACAATGTCAAGTGACACGCGTTCAAAAGGTTGTGTAGAGGTCGTTGTGATCTGCATAGGAGCTCGATTGGTCCTACGCAGGGCTTTATTGGTTTGGCATTGTTCACATTTTCGGACATAGTCTTCGACATCTCTGCGCATATTGCGCCAATAATATTTTTCCTGGATTCTACTTAACATTCTATTTGAGCCTAAATGACCTGATATGGGAATATCATGGTTCTCTTTTAAGATTTTAATGATTTCAGTAGGAGAAGGATAAATTATAATATTTTTGAAAATATGGACAGTGATTGAAGTAGTGTGAAACAAGTATGTAATTATGTTATGAATCTTCATAAAACTATGTGAATCGAATGGATTACGAAAGTCCGTTATAGCGAATTCAGTTGTGCTTTTACTAATTAATTCAAGTTTCAGATTTTTAAGGCTCTTAAAAATATCCTCATAGTTGCATTGATCGAAGTGATGGACTTTTACGAAAAGTAAGTAAAATTTCACATTATTATTTTCGAAGGAGAGAAAGGAATGTAATGTCCTTTCTTTTTCAAGGATATCTTTTGGTTCCGAAAGTTTATCGATAACTTCCGAAATATATGGATTTGACTCGTCAAGGTCAATGGAGGTTGGTATAATAATAGTTTTTAATTTTGTTTTTAATAGGGTTTCGCTATGTTCATGAATTATGGTGTCAAATTGATTAAATTTATTATTTATTTGTTTTAGGCATTTAGGGTAAGTATCGTCATCGTTTTGGACTTCAGGTGGAGTTGGGATATTAAAATCTTCGGGAAGTTCGAAGTCATCAGGTAAATCAATATTTTCAGGTAAGTCAATAAAGTCAGGTAAGTCGGGAATTTCAGGTATTCCGGGACTTTCAGGATTAATAGGAGGGATTTCAGGCTGCTGAGATGGAAGTGGGACATTCACAGGTGGTACTTTGTCGGTAAGTACATGAGCAGTGTTTGGTGATTGAATGGATTTCACAGGGTAACGGGAAAGAGCATCAGCGTTGCTATTGATCTTACCCTTTTTATACTCAATTTCATAATCGTATTCCTCGAGTTTTAGTCTCCATCTGACTAGCTTAGAGCCTGGTTCTTTGCAATTGAATAACCACCTAAGTGGTTTGTGATCAGTTATAATTTTAAATTTATAACCATAAAGATATGGGCGAAATATTTTCGTCCCAAAAATAATAGCCAGACATTCTTTTTCGGTTACGCTGTAATTAGTTTCAGCTTTATTTAGTGTGCGTGAGGCAAAAGCGATTGGGCGGTCTTTTCCCACCTCACCTTGAGAGAGTATTGCTGAAATAGCATAATTTGACGCATCACACGTTAGGATGAAAGGTTTAGTAAAGTCGGGATATATTAAGACGGGTGCTGAAATTAACTTATTTTTTAACGTTTCAAAAGCAAGTTGTTGACTATTAGTCCAATCAAATGGTATATCCTTTTTTAACAAGGATGTAAGAGGTTTAGCTAATTTAGAAAAATCCTGCAGGAAGCGACGGTAATAGGACACCAAACCTAGGAATGATTTTACGTCTTTTGGACATTTTGGGATAGGGAATTCACTTACAGCTTTAATTTTCTCGGGGTTAGGTTTTAAGCCTGCTTCACTAATAGTATGGCCAAGATAAGTAACTTCTTTGCGAAGAAACTCACACTTGTCTGGTTGCAATTTGAGGTTGAATTTTCTCAATCTCTCAAATGTGTAGGATAATTTCTGGACATGGGATGTAAGATCATAGGAATATATCACAATGTCGTCTAAATAAACATAGCAATGTATACCCTGCAGGCCTGACAGGACTGTGTTCATGAGCCTCTGAAAGGTTGCAGGAGCATTTTTAAGACCAAATGGCATTCTGATAAATTCATAGTGACCTTCGGGTACACTAAAAGCAGTTTTAGGGACATCTTCGGCTGAAATTTCGATTTGATGGAAGCCTGACGCTAAATCAAGAGTTGTGAAATATTTACTCTTGCCTAGCTGGTCTAGGATTTCGTTAATTTGGGGAATTGGATAGCTCTCACCAATAGTGATGTCATTGAGCTTGCGATAGTCAATCACTATGCGCCATTTCTTTTTTCCTGAAGCATCGACCTTTTTTGGCACTATCCAAATGGGCGATGACCATGGAGAGATAGATGGTTTAATTATATTTTGTTCCAGCATTTTACTAATCTGGGTTCTGACCTCGTCTTTATGAACTTCTGGAAATCTATAAGATTTTACGTTTATAGGTTGCGAGGTGCTTGTTTTAATTTCGTGCTTGATAGCACTAGTTGATGTGAGTTCATCGTCGGGAAGGTGGAATATGTCTGCATATTGACTACAGATGTCATAAAGGATTTCAGACTCTTCAGAGTTTAGATGGGAAGTTCGTAATTGTTTAAGGACCTCGTTTGTTCTCTCATAACAATTGACGTTAGGTTGAGATAAACATATTTCATTTTTAGTTATCGGGATTAAGGTCAGCGAGAGGTTAGGATTTATTGAAATAGGTTTTTCAGATACGTTGAGGATCGATACATTAATTCGATTGTTACTTTTTATTTTCACTATTGAATTAGCTACTAACAATTTATTGGAAATATGTTGGTCCAGGATTATACCTTCCTTAACTTCTGGGTTTTTAACTGAACATTCTATGATGGTTTCGGTTCGTGGTTCTATTATGTAAAATGGATGGTTGAATGACAGCTTTATATGATGATGTGCGATTTCTAGCGCACCTGAATCATAATTTATGCGGCAGCCATTTTTAATGAATAGGTCATTACCTATAATACCATCATAGGGAAAGCCTAAGTTATCAAAGACGTGAAATTTGTGTAATACTGTGTATCCAGGAGATAGACTTAAGTCTAGAGTAAGATTACCGTGACTCGTAATCGGGTCCTTTGAGTCAATACCTTTTATTCTGACAATATCAAATCCTAATTCAAGGGCTTCAGATAGGCATGATTTCTTTAGGATACACAGGGAAGCTCCAGTGTCTATCAAAAGGGTAAGTGGTTTTTTGCTGACAGACGACTGGGCGACGATATAGGGTAAGTATGTTTTTAAATTAGTGTTTATTTCATATACTTTATAATCATTGTTGTTTTCTTTTTCAGGGACACATACGGATTGAGGAGGATTGGAAATGTCTTCAGTTTGGGGCTGATTACCCTGTCGCGTGACATTATGAGAGCTGCCATTTTGGGGCTGGTTACCCTGTCGTATAGCTGTAGGGCGAATGTCTTCAGTTTGGGGCTGGTTACCCTGTCGCGTGACATTATGAGAGCTGCCATTTTGGGGCTGGTTACCCTGTCGTATAGCTCTAGAGGATGAATGATGATCGGGTATAGGATTAGTGGCGTCGTCTTTTAAAGTTCGTCTCGTGCGACACCCGGTCGAGACGTTTAATAATTTAAATTGTCCTGATCAGATTCTGAATCAGTCGTAGGGGAGTTTTCTTCGTTGTTCACGAAGTTTACATGAGGACTCTTGGGCTTAGAAGAATATTGTTGCGCGGGAGAACTGAATTTATGGTTATATTTTTTATTATTAAATTCGCGCAATTTACATTCGGCTAAAGTATGACCCTCTTTCTTGCAGTATCTGCATACCGACGAATCTCTAGAGGAAGAAGGTTGATTATTATTATTAGGTAGATGTGGCTTAGGTGAAGGTCTATTGTTATCTTTTTTAAAATTAACATTTTGTTTAAATGTATACTGCTGAATCTTTTCTTCAGAAATTGCATAGTTAACAGCCTCGTTCAAATTTTTTGGATCTCTACATCTTACAATGTTAGCTATACGAGGATGTAACCCTATGTTAAATGTATGAAGCGCTAAGTCCTCCATCGCAGCCACTCTACCGACAAGTTCACTTTTCTTTGTGTTGGAAATTGTTACTTCTGTAAGTAATCTGGATAAGCAAGTTTCGACTCGCAGGTGAAATTGGCTGACCGTCTCCTGGTTAGTTTGATGGCACTCTTGAAGCTCGGTAAGTAAATGGGCGTAATGCTTTCTCTCGCCGAATTGATTTTTCATAAATTCTTTGAGAGATGACCAGTTGTCAAACTCTTTGATGGAACACGCGCATTGCGCTTTACCATCTAGTTGGCTGATAATGTATTTGAAGACAATGTCTTCCTGAGATGATGACGATAAGGATATCGCATTATCGCAATTTACTAGGAAAGCATTTAATTTTTCTCTAGAACCATCAAATGGCTTAATAAATTTAAGGATAACACTAAGGGGTATTTCTTCATCTTTAAACTCTCTAAGGTCTTTTTTTGAATCTAATTTAGTCATTATAAGTGACTAAAATAAGTTTCTGAGGAATAAAATACAATAATTAAAGCCTCGATGTTAAAAGTTTTGCCAATTGGTTATAGACGGCTTATCGGTATTCCGCGTACTGAGTAACCGAGTACGTGGGCGAAGGATGTTTAGACTACGGTCTGGACACAGTGTTATAACGACAAATACAAAGTAACAGGAATAGAGATTAGCTTATGCTTTGCTAAAGACTTATGGCAAATCTATAAATAGAATTAAAATTAAGAGCACTGAACTGACTCACAGAACACAAAAACACTTCATTTTGTGGGGACACGGAGGACGTCTGATCCTGGTCGGTGCTGGATACAAGCAGGTCCGTAGAATGCGCTGCAGCGCGCTGCCCGGTACCACTGCACAGTAGACAGGTGACGACTTGGATGAATCCTCAAAAGGGCTCTGGATTTAGCCTCTTTTGAGCTGGAGTTAGCCTCTCGTAGGCCACTGGAGTTGGCCTATTTCAGCCAGGGTTGGCCTCTCTTAGGCCGCAGATAGGTCGCGTTGAGTTCGGGTCGTAGGTTTAGCACACAAGATTCACTTGGCACAAGGACACTTTCACTGGATAACACTTCGCGAGACGTTCCGCGGGATATGATATTATGATCCCACCGCTGCCACCAATGTTAGGACACACTTTATAAATCCCTTTTTAAAAAAAACGATTGTCTGAAGTTAATTAATTATATTTAATAAAAGGTAAAAATACAGGATTAAAAGGGAAACTTGGTCAATATTCTGACTTGCGAAGTTGCGACCTATCCGATAGGAGTCTTTACCCGAACTGGCGCTACAGCCTGACCAATGCACTAAGTCTAGCACGTAGTGATGATGTGGTGCTGACTAGGCACTTAAGGGAATATTCTAGGGATGTAACAGTACGAGTTTCATTTTCTATGTAAAGAATAAATTACATTTGCATATTCCACTTCTCAACTACTTTTATAAAAAAAATCCATAAATTGAAAGTAAACAATGTCAGTGGGAGTAGGGTACCAATAAATCGGTTACCATTTCAGCTCCTATCAAAATATTCAGAACTGGCATCAATAAATACGCGTCTCAGTTTATTCGGTTCATTGAAATGTTGTATGTTTGAAAATGTTCAATTTGGTTTTCCGTTTCGATACACTTTTTGTCTAAAACATTTATTTACGTAGTTTTTGCTTTTTGTTTGGTAATTTATAGACATGCTGATAGCTATTATTTATCGTAACTCGTAAAACCTTCCCAACCTTCTTCAAAATATAATTTCAATACATAAATGCTCGTCTTTCCCTGATGAAACGTACACAATATGACATTACATGAAGTATAGAAGTGAAACACAATTTTCCCCGTTCTAATCTATAGTGAGAAACAGAATATGATACCGATCGCATCGTCGAAACTGCTGCAATAGCAATCCCACTCTGTTTCTGTGTCATCCACGTACAAACCTTGGCAAACGCGACTTAGCGAGCTAACCATAGATCCATAATCTATGTTTCAGATGCAACAAAGCCATGTACGCCAACCGCATCTCCTACTGGTTGGACAGCAAAGGTCCTTCGTATACCCTAGACGTAGCCTGTTCGAGCTCCATGGCCTGCCTAGAGCATGCCTACAAGAGTATCAGCAGCGGAATCTGTGAGGCAGCCATCGTTGGTGGATGTAACCTGTGCATGCACCCTAATGTGGCGCTGAATATGAGGAAGTAAGTAAAGCCAATGCGGGTTATTTTGGGTTTTAAAACTTATAAAAAACAAGTCTTTTGCCTTCTCACATCTTTGTGATATTTTCAATGACTTATCGTCATTTTATCGTCTTCATTGATAACTGTTTTTATTTCATACGTAACCGGACTAAACATTTACTTTCCGTGGTTCTCTTGCAAATCTGTGTTTGATGATCTTAGCAGATTGTAAAGTCCGATGTGCATCTGGTTCGTGCAGAATAAATAGATTATTCTTTATTTCCTTTTTCAATATGAATAACAACTGTAAAGTGAAAGGGTTATGTCTGTGTTTTCATCAAAATCCTATTGAAACGATCTCATTGCTGGTTTAATCATGGACCAAAAAAGCTAACAAGAAGTCCTGAAAAATGTAGTAGCGTCATCTAGGCAAATTCAGGCAAAGATGGAGGAATGCGCGTGACAAGATGGATTTGGGGGTTATGTGACACTAGTTCAAGATCGAGAGAACAGAGTAAAAAAGAGGGAGGTCTTGGACTTGCACTCTGTATCATGAGCGTAATTTAAATCACAGGCTGGTGGCCTACCATGACGTCTTAATGCAGGAATGTTTTAGTTTTATTCCCGTGTAGGAAAGAGACAGAGCTATACAAGATGTCTAGCGCTATCTCTTTCCCACACGGGGAACTAAAAATATTCCTGCATTAAGACGTCATGGTAGGCCATGGTAGGTCTCTGACAAGCTGGTTCGTACATAACTCTGAACGAATATTTCTAATCTAATCATTGTTCTCAGGTGTGGATTCCTGTGCTTAGACGGCAAGACGAAATGTTTTGACAAGCATGGAGATGGTTGTGTGCGGTCTGATGCCATCAGCATCCTCTTCTTGCAGAAGGCTAAAGATGCAAAGAGGTGAGTCTAATTTAATTATCAGCCCTTAGACTCGGAGTTTCACCCATAATAACTTGGCCACGAGCTAGTCGCTCAAGTGATATGCATGTCGTGACAATGACTTTGGAGAAAACTAATGAAAAAAATTAAATAAAGGTAATATATGGAGGTAGCCATACATAATAGGTTATTCATGACAGGTTTAAATGTACATACAAAACTTTAATGCAAAACAGAATTCCATAAAGGGCACATACGTAACTGCAATCCTGTCAGTTGGCTCATTTGCAACAATATGGTTGATTTAGTGGTTTTATTATTTGTTATAAAAATAGAAAACAACTGAGCATTGAGAACTGTGCATGTGTAAAGCAATACACGCTCGGTTATACCAGCGCAGTCGTACCGCACGGGCATAACCAAGCGAAAAATATATTTTTATATATTGTCAAGGTTGCATGTACAGGTCAAGATAACAGTACAGTTTTATCCTGCACAGATTGACTGTAGAGGCAAAACTGCATATGTATAACTTATCGTATATGGCCGGCGTTAGTGCAAGCCACGAGTCAGCGTGACAAGTGACACACATGCGATTTACTTGACGCAAATCGTATCATCTGAGGAAGTAAACGGGGTATAATGCTATCATGCGATTAAAAACATCTTACTACTATATAGTATAGTATTATCATTACAGCGAGTTAAAATAACCAGAATGAATTCAGACAGCTGACATGGCTTTACCATTCTACTTCTCATTCACTCAATCGGATTATGGAAAATTATGGAAGCTTCCTTTCTGCTACTTTTAAAATAATTAATCAATACGTTTAAATAAATTGTGACAATGGGCCTCGAAATGTTCAGCCATTATTGGAAATAAAACTCATTACATATTAATGAATTGATTTTAAATGAATCATTACAATGTCGTACATTTACGTTCCAGTGAGATAATGGACGAATATATTATTTAAAATAATATTTGAGACTTTTGATCTTTGAACTCGGTCCTGACTAATTGGCCAGAGAAGGCAAAACACCGAGAGAGCTGGAACGGAATGGGGGGAGGACTTTGCCCAACAGTGGGATAGAATATGCTAAACTCTGAGAAGTGTTAACGTCGCATTTTTCCTCAAATGCTTCTACAATGAAAGAATCCATATCCTTGATTCTGGTCGTAGGGTAAGCTTAGTCACATTTAGATCAGATTAACCAGTAGCTTTGTTTAAGAACTGCAATTTGATTTACACGCTATAGTAGCAAACTCTTCAGCGAGTTCAACTAGTGTAGAATCTATGTACTTGCATGGAGAGTTACGTCGGCCTATTAGTTCTCTTCTAAGTTATTGTAATCGTTTCTTTTGCATCTTCTAATACCAAATATAACTACGAGTTTGACTGCCATTCGCTAATTTATCAGCACACTATCCACCAGACCATAGCTCTGCCTTAACCTTTATTAGTCTTTAACGGAGGTTTTACAGAATTTTTATTCTGTGTTTTTATTTCTACTCTCCTCATGAACAACCTTCAGTTATCAATGAGAAATTACAGGAGCTGATGGACGCTACTGAAAGTGCCAAACTCGTCGTCAAATTTTGGGCTGATTCAATTTGTATTGTCATTGACTCGTTAGGATGAATAGGAAAGATAAGATCAGATGGACTTACTTACACCTTGGCCTCCCATATCAATATTTCCCGTCACAATTGTTGCAATAGCCAGCAATTTCTCTGTGTTATCCACATAGCATAAATCCAAAGCCACGTCTAACGGAAATAAATTATTTCTCTTACAAAATATGTTCCCTTTATATACAGTAGAACTCCTACACTGACGCGATAATGGAGTAGCGACATACACCATTTCTTACTCCGCGAGCAAGTGTTAGCGTCCACTTTTTCATTGTCAACCTTTATTTTCTAAAGTAAATTTTATTTTCAGTTCTAAATTAACGTATAGTTTCTCTACTCACATCCATCTGAAAGTCGCGTTGTTACTTGTTAATCGGTTTACCGCTAATTTCAGAAGTTTGGAAAGTAGTCGTTTTCGAGGCTAGTATTAATTCATGTTGTAGGCTTACTATGACCTCTTAATGCAGGAATGTATTAGTTCTATTTCGAGAGTGGAAAAGAGTTGGCGCAAAGACAGCTGTCTAGTGCCATCTCTCATCATCAACCCCCCTGAAGCCTAAAAACAATGAAGTATCTGTTATCGCTTCCACAATTTTACGGTTATTTGTGGCAGATTATTTTTTGACAACAGCTCTAGTGAAAGCTTCATCTAAATTGTCTTAGAACTTTACAGCGTGCAGCGTCTAGCAAAGGCTTTCAAAATCCCTTTTCTAACGTGATTCAGCAGTAGGTAGGTGACTTATGCAACGCAAACATTAATAACCCTTTTTATAGAGTATAAAAATTCCACTGCAGTACCTCAAAAAATGTCCACATGCCTATACACTGCAAGTCAAATTACAGGGTCCATTAAAACACCGTTTATGTTTTGCTCAGTCGTCAGAACCGTTGAAATTGTACTGTGACATGACATCACTACGGCAGACAGGCCGTGTGAAAGGGTTAATGCATTTGCACCAATGTTTTTTTTTGGTGACCCATTTTAGCAACGTAGTTTTGATAGTTTTTGTGAATGTAGGAGAATGTTTTTGACAAAATAGTATACCGGCAAATTCAGTACATAAAACGTTCTCTGTGTGTTTGATCTAAAAGGTAAATTTTAAGCTGCACACTGAATTTTCTTTGAAGAGTGAACGATACTTATCATATGGTAAACATATAATGTTTAGGTTTTTTGTCCGTGTGTTTGTCTATAGGTATGTATATTCAGTGGTAAAATAGCACTTTTGCTTATCATCAAAGATCAGAATAGGTAGAGTATATTTGCCTAAACTTCAAGGAAGTAAGTAACATGTTGATAATACCATCCTCTAATTCAACAACTTTATTGGGAAACTTTAAAATTATTCCGGGATTTTATACGGAGTTATTACCCACATATTCGGATCACTGCTTATCATACTTTGTATCAATATTTGCCTCAATTTTCAACAGGATTTACTCCCAGGTCTACCATGCCAAATCTGGCTACAGCTGTAACGTGCAAGACCAGTTCTTGCCTGTGCGACGGCCGCAAGAAATCCAGGAGTTTCTGGAAGGTTTCTATAAGGAAGCCGGCGTTTCACCTCGTGATGTGGAATATATAGAGGCTAATGCGTCGGGTAAGTGTAGCATATCTTTACGACTGTCTTTTTTAGACAAACTAAACAAAAAGTTAATCCTTTTAACCCGATCTCCTTGGAAGAATGTGTATCTGTAAGTAACCATGTTTTATGCTCTAATATTTAACCTTTTACATATAATTATAAAAATATGCATTTAATACTACAGTGAATTTTCTGGTACGTGGCTGTTGTGCTTTGTAAACGTCTCGCGTTTAGCAAATTCTGTTTGTAACATGTAGTTTGTGTATTAATGTCATCTGGATGCTGTGAAACAAGGCTTAGCTGGTTTTGCATTGAAAAACAAGATTAATTTTTCGTTTTTTGTCTAAACAGCTATCGCCGAAGCAGATGGCAATGAATTGGAAGCAATCGGGAAAGTGTTCGCTAAGGACAAAACTATCCAAGTCGGATGCGTCAAGTCTAATATGGGTCACAGTGAGCCAGCTTCTGGAGTTTGCTCGCTAACGAAGGTAATCACTTAATCTATGCATCTGTTACACTTCCGGTGATATGGTGAGCCAATACAAAAGGTAAATAATCTATTAGTGAAGAAACTCCGCCTTTCTGAACTAAGACTGCCTCGTTGGCTACTGCGTCGTTGGTCACAAGTTCGACTGCTGAGGAAGAAGTCTTTTGTTCGATTCCCGGGTTGGGCCAAGTGATACTGGGTTTTACGACCAGGGATTTCTCGTAGCAGCCATGGAGTCTGAATTTGTGCCCGATTGATGGCATTAAGCGACCTATTACATGGGACTTAAACATAACTTCCGAAGTGTGGGTTTACTATTAGGTAAACCTCTTCCTTACCCTTCGGGGATAACAGGTGTGATGTTATGTTATATTACTGAAGAATTGGGCAAAGGTGTACTTGAGGGCGACACGCTATATGTGACTACAATTCTCTAACAAGGATGGAATTTCGAATTCAAACGAAAAACAGAACAAACGAGAAACGAAAATACAATATGTTCATATTGTTGTTTTTATTAGGAAGTTATTTATTTAGAAGCTTATGTTAATGGAGTCAAAGGCCTGACTAGAATCTACCAACATAACGAGTTACTTGTGGGCACATTTTTAGCTTAAGCCCTAGGAGCCTAGTCAAAGTGGCATTTTGTATAACGAGCTGGAGTCCGCAACTCCACGTCCAAAGCGCATATTTTGCGTACCGAAGTGGTATTTTATCAGCAACTAGCACTTAGCCCGCGACCTCGTCCGCAAAAATTGTGATAGCTCGGCTAATAAGCATGATATAAATATAATTTATAGCCTATAGCACCCACGAATAACGTAGCTTTCTACCAGTGAAAAAAAATAGAATCGGATCAGTAGTTCCGAAGATTACCCAATACATACTAACTTACAGACAAACTCTACCTCTTTATAATATTAGTATTAGTCAGTAATAACAATGATAGAAAAATCAAAATTGTAAAGGATTGTTATAGACTACCAAAAACCCATGTCAACCCTATTGAAATCCTAAATGATCATCACCATCTTCCTGTCCTTATCCCATTCTACTTGGGGCCGGCGCAACACGTTTTCTTCTTCCATTCTCTCTTGTCAGACGTACAGCATCACAGCATCATTTTTTATTGAAATTCCATCAAATTATCCATCAAATTTATATTCTATTGGAAGTGGTTGTAGGAACGTGAAACGTTTTGAAAGTCATTGTCTCGTGGCACCGTCTTGTTGCAAGAAGAGGCTCCTTGCAGATTGTCAATGACATTTCTTTTATTTACAGGTCTGTCTAGCATACCAAACTGGTCAAATTCCTGCCAACTTACACTTCAATGAACCACAGGACAACATTCCCTCAGTACGTGAAGGACGAGTCCAAGTAGTGACTGAGAACACACCCTTTAATAGAGGCTTTACGGCTTTGAACTCATTCTCATACAGTGGAACCAACATTCATGTTCTTATGAAAGGACACTACAAGCCGAAGGTAAGAACTCCTTGAACTTTTAATAAGCCATTTCTCCAGATCTTTGGGTGGATGGTAAAAAATGCCTGAGGCATGATGGTCATCTTCTAACTTAGTGTTTTTAATTTAAATAAATATAATTGTTGTTGCACTAAGAACTAGTTACAACTAACTTATTTGTGCAGGCAAATACAGAACTGAAATAAACGTACCTACCAAGTTTGACATATCGATGCAAATTTCCTAAACAAGCAACGCCACCTTGAACTGCACACTTAAAGTGGTCATACTATACGCAGACAGTTGCAGGTAACTGCATGGTTGGAGATTACTATAGGATCTTTATGTCAATCGGAAATAGTTTAACTTTCTATCACAGTTTTTTTTTTGTTTGTAATTGGACTAGTCGTCAAATAATAATTACAGACTTTACCTTTTACAAACATATACGAATACTATCTTTATATTTATTATCTTTATAAGCAAATTTAGATATTCAGATTCGCGTGATCGTTCTCTGTTAATTAAACAATGGTTTAAGCGCTGATACTATTATGTTTTCTCTGTATTTTCATTGGTTAAGATTAAATAATCAGATTTTAGAAATAAGAGCTCGGTTTAATGTTACTCGCTTATGTAAGATTTGAGCGTAGGCGTTTATAGTAAAATTCTATTTATTGGAAATACGTAAGGTTTTCTTAACCAGACTATTTCGATAAATGTCAACACGTCTCGTTTTGCAGCCTTTGAGGCGCCGAAGGAGGATCAAATCTAATTTTATCAACAGACTGAAATGTACCATGTGAAATTTATTTAGGAGACAGGGACAAATCTTCATATCGCACGTCCTCAAAAAAACCGTCGTAACACAAAAGAATCAGTTTTGAGATATTACTTTAAAGTTTTTTTGTGTCCGGCCGATGATATCCGTAAAAAACATTCGCGTGTGTCATTCTGTGATTTAATTATTTTCGCAGAACCTACAATTTTGGAGTTTTTTTTTCAATTATAGATCAAGGAGAATTGACATTGAGATGGGTGTTATCTAAAAACTTGAAATTTTTGTGTTATGACAGTTTTTTAGAGGACGTGCGACATTTATTTTTATTTATTTTTTTATTTTAGACTATTCCTACTCCCAATGAAAGGCCTCCCCATAAAATTACATGATTACCTAAATATCTGGTTAAATCATGCAGTGTGATCATTAAAAATTATTTCGTGCCCGTTGACATACTAGAATATATGACACTCATTTCATTTAGAAAAATAATTGGTGAATAACTTAATTATCTTAAAAAAAAATCGATATAGATACACAGAAACCAGTCGTAATAAGTCTTTCGCGGATGATACACAAAAAAAAAACAAAATGGAATAATGTTGCCTGTGAGTAAAAATCTTTTTTTTTCTTGTAGGACCTCGATCGCTACCGCAGTAGTATTCCCCACATAGTACTCACATCTGGCAGACAAGATCAATGTGTGAGGAGCATGATTGATAAACTAAACAAACAACCAGTGGATGCTGAACAAATTGGTCTTCTGCATGATATTCATGATAAACCTGTTGCTGGGCATACTTGCAGAGGTTACACTATTCTTGGTAAGTAAACTACTAAAATTCAATTGCTACGTACAATACCATAATTGTTTCATCGGACATTGAATGAGTTTCTGACTAGTTAATTTGCAACTGGATTGTATTTTATATTTTTGAGTGATTCTTTAATCACATTTATTTCACCCCTAACATTGCAAAATCACGCTGTAAAAATGTCAGTAGTCCTTATTCTCGTGACAATAAGGCTGTTTTTTGGCTGCTATCACTGACAAGCCTGTGGAAAATACAGGATGGAAGGTACGCGAAAACGGTTACCACGTACTCAGTACATCTTTCTAAACCAAAAAAAAAGAAAGAAAAAGTCAAGTCTGAAAGGTGAACAAAAAGAAACTGCTGTTCCATACATTTTGACTACCGGTGAAAAATTGCGATGTGGGGGGTTTACAATTAGGTAGTGATTACGTGGCAACAATTTTCGCGTTGGTGTCCCTCCCATCCTTTAAAGTAAAATTTATTTTGCGTGAATATAAGGTTACAGATGGTTTGCTACCGATGTCAAATAAGTATAAACGCTTGTATTAAACACACATAAAAAATGGCAGATGGCAGATCAATTATTAGGAGATATGCTTTTGAATAACGGACTCTGACGTTATTGTCTAGGGTCTCATTTAGTTTTCTTCTTCTTCATGTTTATCTCATTATTATAAATAGTGACACAATCATTAACATTGACATCATTTCAGATACCAACGACAAGAATGAAACAGTGTGTTTGGCAAAGGAAGTAGAATTTATAGACGGGTTGGCACGGCCAATTTGGTTCGTGTACAGTGGTATGGGGTCACAGTGGGCTACTATGGGCGCTGACCTGATGCGCATACCGATATTTGCTGCGGCTATTGAAAAGTGAGTGTTTCTATTTAGAAAATAATTAAATTGTAATAATACAATAGATACCATTGATTGGTATGTTGAAATTATAGAATTGATCGAGTTTTTGCACATTCAGTTTACTCCTTAACCTCTGTGTGTTTTGGCAATATAGTGCCAAGACAGAGTCTAAAATCAACGCACCAGCTTATCAATCACATGTTAAAATGGCAGCACAGTTGTAATTGTTAATAGAATATAAAATAGTTCTGACTAGCGGTATCTATAAGTACACTTACTGAAGAAGCTGGCAGACTCGTCTCAAAATTAAATTTTTGTTAGTTTTCCTCTCTCTTTAATTTATTTAATTTTGTTGGTATGTATTTATTTATGTATTTATTGTTATATTTTATTTATAAATGTTTTCGTGACATTTTCTTTTATGCTGCACCTACTATGTTTTCTCTCTCCATCACCCTAAGGTAGACTGGTAGAAAATGCCCAAGGCATTAAGTCTGCCTTTGTACAGTGTTATTTATACTTGTGCATAAAGTTTTAATAAATAAATAAATAAATAAGTGTGAAAAGTAGTTACCTATTCAGAAGTACATGAACCGTAAAAAATAACAGATGACTCTATCTAAATTATTCTAACTATATTATCCACTTTCAGATGTCAACGGGCACTAGAACCAAAAGGCATAGACATAGTAAATATCCTGACCAATCCTGACAAGACGATATACGATAACATTCTGCACTCGTTTGTCGGAATCGCTGCTGTACAAATTGGTCTTACTGATGTACTGAGAGAGCTTGGGATTGTTCCTGATAATATTATTGGTGAGTTTAATTATCACTAAGATCATAAATTCACTTAGTTTTTTACTGCAACTAAAATCGGTTATCTCCAAGACAAAAATCAAAGTTTAGTTTATAATATGATTAATAGTAGGCATTTTCCTAGATGAAGGGAGACAAAAGAATAAGACAGTTGGATTCGACCTAGAGGGTCTTATATAAAGTTAAATTTTATCAAAAGTCAAGATAAGTTTGACACAAACTATCGAAAAGCTTCTGAAAATCCAGTTGTACAAATACGAAACGCTTTGAAAGCTATTGTCACTTGTCTAGGCCCTTTCCACCTATGTGCAGTAAGACCACATTAAGTTTGCAGTTCAATGTGGCGCTGCTTGTCGAGAAAAAATACATCGATATGTCAAACTTCTAATATTTATTTTAGTTTTGTGTTTTCTACCCTGCACAAATAAGTTGGTTGAAATGTTAAAAGATTTAATAGTGTTTCTTTTTCACCACAGGGCACAGTGTCGGAGAATTAGGATGTGCTTACGCTGACGGTTGCTTCACGGCTGAGGAGATGATTCTCTCCGCTTACAGTCGCGGTCTTGTCTCTCTGCAGACACCATTCATCCGTGGTTCTATGGCTGCTGTTGGGCTTGGTTTCAAGGCGGTGAGTTTAAGAAAGACATATTTATTTTCTGTCACATTTGGTTGCTCCATGTTAAACACTAGTAAGGTAAGAAGCTGATCTTGACACAGTTCGTTATCCTTTTGGTGATATCAAAGGAGTTTATTCCACCTTTTCCTGAATTTCACCCTGCTTTGTAAATCTACTATATCTTTAGTTGTCGAGTCACGTCTTCCATATTTTTGATATTAATATTGCCATGATTTTTTTGTTATTTTTTTACCGTCCATCATAAAATCAAGTCAACGAATCGACGTTTATCAAGTTGTGTTTGGATTTTGCTGGATCCTTGCCACTTTTCGAATTCTATTATATAATACGAGTTCCTTTGACGAATATTTTGTTATTTTTCTTAGGTAAAAGCCCTCTGCCCGCCCGAAATCGAAGTAGCCTGCCACAACAGCTCTGATTCCTCTACCATATCAGGCCCATCTGATATCATGAAGACCTTCGTAGGAGAACTGACAGCTCGTGGAATCTTCGCTAGGGAGGTTCCTTGCTCCAATATTGCATACCACTCGAGATACATTCAGGATGCTGGTAAGTCAATTATATTGCTCAAACGTAATGATGTTACATTATACCTATTGCACAGAATGTTACACGGCCACGACCAGGGTTTTTGGCTGTAGAAGCGACTTTTGTACGGAACCAGAAATAAAGTTTGGTCGCACGACCGGGCGTCTGACCAGTTTTGTTCAAGATGGCGGCCAGTGATGTGATAAGTCATGGTCCTGGCTGCGTAATGCGTGAGGTCCCTTAATCCGGGACTTCTCACCAATTTATCCGTAATTAAAAAATCATGGCACGCCTATTCTATCATAGATCACTGCTTTGCAATCGATGAGGTCAATGGTCGACGTCAAGGGCATGAGGAAATATACTCTCAAAAACAAAAAAAGAATTATTGTAGACGAGATACTGTGTTTCTAGGACCTGGTCTTCTAAAATACTTGAGAGAAGTCATCAAAAACCCAAAGGAACGGAGCAAGAAGTGGGTGTCTACATCTGTACCACAAGACCAGTGGAATGAGGCTGCTGCGCAGTATTCTTCTGCTGAATACCACACCAACAACTTATTGGTAAGTAATCTCATGTATTTGTCACACAAAAAAAATCTTAGGACTTGAGTGTCTTACACTCGTATCTATAAACAAGTCAAAGTGTTTACTTGAGTTTTAAGATACTTTTTTTTATTATGTAGTTTAGTAATTACTTAAAGTTAATTGTAAAAGTTAGAATTCTTAGCTTTGCTTTCTTTGACTGTTCTTTTTTCGTTTAAATTCTAGTCTATTGCATAAAAAAAATTGCCCAAGTAATTACTTTAACTTGACTTTAAATACGGGTGTTAGTATTGAAAGAAACAAATAATAAATATAGAAAAAACTCTAACTAGGTAATGCAAAATGACTTCCCATATCAAAGCTATATTTCTATGGAGAAGAACGGGCAAAAAACTCCATGGACACTTTATAAATCAAAATTTAAATTAAATAAATCGTGCAATTTGTAAAGACCATTTTTTTTTTCAAACAAAAAAAAAACAACTATGAATTCTAATTTTGCTTTATTGCCATCTTAAATTTTATATTTCTTCAACAGAATTCAGTCCTCTTCGAAGAGACATCGAAGCTTATACCCTCAAACGCGATTGTCATCGAGGTAGCTCCTCACGGTCTACTACAAGCCATTCTGAAACGTTCATTGGCAGAATGTACTCATATACCTCTCACTAGACGTGGCCATGCTGATCCTGTCAAGTTTTTGTTGGAGGCTATCGGAAAGTAAGTTGTCAAAACGTCATGCATAATCAGCCTATAACAAGACTAGTTGGCAGATGTCACAAATGTCTTCGAGATTTTTGATTATAGGACATGTTACATTGTATTTGAGTACAAATTCCATTAGAAATATTATTGGTCATTTTATCATATATCTACTAATAACGCTTTCTTTTTAGATTATACTTAGTAGGCCTTAATCCAAGAGTGAAGGCGCTGTACCCAAGAGTAGAATTTCCAGTTACTACAGAAACTCCACTGCTCTCGCATTTAGTCGAGTGGGAACACAGCGAGACATGGTAATTGCTATTTTTATAATTTCGTTGTAATGCTGATTCAATATAGCTCGTAATTGCTTTAATTACTGAGGTTGAATGACACTTTCTCGTCATTGAACGACACGGTCTATTTATCGATGTGTGACGGTTATGGGGCCTACACATTAAAGCAGCTGGCATGTCAGCAACTTTCCGACGCGTTCATTAGACATGTCGGGCGTCTTCGGTGCATAAGCTGCATTAGATTATTTCCACCTTTATAAAGATTCAATTAAGTTTAAATTGTTGTCAAAGGTGAAAAATTAATTATGAGGTAATTTGTATTTGACCATGTAAGCATTAAGTATATTAAAATGGAAAAAACAGAATTACACACCACTTTTCGTAACCTTACATTTAACACTGGTTTTAGGCCCCAAGCGAAATATAACGCAAAAGACAGAATCACAACATCAAACAGAGAATTCGTCCTGTCTATCCATGACGATGACTACAAGTGCTTCGAAAATTATAAGAGAAACGGTAAGAAAATTATACTTTTTGTTTGGACATGATGAAGCAAAGAACAGATGGGTTGAAGCACCTTTTCTTAGCAATGTGTGAAACAAGGGTGTTAGTAATAATGACAATATTAAAGTAAAAACTGACTGACTGCTTCATTGGCCTAGTGGTCGCAAGCACGACTGCTGGGCAAGAGGTCGTGGGTTTGATATCCGGGTCGGGCATTTAAATTGTTATTGGGTTTTTCCATCAGGAATTTATCAGTAGCAGCCACGGAGTCTACACCTCTACCTAACCTTTCGGAGATTACAGGCGTGATGTTATGTTTATTAAAGTAAAATAAAGAGATTTTTGATAACATGACAACAAAAACTTTTCAATTTTCAATAATTTATTCATCCAGGAAAATCATAATAGGAACTCTTTCCGATGAACTTAAATAGAACAGTCTAGTTTTGTCCTTTATGTTGACAATACTGGATATAAACTTACAGGTGAATGACCAGAAACCACAGATAACCTCCTCTAGATTCCGCAAAGAAGGCAACTTATGCGCGCCGCACATTTGTGAGTTAGCACTAATATAACTCGATGCGCGTATCTATCTCTTCAGTTTTGACCAGAAGTTAAACTTATTATTAAAATATAAATACATACAATTTACAGTTCATTCTAAAAATTTTTCATTGAACCAATGGCATGTAAAAATGTTAAAGTTAAAACATTGTTTATTAGGAATATTCGGAATGTATTAGATATTGTAATAAAGTACGATCTTTACAGCATAGAAAGAGAACATTGGTATATCATTCTGATTAAAAAAAATATCGACGTCAGAATCTACATTTAATGTCATTGTCCCATCACTACGGCCGGTGACATCACCTTGAAATAGCCAATCGGATTGCACTTGTCACTCCCCGCGCACCGCGTGCCCACCGCTACATTTGGTGAACTCAAATTCAAACAAAATGTTTATGATACGGAATCTAGAGGAAGTTATCTGTGCCAGAAACGTAGGTACCTATTTTATTAAAATATGAAAAATTACAGGTGTCTACGTTTTCCCTGAAGCTGGATTGTTGACTGTAGTTTGGGAGACTTTCGCGATGTTTAAAGGAGTAGACTACAGGACCATGTCCGTTCGGTTCACTAACGTAAATTTCAACGAGGAAGTTGAAATCAAGGCTGATGATCCTCTGAAGCTTGAAATCATGATTAACAAGGGCAATCATTATTTTGAAGTAAGTAAGGTTGAAATTATTAAACCACATGATGCAGATTGTAAAAGTACAAATATTATTTCAAAAGTTAATGTTGTGACATATGAAATCTTGAAGTTTAAGACCTATAAAGAGTCTACACTAAAACTATGTATAAATAACCAAACTTATACAAATTAATGTTCCTAATGCCATATAATGTGTTTAATGAAACCTGAAGAAGTATTGTCACTTTAATAACGCTTTATAAAATTAAGCTCATTTTCAAACACAGTGTAACGATATAATATAACTAAATTAATTGTTAGGTGGCACAAGTAATAAATTTTAAATTTCAGGTAAATCAGAACCTAACAACTGTAGCTAAAGGCTATATCAACGAAATGGCACCTAAAGGATCTGTGCGTCAATTGGAAAAGTCTGCAGTTGACAATAACATCCTTCTGAGTACCCAAGAAATATACCAAATTCTTCGTATGAAAGGATATTCCTACGAGTAAGTTACTTTAAAAAAAAATTATTGATCTAATCAAGCATGATGATAAAAATAGTAAATGTGAAAACTAATACTAATTTCTACTTACGGGATATCTTCCGTGATTTTCACTTATTGTGAGCTCAGTGTAAGTTTAGTTATAAACCGTGAAAGCTGTGTTTAATACTGGAAAATAAAAATCGTAATTCTTTTTCAGAGGTAAATTCCAGTCGATCCATTCAATAACGACTAATAGCACGACTGCAAATATCAAATACACTGCCGAATGGATTCCACTACTAGACTCGCTTTTACAATTTAATGTGATCAAGAGAGAATACGGTGGGATGTCAAAACTAAAATACTTGAACAACCTGATTATCGATACTGAATATCACTCAAAAACTGATAAGCAAGATGTAGATGGTGTTCCTTGTTTGAATGCTGAGTACTATGACATACATGATATTACAAGGTAATTTTTTACACAAAACTATTGAAATTGTGTAGATCGCCTTCCTGATTTTGTGCAAAAAAAAACGGCTAATGGCTTGTGTTTTTTTTCAGATGCGGTGGAGTAGAAATCAGTACCATTTCCTATGCTGATATGCCAATCGTTGAATCTGATCCTGACATTCTACTTACCCATTGCTTTGTTCCACACTTCATTCAAGGTCAAATTGACGTAAGTGAACACAAAAAAAACATGAATATTATGTTCGTATCATGTAGGCCTGATCTCTGGCCGTATTGGGTTGCCGTCCTATCTGAATATGAGACTGAGGGAAGTAAAATGTACACTCTGTTTGCGCACACATAACATAACGCCTGTAATTCTCGAAAGGTTAGGCAGAGGTGTACCTAATAGTGCACCCACATTTCGCCAGTTATGTTGCGCCCACACTAGCTCTAATATAATATTTCATGCTTTGATAGCTAGTCTCTGCAGCCAATCTTATTAGCTATCATGGCTGGAAACAGGAGGACTACTTACAACCTACTATCATTTTCAGGCAAATTTATAAACAAAATTTATTTTTTTAGCTCAAGTCAGCCCTACACGTGAACATGCAAATTGTGGCAGACAACACAGCACAAAATCAAATCAAAGTAACTCAACTATTTTCAACGGATTATCCAGAAATATCAAATGTATTGAAAGAAGTAACGGACGAAATTCCGTACAAAGATTTTGTAATAAATGGATCAACTAAGGATACTGTGAACACATCTACCGTTTTTGTAGTCGACAATTTGTTGGAAGATGAGCATGTAAGTGAAGATCATGTTATAAGAAATCAGTTTGATTTTATTGTTGTCATCAATGAATCATATTAATCAAATTTTATTCTTACAGAAAATGGAAACCATGTCAACAGTCTTACCAAAATCTACATTCATTTTGGCAGTTGAGAAAGATACAGCTAGAATATCTCCAAAATACAGACTATTTAATATTTTAACATCTATGAATGTCAAGAATCATATTTTGGTTTTAGTGAACGCAGTTGATTCTAATGACAGTGAAAATATCACGTATATGCCAATATCCAATGATAATAAATTCACTTGGATTCCAAGAGTGCAATTGGAGTTAGAGAGGACCAGAAAACTTATGTTGGTCTCGGAAAGACAGCCTTACTCCGGACTTTTAGGTAATTGGTCAGCTATATTATTTTATTTTCCAATTTCAAATGCTTTGTTGTTATGATTATGTCCCGAGCCTCGGAAAACACGCAAATCTAGAGAACTATCTTTGGAAAGAGATTTGCGTGTTTTCACACACGACAGGAGTACCGTATCCGTTTGACGTCCTATCGGACAATGTGAGTAAGAGAACTGAGAAAGTGCATCTGTTTTGAGCGCACATACTTGTGCCGTGTTCTATAAAATATCTCCTGTGTCGATGTCATATGTCGCTGAGATTGGATGTCATGAACGATGTTCCACCGGAAGGACTATAATTTCCCTGACCTTATTCAATATTTAAATATGGTACATTTTTCTCAGGTATGGTGAAGAAGCTAAGAGAAGAATATGGCAATAAAATAGGTTTGGTAATAGTCGATGATTATCACGTGGAGAATTTCAACATAGAATCAGATATATTCAAGGATCAACTTCAGAAAAAACTATCAATTAATGTTTTCAAAAAGGTAAGAAATGTGATATGCATCAGCTATCATAAAAAATGCGGCAACTGTTAATATCGTACTGGATTAAAACCGAATAAATTGTGTGTTTTAGGGACAGTGGGGTGGCTATTACAGTATACCGAATGCCAAAGATATGAATATAAGAAACGTTACTTTAACCAGCACATTGCCTGGAGATCTCGATAGTTTAAAATGGGTTGAGCAGCCCTATATGCCTCCAAGCAACACTATGGTTCAGGTAAGAAAATTTTACACATAAACATTGAGTTAATTTCATTTGAACCACTTGTGCTTTGTAATGATGGTGAAGTAAATGAAGGTAATATTTTAAAATGTTTATGTATTTTTGTTCAGGTGTGTTATGTTGGACTTTCAAGTGAAGATGCTCATAATGCAGCTGGTACTTCTCGTGAACCAAGCAAGAGCTTCGGCAAGGAGTTTAGTGGTATTGATATCAAGTAAGTTATAATATTAAATCAGACCGTTGACGGAGTGTAGACACATCAACAGCCGGATGGGTGGAAAATATTCGGAAAATAGCGGGTAAAACCTGGTTGTAGTTCGCACAGACCAGTGAAGCATGGTTCTAGAGAGAAGAGGTCTATAATCAGAAGTTTAGGCACAGTAGCTGCCAATGATAATAAAGCAGTCATTTTAGTTGAGATTTTTGTTTCCTTTACGAGGTCTTAATGAATGCGAGAATATGACTGAACGCTTTATTTCTTTCAGTGGTCAAAGAGTGATGGGATTGCTTCCTGAAGGTGCATTGGGCAGCATTGTAGAGGCAGATACAGAACTGCTATGGCCAATTCCAGAACACTGGAGCTTGGAGGATGCTGCTACAGTGCCTTTAGCTTATGTGAAAGCATATTATACTTTGGTAAGAAAATATGTCAAGCAAAATTGAGAACAAATACATCATTATACTTTTGTCCTTTCGTGAAATTCGTGATATCGTGTTGATTTCTTTCTTTTTGTATTATAGATAACTTTTATTTGCCTCCTTGGTCTAGTGGTCGTGATCGTGACTGCTGAGTATGAGGTACTGGGTTCGATACCCATTTCGGACAGTATTATTGGGTTTTTTCATCAGGGATTTCTCAGTACCAGCCACGGAGTCTGGATTTGTGCCCGGTTGATGGCAATAGACTCGCCCCCTATTACATGTAACTCAGACATATATGTATATGCCAACCCCGTCGGTGATTACAGATGTGATGTCATGTTTTATGAAAATAACGTATTTTTCCATAAACATTTTTTTTTGTCTATTCCGCAGAAAATGCTTAATAGTGATAATTTTTATGAGGAAAAATCAGTGTTTATTAATGGCGCAGAAGAACCGTTTGGCCAAGCAATTATTTCTTTGGCACTTTCCATGGGATACCCGGTATTTGCAGGTGTAGATGCTTCACAGAAGAAAAATATGCTGCTCAAAATTTTCCCACAGTTAAATGGTAAGGCATTGAAATATTTTTTTACTGTTTTTCTGCAAGAGCGTGAGATATAGAGAACGATTTTCAGGACGGCAAAGTCAAGTTTTATTAGGTTTTTTCATCAAGGGTTTCTTAGTATCAGCCCGAAGTCTCGATTTTTGTACAGTTGTTGGCAATAGTCTGGCTCACTCCATAGTGGATTTACCATAACGGGTACACCTGTGTAACCCTTCGAAACTAGCAAACAAATGCGGAATTAATAATACCTTAGGACTTATGCTTTAATGCCGTATACTGTATCTTCCTTGAGAAGTGGAAAGTAGTAGCACAGAATTGTAACCGTTGGAAGGATTGGAGGGAGGCCTTTGCCCAGCAGTGGGACAATATAGGCTAGCTATAATAATATAATGGTGTTATGATAATTACAAATGTTTCTTGTTACAGAGAAAAACGTCGTATGCTCCCGTATCGATTCCCATAGCACCGTCATTATGAACACGAATACAAAATGTTGCACCATAGTTGTTAACTGTGCCAGCGGGCCGTTGCGTCATGTAAGTTTATTATACCACTATTTGAGCCGCGCAATTTCGTCTGCGTAACGTTTTTGATTGATGCTCCGCTCCTATTGGTCAGAGCTTGATATTATATAGAAAATTCGATTTAGCCTTCCTCGATAAATGAGCTATCCAACACTAAAATAAATTTTCAATTCGTAACAGTAGTTCCTGAGATTAGCGCGTTCAACCAAACAAACACACTCTTTAGTTTTATAATAACTAGTGTAGAATCGTGTTTGCTCCTTTTGGGAAACTCACGATTATCAATTGTTTGTTTTTGTGTTGTTGGATTTTGCCATCAGGAATTTCCGTCATGAAAAAATTGACAGATTCTGATAGATTGCCTTGGTGGTCAAGTGATCACAAGCACAACTGCTGAGCATGACGACCTGGGTTCGATTCCCGGGTCGAGCAAAGTATTATTGAGTAGCAGCCACGGAGTCTGAATAATTTGTGCCTGGTTGATGGCAATAGGCTTGCCCCCTATTACATGGGACTTAAACATAACTGGCAAAATGTAGTTGTACTATTGCGTTGCGTTAATAGGCCTGAGGTTATATTATGATATCGTTTGTTCATTACAATCGATTTTTATTTGTTCTCGTTGATTTTATTCTTAGATTTTCTTAATACATCTATAATATCTCTGTCTTCTTTTAGTCTGCTATGAAATGCGTAGGCCCTCATGGATACTTGTTGGATGTCTGTGATGATGACATACAAAATAATGAAGACTTCGGAATGTATTATTTGTGTGCGGAAAGAAATTACAAAAGTGTCAGGATTTCAAGCTTATATAAACCGGAATATACTAAGGAAAAAAAGGTAAACATTTTTTTTATGAGAATGACTGGCTATTGGAGATTATCTCCTACATCCATACTTACAAACTATACTTCTTCATATTATTTCGTGGAGGATATGCCCGACCTCCTTTCTTGCCCATCCTGCGCGGCCATCTGCACCTCCCAGGATTTAAACGAAGCCAACGAAAGAGTTGTGCAGGTGGCTTAATACTATATACCTAATAGTATTATTTGAATTTATCGACTCGCAAAGAAGAAGAAGATTGAAAATGACGTAGGCTCCAATCGTTTTTTTGTTTAATTCGATTACATTTGCCTTAAAAATAATCAAGTGGATAATTAATAATTAATTTTCTTTTTCTTGCAGGAAATGCAATATATCATAGCCGAAGGCATTGAACAGGGCATGGTTAGACCTTTGAACAGACTGGTTTACTCTCCAACAGAAGTACACAGGGCATTTAGAGTTTTGTCCCTGAAGAAATTTAGTGGCAAGGTGCTAATAAGAATGAAAGATCCCCAAGCATCGAGCACAGTGTTGACTGTCACTCCAAGGTATTTATAATTTATTTTAATTTTTGTGTATATTACAATCGAAGCAGGGTGCGTTCTGTAGTTTCAACCCATCCCTATGAGAAAAAGGTGCGAGTTTTTTTAATCTATTTTTGTTTCAACACTAGCTTTTGCCCGCAACATCGTACGACGGAAAAAGATTATTTTCTGTGGTAAACGCTATATTTTAAGTTAGGCATTTAGCAGTAGAGCGGTGAAAACTGCGTTCAAATCCATGCATTGCGTGATGCGCTTAAAAATCATACAGATAGAAAGGCAGACAGAAAGACAGACAAAATTCTAAAAACTGTTGTTTTGGCTTCTGTTGCTGTAATAAAGACCCCATATACATTTTTTTTTTTTCAATCTATTCAATGTACAGACATTGGCATTTTACAATTTTATTATATGTATAGATTATACGCTTTTATTAGCTTCACCTAACTAACTATGTAAACAAATCTTAGAAGTTAAATTTGACCCACTTCCCGGTTTCCGATTGAGCTGAAATTGTGCATACATGTTTAGTTTTGATAACAATGCATCGTTAGCTAAGTAACGTCATTCTTAATTCAATATGTTGTTCCCCCAAAGATGATGAACTTGTTATTTTTTATGCATGCCCATATAATGGGTATCAAATGAAAGGCTTGGCTGAGATGAATACGACAAATAAAATGACGTCACTCTAAAGCGTGCTTTTCTAACTATAACATTATTTATTTTTATCACAATTCTTTATGTTATGATCTCGAATCATTGCACAGGTAGAACTTGTATGTACGTATATATGGTGTAAAAAAGATTTGCTTTAGAGTCATTCAGTCATTCCGGGGGAAAAGAACACACTCATAATCAATATTTTATTTATATATTTTATTCTTGATAGATATTTTTCTCTTGGAGTAAACTTTCTTCATATTTTATAAATTTACAGGCTAAACTATTCTTCTGAAGGGACCTTTATTGTCGTATGCGATGAAAGTGCGCTTGGAATCGAGGTGGCTGACAGATTAGTTCAACGAGGTGCTAGAAACATGGTCCTACACCTTCAACCTAAAGCCTTGGCTGGGTATTGCCTGACTAAATTGGCGTAAGTAGATTCTTATTAGTTTTATGATTACGAGTCTTTACGTACTCATGCAAGGTAAAGGTGTAAGCAATGTGGAAATGTATCTTTCCTTATAATTATGAAATTGGCAGATACAAACGTATTAAAGTAAAATTATCCAACATAAATATTTTTAATTCTTCATTGGTTTACCTTAAATGATTAGACGTGTTGGATTGCAACTGAAAACGTTGAAATTAGAAAGATCTTTCGAACTTTAGAAATAGAAAGAAGTGTGCAGCGAAATGTATTTTTCTTTTCTTACCAGGTCATGGAAAAAACTCAATGTATCGGTCAAGATGTCTTCTGAAAACTTATCAACAGACAAGGAATGTGTCAATTTAATAAAAGAAGGAACAAAGATGGCGCCCGTACTAGGGATTTTCGTTGTACAAAACTACAATGCGGAACCCAAAGAAGTAACTTTGGATTCCGAGAGTATGGTACAGAAATTTAATAACGTTGTCCGTATTGTTGCGAACTTGGATGTGTCCTCCAGAAACCTTTGTAGTAATTTGAAGTAAGTAAACTATTACTATACGTATAGAAAAACTGTAATACCATGTCTCGGTGACGCCTTAAAGTAAAATAACATTTTAAATGTGACCATATGTAAACTTTAACTTCTAATCCAACCTTACGTATGCAGCTGAATATGAATATTTGACATGGAACGACTGCTTATTTGACACAACCCAGTTACTAGGTAAACCACTTGGCCAAACTGATTATCAGACTTACGGGCTGTTCTACTATAAAACGTCATATTAGTTAATAGAAGTCGAAATTGAAGAGCCAGACTGGAGAACATGTTTATAAAAGTGAAAACATTTTAACAATGTTTCTACGGTTTTCTCGTTTAGTAGACACCAGTCCATCAAAGTCAATACAAATGTGTTATTTTCTGGTATTTGTCCCTACATTACTTTTCTAAATTGGATGTCTAGCTTTCTATCTAAGTGCTCATAACGTATGAATAAGTTTCTTCAATGGTATAATAACTTTAGTGGGTAGTGTTTTGTTTCTTATAAATTCAATTTTGGTGAAAAGGGTTTCAATTTAAAGTATGCAATAAGCTTAGGGAAATAAGTCTAGCCAACTGCATAAGTAATAATACCCTATAGCTATTGTTACCACTGCTGGGATTCAGGGCTCCTGCCTGTAAGAAGGAGTTGTCTAAAATCCACTATCCGCTAAGTAGTACCTAATAAAAAAATTATGAGCGAATTTTACAAATTAAACCGTGTTCATGATCCGTTAGAGTCCATTTTTACGTGATCTGCGATCAGTTTCACTGGTGTTTGCTCTTAATCTATATATTTAGAACACAAAAATTGTTTCTACCTATGTCCGTTATGGAATTTGGAACCCGATGTGCCCCAAACCGGTTTCATTAGAAAAGCAATAACGAACAAACTAATAACACCGCAATTAGGCACTATAGCGTAGTAGCACACGCCGGGTATCCGCCACAGTAGTGTCCACTAAAAAGAAGTTCATAACAAAAATATTCTTCAACAGGCATTTCGTAGTCTTGAACTATTCTTCAAAAACAGCCAGCGAGGAGTACGCGGTCTCTGTGATTGAGAAAATATGTGAGGCGCGCAATGAGGTGTGCTTGCCAGCCCTCTCCTTCCGCATCCGTTCCATCAATGAGGTATTCCTGTTCAAGTTATTTCAATATTTGCATTTCATTTGGCGCGGTGTGAGATCGGTATCCGGGAAGAAAATTGGTGTGCTCTCTGTGGATGTTCAGAGGCTACGTGTGTGTTTAGTTGTGAAATAAACGTCTTCTGTGGTTTGTTTTATGTGCATTTAGTTAATAGTAAGAAAGTTTTGCATTACTGGTACAATGATGATGGCCTTTCTGTCATAATCTGCCTAGCCTTTTCCCAACTGTATTGGGGTCAGCTTCCAGTCTAACCGGATGCAGCTGAATACCAGTATTTTAAATGGAGTGACTGCCTATCTCACCTCCATAACTCAGTTAGTACTGATGATTTGATGATGGCCTTTCTGTGATGCATTTTGAACAACACATTTTGTACTCCTGGTACGATACTGATGGCTATATTCAATTTGAATGTAGCGACAAATAAATGAATGCCTCAAAAGTATTATATTTATTTTATTTATAATGCACAAGTAAAAAAACTGTACAAAGGCGGACTTAATGCCTTGAGCATTTTCTACCAGTCTACTTTAGGGCACTATTTAGCCATCATTTAGTATTACTGAAAACGAGCTTTATTCATTGGTCAATTAGTTACCTATGGCACAGTGCTATAGTTGCCTAAAAACACTTGGTTTGGCTAAACAAGCCATTGCTGTTGCTCATATTAATATCCACGACTGCTTTATTCATCATGTTCTGATTTTCTTCGGACCTGGTTTGTTTGATCCTATGGGGGTGTCCGTGTTCGGAGTTGCGTCAGCAATTTTTCGTACCAATTCGACTTATATATTTTAAAATCGGTTTATATCTAGACAAAATACGAAACAGAACTTAATAGAACTTTCATTATTTTTCAGTTCGATAACAATTTAGACAATGAAACTAAAACACGATCTCAGAAACTGACAACAGTTATGAACGCTTTGGAAACAAGTTTGAAATTGAATTACACGAATGTCGTGTCATTTGATTTGAAGAAACGAAACAATTATGAGTTCTTGGAAAAGATCGCTAAAAAGATTGGTAAGTTTTCATTGTATTCGTTGTGAAATGTTAAAAATGTGGATTAGCGTAAAAAAAAAATAGATAATTTATTTCCGAAACTGACATCATTTATCTTATTGTGACTATTAAATATCCATTTATTTCTATATGAAAAAATACGAATAACGAATGATTATTTCCTTTATTTTTTTTCTGACTTATTTTTACATTTTTAAATATTCCTCTACAAAATTAGTATAAAAACATTTAAAAATATATAAAATCGTAGCCCACCTGCACCGGGAACAGGGTCCGAGCTACCGGTGGTCAGGGCTCTTGAGAGAGGAACCTCATAACAATACGCGCCGTGTCCAGAAGTACTGCTTTCTGAATCAAGCCCTTGATCCAGCCCCCAAGCGAGAGCCTCCTCAGATGTTGGTCGAGGCTCTTGGCTATTAAACCATTGGCCGATACGACTATCGGCACAATGACTGCTGTACTCACGTCCCACATGTCGACAACCTCGCCAGCCAGATCTAGATACTTGAATTGCTTATCTACGAATGATTTATTATTATATTATTTATTCTTCTAATACCTATTTTTTTCTTCCCGTAATGACTGCATTACGGATCAAGAAGGGCAACCAAAAAATCTGACAACCAAACAACTTTTAACTATTGATATTCTACACAGTACTAGAATATTCATATTGCAAAGAACATTTTGCAACTGCATTTTATTAAAACCTTTAAATTTATTAATTCTTCTCCTTTGTGTTCATCTAGGTGTGTTCTTTGAAATAGAATAAAAGAAAATATTTTTCTGATATAACTTGTCTTTGTACCAGGAGTGCAACATGTTGACAATATTGGACAAAACCTAACGTTGAGCGAACTCTGCCTCAACGAGACCAGCTTACAAGAAATTAAGTTACTGATCAAAAATGTCTATGATTTAGACTTTTCTAATGAGAGAGTGGCTCAACTAGATATTGCGAGGTAAGATAGTAATATTAATTAGAGCATAACAATCAGGATTATTTTTTTTCTTGGCAAGAACCAAGCATAATTAAAACATTTATTTTGTCTATGAATTGAGTTTTTTTAACCGACGATAATCAATCATGAATGCTTAATTCAATACGGGGTAGAAGGTACATCGACGCGAAAATGGAAACCACATACTCAGTAAATCATTCTGAATCCCCCATATAGAAATTTTTCGTCGGTTATTAAAAAAATCAGCTGATCCATATATTTTGACCGTGTAGGTATTGCACTTTTTTTTTTTTAATTACCGGCGATAAATTTATATACCCTCCCAGGTTGTATGTTAAAGCCCCCTGTATGTTAAAGCTTCCTTAAACACTTTTGGTGCTAAGCACCCAGCATCTGGTTCGAACAATAATTCGTTCTTCGTTCGTCTTTATATGTAGCTATGGATGACGGGCATACAAGTAAAAATTGATTATTTGAACTTAGCTGCGAAAGTGTTAAGCATTTAGTACCAGCCTATAACTGTCCCACTGCTGGGCAAAGGCCTCATCTCATACAGAGAAGGCACGAGCATTGATCACCACGCTTGCTCAAGACGGGTTGGCGATTTCAGACCTATATTAATTATAAGTCCAGGTTTCCTCACGATCTTTTCCTTCACCGATGTCTGTGATGTCCAAGATAAACTTAGAAAAGTGCATATGAATTGAAAAAGTCACATTGGTACTTGCCCGGATTTGAACCAACAACCTCAAGCATTTACCAGACAAATAATTCCCAAATATTGTTAACTTGTTATTTTATTTGAGTTGACTTCATTTTTTTTAGCTTGAAGAACTTTGCCAACATGAAGGAGAGAGAAAACACAAAGTTCGACGCTGGTCTTGGAGCATTCTACACTTACACCGACGAAGATGAGTGTATGGCTACAGAACCTATGATACAAATGCCCACAAAAATCAGTAATGGTTCTGAGGTTTGTAAATCATACTAACTCCATTTTTGAAAGGCAAACATTCTGATTGTGCTGTCAATTTATTTTTTCATTTAAATCTGATCAGATTGTAAATGTCCACGACCGCTTCGATTTGTTATTAGAACTTCTTTTACGAACGAATGAATAATGGGACCGATGGGTTCTGTAGTGGTTATTGCGTACCAGATGATGTAGCATTGTTAATCTTCCCACAAGGCAGTGACACAGTGGTGGTCGTGGGCATGTGTTGGCGCTAAAAGTACAGGATTGGTCGATCTTGCGATGCTTTTGGGTGGCTCATGCCCAGCAATAGGAGCCTTTCACTTAATGATGGAGATTAAATATTTTATTTTAAGGAAGAACAAGAGTTAGATCCAAGAGAAACATACCTGATGCTGATACCAGGATTTGAAGGTCACCACCAAATCTTCACACGCGTCTCCGAGAGGTTGAAGGTTCAAGCTATGACCTTCCAACTTGGTCCTGACATGACTGAAGACAGCATACAGAAAATGGCTAGAAATATTATGACGGTGAGTTTGAAACCAAATAACATGTACATTTTAAAAAACCCGGCCAAGTACGAGTCGGACTCGCACACAAAGGGTTCCGTTGCACCAAGCAATATAATAACAATATACTCTCATATCAATTTACACTCAATAGCAAAACTAAATTTGTTATTCATAGTATTTAATTGTTCAGGGATTCACATATATTTTGTGTAGCGGTTCATAGAAGACACCTCATTGTTGCTTTGAACTCTAAAAAAGGAAGTTTTTTTTTCCTAAAATGTCCGCCAAAATTCCATTAACAGAACTTCGATTTAATCTCGGGAAAATAGAGAAAAGTTGAAAAATAACTAAATATCTTATGAAATTCGTTTCAACAATTACTGAAATTGTTCTACCTATTCCAATACGCAGTGTCCAGTTCAATAGAATATCGAAAACAATCCCTCTATCCTCGGAAGCGTACACGAAAAATATTGCATTTACTCTTTATATTTCCTAAAGAAAATCCAGCGTCTCGATTCATCTACAATTTCCCGTATATTTATTAAGTATTGAACGTTGTGACCTAGTATTGGAAGCCGTTCGTGCTTACACGCGAGCCGAACAGCCGTACTATAGTTCCCGAACAGTTGTCGTTCTCTTTTATTATAAAAGATTGAATTAATTCAATTGATATTTCCCAAGGAACACTGATGCAGGAACTCAGTGGATGTAGTAAAAAAATGAACCGTGATTGGTGAATAAATTGTGGTAGATTTTGTTTTCTTTGTTCGTTCCACTGGGAACCCAATTCGTTAAGTAATTCATCACTTCGTTAAATATCCATTGGAATACGGAATTTTTTAATTTCGACGTCGATTGGGGGCGAAAGAAAAACAGTTGGGTTAATTGCAGCGTTTCGTATTCATATTGAATTGTTTCTCTTTTTCCTTTGATGACATTATACTTTCACTTATTTATGTTTGATACATAAAAAATCTTCGTTGTAAAATAATTTCCTTATTTATTTATGTAACTTTTTCCACTCATAACCAGAAGAATATTTCTAAACGATTGCCGAAATCCGCGTTGTCATTTAAAACTGCACGCAAAACACATTCAGCCGTTTTTCTTGATATTAAAACTAGATTTCTTATAAATAATTATTGGTTTCTGTATTTAGTTAACTTTTTGCTCGAAAGGACCGTTCTTAGTTTGTCGAAATCAGGAGGACCACAAACATTTTCATGTTTACTGACAGTAAAACTCCACACAATAACACATTCATCTGGTCTGTTTAAAAGTTCAAACCAGAAAGTTACATGTCGTCCATATTTGTCGTGTATCGGCTATTTATTTTACTCGCCGGAGCATCGGATTGTTTTGCTTTTGTAAACGGAACGGACGGTTCTCTTTTGAAAACAGAACGGCGATTCTCTTTTGAGTTTATTTGCAATTAATTTAACACTTTTCCGTTACATACAAGTTTTATTAGTTTGAGAGTTTGTTTATAATTAAGTATTCAGTCTGTCGAATTTATAGCCGACTTCTCTGTTCCCTGATCATTATAATCTGGTTCTATTCGAGGTTCGAGTGAATAGGTTTCTTTTAGGCAAGCGTGTTCCACCCTAGGCCACACCGTTGCTTCACATCAGACGCGTTGCGGCCAAACGCAAGCCTATTTAGTATATAAAATACAGTATTCAAATAATAACATTGGATTTTAATATTAAGTAAGAACCAGTCCGTTACATTTTTTAAGTAGCGTATGTTAGTCATTATGTAATTATTTAATATATAGGAAGCATGATTGTATAACATTGATGTGTTCATAACTAGTTGAAGGAGATAATCTGGAAGATATATAAAAATATGATTAAAGACAATGAAAGCCCTATATTAAAGGTAAATCTTGCAGAGATAAACGGTTGTCAATTTTATTTTTCTAGTTCATGAAAAAGAGATTCGAGCTGAAGACCAATTTCTACCTACTGGGATATTCCTTCGGTGTAAACGTTGCTCTGGAGCTGGCTGCATTGTTTGAAAAAGAGGGTATGTATTAATTTTTAATTAATTTCAAAACCAACCACCAGGTTTTCTTGCTAAATAGGAAAATAAAGTACCTATTAAATTATGTTCCGCATTGGTGCCTCTTTGCGGCAAAATTAAAACTTCCTCTCAACCAATTTCAATTTCTTTTTTGTCCTTTCCTCAGAAAATAATGTTAAAATTATTAAGACAATATTTAACAAAAGGGAAGACTTTTATAGATTGAATCCCTTGCGTCACATTATTTCAAAGTTTGACTTTTATGGAGTACATTTTAATTTCGAAAAATCCTCTTGCTTATCTATTAAAACACCGGCTTCCTTCATTCAAGAGCTTAGCAATTTCAAACTGTTCCTTGAATCACTCAAAGTTGAATTTTCACTGGCAGAAAAAACGCAAAGGTAATTATTTGAACTCATCTTTTTTCAGGTCGCGTGGGAACTGTATACTGCTTAGACAGCAGCCCAGATGCATTAAGAGTACAACTAGACGCTTATGTCGGCAATTTAACCGACACGGAGTTACAGAATTCTATCGTCGAACACATGTACCGTCTCATGACTGGAAGAGACAGTGATGACCTGAAGAAGGATTTGGAGAAGTCAGAAAGCTGGTCGGAGAAGGTAGAAGCGTGTGTTAGTAGACTCAGAGAGTTGGCTAGCTACTCGAACCAGTACAAGAGATCTATTCTTCAGGCTGCGTATCGAAGAATTATGTTGGCTAGACAGTATGAGCCTGACTTCAAGCTAGAATCGGAACTGGTCCTTATGAAGGGCATCCCTCATCCAAGAGCGGAAGCATTAGCTGAAGACTACAACCTATCCAAGTACACTAACAAACCAGTGAAAGTATTCCCCATAGAATCCGACCACGCGTCGGCTCCATACGACTGTAGGGTATCCAACATCGTGAACAAGTTCCTAGGACCTGAACTGCTGTCGAAATTCGAAAAGGAAGTACTTTGCGATACTTACTTGGTTGAATCTTTCAAGATGTTGTAGTTTATTTTTGTTGTTTATATTATCTTTGTCATGTCCGTTCTTAAATATTGATAGAGTTTGGTCAAACCGGTACGGACATTTGCGGTAGCGGCTCTGGACACGGACACCTCGATATAAATACTTGCTAAAGTATCTTTCTATGTCCGTTGTCCGCAGTTGGTCCGCAATTGGTCTGTTCCGGTTGACTGATTCTTGGACGATTACCTTCGTAGATCACATTTGGCTGCGATTTTGGTAAAATAATCTTGTTATGTTATAGTATGTCCTTTACCAGTTGCTAAGTTATTTTAAATACGGCCATTGATTATTATTTTAGTTTTATAATAAATTTTATTACTTTTACTAAGACCTTTTATTTTTATTAATCCCTCGGCCCTTCAGAAATTCTGAGCATTAATTTAAGCCTTTGATTGACATTTTATCAAAACTTTTTGGATTTTTATAATTCATTAATTAGGCTTAATTACTGAGCAACAATTTTGATATCGATTTAGTTTAAAACATAGCCTTTTAGAGATTAATTTGTTTAGAACTGGTAGGTACTTAATTAATTGGGTGAAGAGGTTTATTTGTTGAACAATGAAAAAGATTTTATCGGTCAAGTGTTTTTTTGTCAAATATAAATAGAAAACAGCAAGATAACAAAATGATAGCAAAAACACTTTAACAATATGATCGCAAAACGATAAGCCTCAAATCGATACTACTTAACCTCTGGCCTACTAATTACTCTAAACGATTTTAAATGCGAAATAACTACTATCTCTCCGTCTAGTAGTCTAGATCATAGAGAAGTTCATAGGCTACTTTAGATCCTGGATATTTTTGGATCTTCAAAATTGATGAAATACAAAACACTAGAAGATTGTGGGCAATGAGCCCATCTAACTTTGATTGAAGGTATGGAAAAGAAATGACTTTAATAAGCACGTCTTGTTACAAAACAGTGTCATGTATTTCCCTTCTGGTTTGCTCAAATAGAAGCGCAGTTCGAGAATGCCGGTGTGACTAATCACGTCGGGGTCACCAGTTTGGAGGTGTCGTCGGTGTGGAGTTAGGTAGGCAGAGGTGTAAATGAAAGTCACTGCCTAGAGTACTCACAGTTCTATTGTGACTGTGCTGTATCTTCTATCTACTGTTCTCCTTCTCTACTGTCTGTGTTGTGCGTGTGGACTATACGTATATCTCAATAGAACTGTGAGTACTCTAGGCAGTGACTTTCATTTACACCTCTGCCTACCTAACTCCACACGGACGACACCTCCAAACCCTCATTAAAGGCCTTTGGTAATATCAATTAAGCTCATTTTTAGTCTCAAGCGTTTCCACGTTGCATTTTATTAAAAATCGCAATTTTCCTTGTAACGAAATGAATTTTTAAATGACCACGAAACCGCTGAAGCCACTTTGGGGAGTATTACCTCAATTTTAAGAAGCGAAATTTTGATGAAGGTATAAAATCCTGCAGTTTACCTTCTAATTTTTGAGATAAGACAGGATCTACCTACTTCTGGCTATTGAGAGTTTTTGAAGGGTTTTGAAGGTTATACCTATAGGTTTACATTGAATTTGAAATCTCTCGATTATTTTAAAATAATTAATAAGTAACCAAGGTTACACAGAACAACATTAGGGGCTAATTTATCGACAATCTGATACCTTTTATCTGAATTAATATCAGCTTGACATTTAAATTACATAAAATAAGCTGCCAAATAAGCCTTAAAAAATATAATTAACCTCACTGATCCGTGAAATAAAGTTAGTTGATAGATTGATATAATTTTTGTAGCTATTTCAGTAAATCTGTCAAAAGGTCTGATAAAAGTTCTTTTTCTGTACTAATTAGCCTACATTACAAATCTCCAAGCAAAAGTGGGTCACTCCATAAGTATTTAAATATTTTTGAAAACTTTCCACTTTCTAAAATCCACGAGTTGCGATCTTAGCTCAGATAATATCATAAAACTGGGGAACTTCAGTAACTTTGTGGAGTTATCTGTACGATATATAAGGGCACCCAGAAGATTTATACAAGGAAAACCGTGGGAGTAGAAACTTTGATCGTATTTTTTTTTATTTACTTTTTATTCAGGTATTTAGGTGTTACTTTTGGGGCGTAAACAAAAATGTAACGATGATGAAAAGGTGTACTTTAGAAATTACGTTTATTAAGAGAATTATTATTGATCTCTTACCCACTCTCGAGACGTCAACACCGTCAACATCAGTTCCGTGTGTAATAATAGTTTAAAAATATAAAACTCGCACTATATTCTACAAATAACCGAAAAGTGTTCATAAAATATCCCAAATAACAAGTACTAGTGTTATCTCCGAGTTATAATTACGAATAGTGAAAATAAAACAATAAACCATCAACAGTGGACAACAGTTTATAGAGTGAAATAAACTTAGTTTAACCATAAACATTTTACCTCACGAAACTAAGTACCCATTCAGTGCAAACAAAGTGTATAAATAAGTGCATAAGTGAATAATTAAATAAATAACTTTATAAAAGTGAACCTAATAAAAACATAATTTATTACTTAGTGAGGGTGATAGTAAAAACATCCAAAACCGATCATAACGACGATTTTTGAATAAACGTACATTCAGATAACTAATTTCAAAGCTCTTCTCATAGCCGATTTGGCCTAGCGGTCGAATTGCCTGGTTGAGAGTCGCAACTAAAGTCGCAAGTTCAAACCCAAGCTGCACATTAACTCTTTTTGTGAATTTTAAAATTTAAAAAATGCCATCCAGTTTGAATAAAACAGTAAACAGTGACCGTAAGACGATAACACAAGTCACTTGTAATATTTGTAAGAAATATGTCAACATTAAGAACACTGCACTATGTTCAATTTGCAAAAAAAGGTACGAATTTGACTGTGTAGGTTATCCAGAATCAACATACCGGCTTAAAGACATCGAAGCAAGGAAGAAATGGAAATGTAAAATATGCATTAAAAACAAACTAGATGCGAATAGTGATGCTACTTCTAATGTCACACTTAGGAAAACAAAACAACATTCTTCTAGTAAGCCATCGTCGCCTCAACAACAGACGATTCCTATGCATGATTTTACTTTAAGTGAGAATACTTCTCAAATACCGGACACTCCAATACTTGTAGAGCTTGCAAACAACGAAGAAAAATTAGAGGCAAATATATCTATCGAAAACTCTTTCGACTCTTTGCCGCTGGATGAAGACGTTGATGTTTTGTCTCATACTTTGAAAAGAGATCCACAACTTTACAGAAGCTGCCCAAATATTAGGTCCAACAACTTTGACTTAATAGAAGCATTGGAAAAGAAAGTTTCTGTACTGGCCAAGAATTTAGAAATTGCCGAAAATGAAATAGTTAATCTTTTGTCAGAAAATTGCTCTCTTAAAAAACAAATGTCATTGTATGGCACTCAAATAAATCAGCTTAAAGATATCTGTAAATCGACGCCTAGAAAAACTTCACAGAGGAAAAGAAATAATGGTCCCATCAAAACTAAATTAGACTTCTCAGAGCAACTAATCAGTCCCAAAGCACAATGCTCACAAACAAAAGACGACATCCAGAGTCAAGAAGAAATCCAGGAATTTAACAATGAAATGACTAAAAATATTTCGGTGGACTCCCCTAATAAACAACGACTTGCAAACTTAAAATATACAAGCAATCTAAAACTCAACAAAAAACGGAAAATTTACATAATTGGAGACGAAAAAGTAAGAGGTCTATCGGCACGATTAATAGATGCTAAGACTGGTAAATGGAATGACAATTACAACATCGAGGGACGAGTTCAACCTTATGCTTCATCATCCGAGATACTACGTAATCCAGATAATCTAGCACGCACCCTATCTGACAACGACATTGTAATACTCTCAGTTGGTAAATACGATAAAAATCCCTATATGTTGTTAACTAATCTGTGTAGTACTCTGTGTAGATTAAGTAGTTGTACAATATTGATGCTGAGTGTTTCAGATAATAGGTACCTTAATGTTAAAAAACTTAATTATGAACTTAAATTGTTTACAAAAAACTATAAAAATTGTAAGTTTATTGAAGTTAATAATTTAGATGTAAATTATAATAGGAAACTCTCAGACTTAGACTTAATTACCTATAAACTTAATATTGAGATTGATTTTATGGAGTATGAAAATAGCTTTATGAAACCGATTTTAAGAGAGCGAAACTCACTTCGTGATACTAGTATTAGCAACAATACATTTTTTCGTTCCTAACTCCCCAATGGATAAAACTTCATTAAATCATGAAAAATCAAAACAGGATTGCCAAAATAGTAAACTGAGAATCCTACACCAAAATATAGCTGGCATCTGCAACAAACTAGATTTATTAGAAGTAACTTTATCAGAATTTGTTGAAAAAAACGGGGAGGTTGATATACTATGTTTTAGTGAAACTTTTGTTAAGCAAGGTATGGAAGCTAATATTAAGCTAAACAATTTTTTATTGGCTGCGTTTTTTAGTCGAGACAAATGTAGAGGAGGTACCTGTATTTTGACTAGTAAATTAATTAACACCAAAACACTAAGTATTCCATCACATCTAGCAACTGAATTATATTTTGAATGTTGTGGTGTAGAGATTATTGGTCTGAGCTTGATAGTTATTAACATATATAGAATACCTGATCAGAGGAAAGCACAATTGGGTATATTTCTTCATAAACTTGACAATCTGTTAAATTACTTGACAGACCAATATAAAAGAAAGAAAATTATAATTTGTGGTGATTGGAATATTGACACATTGAAACATAACTCCGCTACAAAGGATCTCTTAAGCATACTTCATAATTATAATTTTGAAGCACACATAAAATCACCGACTCGAGCGAACTCTTGCATTGACCAAATCGCCAGTAACATCAAAAATGTTCATTCAGAAATTCATCACCTCGGCCTGTCAGATCATGAAACAGCACAAACGCTAACAATAAAAATAAATAAACAAAAAACAATATCTTGCTGGTCTGAATTAAAACGTGATTACTGTTCAGAAAACGTTAACAAATTTTGCGAATGTGTGTCTTCTCTTTCATTCTCGGAAACAATTAACTCGGATACTCTCACAGAATCTTTTAACTTTTTTTATGAATCTTTCACATTATTTTACGACCTGTGCTTTCCGGTGATTAAGGTTAAAGTTTATAATAAACCAGTCTTACAAAACTGGATAACAAAAGGCATTAAAAAATCTAGCAAAACGAAACGTCAGCTATATCTAAAATACAAAACTAATAAAAAGAACAAAAAACAAAATGAGAAAAACTACAAACGTTATAATCATGTGTTCAAACGTTGTGTAGAGAGAGCACAAAAACTCATAAACACAAGACGTATCCAAAAAGATAAGAATAAATGTAAAGCGACGTGGAATGCAATCTCCTCAACTATTTCTAATAAAAATCTATTTAAAAATGACATTGATGAAATAAATTTTAATAATGTGACATATAAAAATCCAGTAGACATTTGTAATATATTTAATCACTATTTTATTAATTTGACATCTAAACAGCCAGAAAATTGTAATAATATTAAGCGCAATCATAAAAATAACAATTTTAATACTATTTTCCTAAATCCTGTGGATGCAACGGAAGTGTACAAAATAATAATGTCCCTAAACAATAGCAAAACTAGTGGATATGATGACATTGCCACATTTATTTTGAAGGCTTGTGCTAGTTGGATATGTCATCCACTAGCTCATGTTATAAACTTATCTTTTCTAGAAGGTATATTTCCTGAGCAGTTAAAAATGTCAATTGTGAAACCACTTTTTAAAAAGGGAAATAAGTCAGACCCTAGTAACTATCGGCCTATCACTATAGTTCCCATAATATCAAAAATCTTGGAGAAGGCAATGCTTATTAGGTTAAATAACTTTTTATCAACACATGCGATATTATGCAAAGAGCAATTTGGATTCCGCAAGGGAAGTTCAACTGCTCTTGCAATATTTAACTTGATTAAACTTGTAACTGAAAGCATTAATAATGGTAATCCAGGTGTGTCTTTATTTTTAGATATGAGTAAGGCCTTTGACTTTGTAAACCATTCTAAACTCTTACAAAAATTAGACTACTATGGCATAAGGGGAAAAGCATATGAATGGATATCTAGCTATCTTAGAAACAGGAAACAGTGTACAGAGATATCGAAAGTTGTACAAAAATGTGACAAAATATATTCCAAAAAGAAATTTAAATCGTTGGCAATAATAAATAGGTGTGGTGTGCCTCAGGGCAGCATTCTCGGCCCTTTACTTTTCTTAATCTACATAAACGATCTTCCAGAAGCTATTTCGCAGAAATGTATCCTTTTTGCAGATGATACTACAGTCATCATAAATTGTCAGGATAAAAACGCATATAAATCAGTTGCTGAAAAGACCCTATCAGATATAGTAAGATGGATGGAAGACAATAACTTAAATATTAACATTAGTAAAACAAAACTTATTGAATTTAACTCTTATAGAACTAAACCTTTAGCTTTAGATATAATTTATAAAGACGAAGTAGTACAACAAGTAGACGAATTAAAATTTTTAGGACTTAATGTAGATAAACATTTAAATTGGAAAAGTCACATAGAGTATATTTGTCAGAAACTTGATAGGTTTGTGTTTGCATTAAAAAAATTAAGACAGAATGTTTCTGTAGAGGCTGCCCTTTCGGCTTACCATGGCTATGTGTCTTCAGTGCTCAGTTATGGATTAATAATGTGGGGTAATTCGACCGATGCCGACAGAATTTTCAAGCTTCAAAAACGTTGCATCCGGGTTATCAACAAGGCATGGTTCCTAGACAGCTGTAAACCTCTATTCCACAAACATAAAATTCTTCCATTACCTTGTATGTATATAAGAGACATCTGTATTTTTACAAAGAAATACTTTAATTACTTTATGCAACGCAGTGAGGTTCTACCAAGACAAAAAAGGGTTAAGTTTCGCAACCTATTATACCAACCACCTTGTCGTAAAGAAATTTATAAAAAAAATGTATATAATATGTGTGTAACGATTTATAACAACATGCCAAATGAATTAAAATTATTAGAGGGTAATTTATTTAAAACAAAGTTAACAGAGTGGCTCCAAATGAACTGCTTCTATAGCATTGAGGAGTATATGAATTATAAAAAACGTTATTAATAATTAATATTTCCCTAATTGTTTGATATTTGACCTTTGTATTATGTAATGATAATGTGTAATAATAATAATGTAAAATAATAGATAAGTACTAATTATATGGACATTAATATTTTGAATTTTTGCACGCTTGCTTGCAGGCAGAATACAGTGACTTTTAGGCTGTAAGATCTTCCTATTTAAAATGTATTTCTCGCAAATAAACGATTTGATTTGATTTGATTTGATTTGATTTGATAACTTTACTGACAAAAAAAAACAAAAAACTTACAGTGTCACTAACGGGGTATCTTCAGTGATTTTCAATTATTGTGAGCTCCCGATATTTCGACGCTGTTGAAAGCGCCATGATCGCGAGAGGACTCATCAGTCAGCCCTAAGTGACAGTGTAAGTTTAATTATAAACCGTGAAAGCTTAAAACAGTGTTTTACTGAGAAGTATATTGACTTTAAGAAAAACGAAGCTAACAAGCGATTTCTCAAAAATCCTTCTTTGCACGTGTTTTGATGCGGTTTGCCTGTAAATGCAAGATTTTTATAAAGTTGATAGTTATCAACTTTATAAAAAATTTGCATTTTGCTTGCAGTTAGGTACAAAACACGTGGCTAAAATACTCAAGTTGAATTTATGATTATTAAATAAGAACCTGCTTTCAAAGATTCAACGAAATTTTCTAAAGGTAATAAATAATAATAAGAAAGCATGTAATTTAAATATAAACAGGTTTTTAAGCGAGATGCAAGTGTTAATAATTTATGGCAAACAATTTATTATTTAGATTTCGTTTTTGAGAACTCGCGAATGCTGTTGCACCTGTATCATAAATAAGGGTCTACCTTTTCCAAAGCAATTTCTCTTGATACGAACGAAGTAAAAAATCTTAAGAGTGTACAGTCACGAGCTACTAATATTTAAACACTTAGCAAAATACAAAAGCAATTTTCTCGTGAAATAACGAGCGTAAAATCTGTTATAAGATAAGACCTCTTTGTAATGGTATGGCTTCCAAAATACTAAGTTCGTGAAAACTTTAATCAATACAATAGGAGAAAATAACAAAACAAAACACTAGGCGATTAACAACAGGCAGATGTGAGGCAACGCCGGGAGAGGTCGCCCAAGAAGGAATTACACTGACTTATTATTGGTGAGGTTCTTTAAGAAAGGTCTGGTGCCTTAGTACTCGCGGGCGTGAGTGTATGACCAGATGTATGATCGTGGACGAGGCAAAAGAAGTATGTATGGATCGTAGCAGGTGGAGTCCTGTAGTTTCTTCCTACCCCATGTAAAAAAGGCGTGAGTTTTTGAATGTATGTAGAAGCAAGTAACTTTTAATAGTTGCTTCGTGTACTGTTACATGTGGCAGTATGTCGACTTCTTGATTGAAAATTGCAGTTAGCAAAAGCGTAGAATGTAATTGTGGAAATCATTTTCTGTTTGAGTCAAATTGATCAGAATCAGGTGGATCAGGAGCATTGTGAAACGGGCAATGGCTAGATTCGCTAGGTATGCAGATAGCTTTCTGCATGCATAGCATCATCTGCCTAGCCTTTTGCCAACTATGTTAGTGTTGGGTTCCAGTCTAACCGGATGCAGTTGAATATCAGTATTTTACATGTAGCGACTGCTTGACTGACCTCCACAACCCAAGTTATATCCTGTGTAATACGATGCCCTTTGGTAAGACTGGTTGCCAGACTTTCGGGCCACTATACCTGTAACGTCTGTCAAAGATCTACAAATGACAGCCGGGACCAACGGCTTAACGTGCTTTCCGAGGCACGAAGCAAACGGGGTTGCGGTTGCTTCAAAAGATTATTCTGGAGAGGTCAACTAATTGCCATACAATACATTTATTTATTCAAGTATTCAATACATTTTTTAAGCAAGAAGATCCAAATTCAATATTGACAAGGGGATGATAATGCCATAAAATTATTGCAAACACAATAATTATTTTATTGAATTTTGCACATTAAAAACACAGAATTTACAAGGTGTTAAAATGTAAATTATAATTATTGAAGCATTATCAGCTGATAATTGCATTGCGAGAACGTAAATTACAAGCCAAAGTATATTTTATTGTTAAATGAATATTCATTACAACAAGGCTTGGTTGTAATGTGTTTGGGTATGCTATTTCTCCTTTTGATTCACTTAACGTATTTCATAAAGGTTTATCTTTATTATAATTGTTTTAAAGAAAACGACCAAAATATTAATTTTGTGAGACACCCCCGAATTAAAATGTCTGAAAGCAACCAGAAAGTATGTTTTCCATGTTACATGCCAATGACTAGGAAAACTTTACAAAAAGGCGTCTTCTTTTAATGTTGTGTACATTTTATATTTTAAAAAAATCCAAGGTAGGTAAGTACTTTTTGATAACGAAACTATCGAGTTTCCTGTACCTCTATGTTTCAGTATACATTTTAAAATTTCCCTAACACTATTTTAGAAACCGAAATGCTATTTAAAACTGGGGTAAAGCGAGTAACGTGAAAAATTCAGTCGTACTTCACTGGATTAGGTAAATGGTTCGAAAGGATGCATGAGCACATAGAAAACCTTCGCACTAGGGTTCTAGTGAACCTGATTTACGTGGAGTGTATGTGAACGAACAAATTCTGGGCGTGTTTAGGAACGTCTGCGGTGACTTGTGGCTTGTGAGTAAACAATACACGCACAAATGAAGACCAATAGCTCTATATTTTCAAGTATTCTTTGTGCGAGAAATTATAGAAAGAAATTCGCAGTGAGTCGTGGAATTTAACAGGTTCTGGAGCGAACATAATCAAATTAACAAAAAGAACGTTAGCGCTAATTAAATAAATTAGTCCTGCTTCGCGTCAACAACCTGAGGATCCTCCCTTTTTAACGGGAATGAAGAGCTCTACACTAGTCTTCAGTCTACACTCTGTTCCTGATACCGCTTAAGTTCACTTAGTTAAAAATCATAATCATCACCCTACATCCTGGTTTGCACAATACATTTGTAACATGTATTACCGAATTTAATAAAAAATAACTCCACAATTTTTCGCTACGTTAGTATTATTGTTGTGACATCAAAACGATCGGTTGACTTCAGGGTTCATAAAGCTTACAACATTGCTTCCTATTAAACTGTATATTAAAATACAAACTGTATTTTTCATTTTATGTTTTACATTCGAGCATTCAGTGTTATTCGCGTTTCTATTTCGTTTATGTTTGAAAACGTAGGTAAGGTAAGGTTGGTGGTTCTAAGGTTTTATGCAAAAATATAATATACTAGCTTATGCCAGCGGCTTCGCCCGCATGGAGTTCGATAATTGACTTACGGGGTCGTCCTACCGGGATGAAAAGTAGCCTATGTGCTATTCCAAACTATAATCTACCTCTGTGCCAAATTTCATCCAGATTCGTTCAGCCGTTCTGGCGTGATTGAGTAACAAACATCTATCCATCCAAACTTTTGCTTTTATAATATTAGTATAGATTGAAAAACAATTTGAGGAGTTTAAATGATTCATATCAATAGTGACATTACTTATAGAGAACCAGAAATATCGGTATTTGAGTGCCTTTACCAAAATAAATAATTATAATCTGGATCTATTTAAGGTTCGAGCGAATCGGTTTCTTCTAGGCAAGCGTGCTCCACCCTAGGCCACATTATTGCTTCATATCATCATATCAGAAAAAAAAACTTGTCAAATTAATACAATGTATCCATCGCAATCCATGGTGAATTTTACAAAAATGGGAATCAACACGAATCATTTTCCAACAATGATTTCATATCAATTTTGGATTTTTTTGGAGGTAAAATAAAAATGACAGATTCATTCTTCTTCTTTATCGTGTGGTTAGTGCCTAACGTGGTGACAGAGTTTTTATGCCGCCCAAGGGCCTCTGACTTGGCTTTTACATGCCCTCGAGAAATATCTCTCAGGTATGCTGGTTTCCTCACGATGTTTTCCTTCACCGAAGCAAGTGATAAGTATAAGTACAATAAGCACATAACTCCGAAAAATCAGAGGTGCGCCTCTTGGGTTCGAACTCGAGACCTATGACTTGACAGTCCAACGGTTGTGACCGTTGGACTGCCAAGTCATAGGTCTCGAGTGGTCAGCCACTAGACTATCACTGCTCACACAGATTCATTAATTTTCCGGGTTGATCACGGAAATACCAACTGTAATCATTTTTATAATTAATGATGCTTGTAAAATGTTAGGTATAAATTCTATCATAATGAACCAACTTGAATAATTAACAGTGTCACTTCATTTGTCGTTTTACTTTTTAGGGAAACTGATACCATAATAATACCATGGACGCTTTTTCCGGGCCCTGCATGGGCCTGATGTAGACCTATCAGCGTCCGTAGCCTGGCTACGTTCCGGCGACCTCTTCGGAGAAACCGAAGGTTTTGTCTGTGCAATTATGGATGAAGTTATGATGACGAATAACTACCGGAGATTTATTGCGAAGGACGGCACGGTTGACATTTATGTCGGGCATGCCACCGTCCGGGCGAATCAATTCGTCACATTATCTCCGGGTGTTCTCGTCTAGCTAACGGTGAGTACTTGCATAGACACAACCTTGTAGCCAGGATTATCCATCAGCAACTTGCTCTAAAATACAACCTTGTGGAATCGGAAGTGCTGTACTATATGTGCCCGACCCAGTTCTCGAAAATGGCAATATCACACTGTACTGGGATCAATCCATCATCACTGACAGGACTAATGTGGCCAAAAAACCTGATATAGTGGTGGTGGATCGATCAGAGCGGCGCGCAATGGTTGTTGACATAACGGTCCCGCATGACGGGAACCTCGTGAAAGCCGAGAAAGATAAGCAAATCAAGTATCTTGACTTGGCTCGCGAGGTTGTCGACATGTGGGAAGTGGACTCGGCGATCATTGTGCCGATAGTCGTTTCAGCCAATGGGCTAATTGCCAAGAGCCTCGACCAATATCTGAGGAGGCTCTCGTTAGGCAGCTGGATCAAGGCCTTGATTCAGAAAGCGGTACTCCTGGACACGGCTCGTATTGTTAGGAGGTTCCTCTCTCTGGAGCCCTGACCGCCGGTAACTTGAACTCTGTTCCCGATACCGGTGGGCTACTATTTTTTATATTTTTAAATGTTTTTTTATTATTATTTTAAATGCGAATATTTAAAATGTAAAAAATAAGAATTAAAAATAAATAAAGGACATTATACGTTACATAATATAACGCTTAATCCCCCAGAGTGTTAGGCAGAAGTGTGGATACACCTGGTATAACTTAGACTATAACTACACAATTATATATTGTATTGTGGGGTGGGCTTCAAAATTTTTGTTCATCATGAAATTCGCAATATAGACTAGATAATTATGATCTAACTAAAAACAGCACTGTATTTAATCTAAATAACAGATGCAACTCAAACTCCGCGCTAAAATTGAAAACAGTGGCAACAATCTAATAAAAAAAAAAAACGAAAAAAAATATTTGGAACCATAAACAAATCATCCATTCCCGATACGTTTTTGACTGAATGTACCATGTTTAAAATCTTTAATCATAATCTGCCTACACTGTTCCCAATATTCCAACTATGTCCCTGTCGGCTTCCAGTCTAACCGGATGCAGCTGTATACCAGTATTTTACATGGAGCGACTGCCTATCTGACCTCCACAACCCATTTAGTACTGGGTAATCCGATACCCCTTAGTAAGACTGGTTGTCAGACTTTTGGGCCACTGATTACCTGTAACGACTGTCAAATATCTACAAATGACAGCCGGCACCAGCTGCTTAACGTGCTTTCTGAGGCACGGAGGAAACTCGGTATGTAATGCGTGGTCACCCATCCACAGACCAACCTAGGCAAGCGCGGCTTAACCTGAAGAATGATCCGAGCGGCTGTTTTCATTTAGCCACGAGCTCCTCGTTCCAAATCTTTTATAATGACTAGAAAAAAACTTTTTTGCAAAAAAAAACCGACTTCCAAAGAAAACACTAAAAAAGTGGAAAATAACTTTACTTTCGGAAGTCGGTGACTATTGTTTGTTTCATTGACTTTTTTGCCACCGACTTCCGAAAGTAAAGTTATTTTCCACTTTTTTAGTGTTTTCTTTGGAAGTCGGTTTTTTTTTGCAAAAAAGTTTTTATTTTACCCTTTTTAGTTATCGCATCACACACAAATCCTTGTCAAGTATCAATTTCGCAATTTCTTTTACTTGGATGACATATTGTTTCCAGCTATTTTGATTTCAAAACCAAACTACTGAACCGATTTCGATGAAATTTCTATGGGACCAATCGGGAAGTAGATCCATTCAGATAAAAGAAGAATTTTTAAAATCGGTTCATAAATGACGAAGATATGAGGTAACAAACACAAAAATTTCCAGCTATTTTGATTTCAAAACCAAACTGCTGAACCGATTTTGATGAAATTTCTATGGGACCAATCGGGAAGTAGATCCATTCAGATAAAAGAAGAATTTTTCAAATCGGTTCATAAATGACGGAGATATGAGGTAACAAACACAAAAAAAAAAAAAAACAAAAAAAAAAAAAACATACAACCGAATTGAGAACCTCCTCCTTTTTTAGAAGTCGGTTAAAAAGTAAAACAATTTTCCTCTTCCACTCTGAAATATTCGTCAGATAAGCATCGCTAGAGCTTACCGTTTGCTCCACGTCTTCAGTCTTTTGTTTCCATTTACTTACTACAATATTGCCATGACATCCAGCGTAACGTAACCCCCCTGATTGCCACTATACGCTATGAATATGAAGCAAAAGTTATTTATTTCCTTCTTTAATGAGGTATCTACATTGGCTGGTCTTGTTACTCAAATTGTTACATGCCTCGATTGCGAATGTTTTCACCATTCATTTTTATGATGCGAAGTTTTATTGTTTTCTGACTGGAAAGATGTTTTAAGAGTTTCGTATTGTAGTTTTAGTATGATTCACTAAAATTTTGAAACAGAGAGATTTTCAGTTATTTTAGATATAATGATGATGGATTTTTTGAAATATTGGAATTCTGCTAAGGGGTCACACGGCTTCGTCATTGACGATTCGTCATAAAACACGATACGTCATGACGGGTGGACGTTCACATAGCATACAGAATTGTGTTTTATCACGATCCGGCAAAAAAAACGAATTGTTGTTCACATTAATTTCGTGTTTTTTCACGTACGTGATTTTTAAAATCGATACGTGATTTAATACATGTCCGTCATGTCTTTCGTGTGACGGCCATAAAAACTGTTGCCGCCGTCAAAAAAATTGACGGATCGTGAAAAAAGACGATACGTCAAAAAAAAACGAACCGTCGTCGTCGTGTTAACGGGCTGTAATATTGGCAAGTCTCTCAAAACAATAACAAAACTGTATTTTATGAATTTACTGTTTAAATATTTACGAATCGAAGAGTCTTGTTACGGTCAATTTCAATCTCGTTATAAATTCACAAAGAGTGTTGGTGTTATTTGTTATTGCAAATATTATAGAGCAGTGTCTACCTTGTGATCAGTACGGTATTAGGTGTTTATTCTACGTAATAGATTTTTAGAATATATTATGTCTGATAAATACTAGCAACACCACAACAAACTTTACACAGTTTTTTTTTTTGTGTTTTTATGTTTGTTCATAAGTTTTTTTTCCGTATTGTGATATTGCATCATCATCTGCATAGCCTTTTTACAATTTTACTGAGGTCGGCTTCTAGTTTTACCAGATGCAGCTGAATCTGGTAAAAAACAAGACCAGTAAAAAGCTTCAAAAAAAGCTTTAAAAGCTTCTGAATTTTACATGAAGCAACTGCCTATCTGACCTCCACAACACATTTTGTACAGGGTAATTTTCTATCAAACTTTCGGGCCACTGACTACCTGTAACGACTATTAAAGATCTACAAAAGACTGCCGGGACCAACGGCTTAACGTGATGTATTGTGATATTGTGTTTATTATAATATAACTTCTAGCGGCATATCGGTTTGTATGATGCGTTTTCAGTTACCTTACATGGTTATTTTTGGTATCCGTATATTATGATTATTATTTACAAAAACGGAAGTGAAAGATGAAAGGGATGTTAGGATCGTAGCAGATGCAGGTACTGTAGTTTCAAACTAACTGTGGAAAAAGCGTGTGTTTATATATGTAGGTCCTTTCTTTCTTTTTCGTGCCTAACCTAGGGACAGAGTTTTGATGCCACCCATGGGCCTCTGACTGAAATACCGCCGAGAAATATCTCTCAGCCAACTAGCATAGTTTCCTCACGATGTTTTCCTTCACCGAAGCAAGTGATAATTATACAACACGCATGAATCTGAATAATCAGGTCTTGGTTTTGAACTAGAGACCTATGACTTGGCAGCCCAACGGTCACAGTTTTTACTTACATTACTTTGTAGGTGGGTTATAATTGCTGTTTGAAACACCTCTTTCAAGACATGTCATTTTGCAGAAATGATAAAATTACAAACAAAACTGTTATCAACAAAACCTTGTGAACATACTAGTTCAATATAAAGTAGTAATTTAGAAACACACAGTATTTACCTAGGTATAAAGAATTATAAAAGCGGTGACATCGCATATTTATTATTACTTTGAGTCGTCTTTCGTACCATTTATTTATTTTGCCGCAGTTGTCAGAGTTTGCAAGACACTCATTCATATTGTAAGTTTTCAAACAGTGTATTCAATTTTAAAATTCATTAAACTATTGAAACTTGGACTCTTAGTATGGTTTAGGGATTTAGGCCGTGTGCAGTTTTGTCTATCGTTGACGCTGTATCATTTAAAGTCGTAGAATTCGACAGTTTTGACCATGGCATAGAGAATTTTTGTATATATAAAATAAACATTAGTGTATAAAAAGCATCTTTTGCACTTCAGGAATCAGCTGTTAATTAAAGATTGTAACATAACCTTAGTTTTACTAAACCTCTAATAACTCTGCTCTCAGATTGTCAAAACTTACAGAATTTGATGAATGAGGGACCAATAAGTCTGAATCTATTATAATTCACACCATTTTCATCTTGTTGCATTTGAGCCCAAGTTTATATGTAATCGTTTTCGTCTGCTTTTAATAGATATTCAACTTTTTTGTTAAATAATTAGGTTCAATTGTGATTGGTAAAATTTGTCAGTTTCGGGTAGCTTGATGGCGCTGGCGTCTGTACTTAAATTACCACTAATGACTGTTTTCTTCTCAGGAAAATTTCAAGTTCCGATCATTCAAAAATGGACGAAATTCCCGATGTTCCTGAAGAATTCATAGACCTTATATTTCCCTGCTTGGATTTGTTAAAGAAAGGCAATATACATCTTTATGCTGAAAAAACATCTCTTTGGAAGAAGTACTGTCGCCTTTCATTAAATATGATGTGCTCGGTTCTCTACCAGATTGGGTTGACAATGTATTTGGGTAAAGTGTTTGGAGGGGAGCTGAAAATGCATGAATTGGCTTATGTTGTAAGCGTCTATGCGATTAGCGTGCAATGTAAGTTTGTTATACATATTTATATTTTTTTTATCACATTTTTTTTTTTTCATCACATTTATTTTTATTTTTTTTTTCATCACATTTTTTTTTTTTTTTCATCACATTTATTTTTATTTTTTTTTTCATCACATTTTTTTTTTTTTTTTTCATCACATTTATTTTTATTTTTTTTTTCATCACATTTTTTTTTTTTTTTCATCACATTTTTTTTTTTTTTTTTTCATCACATTTATTTTTATTTTTTTTTTTCATCACATTTTTTTTTTTTTTTTTCATCACATTTATTTTTATTTTTTTTTTCATCACATTTTTTTTTTTTTTTTCATCACATTTATTTTTATTTTTTTTTTCATCACATTTTTTTTTTTTTTCATCACATTTTTTTTTTTTTTTTTTTCATCACATTTATTTTTATTTTTAATGACTTCCTCGTTGGTCTAGTGATCGCAAGCGCGACTGCTGAGCATGAGGTCCTGGATTCGATTCCCAGGTCGGGCAAAGTCTTATTGAGTTTTTTCCACCAGGAAGTTCTCAGTAGCAGCCACAGAGTCTGGATTCGTTCCCGGTTGATGGCAATAAGCTCGCCCCCTATTACACGGGACTTAAACATAACTAGCGAAATGTGGGTGTACTACTAGGTGGAGTACCCATTAGTACACCTAACTGTGCCTAACCCTTCGTTGATTACAGGCGTGATGTTATGTTATGTATTTTGATCACGTTAAATCCTATAACAAAAATCGAACATATTATGTTACATTCACCGACCTACACTGTGCCACATGCTGAATTACGGTCCACTATTAGAATAACATGTAATAAAATTGATTAATTAGTGTGACAGTTATAATTCTTTTTTTCTACTGCTTTATGGTTCTGAACGGTGTGGGTTAGACTTTTTCCTACTCGCCCTTATCAAAGCGATGGCGTGACAGTAGTCATATGACATCCATTTGTTGAAATGAGTGTCAAAAAAAAGCAAGCAGTGTCTGAGTGACTGTCTCTTGTTCGCGCAATGATCGCTTTTCTTAGAACGCAGCACGCATTTTCACTGATATTCTCCGTGAGTACTCGCCAAAGCCAGATACTCTTTGCAGCGTCACCGTTACTACAATATCCTTAGTCTCGTGCATTACAATTCAAACATCACGTCTTCTATAACCGTGTTACCACGTCAAAACTCTCGAATACACAGGAGTCTCCCAATTTCCCGTAACATTTTTCCTGCATATTTTCTCCGAATTCAAAGAACAAAAGACGTTGTCGCCAACGTTTTATATCAACACCTTGCATACGGAAACATGCTGTATACTTTTAACTGAACTCTGAATTTCTCAGCTATACTCAAAGCGATGGTAGTGATACTTCAGAAGAAGGAAATAAGGGCGATTATCCTGCAAATGGGCGGCATGTGGAGGATGGGGGATCTCACTGAAGTACAGATTAACAAGAAGAATACTCTACTAAAAAGACTAAAGTTTTGTTATGCAGGTGGGTAACTCGCATTTTAATATACGACTTTTGTAAACTAAAGTTTTGTAGTCATTCTGACCAAGGGAGCTCTTAGCGATGTTGCCGGTGTATACGCACCTAATTGAGATTTGTACTTAAAACTTCTTCTGGCAGGTGGTACTACTTCGAAATAATTAGGTTGGCAATGATTATGTTGAGTGGTATTCAAGAGCTATCTTCAGTAATTTAGTGAATTCCATTAAAAACGAGCAAAAAAATTGTCGCAATGTTAAACAAAAGTAAGAAATGAATTGCTCTAGTATTACAAAGTTGGTCATTTATTTTATCTTATTAATTTATTTTCCTGAAATATCTTGAATACTAATAATATTATGAAACGACAAAAACCTTAGTGGTTGCCGTGAGTAATTTGTTTGGAATTAATGTATTATTTTAAGGGTAAACACTCAAAAAATAATGTTTTCGTTTTTATAGATGTAGATTAAAGCTAACCTACAGCTACAAAAACAAAAACACTATTTTTCTTTCGTTTTGGCGCTTGCTTACTGTCACGTGGGCAATAATGGTAAACATTACTTCAAATAGTCTGTGGAAATTGTATTGAATTGTGTAGCTGACGCCATTAAGCAATCATTCTAAGAGACAACATATCTAAAACAAACACTATTTTAGGTCAGATAACCCGAAAAGCATTTATTTCAACCTTTGCAATTTTGAATGTCAAAAAACAAATAAAAAAGAGAAGCTAGAGTCCCAGTCACAAGGCATAATAACTTGTGAAAGTACTGTAGATGCCCATTCCAAAGCGTAGATCCTATGGAGAAGAATGGGAAGAAACTCCATGGACACTATTTTAAATCAAAATATTGTTTGCAAAAAACTGTAATTAATTATATTACTGTTAATGAGTTGGCAAATTAGTGACGTCTCAGGGTGCTATAACTGTAAGGACTCTGACCTCCACAACCCAGTTAGGGCTAGGTAATATGGTAGGTAACCTTTGGTAAGACTGGTCGTCAAATTTTCGGGCCACTGGATACCTGTAACGATTGTCAAAGACTTACCAATAACAGCCGGGATCAACGGCTTAACGTGCTGTCCTAGGCAAAGGGGAAACTGGGGTAACGGATAGACACCTATCCGGAGACCAACCGTGGCAAGCGCGGCTTTACCTTGTGTGGCTGTTATTATTTAGCCACGAGCTCTTTTTGATAAAACAAGATGATGGCGCTAATTTTGATTAAAACCACGGCTCCAAGCAAAACTATAGCTGCATCTTTGACACTGATAATCCCACCAATTCTGCACCTCTGACGTCACTCATCATTTCCGAATGTTCCATTATTCACTGGCAATACGAGGCGACAATGTACGGGTTATGATCATGTGACGTCATAACTCACCGCCTTTGTCTGAGTTATCGAGTACATAAAAGTAGTTCCTTCATTATTCTCTAGTAGAATAGTTCTTCTTGTCCTGATATTTGGTCGTTACGAGTTGTTAGAAGTCTAGAAGTCCGGTCAGTATAAGTTTCAGAATGTCAGTGATGTAATGTGTACTACATTACAGTGCTACGAGGATGTTTTGGTCTTGCTGAAAGAAAGAAAAGCATTTATTTGTCTCGCAGAGGACAAAACAAAACAATAATAAATGATGATGATGAAATGATCAATAGAAAGAAAAGAAAAAAAATGGTTAATGGTGGCGGTGATGGTGGTGGTGGTGAATGGTGGTGGTGAATGGTGATGATGATCGATGGTGATGATTTTGATGTTTTGTGAAATAATTATATTGACAAAATAAGATGGCGGCGTGCTATAGCGGAGTTGTGGAGGTCAGATTGGAGTCGGTTATTAAGAAATAGTATTCAGGCAGTTTTTACTATATTATCATTCTTAGATTAAAACCCAAATAAAATAATAAAAAAAAACTAGTTCTAGCACTATTTAAACCTACTTATGAGGATAAAATTAAATGGAAAATAACATTACAATTTTGTATTTTATGAGAAAAACGTGGAGGAGCTTTCTAGAAAACTAGTACTTCAAGAGACTTAAGGTGACGCCAAACTTTTAATAGGGTAACGGACTATTTTATCTTTCAACCAGTGTAAAAAAAAAACTTACCTGAGCAAAGTTTTTGCTGGCCAAAATTATTTTAATTTTTTTTTTTTTTTTCGTTCTTGCCTGCATAGGCGATGACGAAATTAAACTGTGTGCTTATCTTCAGACGTTTTATCAGCAACTTTGAAATATTATTTGTTTTTGAGAAATGAATTAATAATTAATTGAATTTAAACCGCGAGATTAGAATATAATAAACACAATGTGGGTCTAGTCGGTGAATAATCCTTCTTCAACATAGAATTGAGAACTTGACACTCTGTTAAAGTTCCCCACACAAGTGACACTCGGTTCCTCATACCTCTATACCGACAAACCTAAAAGTCAAGTCTTCAGCCACAAGGAATCCCATTACACACTTTAGTTGTAAAATAACTTACCCTATATATTCTTTGTATCGTATTATTCCCTTTCTTTTAGATCACATTCCCAAAGAAGGCTCAAAAGCTAAGAGGAAGCGTATTTATAATATCGTTTGTAATAAAAACGTCATGTAAACTCGCTGTAGACGATTTTCCTGCAATATGGAAATTGCGTACATTCTTTATTTTTCTTCTTTTATAAAACTTTACGAGCTCCGTGGTCCGTGTTTATGAGCTTTCTTTTTGAATTTAGGATTTATTACTGGTACAAAATATTAACGAGTGACTGATTTGTAAAAAAGGAAATAATTATTTCATGAGTCCTTATTCTATACAGGGTGATTGGTAATTGGGTGCAGTCCTTGAAATGGGTGATACTAGAGCTAATTTACAACAAATTTGACTAGTGACAAACTTTTGCCAAGGTTTTAGCACCCATGGTGGGTCAAGAATCATTAACTAAAGACAAAGACATTCAAATATTATCGAGCGATAGACGGGACGGACGGGATTGTAGATTACAATTCTTCTTACAACTTGGTAACAAATCGTTCTGCCTAGTGTCATACGGCCGCTTGTCAGGTAGCATTCGTGTGTCAAAATCGAAAATGTGCGGGATAATTTTGTATGAAAATATTCCCAATGTCCGCTCTATAAGACTTTTAAATCTCTTTGACTAAATCGAACTCTTATACGCTGCAAAGCAACGAAAATAATTACACAAACACTATTGCCTCCTTTCCTTTCATAATAATAAAATCAAGCTTACACTCAAGACTATTTTATAAATTGCAATCCACCCACACTAAATCGTCTTCAAGAATAATTACATCACAAACAACCTCTGGGACTAGTCTACAAGAATTTCGAACTTTATATTAGCAACTGCAACTTTATTGCATGTAACGCCATTTGATTATCTTCTTTTCTTTGCAGTTTTCTACTGGATTAATATGATTGGATCCTGGCAATACATCCTGGCTCCTTTATTGGAAACAGTTTTCCGCAAATTTATTTTACAACAGGAATGTGGGCTGTTGCTACCATTTTCTTGTAGCTTTCCGTTTGATCCAACTGGGAACTGGCCGAGATATATCGCTGTATATATTTTTGAGACTTACAGCAGTAAGTGGGGCTTTATTGCTCTTGGAGAACTATTGTCCTTTAGGGACGCTGCTTGATTTATCATTGCCATTCTTTGCTTTTTGTAACTAGGCCAGATTATAGACGTGCGCACCAGCGCTTCGGTGTTTACGTGCAGTAAACCTCACTGGTGTGATATCTTTTTTGTTTTCCCAAAAGGACTGTTTTCAAAAAAAGAATAGTTTTAAGACGAATTCATATTGATTTATTTATTTACTAGCAATATGATGACCGTAATGTGTGTTAGTGGTCTCAGACTATTTAGTCCCGGTGTTTTTGACGAGATCATGAACACCATAAGCAATTCTGTTCAATGATAAACAATATTTTAAATATGTCTGAAATATGGCCGAATCTAAATAAGTAAAGTTTATCTATGCATGGTTATGTACCACTGGCATGAGGGAGTATCTCTTTCTAGCAATTCATTCAAACCTGAACACACTCACACTCTCACACGTAAATACACACTCACATACCCACAGACACACGCACACATACATAAACAAACACTCGCACTTAAGTAGAATGGTTTTCTTTCATTTCGTTTTTTTTATTTGTTTTTTTTTAGTTTTCGTTTGTTTGCTTTTTTTGTGTCATAAAACAAATGTATCATTGCATTAGGGGAGGACACAGGATCCTGCAACACAGTTTCAACCATCGCAGGAGTCAAAGAATCCAACATACCGTGTAAATGTTTTTATGTCAATAAATATTGATTGTTGTTGTTGATAGCTCACGAACAAACACAAAGTAGAGCGCTCTTCTGCTTAAAAGATGAATACAGATCTTCACAATTGAAAATAAGTTACCACCTAAGAATGCCTACATGTGGAATGCAATAAAAGTATTGAGCTCGTATTGAAATTATAAAATTCCCATCAACTTTAAAAACTTGCTCGAAGATTCGTTCTTCTAGCTGTTTCTTAGTCATATTTAACAGCATTTTGAGTAATAATAACATTTAATTGTATTTCAAAGCACTAAATTAATTCAGGACAAACACCCATATTGTTATCTTCTTGAGTAATTATTCAGTAGAACTGAAGCAGTTTCGACTTATTTGCATTATTTGCTTTTAATCCTTTGAATGTTTGATGGGTACTTGCGCAGGTATGTATTTGAATTTCACTGTTCCTATCTGCGAATCAACAAAGCAAAAGGAGTAAATGGAAGTGTGACGGTTATAGGAGAAAATTTAAGAAAAAACGTGTTGTATCAACCCCGTAGTAAAAGGTGCAGTCAAACCATGCGGAGCAGACCACGGATTGGTTGCGAACACGGATTTTGACTGATTTGTGTATTTCAAAACAATAATGTCATAATCCGCAGTCCTTCACATGGAGCAAAGACAGGATAATCGGCAACTTGTGTTAAGCCATCTACATCAATTATTGACAATAATAGAGGAAGACTGTCACCCTCAAAATATTTTACCATTAGAATCTCTCTACAAGGTGGAAGAGGCAACGACACTAAAATGCTTACCAAGTATTCAGTACATCCTTCTGAACCCCCACATAGAAATTTTCCGTCAGAAAGTTACTGTGCTATCGATGTCGATATTGGACATGATACACAACACCGGATTGTATGTTGTTAATTTTTGTTTCCAATAAATGAATAACAATGTTTTCCAGGTATTTTCCTTCTAAACAAATTGATTACATATCGTATTAGAGCAAATACGTTATTTCAAACTTTACCATATCAAACGTTTATTGCCTCAAATTCCTTAAATTTTGCCAAACAATTTAACCGAAACAGTATTCTAAATTTACCTGGCAAAAATGTCCATGCCATGCAGAAATTTATAAAATCTTATTAAAATTTCGAACACACAGTCTTAATTTGGTCCCGACTCCGGAGCCCTTTTGAACTATTTTGAGAGAGGTGAAATTTCAAAAATTCCTTTCTTCCTCCATTCTCGTGTAATGAGTGAAGTGTGCCTTAAATTTTCAGGAGTCAACGGTTCCCGGAAAGCTTGATTAATCGCAAAGGACCTTTTGTGAAATTCTCACTAGTATTTGACTTTGCTTCAAATATGTGGACGTATGTGACCCAAGTTTAATGTCAGCGGAAATGTTCTGGCGTCCTTTTTTGGGATTAAAGATTTGGTTCAGCGGTTATGTTTTTATGGCTGACAAAGAGGCATTAACGGTCTTGAAGACTGAATCAATTGTATTCCAGAATCCTTTATGAGCAACAATGATTATTGAATGCGGACCTGTGGCCCTACCATGACGTCTTAATACAGTGTTTTAATTCTATTCCAGGCGGGAAAGAGACAGAGCTATAGCTCTAGACATCCTAGACATCCTGTATACAGGATGTCTAGCGCCATCTCTTTCCCACACTGGGATAGAACTAAAACATTCCTGCATTAAGATGTCATGGTAGGGCCACAGATCAACTATTATGACTAGAGATCGGATATTCGGGCGCATATTTACCTAAAGTACGTTTTTTCCCCGCAAAGGCTGGAAAAGTATGGAAGCAGATTCTTAAAATGCCAATTTTTATCCCGGGATCGCGGAATATCATATTTTTTTGTGTTTATTAAAAGTAGAACTCACAAGTACCTATAACGAATATTTATAATCTATATAAAACCAGGCCAGAAATTTGTTGAACAGAACAAGTTAAAATTACTACAAATATTTGAACTCAAATGTTGCTGCTGAAATATTGATTAGGACAAAATGGTAAATATGACAGGGCATAATTCGTTTGATAATTCAAACGAATTATGCCCTGTCAGACACTAAAATGAAAAAAAAAAATACTATTCATTGAAATAAACTGGGACTTTTCACGTAATGACGCGCACTCCATCCTAGTCAACCTCAAACTTTAGGTAAATATGCGCCCGAATATCCGATCTCTAATTATGACTCCCAAATATACTTCAAAATCTTTATAATTCACTTATTATTGTGAACCCTCCAAATTTGCAAGATATTTTTGCAACACGCCACCAGAATGGCAAACATTTTTCGGTCCTTTGGTCGTATCAAAAACCTTTGTCATACTCTCTCTATTTGCTCATGAAATACAATTAATAAAATGCATCATGTCCGTTGGCAAAAAAGCTTTTAGTTTGGATAGCGTACACTAAAATGATTAGGTCTTTCAACGGAGTTCTTTCGCTAGCTTTGTGATCGGAAATGTGATTGGACAGTGATTTTGAGTTCAAAGTTTTTTTAAAATTGACAAAGTAACGGAATTTTGTACGTTCATCGTCGAAATTCATACTGTCAATAAGTTTAGCTCTGACCTAACTGAAAAGGTATTGGGGCGAATGTCGCCCGCACCATTTTGTTAACTAACTTGTATCTTGGTTTTTCTAAAACCGTTCTGTTACAATTTTGGTGTACAATAAAGTATATTCTATTCTATTCTATGAAGGTTTACAAACTGATCGACAAACTAATTATTAAAACAGTGGATACACACAATTGCATCCAACATCCAACACGGGATACGAGTGAGAGTCAGTGTGACCAGAGCTTTTTGTTGGTACTTTCTTGATTGATCTATTTTTAAAGTAATTTAATCTTTACTACCAAATAAGCTTCATAAAGCTTACAATGGAATATCGCAACTTCGATATAAAGGTTTTAAGTCAAAGAGACCAAAGCTCATGTCGTCATCTATGATTCTGTACTAACATTGAAGTTGTATTATTTTCTGCTTTGACTGTAATATGTGACTAACTAGACACATTAGTACTTTGAGCAGTCAGTCTCGTTATCAACTTTGTTGATTACTGTGTGAGCCATTCTCGGAACAGAATTGTACATAAATTACTGCTAGAGTTGACTCTAGGTAGGTAAACTTTCTATTTATTTGTTTTCTTTTTTTGTTAGCCTGAACTGTCCCACTCATGGACAAAGGTCTCTCTCCATTCGTTCCAACTTTCTATAAAAGGAAAATATATGTTTGCACGTAGCTTCTAACACGCATAGCCTGAAAGATGTTTGTTACCGTCCGTACTTCCATAAAATAAAATTATTCTATCACAAAAATAACCACTAATACATAGAATAAAAAATTCAAATTAAAATTAAAAATTATATTCGTAAATTATTGTAAATATAACATTTTTTGTTTTAATTAATTAAAACTAAGAATGAAAAATTCGGAATCACAATTCATTAATTAACTAACTTAAGTTTACTTTTAACGTTTTAAAATAATATCATAATGTGAAAATAAATTATATTCATGTTTTTTTTTTTTAATTTATGGAAGTCGCCTAAGCTGGCGTAGGCCTACCCCAGTGTTGCTTCTGTTTCAAGTGTACAGTAAAATCTGTCGCACTCCTTTGATTTCTTCGCTTTTCCTTCTATGTAGTTTCGTTTGTTTGTGTAGCGTAATCTAATTCTTCCGTACTTCCATACTATTCTAATATTATAAAATGTGAAAGTGAGTTTGTTTCTTTGTCGCGCCCGGACATTTAAAGGGCGTGTCTTTAAATGTCCATGACATCCATGATATACTTTAAAAAACTCATACAGATAGTACATGAGGTAGGTTAGGACATATTATCCTTCACAAAATCGCCCGTGGGATAATTTGTAACCTCTACGTAGGCGAAGCCACGGGCAACAGGTAGTTTTAATATAATTTTATGATTTAACTAAGGCGGTTTTCACACGACACCGCTCATTCGCGTGGTTGACCGGTGATGCGGATCGCACATTGCATTAGTATGAAATCAGTTGATGCCTAACTCACGTACACCGCAAGACCGCGCGGCCGAGCTTTGTCGTGTGAGTTCGGCTAAAAATCACTATTTTAAAGTTGTATTGTGTAGAAACTCTGTCTGGCTTTCTTACCAGGAATATTGAATCTTAAAACTATTTTATTTTGCAGTGTTCCGCATTGTCTATTTCTACTTAGGAACAGAGTTCCTCATGATTATATTATGCTCTCACTTAGCAACGGAATTCACTTTACTCCAAGAAGATTTACTGAATATAAAACCAGGAAATCTCGCGGGTCTCAGAATTATTATTGAAAATCATCAGAAACTAATAAGGTTACACTATTGATTATTTCATTTTTTTGCAATTTCGAGGGGTATCAAACGATTTTTACATACTTATCATACTTATTTACATAATCTTTATTCATTCATTTACTCAGCTAACAAACAGCTTTGGTTTTGAGAATTCAGTTTCAAAACGTCAAGTTAGAATGGAAGATTAAAGATTGTTAATGGACGATCTCATCAGAAACTCGTCTTGTCATTTTAACATTTTCATTTTTCAGTTTAGCTGAACAATTAGACGATGTGTTTGACAAAGTGATATTTGTCAATTTGACTTTTGCTAGCATTTCGATATGCTTCTTCGGTTTAAGCGCTAAGGTAAGTTTGCTTTTGCTTAATATAAAGGGTGTAAAAATACCCTTAACGAAGTTAAGAGGCACTTGTTCTACCCGTCACCTCGCCTTATAGTTACGAAGACATTGAAGAGCAATGTTCCAACTTTTCCACACTTTTTTTTACGAACAATTTTAAAATGAAATTTATTCCGAAATATTTTCACGATCCCGATACTTTCATGATAAGTAATCAAAACGATGTTTTGTGTGCGTTTTATACATTTTCATTTTCAAATATCTTTTTTTTTGACCATAAAAAATAATAACAAAATGCACTTACCCTATGCTACATTAACACACTAAAAATGTTGACATTTCATTAGGCTAGCAATTCGCCTTTTAGAGCGTATATACCTAATACATAGTTTAAACTGGTAATAACATAAACTTAACACACAATATTTATGGGTATATAATGACAAAAATGAAAATTATTTAGTTAATTATAATTTACTGCTTGCATGTAGTCAAGTCGAAAATATTTGAATCGTTAGCTGATCGCGCAGTCTACGTATGTAAAGACAAGCAAACGCGTGATCAGCCAACGATCAGCGGACGGAGCCTCACAATTACCAATAATATCAACAGATAAAACGCTTACCGCCAAATCGAGTAGCTCATGAATTTTCAAAAGTACTCCATCGGAGTTCCAGGATAGCAGGCGGAGTGTGCGTTTCATTGAGCACTACCGTAAACCATGTACTTCCGTAAAACACTAGTTTTACAGCAATAATTTTTCACAGTGTAACTTGCTCTGAATGCGTATTTGAGGGGTTTGTGAACCGTTTACACCCAGTATATAAGATTGTATCATATTTTTCTGCTAATAGACCACAAACTTGTTTTAGGTTTCTCATGGTCCACTCCATATGGCCAACAATTTTGCTGCTGTTGTCACTTTAATATTACCGTTGTTCAATTTATGTTATTACGGAGAATGTTTGAGGGAAGCTGTGAGTATAAAATATTTTCAATCTCCATCATTATTTGTAGACTTGTTCCACTCACTGCTGAGAATAAGCAGGTCTTACCTCAGGTACAATGCTTTTCTGTTTCATGCATGTCTGTAACAGGTCTTCCCCGCAATCTGCCCTTGGTCTGCCAAGAGTCCTACTTATTTCTATCATTCTGAACTACAATGTTGAATTCGCAAAATGTTGAATTCTATTTTAGGGCCACTACTACCATACACTATCTTCATCATTCTCCTGCCCTCAAAGACTATATAACCACTTGACTGCGCATACAGTGCCCCGATGCTCGAAAACTATTAGTGTTTTGTCGCCTTTATATAGGCTACGGTACTAGTAACCATTTTAGTTGTGACCAAGTATTAGACCTGTGTGCACGCTAAATTATTCAAATTTTTTAAACTTTTTATGCAATTATAACGCATCAAAATGCCTTCATGCGCGGTGAAGTGGTGTGGGAAACATTCCAAAACATATAGTTACAAAAAGGATGGCATGACTTTTCACCGGTAAGTAAACAGTAAGAAATTTATTTTTGATTTAATCAGATCATGAGCGACCGTAGAGGTCTCGTTAAAATGGTGGTTGGGTGAAAGAGCACACGTTTTGATTTCCGCGTTGATGTCTTTTGGAAATGTCCCGTTCTTTCATTAGACAATTCTAATTCTTTTATCCCTTTCTTTCCCTTTGTGTGTTTATAGTAGAAACCCGTGCTGTTGCCTTTACTATCCGAAATTGATATCGACAATAATAAAATTTAAATTAATAAAAATGTTATCCAATTCAAATACTGCAATAAAATACCTATCTACTCTTAACCGACTTAAAAAAAAGGTGCAATTTATACGTTCAGGACCCTAAAACTTGAATTCGAAAAACATTTACCAAATTAATTCATTTTAAAAATCAATAATAACAGGATACATGTTTTTTGTAATCGATTGTTTTTGATTAAATATCATTATTTTTATACGATTTTAATTGAGTATTTTTTATAATGTTAGAATCCATTTTATCGATATCGACTGTTTTCCCCTAATCGAATAGATCAGCCCTAACGATATGCATACCTATGCAAGTTGACCTTGAAGTGACCAATTGCAGGCGCGCGTTCTTCCTCGTCCCTCGGCCCGCCGTAGTGAGTCGTGTACTTAGAAGAAATCGGCCTATAAGCTCTCTAGTGGTTATATACTCTTTGCCTGCCCTTATCCCAATTTATTTAGAGTCAGTGCAGCATGTCTTCTTCTTCCATACTTCTGTACTAATCGTTATCTCATCAGACACCTCCTTTCTTGCCATATCATCCTTCACACAGTACATCCGAATTTTCAACAACCAATAATTTAATTTGATCAATTGGTAGAAACATCCTTTTCCAGTAAATCACACTTTATTTCAGTGGGCACTGTAATTTTATCAACTTTGACTGCCTCAGGCTTGAATTTGAATAATAATTCTTGTTTTATATTTCAGAGTACAGGTATCGCAGATTCAGTATACAACAACCTGTGGTATCAACAAGGCATTTGTTATCAGAAGATTCTATGGTTTATCATGAGAAGGTAGCTAATGAATCCAGACGGAATCGCTGATATTTAAACACAATAATTTCATGGTATGAATTGTTTCAGATCTCAAAAGCCGTGTTGCTTGACATCAATAAAATATATTCCTATTACACGTAATACATTCACAACGGTAAGTATACAAGGTGGAAGGGCCACTAATTCAGTACATAATTTTGAACGCAACATAGAAATTTATCACCGTTTATAAAAAAAAAAAAAATCGGTTGTCTGTAAAGTCGGTTTACTGACGATAGTTGAGGTAACGCCGCATGAGTCATGTTTTTTCGTGCGTGCAGCCGGCTCCATCGAATTATAAGACGTTGTCACGTCAAAAACCAGCTGTTTCCTACAAAATACCTACATGGTCAAAAGGCTTCGAAATGCTGTTTTTTAACCGATTTCAAAAAAAGGAGGAGGTTCTCAATTCGGTTGTATGTTTATTTTTTTGTGTGTTGTTACCTCATTTCTTTGTCATTTATGAACCGATTTGAAAAATTCTTCTTTTATCTGAATGGATCTGCTTCCCGATTGGTCCCATAGAAATTTCATCAAAATCGGTTCAGCAGTTTGGTTTTTAAATCAAAATAGCTGGAAAAAATATGTCATCCAAGTAATAGAAATTGCGAAATTGATACTTGACAAGGATTTGTGATGCGATAACTAAAAAGGGTAAAATAAAAACGTTTTTGTAAAAAAATAACCGTCTTCCAAAAAAACACTAAAAAAAGTGGTTTTTAGTGTTTTTTTAGAAGTCGGTTATTTTTTTTTAAATTGCCGATGAAAATTCTTATGTGGAGGGTTAAGAATGATGTAGGTACTGAATACGTGGTAACTATTTTTGCGTTAAAGTTAAATTATTTTATTCTGGCTCTAATTTTCATTTTCTGACTTTTAGAATAATTATCAATTTCATCCCCATAACTTAGATACCCGCCATGTAGGTAAAGTCCGAACTCTTTAAAGCAAAGTAATTTTTGGTAATGACTTACCAAAACCATAACCCCAAGGCTTTTAAAGTAATATGCGTGAAGATACACAGGAAAGTAAACGTTCTGTTCTCAAGCAAACACGACATTCTGATTCCATTTCCTATGAGTACGTGTCCTATTCAAATAATATTGAAAATCTAATATCTTGCGCGAAGAGAGTTTAGTTTGCGAATAGTTTGTCCTACGTGATACTGTGGGTTCTTGGTACATGTCGGACTATTGGCGTGTATGATATACTATTTATTTTTAACTCGGCTTTATGCGGTTGAGAAATGGTGCTCAGTATTTCTGGAATTTTGTCATTTTCGACAAAATCCATCTTCCTGGCATTTTTCCAATCGAGACTTATTTTCAATATTCCATTCCAGGTACTTAGCACAACTTGGTCTTACTTCTCCTTAGCTTCGAGTGTGTGCGAAGGTGAAAATTGAAGAGTTTTAATTATTTAATTTATTAGTTCATAATTTTTTGTGAGAGCTTGCACAAAGTAGGATTTAGATGTTCATAGACTCAGAGTTAATAAACTTTTTGACAATAAGAAGTTTGTTTTGCCTAGTTTTTTCTTACGTCCTTTTCCACATTTTTCCTTGGTTATTATTACAAGTTTTTGTGTGTAATTGCGTGGACACTCGAGAACCACTTAAAGTGCTCCAGAGATCTTTAGGCGATGAATAAATTCGTCGGGGCTGCTGTTGGTGAACATTAATTTATTTAAACTTGTATACAAATTATATGGTAATATAACATAATAATAACCAAATAAAAAACCATTTTGTGTTTATTTGTTTGTTTGTATAAATCATAGTTACAAAGGCATAACATAGACCAAGTCTTACAACATATAGGTACATTTCGCATAATAATTATTAGAGGATGAAGTATTCTTCTATAGGCACTTACAGAAGAATACTTCACACTGCGCACCACAATTGCCCATCCCTTTTCAAAGACACACTTATTCCGTTAACACTACTGCCACATAATCTAATTACAACCACACAGCACTCACTATTTGCTCTCCTCATTCCTTTTAATTAGAACCTTTTTATTGCCGGCGCAGCGTGAGGCCAATAAATTCAATTATTCAACGCGAAGCAGCCGCCCGTTTTTTCCCATCGTTTTTTTCCTCTACAATTGGATTTCAGTTCATTGGCTTCGTAATAATTGTGCAAATTATCTGGTGTGTCGTAATTGGAAAAAAAATGAGAGATTTTGTTGAAGGTCGCCTGTTTGAGGTATTATAGTACTTAATTGGTTTTTGGGATTTGATTTTCGTTTTAATTGTGACTAGCTGTCCGCCATGCGTTGCAATGCAGTTTTCCCTACCTACCTACCTACCAACCAACTACCTACCTACCGACTACCTACCTACCTGCTACCTACCTACCTACCTACCTACTACCTATTTTCTCACCTTTTAAACCTGCATTGGACAGCTATAAATATTTAAAAATCAAAATTAGACAAATTGGTTCAGCCGTTCTCGAGTTTTTGTGAGACTAACAAACGTCAATTTATTTTTATATAAAAATAGATATCTATAGATTAGTTTTTGTTTTTGTCCTTTGGAGGTTTACAAAAACGGGGTTAAAGGCACAAAAACGCGTGTATTGTTCACTGTTATACTTTTACAAGTTTAATTTGACAAGTCTAATTTTTTTTTTGTTTCACTGAACTGTCTCATTTCTGGGCAAGGTCTCCCCCCACTCCTTCCACTTCTCTTGATGTTGCGCCTCTTCTGGCCAACTAACGAGAAAGCCATCAAAAACGTCCCACCGTCTTCTATTCTAAGTTTTAATTAGACTCTACTAAATGCATGAAAGAAAGAAATGATCGATGGTATAAGGCATCACTACTAAACTTGTCGTTCTTATTGACGGAATCTTGGGTGCAGAAGTTCGGACAAAGAAGAAAACTTGACTGAAACTATTCTAAGAATTAACTGCAAACCGTTTTCACGGTTTATCCATGGCAACGGAATTAAATGTTACTAACCAAGGTTTACTAGTGCAGACACTTAATTTTAGCCTGTTTGTCCTTACATAATATATTATTTAAGAGCGTGTACACCGTACGGCATTTCATACAAATTTTCAAGTTCTTATGTTTCGATATGACTGAACCGATTTTCATGAAACTTCATACCCATAAGCAAGACACATAGGTCTAAAAATGTTAGTAGAAAACATTTTCGCAAAATTGTGTTACAGTTAAATTAGACCGATTTTAAATTTTCCATGGAAACAGAAATTTCCAATTATCTTTTCTTAAATAACACATTTTGAAAATATTTTTTACTAACTTTATAGTCCTATGTATCCTGCTTATGTATGTGAAGTTTCATTAGAATCGGTTCAGTCGTTTCTAAAAATAAGGGCTTGATAATTTGAATTAAATGCCGTACGGCGTACACGCTCTTAACTACTACATATTACTACTTTCTGAGTATGTAAGTACCTTGTGGTGAAGCGGTAGGGTCTTATATTCCCGAAACAAGAAACGTACGATAAGATATTCCTTAGGTTTCAATGCTTAACCCTTCAGTGTGGTAGGTAAAATAAGCAAAAGCGTCAAACACTTTCTGGAGCACTTTTATTTATATTACAAAGCCTTGAAAAAACGTCTCTGCTTTCACTTCAAACGAAGCGCGTCTCATGTTGGTTACGCTCTAGTTATTTAAAGGGGGAACGTATATGAATAGTCACTTAAAGCATAATTATGGCAGTATAGGAAGTAGGTATACATGGCATATCAGAAAGCGAACATAACATGACATCACGCCTTTAATCCCCGAAGGAATAGGCAGAGGTGTACCTAATAGCTCAACCGCATTTCACCGGTTAGATTCAAGTCCCATGTAATAGGGGGCCAGCTTATTGCCATCAACCGGGCACAAATGCAGACTCCCAAAAAAACCCAGCGACACTTTGCCCGACCCGGGAATTGAACCCAGAACCTCATGCTCAGCAGTAGCGTTCGCTACCAGTAGACCAACGAGGCACAAAGGGAAGTGCTACTTTAAAGTCCTTTGAGCCTGCACCTTCCATAGAATCACAGAAGACAAGGCACTGAGAACGCTATCGATGTACCACTCATTGATCTATTGATGTTGTGTTAACAGGGGGTTACCATGGTACCTTAATGCAAAAATGTTTTATAGATGGAGCTAAACAACTGTCTAGCGCTATCTCTCTCTCTCACTATCTCTCTAAAACATTCCTGCACTAAGGCGTCATGGTAGGGTACCAGGTCCACAAAGATAAGACAATGTTTGACACTCACATAATGTACCATCTCTACAAGAATGATGTATCCAAGATTTTTTGTAAAAACATTATGATTTAAAAGAGTGTCCATGGAGTTTCTTGCCCATTCTTCTCCATAGAGATCTACGTTTTGGAATGGGCAACTACAGTACTTTCACAGTTATTATGTCTTGTGACTGGGACTGTAGCTTCATTTTTTATTGCTGTCTTTGTTTCGACAATTCAAAAGTGCCTGTAATTGGCCTACTTGAAATAAATGCTTTGATTTTGATTTTGATTTTGAAAAATGAATGAACACGAATCGTACAGTTTGGTTATAATATTGGAGCAAATAAACTAATACAAATGAAAACAGACCAAAGATAATGTTTTCACCTCAATATTGGTCCCTTACAAATTTCGTTATTTCAACAAAGCTATGTTTGTAATATGACTGATCTCAGATAAATAGCGTAATCAATTAATCATTATCTGCTTAGTAATTTTCTTCGGATGCAGCTGAATACCAGTATTTTATATGAAGCGACTGTTTCTAACCTCTACAACCCAGTTAGTACTAGGTAATACGATAGCCCTTGGTAAGACTGGTTGTCAGACTTTCGGGCCACTGACCTGTAAAGACTATCTTAGATGTACAAATTACAGCCGAGACCAACGACGTATCGTGCTTTCCGAGGCACGGAGGAAACTCGGTACTCGGTCCACAATTCGACCTTGGCAAGCGCGGCTTAACCTTGGAGATTGATCCGTGCGGCTATTATTATGTAGCGACGAGCTCATTAAATATGTGTTATGTTGATGATAATTTGTGTTAATAGAGCCAACACCTCATGCTCATCAATTGGACGCCGTAGACTGGCTGAAGTACCTCATTTAATTTTAATATCTTCCATCTACGTTAAGAAAACTCTCTCGATTTCCGGGAACTGCTGAAAGACTTCACAGGAAAACACTCAACAAATTACCGATTCCTAAGTATCCGAAGATTTCCTTCTATCAACATTTCAGTACAACTTTTCATATTATCTTCCTATTGACTTTAGCAGAAATTTTCTCCTTTAAGTTTTCTCATTAAAATATTATAAGTTTAATGGGAAATAATAGATTGATGTTTTCAACATGTTTTATTATTGATTTAAATTAATGATGAATTTCTCAGTAGCAGCCACGGAGTCGGGATTCGCGCCCGGTTGATGGCAATAGGCTCGCCCCCTATTACATGAGACTTAAACATAACTGCCGAATTGTGCGTGTACTGTTAGGTACACCTCTGCCTAGCCCTTCGGGGATTACAGGCGTGATTAACCGGTAATTAACCGGTTCTTTGCTCAACAATGACAGAAAGAATAAATAGATTAGTCACCTTTGTCACAATAGTTACATCCAGAAGGTATGTGATTCACTCCAAGATCAATAGTGTACGTGACTAAAAGGACCACAATCCACAAGCATACAGAATAAGCAATTCACTGATAGAATTTGATTTAGTATTTCCAACAAGGAAGAGATCGGTGGTCATTAGTATTCTTGCATAATACTGCCAGTCTGAAGGTTGGAGAAATTCTATTTCGGTCGAGTAAGAGTTTTGAAAGCACGGATTTGTGAATTTGTGTGGCTTTTAGAGTTGGTGTCATCGCGTTATTCTTTGGGGACGAGTAAGTTTTGATTGTCAGGATGAAACGATGACGATTCGGTGAAACATTTTCATTGTGTCGAATTTTTCGAACTAACTATTCAATTTCAGGTTTGGCTTACTTATTTACCAGTTGGACTTGTGTGCCAAAAAATTCCCGAGATGAATTTTGAGTACAAAATTGAATATGAGTAGAGATGAATCGAGGGAACTTTGGATCGACTGTGTGAAAATAATAATACGGCTTGAAATGAGGTGAATTCTCAGATGACGAAAAATACAGGTGCCTATAGATAGACAAGTATGCAAGAAGAAGATTTGCTGCGCTGACACTAAATAAATTAGCTTATCTGCAAGAAAATTATGTAATCTTGCTAATTACCACATAAGCTGAATGTAGAGATACCACAAGAAGAAATGACCTCCTACCCAATCAAAAGAGACATACAAACAAACGAGTAGTTCTGTGTTATGAAAGTGCGAACGCTGCCTGCTATGATCCTTACCTACACCTTTTGCTTTGTCCACGTTCATACATTTATTCATACACGCACTCAAGCGAGTACTACACATCTGACCTTTCTAAGGACCATTACTTATAAGGCCAGTGAATGTTCTTCTACGAGAGACGTAGTTCACAATAGAAGAGACAGCTACCAAAAACCACAGAATAATCAAAACAGCTATCCCCGTTTAAATTAAACACACCTAATTCCACAAACATAATAACCAAAATCGAATCGCAAAATTCACTGACATCAAAAGCTAATATGGTGTAGTAATTACTTTGCAGCCACATATGTTTTGGATAGCTTCAATTTTCGCCACTATAATATGACGTCAACATTGATTTAGAAGTCGATACATGGACTGCGAGACATTGTTTAACAGCTGCGGTCATGACAAATTACCTACGTAGGCGTCCAGTGTACGAATACTGGGACGATGTCCAAGAAACGTGACCTGAAAATTATTGAGATTAATGTACTTATTGTTGTTTGGTGTGTGAAATCTGAGATGAGGTATTGGGTTCGTGGAGCTTCTTGTACACAAGGTCAAATGAAATTAGCTAGTAAAACTAGGAAGAGGTGTTGGGTATCGGTATCAAAATACAATAATCTATAAGAAAACTGGTTTTTAAAATCATGATTTCAGACACTACACAGCCTGTTTGTTACTGTTAGCCCCAAGAAATATCATCGAATTTATTTTTCTGCTGATTTTCAAGCACGAACTTACTCCTGAAATTTTGCTAGCTTTTGTGGCACTTAATTCCTAAGTAACTTGCTAGGTAAAAGGATTGTTGAAAAGTATTTGGACATAATAATAATAATTGTCTAGACACGATACGTATCAATCAGTAGATACCTGTTCTCTTTAGTAAATAAAATATAAATAAACAGATATCTACTTTATGATAACAGAAAAACGATCACTTATTGTATAATATTCAATTTAAAAGCTGGAGGCTAAGGAAAGTTTTCGGATATCACCTATATTATTAGATAGCTATTTTAATATAGGTAATATCTGAAAAATTTTCCTTCAGTCATGAATCTTCAAAGAATATTCCAATCATCAAATAAAATTTTGCGACAACGCTACTTGCTCTAAAGTAAATAGACTAACTTCAAAGCGCCGCCGTGGCCAAACCGGAGAACTTTGATTCCAAATGAAACCTCTTCGAAACTGAAAGAAGTGGAAATTAATTTATTGCAAATAAAGAAAGTTTTGATCCGAGCGCTCTGAAGTTGTTTCTGTTTACAAAACTGAAAACAATCAAGTGAATAAATGTGGAAACTTAGGTTCTTGAAGATAGGTGCAGGCACGGCCATAAATGTCTTTGGATTACTGATCATATTCTGCCTAGCCTTTTCCCAGCTATGTTGGGATCGGATTCCTGTCTTTATGGATGTAGATGAATATCAGTATTTTCGTGTTGCGACTGCCTATCTGACCTCCACAACCCCGTCCTCCTCCTTCTGTCCTCTGGTAAGACTTGTTGTCAGACTTTCGGAACACTGACTACCTGCAACGACTGTCAAAGATCTACAATTGACAGCCGGGACTAATGGCTTAACGCTTTTTCGGTGGCACCGAAGAAACTCGGTAAGTAATAGGTGGTCACCTATCCACAGACCAACCCAGGCAAGCGCGGATTAACCAGACGATCGATCCAATCAGAATTTAATCCTTTGCATCAAAATATCTGAACAATTTTTCGGCTCGCCAACGTAAATAACGCAACGAGTGATGATTGTCACAATGAATTACATTGCCATTGTTATTGTATTAAACAACTATCCCACCTGGTTGAAAAACATAGCGTGGTTTATAAAAAGACCATTGAAAAGTAATTAAGCCGAAAAGCCTTCATTGTATCCAGTCGCTTTAAGATCGGCAGAGTCACACTTGATACTTTTTCAAAATTCTTTATCCAAACAAGAATTTAACAAAAATGGTACCTAACCCCAAAGTATCAAACCAATTATACGTCCAACTATCAAAATATTCATAGAGAATCTGTAAAGTGTAACGACTTGTGTTCGCTTGCCATCAGCCTTGGACACCCAGTATTTGGTGTCAGTTGGTAGACAGTTTACGGCATATAAACGTACGTACAACGCCATCTAGTAACAATAAGTGGGACTAGAGGTATTGAAACGTGGAACAGTGCTAACCTTCTTGTTTGGTGAAAATATTCTATTTATTTTAGTGATTTTAGCTGTTTGAGGTGTTCAGACAAGAGCAAAATGAGATAGGTGATGAAATTGAGCATACATTTAAAAATAATGATTGAATAAAATAAGATCAGAATGCCACAAAAGGGATGAATGAAAGGCATTCGATTTGATTTCGATTGTGGCTGAGATGAGAATGCTAAGAGGGATGTGTGATGTTACGCGAATGGATAAAATAAGAAATGTGTACATGAGGAAGTCTGATAGTGGGGCCGGTGACTGGAAATTTGTGTGGTAATCGGTTGGCTTGGTATGGGCATGTGATGCGGAGGAATGAGGAAAACGTCGTAAAGAGTAGAGGAAGGCCAAAGAAACGATATATAAACTGTGTGAATGATGAAATGGCCAGAAAGGAGGTGTCTGATGAGATGACAAGCAACAGAGAAGTATGGGAGAAGAAAACATGCGACCCCAAATAAATTGAGATAAGGACAGCAGAATGATAATGATTGAATAAAATAAAACTTATAATTAAAAAAAAATAGGCCTGTAATGCATTTTTTTTCCAATTTTATCTAAGTACAACTAAGGCTAACTATCTATCTAATTGCTAGTTAACTCCTAATAATCGAGATCTTTTAATTAATCACTTGTCAAGGGGTTTTAATATAGGATGGGTGCACGCAATTGCATGGCAGGGTGCCTATTTTAACACATACGCAATTAACCTTTGTATTAAAGCGTTTTATTGCCAAATCCAACGTCCCAGCTCCAACGTTGAGCCCGTGTGTCTCAACTGATGAGAATAAATAACCGCTACACTGAGTAAATATTGACGACTCCAAATTCAGCGTTTGTTGCTAACTTTCAAATGAAATCCTTTAAACATGGCCTGTTTATGTTCTTCGCTGAATAAGGCATATAGTTGTTTTATAACAAAATACGAAGCATAGTTTATTTTGAAAAAAGTTTAATAATTATGGTTTTACACCTACCATGGTAGGTGTAAAACCATAATTATTGCCAAATCATTCTCAATACTCAATTTTTTATTGCATTCCATATGTTACAGAGATGGTATAAACAAATTAAAGATCAATATGGACCCTGTCGGGCACGCAAAAATTAGGAGAGAGGAAGAAGGCTGAATAGCAATTTAATAAAATCAATATTATTATAAATTATTAGGTGTTTCGTTGGGTATATAATTATATTTATATATTATTATGTTAGTGTAATTATAAGTATATTATATTAGATTAATTATATTTTAATTCTGGTAGGATCACTCTATTGTAACTCAATTCCAATAGTATCTTGATCAAAGGGAACGATTTTCCAAAAAGCTTACAATGTAAAAAAATAAACAAGAATTTCTCAGTAACAGCCACGGAGTCTCGATTTGTGCCCGGTTGATGGCAATATGCTCGACCCACATGAGACTTAAACATAACTGGCAAAATGATCTGCCTAACCCTTCGGGAATTACAGTCGTGTTGTTATGTTAACTAACCTAACTGTTATGCTAACCTAACTTAAACTGACACCTAATCTAAACTGTTTTATACGTGTGCACAACCGTAAAACCCTACATGTACTAACGTAACCTTACATTGTCAGAACTCAATAACCCTGGGACAGATTATGATGCTCTTTGGCCTGACTAAATGGAGAAGTAATGTCTTAAAGACTACATTGGTTTTAATTGTGGCAATAGTGGGACCAGCTCCCATACAATTTTGCCCACTGTCCTTTATGATGGAAAAAATCCAATAACACTTTGCCCGACCTAAGAATCGAACCTAGGAGCTCATGGACCAACGAGACAGCAGTAAAAAAAAAATCCACTCAAAAGTAGAAATAAATGAAACACAAATAATCACTTAAAAAGTTTTAATTATAGCCGTATCTTATAACTTTATAACACTTTTATTACTTTCTTACTTAGATTTAATAACATACGTATCACAAAGATTTTTCTTCTTGAATTCTTCCAGCAATATTGGATCGAGCATCTTATTTACTATGTTGGATACTCGACAATCATAAGGTGCTGATGCATGATCAGATTCTATGCTGAACACTTTCACCGGCTTCTTTGTGTATTTAGACAAATTGTAGTCTTCAGGAAGACTTGCAGCTCTAGGATATCGCAGGCCCTTTATTAGAACCACTTCAGAATTCAACTTTAAATCAGGTTCATAGCTTTTTGCAAACTTAATCCGTCTGTACGCTGATTCTAGTATAGACCACTTGTATTGTTTGGAATAGTTCCCCAGTTTCCTCATAGTAAACAAGCAAGCATCAACTTTAGTTTTCCATTCATTCATCTGTTCTAAATACTCGGTCAATTCCTTGGAAACCCTTCCAGTCATTAGCCGGAACAAATGTTGCAAAACAACATTTTGTAGCTCTGAATCCGTCACCTCGCCTAAATGCGAATTTAGCTGTATTCTTAATGCATCTGGGCTGCTGTCCAAACAATACACGACTCCAGTGTGTCCTGTAATTTTCAAGTAGCGTAAACATCAAGATTTGAATGGTAACCAACCATTTGTAATGGAGCGCTTTTGAGAATAATTTATGAATGGAATTCATAATACCGTGTTTCAACAGAGCATTAAACCGACTACACTTATGGTAAACAAGTCTAGCAGATGGTAATCAAAGAGTTTTGGAATCAAGAACCAACATTGCATTAATATGCATTAGATTTGCTTTAGAAATACAAGTTTCTATCATGAAAGTAATCAGTGAATTGTAACTAACTTTACACTTCGAGATAGCAAACCGTATTATTGTTTACGCAAACTAAATTAATTTACAAATTAAAGTTTAAGGACAAACACAGTCACGTTTTCTGCCACGGATATTTAATATCGTACCTTCTTTTTCCAATAAGGCAGCTAGTCCAAAGCAACATTCACTCCAAAGGAATACCCCAGCAAATAAAACTTGGATTTGCTCTCAAACTTGGTTTTCATAAACTGAAACAATTTATAGGAATTTTTCATAAAGACGTTTCATTTCTAAGAGAAATTTGATATAACAAATAGCCTTCCATTATTATAATAGGTAAGCTCTCGGAGGTATTTTAAAAATAAAATATTAGTTAAATTAGGTTTGAGTCGCGGCTTGAGCTAGGTAAATAAATTGTCCTTTTTAATGTAACGTTTTACAGAAATTGGGGAATTTGTAAAAATAGCTATTTCATTTCGTTTACAACCTACGATATTTCATTCGTTTGCATGACTCGATTGGACTATCAGATAGGATTCAAATGTTGCAGAAAATTATTGTAAAAGAAAATCTTTTTACAGTAAAGAACATTCGTTTTGAATTTGATTGTTTTATCACTTCAGCACAAAAGCATAGGCAGACAGGCGTTTAAAGATTTGGACAAACCGGCATGGACAATTTTTCGGAAACTGGACATGGACGGTTAGTACAGTACATTACCTGTCAGAATCAAGTGTCCGGAGACGGTACACGAACTGTCCTTACCGGTTTAACTAAACTTTAAAAAACTGATCTTAGTTAGAAGTTAAGCGATAGGCCTGCAATTAAAATTCACATTACCTTCCGAACTGTAGCAGCCATTTCTGGTATACTGTTTCCTTCAATATCTGGAGCTAATTGGACAGCTACCGCCTGTACTTTGAGCCTTTCTGCCACCGAACTAAAGATTTGGTGACGGCCTTCAAAGCCTGGTATCAGTGTCAAGTACGTTTCGGTGGGGTCCAGGTCATTCTGTAAAATAGGGTAATGTGTTCGTCAATGGACACAGGAGATTTACTTGATTTGGAATCAGATTGATGACTTCAGTTTGTATAATATCGGAAGGCTTCAGCTTGAATTTGTATTTCTCAATCGCCATCCAAAGTTATAGAAATGGTAGGTCGTTCTTTTTAGGTTCAAACCAAAATGAACCAAAATGAAAAGATAAAATTTCATGAAATTTTTGAGTACCGTAGTATTATATAGGTACATTTTAAAGCCCCCATTGCTGGAGGGGACTGTGGTTTGCATAATTTTTTACTGTTTCGTTGTTTTCGCTGCTTTATCTTTGTTAACCAAAATTAGTTAGAAAGTTATTGAAAGTCATTAGCAAAAGTGTAGCATTTAATCTCATCTAACCAATAATGATTATCTAATAAACAGTTTAGATTAAAATTCTGGACCAATTTAGCTAGATATTACGAAGAGAAGTGAATTCTAAACCGGCTCCAGTAGTAACATGAATAACGAAAACATTTACTTATTTTTTTTTTTTTACCTCTGTGCCATTGTTGAGTATTGTGATCATTGGTACAATAGGATGTGACGTCACTAGATGCTCTTCTTCGTCATCGATACTAGTATAAAATGCACCTAAACCATCATAATTTTTCGGTTTTTCTGTAGTTTCACTTCCAATATTTTTGAGACTGAAAAATAAATAAACAAATCAATTAAGTTCAAAACGTTTCTCCGGCGTAGTCCTTTATTAAAATACAGTCCAGTTTCATACTTCCTCCGATTATGCAAGATAACTCAAAGGAAGTCGATGTTAAATAATAACAGCCGCTAGGGTCGAGATTCAGGTTAAGCCGCGCTTGCCTAGGTTGGTCCGTAGATGGGTGACCACCCATTACATACTGAGTTTCCTCTGTGTCTCGGAATGCACGTTAAGCCGTTGGTCCCGGTTGTTATTTATAGATCTTTGACAGTCGTTACAGGTAGTCACTGACCCGAAAACCTGGCAACCAGTCTTACCAAGGGGTATCGTACAACCCAGTGATAACAGGGTGGCGGAGGTCAGATAGGCAGTCGCTTCATGTAAATTAGTGGTATTCAGCTGCATCCGGTTAGACTGGAAGCTGACCCCAGTACAGTTGGGAAAAGGCTAGGCAGATGATGATGAGATTTTATTACGTACACTATCTCCTTAGCCTGATCTAGCACGTATGTAGGTACAGAGTGTCGATAGAATAAAAGAGCAGATGATGAACTGTCAAAACCGAAAGGTTTTTTTGCAGAGAAAAATAGATGAGAAAGGACTCTAGTATTTATCTAAAGCTAAGAAACAAAAAAAAAAGTAAAAAAAGTTATGACAACTACATGAAAAGAGTTCTTTCGAAAACTATCAAACTTAGGTCATAAACTGGACCCAATCGGAGACCGTATAGACATGAACTACAATTTCTACGTTACTACAAAGTACCAAATAGGCCCATCTCATCACTACTCGATGCACGTTGCGTGGAAACATAAAAAAAAACTTTGCTCGCTCAAACCAATTTTCTGTATTTACGATTGGACACAAAAAAGTAGCTGAGGTTTTTGTTTCACTTTAGCCCCTATGTCAATGTAAGAATTATTTTTCTGTTGTTTTTGGTACATAATAATTCAAAATGATACTTTTAACACTCTTGGTTTAAACTGTTAATCAAAAAATTTTAATTGTATGACTTGAACAGTTGTAAAAAGTCACTTATTCAAGGTATAGTTTTGCATCCTCGTCAAATTCAAGGAGGTAACTGTGCTAATGATTCTCGACCCGAATCAATAATAAAATGGGTAGGTAATTTTTTTTATTTTTTTCTTAATATCGGAAATCGGTAAGCGTACACCACCCGTATTAAAACGCGGCCCGTCTAATACTAGCCCTATAACCGCACTTTCACACACACAAACAAACGTAGACGTTTATTCGATAAACGGGTGATTTTCCTCTTTTAAGAAGGGCTTCATTCTGAAATAGTGTCAAATTAAAACAACTAAAAAAAGCAACGTTTATTATAATTGACCAGGTACCGTAATTTATGTTGATTATTTACGTCTTCTATGACAATCTCCTGAATTTTGACGAGGAATTTTGAACTACACCTTGTATAATGAAGTCTAGGATCGCATGTTCTTTCAGTCATTGCGATATCTTTTTTTGTCATAGATCAAACCTGAGAATTTTTTTTGTGCTTGCAATCTTGTACACAGAAAATCGAACTAAACAAGTTATAATAGATGACGGTCATGAGCTTTATCTATTTATTAATGTTACTGCTATTCATAAGAATACTTTATTATTTAGGTGTTTATTTCTAATCTATACTTATAATAAATATGTAGAGAGGTCAATTCTGTACATGAAATATATTTCCAAAATAACTATCAGGGGGTGATTAGGGATCGATACTGATGCCAAAAATGCAATCAGTAAAATTTTTGTCTGTCTGTCTGTCTGTCTGTCTGTCTGTCTGTCTGTCTGTCTGTCTGTCTGTCTGTCTGTATAACCGTTATAGAAACAAAAACTACTCGACGGATTCTAACGAAACTTGGTACAATTATTTTTCATACTCCTGAGTTGGTTATAATATACTTTTCATCACGCTACAATTAATAGGAGCAGAGCAGTCAAGGGAAATGTTGGGAAAACGGGAAAAGTTACTCCATTTTTTAAGCTTCCGTCGCGTGTGCAACCTTAATGGTTAAAGCTACACAGAAATCATGTATAACGGAAATGTTCTCCTTAAAATTATATAAAAAATATCCCACGACAGCATATGTCTATCTTTTATGGTTGACTCACAATATCACGTGTAACTCCCGATAGCTTAGCAGTTCGGAGCTTTCTGATTATATTTGTCTACTTTTACGTTTATAACACTCTCAGTCATCCCTAATTAAAAAAGTTAACATTATTAACTATTCCATAAAAAAGAATCATAGAAATCGGTATAGAAACACCAAAGTTATACATGAAATACGCTAATAGTAAGCCATCGCGCGTGCTGAATCATGCTATAAGGATTATTTTTGTTTACGGTCCGAGAATCGGTCGCTGCGCTCGACGCGTCTCGCGGCCGAAGGTATAAAAAGGCGAGGCGTCCGAGCGCGAGCTTTTGCCCTGGCTGGAGGCCTTAAATTCAAGGCATCCACAGGATAGTCCGGTTGAGCAGACGACAACCTCCTAGGTTGAACTGCGAGATGCCATTCAAACAAAAAAAAAAAAGCGCGAGCTTCATACAATTTTTGCCTTTTGATGCGAATAGACGTTCTGAGCGTTCGACCTTATTGACAGACAATACTTAATTGATATTAACAAACCGTGCTTATGAGCGCGACTTTTAGTCTTTGATAATTTATTCCTTAATAATATTTCCTTTTGTTGTTATTTTATAAAATAGGTATTAGTTATTTTTTGTAGTGTTTAAATATTCGTTCAAATTACAATTATTAATAGTTTACATTTTATTTCTTTTTAGGTGAAGTAGTAGTAAGTACGCATAGATTTTTAGATACTGATAGGTAAGTTTTGGCTAATTTACGTTGACTTTTTTATACCTATTAGTTTTATTTTCATTTACGTTAGCATATATCAGCTCTTCAGAAGCTGTGTGGCGGAAAGATATCCACCTGTGACTCATATAAGTACATTAACTTAATAACACACAAGGAGTTACACGCTGACGGAGTCGCGGGCACAGCTATTAACAATAATATTGTGCGGTTCCGTATTGCGATATTTTTCAACAGTATTGTAGATTGACATATTATATATCCCTACTAAAATATGAAAGTTAATCTGTCTGTTACATCAAAACCACTGAACCGTGAGGAAGGACATAGGCTACTTTTTTTCACGAAAAACGACGGAAACGCGGACGAAGTCGCGGGCAACAGCTAGTGCTAACATAAATTTGATCATACTGTGCTGCTTTTGGCAACGCACTCCGTTTTATTGCTAGACTATTTTGTACATAAAGCCCTCACACATCAAACGTGTCAATCAGCCAATATTAAAATTTTACAAGCTAATAGTGAATGACTAAAGTTGCGCCTTTTCATGCACCACGCCACAACGAATTTTCGTGTAACCAAAGTAATTACTTAAAACCAACATACCTTTCAATAGCCATGCGTTGAATCTTTTCAACGGGATAGTCGACTTTATGTCTATTTCTTAAAAGAGTTTGTAATTCCATTAAGTTAACTTCATTTAGCTTCAGATCGTTAACTATTGTGTCATTCTGAATATTTTCTATTTTGGAAACACCTAAAATTTTTAGGATTTGATTTGTCAGTGGAATAATTTATTTTTGATTCTATTTATATGCTTTATATATTAAAGTTCTGAAGGGTTTCAAAATCAGATAAAATTAAATTCAGAAGACTTGGCAGATTTTAATCTTGCAAAAATGAATACTTTGACTTTACAATTTCGATTGTTCATTCCTTAATGGAATTCTAATTCTATATTAAATATTGATACAGTAATTGTGAAGATGAAATGAAACAGGCAATACAGACTCCAACAAACCAAACAAGAGACTTTGATCTCCGAGTTAGTTTCGCTATTTCTTCTCAGGGATAGTCACTTTTGGAATTTTTCGACTATATCTAGCTTAATTTAAAACATATTATTCAATAATAAAATAATTTTACTCGACAATGGCCTTGTTTATGCAAGCGCGACTGCTGAACTGCTGAGGTCCTTGTTTCGATTCCCAGGTCGGTTAAAGTATTGTTGAGTTTTTCCGTCAAGTATCAGCCGCGGAGTTTGGGTTTGTATTTATGCCCGGTTGATGACAATCGACTCGCTTTCTATTACATGGAACTTAAACATATCTGGTAACTTACTTCAGGTAAACCTCTCCTTAACCTTTTGAAGATACGATACGATAGATAGGCGGGCAGTCATGTATTCATTAATAATTTAATTTCAAGCGAATTTCCCAAAAATGTTTGCTACAATTCATAATTTAAGGTCCCACAAATTCCAAATTCGAACGTCAGATACTGTTGAAGTTCGCCGGTCTCTAAATACGTGTTCAATGCTCCCCCCCTTCTCCCCCCTACTGGGTAGTATTGCCGCTCATTGCGCCGCACTTACCAATACCAGATGCATTAATCCCGTTTGAAATCTGCACGGCAAACTCATTAGGTTTCAACATTACAGCACTTTAGAATCGGGAGCATGGTGCTATGGTAATGTAAGCGGTGTTGAATGGGCTGTTTATATCGATTTTGATACATTGAACCAGTAGAACTGGTGATTGGCTATTCATTTTTTAACATCACGCTTTTGTAGCTGATGGCATATTATATTAGGACAAGCCCGCCACACTATTCCCAAACCACTGTAACTCCTGAAAGCCAGAAGCAACAGTGGCGATCACCAGAAAAGTGCCGATACTATGAAGCTCAGCGAAGTCCCAGAAAAAAGAATTACTATCTTGGATCTCGCAACGAAATGAATCAGAAAATAATAGCTGAGGAGTAGGAAAAACATAATTTCCACTTTCCTCCATAACAGCAGGAGACTGAACAAAGCAAGGCCATTAAGCTGCTGATGGGTTAGGCAGAGGTGACCTAGGGTTATATTTGATACCCCATGTAATAAGCAACAGTATTACCATCAACCGGGCACATCTTCAGACCTGCTCCTGATAAATTCTTGATGGAAAAACGCAATCTCAATTTTCCCAAACTGGGAATCGAACCCAGGACTTCATGTTTAGCAGTAGTTGAGCTTACGACCTCAGGACCAATGACGCAGTACAGTTTTCTCATTAGCCACTTTTGGATTTCATCTCATCTAATCTCATTTTTGTTATTTATGAATGTTCCGGATCGATTAGCCAATACGAGTCCGAATTAATCTACACTACACATAAAGTATCAACAACAGTCCACTAATGAAAAAAAAATCTTGCAATAATTAGGTATCTATCTACTATCGTTTATTGTCGAGAGATAATTCTAAAACAAAGATTATAACGACACAGGCCACGAAAGTCAACTCATAATTACTAATTTTATTTGTGAAACTCTCGAAGACATTCATCTCAAATAGTATGATATTGTAGATGAAATGCAAGAAAAAATAACTTACCAAATATTTTGGCTAGTTTCAACTCATAATCACTGGAATTTTCTTTGTGCAAATTGCAGGTCAGAACATTGTTGTATTTTAATTTCAAACTGTTTTCCATTGCGTTGAAAAATGCTGCCAATGTTGATCGCTCCACAATTATTTTTGAATCATTCGGTATTTTGTTGGGCTACCAGAATGAAAAGTGAACAATTCATAATATTTAATTCAGTGAATAAAAATTATCACACAGGGGAAAAAAGTCTAGTTAAAATTTGTTTTTAGTATTACAACTTTTATACCTACACATACATAGAATGGAAAATTACACGATGCATTGAGAGTCTTAGATTAAATTATGATTTAGTAAACTATAAGTTAAAACTTAAAAAATAAAAACTATCTACTACGTAGTATCTGAACCTAGTTCGAACTTATTAAAAGTGTAAACCAAAAGAACGTGTGCTGCTTACCCCCGTCAGAGCATCTGTCCTTATAATAAGTGCTGGAAAACCACTTTTGGTCCTGGCTTGGCATACCCCCTCTAATACTGAGAATGCAAATTCAGTACTGGCACTTTGTGATTTCGTTGTTAGTAAAACAAAATGGCTGAAAATATAGCAAAAAATAATTTTACATTAAATTATTGTTATAATAAAATATCACCGAAATTGCTTAAACTCATGACTAACCAAGTAAATACAAAAATACATGTTGTTAGTTGAGCCCAATCGCCTAGGTAGACAAAAGGAAATTCTATCATCAGTATCGATGGTGGCGAAATGAAAAAGTTAATGGATTAATTTAGCCATTCAAAAGTTTATGTCAATTCTATTAAAAGTTTTTGTAGAAATACGAAGCCTTTTGAATGCGATGGATAGTAACTTGTTCAAGCCCTTTTATCTAAAATAAACGAGCACACCTGGTAATGAATTTTCTAGTCTATTTTAAAATAAAATAGGCCGGATTATGGTACTATAAGTCATTTTCAGTTATTTTATTTTAAATTAAAATAAGCAAGAACTTAAAATCGCGAACCATTTCGCTTGTAACGTTCTTTCTGTAAAACTGCAGAGGCAGCAGTAATTTATCTCCAAGAATAAAGCTTTAAATTTTACCTCAACTCATTACAATAGTTTTTAGACGTCAAGTCGAGATTTATAACAGCAAAGGCGGTCTTATTGAACATTCGAACAAAATCTAGTGCATTCTCGTCCTTTTTATCTTCAAAATCTGGAACTACGAAAATTCCTTTGATAGATCCTATTTTAGAAGATTCTTTTAACATTTTCGTGCACCCATCTTGTGTTTGGAGATTCACCGTGGAGATTTTTATTGTAACATTGTGCTTGTCCCACGATCTGGTAAAATGAAAAATGTTATGAAACACAATATTGTTCTTTGGAAATTTTTGCAACTGTTGTGTTGCAGTTCTACTAGATATTGTCAAATAACGCCGACACACAAAAGGATATTAATGTCTAGTTCTGTCAATTCTTTTCCGACTTATATTCGTCTAATTGACTACGACAAGATTATTGCTAGACTTATTCCACTCACTGACTGTCTCGTTGGAGGTCGAGGTTGGGTAGGAGGTTCGATTCCAGGGGCGGGCAAAGTGTTATTGGGTTTTTCTATCAGGAATTTCTCATTAGCAGCCAAGGAGTCTGGATATGTGTCGGATTGATGGTAATAGGCAGTTAAGGCTCGCACCCCCTGACCTGGGACTTAAACATAACTGGTGAAATGTGGGAGTACTATTTAGGTACACCTCTGCCTACCATAATTTAGGTATACGTAAGCATTATTAAATATACTCGTGTCCATACTTACGCAAACTTTGTTTGCCAATATCCACTGATTTTTGATCTGGAATGTAGCACGATGTTTCTCGCTCCATTTTTGACCAATCTGTCAGCTAGTTCTACGCCAATATCATTTTTGTCACAAACCACTATGTAAACACCGGTTGAGCAGTAGTTCATTCTATAAATAAAACATCCAATAAAAACAAATATATATGATTAGAACACGGCTTACTGCAAAAAATAATATAATATAAATAATGCTCTTTGGTAGTTTTCGCTAAAAACCTCTACTGACGCGCAATATGTGCGCGGTACTTATTTTTTAAAAGAAGTCACCATATTTATTAGTGCAAATAAGCTAGCAGTGTAATCACTGCAATCCGCAATATATATTTGAAGAAAAAATATGTAAATCTAATTCTAACACAACACACAACTTCATAACAACAAAAGTTCTCATTTCAATTTTATTTGATTCATACAAAATGTAATATATTAACAATAAAATAATAAATTTTCTGACAAAAATATCAATCTAAAAGCCACAATAGAAATCTTTCCATCAATCTTCAATATAATGAAAGAAAACTTGCAGTTGCAAATAAAACCTCTTTACGCAAAGATGGCTAACAAATAAGTAAAATAATATTAAAGCAATAATATACTCGTATTATTAAGAAGAGCAGCTACAATATAGCAGTCATATTGACGCTTACAAATAAATATGTACATATTCGTGCAGACGCCAATTAAAGCACAAATGAATGTCGAAGGAATATTGTTGAAGCGCCTGATGGTTTCGTCGAAGCAGCGAGCGACGATGCGTCCTGTTTTAGTTTTAAGTTTTTTGTACAAAATTTAGACTAGTATTAGCGTGTGTATCGTTACTGTTAGTACACCGTTATTCAATAATTCCATATTCTCCTCATTTTATTTTACCCAAGTCCTGATTCCTTGTACATGGTCCGTCGAGCCCGATAGTGGTATTCATCAAGTTTATTTCGAAGATTAATTAAATCAGCGATATTAACAACGGAAATAATTAACGTGGACTTGAGAGGTTATACGCCGGTGCCGCCAGCGTGGAATATGGATTGAGTGCATATTATTTTCACGGTGTTAAGTTTATATTGGATAATATCGTCACCCAACACTCGTACAGGTTGTATTTAACTTTAATTATAAGTTACCAAAGGTTAGTGCATTTTAACTTGTATTAATATAAATTATGTTCATTGAGTACCGCTTTGCATTTGAATAGTTTCGTTATTTTTGTATGCTACGCGTACAATTAGCGACAATTGTTATTATATAATACTTTAAATAAGTATAGTAGGAATTAGCACTACATTTATATAATTTGTTTTGTTGCATTAGAGCGATAACTATTCAGTTAAGTGTAAGTTTGATGCGTAGGTATTCGTCAGCCATAGTTTAGTCTCGTTAGTGTTAGATATTATATTTCCAATCATTTACTATAGTGTCAGTTAATTAAACCGTAGTGCACTTCAGATTTGTTTATTTGTTACTTACCTATTATCCTAATTAATATAACTTAATTAGTTGTTTAAGAATTTAGGTATAAAAGTAAGCATTTTCACATTAGTTCAGATTTATTGTATCCATATATTACATTAAAGATTACCTAATTACATTGTTACATCACATTAAAATCAACCGTATAACTTAGTAGTTGTTTGTTCTGTTTAAGTATATAAACGTATTCGTTACTATATACATTTCAGGTCGACAAAACTCGAGTCCCAGTATGTCCGAAGAGAAGGAATTAGTAAAGAAGCGAGGCAGTTTTAAAGGCCGCTTAACTACTTTCATCAATTACCTGGACGCAATAACAGACAAGAAATTAAATAGTTGTGATGTCACGGAATTACAGCTGCGCATGGGAAAAATTGAGTCGTTGTACGAACAATACGATGAGGTACAGTTACGGTTAGAATGTATGGTTGATGATGCGAAGGCCCAGTTGTCTGAGCGTTCCGAGTTCGAGACATTGTACTTTATGGCATTGTCGAGGGCTCAACAATTAGTGAACAAAGGTAACAATGATAATGATTCGGTTTGTGGTAAAAGTAGTCGTGGTAGTGTTTATAAACCTGTTAGGTTACCTACCATACAACTTCCAAAATTTAATGGACTATATAGCAATTGGTTAGAGTTTCGTGACACCTTTACTAGCCTCATCCATCATAATGACGAGATTGATAAAATCAACAAATTTCATTATTTGCGTGCTTCTCTAGAGGGATCTGCTGCTGTGGTTCTTCAATCAATTCAGTTTTCAGAGAGCAATTATGATGTGGCTTGGAATTTAATATGCGATCGATTTGACAACAAAAGATTGTTGGTGCAGAATCACGTGTCAGCATTATTTAATATAGAACCTATCACAAAGGAGTCCTCTGTCGCTTTGAAAGGTTTAATAGACCTATTAAATAAAAGCTTACGAGCGTTAGAATCGCTAGGTGAACCAGTCAAGCAATGGGATACTTTGTTGATATATTTAGTTACTCGTAAGTTAGATCAGAAGTCTTATCGCGAATGGGAGGAGTCTATAGGCCATACTGACAAGGACAGCACGATTACGTTCGATGCATTCCTCCAATTTATTCGCTCACGCGCTGATTTAGTTGAAACCTTAGAATTGTCAAAACACAACGTGTCAGGTATCGCTAAATCAGGTTCCACGAGTAAAATTAAATCTATGGTGACGACACAAAATTCTAATAATATAAGCACTGAATCTGTCACAAAGCTATGTCCCAATTGCAAAGGTGACCATAGTCTAACTAATTGTTCACAGTTCCTTGCGCTGAGTAACGAGGAACGTCGTAAATTAGTGCCTAGTTTTAAATTGTGTTACAATTGTTTTCGTTCGGGTCACTTTTCCAACAATTGTAAAAAACCGGGTTGTAAGTTATGCAAGCGCAAACATAACATTTTACTTCATACTTTGGACACTAGTGGTAATCGTAGTGATAACACAACTTCGTCTCCGTCAACGTCGGCGTCGCCCGCGCCCTCTGCCAACACTGACGCTAATCATGTTTCTTTATCTGCGAACATTTCACCTTCTTATGGCGACAGTAGGAAGGAGCGCGGCGTGTTGTTGTCAACAGCTTTAGTTAAAGTATTTGATCATAATAATCATGAGCATATTGTGCGAGCGACACTCGATAGCGGTAGTACATCATGCTTCATGACGGAGCGATTATGTAAACGACTTAGATTAGATACAATTCCGATAGATGGCTCAATCTATGGCATAAATAACGCGACCTCTCGCGTGGGTAATACTTGTCAGGTGAAAATGACGTCACTCAACAACAGTTATAATGCTAAGTTGTTTTGTTTTGTTTTACCATTAATAACGAATGAAATGCCATGTCGTGAATTAGATTTATCTAGCCTGAATATTCCTACTGATATTTGTCTGGCAGATCCTACCCTTTACAAACCCTCCGATGTAGATCTTTTAATTGGTGCTGATCTATTTTGGGACCTGTTAGGTTCGCAAAGAGTAAAGCTAGGAGTTGGGAAGCCAGTGTTATGTGAAACCAGGTTAGGTTGGATTGTCTCTGGTCCCATTTTATATAGTAATAGTAAAGTACCTGACAGTATAAGTTGTCATTTTACTCAAACTGGTTCCTATGATGACTCAAAATTCATTCGTGATGATTTGATGCGATTTTGGAATCTTGAAGAGGTCACTTCACAGCATTCTAATTATTTACCAGAAGAAAAATTGTGCGAGGAACATTTTGTTGAAAACACGACTCGTTTAGAGGACGGTCGTTTTTGTGTCCGTATACCAATGAAAAAGAACCCTTCTATTTTAGGTGATTCATTTCACAGGGCTTCACAATGTTTATTTTCCCTGGAACGCAGACTTAAGGCTAACCCTGGTTTTAGTAAATTGTATCACGAGTTTATGGCAGAATATGAGTCGTTAGGTCACATGACCGTAAACAAGGAATTAGATTTAAATGCATATTACATACCTCATCACGGGGTACTGCGCGAATGTAGTACCACTACCAAATTGCGTGTAGTGTTTAATGCTAGTTGCCTTACTTCATCAGGAGTATCCTTGAATGATTTACAGATGGTGGGTCCTACGGTTCAGGACGACCTCCTGTCTATACTTCTTCGGTTTCGACAGCATAAATATGTCTTGTCAGCCGATGTTGAAAAGATGTATAGACAGATAGTAGTCCATCCATCTGATAGACACTTGCAACAGGTAGTTTGGCGTGAAGACACGGGCAATCCGGTCAAGGTATTTAAACTCAACACCGTCACATACGGTACGGCGAGTGCGCCGTTTCTTGCGACGCGCTGCCTTAAGCAATTAGGCATTGAGTGCACGAATGATAAAATTGCCACCGTAATCAAACATGACTTTTACGTAGATGATCTACTCACGGGTGGTAATGATTTAAATGAAGTAATGGCCATTCGTAATGAAGTCACCAATGCATTGGCATCAGCTTGCATGCCACTTCGAAAGTGGAAGTCGAACGAACCTGTTTTAGTCTCAGGGACTTCTCAGTCATCCTTAAATTTAGGTATGGGATCTAGTGAGCCCAACAAACTGTTAGGGATTGATTGGTTTGCTGACTCTGACGAACTAGGGTTCTTGATTAGTTTTAAGATGCCTTCCAAGTGCAGCACTAAGCGTGATTTGCTTTCAGCAATTGCACGCATTTTTGACCCTTTAGGTCTTTTATCTCCTTTTGTGGTGACCATGAAAATGTTGTTGCAAAAAATGTGGTTAGACAACCTTTCATGGGACGAACCGTTGACTCTGGAACTCAACACAACTTTTAATGCTATTGTTAAGGATCTCCCTCTTCTAAATAATTTGCGTATCCCACGTTTTGTTATGTCCGATAAGTATCACACGTTAGAACTCCATGTATTCACGGATGCATCTGAGCGCGCTTACGGTGCGTGTGCCTATGTCCGTAGTGTAAGCAGTGATGGTGAATGCATGGTGCGCTTGTTGATAGGTAAAAGTCGTGTGGCGCCGATTAAACCTACCACGATTCCGAAGTTGGAACTGTGTGGTGCCGTAGTGGGAGCTCGCGTTTGTGAGAAGGTGGTCAAATCACTTCGAGCAAAGTTCGATCGGGTTTATTGTTGGACAGACTCGACCATTGTATTGGGATGGTTACAAATGTTGCCCTCTAAAACTTCAGCCATTTGTACGCAATCGCGTTGCTGAAATTCTAGATAAGACAGGAAACTGTACTTGGCGTCATGTCCCAACTGGTAAGAACCCAGCAGATCTAATATCTCGTGGCGTGGATATTGATGCTCTGCAAGGGTTACATCTGTGGTGGTGTGGCCCCGACTTCTTGAAGGAAGATCAGTCCAATTGGCCATCTCAACTTAAAAGTTTAGAATTCGAGACATTGCCCGAAACGCGACCTCAAGTTTCATTGAACGCTATTGTAGAAAGTAGTTCTTGCAATTTATTTATAGATTTTAACCGTTTCTCTAATTATTTAAGACTTGTTCGATCCGTAGCATACGTGTTGAGGTTTGTTAGAATTTGTAGAAAACTTCCTGTAAATAGTAATTTTCTGTCTGAAGAAGAACTACAGGAAGCATTAAATGTTATTATTTTAAGATGTCAAATCGATTCGTTTCCAGAGCACAAATTACTTGCAAACAAAAAAGGTTTACTTTCAAAAAGCGCCCTTCTCAAATTTAATGTATATTTAGACAGCAATAATATAATGCGTGTCGGAGGCCGCTTGGAGAATTCTGATTTCCCATATAATAAAAAACACCCTATTATTTTACAGTCCACTCATGTATTTACTAAGCTATTGTTTAATTTCGAGCATCAGAGGTTGATGCACGCAGGCCCACAGTTATTACTAGCGTCGATAAGGGAATCGTATTGGCCTATAGGTGGCCGAAATTTAGCTAAGGCTTGCTATCATAACTGTGTGCGCTGTTGTCGTATTAAGGGTAATGTAGTTACACCCTTAATGGGGAATTTGCCACAGCAGCGTCTCCGTCTGGGAGACTACCCCTTCGAAAGTGTTGGCGTAGATTATGCCGGCCCTATCATGTGTGCCAGTCGGCAAGGTCGCGGTTGTAGACTGGTAAAGGTGTACGTGGCGATATTTATTTGCTTCACCACCAAGGCTATTCACTTGGAGCTAGTCGGTGACCTAACTAGTAATAAATATTTACTGGCTTTATATAGGTTTATTTCGCGAAGGGGAAAACCCGTTAACATTTATTCCGACAACGGTACCTCATTCGTTGGAGCGTACAACGATTTATCGAAATTTTTAAAATCAAATTGCGATTCCTTAGGTGCAAGTTTGGCTAATGATGGAGTTAAGATGCACTTTATTCCCGCTTATACTCCTCACTTTGGCGGACTCTGGGAAGCGGGTGTTAAGTCGACAAAATATCATTTAAAGCGAGTGTTGGGAAATTGTAATCTCACGTTCGAAGAACTTAACACCACACTGATCCAAATTGAGGCGATTTTGAACTCTCGTCCATTGACGCCGCTGTCCGCTGATCCTGCTGACCTCTGACTCCAGGACACTTCCTTGTCGGTCGACCGCTTACATCACTGCCACAGCGAGATATTCAGGAACACTCCATTCATCATTTAACTCGTTTCCAAAGGATCGAGCAACTCCGTCAGCATTTTTGGACTCGGTGGAGTAAAGAGTTTGTTTCCGAGTTGCAGCAGAGAACAAAATGGCGTTCCTGCAAAGATGCATTGAAGCTGGACTCCTTGGTAGTGATCAAAGAGGATAACCTACCCCCCCTTAAGTGGAAGTTGGGTAGAATTGTCGCTGTCCATCCAGGAACAGACGGCATCGTTCGTGTGGCTGACATCCGGACTTCTGCTGGAGTAATAAGACGAGCCTTCAACAGAATTTGCCCGTTACCCGTCTCTGCTGATGCTTGTTGAAAGAGAATCTTTCAACGTCCGGGGGCATGTTGAAGCGCCTGATGGTTTCGTCGAAGCAGCGAGCGACGATGCGTCCTGTTTTAGTTTTAAGTTTTTTGTACAAAATTTAGACTAGTATTAGCGTGTGTATCGTTACTGTTAGTACACCGTTATTCAATAATTCCATATTCTCCTCATTTTATTTTACCCAAGTCCTGATTCCTTGTACAAATATTGACCTGTATCTGAAAAATATGGTTAATACTTAATGATTGCTTTCCATTCAGTTAACATTACAAATAAGTTTATTACGTGTAAAGAAACAGATTAAATCAATTGAATACTTGCGACTGTATTTCATTATTGTTACTGATACTAAATTTCATGGATTGGAGAAGATAAATAAAATATTTAGAAAAAGATGAATGAATAATTAACATTTTATAGTGTCATAAATCTTACTCTAGTAAAACTACCTAATATATTTAGTTTATTTTGGAAACATCCTACGTCTTATAAAAAATGATAAAATCTAACAATCGCAGTTTATGGTAATATCTATTTTGATCTTTCGTTAAATTTATCTTATATCTGTTAATTTTACCCATCACACGAAATCATGACGAAATAACTACCTAGAAATGGAATGGAATCAGGCATTACTAAGTGAAATTCCAGGTGAGTAAAATTAAAATTGGTCCACAGACAACAGGTGGAGCGAGCGCGTCCTGCACTGGTCCACGAAACGGAAACAGACACCGCGGTAGACCATTGCAACGATGGCGAGATGATATCGAAGCACTGCACTAGCAGGGATAGAGTGGACCAGAACGGCCCAAGATAGATACAGATGGAGAATACAAAAATAATGTCTACTTCCCTGTTACCACACGTCTTCCTTACCTCGGTATCACATCAAAGCCTTGTTTCAAGATCTCAGGACTCCTCATTCTTATTAAAACTGTACCCACATTCTTACTTGATGAAAGGAGCCTAAATGCTCTTGATATTTCATTCGGTGAATATTCTACACGACTCAATGGTCGAACTGTGTTGTTTGCTATGCCTTCGGTTAACATACGTTGGAGAATCTGTAACGAATCATAAAGTTAATGATGGACCTCATCATCATTTGACTAGCCTCTTTCCCAACTATTTTGGGGTCGGCTTCCAGTCTTACAGGAGGCAGAACTAGTGCTTTACATAGAGCAACTTTCTATCTGACCTCCACAACCCAATTAGTGCCGGGTGATACGATACCCCTTGGTGAGACTAGTTGTCAGACTTTCGGGCCAATGTCTACCTGTAACGACTATCAAAGATCTATAATTGGCGGCCGGGACCAACAGCTTAGCTTGTTTTCCGAAGCGCGGCGGAAACTCGGTATGTAATGGCTGGTCACCAATCCTCGGAGCAACCTAGGCAAGCGGGGTTTACTCTGAAGATCGACGCGAGCAGTTGTTATTATGTTGCCACGAGCTCCTCAATGATAGACCCAAAATCAATCAATGATGGACCTATTCTAGCTTGTTGATAGTTTTTTTTAAATGCTAGTTTTCCTGTTCTTGATGATTATAATGCATGTATAATTGTTACTTCTACAGAAGCTGTCAGTAAATCTTTCTTTATTAATAATAATATAAGAAAGGGGTGTGGTTTTCCAGTTTTAAGACTATTTGACTCTTTAGCTAAAGTTAAATAAAAAATAATAAAAAAAAAATATCGCTGGACATTACACACAGCGCCATCTAGTGCCACACTAAGCAACGAGGCTTGTGTCGTGGACACCAGATAGTTGATATACTACATAGATACTTTTTGTTTGTAACATACTTATTATACATATTAACATCCATGACTCGGAAACAAATAGTAGTAGTAGTAGTTAGTAAGTATTTAAATGTGAAATATTATTTTTTCATATTATTGATAAAAATACTATTACAAATCAAAATTTATCACACTAATTAATAGTGTCTAATATTTTAATTTGTCTATGTTTTGAATTATGTAAAAATTTGCGTAAATACCATACAATAATTAATTAATTAAATTACTTTTAGTTGGCCATATTTTAGATAAATTAAATGTCATAAATGAGTTTACTACCCAACGATTTGATTGAAACAGATCAGTGTGGAGAGCAATTTATTAGTTCATTTACACCGATGAGTTATTAGTAGTGTCTATTTAATCATAGTTTATATTAGTGTCATGCGTCACTGGTTCTAGTTATAGAAAATATGAAATTATTTAATACAACACCGAAAACGGGTTATTTAAGATGATTACCATTCATTTTGAAAATCAGCGCCGTAATATATATAAGGAACTCGAAACGAATAATAAACACGGTAAACGTACCCTTTTCAGTGTTTATGATATTTAGTGACGATATCACTTTAAAAACTTATGTTTAAAACTAGCTGACCGGCGCAACTTTGTCTACGTAACATTTTTGATCAATTCTCCGCTCTTATTGGTCGCAGCGTGATGTTTTATAGCCTATAGCCTTCCTCGATAAATGGGCTATCCAACACTAAAATCATTTTTCAATTCGAACCAGTAGTTCCTGAGATTAGCGCGTTCAACCAAACAAACTCTTTAGCTTTATAATATTAGTATAGAAGTATAGCATTAAGCCAAATGTGACGATATTTGGTATGACAGCAAAACATAACTAGCTTACAACATTGCTTCTAGTTCACAAAATCACAAGTTTCCTCTGTATGCAAGTGAGTGCTTCGGCTAGGCTGTAATTAACTACGCAGCCCCAGTTGGTGGATGTCACAAATGTCTTCAAATTTTTGGTTGTGGAAATGCCGTCTCCGCCGTTTTCTTACAAAATTTTCCTTCTCCATATTGAGAGGTGTGATGATGAGAGGTAGACACTTTGCTTACAGCCACGTCTTGGGCGCTCTGTACCCTTAAAATAAATGTCATGTATTTCGTGAAGGAAAACATCGTGAGGAAACCTGAAGTTATAATTAATATAAGTCTGAAATCGCCAACCCGTCTTGAGCAAGCGTGGTGATCAATGCTCGTGCCTTCTCCGTATGCGAAGAGGCCTTTGCCCAGCAGTGGGACAGTTACACGCTGGTATTATTATTCTTTATTTTTGTAATTGTATTCACACGGAGAGAACTATGGAAGGCTATGGCAGAGGCCGTTGCCCAACAGTGGAACAATAAAAGGATGAGGAAAAAATTTTTTTACTATAGACTATACACGTACATAGATCCAGGAAAAAATCTCAATGATGAAAGTTAAGTTTCCAGTGGTACAAGGTCTTTTCCTTTTATCCATAGGACTTATAAATTAAAGACCAATTAATTCTAATTAAAAGAAAGTAGAACGTTACACGAATTTCGGTTACGAAAATTTAATTTTTCATACTAGAAAAACATCTTTGTTAGCTCTGCCCACAAAAAGCAAAAAAATACTTTCTCTTGGCAAACACCCACTTTTGTTGGTAGATTAATTACTTATAAAAGGTGGACGGACTTTTAGAAAATATAGCTTATAAAAGACAGAAAAGTAAGGTACGTTTTGCGTTTGTTTTATTAATTTTTAATACAAGACTAGTTGTAGAACTGTTTTGTTGTTATTTTAAGGCTTACAAATTGTTATTGTTTTTTGGGCGTATAAGAAAAATTAAGTGACGACAAAAAATATGTAGTTTTAATGAGGTATCTTTACTTATTACTATAACCCACACAATCAACGTTTAGTGAACCGACGTCAAAAAGTATCAGCAAAATCAGTGTCTTATTGTTATGCTATTTCCATGAATGCCGTTTTTTGCCGGTTGAGATTCTTGTTGCTATCAAATACATGAAATCCGCGATTATATCCTATAGAAGTTTCACTTTTGAACCTAAAATTATTTAAAACTTAAATATCAATTAAAACTACTTGGTAGAGTACATACACCATTTATAAAGACCACTCGTCAAACATGTATGTAATTTTCTCGCTGCATCCGATGCAGCAAAGTGAGTGGAATTTCCAGCGATGTCAGAACTAAAAGCGACGGAAGAGCTGAAAGCGCTGAAAGCCGCTTACAACATGTTCTGAGTTTAACATTTACAACTGTAAGGTAAGTTTCTCGTGCGTCTATCAAGTATAAAAGGCTATAACAGGAAAATAAAGAGTTTTCAAAAGTTTCCCATTTCAAATATTCCGTATCTTTTAGGTTTCCTCTTTAGGGTTACCCATACGCAGAAGCGACAATGTGACATTACTTACCGACGCTTATTTGGAGTAAAAACAAAAATGGCGCCGACGACGTTTCGGTTCCGACAACGTGGCACAGTACAGTTACACACGTTTACAGTTTACGGTATTCGCTTTTATTGCACAGAAATAAAGCTTTTTATGACCGGTTCAAGTCGATTCTGCGTCGATATGTTTGGTCTCCAAGTAATAATATTATGTGACTAACTCTCCATAATATTTTTATGTAACCAACACTAAGCCCGCGACTTCGTCCGCAAAAATTGTGATAGCTCGGTTAATAAGCATGATACAAATATTTTTTATAACCTATAGCACCCACGAATAATGTAGCTTCCTACCTGTGAAAACATTATTAGAATCGGATCACTAGTTCCGAAGATTACCCCTACATAAAAATTTACAATCAATCTTTATAATAATAGTATAGATTAAAAGACTTCAAGCAGTTCCAGGGTAAGGTTACGTACACACGAACAGATCTTAGCGCGTAGCGGCTAGCTACTTTGATAGACGCTAGGCGACTAGCGCGGAGATTTTGTAATGTTCGTTTCACTTCGCTACTAGCTAGGCGACTCGCTAGCCTCTAGGCGCTGCGATGAAAGTCAGTTGCAAATATCGCTTCAATAAAACTTGCCATAATTGAGATGTTGATACCTGCAGCATGCATTTTTTATTAATGACACAATAAAACTTATTCAGTAACAGCCTTACCTGTCTATCCTTAACATTTTCCGGTTTAAATATGCTGGAGAAATCAACAGCCTTGTATGATGTGTCTCCCTCTAGGAAATGCATGCCAATATCTCTGTTTTCACTCATGTCATAAGCATTTAGGTCTAAGAAGAAGCCACTCCGCCCGACACACTTCATGGCAGTCTGAAAAAAATAAAGCTTTTGTTTGGGAAAGTTTTAAGGACATGCTTTTTTTTATATACCTACTCATGTAGTGGCACCCTTTTTTTTGGGTGGGAAATCATCAAATTACCTCTGTAAGGTCTTGTCAGACTCTTACTGACTAAAACCCACCCGTGTTCCTTCAGTTGCCTGTGCCAAGAAGAACCACGCAAGAAGAAGAGCCACGGTAACTCTTTCGAACAAATCCACAACCCTGGCAGGCATCGGTCCTAATGGACCCCATCAGTTTGTGTTGACATCTCTTTGAGGCGCGCGTGGAACGCAACGCGCCATCGACCCGGGCCTGGTCTTTACCGGACGGTGAGCTATGTGGTGGCACCCTGCACACTAAGCGTCGCTTCTTCTTTGTCGATGATTCCCATAATTATTGAGTTTCGACCAGAACTCGGCCACATCGACGGCGTTGGTAGGGACTTCGGACAGGTCGCTTAAAGTACAGGTGGAGTTGCAGAATGAGCAGGTGAGCAGGTGGGCCATGGTTTGGGATGAGACTCCACAGTCGCACTCTGCTTTATCGGTATACCCTCCACCGAACGCTTAAGCCTCGCTACCAAACATAGATGACTGGGTTATTTTTAAACCGTAACTCCTTGTAGGGATTAATTTGACTCCTACGGAAGATATTGACCCCCAATGGCAGAGGACCAGCCGACATTATAATGTGGATATGGGAGAACCATTCATCCAGCAGTGGGACTTTAAAGACCAAATGGATAAATAGCTAGATAAGCTCGTACACACACTCGATCAAAAAGTGGGCAAAATTCCAAGCCATGCCATGGTTAATACTAAAAAGTTACCAACAGCTTACACTTCTACCGGGCTAGCCAAAGCCATGTCATGTCTGTTTACAATTTATTAGTCTTTGAGTGAGATTTTTTATTTATTTCGTACTGTGGTTTGTATAGTAACAAATAACAGCAACTGAAATTCGAGTACTAGTTTCAACTTAAGTTTATATTTCTCGTAATATTTAGGTTTTGCTGTGTTGCTGGGGAAAATTTAATTTAATTAGAAATATAGGTCAGACACTGTTGCCATTTCCCTAAAATCTAGTAATAATGGCCAAAGGCAGTGCCAGAATGATTGAATTTACTAAAGGATGATTAAAAGGTACGATGCGAAGAGTTTGGTGCATTTTTTCATATCCATATTTATTTAAAAACAACCAGTACAGCTCAGTCGGCTTCCGCCATTGACGATTCGTCATAAAGCACGATACGTCATGACGAATGGAATGTTGTTCACATGGAATCGTGTTTTATCACGATCCGGCAAAAAAAAAAACGAATTGGTGTTCACATTAGTTCCGTGATTTTTCGGGAGCGAGCGCATCAGCAAATCCGTCACAAAAAATCACAATCCGTATTTTTTTACGTACCTGATTTTTAAAAGACATTACGTGATTTAAGACGTGTCCGTCATTTTTCACGATTTGAGTGATGCGTGTGAACACGGGCATTTAAAAAGCATTATCGCCGTCAAAAAAAAATTACGGATCATGAAAAAAGACGATACGTCAAAAAACACGGATCGTCGTCGTGCGAACGGGCTGGTAGGTGCCCATTTCTGATTCATAATGATGTCACATTTGTATTGTCAAATTCTAACAGCTACATAAGCTACCAAAAAGTTATTTCAATTCCATCGCAAGTGTTTGTAGAAGTAGTAGTAGGCGGCACGGTTGGCGCAGTGGCTGGGCGATTGGTCGGTGCGTTTCGTTTAGCGGATTCGGTTCCCATACGGAACAAATACTTGTATAGCCTACATGTAACTGTTCCAGGTCCGGCTGTTTGTGTATGTGAGTTTAAATGTTTGTAAACGCATCCACGATATAGGGGAAATTCCTATTGAGAGGCAAAGTAATTAAAAGAAGTATGAAACACTTTGAAAGCGATTTTCAGTTATCTAGACTAATATAATAATTATTTACTTACCTCCCTCAAAGATCCACTCGTACAGTTAATGACAAAATCACAACTCTTATTAGTTGCATTAGACTTGATCATATTCAAGAAGCAATCGTTTCGAGAATAGCCAATATTATTATCTGAAACATCAATAATTTTGTATTCACTATTCTAAATTCAGGGAAGTCCAAACCAAATCATAATTTCCAGCTAAAAAACTTGCTCAAGATTAGTGATTAAGATTATATTATCACCATTCTTCGGCCCTCATCCCAGCTTATTTAGGGTCGACGATTATGCGGTATGATTCAGATTACAAATAAATCAATAAAGAGAAAAACTTTGCTCACATAAAATATTAGTTTCCAATTAATGTTATTTGCGAATTTCGACTGTTACATTACATTGAACGATTCTCTATAAGTAGAGTTCGACTAGTTCTCTAATCAAATACTCAAATTAATTAGTAACTGGCAGTTTGTTTTCTTATCCTTGACAAATCGAGTTCAAAATAAAAGAACTTACCATCGAGTTTCGGAAACAATCGTAGCAACAAGTTCTTCTTCAGCACATTGTTGACGGTAGTAAATATGATGCAGTCTAAAGTCAGGCATATGGCTATCACTGCTTGCCCCAGAGCTCCTGCCCCTCCTGTCACGAAGACTGTTTGACGTTTTGATAGTTGACTTCTAATTACCTGTTGGAGAAGAGGGTTAGGTTATAAACTTGACATTAAAATACGGATATTCTTGAAAGTGTCTTTGTATACAAAAACACAACCAAGGAAAGCATCACACTGGTATGAATTGCTCGAAGGGTAAGGCATTAGGCAGAGGTGTATCTAGTACACCCTTACGTAGCCAGTTATCTTCAGGATTCTCGTAAAAGTCCAGCTATTGGGAAAATCCATATAGAAACGGTCAATAATGCCTGATAATGAACTTTAGGACCCCACGCTAAGTTACAATTGCGACTGACAAGGAAGTCTTGCAGCGTTTATTAATTTAAAGTTTGTATGAAAAGAAGTAAAATACTTAATATTTCTGGGGAGCCATGGAGTTCACAATCATACCGAAATGTCCGAAATTGCTCCATGAAAAGCTAAAATATCACTGGACTGATTCTCGCTAATCTCATTAACTACTGGTTCGAAATGAAAAATTCTTTATATAATAATAAAATAATAACACCACGCAGCGACCAATAAGATCGGAGCATCAATCAAAAATGTTACGCAGACGAAGTTGCGCGGGTCAGCTAGTATGAAATAACTAAGAAGGTCCATATAATCTCTTCTAAGATATTCGTATGACACACAATCCTAGTTGAAGTCCAAGCTTACACATATTGAGAGAATAAATTAAACGCCAGTCCACTGCAGGAGATAATCTTCTAAGGCTGACAATTTACCAACTTGAGTTTACGCATTCAGTTTCATACGTTTCACACAACAGATAGGTACAGAAGGTCGCCTTTATACATAAACCAGAAACGGCAAAAACGTGTAAGTCTGTGTTAACAAACCCAGTTGAAGCTGGTCTATTATTCTTTCGACACTCAGTACGTGCTAGATCAGGCTAAGGAGATAGTGTACGTAATAAGATCTCATCAATATCTGCCTAGTCTTTTCCCAGCTATATTGGAGTCGGCTTCCAGTCTTAATGGATGCAGGTGAATACCAGTATTTTACATGGAGCGACTGCCTATCAGACCTCCACAACCCAGTTAGTGCTATTTAAACACGGTACCTCTTGGTAAGCCTGGTTGTCAGACTATCAGGCCACTGACTACCTGTACCAACTGTCCAATGTCAACCGGGACCAACGGCTTAACGTGTTTAGACACGGAGGAAACTCTGTATGTAATGATGTTCACCCATTTACAGACCAACCTTGGCAAGCGCGGCTTAACCTGGAAGATCGACCCGTGCGGCTGTTATTATTTAGCCACGAGCTCCTCCTCTTCCTAATTTAGTACCTACGTACTAAGATCTCATAGGCCCGTATTAATAAACGTTACTCAGTCCAAGAGACCGCACTTGATCTGAATCTCGAGATCCTGATCGTATTAATAAACGAGATTATTTATGTTCTCAAGTTGCGGATTAGGCTTACGTCATCAACTGAGTAATGGACTGATTAATAAACGAAACTCGACCCTTAAGTATACAACGAGTACGGGTCCTTGAGATACTATATCGTGAGTGCAGAAAGTCCGTGACTTGAGGTGTGATTAGCGTGGCTCGAAACATGGGAGTTTGAAAATATTTTGAGTGATATTAATTATAACGATGAAATAGATTACTATGACGATATTTTGTGGCCTTTGCGGTTTCAGGAATGCTTCAAATCCTTTTGAGTTACCTAGAGAAAACTTTAAAAAACGATTCCGATTTGTTCAAGAGTCAGTGTTGTATATAGTATCATTAATCAGAAACTCATTCGTAAAATATAATAACAGAGGTCTTCCAATTTCCCCGGAAATAGCTGTCCTGTTAACTTTAAGGTTTTATGCAACAGCATCATTTCAGGATAGTATGTATTTTAATATTGAGTAATGCGAACAGAAATCCATTAATTCATATGTACCTTACGTACTTAATTTATATTTCAGCTTGTTTGTGGTGACCTAATACATTTATCACAACCTACGGCTTCAAATATCATAACCAGAGTATCAAAACTATTAGCCCTATTATTTAAATTCTACCGACAATCTATCACTATAATTTAAATAATTATTCATAGGTAGTTTGTTAGGTATTTAAAATAAAACATAATTGAACTAACTAGTTTTGTATTTATACACACATATACTAAACGATTTCATACTACTAAAATCATCGTTCACTTTTCCTCAAATCTACCAAAAAGTAGAAATCTACTAAAAGTGGTCACGCTGGGCGTCCCTTTTTTTTGACACTGACGCTACATTGCGTTTTGGTTGTTTACGCTTACTGAGTTAAGTAGTAAACAATTATGTCGTATTTGGTAATAAATACACAACCTTTTTAACAATTTAACCTTTTCTTGGGTAGCAACCCACTTTATAACGTGTATTAGCACTATTCGTTAAAGATTTAATGAAATAAAAGTATTTCAATAAAAAGTTTTAATCTTTTGACATAGCAATAACGAAATGCGAGAAGACTCATTCAAAACTTCGGTCAATGTGACGTCATCGTTCACGAGATCAAGCCATCAAGTACAGCTAGTTGAGGAGCTGATCTTGGTTACTGAGATACTGTATTTATGTGTCTATTAATTAGCAATGATCTTGAGATTCTGATGACGTCATAATGGCGTATCAAATGATAACGCACTTGAGTACGTTGTTGAGGGACGTTTATTAATACGGGCCATAGTATCTGAAGGTCGATAACCCAAATATTTTTTTTATATTTTGGGACAAATCGTTAATCTATAGCCATACTTAAATGTCAAGAGAAGAATGTCCTTACTTTTGTTTTGGTTCTATGTTCGTTTGGTTCCAATCCATCATGAAAAAAAATACCTGTCGGGAGTGCGCTTGCACCAACTGTACGTGCAGCTTTTCTTTGTGTGGGTATGTTTTCGCTCGTGAAGTCAAACTTCTGTGGACATCTATTTAGTACCATTTATATGAAGGATACCTATTTAGTTCCACACATACGGCATCTTGGGAACGAAATGAAGCCATTTAGGTGAATATTTTATCAAACAGAATTCAAAGAAATATGATTTTCCAAAATTATGGCTATATTTCAATCGTTTTCGTTTTGTATAAGTGAGTAATCGTTATTTTTTAAGAAAATAAAAAAAAAGTAACGCTTTTCTGTAGTCTTTTTCTCATTTGTTTATATGGTTCCTTTCAACGTTTATTAATACTTTATTTAAGCAATAATTGACCTTTTCGCAATAGACAAGATACTGTAGGCCCATTGACCTTTCCAACTTCGCCGTTTTAATTACTCCAAATAATAATATATTTTCGGGATCATTAAATAAACGGAAGGAATTACTTTCAAGTTTTTCAACTTTACAAAATTACTTAAGAGTCCGTTAAAATATTACAACCTTTGATGTAGGTAAATATTTTCATTATTTAGCCTAACCTTTGCCCTACCATCTTTGAGTCGGCTTCCAGCTTAATCGGCAGCAGCTGAATACCAGTATTTTACATGGAACGATTGCCTGTCTGACCTAAATAAAGTCCCGATAGCGTTACTGAGGTAACATGATTTGTAAGACTGGTTATACTTTGCTGACATAGGCCTCTCCAACCGCCTTTGAACTTAGCTACTCTTATTCAGCTACTAACTTACAGCTGCTTGCGCAATATGTACCTCTAACTATCCTGGCCGCCCAAACTAACATACTTTGCTCCTTCACAGTCTCCACTCAAGGTCATGATTTCCTCAATTTGTCCTACGGTTACTGTGGGCTGCTCATTGCTACCTCGATTTGCTTATTTTGCTTATACTACTTTAATTATCATCATGATTATTATATCAGCTAGAATACAACCATTGCATGATATAGGTCTATAGTCATCGGTTACATCGACCGGTCCTGTTTTTTGCATCCAACTGGTTTCCACGGATTTCAAAGGTTTATCGGTCTATAGGAGTATGTAGAACAGTGTGTAAACTTCCTCAAACCTCCAACCAGACGGGGGGGACCCTCCAACCAGACGGGTGTTGTGTCTGGTGGGCTACTTCCCACCAGTTTTTCTATGTTCTTAAGTCGCGGATAACTTTGATAGCGCGATTCAAAATTTTGATATTAGTTCTTCATTTGTATCATAGATGGTGCTGTATTACTTTTGGTAATGCCGCTTCAGGTCCCACCTTCCTACGCTGCGACTTCCAGTAAGCGATCACCATAAAGAATCTTCAGTACTACAGAGATTTCACTTCAGAACATAGAATAAATCCTTACCAAGCAGTAATACGCTACAGCATACGGCAATGGTACTGTAGCAGCATCTTGCAGACTCCAGTGTTCTGGAACTGGCCACAACAAAGTGGAATCCGCTTCCACTGTAGTGCCTATCGCACCACCAGCAACAAGACCCATCACTCGATCACCGCTGTTGAAGATACGAAGTGTTAGTGAAGTGACGACAAATAATTCTGTGGCTGGATGAAGAATATTGCATTAAACGTTTTATGAATCAGAACGTATGTGACCTTTGGACAAAAGCCATGGGTTCTCTCGACGAGACCCTGCCGCGAACTTTGCTGGACGTACTACAGTCCTACGGAGCCCTAGCCGTAATACACCTTTGGGCAAATGGGATATCACACTTAAAATCAAGTATAATCTGCTTTAAAGTCTTCCTGATAGCTCACCAGCTACGGGGTATTTTTGGCGCAATAATTTCCAACAATATCACCAAATTGGCGCATTTGCAAATTGCCTTTTTAAGTTCTCGTTATTGGCAGTTACGGGCTTCAAATATTTTCTAATAAATCTCATAAAACTTTATGTATATAACTTTATATTGTACAGACAACCTACAGCTGTCGATGGAGGAAAATTTCGTGAGGAAAGCTTTGAATATGAATGTGGATGGCTGTGTGAAAGATGACATGGCTAGAAGGTGAAGACAAGGTGGTTGCTGATGATTTATAGAGAAGTGTGGGAGAAGATATGCTGCGTTGTTTCCGTAATTATTAATTGGGACGTGGGAAAGAGAAAGATGACGAGTCTACGTATTCTTACTCTGCGTCGATACCGCTGAAATCCATGCCAAAAGATGTTTTTTCTACACTGTTATTAACTGCTTTTTCGACATCTTTTAGTGATATGCCAGCATAGGAAACCTGTAAAATGTAATAACAGCTTAGTGTATTCGATAACTATATTTTTTTGTGTGATAATTTTAATTTTTAGCTAGGGCGTTAATAGCATATTGGAATGCTACACGCCCGGAAAATACTTTACCCAAGTATACTTGTGCTGTTTATTTTACCTGAACTTTGTTATTAATAGCAACAACAGTGGGAGCTTCGATCCATGTAAGGTCATCCAAATTACCGGTTGGACTTGTCAGAGTAACGCCACGCAGGTTAGCTGAATTTGTGGATCGAGTGTAGTAGAATCCTCCCCATTGAACCCTGAGTAAAAACAGCATGAAATTTTACACATTTTTACAGTCTTTGAAATTTTATTATTTGTTTGTGATGAGGAGGAATGAGGAAAATATGCTGAAAAAAGTTTAGAGTATGAATTCGGATGGCTATAAGAGTAGGCAAGAAACGATGGTTGAACTATGTGAAATACCTTTTAGCAAATCAGTTAATTTTTGAGTCGACGATTAATAGAGAAGTATCCAAGAAGAAGACATACTGTGCCGACTCTATAAATCAGAATAAGGCGAAGAGAACGATGATGATTTTGTTGTTTGTAAGACTTTTGAACTCACATTAATTAATCAAGAGCTGTCAGTGTCAGTGTCATAATTGCTATAAAATATTGACACTAAAAGCGTAATGAACCCTAAATTGCCGTAGAATGTTTAAAGCAGGGTGTTTAACCCGTTGATGTAGTCAACGGCGTTGTGGGCACGCGGGCTTTCAGTAAATGCAAGTCACTAGAGCTGCAAGCAAAACCGAACATGCTCGGTAGCTTTGTAGAGGCCACTCACGTCAAGCGCTAAATAGCTGCGATCAACTCTACTGGAAGGGGTGGTACCTACTATGTACGGAAGAATATTTGAATTCATTCTTCTTGGTCCATTTACTGGAATAATAACTTGAAAATGAATGATTCCAGTTACATCAAATAATTGGTAGGTTTTGAAAACAAAAAATTACGATTAATATTAGACTGTAATTAATTAGACTGTCTAATTATATGGGATTGGCCGTGCCAAGTGAGCTACATGCATTGTGAACGCTGGGCAAAAATTTGCACGACTAATCCGAGGCCGGCCCAGAAAGAGGTGGTGAGCGCACCTCAACGGCTGGTTCGAGGTGATGCATGAAAAGAGTATATGGAAAGATGTGCAAGAGGCCTTTACCCAGCAGCCCTTACTTATTTTTATATAACCATAAACACATAACATCACGCCTGTAATCCCCGAAGGGTTAGGTAGAGGTGTACCTAATAGTACACCCACAATTCGCCAGTTATGTTCCAGTCCCAAGTAAAAGGGGGCGAGCTTATTGCCGTTAACCGGGCACAAATCCAGACTCCGTCGCTGCTACTGAGAAATTACTGAAGGAGAAACCCAATAACACTTTGCCCGGTTCGGGAATCGAATGCATTACCTCATGCTCAGCAGACGCGCTTGCGACCACACGGCCAACGAGGCAGTTAACTCATTATTTTTAAACAAAAATCTCATAGTAACATTTCGGTACCTATATATAATATTTTTACACTTATTTCCTACACGACAGCAGCAAAACTGTATCAACATCGCCGAATTCCCGTTCCATGCAGCTAGATGTTAAAAGGCCAAGATTGTGCTCAAGACATATTGACATATCGTTAGCGTCTCGCCTACTGGCGTCAAGGAAAAGCATTTCCAAACTTGCAGGGAATTAAATAGGATTCAATGTTGGGAAAGAAATAAATATGTATGAATTGCGAAGCTTTGAGATCACTGGTTCATTTTCAAAGGGTGAAATTACTTATGAATATAAACAGCATTTATAATAGGTTCGACACTAAAATACTGAAATAAACATCCTGACCTAATCTAAATTTTTAAAACACGATATTCTTACTGAATCAGTCTTGAAGTAAGAAATACGTTCCAACTTTTCGAATTTTTCATTTTTTATGGGAATGGTGATGAGTTAAAAATGGGATGCTTCTCATACCTTTTTCAAGATGTTGACAGCCAGACTTTTCTCCAACTGGTTCTTGTATAATCCAGTGTTGGGATCAAAAGAAGGCGCATGAAAATCATCGATCACCACCAAGCCTATTTTGTCCTCTCTATCACCTCTTAATTTTTTAACGAAACCTAAAAAATGCAGTGGTTTCATCAGACAAACATAGGTCGCTAAAATCTTCTGAAATGCTTGCATATAATCAATCGACACACAAAACTATGCGATCTTATTTTCTTCAACGAAATAGATAAGGTCTGAAATTTTATCACTTGTCAATAGTGAATCGGAAATACTGGTATTCAGCTGAATCCGACTGGAAGCCGACCCCAAACCTAGTTGGGAAAAGGCTAAGCAGATGATAATGATGAATATTGACTCGGTTCTAAGACATCATACAGCAACGGAAAGTATCATTGCTCACATTGTTGCTTAATCGTCGTCAAACAAGATTCTATCCAATTAAAATAAGCATTGAAACACTTTTAGATTCCATGTACGGAAATCTATACCACCTAAAGCTCCACTGTACGCTTGCCTTTCCGACACCAGCACCACTCGCTTCGTTCTATTAAGTTCATCATACACGCGCGGCAGCCAATCCAATTTATTATCACAATTTACAGGCACATAAGTAACATCCTTGAGATCGCGTCTTTTCAATAATATTAATATTTGCTTCCCATCCGACATGGAACTCATGACGCTAAAGTGGCTCGCAAGTCCTTGAAGCTTTGGCACTCCCGACTCTAGTACTAAAACGAAACTATCCTTCGAAATATTTCGGAGAGACTCAAATTTCTGGAAAAGGAAAATCAAAAATCAAACAAAAATCAGCACAATTTAATTTCAATGAAATCCTACCGTACGTAGGATTTCATTGAAATTAAATTGTGCTGATATTATTTTAAAGGGTAACGCGTTAGAGTAGCCTATGAAATTCAATGTTCGTGTTAAATTGAATGACGTTCATGAAATTAGACAAATTGAGTCCAATTCTAGCTGAAAGAGTTTTGTTGATTATAATGATTGTAATTCTGTAAATACATATTAGTTGAGATCACAAATCTTCATCAATTTAGATCAACATAGAAACAACAAATTACAAAAAAAATATCGGAATATTGAATTATACTGGCCTTTTTTATGTCTTTTACTTTGAGATTATTGAAGTAATGTTATCGATAAGTGTTTTCCTGGAATTCAACAATGAAAGACAATCTATAGAAAGCTTTAGTTACTTTTACATTTCAGAACATAATTTATACAGCGTGTGGCGTAGTTATTGTATAATTCTTTGTAAAAAATACTCTTGTTCCTTGTGTAAAAAGATTTGTTATGAGTCGTTGGCTCCGTATATCCTACTTACTAGTTTTCAAATAAATGTCATCATAAGATCAAGATTCACTCATTCAACAAACGGATAACTCGTCACGGAAGACATCGTTGACACAAATCCACAATGACATGAAAATCATATTAATTCAATAAGACAGGTCCTTACCTTTTCATTCTCCAACAGATCTTCAATGATAAAAACATTTGCTTTACCGACGTCACAATTTTGGACTAATAAAGTATCAATGTCGATATTGACATTTAGAATTGAAGCAACGTCAATTGTGACATTGGGAATATAGTGCGATATCTCTTTGATAATACAATTTATTTTGGTGTTTGACGTTATGATTTGGGTGGTTTTGATGTTCTTCGCTGTCGTGTTTTCGGCTACGATTTGAAATATTATTTCGAGAGCAGTTTTCAGCTGAAATAAGAAATATAACGTATTTAAATTTTAATACCACTAAGGAATCTTTTTTTCATATAATAATATGTAACATTGACGATATGAAAAATATTTACTTTCAAGTATAGATTACAAATCAGTTACATATTTGCAATTCTCTTTCTAATACGCAATTTTTATTTTAAAACAATAATTTTCAAGTAAAACTATTTTGCTGTTGTAAAGAATTTACTGGTTTTCATCTTAGATGCAAGGCTGCAGATTAAATCTTGTGCCAAGAACGCTCCTCCGTGATTGACATTCAATTAAAAATCTGCTTATTCTATAAGAAAATGTGAGGAAACGCTGCCTTTAAGCTTATAATATCTTTAGCTTGCTTTCAATTTAGACGGAGCAAAAGCTAGGTGAAGGTTTTTATTAAGTCCTTTATTTCGTCGTTATTTACATACATTAACTCACGCCTTTTACGCATGGAGATAGGCAGACATTATAGAACGTCCAACTATCCTTACAATATTCTTTTTGTTTCGTTGACATTAAGTGATTCTGAAGCGTCTCCTCTAAAAACAAGGCGTATCGTACTAACGATGCTCGATGATGATAATGGTTTGAAGTTTGTGGTGTGAAGTTCAGAATGGATTATTTTTCTTAATAAAAACTATCATGTATTATTGTAAGACTTTTGATACATTATTATTATGTGTGGCACAACACTAAATCCGTTCATGCGTATCAGATTATTACGATAAAAAGAAAACAAGCTGGTATCAACAAAGCTTTGGCTTTGAAATATGAGTTTGCATTTAAATATTTGATGCTGTTTCTAGCATCGATTGTCATGAAATTCTTGTTTTACGTGTACGTAGACAGTTTACAAAACATATAAACTGCTACCGTTTATAATTTCTCACTTTAAATCTCTAATAGAAGCTTTTAACATTACTTAAAAAAATCTTTAGGCCCGCTGGCACAAATCACTTTAAGGGGTTTGCGCCAAACAGATTTAAAACATTTTGTCAATTGTAAATGATTGACATTCGTAGAACATATTTTAAAATGAATTTAGCACTAAATGCATTTATTGATCTGCGATGCAGGCGGGCTTAAGAGATATTAAAACAGTATGGTTTTCTTACAAAATGGATTTACATAAATATACTTGAAGTAATAATTGTGAAAACAATACTTACGTCGACTTTGTCCATGGAGTAGTGTGGATAAAATGCCCTAGTTAATAAAGCTTGTGACTGCGGATTTGGTACAGGTTTATCTATAAATGTGACGTTATCAAGTTCGACACCTGCACACCTGAAAAGTTAACGACTGATATACCACGTGAATATTTGTATGCCCTTGTTAATGGATAAAGACTTGTAGCGGTTAATCATAGTCATACATTTTTGATTACGATTATATATTATATATTTCTTATCCTTTTCTGTCCCACCGCTGAGCAAATGTCTTCCCCAATTCCTTCCATGAGCTCTTTATTAAAATAAAAACAATAAAATATTTTATTCACAATATATAGAAAACAGTTATACAATTCCATTTGAAGTCTGACTCTTGAGCTAGGTGAGACCTGTGTTACAGGAGTCAGTGTCTTCACCCGTTTTTGGAACTAACATTTTATGCAATAAAAATTAAAAATCAAAACTAACTTAAAATTAGGAAATGCTCTTGTGTGGTGTGTGTGCGTCAGTTTTTGCGTAGGTATGAAGGTGTGAGTGTGTTGTGTCTATGTGTGTGCAGTAAAAGCGCGTTAGGGTGCAGTGAACTAAATCCGGTACTAAGCGGTCAGTTTGTATTAAACCTGTATTGTATTAAAAGCTGTACTTCAATAACAGTTTCACTTTAATTACAACAAACTTGTATCAATAAAACTGCCAAGTACGATTTTGACTGCCAAGTCAAAGGCCTCGAGTTCGAACCCAAGACACGCACCTCTGATTTTTCGGAATCATGTGCGTATTGTATATAATCACTTGCTTCGGTGAAGGAAAACATCGTGAAGAAACCAGCATGCCTGAGAGGTATTTCTCGATGTCATGTAAAGTCAAGTCAAAGGCCAATGGGCGGCATTAAAACTCTGACACTAGGTTGGTCACTAACCACACGATAAAGAAGAATATTATAACAAAACTGTCGACTTCTTGTTGTCATTTATTTTGCACAAGGAAATGGCATTCTGTCTTTTATTATTCCTTGCCCTAATTTTATTATTATCTTATTGTGGCTTGTGGAAAAAAATGATTTCCCATTTTTACGCACACATACATACATACATATTATGTACATCAGCTCCTAAGTTATTGAATTATATGAATGCTTGGTAACCATTTATGATTTCTCATAAATATTTTTTTCCTCAAACATGAGAACACTTCAAAGGGTACAAATTGAATGACATCTATAAATATATCAACCTGTATAAGGAAATGAGGCTAGAAGTGCCTTTATTATTATTATTGTCTTTTTTTGCAATATATTACAAGTCGCAATAATATCGTTTCAATAAATATTAGGTACTGCACGGAAACATGACTTCCGCATTTAGTTTAAGCGCCTTCAAAAAAGAAGAGGTTATGTATATTGTTTCTTGGTATTTTGTCACTGATAAAATTGGACAAATTGTTAAAAGATTTACAATTAACTAGCCGTTGCTCGCGACTTCGTGCGCGTGGATGAAGTTTCATAAAAACCTTCAACCCCTAATTTAATCCCATAAGGGATAAATTTCCAAATATCCCTTCTTAGTGCACACTCAAGACATATATGAAACTTTTGTGCAAAATGTCATGCTTCTAGACCTAGCGGTTTCAGCTGCAGCAGCGTCGATCGATCAGTCAGTGAATCAGTCAGACAGGCAGTTTCTCATTTTTTATATATTTATATACGTATAGTGGCTTTAATTATTAAATCATCAAAATATTTACCTTATTGACAAACTAATATTTAATTAGATCTATCTAAAATAAGAATAAAAATATGTACAATTACGGGGCGTCAAAAAATTCGCCCACATCGCTGTCAACAGGAAAAGTGCCCAGAAGGCTGGCCGCATTGCCACGTTGGATGGCAATGCTGATTCTTTGGCCACGTGAAGAGTCGACCACGACCAACCGCTTGGCGATATCCCGAAATAATAGGTGGACACTGGATATAGATTGGTGTTATGTTTCGTCTATTCAAATTTCGTGCATGTTGAAATTAAATTTTCTATTTTTATTTTTATCAAGCTTATTGAATTAAATATTTTTCAGTATTACTTTTCATCAACAAATATTTGGTGTCTTGAAAGCACTTAGATTATAAAAAATACGCAAAAAAAATAATTTGCAGAAACATAGAAGTATTTTTAAAATAGGAAAACATTTCTGTAAAAGCATCATCAGAATTTTTAAGTAATTAATTAAACATTTGGATTGCGCCCAAATGCTTTATTACCCCACCCCCTCCATGTTTTGGAAAGCCTATTAACGTCCGTTGGTCCTGGCTGACATTCGTAGATCTTTGATAGTCATCACTGCTAGACATCAGCCGGCCCAAGGGGTATCGTAGGGTCCAGTAACTGGTTAGGTTGTTGAGGTCGGACAGGCAAAAGCTACATGTAGAAAATACTCCTTCTTCGATCTAGGAAAAAGTTAGCCCAGAACTTCGCCACTTCCACCGCGTCGTCGGTGGCAGCGTAAAGGTCACTTCAGCTGCATGTTTTTGGGCAAAGAGGGCCTGCCCTCTGTTATAGGAGGTGGAGCATAGTCAAATTACTGATAGTCAGCTACACAAAGTTAGAATAGAACCTGACCCCATAATACCAAAATACCTTACAACCCCTTGAACATTATTACACTGAGCAGCAACGCAACTAACGCCATTCACTTCAACAATATTCGGGATCTGTTGTTCCATAACACTGATCCTCAGTTTCCTGATAAACTTGGGTGTTGAGATCCCATCATGGTTCCTTGACAGTGTACTGAGTTGGATCAAAGAGTCCAGGAATGTCGTCCAGTCATCGTCCCATTAAACTAACGCTTTTTGGCGATCAAGAACGGATGATTGAATGGATTGGAACTTGTTTCTGGAAAGAAGGATACAAATTATTAGTAGTGGTTGATTGCAAAACATGAAAACAGAAACTGTTTAAAAATTGTTTTTTTTTTTACCATATTGAGTCGATGAGACACAACTTAATGTCCATGTAATATGAATAAATATGAATACTATTATAAATTAAAAATACAATACACGATACAACTTATATTAAAACATTATTACAGCAGTCAGAAAATTATAAAACAGGAAACAAATAAAGATCGTCAACTTAAGTCATGTCATTGATGTAAGCCCCTTTTCCGGGATTCATTTTAAGGGTAAGTACACAGAGCACGGATACATCTTGACGGCAGCTGTTAGAGGTGGCATTATCAACACATAACATCACGCCTGTAATCCCTGAAGGGCCAGGCAGAGGTGTTGTACCTAATAGTACACCCATATTTCGACAGTTATGCGATATCCTATGGAATAGGTGGCGAGCCTATTGCCATCGACGGGGCACAAATGCAGACTCCGTGGCTGCTACTGAGAAATTCCTGATTTAAAACCCTAATAACACTTTGCCCGACCTGGGAATCGAACCCAGGACCGTATGTCAGCAATCGCGCGACCACTAGGCTAACGAGCCAGTCATACCGCCCAAAAGACTAACTAGAAAAACAAGGGTGTTATGTTTTGTTTTAGAAAACTATGGCTCATAAAGCGTTGCGTGACAGAAGTTGTACGTTCGACGCATTTTAATAGTACTCTCGTCTTTTAAGGTGGAAGCGCCAGGGTAGCCCGCGAAATTCAAATTTTCTTACGTTTTTTGCAATTTTACGGTCATTGTCAGGCTGTACATTGAACAAAATATGATTCGCGGCTGTAATAGGTATTTAGTAACAGAACTATAATCGTTAAAATCATCAATACAACCCTCAAAGTTCATACAACCCCATTGAATGACTTATTCATGAAATAGTTATTCAATGAAGTTGTATGAACTTCATTGATGATTTTAACGATTATAGTTCTGTAACCAAATACCTATTACAGCCGCGAATCATATTTTGTTCAATGTACAGCCTGACAACGACCGGCAAATTGCAAAAAACGTAAGAAAATTTGAATTTCGCGGGCTGCCCTGGCGCTACCACCTTAAAATGGCGACGCGGCAATTTGGAGCTCTGTCGTAAGGCAAAAGGTACCTATTACCTTGTTTACATTATTTTCTTCAATTTTATGTTGCAAGTTTTATGAGGGATAAAAACAACGACAAAATAATGGTTTGGACGTAAATTGGCTACTATTTTTATGTTGATGCCGGACTAAGCGGAATAAAGTCGGTACATTACCTGATAATGACTTGCGCAAGGAAACATGGTTTATGTCTTAAACGTGCTTAGGTTGTTTTTACATTTAAAAAATAAAAGTAAGTGTAGCCTTTTTAGTAAAATTAAATTCTGAAAACACTAAACACCTTTTACTTGAAATGGTACTGGATGATTAAAAAGAACTTATTCAAAGTTATTGCTGGGGAGTTTTTGCCGCCATACCTACCACTTCTCGTCAGTTAAAACACTAGGAAATGGCTAAGGGCTATGGGAGACTGTTTCATGCATTTGACGTTCAAAAAGTGTAATCAACACTATTTGAACGTCAATTACATGAAACAGCCGTAAACATACGGCATAAGTTTAATTAATGACTTTGATATGAATGGCAATTATTGCCATCGATCTTCGAATAAAAGTACAAACATGGTTTCAGTACTTTACACCTAAAAACATAGTTTTGTCTTTATTTAAATGAATATTATAGCCATGAGGATATAATTATTATTTTACATGAACTTACTTGTAAGAATATCCTCTTGATTGAAAAATCTTATAAACATCATCACAGTCCAATATTATTTCCTCTTCGTCCGATTCTGTGTGTTCTGTTTCCTTATAGAATTTGAGAACTCTGACACTGCTCACAATGCCGCTTGCAATGCGGATATCATCTTGACTGACCTAAAGTGATAAAAAAAATTAAGAGGGGTACTATAAAAAAAAAAACGCGAAATTGTAGGGTTTCCTCGCTGAAGTTGTATGTTTTTCGTTCGTTGCTTGAAATTACAATTACTTATTAAAAATAGTTCGTTTTCTCTTCTACAATAGCAATAAATCGAATTTTTAGAGAACTTATTTATTTATTGAGTAATAATAATTCCCCCGATGCATGTTTAGGCAAAAAATAACCGAGACCTAATTTGGGACCTTTGGGACCTCTAACTTGTAGGTTCTATTGAATATAGACCATCAAATTTTTTATCTTACAAATATCCTATACTTTTATAGTAATAAAATACATTTTAGAATATATTTTTATTATGCCTTTTAGGGAAATTGTAAAATCAGTGTAACGCCGAAATGTAAGAGGGCTCTTATACAAAACTGACTAGATTTTTTTGAACCCTTAGATTCATCCGACATTATCAAAAGATGGTCAGGTTTCTGTTTCGTTGACAATGATATTTGAAAAGTATCCTGTCGCTCACTCAAGCTGAAAATCGCATATTTTGTACCATTTCAAGGTGAGGTCGGTCTCTTCTGGATGAAAACTTTTCACGCACCCTAACAGCCCGTTCACACGAAGACGATCCGTGGTTTTTGACCTATCGACTTTTTTTTTTGCAGCAATACTTTTTTAATGCCCGTGTTCACACGCATCACGAATCGTGAAAAATGACGGACTCAGGTTCGTTAAAAAACACGGACCGTGATTTTTTTGTGACGGATTCGCTGATGCGTTCGTTCCCGAAAAGTCACGGAACTAATGTGGCCACCAATTCGTTTTTTTTTCCGGATCGCGATAAAACACGATTTTGTATGCAATGTGAACGTCCATCCGTCATGACGTATAGTGTTTTATGACGGATTGTCAATGACGGAAGCCGTGTAAATGAGATGTAAGCAGGCAAAGCTTATGAGTCAAATGGGTTACCTTTGTTTCATCGAAAAGAAATTGACAAATTATCACTTCCCAAACAATTTTCCGCTTAATTTCATTTTCCAAATTATTACTTAGCAAAAAATCTCTTCACAAATAATTGTAATAATGTTTGGCAAGTGAACGTTTAAACAATAACTTGTTTACCAACTAGTACTTTTACCAATTTTTATGTAGTCAAATATTTCAGTTGGAATAACGCATTTTACGCAAAATAAAATAAGGCAAATTATTTAGTATCGTCACTTTTCAATCAGGGACCATATTGGTTACCCATTGAAAGGGTTTTCGTTAGGGTTTTTTGAAGCGGTTAATAAAAAACCCATACGATATGGGTAACCCTTTTGAACGGCTTAATAGACCATTTTGGCTACCCATTGAAAGGGTTTTGGATAGGGTTTTTCTAGCAGTCAATCAAAAACCCATACGATGTGGCTAACCCTTTTGAACGGCTTAATTGACCATTTTGGCTACCCATTGAAAGGGTTTTAGATAGGGTTTTTTTAGCAGTCAATCAAAAACCCATACGATGTGGTGTGGGTCACCCTTGTGAACAGCTTCATTGATCATTTTGGTTGCTAATTGAAAGGGTTTTTGATAGGGTTTTCTAAGCAGTCAATCAAAAACCCATAATATTTGGATAACTCTTTTGAACGGCCTAAGCACGGTAATATTATCTATACAGTATTGTAACTGGGCCGTATCTTTGAAATAAATGCCTACAGCCGCGCGGTACGTAAACATGCGATAGGGCTGCCCGCCTCCAGCATTTTAATTACATTTGCCTACTTTGTGTTTCCATTTAGTTTTGTGATTGTAAATATACTTTTTTTATATAAACAATTAAAATACTTTGTGAATTGAATAGGAAGTGTTCAATAAAAATGCGTGTTGTTTTTTGATTGGTATTTGCTCTTTTTTTTCCGGGAGATAAAAGGAAATACTTATCCATTAAAAAGACACACATTATGTACATACCTACCTACTAGTAAGTAAAAATATTTTATAATCTTGCCTTTCAGAGTTTCTAGGCAATCTAAAAAAAATATCTCTGGGTGCGTTATTGACGAATTTATGCAACCAAAAACAGCACAATATATCCTACTGGTCATATGAAATATGTACTTGAACTTATTTTTAACCGACTTCAAAAAAAGGAGGAGGTTCTCAATTCGGTTGTATGTTTTTTTTTTTTTTTTTTTGTGTTTGTTACCTCTTATCTCCGTCATTTATGAACCGATTTGAAAAATTCTTCTTTTATCTGAATGGATCTACTTCTCGATTGGTCCCATAGAAATTTCATCAAAATCGGTTCAGCAGTTTGGTTTTGAAATCAAAATAGCTCGAAAAAATGTCATCCAAGTAAACGAAATTGCGAAATTGATACTTGACAAGGATTTGTGTGTGATATGATAACTAAAAAGTGTAAAATAAAAACTTTTTTGCAAAAAAAACCGACTTCCAAAAAAAACACTAAAAAAAGTGGAAAATAACTTTACTTTCGGAAGTCGGTGGCAAAAAAGTCAATGAAACAATAGTCACCGTCTTCCGAAAGTAAAGTTATTTTCCACTTTTTTTAGTGTTTTTTTTGGAAGTCGGTTTTTTTTGCAAAAAAGTTTTTATTAGTGAAAAAATCGCACAGTTGTTGTTAAAAAACCCGTCCGTTCGTCACCACCGAGATCGAGGCGCGTAGGTATAGCTCGCGCTTCGTCCGTTTGTATGAAGTTGGAATACTGTATAGATAATATTACCGTGGCCTAAGGGACCATTTTCGTTCAAGGACAAGTAATAACAAAACAACAACAAAAAATATCTCGAGTTTGCGGAACAGTTTCATTGTGTGAGTGAGCTTTCACGCTGCAGTTTATGTGACATAATTATAACATATTCAGTAAAACGCCACCTTTTGCAAAGAGCTCTAAAGGAAATGATTAACAGATGGCTACTTCTATGGGATCGAATTGATGTAAAGCTTCATTTATAAATATAAATAAATAAATATCGTTACCTATGCTGCAATCTACGATTTTCTTTACATGACTAATTATAATTTGTTCGAGTTTAGACCCCATGGTAATATGATCTCTCGTTGAAGGGCATAGGTTGCAAAACGGAATAGCAAGCGTTGACCGGCCGCGCAGTACGGCGGCGGCGAATTTGAGGCTACTTACGAATCTGCTTGTAAACAGGAATCTATGATCATTATTGTTAATAGAGTTCATTTTAGCTTCGCTGGCCGGATACCGAAATGACTTAATTTTTTTTTTTCATGTCTGTTCTTGTTTATTACTTTATTACTAAAGTAAGCGCCAGATAAACGTGGAATAAAGTTCATTGCCCTTTCCTTAATTTCTCTGCGTAGGTACGCGGACAATCAATTATGAATCGCTTTTCATTAATAAAAAAAGGAAAGGATCACGACAGATGTCGATTCAGGACAGCTTTATGTCATTATTATTGTTTTCGGAATTAAGTATGTCAATAAATGTATGTGGTCCATGACCGTTATTCCACGTTTATCTAGCGCTTATTATAGCGACTCGCGCCACTTCGTCTGCGTAACATTTTTAATTGATGTTCTGGTCCTATTGGTCGCAGCGTGATGTTATATCAAAGTTATATCAAGAAAAAAAATCTCAAACAGCATTCATTTTTTAATCTCTCTTATCTTAACGTGTTGAGTTTTCATTATTTTTATTATAAGTTGTAAATCAAGTATCCTTAAGGCCGGTTACAGTGCTCCACCGACCGTCAGTCCATTTGTAACGTTCAGTATTCTCCAGACTGACCAACTAACTGTCCGGACTGGTACAGGCGGCACACTGAACATGGTTAAATACATATTATATATTTGACCATGTTCAGTATGAAGTCGCTTTCTTGATGATATAAAACATCCGTACGGTCGGTCCACCGATCGGTGCAGCACAGCAGCACTGAACGCGTTCATTTTGTTTCCATATAGTAGGAGAGCTAGTGAACCCTCCGAGTAACGGTGTGTCTGTAAGGCTAGAAATTCTTATGGTGATGAGTCATAGTTTGCTAAGTACAATGACCATCGCCTGGCACGCCTCAGCCCTGCACGTCATCAACCCCTATAATTTTGAAAGTGTAGGAAACATTTGAAAAAAAAACTTGTTCCTGTAAGCTTGAAATTTTTTTACCATTTTGTTTATTCGTTATTAAGTTCAAAAACAAATTGACAGGCGTTTTTGATGAGCACAAGTACCTGACAGGTGAGCCTGAAGGTGTATTATGTGTAGGTAAATTAAAATAAACTTTATTCTGTAAAGTTGAAATTTATAGACATGTTTCTTTAAGCGATTTAAAGTAAGTTGGTAAAATGACAGGCGGTTCTGGCTAGCATAAGTCCTCGACAGGCGAGGGGAAAGATGCTATGGGATTAAATTGTATTATGATTTTTTGCTAATTGCAGTACAGTAATTGATCATGTCGTATGTTTGCCAAAATGTGATTCGCGATAGGAATGGTAGTATAATAACTGATTAATAATAAATAAACATGAAATAGTAAAAAAAAAAAACCCATCAAATATAACTAAGAGAAATACGAGTATGTTGATGATTTCTTTTATTATAAATCAGTAAATATACTACTATTTCTTCAGCGAATCACATTTTGACAAACATACTACCTGATCTATTACGGAGCTGCTGGAGCTGCAATTAGCAAAAAACGTAATACAATTTGAATTTCGCGGGTTTCCTTGTCGGGGGTGGGCGGGGGTGCCATTTAGCAAAAAATAAAACTTGTGTTATGATTGCTGATTACTTTGAAATAAAATAATAAAACTGGAAATTTAATTTTTATTATACCCTGTCCTTACTTCGTTTCAACTTTAAATGATGGCCTTTTGCTTTTTGCAAATATTTTAACATTTCTATAAGTATATAACATTTGGTTCGCAAGCACGTTGCTTTGGTTGGCAATGAATTTAAATTCTTCAGCGATTAGCTGTCCAAAAATTTCATTTTTATTATTATCGCTATCGTAAAACGCACTACATTAAACCTTATTTGTGTCATAGTCCTACACTTACAGTCCTCCAACGTAGACGTCTTTTAAAGGCGTCCTTATGCCTACGGAATAGAAGTCAAAATCGGTTGAACGGACTGTAAAAAGTTTTAATTAAATGTCTTATCTTATTTCAAACGACATTTTTAATAAAATAAAGACAAAATTCCTACTTACTCATTGCTCATTCAATTGATTACGATAACACAGGTATGTATTAGCAAGCGAGATTTTTTTTGCATTCCGCCTCGGATCGGTTGATTTCTTTATAGTTGTCCGAGATTTAGGGGTCGATTTAGATGTCAAAACCCCTCCCGGGTTTGAACCTCAAAACCCGACTTACGACCCGGCCCCTGAGCTGAGTAAGAGTTTCAAGATGAAGAGAACGCTAGAGCGAGCGAAGCGAGCCGGATCTAGAGAGCCTAAGAGAGCTTTAAAATTTAAGCTATAGCATAAGCTATAAGTTATGACAGAAATAAATCAGGCGTAGAAACATCTGGATCTAATGTAGGTGACAAAAACATTCCTGATGATGTTTTTGGCAATTCGTCATGGATCTGATTGACGTGTTGAGATTCGTCATCAGAACTTCCTTCACTCTGATATACTTAGTAATATTTTCTACAACCAAATATAAAATGATTAAGTATAATAAAATGATACAAGGTGGACTTGGATGGATTTTGAGCATAAACTATCTACAAACATCATATAACGTCACGCCTGTATTCCCCGAAGAGGTGTACCTAATAGGCTAATAGTACACCCACATTCGTCAGTTATGTTTTTAAACCTCATGTAATAGGGGGCAAGTGAGCCTATTTGTAGGCAATACTATTGCCTACAAACTATCGACAAACAAAAACTCACGACTATCTACAAAGTACTTTAATATTCAAAAAAGAACTAAGTAATTACCTTTGCTCATTTTGAAGTGTGGACCTTATAAATCAATTAGCTTGAGACAGGCAAACGCATCCCAATTGACAAAAAAAAGTCTACACGCTACTTTCGGCGCGGATAGATCAAAGAATGCAGCGGGCGCCTCAAAAACTCAAAATACGCAACTATAGTTCTATTGGAGCTCTCGCTCGTACCTACTCTCGCTATTTGTATAATACCTACCATCTAGTGAATTATAGGCAATGAGCGCCAGGCCGCCATTCCCGTACCACCGACCTAGCACAAGTTTATTGAAGAACCCGAACAAAACCCTTATAATATATGGGTTTTTATAATGCCCTTCATTATAATAACCCATATATTATAAGAGTTTTGACCCTTTCACTGGGTTTCTAGTATAAAACCCATTCAATGGGTTATCATGTAACCCTTTCAAAGGGTTTCTAGTATAAAACCCATTCAATGGGTTATCATGTAACCCTTTCAAAGGGTTTCTAGTATAAAACCCATTCAAGGGGTTACATAATGATAAGGGTAACCTCATAAACGGCTTACCCCTTCGAAAGGCTTAACTCTTAACCGGGGTTGTACGGTCCCTGTTTTCAATTTACCATTTCTATTCAGTCAATTGCTTAGTTAATGACAAAAAATTTGCATCTATATGTCAGTTGCACAGAAACGCGAGTGTTGCATATATTAGATTTCGAAAAGGCAGCCATTTCCAGCATAAGATCTAACTTTGAAGACGTTTTATTACAAGGGTGTTTTTTCCACTCGGGACAAATTCTAAACAGGTAATATTAATATTAACTATTCTGATATTATTTTTTTTTAGGTACAGGCATTTTTTTATAATTAATCTCGCCTAACTAGTTCAGTTTCAGGGTAGCCTTTTTCTAGTTTTTTTTTTCATATTTTTTTTTTCTATATAATCAAGACATTTCTCGTCTCGGCTCGAGCGTAGGAGGTCACAGTTCTAACCTAACCATTTTTCTTTTCATAATTAACCCCGTCTTACTAGTTCGGTTCTCGATAGCCTGCTAAAAATAATCTCTTTTTCCCATATTTTTTTTTTTATAAATAATCTAGTCGTTTCTGGCATTCGCTCGGCTTGTGCGTCACAGTTCTAACCTAACCTTTTTTTTTGAAAACTTTTTGTTAAATTGTTTGGGAAGTGATAATTTGTCAATTTCTTTTCGATGAAACATAGGTAACCCTAAAATAAAATTGCATTTTTAATTATATAATTCCCAAAAAGTCTTATTTTTGCCTTTTTATTTTTTGTCATATCAAATCATTTGACCTAACGTTTATTGTCTAAAGATTGTTTGCTGTAATAAATCATTTGATTAAAGACTAAATACCATAATGACATTATCTTTGGTAATATTCTGCTAAGTAAAAATTGACCAAATGAAAAAGTGCGTACTAAAATCAATCCAAATATTGCATTGGTATAAAAAAATGTTGCTAAAATTTGTTTGGTCAATCAGCGAAACGGCAGGCTCCCGATTCAAATACTTCTCTTCTCTTTTTTAAAAAAACGTTGCCCCACACTAGGAATTTCTCCTGTATTTATTTATTACCTTTGCGTTAACAAACATTTAAACTCACATACATAAACAGCCAGACCCGGAGCAACTATCTGCAGGCCATACAAATATTTGTTCTAAAGACTAATAAATTTTAAGTAGACATGACACGGCAGAAATACTAGCTGTTGGTAGCATTTATAGGCAAAAAGTTTAGTTTTAACCATGTCGTGGCTTGGAATTTTGTTACAACAAAGAGATTCTGGTCTTTTGAAATTGATACTTTTACCTAACTAAGCGGAACCCACATGAATTCCTTGCACTGCTGGAATTACATCTCTCGGCGCTGAGTCGAGAGTTGAAAATCCAACAGGGCGCTTTTTCATCATCATCTGCCTAAATTTTTTCCCAAGTATGTTGATGTCGGCTTCCAATCTAACCGGATGCAGTTGAATACGTACATGGAACGACTACTACTGGATAATACGACACCAACAGGTGCTTTTTATAAAGGTGTTAATTTAGTTTTTGTCAATAATGTTACTGAAAACGGGCAGTCATCTTTTTTTTGTTGGCCTTTCAAGTGTAACCCTGCTGGTCAAGGCCTCCCCTTTCTCGTTCCAAACCTCTCTATCTTTTGTGATCTTGCCCATGTTCACCCCGCAAACAAAATCAGATAAGTAGTCTTACCTCAAATTTATTGCTACCCCTATTTATAGCAATGCAGAGTCGGACTGGAGAGTCTGGTTTTAAAAGAACTTCACTATGGAAGTGAATATATTGAAAAACTATACACTGGTCCTTATAGTTTTTCCCAATATGCATGGCTAGGGTCTCCCAAACGAGGACTAAGATTGCTGACTCGGGAAGCACGTTGACACCTATAAAATAAAATGCAATTTAAAATGGCTGATTTGAGGAACGTGCAAATGCTGGGCGTAAACTGTTTTTGCTGCGGTTTTTTAGTGCACAGTGCGTTGCTGCGATTAAACGCATGTGTGTGCCGCAATCTTTAACTTTGATCAATCGAAATCTTTTTAAGTATAATCCCCGAGATTTTGAATTGATTAAATATTTCGTATAAATTAGCGTTATTTTATTTGGACGTCAAAAAACACGAATCGAGAATTTTTTGTGACGGATTCGCTCATGCTCTCGCTCCCAAAAAATCATGGAACTACTGGGAACATCAATTCGTTTTTTTTGCCGGATCGTGATAAAACACGATTCCGTATGCAATGTGAACGTCAATCCGTCACGACGTATCGTGTTTTATGACGGATTGTCAATGACTTGTGAATGAGTTCTTACCGTCTCTAACATATCCTTCCAGGAACTCGAAATCAACATCCTGCGTAGATATTGCAACATTGCGTTCCATTGCTGTTCGAACTTCGTCCTTTTCTACGAAAGATAGCTGTGGCCTGCAAGTGTAGGATGTTTGAATTATCAATGTAGATGGAACTATTTGGAATGCTCGAAACAGTTAATCTCATGGACTATGTGTCGTATCGCTTAGGTATGAATTAAATATAGGAATGTCGGTGTTTATATTTTCTCAGTTAAAGATCATAGATAAGTTAGTAAATATAGAAACATTCACTTATTAAAACAGCGTTGCTTTGTATGTTAAGTGAGACAACAAGAAGCATACAAAAGCAGAAAAATAAATTGAGACTATTTATGTGGTTGCCAGAGTGTGGTTTGTGGAGCTGGGACGATTGCAGGGTCAATCATTTATATATACATAAGACTCTATATATTATCAATACTTGACTCATTTAATCTATAACTATCATCTAAATGTAAGTCAACCTAGAATTATACTTCGAGTTTTATGAACTGTAAAACTCGAAGTAAAACCATCGTTGCCTTCATCTCTGTTCTCAGGACAAGATTGATATCAAGAGTAAGCGCATCTAATATAAAAGAAAAAAACTGTAGACGCAATCTACCAAATGAGAACATTTAGGTAAATATTTTTTTAAATGTTTACGAGCCATATGCCTCCGGGATTCCATCTGATGAATCATGTCTACCAATATTCAAAAGTTTTGGCTTGCTACCGTTACCTTCATTGTATTTGTATGAAGCATGTGTATTTGTAAGGAAAACAGCAGAGGAAATTAGTTCTCGAAGTCTCGAAGGCTTGTACTAGATGAGCGCCCTAGTTTAGCAAATTATAATAAAAGCTGTCTGGCTATGTGTGTACGTGTTTATAATAAATTACCGAGTGTATTAAAAATATTAAATTGGAGATTAATCAAAATTAAATTATATAAATGGAAATAATGAAAATAATTTCCATAATATTAAGGATTTTTTTGAACATAAATTATAATGTTTGTAAATTCAAATTTGTTTATTCGTTTAAGTTTGCACGCTTCAATTTTAAGCAAACATGTATGATCTCATATCCTATTATAACACCTATGTTTTACGCAAATAAATTATCTTATAAACCCTTTTCTAAAAGCCTCTAAATTATGCGCCTACTAAGATACACCACCCTTACTTAATCATAAATACATACAAAATGCGATGAAACCTTGTCAGCTAAGCCAACCTTACAAGCGAACACTCGGCATGGGAAATTAGGGACGTGACAGGGTGTCAGCGGCATGACATGACGTCATGATAATTAAACCATAAACCGTTTATGAGCACGTAAAGCTAGGTTTAGGTTACGCCGGAATTTGGAGGTGACCTCGACGCATAAAGTAGAGAGAGTTGTGGGCCTAAGCTCAGGTAAGTGAAGGTTGGTAAACATTTTAATAGGTCTTGTGTGAAAAAATCGCAAAAACGAATAGTTTTTTTCATTTTATTTTACTGGGTAGCAAAAAAGCCAAAGAGCTATCTCGTGGTTCAAGGTCCCCTCCACATAAGACATCTGCGTTACTAGATGCCATTTTAATTTTCAGAAAAAAATAACTGACATAAAGGGTTAGGCCAAGGCTCTGGAAACTGAAAAGCAACTAAATACAATATTTTATAAAAACAGGTACCTACGTATAGATTTTAGACACACACCCCTGAGTTTTCGGATTCACGTGCGTATTATATAATTATCTCTTGCTTCGGTGAAGGAAAAAATCGTGAGGAAACCAAACCAGGATACCTGAGAGATATTTCTCGACGGCATGTAAAGACAAGTCAGAGGCCCATGGGCAGGATAAAAACTCTGACACCGGGTTAGGCACTAACCACACGAAAAAGAAGAATATACTAAAATATTGTCAAACACAGGTAACTAACTACACTAGGGACTACACTTCAGAACGCCACCTGTTATTATGATAAAAAGGTTATAAAATAAAAATGTTTTTGCAAGAAAATAACCGACTTCCGAAGTCTTCCAAGTCGGATACTTTTTTGCAAAAAAGTTTTTGACAACTCTTCCTTTTTTGAAGTAGTTAAAATTAGAAATTTAATTACTTACCAATCCTCACTATGCTCCCACTTCACAAAGTGCGACAAAAGAGGCGTTTCAGTAGACACAGGGAATTCTATCTTAGGATACAGAACATCTACCCTGGGATTAAAACCAGCCTCGTAAAGTCTAAAATTAAATATCAATATTATAAACAAGGTTGTTTCCAAAGTCTGGAGGACGTAGGTACAAATGTTGTCCTTGAAAATAACTAGTACAAAGTAGAAGAGATTATTGTACAAAATAATTCAGGCGTTAAAGATACGACACAGGTTCAAGAAATTTTTATTTTATCTCAAGGAAAACTTAGTTTTAGAGAAATAATCTTTAAGTAAACTTCAGACACATCGTCTAAAATGTTGTAATATGGATGAATCTTGTACTTTACATTCTCAAGAGGTATAAATAAAATAAATTATAATCTACTATGCATGTTTTTGCCATTAAGGACTTATAAGTATTGTATAATTTCAATTAATATTTTACTGATACAATAATTATGATTAGACTGCCGCTTTGGTTTTGGGGTCGCAAGCGGGACTGCTGAACTTGAAGTCCTGGGTTTGATTATCGGGTCGGGCAAAGTGTTATTGGGTTTTTCCATCAGGAATATCTCAGTAGCAGCTACGGAGTCTGGATTTGTGCCTGGTTGATTGTAATAAGCTCGCCCCGGATTACATGGGCCTTAAACAAAACTGATGAAATCTGGGTGTTCTATTAGGTACACCTCTGCCCAACCCTTCAAGGATTACAGGAGTGCTGTTATGTTATGTTATAATATTTTATGCCACATTCAACCAGTGGTCGTCAGCGCTACCGGTGAGCATGAAGCCTAGGTCCGAAAGCATTATGAGATTTTTCAGTCAGGAATTTATCAGAAGCAGCTCCGAGTCTGGATTTATGCCCGGTTGATGTTAAAAGGCTCACCACCACTACGCTGGAGTTACACTAGCGAAATGTGTGTATGCTATTAAGAACACCCTTCGTGGATTACGGGCTTTATGTTGTGTTACATAAGGTAATATTTTCTAACTTACTTTCCAACAGCTTCCAGAAGAAACTTAACACCGTTTGTATTGCCCCGTCTAGTAAGGGGTATGTGCGTGCATTCTTTATGAGACCTCTTCAGAATAGCCTGGAGTAATCCGTGTGGCGCTACCTCCACGACTATAGCGTTATCTGGTATCATCTTCGACATTTCCTCGAAGAGCACTGGTTTCTGTTGAATTGCATGTAAGTTTAGTTCACTATCTCGTTCATATAGTAATTGCAAGCACTACTGCTGAGCATGAGATCGTGGGTTCGACTGCCAGATTGGGCTAAACGTTTTTGGGCATTTTCATCTGGTAGTTTTCAGTAACAGCTAAAAAGTCTGAATTTCTGCCCGGTTGCTGGCAATTGGCTTGTCCTCTATTACATGAGACTTTAAAATAACCGGTGATGTGTGGATGTACTAATGCGTACACCTCTGTCTAACACTTTCGGGGAATCAGGTGCGATGTCATGTTATATTTTGTTTAGTTAATCGAAAAATTTTGGGAATTGTAACAACGCCATTGTAGCTGGAAATATGCTCAATATTTGGAACTAACAAAGTATCTTGACAAATTGGATTATTTAGCAAGAAACTTATCGTAGATTCTAACTTAACAGACAGATGTGTTGCGGGGGAGTTGAAACGTGACTTCTTCCAAGCTAAACCACTAGTAAGTTATTAAGGCCAGGCATTTTGGAGGACAGTCCCATGTAGGTAATTTTGACGTTCAAAAAGTACTGATCCTCTACCTTAATAATTAGCATGAATTACTTTTGATTTCACACTGTGTTCGAGATAGTTCTTTAACTATAGTTATATTTTTGGTAAGTTCAAAACTTTTCTAATTCAAAATTCAATTTAATTTATTTGTATGGTACACAAAATAGTCTTAAATTAAATAAATGGTTTCATCACATTCTGCAACGTGGGGTGCGCAAATATTAGGTACCTACATTGAATAAAATTATTACAAGATAAAAACAATATTAGGTTAGTATTCAATTAATAAGTATGAATTAATATTACATTAAGGGGCATGTCAGTTAAAATGTCAAATTATTATTCAATGTCAAACTATCAAAAAGAGATGTCAAAGTATAAAAGATTACAATTATATTAGGAATTCAAAGTATCATTCAAAAATTCGTAAAAATTTTAACAATAATTTTTTACATGCCAACTCTTTAAGTTCCTTTTTAAACCCATTTAAATTTGGCTGCTAGTATTGCTTAGGAATTTTGTTAAAAACTTGAGGGGCTCTACAGAATTTGCTCTTCCACATTAAAGCTATTCTGGCTCCGCGTAGCACATCATTCCGTCTGTTACGTTTAACTGTATACGTTTCATAATAACTATTCATATGTTTTTGACTCATTAGAAACAATTGACGATAATTTTCTCATTTATTTTTATTTATACTTCAATTATCATAAAAATTTAATACGTAAGTAACACCCTCTGTAGTGCCTCGGCAATGTTTGCAGACGCACGCACTGACAGCTTTGATGCACTGTGGCGTAAGAAATCTGCTTCGCTACTCCGCAGACTGCGTGGCAGTCCCAACACTATCCTGCAATCGATAGCCGCCCGGGCAGATAGCCCGCTAGTGGCGGCGCTTGCGAACCGGACTCACTCTGTTTTAGTAATTAAGTACTAACATAGGTTAAGTTATTTTTTTTACTAACACTATAGACCATTGTAGTTTGAGTAAATGAAGATTAATAATAATAAGAGATAAGATAATGACTTACCAATAAATTATTGGTATGGTATTCAGCAGACGAATACACAGCATTGGCTTCATCCCACCTGTCTTGAGGGACTGAAGTTGATATCCATTTGTTACTTCGTTTCTTTGGGTTTTTGATCACTTCTCGTAAATGTCTTAGTAACTCAGGACCTGTCATAGAAAAAATACCAAATTTTTAAACGTAAGATTTTATGGGATTATTTAAATAAATTGATACCATTTTTCATAAATAAGTTCAAAAGCAAAAACTAATTAAAAATACTAAAAAAAACCGACTGCAGTAAAAAACTTAAGTTAAAAAAAAAAAACACTAAAAAGCTAAGAACAAGCACTTTTAAATTTCAAAAAGTTGGCAGCAGGCGGGACCCATTTGAGTTTGAAAGTTTGAAGTTGGGTTTTTTAATTTTTTTAATTACTTTTTTTATATTTTCAAACTTAAAATGTGCTTGTTCTTAGCTTTTCAGTGTTTTTTAACTTAAGTTTTTTACCGCAGTCAGGTTTTTACTTTTTTTAATGACTTTTTTTTTTATTTCCGGCTTTTTAGTTTACAAAAATGAAAGATTTCGCAGACGATTAGCCAAACAATTTTTTACCGCCTTCACCGCGTGGAGGTACATACTCTCAGCTTATGTTGTGTTCTGATTCTATACCCTGTGTCACTTTCACAACGTTACGAATCTAACGACACTTTTGAAGTTAGAAACCAACGAGCTGTTCAAGCTGCAGAGCGTGCCAAACATTTGAATTTGGCGCCAAAAATCCGCCATTTTTTTATTTTGATATACCCAGTGTCACTCTCACAGTAATAACAAACCAAACGACACCTTTCAAGCTAAAATCCGTCGAGCCGTTCAGGCCGCAGAGCGTGCCAAACAATTATACATACATACACACTCTCGAAAAACATAACCCTCCTGGCGTAGTCGGGTAATAATCTCAAGCACAGTTTTTAATATAAAACCAAAAAATAATAGCATGAAACAAAACAAACAGCACAAACGAGGTAATGGCCCGTAATCCGCAAAGCCTGTAAATACCCAACCAGCTAAAACTAGGCTTACAACAATCTCAAGACTTCTGTTTTTTTTGCTCTTACATAAGCCTGGATGCTGCTAAACCTCTCGTATAAGCCTGGGTTTGGGCACCAATTGTAAGCATATTTAGTTTAATATCGTTCTAATATCAGTCATATTGAATGCTGTTTTGCACTTAGGCTATCTAATCAAAATTAATTTAAGCCGACTTCGGCTAATATTGCTTTTACGTAAGTATATTGTAAGCATTATGATTTTACGTCAGATCAAACTTAAAAGTTCGTATGAGTGCTGGTTTCAACGGAAGAAAAAGCAATAAATGAAAATAATTAAAGTTGCTGTGAAGTTGTTTATACTAAAGTGCCGTTATTTTCAAGTGCGTGTATTTAAGTTTTACGGTAAATATTGGTATTGGAATATATTATTTACTGTTAAGTAGACCTCGTTTTACGCTTCAAAATTCATGCCATCCCTCCATTCCTTATTAAGTATGGTATTTTCTGTTCTCGTTTAATTATTTTATTTGTTAATTTGTATTGATAGTGTCGCCATTAGTATAGCTGCATTTTACAAGCGCACTATTAGACTATTGTAAGATTGTTTACTCTAATTTTAGCATTCGGAATAATAAAGATAACTCCATTTTTAAATAAATTAAGGTTTCTCGCAATTTTACATAAAACTTTAAATGGACAGAACCAAAATCACTCTAATATCATACTTATCCAGTGCTGTTGATCTCATAATAGTTTCAAATAAGATCAGAAATGCACGTACTTACAGTGCTCTTATGCAATGATGATATCAGTCTGACATTCTTACAATAGCATTTAGTAAGTCTATTATAGACTCGAACGAGCTTAGAAAATATGCAAGTTTTCTCAAGCGCATTAGTCTTAGTAAATGCTATTACAGGAGTAAGTGGCTTGAAATAGCATAGTAATATGCTCTTATATACATGTATGAGACTTGGTTATGAGACTGAGTGGTCTTGAGGCCATACTGGCTTGTCTAAAAGTAATATAGGATAGATAGCATGTTTCAAAACAATTATAAGAGATACCACTCTTATAAAGTGTGGGTTCTGATACTGTTTTGCTGGTGGGGTAGGTACCTATGCCAGTGCTTTCTACCTAAGTAGTATGTATTTTTAACCGACTTCAAAAAAAGGAGGAGGTGCTCAATTCGGTTGTGTTTTTTTTTGTGTTTGTTGACTCATATCTTCGTCATTTATGAACCGATTTGAAAAATTCTTCTTTTATCTGAATGGATCTACTTTCCGATTGGTTCCATAGAAATTTCATCGCAATCGGTTCAGCAGTTTGGTTTTGAAATCAAAATAGCTGGAAAAAATATGTCATCCAAGTAAAAGGAATTGCGAAATTGATACTTGACAAGGATTTGTGTGTGATGCAATAACTAAAAGGGTAAAATAAAAACTATTTTGCAAAAAAAAAAACCGACTTCCAAAAAAACACAAAAAAAGGGTAAAATAACTCTACTTTCGGAAGTCGGTGGCAAAAAAGTCAATGAAACAAACAATAGTCACCGACTTCCGAAAGTAAAGTTATTTTCCACTTTTTTGTGTTTTTTTTTTGGAAGTCGGTTTTTTTTGTAGAGATTATTTTGTGGTAACAATATTTTATTATTAACAGTTTTTAGTTAGTCATTCACGAATTGGCAAATATTTTAGTATGTGTCTATGTAACATTTTAAATTGATTAACAGTCCATAAATATGACCAGGTGATCACAATAGAAATATCTGAAAATTTAAGTCTTTTATAGTATATGCATTTTATATTCAAAAATGTTGAAATTGAAACTACTGATAAATTAGGCTTGATGCTTGACTTAAGAACCAACTGAAAAGTTGGTTTCAGTTATGATTCATCTTTCTTTGATACATTGTTAAAATGTGGAACGTTCTCAATTCTCAACCACCTGTATCCTGTTCGATATTAATGCCCGGGTCAAACCGCGTATAGAAACAACAATAACCAACAAGTAATATTCAGGCTTGCTAGCCTGGCTCGGCAGTTGCTAGAGCTATTTACACAATACTACGAAACCAACAAACAACCAAACAAGCAAATAACATTGCAGAAACTTTGTCCGTGGAGTAAAATGATTCGATTCGATTGAAAATTAACTTTACTGGTTACTGACTAAGTTCACAAGTCAGGATAGTAAAATCAATAATAGTTGTGCTCCACACTACTAACTTAATAAAAAGCCACCCATCTAATTAAATGACCCCACTAGCTTCATCTTTCTCGCAAAACTCAAAGCATTCATTTCAAATAATCCAACAGACACTTTTGATCAAAATAAAAAGTTTACGAAAATAAAAAGATGAATCTACTGTTCAGCCACAAGGCATAATAACTGTAAAAGGACTGTAGTTATCTATTAAAGAAGCGTAAAGCGTAGATCTCTTTGGAGCTTGGAAGCCTAAAATGCCATATAACCTAGTATGAATAACTTGCTGGCTTGCCAGCACTATGGTGCTATCCTAGTTTCAAGAGCTAACCTAGGCATGCATGGCATAAGACGTAAAACGAAAAAAATCAGAAAAATAAAAAAGGAGATAAAATTCTATTCTAACTGCTACCAGGCAAATAAAAATATTGTCAAATTTTGAATTTATTAATGTACTTACCACAATGCGCGATATATCTCGAATGGTACGCAATATTAGCACACGGTACTTCTTTGGCGAATATTCCACGTTTCGTCAGTTCTGCGACGAACTCCTTCATTTTATCAGCTGGACCTGATATTGTTGAGGATTCAAAGCTGTTGTGGCAGGCTATGTCTATTTCTGGTGGACATTGGTTTACAATCTGAAAAAAAAAAAACGCTTTTTTATTATAACTGAGAGTATTTTATACCTAAGGACGTCTGCAATAATTGATTGCTTCCTTTTCTGGATAATTCACATAATTATATGCTACGGCATTTATTGAAAAAGAAATCATTGATATCGCCTCAATTAAAATCCAAGATGCGACTGCCTTGTCATGTCCATAAGTTTTATACTAGCAACTTGGGACGTTAATGATTCCTTGTCAAGTTTTTAAAAGCATTACATATTTGCATATTTGCATATTTGCATTTTTTACATATTTGCTAACATTTTCTATCTGTGTTATAACTTTTCTTTTTTTTTTTCGTGTTTCTAAAATCTTACCGCTTGATATCCCACACCAACAGCAGCCATCGATCCCTTTATCAGATCTGTTTCTAAGCAGACCTTCCCGCGACTATACGTGGCCAGAATCAATTCTTCAGCCGTGAAGGTATCGTCGTGGTACGCACACGCTATTTCACCCAAACTGTGGCCTTTTGAAACGAAAATAAAATGAATGGCGACTTCCAAATATTTAACTTGATGAATACTAAGATTTTACGAAGAGGACTGCTCATCTGACCTCTATAACCTAGCTAGTGGGTACCATGGCAAGTAACAGTTATATTATGAGATATCCCATTGGTCCATAAGATTGGTTCTCAGGCAGACTTTCCATCACTAGTGTTCAAGTATGTGGCGAAACCACGGCGCGATCTAAGTTAATTCATTAAGTGTCCAGAGTTGACCTATAAGCTCGATAGATGGCGTTGACGTCGAATTAGATCGCGCTATGGTTTCGTTACCGCCGTTAGTATAAGTAGTCTAAGAAATATTTTTTTTGTGAGAATCGTTTTAAATAATAAACGCTTAAGAGTACTAGTAGTACTGAACTGTGTTATTTCTCGCCCTACGGAGCCCTAGATTTGTTCATGGTCCTTCGAGACGGATTTGGCTGGGCGTGTTTTGGTAATCACCGGTGGTGGAAGTGGTTACTACCCGTTTCGTCGCTACTGGCAGTGGATCGCTGGCCAGATCATCCCTACAGCAAGGCGGCTGGAAAGGCGTCAAGGCAGTGGTGGAGCCGGGTGGCAACATCCGGAGGAGCGGTGAACTCGGGAGGTGATAAGCAGGCTGCGGAGCGCCAGAGGGCGCCACTTGTAGCAGGCGCGTGACGTCGAAGATAATCAGTGACAGTGAGTGCGGTGTTCAACTGTGAGTACATTTTCGCCCTTATTTACTAGAAGAAATAAAGTTGAAAATTCAAGAAGTGCATGCAAAATTGATCTTTAAAGTAAAGACCAGTGGAACTTAGAAAAATTCAAGAATTTTGAAGATAGTAAGATTTAACTTAGAAAAATTTAGCTAAATTGGACTTGTAATAGTTTTATGTAATAGTTGGTTGAGACGGGGAATCCATGCCCGATTTTTACCAGAATTACTTTCTTGTAAAAAGACTTGTAAAATTTTGCCCTATTTGTGTTTAACTTGGCGTACATTTGTTGGAAGTACGGGCAAAAGACTTCGTAAATTTTTCTGTTTAACTTTGTTTACATTTTGTTGTGGTATTGTGAGACGATTTTGTTCGGGTGTTTTTAAGTAAATTAATATAAAGTTTTTTATAAACAATTTAAAATGGAAGCGTTTAACGACTTACAGGAAGATATTAGAGCGAAAATGCTGAAAGTTAAGACTAATTTTAAAAAGTCTCCTAAAGAGCGTTTGACGGTTCCATATATTGAAACTAGACTAGATAACCTAGAGCAACAGTGGAGTTTATTTGTAAGCACTCACACTAAAATTATTAGTCAAGTTAAGCGAAGTGATTTGTATAGTTCGGATTATCATAAAAATAGTGTCTATGATGATGTGGAAGAATTGTATGTACAATTTAAAACAGATTTAAAAGAAATGTTATATAATTTAAAAACACCAGAGACAGAGTTAAATTCAAGTTCTAATAGTCATTGTGATGGTTTAGCTAGACGTTTCAAATTGCCAGAAATTAAGATACCTACGTTTTCCGGGAAATATACTGAGTGGCAGACGTTCAGAGATTTGTTTTTAGGGCTTGTGCATGAAAACAAGTCTCTGGATGATGCTCAAAGGTTCTACTATCTCAGGGGACATTTAACTGGTGAAGCGGAACAGTTGTTGCGAAACATTAAGGTCTCATCTGATAGCTATCAAGTTGCTTGGGAAAAATTGGATAGTATGTACAACAATAAGCGGTTTTTGGCTAACGGCATTTTGAATCGGCTACTAAATCAAAAAAGTTTGGTATCTGAATCTGCCTCTGAAATTAAGAAGTTCATTAGTACAACATCAGATTGTTTAGAGTCTATAAGAAACTTAGGTGTAAATATTTCATCTTGGGATATTTTGATTATCCATATAATGAGCGCTAAATTGGACAAAGATACACGAAAGGCATGGGAATTAAAGGTGGCATCAGATCCAACTGACGAATTTTCCACGTTTGCGCAATTTTCCGATTTCTTGATAGGGCGTTTTAGAGGTCTCGAAAATTTAGATTCAAAGCCTAACAGAGTAGAGAACAAAAATACAAAATCTTTTCACATCGTGAAAGAGAAAAACATGGCGTCGTGTGCGTATTGTGCTGCAGATCATAAAATAACTGCTTGCAAAAAATTCGCCAAAGAATCTAACGACAAACGACGTAATGTTGCAATGGAGAAGAATTTATGTTTTGTTTGTTTGAACAGCAACCACTCTGCAAAATTTTGTAAAAACATGGTCCGATGCCAGGTGTGTAAACGCCGCCACCATTCATTATTGCACCCTAGTGGTGATTCTGGTTCTGGTAGCGCAGAAATTGAGACGGTTCTCGAGGGAGCTTCGTCGACTAGCCAAAGGTCGATTGAAGAAAATGCTGCTTCAGGCAGCAATAAGTTTTCCGCGCAAGCGGAGGGGTCTAGTAAGCCACTTGTGTCTTGTCTTTCGACAGGGAACTGTTGTAAAACGGTGTTATTAACTACAGCTGTGGTGCAAGCTGAATCGAAAGACGGGACCTATCTTCCGGTTAGGGCATTATTAGACCAAGGGTCGCAAGGATCTTTTATTACAGAAGCTATGGCTCAGTACTTAGGGTTAAAAAAGATTGCGGCCAAACACACTATAGTAGGTGTAGGTGGTGACAAAAGTGTGACTTCAAAGTCCACGGTCAAAATTAATATAAGGTCGAGAGTAGATCCCCAGTTTCAGGTTAAGGTTGATGCTTATGTCTTGAAATCAGTTACGTCCCTTCTCCCAGTTGCCAAAGTAACCAGGGTAGAATGGGTAAATCTGACAGTTGATGATTTGGCTGATCCTGAATATCACAGACCTAATAAGATTGATGTCTTATTAGGCGCTGAGGTATACAGTCAAATCATTCAAGAAGGCATTCAAAGAAATTTGGGTGGTTCTCTCTTGGCGCAGGATACTGCGTTTGGGTGGATAATATCAGGGGTCTGTGAGGTAGATAATTCATCCAATATATCTTCGCACATCAATGTGATGCATTCAAGTTTTGATGCTGACAACATGCTGAAAAGGTTCTGGGAACTGGAGGCTGAAACATCAGAAACAAAAAAAATGCTCACGGAAGATGAAATTAAATGCGAAAAACTATACACAGCGTCCACGATGAGAAATAAAGAGGGCAGGTATATTGTGAAATTACCGCTACGTGACGCTGACCCGGTCAGCAGGCATGGTGAGTCCAGAAGTATTGCTGAAAAAAGATTAAAAGGTTTAGAGATAAGGTTAGGGAAAAACCCAAAATTAAAAGCAGACTACACAAAGGTCATGCAAGAATATTTAGAACTAAATCACATGGTCAAGGTTATCGATAAAGAAAAGGATAAGAAGGCAGCAATTTATTTACCTCACCATGCAGTTGTCCGGGAGGATAAGGACACGACGAAAGTCCGAGTTGTATTTGATGCTTCCTGTAAGGGAACCAATGGCAGGGCACTTAACGATGAATTGATGGTTGGCCCGGCGTTGCAATCTGAACTCCGCCATACCATTATGCGCTGGAGATTGCATAAGATAGGTCTGGTGGCAGATATAATCAAAATGTATAGGCAAGTGTTAGTAAATAGGGAAGATACTCCATTCCAAAGAATACTTTGGAGAGATAGCCCTGAAAGGGAGCTCCAGGAATATGAGCTGATTACAGTTACTTTCGGTACTGCATCAGCACCATATTTAGCGGTAAGATCGTTACAACAGCTGGCCTATGATGAGTGCCTGGACAGTCCAGGTATTGCAAAAATCATCTTGGACGATTTTTATATGGATGACGTGATGACAGGAGCTGAAGATATGGAAGGTGCTTTTAATATTTACTCAGAGTTAAGTACTGTGCTAGCCAAAGGAGGGTTTCAATTACAGAAATGGAGAAGCAATTGCCGAGAATTGTTAGATAAGATAAGGAATGAAAAGGGTGGCAAGGATGAGAGTTTAAGTATTAAAGTAGATGACATAACAAAGATTTTGGGACTTACCTGGAATCCAAGTGGTGACTTCTTTCAGTACTCCGTCGATCTCACGCCGCTAGTTGAACCTGCAACAAAAAGAAAAATTATTTCCGACATTTCACGTTTATTCGACCCACTCGGATGGTTAGCGCCCAGTATTATTTTAGCCAAAATATTAATACAAAAGCTGTGGCTAGCTGGAATTGGGTGGGATCAAGAAGTTCCAAGCAATTTATTAAGGGAATGGCTTACTTACCGTGGCAACTTGGCTGATTTGGTAGAGATAAAAATCCCGCGCTGGTTACACACGTGTAATAAGAATAAACGCGAATTATACGGGTTTTCGGATGCTTCAAAGGTGGCATATGCTGCTGTCGTATACCTCAGAGTAGTGGATGACCAGGGAAAAATCCAAGTCTCTTTATTGACTTCTAAAACAAAGGTCGCGCCTATAAAGCAAGTGTCAATTCCCAGGCTCGAACTTTGTGGGGCTGTACTGTTGGCTAAGCTCATTGTGGAAGTAGCTGTAGTTATGGGAATACCCAAAGATCAGTTGCATGCTTTCACCGACAGTGAGGTAGTTCTGGCCTGGTTAAATAATCATCCGAGCCGCTGGAAGACCTTTGTGGCGAATCGGGTCTCAGAAATTTTATTAACTCTAGATACCCAGCACTGGTCTCATGTACCCACTAAGAAAAACCCAGCGGACTGTGCATCACGAGGTATATCTCCTGCAGAACTTTCAACAACTTCCATATGGTTCGAAGGTCCGGATTTTCTAAGACAGGACTTGATTAATTTTAAAAGGCCTAAGCACCTCGTGACTAATCTCGAAGAAGTTAGAGTACAAACGGCTGTCCTTGACGTTGCTCTTTGGCAAAGGTTTTCCTCGTTCTCCAGGCTGGTTCGAGTGATTGCCTACTGTCGACGATGGTTGAATGTGAGAGGAAACGGAAACATCAGGCACGACACTAAGTACTTGTCCAGACAAGAAATTGAGGAGGCTATAGAAGTTTGTGTTAAGAGATGTCAGGAAGAAGGATTTTCGGAAGAGTTGGAAGAACTGAAAAGAAAGGGAAATTTAGATAAGAAAAAGAAGAAGCTAAGGTCTTTAAACGTATTTTTGGATTCAAACGGTATAATAAGAGTTGGCGGCAGATTGGAAATGTCTTCTTTAACATTTAATGAGAAACATCCGATTCTTATACCAAAGGAATCATTTTTAACAGGTCTTTTGATTGCAGAAGCGCATCAAAAAACCATGCACGGTGGTCCGCAACTTATGCTCACGTACTTGCGGTCAAGGTATTGGATCGTAGGTGTCAAGGCTTTGGTTAAAAAGTGTTATAGACGCTGTGTCACTTGTATTAGGTACTCAACCAAGGCCACGTCTCAGCTCATGGGGCAAGTACCTTTATCACGTGTGACCCCAAACAAGCCCTTTTTCATTAGTGGCGTAGATTACGCAGGGCCAATCAATATAAGAGTGTCCAAGGGTAGGGGCAATAAGTCTTATAAGGGTTATGTTGCATTGTTTGTATGCATGTCGACAAGAGCGGTGCACCTCGAGGCTGTCAGCGAATTAAGCACCCAAGGTTTCTTGGCTGCTTTTAGAAGGTTCGTCGCAAGACGGGGTAGATGTGCGGAGTTGTATAGTGACAACGGTACAAATTTTGTAGGAGCTGCTCGCGAGTTATTGTGCCTGTTTAATGAAGAGAAATCAAACTTCAAACCGGAACTGGCAGAATATCTCGCGAATAACGGGACTCATTGGAATTTTATTCCTCCTCGCGCGCCCAATTTTGGGGGACTTTGGGAGGCAGGCATAAAGTCCATGAAGTTCCATCTTAAACGAGTCATAGGAAACTCTACGTTGACTTATGAAGAGATGGCCACAGTCTTAACTCAAATTGAGGCATGTCTAAATTCAAGGCCAATGTCACATGTAGAGGATCAAAACGAGCTTTTTGTATTGACTCCTGGTCATTTCCTGGTGGGGGAACCACTCGTCGTAGTACCAGATTCCAATTACGAAACTTCTAATATTCATACTCTGCGGCGATGGCAACTCCACCAGCGAATGATGCAGGACTTTTGGCGCAGATGGTCGCAGGATTACCTTCATCAATTTCTGCAAAGAAATAAATGGGAATACCAGAACCCGGAACCATCACTAGGCGACGTAGTTTTAATTAAAGAGGACGATTTACCTCCGGGAAAGTGGTTGTTGGGCAAGGTGGAGCACAAACACCCTGGTCCGGATAAAATTACGCGTGTAGTTACCATCCGTACAAAAAATTCAATAATTAAAAGACCTACATCAAAATTAGCGATATTGCCCATTGCTAAATAAGATTTTCTGTTTATTATTACTTACTGTAGACTGTGGCATGGTGGGCGGTTTGAAGGACATTCTGCATTATGTCCTTGGTGGGCGGTATGTTCAAGTATGTGGCGAAACCACGGCGCGATCTAAGTTAATTCATTAAGTGTCCAGAGTTGACCTATAAGCTCGATAGATGGCGTTGACGTCGAATTAGATCGCGCTATGGTTTCGTTACCGCCGTTAGTATAAGTAGTCTAAGAAATATTTTTTTTGTGAGAATCGTTTTAAATAATAAACGCTTAAGAGTACTAGTAGTACTGAACTGTGTTATTTCTCGCCCTACGGAGCCCTAGATTTGTTCACTAGTAATACTGAATGTTGATGAATGGTAGGTATAAGAACTGAATAACGTCATTAGAACGTCAGAAGTTGTTTCCCAAAAGGTAACTGGGGTTCAACGGTGTGGACAGACTGCAGACACGGCACTGGATACCGGACTATGACGGATAATGTGCTAGAGTATCTGTCAGAAATTAGAATTCACAGCGATTCGGCTTTTGCGAAAATAACATATTGTTTTTATACACGGCATTGATATACGATCGCTAAATTGATTTTGATTGATGGTTACGAACTGCTGGAATTCCAAAAATTCACAGTTTATTTCATGTATTCCCAAACTAGAATGGACGTTTCGGTTACAACTATTAATATTTATTGTGATAGATCACTCCCAGGTCCGGGAATTTCTCAGTAGCAGCCCAAACTCTGATATGACTCTGCCCGGTTGATAGCAATAGGCTCGCCCCCTATTACACGGTACTATCCTATTAAACGTGTCAACGTCTGCCTGCAAAGTAGATACAATAGTTAAACAATCGCAGTGAACTATATGGTTCATGGGACAGGCATAGAGTTAAACATAACTGAAGCGTTAAAATAACTGTCAAAGTGGGAATATCTCTGCCCAACTCCTCGGGGATTACAGGTGCCATGTGTTGTTTTTTTGTACGTTTTTTCAATAAAAAAATGTAAATTTAACATCCGTAGGCTCAGGTTCATCCTACATAATGAATACCAAATTGTAGTAAATTACTGTAATGCACTTACCGATAATGTAATCAGGAACAATCCCCATCTCTTTAATGACATCAGTGAGCCCAATTTGTATCGCTCCGATGCCGACGAACGCGTTCAGGATATTGTCGAATATGGTATTATCTTGTTCTGTTACAATCCGAATGAGATCTAGGCCTTTGGGTTCTAGTATTTTGTGACATCTGTGAAAAATGTTGTAGTTGTATTGACAAAATAAAAGAGTTACATAGAACGATAAAAAATTATGTAATGTTAACAAATTCTTATCTGTCAGCACCTATACTAACCTTTTAAGATTAAAAAATAGCCTAGCCTTTGCTTAACTATGTTGGAGTTGGCTTCCAGTCTAACCAGATGCAGCTGAATACCAGTATTTTACTCGGAGCGACTGCCGATCTGACACCCACAGTTAGTACTGGATAACACGATACGCCTTGGTAAGACTGGTTGTCAGAATTTCGGGCCACTGTCTATCTGTAACGACTGACAAAGATCTACAAATGACAGTCGGGACCAACGGGTTAACGTGCTTTCCGAGGCACGGAGGACACTCGGTATGTGATGGGTGGTCACCCATCCACGGAACAACCTAGGCAAGCGCGGCTTAACTAAAAGATCAATCCGAGCGACCTCTATTAGTTAGCCACGAGCTATGTTGTCAACATATTAAAAAAAACTCAAAACATACTAAGCTGTACATTAAATAAAAATTGGTGACAGGTAATATGGTTGGCTCATAACTATGAATAGGTAATATGAGAAAAAGTAAAACCCTCAAAGTTGATTGATTTATTCCCCCAATTAGTTCTATACAAAGATAAAATGCTGACACATCCTGTAATTTCCTCTAGTTACAAGTTCACGGAAATGATTAAATATTCAAAGTCTAAAATCTTTTGAGGAAGCTGTGTTAAGTATTTGACCTTAATCGCTGTTCCGAGGGTAGCAAAACATTAACAAAGGCAATCTATCATGATACGTTTGAAAGCGGTCTTTTACCCCTAAAAATTGGTTAACTTGATTTGGAATTTGAGTACCTATTTGCTGTCTTTGTAAGACTTATTTTGTTTATATACAAACGTAAATACTTCTTATTAGATTGTTTACTTGATATATAATTAAACTTAACTTAATTGGACTGTCTCGTTGGTCTAGTGGCGCAAGCGCTACTGCTGAGCATGAGGTCCTGGGATCGATTCCCAGGTCGGGCAAAGTGCTATTGGGTTTTTCCATCAGGAATTTCTCAGTAGCAGCCACGGAGTCTGGATTTCTGCCCGGTTAATGGCAATAGGCTCGCCCCTTTTACATGGGACTTAAACATAATTGGTGGAATGTGGGTGCCCTATTAGGTACATCTCTGCCTAACCCTTCGAGGATTACAGGCGTGATGCTATGTCATGTTATGTAATTAAACTTCTCACACACAAATAAGTTCCAAATGCGGACTTAATGCATAATATAGGCGCTCCCTCACCAAGAGCATTCGCCTGTAAACCAACAGTTCAAATTCGAGCATTACTCTTCTGTGAGTGAGCAGAACCGAGCAATACGGTGGAACTTTCAACAATTTATCGTGTATAATAATTAATTCAAATTCAAAGAAGGCTCATAATCAGCAGTTTTATGAGCTTCAACATTTACAAGAGGCCGTCCTCCAAAACGCCCGCATTTCGCCACCTCCAAGAATTATTAAAACACGTTGTTAAGGAATCAGTTAGTTCAAAATAAAGTCTGTTGCTTTACAAAGCATGTTACTAGTGTAAGTATTTTTACATATTTTTAAACCAAACAAAAATCTGCATAAATTCTTTACAAACATGAGATCTAAAAATAATCTGCTTTTTACACTTGATGAAACAATATAATACGGAGTTAATGTAACGAAAACTAAGAGCTGCGTTGTGAATAATAATTTTGTATAAAGAAAAAAATATAGCAGCTTAAGTGAGAAACGGTTTCGAAGTATTTGTTTGTTTTGCTTTAATTTTTGTTAATTTTTCATTAGGCGTATTTGAGTGTTTTACCTCAAGAATCTTTAAACCGACAAAAAAATATTTTCGTCTTACGTGTACAATGTACATTCTGTATAATATGAATTATAAATGTTTCGTGAAAATTATAATGGTATGATTTTAGAATACAGTCCCTTTTTTGCCAGTATTGTAAAAATAAATAACCCTCTTTCTGACGCAGTCGGGTAAAAAACAGCGAGTGAGTATATACCACTTGCTCAAATCTACCATCTTGTTTTCTCTGCAATAAACCTTTTAAGTAAGTAACCTTACATACTGAACGGTTGTTCAGTATGTAAGGTTATCATGAATGTAAGTGTATCATGAATTTCCTTGATATAACGATTACCTAGGTAACCTATAAGATCTACCAACTTAGTAGGTAAAATAAGGCCTTGTAAAAGTGCTGATGATTTTATGCAAAAGACAAGCTAATCCAATGGGGTTTCCCAGCGCCAGAAATGACAAACTTTCATGCCCTATTTAAATAAAAAAAATATTTAAATAGGGCATCACGAATAGGTGATGAGTTTTCTAATATAATTTTCTTGCTTCTAGACCCAGCGGTTCAGGCCGTGCGTTATGTGTATTAGGTGAATCGATGATTTGTATAGGAAGATTTAAAAAAAAAAAAAAAACATGGACATACTTGTGAATAGCAGCAGCAAACGTCGGTATCCCATCCCATGCCAGCCCATTGCGAACCCATACCGCTGTACACAAACCAAAGCGGACGTTTGACTCCAGGGTAGTAGCCCACGCTCTCTGCTATGCTGATTGTTTCTTTATTTTCATTTGTGTCTAGAAAAGACATAAAACTAAATAAATAAATATCGCTGGACATTACACACAGCGCCATCTAGTGCCAGACTAAGCAACGAGGCTTGTGTCGTGGACACCAGATAGTTGATATACTACATAGATACTTTTTTTGTTTGTAAATACATACTTATTATACATATAAACATCCATGACTCGGTAACAAATGTCTATGCTCAGCACACGAAAACTTGCTCCTACCGGGACTCGAACCTGGAACCCTATGAACGTAAGGCAGCCTCACTACCGCTGCGCCATTCGGGTCGTCAAACTTACTCACTGGCTTAATTATTGACATATTATTAGGAAATAGAAAGACTATGCTTAGCTGCTTTAGAGCCTAATCTTGCCCTGGTATCTATAGTCAAGTTAAAGTAGTTACTTGAGCTTAAGTAATTCGTTGCGCAATTTTTTTAATGAAATAGACATGAATTTATACGAATTAGGACCCGTCAAAGAAAACAGAGCTATGAATTTTAACTTTTTACAGTTCTAACTTCAAGCAATTATTAAACTACATAATAAAAAGCGTATCTTAAAAAATTACATTAACTCAAGTAAACACTTTGACTTTTTTATAGATACGGGAATTAAGATAATTGGTTATATTTTTAAGTGAGTGTTGCACCGGATCAATAACGCCCACCGTAATCAAGGTGACTGCTGATACCGCACACTGGGCCCGTGAGTTTGATTATATCCTACTCGCTCTCACAAAGAAGAGGAATGTGTTCTGCTCCAGTAATATCTGACTGTGCTCAGTGTGTCTTGTAGTTCAGTTTCATAGAAGGAATCCCACCGGCTCATACTGCGCAGTGCTGATACGTATACCTTGATCGTAATTCGTATTATTCTACATCGGATGAGTTATTCTGTTTGAATATGCTGAAGAACAGCCTTTGAAAAAAAAAACAAAAGTGAAATACAAAACTTCATTATGTACTCCTGACTAGCTAATGTTACCGTTCCCAGCAGTGGGACGTTTAGTGGCCGATGATGATTGTGACACAAAAAAACGACTTCCAAAACAAAACACAAAAAAAGTGGAAAATAACTTTACTTTCTGAAGTCGGTGACTATTGTTTGTTTCATTGACTTTTTTGCCACCGACTTCCGAAAGTACCGTTTTTAGTTATCGCATCACACACAAATCCTTGTCAAGTATCAATTTCGCAATTCCTTTTACTTGGATGACATATTTTTTCCAGCTATTTTGATTTCAAAACCAAACTGCTGAACCGATTACGATGAAATTTCTATGGGACCAATCGGGAAGTAGATCCATTCAGATAAAAGAAGAATTTTTCAAATCGCTTCATAAATGACGAACATATGAGGAAAGAAACACAAAAAAAAAAACATACAACTGAATTGAGAACCTCCTCCTTTTTGTGAAGTCGGTTAAAAACATTAATCTACGTGATTGTACTTTGTCATGAATTCGGGTCGAATCCGAACGTGTGTCCAGTTGGCGAAAACATAAAAGTGATTTTAATTTAAGTTTCACTATGTGGACACGCGTAAAAATTTTTGCGTGTCCAGATGACGAAATAATAAGGCATACTAATTTTGAGTTTCACTAACTGGACACACGTGTGTCCAGTCTTTCGTGTCGAGTTGGTAACTAACCCAAATTCTCAAGTACCAAAATATTAAATAGGTTTACCAGTTAACCAGTAATAACGAAGCAACTTTCAACAGTTAAAGACTAATGGCAACAATTTAGTAGATAAATAAATAAATAAATGTCAAAAGCGATGGTCCAAAAAAAACCCAGAGTCGATTCAGACAAATTAGGTATCAATAGCTTTATTAAAATGCACAATTTACCCCACCGAAAAAAAATTGCCCATATCCATGGGGTATATGAGTTATAGACGAACAAAGTATATATGGAAAAATCGTGAATAACTTGTTATTTTTACCAGGTTTTTCAACAGCATTATATTAATAATAATAATCATAGTTCTGTGCCTCATACATGGCTCATGAGGGTGCTGGAATTGTATAAAGTAGATGCAACTCTGCGTGCCTTCCTGATGTCATGTATGGGGTGCTGGAGAACGGTCCTTCGCTATCCAGGATGTCGACAGACCCAAGGGAACAGCGAACCGATAAGGATTGAGCGTGGCATATTCCAGGGTGATAGTTTGAGTCCATTGTGGTTTTGTCTAGCCTTGAACCCTCTCAGCACATTGCTAGAGGGTTCAGGTCTAGGTTATCGGTTGAGGAGAGGTGGTCAGGTCATATCTCACCTTCTTTACATGGATGATCTGAAACTCTTTGCCCCCAACAATTTGCAACTAATGAAGCTACTGAAGGTAACAGAAACTTTCAGTAGTGCCATCAGAATGGAATTTGGTGTGGACAAATGTGCAGTCATGCATGTGAAGCGAGGGCAGATTATGGAATCCGTGGGTACTCAACTCTCGGATTCCATACACCTTAGATCCCTCTCCTCAACAGAAACCTACAAGTATTTGGGTATGTCGGAGGCATTAGGCATCAATACTTCCGACATGAAACAATCGTTGAGGGAGCGCTTCTTTGGCCGCCTGAATAAAGTGCTAAGCAGTCTTTTGTCAGGCGGAAACAAGGTGCGCGCCTTCAACGGTTGGGTCATGCCGGTTTTGATGTATTCTTTCGGCATACTCAAATGGACTCAGACGGAACTTGATGCCTTGGATAGGAGGGTCCGCACATTGATGACCGCAAATCGGATGCATCACCCACGGTCGTCGGTGATGAGACTGTATATCCCGCGGAAGTGCGGGGGTCGTGGCTTCTTAAATGCTAAGACCCTGCACAACCGTGAGGTATGCAGTCTCAGAGAATACTTTCTAAAAGCCGACGTGGGGATGCACCGAGATGTGGTCTCAGTGGACAAGGGCCTTACCCCGCTCTCGCTGGCTAACGAGAACTGGCGCAAACCTAAAGTATTAGACACTAATGACCGCAGGGAGGTATGGCAGAGCAAGGAGCTTCACGGACGTTTTTACCGGGCCCTACATGGGCCTGATGTAGACTTCTTAGCGTCCGTATCCTGGCTGCGTTTCGGTGACCTCTTCGGGGAAACCGAAGGTTTTGTCTGTGCAATAATGGATGAAGTTATGATGACGAATAACTATCGGAAATACATTGTGAAGGATGGCACGGTTGACATATGTCGGGCATGCCACCGTCCGGGAGAATCGATCCGACACATTATTTCTGGGTGTTCTCGTCTGGCTAACGGAGAGTACTTGCACAGACACAACCTCGTTGCTAGGATTATCCACCAGCAACTTGCTTTGAAGTACAACCTTGTGGAATCAGAAGTGCCATACTATAAGTATGCGCCCGACCCAGTTCTCGATGATGGTAATGTCACGTTGTATTGGGATCGACCTATCGTCACTGACAGGACTATTGTTGCTAATAAGCCTGACATTGTGGTGATAGATCGATTGGAGCGTCGCGCAATGATCGTTGATATAACGGTCCCGCATGACGAGAACCTCGTGAAAGCAGAGAAAGATAAGCAATTCAAGTATCTAGATCTTGCTCGCGAGGTTGTCGACATGTGGGACGTGAATACGGCAGTCATTGTGCCGATAGTCGTATCGGCCAATGGTTTAATAGCCAAGAGCCTCGACCGACATCTGAAGAGGCTCTCGCTTGGCAGCTGGATCATGGGCTTGATTCAGAAAGCAGTACTTCTGGACACGGCGCGTATTGTTAGGAGGTTCCTCTCTCAAGAGCCCTGACCACCGGTAGCTCGGACCCTGTTCCCGGTGCTGGTGGACTACTATTTTATATATTTTTAAATGTTTTTTTTATACTAATTTTGTACAAGAATATTTAAAAATATAAAAATAAGTGAGAAAAATAAATAAAGGAAATAATCATAGGACAATAATAAATATAACTAGCGATCATATGCAACTATCAAGTTCAAAGTCCTTTATTAATGAGATTACGTCTATTTTTTTAAGTTCTCTAGCATAATTACCTATCTTTGTTATTCATTATTTTGTTTTCGCTAAACAAATACACACAAATACTTCAGAATATGATGCGTTCATCTTACCTCTCGCTCTAGATGATATATTAATAGACATTGAAAATAATTGAAATAAATATTTTTCCCACAGTATTAGTTTTTTTTTTTTTAAATAAGCGACTGAAAAAATAAATAATCTGAGACAAAATAGGCACATTCAACTGTAAAAAGATTTCACGACAAAAGTATCTTGACATATGATTTACAAGCTGTGAAATATAAGATTTCAACTTGATAGGTTCATATAATCGCTACTTATATTTATCATTGTCCTATGATTATTATTATTAAAATATTGCTGTTGAAAAAAACTGATAAAAATAACAAGTTATTCATTATTAATATATTGATGTTGCAAAAACTGGTAAAAATAACCAGTTATTCATGATTTTTCCAATATACCTACTTTGTTAGCCTATAACTTTTATATCCCATGGATATGGGCATAATTTTTTCGGTGGGGTAAATTGTGCATTTTAATAAAGCTATTGATATCAGATTTGTCTAAATCGACTCTGGGTTTTTGGTCCATACATTTTTGGACCATCACTTTTGTACTCATTACGGCCCGAAAAGTTTGTGTTGTCGTCCTTCAAAACGCTCACTTGAAAATTAATCTTCAAAAAAAACAAGATTACACGAGCAGATTGACACACTTCGCCATTTAGCCGTGTTATAGTTATTTTTAAGGACTTAAAAAAAAAACAGTTCTTTAACCCTAGAACCGTACCCATATTAGACTTTAAGTAACAGTACCCAGGGGTACTGGAGTACCCAGGTGAATAAAACATCTATTTTACATAAGAATAAACAGTTATTAATAATCAATTGGCATATTATACTTTTATGGCACTTATATCAGTCGCACATATTACAAATAGGTCTAAATAAAAGTAACTTCTTTTAATATAATATATGGATAATCTTTTTATATTTTTTAAACATAGAAAATATTTACACCTTTCACATCGAGTGCATGATTTATGGTATTTTGACCTGGGACAAAATAAACATCTTCCAGATTTGGAATCTGAAGCAACATTAGACCACTTTTTACCTTATATATTGCCAATACTTATTTGGGGATGTGAAGGCAAAGTTTCGTATAAAAATCGGTCCTCCAAATGAGGTTTTATAAGGTTAAAAGCTAGAGTCTTCAGGTAAGTTCGTGCTATTCTTCATCATCAGTGTCCAGAAGGTTTCGGATTTAATTCTGTGTTAGATTTTGACGTAAAGCCATCTAAAACAAAAATAATAATTCAAGCTACATGTAACAAAATGCAAACCTAACAAACTTTTTTTTCTAACTAAGTTATGTTTAAGGTAATAAGATAATTTTGTAAATTAAAAAAAAACATTTAACTAAAAAACATGTATCAAAGACCACAATAACATGCATTATTTCGTAAAAACATTCAAATCATACTAACGAATATAAATACCTTAACTGTACCCAGGAGTGCTGGAGTACCCCACGCAGGTCTTGCCACGACCACGCACTACCTAGACTCCTGCCCGACCGATGCTTCGACGCGACCCCCAGCCCCTCGCAAATACGCGACAGCGCGAAAAAATCCGTTGTGAAACGACAAAGTTATCGCAAAATTTCCATTTTTTTTACGATTTGTACCCCAGGGTACGGTTCTAGGGTTAATGCAGTTGATAAGTCTGTCTAGCCAGTTTTAGTAATGAAAATTAAATGTACATCAACACTTGTGTTTGGTGCTTGACAATTTATTCAACCAATCACAGTGGATAGTTAAAGCGCGATGGACATTTTATTCGCTTTTTATTTTCGTGTCCAGAAACCGGACGTTTGGTAAAGAACTAGGTCCCTGATGGTTAAAGATATGGTATTTTTTACCAACTTACCAAGAATCGTGAACCCTCGTCCAGTGTGTCCAGGAATATCGTTTTCATAAACTTTATGAAGTAGTGCAATCTCCTCAGGGTCAATGGGATGACTTTTCATTATGTCCAAAACTTTTTGCACACAAGATTCTTCTCTGCCCGAAGCTAACACTATGTGAGGGATTTGTGACTTGTATTTTTGAAGATTCTGCAATCAAAAGTAATGATAAATAATAGTTTTTTTTTTTGGAAGCTACTTTCATGAACAAAATGATTATTCGATCTTTGGAATAAAAAAATCGGTCAGTTTTATCTCCGGCCGGCAAATTCGAATGTAATGTTTACCGTTTGACAGTGCTGAATCAGGTTATAAGATTACGAGAAATATTATAAACTAACTGTTGCCCGCGACATACGTCCGCGAGAAATTATTTAAAAAATGTTACTTCCCTATTTGAATCGAATTTTGTTAACAATTTCAAATTTTTAATTGTTTACACAGAACCCTTTTTTCTAAAATTAAAGTAACAAAAGTTACTCCTTGTAACATCAACTATCTGCGAGCATGAGTCCGGTAAAATCGGTCCAGCCGTTTCATCACAAATATATTATAATTATGTATAGATGAAACGGTAATAATCAGCTTTTTACTCTCTCCTTGCACGTGCCATGCCCAGCGTAGGCGTTGACGCCGCGAAAACGCTTAGGTTTGACGAACGCCTACGCTAGACTTACGCTAGATGTGAAAACAAATTAGATCCGATTTCAATATCAACAGCTTCTCCTATTCTATTCTAATGTCTTTCAATAAACAAGGTGTAGTTTTGCATCCTCGTCAAATTCAAGGACTTTGCGAATGATTCTCGACCCGAATCAATAACAAATAAATGGGTAGGTAATTTTTTTTTTCTTAATGTCGGAAATTGGTAAGTATACACCACCCGTATTAAAACGCGGCCCGTTTAATACCAGCCCTAACCGCGCTTTCACACACACACAAACAATCGCAGACGTTTTCTACACCTTGTATAACATAACATAGTCCCAGTATTCCCCGAAATTACACCCAGTTATGTTTAAGTCCTATTTAAAAGAGGGCGTGTTGTTCGAGTGTGTTCTGTCGAAATTGGCGTACGTTGCTGAAATATGGACTCTAATAAAGAGATCAATGGAGCGTTTCATGCCTGGCAATAAGTCGGTAGAAAGCAGTGACCGAGTCGCGTACAGGGACTGGGAAGCGTAATATTGGATGTCCGGCAGCGAGTTGAGCAGACGATACTGTTGCCATCGGGGGATATACATACCTGTATGAGGCTGGGACGGGAACGTGGATATTAGCACAAAAAGAGAGGCTTATTCTCAGCCCTGGGTGAATTCCGACTGAGAATGATGAATTGGGAGCTAGCCTATCGCCAACAACCTTTGTGAAGTGTGATCTTTCATAACATAAACAAAGATTAAGAGAAAAATAGTTTTTTTTTTTAAGATTTACCTTCTCCTTATAATGTCCCTTCAACACAATATGGAAATTAGCACCAGTGTAGGAGAAATTGTTTAGTGCAGTGAATCCTCTATCAAAATCAGCATGTTCTCTAACGACCTGAATCCTTCCATCTTTGATTGCAGGAATTTGATCCTGAGGGTCGTTGTAGTGCAGGTTGGCTGGTAATTTTCCTTTGTGGTATGCTAGGCAAAGCTGAAAAATGTAAATCTTACAATCTATTTGACCTTAATAGAACATTATTTTAGACCTGCTTACACCACAAGTAATTAAATATGTTTAACGAAAAACGAATTTAAACCATCATTCTATTTTGTCTATTGTTTCTAGATTACAGAAACAGATATAATATGTTTTAAACATTTATTTATGTATAGTTAATTAAAACGGTATAAGGTCAATTACAATAATTAACATAGAAACAGAAAACAAATGCAAAACATACAGTTGACAGCATTCAATGGTTTAAATGATCTTAAAGTTAACACGGAACAGTGGACACTTGCATACTTTCTCTCACAGAACACCAACAACAGAATGTAATTTTGTACAATGCTAATCCTATATTATGTTGATTTCTTATGCAAGCTGGCTTTATTGTTGGTTTAGCTATTTTATAACGTTTTCGAATTAGTCGTCGACTGACAAAACGTATGTAGGCATTTTCAAAATGTTATAGAAACAATAAAACGATCACTACTAAAACAACACATTATTTTAAATAAAAAATAATTTATTTAATGTGATTTGCATCAATGCGTAGTATTTTTTTTTATATTAGGGGTTAAATAAAGTATTAAATTGCCGATTTATACTGCAAAATTAAAACTCGTTTTTTTTTCCAAGATATAACATATTTATTTAATCAAAATATTTACCCTCATTATCTATATAATATCCCCATCCCTCATATCTTATATAATTTTCCCTCATTATCTAATCGGAAGTTGCATTTTGTACTGGCTCCTGGGAAGATTTTTTTTACCACTTTGAAAATTACCCAAATCACGAAAAAAATGGTAGTCAGTTGAGACAAGGTCTGGCGAGTACGGAGGATGATGTATGGTGTCTAACTGCAGCTCCTGTAGAGTTACAACGGTGTCCCGTGCAGGGTGAGGTCTTGCGTTATCATGGAGCAATATTGGTGAAGATCGAATCACGAGTCGGGGCTGTTTCACTGCCAGTTTCGCCATCATTGTTCGAAGTTTAGCACAGTAAACATCTGCTGATATTGCTTGACCAGACCTGAGAAAGGTATACTGAATAACACCATGAAGAGACCACCAAACAGTTACCATTACCTTTTTATTGGTAAGCTTTGCTTTAACAGTGCAGTAACAGTGCCCACTGTTGCGGCGTTTGCCCTGGGGTCAACCATTGTATTTTTCGCCTACGGTTATCGTAAAAAAAAACACTTTTCATCACATGTCACAATTCGATCCAATATTCCTTCATTTCTGTACCGATTTAACAAGGCAGCGCAAGTTCCAACACGCGTTTCTTTCTGGAGATCAGTCAAATGATGAGGCACCCATTTTTTTTTTTTTTAATGTTATTGATTTGATGCAAATGAGTCAATATTGTAGGTAAGGTAACGTTAAACCATGCTGCTAATTTCTGGGTAGTTTGACTCGGATCGGCTTCCACTATCGCTTTCAGTTCAGCATTATTCACTTGTGTGGGCGGTCTTCCACGTGATTCGTTCTTCAAGTCGAAGTTTGCATTACGAAAGCGTTTAAACCAAAAACGCACGGTGCGATCATTAATTAGCAGTCGGCAATTTCATACTTTAACCCCTAATATTTATATAAAATATTATGTAAATTTATAGCAAATTAAATGGAAAAATGTTATATTAATTGTGTAACAGACAACTTTTACTACTTTCGATTGAATGGCGACACTTTACACATAACGCAAATAAAAATATTAGTACAAGTATGATTAATTAATACAGTTTAACAGTATATTATTATACATACATATGTTGCATTGTGTTAGCGTGATAAAAAAACCGGACACTAATTTATAATACTGGTTTCCATATAAATATGGTCGAAAGTGCTAGTGCAAGAATAAATTAGTTTCAATTGTATTTTCTTGCAGAAGGGAGTACCTCCAAGAAACCTCACTGCCATTTCGTTAAAATTTCTAACCAATATCCACATTCAAAAATTCGTATCTCGCTTGCATTCATAATGCCAAAAAAAGATAGACATACGACTTTTCGAATCAAAAGCACTTGTGAATATGGGCTGAACCGATATCCCCAGTAGTAATAGAAGTTGTGAATTACCTTAGTAACAGCACACACTCCAGACGCTGGTTCACTGTTCCCCATATTAGACTTGACACTTCCAACTTTAACTGATCCACCCTTAGCAAATATGTTACCTATTGCATTTAGTTCATTTTCATCAGCTTTCGCGATTGCTGTTAAAAAACATACAAGACTTAATAATTATGAAATGTTAATGTTATGAAATAGACTGACAGCCTTAAAAAAGTGCATGGGTCAGACTGGATACGGAACTGCCCTTAGCTGGACCTATTTATTACACTCAAGGCGCCCATAGGATAATCCGGATAAGCAGACGGCAAACTCCTAGGTTGTGACGAGACGAGGTATTGTGGCCAGCTTGGGAGGGGTCTGCTATAGTCAATTTTGATTCATTGGTTGAATTTTATTACCAGACTATCATTAAGCGTCAATGAGCATTCAATTTTATCTTTCATGAGTAATTTTTCCAACCGAATAGCAATTTAAATCACAAATAAATTAAAAGTATGATGACAACCACGAATTGTGGAATGGTTTTAACTGAAATAAATAAAAAATAATTTATTAAATATTTTCAATATGTATATGTAATATACCTATTTGTTTTGAATTAAAAATATCAATAGGTAAAACAAAAATAAAAACAAAATTCATGTATTTTCAATTATTGTGCTGGTGATTAATTTTTGAATATTGTTTAGTTTTGCGAAGAGCACAAGCTTTATTTATGCTTGAGTATATATATAAATATGTTAATGTTTTATTTTATTATTGGTGTGTGCTAGCTGACATGTCACAATTATTGAATGTAATTGATTCTTTCACACGCTATTGTATAGAATCTGGTTCTTCTAATCTAACAGACAGATGTGTTGGTAGGGAGTTTGTTCCGCCACTTCTTCTTCCCAGCTAAAACACTAGGAAGTGGCGAAGGGCGGGCGTTTTGGGAGACCGTCTCTTGTAAACTCGACGTTCGAAAAGTGCTGATTATCAGCCTAATTTGAATAAATGACTTTTGATTTTGAATACATTTCCATAGCCCCTAACCACTACAGAAGAAATCTGGTTTGAGCTGTCGGGCACGGTCTTGATTTATGTGTCGAATGTATCATCCAAATCCTCATGAAATTAACTACGTTACCTGCACCATGAGCTTCAACGTATTCAATATACTTAGGATCCACATCAGTTTCTTCATAGAATTCATGAAGGAATTTCTCAATATCTACGGTCTCACGATGAGGCAGGAATGGAGCATCCAGCCTCATACTGTAATTGCCTTTTGCGTGGTACACTTCAGCGTATATTCTGTGATAGAAAATAAACACGTATGGATCATAATTTGTCTTTTTTGCAGTAAAATTGTATAATTGTGTTCCTTGTGAACTCATCATCTATGAATTGAATTGGGGTCAGTTTCCAGTCATTATTTGAGCCTAGCCTTTACAAACTATGTTGGGGTCAATTTCCAGTCTAATCAGATGCAGTTGAAAACCAGTAATTGACAAGGAGCGACGACATTTGACCTCCACAAAACAGTAACTGGGTACACTCCTTGTAAAGACTGGTACTTTGAATGAACTGTGCCTTGTGAACGACTGTTTATTATTTATTCGTTTAACGATTGTATTGAAAAAAAAACTAGCTGCTTTTCAAGCCAAAAAGTTAGTCACTGAAAGTAATACGATAATTATGAACAATCAGTTTTACAAAATCAAAAAAAAAAACAGTAATTCATTAAAATGACGTACAAAATAATTACGTTTAATGGCAATGCCTACGGTCACATTTAAAAATGTATTCATCATACGAGTACAGTTTAAAAACAAAAAGCTTTAATACATTATGAAGTGTCTACCATCATCATGAAAGCATTAATTAATATTCAGGAGCAAAATAATAAATTATGAAAGAGAGAAGCTCCATTTGTTAATAAAATCTGATTGGTGGGTAATTACGTATTGTACGCCAGGTTTTTTATTCAAAGTCCCAAATTAATTACAATTTCATGATTATTATAAAATTGTAATTAATTCAAATTACCAATTATTTTCACATCTTCAAATTGTTATTGAATATTATTTATATTGTTACAGTTTTAAAACGTAATTTTATGTATTCTTCTCAGCAAACCCTTTTATTTTATACCCTTGTCATGAAAATGCATAAAAACTAACTGTCCGCCATATTTGGGAGTCATCCAAACTAAACATGTGTGTGAAGTGGGTCAAATTTTACTTCTAAGATATTATTACATTGTTTGTTACAGGTGAAGCTAATAAAAGCGTGTTAAAAAAACCTTATTATGTAGATAACCTGCAAAGGATAAAAGATACAGGATCAGTCAAACTGGTTCGGAAGAATGGCGAAATTCCTGTATCTAGAACTTTGCCCGCAATTTGTCCATACTGGTTTAACTAAACCTTAAAGGAGTAGTATCTCAAACTTTCTTACCTGTGAGCGTCCTCTGCCTTCTGCAAAAAGATGACATTGATCGCATCGGCCCTCACGTATCCATCGGCGTTCTTGTCAAAACATTTTGTTTTTCCATCCAAACATAACAGGCCAGCTCTAAAAAGCAAAGTGAAGACCAGTTGAAAGTGATTAAGAAACTCAAACTTCGCGAACTTGCTTTTGGAATTCCACATGGCAATATAATGGGTCCCAAGATGTTTGACATAGCCCAGTTTTCTCAGGGTGAAAAAATAGTCAAATAACTTGTATGCTATAGAAAACCTACCTCCGCAAATTCAAAGTCAAATTAGGATGAACTCCAAAGTTACAACCACCAACAATAGCAGCATCACATTCCCCAGATTTGATAGACTTGAAAGCCATTTCTAGACATGCTGAAGAACTAGAACAGGCATAGTCTAAGCCGTAGGACGGTCCTTTGCCATCTATCCAGTAAGAAATGCGGTTGGCTAACATTGCTTTGCTGCATCTGAAAGAATAGAACAAAACATGTATTTTCCATAATATTTATGTTATTGTTCGTACAACAAGCCGTACAATCTATGGAGTTTCAAGAAAATAAGAGGCCAGCTTATACTGGTTTTATTACCGCTGACCTACTAAATACCAATATTTTTATTATTTTTATTGGTCTGGGTATTGATTATTATTGGGTCTGGAGATTGGATTATGGGTGAGTTACCTAATAATGTCATCGGGATTAGTTTAGTCAAATAACTGAAATTGGGAAACTTCTTTAGCATTGACTTGTTGTTTTAGTTAATTATGTTCTGTTTATGTTCTTTAACACGGGACTCAAACAAATCGTTAGGAGAAAACAGTCGGAATATAAGGAGTTATGTGTCGTATGTTTTATCATCAGTCTCATCATTGGCAATCTTATTTCATGCAATACTGAGTATTGGCCTCCTAACGTTTATATCTGGTCTGTTAGTATGATATTATTTACACAAAACTTTTTTGCAAAAAAAAACCGACTTCGAAAAAAAAAACACTAAAAAAGTGGAAAATAACTTTACTTTCGGAAGTCGGTGACTATTGTTTGTTTCATTGACTTTTTTGCCACCGACTTCCGAAAGTAAAGTTATTTTCCACTTTTTTAGTGTTTTTTTTTTGGAAGTCGGTTTTTTTTTGCAAAAAAGTTTTTATTTTACCCTTTTTTTAGTTATCGTATCACACACAAATCCTTGTCAAGTATCAATTTCGCAATTTTTTTTACTTGGATGACATTTTTTCCAGTTATTTTGATTTCAAAACCAAACTGCTGAACCGATTTTGATGAAATTTCTATGGGACCAATCGGAAAGTAAATCCATTCAGATAAAAGAAGAATTTTTCAAATCGGTTCATAAATGACGGAGATATGAGGTAACAAACACAAAAAAAAAAAACATACAACCGAATTGAGAACCTCCTCCTTTTTTTGAAGTCGGTTAAAAATACTACTTACCCATTTACAATGAAGTCACTGCGTTTATTTACATTAAACATAGACAATGCACTGTTGTCTGTGAAAGATGAACCGACGAAAACACCAACCCTCTTACCTCTTAGTGATTGAGGACTTGTACCTTAAAGTTTAGAATATCGCAGTCGCTTACGCGTTACAATCGAGAGCAGTCGCATACGCAGTGAACGCTAACTATTTTTCATATACCCTACGAACTAAATAATAATGGTGAAATGTGCAAAATGTGTAAAACTAATTACCAAAAAGTCTCCTGGATTGCAGTGCAGCAAATGCAATAAGTGGCTTCATGCTTCCTGTGCATCAATATCACCCGACCAACTTAGTGTATTGCACGACACAGATTCAGTGGACTGGAAGTGCAAACCGTGCAGCGGAGGTGGTAGGCCTAAAAGACTATCATGTATCATCCCCGACATTGACGGAGATGAAAATACGGATACAGAGTCTGCTACCCCACACACTGGCACCCACGCTGACAATATGATGCAGCAAGTATTGCGAGACCTGCGCAGGGAAGTGAGGCAAGTAATGAAAGAAGAGCTTCAACGTACCCTGCAATTCTACTCTGATAAAATCGATGAGTATGAGATTAAGATACAAAATTACGAGAAATCAATGAAGGAAGTGGAAAACCGTTGTACTGATTTACAAAATTTGGCTAAAAACACTAATATTAAATACGAAATTCTAGAAAACAAAATAAATCAAATGGAACAAACACAATTATGCAATCAACTTGAAATATGTGGCATCAACCCATCTGAAAACGACAACCCTGAAGAAATTGCCAAGAAAATTGCCGTAACCATAACACAAAATCCGGAGGACGTCGTAAAGGCCTATAGAAAAACGAGAAATTCATCAAATGGGGCGAGAAGCAAAGACCAGACTCCGATCACTGTGATACTTCGAGAGGGAAACCGGGATCTTTGGATAGATGCTGCAAAACATACGACGATGTCTGCTTCTACTATAGGACAAGACGGTGCTGACAAAGTTTATCTACGGGAGTGTCTGACGCCAGCGACTGCTTACCTGTTATGGAAAACAAAAGAAGAACTGAAAGGACTGTTTGGTTTTATATGGTGTAAACACGGAAACATATTAGTGCGTAAAAGTGCCCATGAAAAAAAAATAACCACAATCCGGTCGGTTGCCGATATCGAAAAGGTGAAATCATTGCATGATAGACAATAGGTAAGTTCACTTTTGTCACTGTAATTTATAAAAAAAAAACATAAGTACATAACATATTTTATTTCATGGTGGATTCAACAGAACATAATATAGTCGAAATCAATTGTCATACATGGGATGATTTTACTTCCGACATACCGACACCCGATAATTGTTTGTACTTCCTGCATGTAAATATACGATCTATCAAAAAAAACTTTGCTCATATTGAGTACATAGTGTTAAATAGTAAACATACAATTCACATTCTATTATTAACTGAAGTAAACATAAAAAATGATCTGGGAAAAATGTTTGAACTCCCTGACTACAACTTATATTCGGAATTAAGAACTAATAAAAGAGGTGGGGGCGTGTTATTGTATATTCACAAGTCTGCATCTTTCTTAAGATACAGCAACTTGTGTACACAGGAGTTTGAATGTGTGACCGGCGAACTAAGTATAAATAATCTTAAATTCGGATTATGTGCCGTATATAGACCGCCCGACACATCCAAACTCCGATTTATAAAGGAATTGTCGTCTGTATTAGCTAAATATCCTGTAAAACTGGATTGTGTTGTAATGGGAGATATGAATATTGATCTTAAAGTTAGTAACCCCGTGACAAAACAATATTTATATTCCTTGTGTACCCAGGGATTTATTAATGGAGTTAATTCTTATACACGTATCGAAAAATACGGTGACAGAATCTCTAAGTCATGTATAGATCACGTGTTTATCCGCAATACTAGTGCATACAATATTTATACATCTGTTGTAAACACTTCACCGGCCGACCACTGTATAACCGGTTGTGCGATTATGAGCGCGCTAAACAAGAATGACTCACAGTCTTCTATTCAATTAATAACTAAATTAGATAACCGCCGAGTGCACAGTGAACTAAATAACATCGATTGGAGTATACCCCTTCAATACGGGTGCCCAAATGAAATAGTAAAGTACATTCATAATAGCTTTAATAATGTATACGATAAATGTAAATTCACAATTAGTAAAAACAGTGTCAGTAAACGTAAAACGTGTCCATGGGCAAATGAAAAACTTAAAAAGATGTGTGAGAAGCGGGATTTATTGTTTAATATTTGGCTCAAAGATGAAAATAACCCACAGAAAAGATTATTGTACAATAGATATCGAAACAAAACAAACAAATATACTAATTACATAAGAAATAAACAAATAATGATGGAAGTTTCTCAAAATTTCAAAAATAGCAAAAAGATTTGGAGTATTGTAAATAACTTAACAGGCAAAATTATGGAATGTATTGAACACGTTTTACTTGTAACTTTTCAAACTGATCCGTTAACATTGGCCAACACTTTCATGACTGAATTTAATTCTAATATCACGAACCTAAGCAACTCTTGCGATGTGCCGCTTTTGGATAAATGTATGTACAGTATAATTCCTGATAGGTCAATAAGAGTAAAACCAGCACAAGAAGATAGTGTCGGAAGAATCATCAAGCAAATTAACGATAGGAAAAGTCCGGGTTATGACGGGATACGTGCTAAGGATGTCAAGTATGCATCAGCGAATCTTATCCCAGTTATTACACACTTAATTAATTGCTGCTTGCAGACTGGTACGTATCCTGACTTTTTAAAGATAGGGGTGATACGTCCCATACACAAAAAGGGTCCACGTAGTGACATTAACAACTATCGTCCTATCACTATATTGTCTTGTATAGATAAGATCTTAGAACGTTATATTGGTAATGAGATAAATACTTTTTTGGAAACGCATGGAATAATCAACAACAAACAATACGGATTCCGAAAAAATAAGAGTACAACACAATTACTACGAACGTTTACTGATGAAGTGAATAAACATTTAAACGATAAAAAACATGTTTTGACACTCTTTATTGACTTTAGCAAAGCATTTGATATGCTCCGCTATGATACACTATTTGAGAAGTTGTCACAAAATGGGATACAAGGGCCACTACTAAAACTCTTAAAAAACTACCACACCAACAGATACAACACAGTTAAAATAAAAAATGAATATAGTTCAAAGGTTCCATCCACGCAAGGAACGGCCCAGGGGTCAATTATTGGTCCAACAGAATACTTACTTTATGTTAATGACATGAGTAATGCTATGAATTCAGGCTCTGTATACCAATTTGCAGATGACACGTGTATATTGGTCGCTGATAAAAATATCCATGATGCCGAGGAATCCCTACAACGTAATTTCGACCAAATGTGTAAATGGGCTCATGACGTCGGGTTAGTAATAAATGCAACAAAAACAAAGATCGTTCACATTCATTCATCACACAATAAATGCTCCACTATACCTACAGTTATAGCACATCAGCACTCTTGCCTCCATAACTCGTTAAAGAATTGCAAATGCCCGTCCTTAGAAGTAGTTGATAAACACAATATGTATATCGGCCTAATAGTTGACAGTCGATTCTGCTGGGGCCCGCACAAGGATTATGTATGTAACAAACTGAGATCGGTTCTAGGTAAACTTAGCATACTTAAACATAAACTACCCTACAAAACGCTCAGAATGCTATATATGGCCCTAGCGGACTCGGTTATCAACTACGGGCTCAGCAGCTATGGGAGAACTTATCATACCTACCTGTCAGACATTTATAAGATACAATTAAGAATATTAAAAGTTATAACACCAAAACATTTGATCAAGAAATTCAAAAACAGTGATGATGACCTTTTTAAATACTGTAATGTTATGAGTGTGTTCAATAAAGTTGAATTTTGTACTCTTGCGGAAACAAAGAGACCTGAGCTATTAATTGAAAAAACTAGACCTAAATTTTTGAGAACGATACCTTTTAAAAATAAATACATATTACCGAAATTCAACAATGTGTACGGAATGAGGGTTGCTGATTATTTGGTACCTTACTGTCTAAATAAACTCCCAGAAAAATTGCAAACGTTGTATATAACTGGTTCGAAAAGTTACAAGTACAAATCAAAGCGTTTCCTGACACAACATAATCTGTAAATTGCTAGAATTGTATAATATAACGGCTCGCCTGCACACAGATAAACCCTGAGAGGTTTCCGTTGTGTGGCTAGACTTTTGTAAGAATTATGTAAGTATTTTAGAAATAAATAAATAAATAAAATAAATAAATATAATTTTGTCATCCATAAACGACATTCACGACATTCAAAAAGACGATACGTCAAAAAAAAACGAATCTTCCTCGTGTGAATGAGCATGAGCTGTAAGGAACTCTGTATGGCTGTTTCTCTGTTACTTTTTCTCGCCGTAACATTTTTTTAAACTTTTCCCCACACTAAGAATTTCACCTGTAGCGTAGGTGCGTTTACAAACATTTAAACTCACATACACAAACGCCCAGACCCGGAACAACCTGTAGGCCACACAAATGTTTTTTCCGTGCGGGAAACGAACCCACGACACGCATCGCAGGAGCCAATCGCTCAGCCGCTGCGCCAACCTATCCGACCGTACCGAGTTCATTGGAATTTGAATTCGAAAATCTGGTATACCATGATGATCTAGGCCCAAGTTTAGACATAGGTAGGACACTTCTTATCTTGGTAGTACATTTTTGTGGTATTGTTATCGAACTCCGCTCGAGTAAAGCAGAGGGCAACAACTAGTATTATTGTGATTCTCCTGTTAAAAGCAATTTCTAGGAATATTCATAACGCTTGTGTCAGAATGCCAATTCTGGGTATTTTAATAAACATCAAGGTAAGGTGCACAAATTATACTTTGGCGGTTGAGAGCGTTGGATCATCATCTGCCTAGCCTGTTCCCAACTATGTTGAGGTCAGCTTCCAGTCTAACCGGATGCAGCTAAATACTACTGTGTAATATGATACCCCTTGGTAAGACTGGTTGTCATACTTTCGGGTCACTGACTACCTGTAACGACTGTCAAAGATCTACAATTGACAGCCGGAACCTACGGCTTAACGTGCTTTACGAGGCACGGAGGTAACTCAGTGGTCACCTATCCACGGACCAACCCAGGCAAGCGCGGCTTAACCTGACAATCAACCCGAGCGGCTGTTATTATTTAGCCACGAGCTCCTCTTGAGAGTGTTGGATATTGTAGGTGAAAATGATTGTAACTTGGCGCCAACATTTAATTCAAATTTGTTAAGCCGTCGGGGCTTGAAAAAGTAACAAACAGTACTTTTGGATTCATAATATTGGTAGAATAGTATTCTCTAGAATTAATAATTAAATTATAATTATATAAAGTATCTAGCATTTAGGATGTAGTCTGTATAGATTGTAGTTTTTAGTCAAGTGATATTGGTCTCAAGCGCGACTGCTAGTCTTGGGATCGATTCCCAAGTTGGATAAAGTGCAATTGGGTTTTTCCATCCACCAGAAAGTTTTCTGCCGTCGGAGTCTGAATTTGTGCCCGTTCGATGGAAATAGCCCCCCGCCCTTTTAAATGGTCTTAAACATAACAGGAGAAATATGGGTGAAATAAAAATTGGGTACACCTCGCCTACCCCTTCAGGGATGAGTGGGATGACCCATGATGATTTAATGATAATAATGATTATTTAAAATAGGTATACCTGAATCAAAAATAGCTCCATACGCATGTTCCAATAACTTTCTTCCCATGGGCTCTAAAGCACACGCCAGTTGGAAGGTGACCCCAAAGAATTGGGCATCAAACTTGTCAGTGCCTTTAATTTTGCCCATGTGTTTGGGCACATCAGGGTCGTTGAGCTTCCATTTTGGTTCGTCACTAGTTACCATGTCAACCTATGCGATGGTTTTAAATTAGATTAATGTACTCATAAAGTGCATCACACTAAAAAAGTTAGTCTGTGCTTTGGTGCAGTTTGTGTGTCCAACAGTGTAATTAATAATCCTATTGTTATAATTATCACTTGCTTCGGTGAAGGAAAACATCGTGAGGAAACCAGCATACCTGAGAGATATTTCTCGGCGGCATGTAAAGCCAAGTCAGAGGCCCATGGGTTGCATAAAAACTCTGACACCAGGTTAGGCACTAACCACACGACGAAAAAAAAATACAAATCCAAATCGGGCTTGATCGAGGTTCTTTAAACTCAATCCAAGTTTAAAGAATCTATGATATTCCACTGCAGGACATCGGCCTACTTACTCTCTTACCATTTTTCTCTATCTCCATTTAAAGCTTCTATGTACCAGTTCCAAGATAATCAGCTAGTAGTAACAGTGATGAGCTGAGTGTTCAGCTCATCCCTCCATATCCGTTTAGGTACGTCGTGAATTTCATACATGATTAAAATACTTGAGAAAATCATCAATCTTTTAACTCAAACATTTTATTAAGAAATAGAAAGTCCATTACTTAGTTCATCCAACAGACCAACATAAATCACGGCACCACTCTAAACTACGCTACTGACCTTGTCATAAAGATTGTTCATGAAATCCAAAACACTATCCGAGTTCGGGAACACTCCAGAAATACCACTGATGACCACTTCTCCACCGGATAGTGGCCTTGGACCATCTTTACCATTAACGCCACCATTCTCTTCAGATGGAGCCATATTGAAATATTTTTTGACACAATTTCAGTAGAAACTAACACACGTATTGTCTCCACTGATACTATTGGACTATTTCATTAATTTATACGTACTGTCACTTTTTATATGCAAGGTCTTAGGCTTATTAACATAATCAGGGATCCCTTGTTAAAATATTGTGTTAAAGTTTTACATATTTGTTTATTTTGTTTCCATTCAATTTAAATTCATTTTGTGATTTGCTTTTAAGGGCGCGTTTTTTTTTTACGTATCTTAGACTCCACGATCTAAGCCAAAGCAATCGGTGGCGTGAAAACGCAAACATTTGTCACGCATCTGTTCGAAAAAGTCCGTTTTTTTTTTCGGAAGCGATCCTCTATCTCTCTCTCTCTATCTCGGGTTGGCTGAACAAAATGATCGTGACGCCCGTCGTGACTGGCTAAGTCCCAGTTTTACAGTCTCGGGCCGTACATCAAAACGCGCGCGTCTCTTGTTCCTTTTGCGTGAGTACCGTCGGCCCGCAATTTGCGTCGCGTTGCCTTTCTATTTATGCTCTAAACCAACGGTTGGCAACGGACAGCGGAAGGTCCAAATATGGACCGCCAAATATTGTTAAAATACCTAGTTACTCATTTTAAATAATATTTTTATACAAACAACTACATACGTTTGAATGCCATGTAGAATCTAGCTAGGACTTATTCTAGAAACTATTTTCTCAGCAAGTACCTACAACATAGATGAGGCAAAATAACAGGCTAGTAAACAGTACCTTTATTTGTATCCGGACCCTACTTAAACTGCGTATATGACCCCTGCTTTAAATTACTGGTTTCGTTTGTTTTCTCAGCTATCGTTCACAAGATGCGTGTCACTTGAGCGTTTAGCTCAAGGTCAAGAGGTATTGCTTTTAGTGGATTTAGGACACTTGCGCGAAAGACATTTGCGCGAAGGACACTTGCGCGAACCCATTTGCGCGAAAAGACATTTGCGCGCATGCACTTTTGCGCGACTGGGCTTTTGCGCAAACGGACATTTGCGCGCATGGACACATAGTAATAACAGGCGTGATGTTACGTTTTGTATGTACGGTCCCTGGCCTTAAAAAAAAAAAACGTCGCGCAAAAGTCTATTCGCGCAAGTTTCCATGCGCGCAAATGTCTTTTCGCGCAAATGGGTTCGCGCAAGTGTCCTTCGCGCAAATGTCTTTCGCGCAAGTGCCCTGATACCTAATTTAGTAACACGAAAAACCTTAAAACGCTACAGAAATGTTAATATGCTGTTCATTGTTTAGTGTAGCTTCGATTCCTAGCGTGGGAAAATAATAACAAAAGAAATGATATCATTCGTAATAATAATTAAGGAACTGTTAACCATGCTGGCACCCAACCTTTGAAACTGCAGCTAAAATTACACTCTACTTACATTTTACTTCCAAATTCATGAATTTGCTTAAACTTGTAAGCACTGTCTTTTCAAAAACATAATATTAAATAAATTAATTTGTAAACTCTATGTTGGGGTCGGCTTCCAGTCTAACTGGATGCAGCTGATTGCCAATATTTTGGGCTTCTGACTACACGTAACTATTATCATAGATCTACAAATGAAAGCTGGCAGCAATGGCTTAGCTTGCTTTCCGAGGCACAAAGGAGTCTCGATATTTATGTTTAAGGATAGACCATCCACAGGACGACTTCAACAAGCATAAATCCTAACCTTCGATCGACCGGTGCGTCTGTTCTTTCTTATATGATTTATCATCCAGTGAATAAATAGTTTTGTGTATTTTTTTACGTTTTGTAATATTTATGATCGACTGCTTCCAGTTGTTAATTTTATTGTAACCACATTTTATTGACCTGAGCTAAACAATGAAAATTCCTCACAATGGATTCATTCAACTAGCCCACAATTGCGTTGTGAATTCATAAATATTTTCAGATGAAGTAGTCGAACGAAATTGATACGTGTTATGAAAGATAGAAAGATATGCACACTTTGTAACTAAAATACATATAAGGTGTCTATCACTAATATTGTGCTAGTTGTTGTTTTACGTACGTACCTATAAGTTTGGTATTTACATAATTAGCATTAATATTATAAATTGAAGTCATTTCTTGTCTGTCTGTATGGCAAAAGATTTTTTGTTGCAGTTTTCTCAATTATTTTGCGAAATTATTCTGAAAGCTTTATGTTGTGTACATACTAGGGCTTCGAAACGGGTTTTCGGTCCCATAGTAAAGCACGGTAGTACCGATCGCGCAGAGGATTCGTTTGTTTTAAATAATATTGAATTTTGATGTTAGTTCTTCATATGTGTCTATCTTTATAGATGGCGTTGTAGTACTTTTGTCGTGCCACTACAGCACCTTCAGGGACACAAGACATCATTCAAAATATAAGTCTAATTATATTTACATTATGACCTGAAAATTATATCGAATTTTTGACGCCGAAATTCAACGTACTCGACGTGTTTATTAACTTTCATTTGACTCATACACAATATGCGGTTAATTTTAGATTAATTCATTTTATACGATTTACAAATTGTTCAATTGTTTTGTAACCTTGGATAGATTTGAATACCGTTGCACTTTGCAGTGACTTTGTATTGTTTGAAAATGTTGTTTTGATTGTACAAGTAAATGTATGAATAGCTCTTTTTTAAGTCTATAAATATAAGTTTATAAATCAGTGTTCGACGACTTTCCGAGTACGTGTCATACCTGACGTCACGGAAAATCCTACATGACACAAGCAGAGTTATCCGCAAGAGGAAATAAGAATACACTGTGTAGTCTCACAACAACCTTCGGGCACCTGTGTATCAATACATACATACACCATACCTTTTACTTCACCATAATTTCTTATTAGCTTTATACGTCTAAACGACTACGACTGTTTTAGATAAAGTAGGCAATAGCATCCTCAACATTACATAACACCTGTAATCCCCAAAGCGTAAGACAGAGGCGTACCTGATGTTGCACCCTCATTTTGCCAGGTGTATTTAATTCTCATGTAAGAGAGGGTTGACCCTAAGGTCATCAATCTGGCACAAATCTTAAATAATATTATGCTGGCCAGAAAAAAAAAACTTAAAGAAGGAAACCACTTCACGGGAATTAAAAAAGCAGCAGTGTGTACATTGCATAGAAATTGGGTTAATCATAATAAAATTGATCCCGGAGAGCCCGAGGTAGGTAAATAATGCGTAAAATTAACCCTGGCTAATTACGTGGCGTCGGAAAGCAGACACAGAGCGAGAGTCTTGCAGGAATGGACATACAAATTGGAATATATGGATGGTGTTGGAGCTAGCACGTACCCTGCAGAGTAACGAATATGCATAGTAGGTACCTTTACTATAAGGTGTTGACAGTATAACATTTAAATTGCTAAGCCTTGTCTGCCTGAAGGGTTGCTAAATTTACATTTTTTTTCACTAAATGTCACACGTCTTCTTTTTTTTGCCTTCCAGTTTCGTCCCAAGAAAATGCTGCAAGAAGGGCACTTGTAACGATCTCTGATTGCTGATACGCTAATTAGCATAATTTCGTACTTATTTGTGAAGTGATGACCTACATAATTAGAATTTGATAATGCGATCAAACTAGCAGAAAATTAAATCATTATTGATCTATTTATATCCGTATATACTGTCTGGACCCATTCTGATCAACCACAAATCACAGAATTTTGTCGCCACCAGAAAAAGTTGAAAATTCTCGTGAGCCGCACTAACACCGGCTCCACACACTCTTTTAACTAGAGTACAACAATGGAATCGGCATAGTGGTACTGTGGTATTAATCCCCTTGACAACATTTCTTTTTTACAAGAAAATTCTCTACCAATATCCATGGTATTTCGCCCTCGAGCCACATAGCATAAGCCTTCCTTTGAACGAATTTTGACGTTGTCAAAGCCAAAGGGGTGCCAAAGAGTTTTCTTTATTTTTTCAAACTGTTGTGCATGTAGTATATTTCGGCTTATTCGTATGCCATATGCACAATTTAAAGGTAGGCATCATCTAAAAATTGTGACATTGCCGATGAATTGGTACAGAGGTTTTGTTTAGTTAAACACTTTTGTTTTTCGTTCTTTAAAAAAGTTTGTTTTTCGAAAAGTAAATGGCTTAGGCACTCTAGGTGCCATGAACTAATTGTAAAACTCAAAAACCATGGGACCTTGGTTTTTCAATACTCAAGTACTGAAATTCCTTTTATTTTTTTATAATTTTAACTACTGGAGATACTGTCAATGACGAACATTGAGAGTACAGATTTTTTTTGTAGTAGGTATAAATTTTCCTAGAGCCATCAAAATTGTACCACGCTTTCAACAAATAACTTAAGTTCCATCCAGCAGCTTTATATGAATATCGCAAACTCTTACTAATTGCTTACAGTGCTTTCAGGCATTTTACAATTTATTTAGCCGCTTCATTTCAGTGGCCTTCTTTTTGGATATTTTGTTTTAATTTAGTACAGCGAAGTGGACTTAATAAATTAATGTGATTGTGGTGTGTTTTAAGTGTATTGTGAATGTTTTTAGCACAGTACCATTCTTTGCAGTTTTTAAAGTCTGTATTGAATATTATCATTTTTAATACTAAATAATTTTTTATTTCTAAAAAACCCGACTGCGGTAAAAAACTTAAGTTAAAAAAAAAAACACTAAATAGCTAAGAACAAGCACCCAAAAGCACAAAAAAGTTGGAAGCAGGCGGGAGCCATTCCATTTTTATATTTTCAAACTCAAATGGATCCTATTGGATGGATAAAATGTGCTTGTTCTTAGCTTTTTAGTGTTTTTAGGGTTCCGTACCTCAAAAGGAAAAAACGGAACCCTTATAAGATCACTTTGTTGTCCGTCCGTCCGTCCGTCCGTCCGTCCGTCCGTCCGTCCGTCTGTCAAGACCGTTTTTCTCAGGAACGCGTGGAGGTATCAAACTGAAATTTCTATATGATACTTAGTTCTACTGTCCCTGGAAGCTGTAGAAAAATCAACCTTCTAAGTCAACGCAATCAAAAGATACAGCCACTTAGGCCGCAAATTTCCGCAAATTTTCGAAACTCGCACGGGAATCAAAACCTACAGGGTACTTCCCGTGAACTTAGAATCTTGAAATTTTGTACGAAGTCACGTCTTATAGTACAGATATAGGAAAAATTACGAAAACCGTAAATTTTTAGTTTCGTCATATAAAAAAAAGTTATATAGGTTTGTACGAAACCCTCGGTGCGCGAGTCCAACTCGCACTTGACCGGTTTTTTTTTTTAACTTAAGTTTTTTATCGCAGTCGGGTTTTTTAGTTTTTATAATTACTTTTTTATTTTAGTAAGTTATGACTTGTGCAAGACCTCGGAATGCTTAGACAACTGGAAATAGTTTTTTTTTTCTTTCGTATTTCTAACACAAATATCAGCAGGATTGACATAAAGTTTTCGGCAGTAAAGTCAATATAAAATAACAATTTGCACTTATCCATAACATTATCAGCAGTATCGCTTTTACAATTTATTACATTTTGTAGGCCCCTTAGATTTGCTTTTTTTAACCGACTTCAAAAAAAGGAGGAGGTTCTCAATTCGGTTGTATGTTTTTTTTTTTGTGTTTGTTACCTCATATCTCCGTCATTTCTGAACCGATTTGAAAAATTCTTCTTTTATCTGAATGGATCTACTTCTCGATTGGTCCCATAGAAATTTCATCAAAATCGGTTTAGCAGTTTGGTTTTGAAATCAAAATAACTGGAAAAAATGTCATCCAAGTAAAAGAAATTGCGAAATTGATACTTGACAAGGATTTGTGTGTGATACGATAACTAAAAAGGGTAAAATAAAAACTTTTTTGCAAAAAAAAAACCGACTTCCAAAAAAACACTAAAAAAGTGGAAAATAACTTTACTTTCGGAAGTTGGTGGCAAAAAAGTCAATGAAACAAACGATAGTCACCGACTTACGTCAGTCTTAACTCTATTGTCGCACTGTTGGGCAAAGGCTCTCGACGTACGTAAACTTATAAGGTTCTGCCTTCATAGGTTTACTTATCGGTCGGTTAAAAAAAATAAGAGTAAAAGATTGCTTCATATTTTCTCCCAACATTAATTTCTTAGCTGTCGTACCACTTTTACGGACAAGTTATTTTCGGAGACCGCTTAAGAAAATAAACCACAGCGATAAAGCCGGACAAAATACTTCCCTACTTCTTTTATACCTTGACAAAAGTTATCTTGTAACTCATTTCACTAAAACTACAATGTTTAGGAAAAAATATATTGCGAAAATAACCCTGAACCTTACATACAACAAGAGAAATACAATAGATTTCATCCGCCATTTCCTCGAATAAGAAGTTATAACATAGGATGTATTAGGACGTATATTCGGATTCTTTGGTGTCCTTAATACGGGATATGAGTGTTCTGGACCATTACGCTGGTAATACGTAACAGAGATGACTGAATATAATATTTTTGGGATTTGAGCTTGAGCCAGGCTTTGCTCGTGATGCCTTGAAAATAATCGTTTAACGCCGATACCAAGCAAAGACAAAAGATGAAAGTCTCTTGTTGTGATTTTTGTGCACTACTTTCCTGTAAAATTTTCTTAGTTTTGTTTGACTTAAAATGTCGTAAATATCGTATCGTAAAGTCGATTCAACGCTTCCGGATTAACTTTACCTTTCATTTAGTTTTAAGTAAAATTTATATTGTACCCAAATTTTAATACGAGTATTATGATTTGAGAACTTAATGTTGTTGAGCCCATGGTGAATGCTGCGTATACCTGTAATAGGCATACCTACATACTAGCAATTTTATGTTTTTCTATTGTTTCTTATAAATTCTTAGTATGCACTGCTGTTGGTGTACCGAATAAATAAACCTTTTATGCATTCACTATACATTTTTGCCTTGAAGGAAAAATGTTTTTTTTGCGTAAAACACGGACACTATAGAAACTTGCAAAAAATACTACATTAGTATAGTATTGCTTGGATTCTAAAAAAACTTTCAAGTTCTATTTTTGTTCAGATTCTTCCTATCAATCCTATAATTTTTTTAACATACTGATACAATATCTGAAACAGAGTTATAGAAGAGAAGATCGTAATTGGATTTTTTCATTCCATCGGCTTTTGGTGGAGCATTTCTGGTTCGATGTCGAAACGTTGTTTGTTGGTAGAAATACAGATTATTTCATTTTCATAGATTTAGTCTGATACCTAGTGCCATTGGCTGCTTTCTAACAGAACATTTCTAAACGTGACATTGGCTAAATGAACAAATCGTGCGAAGCTAAAGAAAACAAAACAGAACATTTATTTTGATTAATACTGTAATTTTCGGCGAAATGCAGGTAGAAGCTTAATGGTATTATTTTACAGTGAAGTCTTGTTGATCTTTTTTTTAAAATTTTTGAAAAACCTTCGCTGTCGAGAAAACAAACTAATAATAAATTATTGATGGTAGCGTACTTTCTTCTTCTGTTCTAATATACACTCATTTATCTATTTGGTGGATTCGATGGAAAAACATTATCAAGTACAAAGACATTATGTAAATAGAGTTGGCCCAAAATTTAACTACGCAATTTCTACTGACAGGCGCAGTCATAAGATCCTCATCTGCAGAGGTGACAAATCAGGAGAATGCTGTGTGGTGTGTGGTGGTGGTGGGGACAATATTAATTGAACATGATAGTAGTGCTCACCCCTCTCCATTCGCATGTATACCTGTGTCGAATTCACAGGAATACTGGTATACAAGCTTTTGTTTAATCTTTATTCTTAAGACAAAAAAACAACTGCCCGAAACATTTTGTAGGGAACAGATGAATTTGATTTGTTTTCGCGATTTCAAGAACCGTCATACACCAAGAATTTCTCCTGTATCGTGGCGTTTACAAACATTTAAACTCACATATACAAACAGCCAGAGACCCGGAACAACTGCCTGTAGGTCATATATTTGTTCCAAGCGGGGATCGAACCCGCGACACGCGGCGTAGCAGCCAATCGCTTAGCCACTGCGCCAACAGTGCCGTCAAACAATGACCCCTTATGAGGTTCAGCACTAACAAAAACTAAGCTTGTATAGTGCCGTATACAATTTTTTCAGATACCTTTCAATTTCCTGTGTTAATTTGATTCAGAAGTTACACCTAATAGCCAAAGTTGAAGCAAGGATTTTGATCGAAATGTAGTTAAAAAGTTTTGAATCCAGTTCAGTTGAACTAGTGCGGTAAATTAACTTCTAATACAGGCACTTTAACTTTGAACGAGTAGTTTACTAGAGTGTTGGTGATACGTCATGAGATTCCTGGGGGATTTTATGGAATTTCATATTTTTTAATTTTTTTAATGCTATTAAATTTTTCTGTTAAGACATGTTTTTTTTGGAAAATGAAATGAAATTATTGGTTGGTATTTTGATAAATTTTATTGTATTGACATTGTTGTACATTTTTCTTTGATTGTTATACATTTTTTCTTTGATTATGATATTAGATTGTGATATATTTTTCTTTTGATTTTTATGAATGTTCTGTTAACATGATATGAGATTGTTTTTTTAATTGTATAGGTACATATTGTTTTTAACTTCAAATATTATTTTTGTAAAACATTCAGACGCAATTTGTTAATTGTTATTGAATAAATGAAATGAAATATTTTTTCTTATATAAATCATAGCTTGAACTCGCTAGATGAATAACAATAAATAAAACCCAGTTCTTAAAGCTGACACGCTATTAGGCTTCAATAAACCACTTTGACGTGCCTATCATCAGAAGAAAACCCACTAATAATTATGTACTTACATAATTTATTTAAATAATACCTAACTAGGTTTAAAAACAAAAACAAAATATTGAAAATTACAACACGCCTATACTACCATTGACACATAAAACGGGATGTTTACCATGTTTACTAGTCATTTCGATATTTCGGCACTGTTGTAAGCGCCATGATCACACATAAACTCGCACATAACTTATAACACGCCTATAATCACGGAGAGTTAGGCAGAAGTGTTCCTTGTACACCCACTTTTCATCAGTTTGTTGGCACAAAATAATAAAAACACTCTTCATTCCTCAAACAATAAAAGCAATTAAATCATTGACATCTTCTTGCCTTTTATGAATGATGACTTTCAAACGACATAGTTTTCACACCCAAACACGACAATTAATGCTTCCATAGCCAAGTACTAACGCTAACAGCTCATATCAAGAGGTCTTGCAACGTGTTCCCGTGTCAAACGACAATTATGTATGTCGTTTATACACGGGAACACGTTGCAAGACTTCTGAAGCAGGCAGTAAGTGCAGCGTCCTGAGATATATTATGAGCGCTCTTAAAAGCATGCTTCGTCTGCGAGTTGTAAGGTAAATTGTTGGTATTGCCACAAAATTAATAAAATTATATGACTGCGTATTTACGAAGTAGGAAAGTAGCACCATTAACGGCAAAAACAGTCATTTGGTCTAAACAGTCATTTGACGAGGAAGAATAAGTTTAATCTTGCGAAGAAAAGTTTAGGTAGAGTGCTGTACGCTATAGAATTATAGTGGGAAACGAGGACCAAAATTAATACTAAAATTACGGCCATATCATGGTCATGCATCTACTGTTACCTGCAGGTCATCAGTAATAATATAATTACGAAAACCATCCTCAATGCTACGAAATAAAGGCGCTTTCATATTGTCATAGAACAAACCATTTAACAAAACGATAATAAATACGACATATTCGTCCAAACGCTAAGCGTGTTCATGAGAATTTACATCAACTTTTCATAGATCTAAGTGCCTGGAGATCTCGGCATGTTTAGCACGGACGATGCTTCTTAAACTAGAGAATGCATAAGTGATGCGCACACCCATTTACATGCAGCTGGGGAATGAAAAACTTGGCTTGTTTCACACCTATTCTGATTTCCAAGCGTGTGTGATTTCTTTTTTTTTCTATCTTGTATGTTTAAATAGGTCAATATTTGTTGAAATTTCGGCACACCTGAACGCCAAGCTACGTCATCCCATGAACATGGGCTATGCTAAGATGGCTGTAATATTTCATTATTTTGATTGCGGTGTACGGTGCGTACACTTGAAGAGTTTTTGTTGAGGTTGAAGTGCGTAGAGAAAAGATCACTTGGTTCACACTAGATTTATTACGTATAAATTATGAGTAGAACGGTTGACGATTCCTTTCTCTAATGTTAGTCACCGCGTAGCAATAATTGCACTTACTCGTTAAATGTGATGAATGTTGTTTTAAAGTAAAAAAATAAGTCTGGTACAGGGCACCGCGTCAGCAAAACATGTACAGTGTAAGACTGAACATGCGGTAAGAAGCAATATGCTGGCCCGTAGGTTCGCTCGATGTACTAAAGAAGTTAAGATAACACTTTTTAGGGCATATTGCCAATCTTTTTACTCGAGCGGCTTGTGGGTTCGGTATACGCAACGGGCCTACATCTAATAATGCTTTCATAATGCTGTTGGGGTTGATGCGGCAGTGTAGTGCGTCGCAAATGTTCGCAAATGCGCGCGTTGGCGGTTTCCACGCTATAGTGCGTAAGAAAGTGGCATTATTATACGAAATAGGTACTGTGCGGTAGCACTTGGTGCTACCGCACAGTATTTCAAACGCAACGAAGTATTTCAACAGCATTTTGCAAATTTTAGCATCACGATATGACTGTCCCTTACAGGCACACTGGGTGGGAATAGTTACGGGAAATTTGTATGTTTAAAATTTTATATTTCTCATTTATTAGGTACCTACCAATATAGATCTTAAGAATATTGTTACCGACACTTATATGGATTCTGTCCGAAATAAATAAATAATAATATCTAAATAACCCAATCTCACTGCAACATAAAAATCGAGTGGTGCAAACGGCGAAGAGTCTAGCGACTAAAATAAAAGTATAGATACAAAATGGCCAGGCTGTTAAACCACAGCACGAATCAATACGATGGTACTCAGCAGACGCCACAACCGCGAGTCGCTTTACGCTAGTCGCACGACTCAGGTCGTTAACGGGGTGGTAGGGTGACCTACATGCAACTATATTTCAGGTCCCCATAAAAATTGGAGCAGGTCATAAAACAAAGTCGTGTATCCTTGGAACCGCGATGCGGACCATAAGCTTTAGTACCTAAAATCTCGAGTTTCGGTCACAATTGGACATTTCCGTAACTAGGCGGTTTCCAGGTATGGTCCAGTACAACATGATCGCCATGACGGGACACACGTGCCATTCGGTTTCGTTAAGAGTGTCTTTTACACCCTTTAATGTATTCATGGCATAACTTTATCTTAAAACATACTAGCAAACTACAACATGTACATATAATATATACTGCACACAACATCAACGACTAAAACTCTCCAAAACTTCCGTCTTGTAACAGCAGCATTGTCAAACAAACTTCCGAAGTACGAAGACTACAAAATTCCCCAGCATGTTATGAACATGTTCCACAAAGAAGTGTTAGTGCACCGTGAAGTTTTGCTAGCTAACATAACATGTGGCTCATCAGTGTCTTTGTTATGTGTTGCTTTAAAGTGTTCGTCTTGTGCTCATGGTTTCGAACTTCTATGTTATGATATTATGTTCCAGCGTTAATTCCGGGGCTTTGTTTCACCATATCTACATTAAAGACAATTTACCGACATGTAAAATCATTTTATTATAAATTCTGATGATGATAGCAACTATCATCTTTTTACCGACGGGTCCTACGTATACTGGTGCAACCCGCAAAACAACGAAAACCATTTTTTTTGCATCAAAAGCCTTATAATTACCTTACTGTGTTTATTTTCAAATAACTAAGTCTGGGAGTTTACATAAGTACATTATTTACAAACTAATATTAGATCTAAAATAAGAATAAAAATATGTACACTTACGGGGTGTCAAAAAATCCGTCCACATCGCTGTCAACAGGAAAAGTGCCCAGAAGGCTGGCCGCATTGCCACGTTGCATGGAAATGCTGATTCTTTGGCCAAAAAAAAGGCCAGCCCTCTGGTCACGTGAAGAGTCGACCAACCGCTTGGCGATATCCCGAAATAATAAGTGGGCACTCGGACCGCATTGACAGCGATATGGAGCCCCACAAGGAGCGCCAAATCGTAGATAATTATGTAGCGAGCCGGAAGGTTGTGTCACCTGGCATAGTGCCTATGTTAGGTGACGGTAGTGCCTGAAGCCAGAGGCCCGACTCACACTCACCCACAACCAGCAGGCGGGTACGCTCAGCAGTATTGGTATTAATAAGGTTATTCCGTAAATTACCTTTAATAGTATCCTGTATTTTTTTTATTAAATTATCAAATAATTTCCATGATAAAAACTTGTTAACAGACGTGTGACATCATTTTAAGCCACGCGACTGCCTACACTTATGTAAGTAACTTGCACCAGTGTAGGTTGCCGCGTTCGACGTGACGCGTGAGCGCAATTTCAGCCTTTTCCCCACGAATTCAATATTGGGTTCGGCTTCTATAATTTTGAGCGGACGCAGCTAAATACCAATAACTTTCAAAGAGTGATGTCAATTTATGGCTTAAAATAATTCTCTCATTCGAAATACGAAAGTTTTCTCGAAGTACACAAAATAATTTTACAATAACAATATTTTCTCAACAAATAAATCGAGTCTAGATCCAAAATAATACAAAATATGGTAACGCTGCTGTTCGTTCATTGGCACAACCTAAACAAGATCAAAAGCCGCCGTAAAGACATTGGAGTCAGCAAGGTAACAGGGTAGACGGTCAAGTAGCAAACAAACACAAAGGTCGGTACGTAACTATATTTCAAATGGTTCGCTCCAGAAAGGTCAATATATTCCACTTATAAGTAAACGAGCAAAGGGTAAAAGTACGTATTTGAAGGCGATAAAAACCGTTACAGCAGATTCACCAAATCGCTATAATGATAATAATACTGGTTTCTTTGCATGTAACTCTTTGAAAACATGGTGGCAAATATGTTGCCATCTACGGAAGCTTTTACATAGGAAACTTATATATCGCTATGGCCTGTCACTGCTTCGGTCTGCGGTTGCTTTTGCCTTCAGAATTGTACATTCAGCATAACAGGTGCTCGGATTGGTCTTCAGGTTAAGCCGCGCTTGCCTAGGTTGGTCCGTGTATGGGTGACCACCCATTACATACCGAGTGTCCGCCACGCCGTTTTAAGCCGTTGGTCCCGGCTGTCGCGGTAGATCATTGACAGTCGTTACAAGTCGTCAGTGGCTCGAAAGTCTGACAATCAGTCTTACCAAGGGGTATCGTATTACCCAGTTAAGAGACCTCCACAACCCAGTTTGGGTTGTGGAGGTCAGACAGGCAGTCGCTCCATGTAAAATACTGGTATTCAGCTGCATCCGGTTAGACTGGAAGCCGACCCCATAATATTTGGGAAAAGGCTAGACAGATGATTGAATTGTACAATCAACACAACAGCAGAAGAAAACACAGCCACTTACCAAATTATTTTCTCAACAATACATCACATCTTCTTCTTTATCGTGTGGTTAGTACCTAACCTGGTGTCAGAGTTTTTATGCCGCCCATGGGCCTCTGACTTGGCTTGACATGCCGTCGAGAAATATCTCTCAGGCATGCTGCCATCCCATCCCATAAAGAAAGTTAGAAGTTAACAAGTGCATAGCCAACATACTATTTTGACAATACCTTGTTTGGGTAGAAGAAACGGTTCACCGGAGTAAACTACGCCATTTCCATAGCTGTCTTTCTAGAACCGCGTGCAATAACGCAGCAAGGTGCTTTGTGTTTTACCTCGACTTATCTTGGGAAGTTTCAAGTGTGCGCTAAGTGTGTCGGTACCGTTTATCGTGCCAACGTAAGAGCGTGCGTTCAAAAAGTTAGCAACGGCACAAATACCTGCTGAATTCATGATTATTATTTTAGTACAATACAGAGCGATATTTCAAGGTGGTCCCGGGTATGACACACATACTGAATTTTTTATCGAGAAACTTTCTCCCAAGAAACAGGTTAAAAAATATTTTGAGAGTCAGGGGAAATATCTATGGGACATAATGTCTGTATTTTGTATCTTAAGATGTCTGACGTAATGTTGACACCGTATTGAAATAAAGTTTTTATTTTTATCATTTGCAGATCTTTGACAGTCATTACGGATAGTTGGAAGCACGAAATTCTGACAACCAGTCTAACCAAAGGGTATCGTATTACACAGTAGTAAATGGGTTGTAGAGGTCAGAAAGGCAGTCGCTCCATGTACAATTGGCATTGAGCTGCATCCGGTTAGACTGGAATTCGACCCCAACATAGTTTGGAAAAGACTAGGCAGATGATGATGATAAATTAATAAAAACAAGTGTGAAATATTTGACAGATATGTAATTTTTTTTTTAAATATTTCGATATTAAGTTTCCAAATTTCAGAATGCGCCCTCTCAAAGTTTTTAGAAAAACATTGTAGTTTACTTAAATATCGCGAGTAGTATGCTGTAGGCGAGTTTTAAAAATAAATGCTTTATTGAATCAATGGTAATTAAAGTAATGTTAACTTATAACAGACTTTCGAGTTACTCTAATTAATGCATAGTTCAAAGAATTTAACATAGCGTAAAAAGTTTTACTCGTTGCCAGCTTTAACATGACTTAGTTAATTACCTACTGAATATTATTAAAATTAACACCGAAGTTTTTGTCTTTTCAAATGGATTGTTCTATTATCTTAATACTAACTAATGAATTTGAATGGGCATACATATAGTTTGTGAACAGGGTTAGGCAAAAAAAAATAAACCAGTCATACGTTCATGGGTTGACTCCGAATTCCAGGCGAGAAATGTCACGGGCTACGGTACTAGTCTAAAAAAAAATCTTAAAAATAAAATTTAATACAAAATAATACAAAACGATATTGCTGGCGTTTATGGATGGCGCACTACACGGCCACGATCACGACTTGTTGCATGACTGGCCGTTACCATGAACAGAACTGGTCGGACCATCGGTCTTGGGACCAAACTTTCTTCCTGGTCGAAGCTTTTGTGGCCAAAGGTCGTGGTCGTGGCCGCGTAATAAGCGAGGTACCTTAAAGTCTCAAAGTAAATGATGACATTATGTAGTTACATCATCATTCTCTTGCATTTATCCCAAATCATTTGGGGTCGACGCAGCATGTCTTCTTCTTCCATACTTCTCTGTTATTTATCATCTCATCAGACACCTCCTTCCTTGCCATATCAGTCTTCACACAGTCCATCAATTGTTTCTGTGTCTTCCTCTGCTCTTATACCCATCCACATTCATACTCAAAACTTTCCTCACGAAATTTTCCTCATTCCTCCGCATCACATGCCCATACCACGGCAACCGATTACCACACAACTTTTCAGTCAGCGGCGCCACTTTCAGACTTCCTCTTATATACTCATTTCTTATTTTATCTATTCGCGTAACACCACACTGTAGTTGTAGTTCAACTCAAATAATAAACAAGGTACAAACACAACACTACTTCTTATCACACTACAAAACCCGTTTCAAAATCCAGGTCTTCCAGTGAGCTATTGCAATAACTCATAAGCGAACGGCTCAAACTGGATCAGCTGTATCCTGTCCAAGTCCTTTCATATTGCGATGTACGATTGTGTGAATTGTCGCTTAATATCCCGACTTCGCTGAGAATTTTCGAACGCCAGCGCTTTAGAGTGTTTTGTGAACTTCTTAGTACAGTATGTGTTTTCAGTATGTGTTCTTCTTCTTAGCGTCTCGATGACATTTAAATTAATAATAATAATAATATCAGTCAACCAAAAATTTGGCAACGAGTTTGACACTTTCAGTAGCGTCCATCGGCTCCTGATGTGTGATGTGCAAGCAACAGGACAGACAGGACACGTATGTTAGAAATATTATATCATAATAATACCAGCCTGTAACTGTCCCACTGCTGGGCAAAGGCCTCTTCTCATACAGAGAAGGCACGAGCATTGATCACCACGCTTGCTCAAGACGGGTTGGCGATTTCAGACTTATATTAATTATAAGTTCAGGTTTCCTCACGATGTTTTCCTTCACCTATGTCTGTGATGTCCAAGATAAGTTGTACTTGATACTTGTGATAAGTAGGTACATATGAATTGCAAAAGTCACATTGGTACCTGCCCGGACTTGAACCCGTAACCTCATGCATGAGAGGCGAGGCCTTTACCTCTGTTAGAAATATTATGTGGTACAATTTAAAGGTCCATCACAGACCATCAAATTTAAAAACTTTCTCAACGGGTTGTAATTGATTATTTTTTGCGATTACAATTTTGGTCCCGTGGAGAAATTTGTTCAGTTTGATATTCCGCACCACACCCTTAGATACCACTCATTTCTTATACACATTTATAAGGTGGGTATCTAGATGTAGGTGTATTTTGTGAGCACAGATTCTAGACCTTATTTCTGAAAGTTTATAAGTCTCGTAGCTTATAAATCGAGTACTTTACGTTTAGGGATCATACCCTTCTAAATTACTCTACTTTTCTTGAAGTAATCCTAGTGAAACATTTACGATAGCGTTACTAAATGTAAAGATTTCAAGTTTATTCGACATCAAGGTTTTCTCACATGCATCAGTAGTTTTCACTCAAGCTCTGCCAGGACCTTCTAGAACAGAGTGATAAAACTAATGACGCCTTCTGATTTTTTCCGGAGCCGTGCCGGAGCAAAGCCAATTTCCACGAATGGGGTTCACGGATGACTCAGATCTCAAGTGCGTATGTAGTGTCTCTCCACAGACATTGGCGTCATTTATCTTGTGCCGCATGCCCTGATACCTGCTCCCTTTACTCCGCTCACAGACGCAGCCATAGGTCTATGGCTGCGTCTGTGAGCGGAGTCCGCGTAGCAAAATTTTGGGCTAAACATACTAGACTTTTTTGCCATCATGTTCCATCTGTTGGTGTTATTCAAGTGCAATAAAATCCTTTGGGCCTTTGGTCTACTTGTGGTTACGAGAAATATTTATTTCTGAAGAAACCGAGATAAAAAGAAATCCCGATTTTAGGAATTTCAAATATCTTAACATTCAATTTATCCACCGAGGTATGTTTCTCTGGACTACCTCTACTTCATAGATTTCTATTGGCATTCAAAGCTCTCGTTGTTTTAACAAATCCTTGTTTTTCCCATCCCAATTTATTCAGGTGGTCTGAAAGATAGATATAGGCCTTGCACAAGCATTCCACAATGCCTAGTCCTGTGCTGCCCTTCCCCACATTCACTTAATTCCTGTGAGCTGATGAAGGAGCATCATCATTCTCTTGCCTTAATTTATTATCTCCATTTATTTAGGGTCACCGCAGCATGTCTAAGTCTTCCATACTTTTGTATTAGTCGTCATCGCAGTATTCACATGCGAGAACATACAAAATTAAATTATCAATTAAACTTCTCCGCAAACGTAGTGTTTAACAAAGCGTCAAAAGTCCGCACTCGGGGTCTGCCAGCAAGCCACGGAACGAAGTAGTTATACTAAGAGTCAACATTTCTGACCGTATAAGAAGCAGTATACTTCGATCCAAGACCCGCATCGCAGATGTTTGCAACACAGGTACGAAATTAAAATGGAACTGGGCAGGCCACATCTGCAGAGTGTCGCATCAAAATTGGGCCAAACTGGCAACATACTGGGTTTCAAACAACAGAACGCGGCGACGCGGTAGGCCTAGAAGGAGATGGCGTGACGAGCTGGACTGTTATCAAAAGGATTGGGCAAAAAGCTAAAGAGAGAGAAAAATAGAAAGAGGGAGGGGAGGCCTTTCCGCTGCAGTGCACATAAGGCTCATGATAATAAAATAATAAAATGTTATCCACTTCAATTTTAAATGTATAAAACTTCCCAACAATCACAGCAAAATGTCGCGACAATCGCAGTTGTAACATGTTGTGATACGCGGTCGTACGTCGACAATTACGTACGTGTCGTCATAGCGTTTTCAACTTTGCGTCGTACAGATACGTGACGAGCATTGTGTCCGCGTGCAGTGCTGCAAGTGTTCGCACTTCGCGTTTAATTTGTTTGGCTTTAATAAAAGTAAAGGATATAACGGGTAGTGGTAAAACATTTACAGTTTTTAAATGTGGTGGCTGAAATGTTATTTGGTCACACATTGGGCTTAGTAGGTGATATTATGTATAGGCATGTGATGCGGAGGAATGAGGACAATATCGCGAGGGAAGGATTGAGTATGAATGATATGGATGGCTATAAGAGTCGAGGCAAACCCAACAAAATACGAATGCACTGTTGAAAAATAATATGGGTAAAAAAGAGTGACTACTGAAATGACGACTTATACGAGTAGAGAAGTAGGGAAGAAAAAGGTTTGCTGTACCAATCCTTAAATAAATTGGATATGGTCAACAGGGATTCTGTGAATGCAGGCAAAACAGAACCTGTCGTTGTGGCCATGACTGAGGAAGGCCTATAGGCCGGTCCGACGACCTCTTTCGGCTGATTTCGTGAAGTCTTTAATAGTAAGGAAAGTGCTGCTTTATTTAAACAAGTAATTTTATACTGTCACATATTCACAACAATGAGAGTTTTTCTATAATACATAAGATATCAGTCTATCAGCCATGCCAGTGTTGATGGAATTGAAATTCAAGAAAGATTGCACATTATGAAAATTAAAATATAAATTCAATGTATGTATCTATACTAATACTATAAAGAGGAAAGATTTGATTGTTTTTTTGTTTGTTTGTTTGCATTGAAGAGGCTCCGAAACTACAAGACCGATTTGAAAAATTATTTCACCGTTGGGAAGCTACACTATCTCCAAGTGACATTAGCTATATTATATTTAAAAAAAAAATTGGAATCCTTACTAAAACTCCAATAATGTAACCCGAGGTGCAAAAAAAATACCTAAAAATTACCTTACATCGCGTGCGCTGCTAAAACTATTGATGATAGAACAAAATAATGTACTACGCAGAACACTTCATTATCTACAAAAAGTGTTGCGACAGCATATGTCTAACTTGTATGTATATGTCACAATAATAATTGTTATTTATTTTTAAAAAAATATTGATATGCCACCACTAGAAAAGGCTCTTTATTTGTACCTTGGTAGTAATTCTTATCAAAATAAATTATTTCTTTATACTCAAGACTGCTTCAAAACCATTATATAACTTTTTGAATTATTCAATTCGCACATTCCATTCGAAAGATATCACGAGTTCAAAAATGTAAGTATTAGAAAAAAGTCGCGTGGTCGCCGCTCACTCCGCTCGGTTTATAATGCGATTATAAGGCGTCTCTGAAGTACGGGAGGGGAGTCAATATTAAGAAATTCGGCTCCCTACGCAGCGGTCAAAAAATTAAATAAATAAGTTTAATGGCTTTTGTTTGTAGTTATGATCTTTATACAAACATTAGAAATGAAATAAAATAATCGAATATAAAAAAGTAATATAAAAATAATAACAAAAAGAAAAAACCCAAGCTTTCTTTATAATGTACTCTTTTTTAGTAACCCGGCGCAAAAAGAAGGGTGTCTGTGTGTGAGTGTGTACCTATGTGTTAAGTTTATAATTTTAGATTTGTTTTTAAACACATGTAGTTTTAATATTTTTAAATGTTTTTTTTTAATTGTTTTATAAATTAATATTTATAAATGTAAAAAATAAAATAAATAATGTAAATCGTATATGATAATTTATTAATTGAATCTGGTCTCTAAAATGTAAGTAGATGTGTCATAAATAATGTTAATGTTTGCATGTTTGAATGGTAAAATATGGCTGAACTCTGATATTTATAACAACTGTTGTGTATTACCCATCCTGTCCTATCCTGTCCTATCCCGTCCTATCCTGTCCTATCCCGTCCTGTCCCGTCCTATCCCGTCCTGTCCCGTCCTATCCCGTCCTGTCCCGTCCTATCCCGTCCTGTCCCGTCCTATCCCGTCCTATCCCGTCCTATCCCGTCCTATCCCGTCCTATCCCGTCCTATCCCGTCCTATCCCGTCCTATCCCGTCCTATCCCGTCCTATCCCGTCCTATCCCGTCCTATCCCGTCCTATCCCGTCCTATCCCGTTTTATCCCGTTTTATCCCGTCGTATCCCGTCGTATCCCGTTTTATCCCGTCCTATCTCGTTTTATCGCGTCGTATCCCGTCCTATACCGTCCTATCCCGTCTCGTCTATTTTTTGTTAAATACCCGTGCGAAGCCGGGACGGGCCGCTAGTTTTAAATAAATCTAAAATCACTAACATAGCCTCTGTGTACTGAATTAATGTTGTTCTACTATTAAAACTAGGATAAGTAATAATTATCAAAGTGTACATAACATTAGTATAAAACGATTACTGACTAAAATACTAATACCCGTATCTATAAACAAGTCAAAGTGTTTACTTGAGTCATCATCTTTCTGCCCTTGTCCCATTCTACTTGGGGTCGGCGCAACACGTTTTCTTCTTCCATTCTCCCCTGTCAACCATCACTGCATCATTTACTCGTTTCTCTTTCATATCATTCCTCATACAATCCATAGATCTTTTCTTTGGCCTTCCTTTAAATTTTAAATTTCATTAATTAAGACACGATTTTTATCACATAATTTAGTAAAAGTTTGATGTTAGACCTGTAAAAAGTTATAATTCTTAGCTTTACTTTATTTGATGGTTCTCACTTCGTTAAAATTCTTGACTATTGCATAAAAAAAAATGCACAACTAATTACTTAAGCTCAAGTAATTACTTTAAATTGACTATAGATACGGGTGTGAGAAGTCTGTAAAACATTCAACTTACGTTCTTCGGATAATTTCGGAGATTTGTGTGATCTAAAAGTTTCGCTATAAAGGTGAGGCTATATAGAGAGATTAGCGTGAGAAGGTGGGATGAATGAAGATCAAGTTAAGATTGTGTAAGTACATAAAGTATTTGTTAATTCTTGGGAAAGTTTAAGTTTAAAATATAGCTACCTACGTATATATTGTTTTTTTTTCTCTATATTAGGAACGATTTATTTAAAGCCATACCTAGCTACTTAAAAATTAAATAAACAACAGAGACAGTCGGATAATTTTCAACATAATTACATGTAGGGAGATAGTCTATTGATCGCAAGCGCGACTGCGGAGCATGAGGTCCTGTTTGCAATTCTCAGGTCGGATAAAGTGTTATTAGGTTTTATACACGAAATATTAACAATATTAACTAAGTCATTATCAAAGTTATTATAAGAAGCATTTACTAAATGATACATAACTTAGTACATCCAAATCACTGAATACATACATATATTAATTATGATTAGAATATTATTAATTATGAAAAGAATGAACTGGAGAAAGCCAAAAATAACCCTAAAAAGACCTGGAAAGCAATTAACGCAATAATTAATAAACAAACATACAAACCTCCTCCAAGTGAGTTGTTGCATGTATCCAACCTAGACTGCAAGTCTTCATTGAATGTAGTCAATAGCTTTTTTGGTAATATTGGGAAGGAACTCGCGGCTAAGCATGTAAATTCTGGTAAAAAACATGAGTCATGTGTGAGGCATGATGAGCAGGTCAATTCAATGGCCCTACTTTCCCCAGATACTGCCGAAGTTGAAAACATTATCATGGGTCTTCGTACTGATTCTGCCCCGGGGTGGGATGGAATCAGTTCTAAACTCCTGAAATTAAGCAGACAAACTCTTGTGCCCCTCGTCACTCACATATGTGATGTCTGTTTCTCCCAAGGTGTATTCCCGAGAGTTTTAAAGAGAGCGGTCGTACATCCTATCCACAAGGGAGGGGACAGAGGCAGTGTCAATAATTATAGGCCGATTTCTGTCCTGCCGGCATTATCAAAGGTTCTTGAGAGGGTCCTCAACAACCGTCTTGTGTCTTTCTTAGAGAATAATAACATCCTTTCCAACAATCAATTTGGCTTTCGTAGGGGCAAGTCCTGTGAAGACGCATTTGCGGCCCTGATTGACGATGTTGTTGAGATACTGGATAAAAAGTCTAAATGTCTAGGCTTATTTTTGGACCTTTCGAAGGCATTTGACACTGTCTCTGTTCCTATTCTTCTAAAAAAATTGGAGCGAATAGGAGTTAGAGGCTCTGCACTCGCAGTTTTCGCGAGTTACCTATCCGAGCGAACGCAGTGTGTTAAAATCAACACATATGTTAGTGACGAGTGTACATTGTCCTTTGGTGTGCCTCAAGGCTCCATCCTGGGGCCTACACTTTTTCTGGTGTATGTAAATGGCCTTTGTGATTTATCACTCCCATATTGTTCCATTTATTCGTATGCAGATGATACGGCCCTTCTGGTGCATGCTGAAAATTGGGACGAGGCCAGGAAGAGAGCTGAAGCTGTCCTTAGCATTGTTATGTCTTGGCTAACAGCGAATAGTCTGACCCTAAATGTAGAAAAAACTAATTTCATCACTTTTCCTTTGAAATCTCCCTCGCAACCCGACAATTCATTTACAGTTAAGGCTCACATTTGCGATGCAAACCCGAACCTATGCTTGTCTTCCCCTGACAAGAGCCACCAGTGTAAGATACTTGGGTATACTTATAGACAATCTCGTTTCGTGGAATGCCCAGGTTAGGGTGTTGTCTGGCAGAGTTAGAAAACTAATTACCGTGTTTAAAAGCCTGCGGTACAGTGCTGATGCAGATACTTTACGTATGGTTTACTTCTCTCTTTGCCAGTCAATATTGACTTTTGGCATTACAGTCTGGGGTGGTGCTCCGAAAACAACCATGATACAACTAGAAAGGGCTCAGAGGGCTGTCCTCAAGGTCATGACTTTTAAACACTATCGGCATAGTACCGCACAACTGTACAAGGAATGTAACGTCCTGACCGTGAGACAGCTCTTTGTGCTGAACTGTACGTTGCGTAAACATACCGGCCTGCGGTTGGACCCTGATCGTCCGGCAATGCGAAGGACTGCTGACGTTTGTCCCCCCGTAAGACATAGAACCACGCTTGCACAACGTCATTATAAGGTACTTGGTGGTCGTATATACAACTTTGTCAACAAACATTGCAACATTTATAAATTAAATAAATTTGACAACAAGGCTCTAGTCATTAAATGGATCAGCACTCTTTGTTATGAAGAGGTCGAAAGAATTCTCAAGACATGACCTTATTATCCTCCCCCTTTCCCCCAAACTTGCCTCCATCCCACATATCCTCAAAAACACACACACACAAACACACACACACACACATTCCTACACAAAACATAATCACAATACACAAATGGTTGCCTTTTAAGTTTTTAAGTAATTGTAATTATTTTTACTATATAATTAAATTAAATTATTTTTAATTATAATTCTTTTTAGTTTTTTGCTTGCTTTTTAAGTAATAATGCTTTAGCTGTATAATTTATTTTTTATTTTTTTATTATGTCTTTGTTTTCTGTTTGACGCGTACCAAACACCGAATGTTATGTATTTACTCTCCTAGTGAATTTAGAGAGCCCTGACACTCATAACACAAGTTCAATCTTAGCTTGGGTATCAGAGGTGTATTATTAAGTCTGGGTTAAGTACAATTCTCAACGTGACTTAAATAATATATTGCTGTAGCAAATAATTATGGACATTGGAATTGTAAACTGGAAATAAAGATTTTATTTATTTATTTATTTATATAAAATAATAACCAGATTAGTAAAATTAGTGCATAACGTTTACTTTTTATGGATACATCACCCGTAATGAGTCATTTAAACGCCTGAAGTTTTAATGCGATAGAAATCACGGGTTACAAACAAAATGCACGATGAATCAAAAAATAATTTGTTCCAATGAACATCGCTTCAATAAAATTAGCTTAAAGCGAGACCTATTCTTAAGGATCCTTCGGATTTATTACTAAAACTTCGTTTCGATTCGTATTTTATTTACTTCTAAAGTTCAGTAAATCGGTGCCGTAACATTTTCTTTAGAAAGTCAATTTTATTTACTGTTATGTTACTTTAAGATAAATTGGAACTTGACATCAATGAGAATACACAATTTTGTTTCAGCTGAATTTTAGTACTGATTAGCAGATGTGAAATATGAGATCAGGAAAGATGGACATACATTTTGGTGGATGGAAAAGATCTCTTCTCCCTTAGAAGGGGAGGAACTCATGTCTAAATAATAACAGCCGCTCGATCGCTCCATGTAAAATACTGGTATTCAGCTGCATCTGGTTAGACTGGAAGCCGACAGGAACAGAAAAGGGAGACTAAAGAAAAAGTTGATGGATTATGTAAGGAATATTATGAAAGAAAAAAAAGTAAGTGGTTGACATGGGACAATGGTAGCAAAAATCGTGTTGCGCCGACCCCAAGTGACATAATTTTAGTGTTCTCTCATCACGCCCTACCCACTCAGCTATCAAACACGAATGAATATTATGCTTGGTGATAAACCCGCTGGGCTTTACCAATACTACTAAATAAATCTGAAAGTAACTCCCGTCTCTCTGTTATCTTTTAACGCCCTAAAAAGCTTAACGTCCGTACCGTAAGCGAACAAAAAGTGATAGGATAGTTTTGATCCCGGTAGTCCGTCTCCAGCGGGATAATTTCCTCATTCCACACGGGCGAAGTCACGGGCAAAACCTACTAGGAGCATGTTTCCCTGACCAAATCTATTTTTAACTCGTATCCAACATGGCGTCGGTCCACCTCGGCAATCCATTCGGCTAATCTGCACACAGATTAATTGATGAAGACACAGACGCTTTCTGGACATCTGAAACACGATTACGGAGTCAAGACCATGTATAGCAGCGATACCTACATGTCATATTGCGGCGGTGTGGTAATTCTATTGAATGCCTTGGTTGTGGTTGGACACACTTGATATTTGACATGACGTGTTGGTGTGGTTTGTGGTCAAGGATGTAGGTAAGTAGTATCTACACTTGCCTATAGTAAAAACATGAAAGTACGGGTAATATAAATTAATTAGGAGACATGAAATCAAGCAGTGTCATTAGCTGTGCAAGAACATAACATAATTATAACATCTCGCCAATAATCTCCGGAAAAGAAATAAAAAATTGTTTTGTTTATTTACTTAAACTTCAAGGGAAAAAGTAACATTCCGATCTTGGCTAATACCACCCTTTACCGCATGTTGAGTGTGTTGCAACGGCAACTGCAGGGAAAACAAATGAAAGTAATAATTGCTTAGAGCATGACTCACGTGGATGGGAACAAGAGACGCGCACACGTGTCGCTTGACGCAAGTCGTGTTACCTGAGGTCTTAAACGAGCCTTTATATCAACTTAGAATAACTTCTAGTAAGTGTTATTCTCTGCAAAATTAAGCCTTTTCTGTAATTTAATTTTAATTATTAATTCAGGCGAGTTGCGGCCAAACGAAAGCCTATTTACTATAAAAATTATAGTTCTAACTATGTGAAAGACAAACAAGCGTCTACCTATTCGTATTTGAGAAATTTCTCCGAAAACAAGACGAGCATTTTGACCTTTTAAGTCAAACTATTGAAAGACAAAGCTACTAATTAAGACAATTCTTAAGGGCCCTATAGACTCACGCCGAGAACCTCCAAGAACACCCGAGAAGCGTGAATGTGATTGGTTTCTCGCCATCTCGTTCTCGCGCTCACCTGTTCTCCGATTGGCGGTGTCGGTTTTTTTGCCCGCTTCGAAGGGTTTCGGGTAACAACAGAGAACGGTGTCACATGTCGCATGAGTGTAGGAGACATTATCGCTTCTCGCGCTATGTCCCGGCGAGCCTTCTCACCGAGACTTCTCGCGTGGGTCTGTAGGGCGTATTAGAAAAAAAAAAAAACTAAATCTATGCTAAGCCTGCTCCTCACTAATTGAATAGGTATAAGAACTGAAGGGAGTATTGAACAAAAACTATTATCGAGCGATTGCGTGTCTAGGCGGGGCCTTCGCATTTGGTGTAATCAGTCTTAAGACTTGCCCCTAATTAAGACATTGGTGGTAAACGTCATAATATATATGTAGTTGGCTATCAAATGGATCAAAGATGGATAGATACCAAATTGATGTTGATGAAGATGAAAACATGCTGCACTGACTTAATTTTGATATTCTAAATTAAAAACAGTTTTTATGATTAACCGACATCTGCCTAGTCTTTTTCCAAATTTATTGTGGTCGACTTCCAGTCTTACTGTATGCAGCTGAATACCAGTAGTTTACATGGAGCTACTGCCTATCTGACCTCCACCACCCAATTAGTACTGGGTAATACTGTACAGTATCCCTTGGTAAGACTGGGTGTCAGACATTTATGATTACCTGAGATAAGATTCATATTATTCGTCTTTTCTGTATTTCTTATTGTTACTCGTAACTGTGTAACCCGTAATGGTGTTGGCATGGCCTTTGATACTACAAACGTTGAACACGAAAACACCGCCCCCTTCACTTTTTACGTGGCGTGTAAAAAATTTGGTGGCAACGAATTAAGGGATCCAATTCGTTGACTGGTTTCTTCAATATGACCATTATGAGCAAACGAACCAATAGACGACTAGATACAGAAATGATTAATGTCCTTTTACAAATAATTATAAATCAAGTTTGTAATTAATCAAATAGACATTTAACATCGCGACACTACTCGTAGATTTATTCACAAGGAAATAATTTCAAATTCTACCTATTATTGCTATTGCTGAACTGACAGGCACAGCTATCCGTAATAAATGGGACATGGAGCTAGTAAAATAGAGGATGGTACCTACTGTATCTTATATTGCAGAATGAAATAGGTACTTGACTTACAGGAAATATCTGTTTAATATAAAATTACATAACATAATTACTTTCTTGAAAGATTAGGCAGCGGCGTAGCTATACCTAGTATACCCACCTTTCATTATATTATGCTGAAGACTCACGTAATAGGGGCCGACCCAAATCAGGCGCCTAAACACATTACCCAACCTGGAAATCGAAATCAGGTCCTCTCGTTCATCAGCAGCAACTACTAGACCAGCCACACGATAACAATTAATGTTTTTTTCATTTATAAATGTATATTTTTACAAAGCAGAGCAAAATTATAAATTAATATTGAGTTGGTTTTGAACTTTGAGCCGCTTCTTCACCAATCATTGAACAATAAACACTTCATGAAGAGATCAGAGGGTCTAGACAAGAGAGACTTGACGCGGAAACTGATAGTCATACAAATAAACTTACCATCCCAATCCCTTCATGGTTCCACGTCTACTGCAGTCACCAACAAAATGTACCATTCCCGGGATAAATTGACAGCGGAAGTCTCGAGCCGGGACAGCCTTCCCCGGCGACTGATTATTGCATTTCAATATTCAATGGATGCAAGACGAACCTACAAGTTTCCAATCAGAAATTAGTTTCGAATAGCACTTTCAGTATTAGTTTGGGAAGCAACTGTATTGATGTAGGAAAATGTATCGGGTGTTGTTATTTTTGTTTTATGTTATTTTTTTAACTGCCAAAATGTGGGCGTCTTCTTAAGTATACCTCTACCTATCTATTCGAGAATTATAGGCATGATGTTATATTATAATTATTATATATTTTTTGTTTGCCCGGCAATTTTACCATTTTGTTTTAATTTATTTCCATTTAAAGACATAATTTGATTTGATGATGAAAATATATCGTGAGGAAACCAGCATGTTCTAGAACCAAAAATCTGAAGACATTGTGATATCCACCAAATCGCACCAACTAAAATTTCGTCGTCTTTATCACGAAGTTTTTGAGGCATTATGGTGGTCATTCACATCTTAGTGAACCTACTGAGTCATATATCAAGAACAGTTTGACCTTGCAGATCGATCAATACGTGCTGTTTACTCAGAAATTAGTTTCGAATAGCACTCTCGTATTAGCTTCGTACCAAAGTGGGAATATAGCTGTAACTAAATATTTTAGCTATTGCAATTTCGGACCGAAGTTTATCGGCAAATACTCGTAACTACAATTATGTATGTGTTTAGTATATTATTATGGTAAATTGAGCTTTAAATTAAGCTCTATTAGCAAGAAATTGATTACTGTACAGTTTGTAATTACACAGCTCGTTAGGTCAGTTTACGCAGAACTGATTAGGTTAGTAATCCTATGCAAACCGTAATTAAATATCTGTGTTTCGCCCTTTCCGAGAAAATAATTGATTGGCAAGCAATTTTATGTCGTAGTGGACTGTTGCGTTCTTTTAGAGTTTATGAGCAAATCTGTTGAGCGCAGTAAAAATATTAAATTCCACTTTTGGTGGCCAACAGCCTAATTGCACCTAACATACTAACAACTGCAATGACTTTCAGTTTCCCTGACATAACTTTAAGAATTGAACCATATCGATTGCCTTGTCGAGCAGAAAATTACTGCTTCGATAGTCAAGTAGTCGTAAGCGCGACTGCTGACCATGAGGTCCAATTCCCGGGTCAGGCCAAGTGTTCTTGGGTTTTTGCGTTAGAAATTTTCTCAGTATCAGCCACGGAGTCTCGATTTGTGTCCGGTTGTTGGCAATAGGCTCGCGCCTATTACATGGGACTTAAACATAAGTGGCGAAACGTGGGGGTGCTATAATTGGGCACCCCTCTGCCTAACCTTTCGGGATTACAGGCGTGCTGTTATTTATTTATTTAAACTTCATGTACAATAGTGGTACATAGGCGGACTTAATGCCACAAGGCATTCTCTACCAGTCAACCTTTGGGTTAAATTGGACAAAAATTGTGATAGGGTACAAAAAATAAAATTAAAATAAGAATACTACTTGTTTTCAAAAATTTAGGTATATACTGATGGTAATGCAGGTATACACATATACATACAATTAAAATAAACTAAAAAATATTTTAACAAATACCAAAATAAAAAACTATAAACCTGATAATAATTACTATGACAAGACTTCTAGGTAATTGACAGCTATTTAGTCTGACTTAGATAGAGGATGTAATGTTTGGATGGATGATATGTGTATGTGTGTGTGTGGATGTTATGTTGTCGAGCAGACAATTATGTCAAAAATATTAACATTGGATCATCCTAATACAAACAAACTATTTACTTAAAAGGATTCTCGCCCATTGTAACTTGATAAAGTTATTTCAGTTGAAGCAATAAACATTTTTTATGTTATATTTTTGTCGGATTAGGAATTTCCTTCAATATCCTTCGGATTGTGATCCCATTATACAATTGGAATTCAAAGTAATATCCGGGTGTACTACACTTCACTTTCTATCTAGCCCTCTTCCAAAATTCGGTACCAAAATATTCACACACTCCTCAATTATAGTTGCATGTGACGTTTTTCATACACTTTTCTCGTCATCGCCTGTTAAATACACAGCTTCGTCTCTCGTAGTAAACCATTAAGCGAAACTAGGAAACTAAGAGATGCATATACGAGTGCGTTACGTGCACGTGAACTAGACACAGGACAGACGATCGCAATACGGAGTTGAACAAAATCTGAGTTACTGCAGAACGTCATTCATTTGCCGTTTGTCCGAAACTCTGTGAAACGGACAAGACATTTTAAATTGCGGTTAGAATTACACCTCTGCGTAAACCTTCAATGATTACAGGATTATTGGTACTATTGCTATGTAAAATGGTTCCGGAAAAAGGTTATCTTGTGCTGTATGTAAAACCTGGATGAGACTGGGACAAGAGCTTGGAGATTGGCACGAACAAAGAGAGGCTTATTACCCGTCAGCGGGTGAAGAGGCTGTAGATGATGATGACGATATTGATGTGTTTTAAGTACGAATTTTATAAGGACGGAGATCAGAATAATAAATGTTGGCATTTGGTGGAGAGGTACTTATGCAGAACAGGGTAAAAGGTTTGTTATCCTCCATAGAAAAGGGTGTATTTTTTTTTTGTCTGATCAATGCCCTAGCTAGATTGATGAGGAAAGTGGAATGATGACTGATGTTTTTCGCATGTATAATCTTCAGGCTGAGTTAATTTGGGCTTTTTGGCTTCGTTTTGTGGTTTTTAAGTTACAATTCTAACTGTGTTGTGATCTAAATAAGTCGAGTGATTGTAATTGTAACCAAAATGCCTTTCATTTCGACAATCTAGCAATTCATTGAACTACGTTATTTAGCATACAGAGTTTACCAAACATATTATTATTAAGCAATAAATCAGGAATTTGAATGCCTCGTACCTGAGCATGATGTCCTGGTTTCGATTCCTGGGTAAGAAAAATCGTTATTGGGTTTCTCCATCATGAATTCAATAGCCGCCACGGAGTCTGGATTCGTGCCCAGTTGATGTTGTGTACTATTGGGTACAACTCTGCCCTTTGGTGATTACAAGCGTGAGGTTATCTTCTGTCATGTTAACTCTTCAGTTCCCTTGACTGTGTTATAAAAAATATGGCTATCGTTTTTGTGAAAATAGTTTGAATACATTGAACAACACCTTGTTTTAAAATACATCTACCTCCACACTGGGCATTGTATAAAGTAAAACCTTAAACAACTCGCGTTGTACATATATCTCTATTCATTCTGTAGAAATAAGACATCTGTTTTTTATAATATTTTAGTATTTATTTATGTAAAAAGGTAATATTATAGTAAAGTAGTAAACAGAACACTTAGTATTTATTGTAAAACATGCACTGTCACGAGCATGAGTTCCTAACGAACGCAAGATTCATAGGCGATTTCCTCCTAAAGTTTATGTTGTTGTATTCAAAATTGCATGTTTTTACGAATAGCATTTTCGCAACCATACAAGCAAGAAAATTGGTTTGTAATTTTGCGTATGTGTATGCTCGTGACTGTACTTAACACTTTACGGTTATCCGTAGTTTATAACAGTCGATTTGTGACTGATCATGTATATTTCCCGCACTCGTCATCTCAGTAGGCACTCTCATCTGCACCGGAAGATCACAGTTAGGATTTCGTGACTTGCCATAGGATTATTAGTTTCGTTTCCATTTTCACTTTGTTCGCCGGTCACCGCACCATCACCAGGGAAAAATTAAATAATACCGTCTGGGTCTTCCCCGACCTGCAACTCCTCAGTAATCTTATCTAAAGTCAACTTGAAATACCTATACAAGGTCTAAAAGGTTATTTCCACAAAGTGATAAAACAAAGGCTAAAGAACATTCGTGTTTAATTCATAACAATTATTATGCAGTTTTACCCACAGGTGACATAGCATATTTTCAGCGTTGTAGCAATCATACCATAAATATGTTGTTTCTATTGATATTTAAGTACCTTATAGTTTACGTATTCATTTATTCTATGTACTAAGAAAAAAAACAATACTGACGGTTTAGGCATTTGTGATTCACTCTGTATTGCAAGATATCACAGAAACTCGAATTACTTCAATTACGAATGAAACAAATGAATGAATTTGACAATTAATACCGTACGAATAATGTTTCCAAAAAAATAAATATGAATAGTGTCACTAATTGGCTTTGCAACAATAATGGTAAAAGTAAGTTCGGTGTGGTAAAAAAGAAATAAGTTCTGTCACCTACACTGGGAATTGAAGAATTAAATCGGGAATTTCTTCTATTGCATTCTACCCTTCGTATTGGGATTGGCAGCTGACCTTTTTATAGATTGCATTACTTTTTTGTTTTCTTTTGTGTGCACTTGTGACTTGTGCCAAATAAATGTAATGATGTTCTAAAGTACATCATTACATTTATTTTCTTTTCTCAATGTTTTTAGATTCTAGAACAACAATGACGCCATATTTGTGATTAGATCGAAATATCTGCAAACAGTGTTCAAACTCGAAATATGATTTTTTTAAGCCATTTTTAGTCTCATCGAAGACAGATTAATGTAGAGATTCATACATTCATAAACTCAAGCCTTGTTCCCATTGGAGTAGGCAGAAACCACAGAGGGTCACCTGGTACGATCCTAACATACTCCTTTTGAATCCTCCACGTCCATATACGCTGGTTGCGAGTACTACGCTCCTGACCTTTCTGAAGAACCTGACCAATAAGGTCTAGGGCGTCCCCTCCCAGCGTTGCCGATGGAGAGATTCCTAATTTACCATACCAGATTCCTAGTTTACCAGTCCAAGGAGCCTGACCCAGGACCCCTTCAGCAATTGCGCAAAATTCAAAATAAGCTTGTAATGTCCTCATTGCTGCATCAGTTCAATATTAATCAGACTATAAATATTATGCTTTATTAGTCTAGTGGTTGCAAGTTCGAATGCTGAAGATGAAGTCCTGGATTCGATTCCCGGGTAAGGCTTAGTGTTATTGGATTTTTCCATCAGGAATTTTTCAGTATCAGCCACGGAGCCTGGATTTGTGTCCGGTTAGTGGTAGTAGGCTCGCCCCCTATTACATAGGACTTAAACAGAACTGGCGAAATGTGAGTGTACCATCAGGCACACCAGTGCCTAACCCTCCGGGGATTACAGGCGTAATGTTATGTTATGTTACATATTTATGTTCCCACGGCTGGCACATAGGCTTCATCTCTGTGAGAGGGAGTGGGCTGTTATTCACCAGTAGATCTCGGCGCGGGTTAGTAGATGTCTCTTATCCCATGATGACATATCCAAGCTTGCGACCCCGAAATCAACGGGGTGGTTGAACATACGGGTCTATTGAATCACTAAGGACAAAGTACATGAGGAATAATGCTCTAAGATACTATATTCTCTCTACGTCAATTCATCTGGACGAATTGGACGAGGCACTCTAGAGAAAGCATAATTAACTTATAATGGTCCACTACTGGGACACAAAGGTAGGTAATAAATAAATAAAATAAAAATAAGTCTTTATTGCTGTTAACTTATCTGACCAAACATTATTTAAAAAAAGTTAGAACAATAGAGGTAAGAAAACTATAAATTAACTAAAACATATTCTCGGCATCGCCAATCTTGGGCCTTAACTGAACAGCAACAAAATAAATGAAATATATGTCAGAATAGGATATAGAGAAGCGTATTGAGAGTAAGAAGAAGGGATAAAAACTTTTTTGCAAAAAAAAACCGACTTCCAAAAAAAACACTAAAAAAGTGGGAAATAACTTTACTTTCGGAAGTCGGTGACTATTGTTTGTTTCATTGACTTTTTTGCCACCGACTTCCGAAAGTAAAGTTATTTCCCACTTTTTTAGTGTTTTTTTTGGAAGTCGGTTTTTTTTTGCAAAAAAGTTTTTATTTTACCCTTTTTAGTTATCGCATCACACACAAATCCTTGTCAAGTATCAATTTCGCAATTTCTTTTACTTGGATGACATATTGTTTCCAGCTATTTTGATTTCAAAACCAAACTACTGAACCGATTTCGATGAAATTTCTATGGGACCAATCGGGAAGTAGATCCATTCAGATAAAAGAAGAATTTTTCAAATCGGTTCATAAATGACGAAGATATGAGGTAACAAACACAAAAATTTCCAGCTATTTTGATTTCAAAACCAAACTGCTGAACCGATTTTGATGAAATTTCTATGGGACCAATCGGGAAGTAGATCCATTCAGATAAAAGAAGAATTTTTCAAATCGGTTCATAAATGACGGAGATATGAGGTAACAAACACAAAAAAAAAAAAAAAAAAAAAAAACATACAACCGAATTGAGAACCTCCTCCTTTTTTAGAAGTCGGTTAAAAATATAACTTAAAAAGGTCAAAGAGAAGGAAAAGTTCAATCAGTATGCAGAAAATTGAAATGGCGTTGGACAGGATAGTATATGTTGAGAGAAAAGAAAGAGAAATTTACCACATTAATAACGGAATGGTACCCTAGAGAAAGTAGAAGAAATTGAGGAAGATAGCCAAAGAGATGGGAAGACGTTTTGAAGCAAGTAGCTCGGCCAGAATGGCTACGTACAGCAAAGGACAGAAACAAGTGGAAATCCTTAGAGGAGGCCTTTCTCGAAAGACAAGCTGTTAAGAAGTTAGTAATAATCAAGATTAAAGACTAAAATAGTAAGACAAGACTATGCCCAAGGAGACAATCTTGAAGATATTCCTATTTCCCAACTCACAATAAAAATAAAGAACAGATTTTTGTCAAAGAGAATGGCGTCATTACAGCTGTGGTGGCATCGTCCGATTGTTCGATACGAGTGATTAAAATAAAATTGTCTTTTGTATATTGTTTACCAGCAAACAATTTCGAACTCTGTATCTTGGTAGGTAAAGTCGAGATTCTATCTCCACCGATGCACTCGATGAATGCAAGAATTACTCGTACAGAACAGCAGGATGCAATTAATGCAATTGATTAAAGTTGTAAGTGGTAAGTAGAACAATGGATATTAAACGTGAGTGCTTTTTAAAATGGTCGCGTTTCCAAGTAAACATTATGAAGATTGATTCGGTTGTTAAAAGGGAAATTGGAATCTTTTATAACAATGCAAAAAAAGTCGTTAAACAGAAATATTTTTTACGTAGAGTTACTTAGTTTGATGTACAGAATGCTTGGTTGACGGCTTCGTGAAGGGTCCGTTTACACGTTGTAGAAGATTACGATCAATTTCGTGGCGGGATCCTAAACAAGTAAATTGTTTGTCTGGAACTCGAGCTACATTGCCTTGGCGCTTTTTAGTGGTCGCCACTGTTGATTCTAGCTTTCAGGAGTTGTAGTGGATGGGAACTGTGTGGTGGGCTAGTTCCAACAAAAACGTATGAAGAAACCCTGCTATGGGAATGCATGTACTGATAATTTCAGCTCATCAATCAATCATCATAATCAGCATATAACGTTCCCTTAGCCGGGACGAGAACCTCTCTCCATATGGGAGGGAATGGTTTGTAATGTACCACGCAGGCCCAGCTCGTTTGATTAATCTACCTACATTAAAAAGTACTTTTTTCTTTATCACCACTCCATCGGCCACCCATTGCATAAACTAGCAAATCTACAAAGTGGCACAAACTACGCAGTTTACGCAAACATTTTTGAACCTAATTTGCAGCGTGTAAAAATATTTTACCACTCGGTTTTTAGCGTTGGAACTAAACAGGCAAGTTTTATGAGTGCAGACTTACAACGATAACGTATCGATGTACTGGAAACGACAAGTATAAAGTTCATTTTACTATGGGCAGTTTCCGAGCACATTTAGAAATAATAATAGTTCTCCTGACCGTTGTTGGTCACGGCGGCCTATCTTAGTGGGGATAACCCATCGGAGCGGGAGAAATTATAATGCGCAAGAGTGCGGGCTGGCACAGGTGTGCTCTTTTTTCCAACACCTTCACAGTCCGATGGGAAAGAAATTCGACCGCAGAGAGATTAGGCCCAGGACCAACGGCTTAACGTGCTTTCCGAGGAACGGGGGTATCATACCGCCAACTTTCAAACTCCGGGCTGCTGCTGAGAAATTCCTAATGGAAAAACTCAATATCACTTTTTGCCCGACCCGGGCATCGAACCCAGGACCCCACATTCGGCAGCAGCGCTTGCGACCGCGAGACCAACGGAACAGTTGAAAAACGAAACGAATGAACGGAACAAGTTCTGGTATTATGGTAAAGGACATTTACCATAGTACCAACATTCATCATTTGTCTAAATTTTTTCCAACTATGATGGGGTCGGCTTCCAGTTTAATCGGTTGCAGCTAAATTCCAGTATTTTACATGAAACGGTTGCCTGTCAAACCTCGACAACCCATTTACTAGGTATCACGATATCCATTAATAAAACTGGTTGTCAGACTTTCACATGCTATCTGTGATACGGAGGGGTCCCGGTATGTAATGGATAACCCATCCAAAGATCTAATCTCGGCAAGCGTTGATTATCCGTGAAAACCAACTCGTGCAACTGTTTTTATTTTTACCAGAACATTGTTGGAAAAAGGCTAGACTTCCAGGTTTCTTCTACATCCATGTAAGTTGGCTAACAAGGTTGCGGGCTCGGAGGTAATTGTATGACAAACGATATCCTCCGTAGCTTGTCGTCGCGAGTTTTTATATATACCGTCAGTCGCCGACGAAATTAGCACGCCTCTGATATTGCTTATATTGGAAAATACTTGTCAGCAGTAACACTGGTTTTTAATCGTATGTGCAGGTTTTATCGTACCTATCGCAAAATATGGCAATCTAAAAGCATCGTTTTTTATATTGCGTTTTATTGTATATCATGCTAGTTTTCACAACGTCCAAGCGCGTATCTTGCGTACGAAAGCGTCATGTTTATTCTATTTGTGAATAGATTACTAGAATAACATTGGAATCGGAATTCTATTAATCGTGTCAGTAGGTCAAAAAAAAAAAAAAAAAAAAATAATGACTTTTTCTTTCTTTCTTTGACTGAATCTATGTCTTTATTGACCTTGTGCAAGAAATGAATATCCGTAATAAGTGCAATGGTTAGACCATGTAATTTCTCTTGCTCTCCGGTGGATTTAATGCGTGATGCTGAACGCATTCAAAATTGTGCTTGTTCTGTTGGTCAGACTGGCGGATCGGCCAAATTATACCGAAGCGTCGACTAGTAGTTCCTGACAGAACCTAATAATATTAACCCGCCACTGGTGACGTGTATTTGACTTACATCGTTGGTGTCCCCGGTCTCACGCACCGGGGTTTTTGACTACGATTTTTTCTGTAATTTACTGTTCATGATAATTTTCTTTGGAAAGGTTATGAAATTAGATATTTTTTTGTCAGTAAAACATAAGCATTTCATAAATCAAATCTCTTTTATTAACATTAGACAATATCTTTGGATGCATTAAAATTATAAGGTATTTTAACAATATTTTTTTAAACTAAAAGATGTCGCAATAATCTTATATATTTAACTATGAAATCAGCCTTAGTCAGTCTTGTGACGTTGGAAACATAAAATAAAGAAACATAAATGGTATTACTTCTACCAAAAAAATAATATTATAGTACTAAAATCACTCATCTTCAACAGCCAAACAACTCGAGCAAGTAGGCACTACGTGCTCAAGGCATACATATTTTTTTACATTTATGGCAAGAGAACCTGGTTTATCGGTTTTTTTGCCATGCACATTCAAAGTACCGACGATTCCTCGAAGGACCAGCTACCCCAGGAACATCATCGATCTTCAAAACTTCTGAAATTCTTTGTCTCAATGATCGCGGCAAGATCAACTGCGTCTGTCGTTCTCTCATATGTGGTTCAATTAGATTCATAGCCAAAAAGTCACTTCCAGAATCACTTTCCGAAGACGTTTGTAATACGTCCTCATCAGACATTGCTTCTTGCAGAAGAGCCTCGAGACGTCGCTGACTACTTTCGTAAGACATGCTGAAACAAAGTTCACAATTTGAACAGCAAACGCGTAAATATTTCTTGTAAAATATCGGTCAAATCGGGCAAAACGCTTACATATCTTAAAATTATATAATCACAATATAAGTAGCAACAACAGCTTTATCAAACTAAGAAAAATAAAAAAATACACAATAATCATTTGACTTACTTAGTTGGTGACGCCGGTCTCACGAACCGGGTTGGCGCCAAAACTCTGTAACGTGCGCCCGCGTGGCTGTCGCGGGGTAGATCGGCGGTAGGGGGCGTCGAATAAGGCAGCTACTCGAAATCGCAATGCAATTCGATGAACGGTGAAATATGTATTTGGTTTTTTCGAACTAACCGGTCTCACAGACATATACGTCACCAGTGGCGGGTTAAGGAATAAGTAACATGATGAAAAATTCAACCAGAAAGGCGAGAAAAATTTGTTATTTGTAATAAATACATCTTGTAAGGTTTTTCTGCTCAACATTCAAAAGCCCTGCGCTCTCACTATAATGTATGGCCAATTTTAGAAGTTCATGATTAAATTATTGCTTAGAGACGCGTCGTATATCTACAAGGGACAAATTGAAATTCTGAAGGCGTTTCTTTTCAATTCATTTTATTCACAATTATTGTTGGGCGTTGATGTGATGAAAATGAGGGATGGTAGGAATATTTTGGGGACATTGTTAGCGTGTTATTGAAAGATGACTATCTGGGCTTTTGTGGACAGTAGAATGCCACTTCTTTGTCTACAAAATTGAATTTTGAGGAAATGGGTTGGTCTTGTTTTGCTTATCATTTCATATGACATATTCCCAAAATACTATTAAACAGCGCTAACCAATCAAAACTGCGTACACTGTTTTCACTTCAGCATGGTGTGGGTGACATTACATGAACCGTTCCTTTTCAATCTTGAACGTTACCGCGATTTACAATTGTGACTGAAAATTTTAGCTGCTGCCTAAATACCAGAAAATACTGGATACCAAAAAACCATATGGAATCAGGAAAACCCTGCCAGTAAAGTTATTTTTCACTTTTTAGTGTTTTTTTTTTTGCAAAAAGCTAAGTATAAAAAATTGGACTACCCATTATAGCTATGCGTCCAACCACTGAACATGAATTGGCGTTTTATGTCAACAAATGTCACCCGCACAACATTGAATATCAATTCAAATCATGTACTAAATATAAATTAAATAAATTAAATCGAATAAATTCAATTATGCGAAATGTCGTCTTTACAAATAATACTATTAATTGAATATATTCATTTGTTCACTGCTATTTCTGTATATAACTCACAACTAGTAAGTAACGTGCTTTCCAAAGCACGGAGGAAGCCGGGTAAGTTATGATGGTCACCCATCCACAGACCGACCTAGGCAAGCGCGGCTTAACCTTAAAGATCAACCTTTGCGGCTGTTATTATTTTGCCACGAGCTAACTAATAATTGCGAGTATATTCAATAAATAGGCACAATTATAATTAATGATGACATGATATTATTCATTTTTATTTTCATTAAATATCTCGGCTCCGATGCATTTTGGAAATAATTGTTCGTAGAAAAAAAAAATGTCTTATTGTGTTCTATCTAATAAAATACTTTTCATCAGTGGCCACAGACTTAAAAAATCATGCCACTGGTCCATACAAAATTACCGAAACCCTTTGAATGTATAATTTTACTTGACTAGTATTTGTATGCACGACCTGTGTGACATTGATATACTTTTATTACTTTTGTGGATAATATAATTAGGTAAAAACAATTTGTTAAAGCTCTACTGGCTTGCTTGTGAATTCGTCAAATGCTTTTCACACACTATACTCTACTCAGTCAGGAAGAAGAAATATTTGCAAGCAATGCGTCGTTGCTCCAAATATAATTGACATCTACTACGTATTTTATACGAAGTTTTTGTGCGAATGTAAGGATGTTTGTTGCTCTTTCACCCCAAACTGTTGGAGAAATGGTGTAACTTTATTGTAGACAATAAAGTTTATACATTGACATAACGTGTAAACTATAATTTACAAAGATTTTTTATAAAATTCATTTAAGTGGGTGAAGCAGCGGGCGCAACGTATTATTATCATAATCATATTTCTGCCCTTGTCCAGTGTTAGTTGGAGTCGGCGGAACATGTTTTCTCCTTCTATTCTCCCCTGTCAACCGACACACAAATGCATTGCCAGTATTTTATGTTATGTAAAACCAACGTTTAAAATGAGCCATATAATTTTGCGATTTCAAAAGATTTTTAGAATCGACTTCACTAAATCGAATTGTAAAATAAAGATAATTTACCATTAAGTCATCTTTATTTTTAAAACATTAATTATTTTACAATAAAAAATATCGAATAAATTGTGCGGAGAAAACCGCACAGGTTTTCCCAGCGATGGGGCCCCACATAAATTAATATTCAGTTCTATTCCATTCCAAACACCGATTATGATGTGTCGCAACTCATCGTGATAAGCAAAAAATCAAGCAATAAGCAATATGCATTAATCGAGTAGATTGTACACTAGTTTATTTACATAATGTAAATTCTAAATTATTCGACAGACTATATTTAAAATAAACTTAACTAAAATTAGAAACACACTTTTGTAGAATTACACGACAGTTTATTTCAATGTACGTCACGGAAAAAAAATGTTACAAAGGATGTTTTACTGGACAATGCCATAAAGCACGCTGTAGTCTGCAATAATCTTTTTTTGAATTATCATTTCACACATATTTATTTTAGTCTAAAGCAACCGCGGGTTCAGAAGACAAATAAAGGAAAAAAAATAGTGTTGAAGCTAAACATCCGCCATCTTTTGCTATTTTTTATTAGTCACAGTTGCCAAATGATGCTAGTTTATTTTAACCTTATAGCCAATGTCAATTTGACATAATATTGTTGTTTTTGTTACAAGCGATGTATTATTTTCAAACTCTTTAAACATAATAATTATACATATTCTCCTTAAACCATTTGTTTTTTACACTCACCTATGTTTTACATATAAAGAACTTTGACGTTGACTTCGTGCATAATAATGCTTCAAATTCAAATCACTATCACAGCGACAATTAATACCACTAAATTTATTGTATTTCTGACAGACTAAGACTGATTTCAGTTTTTGAACAGTCTCAAAAACGCGGGATTTGCCCGTTAGGGTCAGAGTAAAATCCCCATTTGTCTAACTACTAACAACTTAGTTGTTACCTGTGATTTATGCAAAAAAAATGGAATCTCCATACTAATTGCGTCAGCGGATGCAATATTTTGTTTGGGAAGTCCAATGTGTTTGTTGACCCCAGTTCCTTAGGAAATTGTCCAGTTTCATAGTCTGAAACACCATCTAAGAGGTATGGCGCTTTTACACCTTGTATACTTACTGTAACAATTAAATACATCGTTTCAGGTCACAACAAGTTTCAAATAATGAATAAACATTAATGTTTGAAATTCATGATTTAGTATTATATAATATAATTCATGCATATTTCACGCATTCATGCATTGTAATAGAAAAATCGGGCAGGAACCGAAACTAACAAAGAAGGAAAAAATATATTGGTATCTTTATCCGATCGGCATAGGTAGACCGTTTGCTAATTTATAAAATAGGAAGCAAATTAAGTTTAACCTTGAATTAACTAATGTCAGTTGTTTTGGGTTATTCTAAAAGTTTTTGTGCGACTTAAATAAAATACATTTAAAGTAAACGGAAGGTACTTTAAATCAAATAACAACATGCAATTTTTAAGACTTCAGGTGTCTGACCACGACTCCGTGCAGGTGGAGATTCATAGTTGACTCTGCCCTGATGTGATGTTGTTCCACAAACGACAGGACATTTAATATCGTATCCTGCCTATCTTGTTTGCACATAACAGGCGTTAATGGATGCTAATGAAAGCACCAAACTAGTATCCTAATTTAGGGCTGAACTCATTTAGATTGTCATGGACACGCCAATAAGAAGACTGTAATGTACCATGACCGTGCTAGGAACTTGTCTGGTAAAGATATATTTTTTGTATTGAAAAATACGAGAATAAAGAATGGTGAATACAAATGTTGATGGATGGAGAAGAAGAGGAAGACCAAAGAAACGATGGATGGATTGTGTGAGGAATGATATGAAAGAAAAAGAAGTAAATGATAGCGTGACAATTGACAGGGGACAATGAATGAAAATTGTTCACACTACAAAAGGAAGTTTGAAGTACCCACAAAACAAAAACTCATATTGCATAAATTATATTAATACGTTATTCACCTTGTTTAAATTGCTTTAGATTATTATGAAAGAAATTATGAGAATCAAATAATTATGTTGTATTACAAGCATAGTTTCGTATTCACAGATTTTGTGTAAATCAAGCTCACAATGTCCATGTCGTTCATTCGCTCGCTCTCTGTGTTCTTGTTGTTTGCGCTCGCGCCTCAATTTTTAACTGTGCTTTTAATTGTTTTTCCCTACCGACGAGTTTTCCTTCAGTTGCTGCAGTTGCGTTCTTGGTAATAGAATACATAGTTGGCTGTTGCTGCGACATTATGACCATAATATTATAGTATCTTGGTTGGGCACGACGCTTATAAATGAATTTTATTGAGTGGGGCAAAGTTCTAAAATGAGGTCATTCTGGCAAAATATACCAAGCTACGTCAAACTGTCTGATATTCGAGAAGCAATTATATTGATTTTGGGTAGTTCACGGTGATTAATAATTTTAAATCCGTTCTAAGCATACGTTTTGAATGGAAGAAAGAAAAAGTATTTTTTTTGCATGTTGGATAATTTTGAAATAATAAGAGTTTGTGGGCTAGCTCAATATGGCAGAACTAAGTCCAAATATGAATAATATGTAATATTCTTTCCAAAAAAATAAATTTCTTAAATAAAGAAAATTTAGCAGAATAGACTATTAGGATAAATAATGGGTGACTAACAGTATAAATACTGACCTAAAGACTAGTAGCAATTCATTGTAATGATATTATAACACAATTCTTAGAGTACAGTTGTGCTTTTTGCTGTAATTCAGTGTATTTATAAAATAAATAGTAATATTATTATATATATTTTTTACGTAAGTACTATTTTTTTATTTTTTCAGTATATTGTAGGTATGATGCGTGATTTTATGTCAAAGTGTTCCATAAATTATGCGTAAAAAACACCAACCATTCTACCTGTTTGAATAGAGACATAGTTAACAAAAACAAACAAATATTCAACAGTTGCTAAGCGGTATTCGTTGCTAAAAAGATAGGAAACTATGTTAAATAAATAAAATGAATTAAAAATAGCCTTTCTTCTACCACAAATATTTCCCTAATACATCATCATCATCTTCCTGCCCTTGTCGTATTCTACTTAAGGTTGGCGCAACACGTTTATTTTTTCCATTCTCGCCTGTCAACCGTCACTGCATCATTTACTCCTTTCATATGATTCCTCACACAAGGCATCCATCTTTTCTTTGGCTTTCCTCTCCCTCTCCATCCATCAACATTTATATCCATCACTCTTTTAGTAACATGCGTTTTATCCCTCCTCGTTACACGTCCATACCAAGACAGACGACTTCCTTTCAATTTTTCTGTAACAGGCGCCACTTTAAAACCTCCTCTAATATACTCATTCCTTACTTTATCCATTCTTGTCACACCACATATACTCGTACATCTCAACATTCTCATCTCCACTACATGCAATCGTTTTTCACCCATCTTCTTCACAGCCCAACATTCTGATCCATAAAGTACGACAGGCCTAATCGCGCACTTGCATATTTTCCCCTTTAACTTGAGGGGCATCCGTGGGTCGCAAGTTTTCCCTAAGTATTAACTTAATACTTACAAAAATAATAATGTTATAGTTCCTAAATGCATACATTTATTTTAAATTAATTAAAACTCAGAATCACATTACATTATTGAAGTCATTTTGTAAGGAAATTTAAAATTTGGAATCACAATTGGAAATTACGTAATACAACTATAAATAAAACATAAACTCCATTATTATAAAAACTAATGGAAAAATTGATTGCACAATTTACTGAGAGAGTGGCAAAAAATTATTTGATATCGTAAAAAAACCGGCCAAGTGCGAGTCGTACTCGCACGCTTAGAGTTCCCTAGCACAAAACAATATAATAACAATATTTTTAACGATCATTCATGTCCTTGTCCTATACTTTCCAAACTCATACTAAGGGTTTTCAATGTGAGAATTTATTTTGTTAGAATGACAGTTGAAGCAATGGATCCAGCCCAGGAATTCGAGGCAAGGGTGCTTGCCCGTATGAAACCGTTGCATGAAGTGACAGCTCATGGAACTTCTGCCGTGCAGCAGTTCTACAGCGGTGCCACTGTCTTCCTAACAGGTGGCTCTGGATTCCTCGGCAAGCAGCTCATTGAGAAACTGTTCAGGTAAATGAAAAAATCGGCAAACTCCTTCGCTAGAAAATATAGAATGCCCCTTGGTGGAAGAAACAAAACGGTCGAATTACATGTTTTGTATACAAAAATAATAGGTTTGATTCCGTACTCAAAATACGCGCATTGCACGTGGAGTTGCGGACACCAGCCCAATATACAATAGGTTTGGTTTCAAATTCAAGGTCACAGTATTTTGAGTGTGATTTGAAAATTTCTTAATGCAATTACGAATCGAATGACACCTTGTTCATCATGTAAATACAATATTATAATATAATAAAATATTTACCGAGAAGGCGACCTGCAATTCGAAAATTAGAAACCTGTGATATAGACCGTAATTATACATTTTTTTTATAATTTACTTACAAGTATTTCTTTGCAGAGCAACTAAAGTATCAAAAATATATTTCTTGTTAAGAAGCAAAAAAGGCAAAACCTTACATCAACGGATGATTGAAATGTTACAGGATCCTGTAAGTTATAATTTAATTGCTTATTAGTTATTGCATTCATAACACCACATATGCTATCCTCGTAGAGTTAGGCAAGGGTGTACATACTTTTAGTACATCCACAATTTACCAGTTTTGTTTGAGTCTGACGTAATAAGGGGTGACCCTATTGCTATCACCTGGACACAAACCTAGACTCTAGGCTATAATTGTTTTGTTTTTAATGTGCAACATGTTGTTACTCTTCGTGGTGTTGCAAAGTTGTTTGTTTGTCTCAGAACCTTTTAAAAATTTATTGAATATTGATGTTTGAAACCATTTTTTCCAGGTATATGATTTGTTGCGAGAACAGCAACCAGATTTTGCTGAAAAACTGGTGCCAGTATCAGGAGACGTGGCGGAGCTTAGACTTGGCTTGAGTGAAGAAGACTGGAACACTATTTCTGAACAAGTATGATAGGCCTGGACATGGAGGGGTGTCCGCTTCTTTTTAGCTAATAATTGTTTTCGCGCTGCCACAGAGCACCATTTTTTCTTAGGCGAACCCGAATGCAGCATCGCGCTGGCAAAAAGCACTTTCTGGATTTTTAAACAAACAACTGACAAAGAATACGCGATCGATCGCTTTTGTTAGAACAAGGGCTCGGCCTTAGTGAATTTCCATACCCTAATTTGAAGGTCCGAAACTGGTACAACCAAACAGTCTTTAAAAATCGACACCAAATTGAATGTCATGGTCTAATGAAAGATTGTTTTTTTCGTTTTCTAGGTAGACATAGTATTTCATCTGGCAGCCACGACAAGGTTTGATGAATCCCTCCGCGTAGCGACCTTGATAAACGTACGAGGCACCAGGGAGACTCTTACACTTTGCAAGGCTTGCAAAAACCTAAGGTAAGAAAATAAAACGCTTTGAAACTTGCTATCATGATTTTTGTGCCCCCAACACCCAGTATCAATGGGTCGCATATCATGGAGTATCCAAAGTTTCCAAACAATTCACACTTCTCAAGCAAAGCAAGGCAAGGCTTCTGCAAGGCATCAGTAACTTTTGTTGGTCCTGACCTACAGAAGTTACTGATGCCTTGCCGCGTGGCCAGCTGTAACTGGGCTCAACTTTTTCTAACATTATAATAACAAATTTACCATTTGGAAATAAAAACATAGTCATGCCCATATACATAACCACCGATTTCCATACAACTTTTCAGTAGCCACTTTTATTCTTCTCTTGAGAAAATTAATATGCATTTTTTTTTTACAGATCTGTCGTCTATGTTTCAACAGCATACTCACATGCTCGCACGGACCGTATAAATACAGAAGTATCTGAAAAGTTCTACAACAGTCCTATACAACCCAATGCTATGATTTCGATTGCTGAGACTGTTGATGAAGGAAGAATAAATGATATAACACCGAAGTGAGGGGTTTTAATATAGTATTTGAATATTGTGTAGAAGTGGGCAGCGGACCCACGTTGTGGATTATGGCACACTATCTCACTGTTAAAATCATTAGAAATAACATATATTGATTTTACTCTATCTATACGCTTGCACCTCCATAAACCATCACAAGCACGAATGCGGACGCGGCGTTTGGCTTGGTTTATTAACAAGCAAGTAAGACTGCTGCCGATTTGATCTTTTTTTTTTTGCATACATGAAAGGAAGCTTATATTCAATGTGTAAAATAATAATTGCAAGACCTACCGTGTGGTCTCTCGGACCATGAAACTGAAGAATATTAATTTGTTCTACGAGTTCTTGAAATTGCCAAAGAAATAAATGGACGTTGTATTGGAACTAATGCAATCAGCTGATCAACATTAAGGTAAACCTTAAAATTAAATTATGAATTTTCAAAAGTCATAGATCAAAAGTGGTTCAGTTTCATGGTCTGAGAAACATACGAGAGGTCTTGCGTTTATTACACTACAGCTTGTTTTTGTAATTAAGGATAAAGACGAAAAAGAAGGTAATAAACCTCTATAGCTTATGTTAACATGATTGATACGCGTTTTAATTTGAATGTGATTTGTTTCGTGCCAAAGACATTTCAATAGCCTTATCAAGAAGGTAGTACCAACGAGGTTTTCGATTTATTTGTTAAAAAGTATTATATACAGGAAAGAAGGAATTACTAAAAGTCATTATTACTGTTTTTTTTTTTAATATTGTGATGAGCAATCCTCCGTAAACTAAAAACTCATCACTCATGAGCTGGATCACGTTTTCTTTATTTTACCCGCAAATTTAAAATAGAAAACCCTAAAAATGTGCAATCTCCTTTTTAAGTCTTTTATTTATTACTTAATTTATTTTCTTTATTATTGCAGCTTGATAAAAACTTGGCCGAACACGTACACATTTGCAAAGTCGATTGCTGAAGAGTTGGTTCATAGCATGGGAAATGATCTGCCCATATGTGTTGTTAGGCCAGCTATCGGTGAGTGCACATTAAACTTGGTAAACTAACCTTATTCTCGGGATAGTCGTACTGCGGTCTCGTGATTGAGCAAAATTTTGTTGTCTATGAGAAATTTCTCAAAAGCGACTCAGAATATAGAAATTCATGATGTATTACCCCTATGCCACGGAAAGCAAGCTAAATCGTTGGCACCGGAAAATGCAACCGCAAAGGAAATTTTTGGTGGGGTAACGCAGACTATTGTCGGTTTGGGCTAATATACTGGCACGCCGGTTCTTCCGATGTACAGCCGCGGTTAAAGTAATGCTGTATAAAGAAAACTGCATATCACTGTACTCTGGGAGCCTGTGGTTCAGCTTCACCCAAAAGGCCTACAATGCTCTGCGGATCCAGTTTAACAACGTATTTAGGGTGCTGCTGCGTCTGCCTTGGTTCTGTAGCGCGTCATCTATGTTCGCTGAGGCACGTACCAACTGTTTCAATGATGTACGGCGTAAGAATGTGGCCTCGCTGCTAAAGAGACTCCGTGGCAGCCCCAACAGCATTGTAAGAGCCATAGTCGGAAGGCATGACAGCTCGTTGGTGAGGTCTTGTCACCTATTCGCTGTCTGTGTTTTTAGTAAAGTACTAACATAGGTTAAGAATATTGTTACTAACCCAATGGATCTTTGTTATCTGAAATTAAATAAATAATTATAAAAAAATAACTGAAAGTCAGCTAGATCCAGTTAGACTGGAAGTCGACCGTAACACATTTGGGAAAAGGCTAAACCACTAAAATATTTGTTACTATAGTTCCTCATGTAACGAAAGTAAGCACTAAGGAAGAATTTTTGAAAATTATTTCCAAATGAGGTTTAATGTGGGATGAAAGTTTGTATGGAAGATCATTATATTTTAAACCGATGGGAAAGAACAATGGCCATTTTTCTATGAACTCTGGCCGTAAGATCAATAGAATTATAATATTTCTAATAGGGTGCTAATTAAACAGGCTTCTTTTTAATAGCATTCAGTATTCGCCTCTAAAAATGTATGTTGCCTTCTAAATTACTAGGTCAGCCACAATTAACGAGCATCTAAATGATACTATCTTAGCCACTAGTTATCTTCTATGTAAATCACTCTAAATACAGCTCAGCATGATGGTTATTTTTAGCATCTAATTTGTAAAATGCATTCTAACAGTGAACTTCTAAAATACTATTAAATGACATCAAATAATTCATTTATTTAGAAAATATGTAGTATATTAGCCACTAATATTACCTTAGGCTATTGAAGAGAGACAAAATAAAAGACTTTATTTTTGAAAAAATAATTTGTTTATTGAATTACCATCATATTACTCATAATAAATAATAGAAACATGAAAATAATGTAGGTAGGTACGTAATCAAAAAAAACGCTTTTTTTTATCCAAGTGGTTGTGACTTTGCCTCTAATGGTGGCGTCACGTACTTCAGTCTGATTGCAAGGCCTATCAAATGCTTGCAGCTGTACTTGCGATAAAAGTCTGGACAATCACAGCAACCAGTAATCCACTCGGTCTGATTGTTCGGTAAAAGAAATTGCGAAATTGATACTTGACAAGGATTTGTGTGTGATACTATAACTAAAAAGGGTAAACTAACACTTTTTTTGTGTTTTTTTTTGCAAAAAAGTTTTTATTTAAAATATTTTACAAATGCTTTTTGGTCTTTCCATTTCTTTAAGAACAACTTCGAAGCAGCAGGAACCATTTCAATAGATGTAGCTGATTGCAACGCATTAAATGTCTTCCAATATGTGTTTTCGAAAATTATTCTCCGTTGTTTGGTCCTATTTAGTGCAAATCTTCTTCTTAGCGTGAGCCCAGCACATTTTCACAATAGTTTCTTTTTCAAAAACATCACGAAATGCATTCTGTATATTTTTTGCCGCGTCGCAAACTAGGATTTTCGGTTCATAAGTATGAGAAAAAATTGACAAAAGATTGCTCTTTACTCCTTGAAACAATGTTTTAAAATCAGCCTTACATTCATTTGTAGATACTGTCAAGCAAATGGGGTGAAATGTTCTGTTTTTATCGGTTGTTCTCACTATCAGTACAGGATACCCTTGCCAAATCAATTTATACATAATATGTTGCATCTGCATGCAGAATGTCAGTAGAAATACATTGTTTCAACAAATTCTTAGTAGATAATACGATGCGAAAACTAGGTGGATCACTTTCTAAAATATAATAGGCTATCACAAAGGCTTCGTTCTCGTTGTCTGGAACATTTGTATGATTAATAATCCATTTTTCCAGCTCTCCTAAAGAAATTGCGGATGATCCATATTAGATACGCCGGCGATTTACTAAATAAAATAAAAAAATAATATTAAAATTAAAAAAAAAGCCTTTCATTCTACCATAAATATCTAGAACATATAAACTTGGTTTATCGTAACTGTAACAATTCTTATTAACATTACCTTTCAACAATACACTATCACCATCATATTATCATCACTGTCGTTACTGATATAACATTATTGACATAACATTAATTTCATAACATTACTTTTTAACAATACATTATCACCATCTCATTAACATCACTGTCGTTACTGAAATAACATTATTGACATTACATTAATTTCATAACATTACTTTTTAACAATACATTATCGATATTACAATATCAACATTACATTACTAACATTACCTTATCAACACAACATTATTGGCATTGGCATTTGGCATTACATTAATTTCATAACAGCTTTACATTCATAAATCATTGCATTCGTTTCATTACATTAATTTAATTTCATCCATTTAATAACATTACATTACGTTCATATAATTATATTCGTTTCATTAAATTACACTAATTAAATTACATTCATACATTACATTATTTACGTTCATTTTTGGAAGTCGCCTCTGCGGCGTAGGCCTTCCCCAATTTTCTCCATTTTTCCCTTGCTTGTCTCCTCCAGTCCGGTCCACATCTGTCTTTAAATACATCTTCCCAACGCTTTCGCGGCCTTCCTTGCTTCCTTTTTCCATCTCTAGGCCACTACTCCACGATTTTCTTTGTCCATCTTTCGTTTTCCATTCTACATACATGTCCTGCCCATTTCCACTTCAGACTTCTTATCGTTTCTACTATGTCCGTTATTTTAGTTTTTCTCCTTATGTCCTCATTAGTCATTCTGTCAGACAATCTTATGCCCAACATGCTTCTTTCCATTTTTCATTGCATGACACCAAGTTTGTGCTCGTCTGCTTTCCGTAGTGACCATGTTTGGCATCCATATGTGAACATCTTCCGTGAACACAACGATGTCGTCTGCGAAACGTAGGAGGCTTAAATATTCACCGTCGATTTTTAGGCCTTTCTTTTCCCAGTCTAGGTTTCTAAATATTGTCTCTAGAACCGACGAAAATATTTTAGGTGAGAGCGGTTCACCCTGCCTGACGCCCTTTTTTATGTTAAAAGCCGGTCCTTCCAATTCTAATTTTATTGCTGCGGAATTTCTGGAGTATATGCTATAAAGTAGCTCCACGTATTTTATGTCTATTCCTTGTTTTACTAGTGACTGCCATATGTCGCTATGTTCCAGAGAGTCAAATGCCTTGATATAGTCTATGAAGCATAAGTATAGAGTTTTGTTATATTCTTTGGCTTTCTCTACTATTTGCGTGACTACTTGGATGTGATCGGTTGTCGCGTTTGTGCACTTATGGGGTATTTTTGTTTGCTCTTCTCGCATGGTATCTGTGTTGCTAAATGTTTCATACCTTTTATGAAGTCATCATATTGTGTTTGGACTTGTGTGGATGTTTTGAGCAGGTCAATAAATTTATTTTCCAAGTGCATTCCGTCTTCTCTTGTTACTGTTGATAATTTTCTTGCGCTATATGTGTTCATAGATTTGGTATAGCTTCTTCTTTTCATGTTTTATAATTTTATCCTGCATCTTAGCATTCTATGGTCAGTCTAAAAGTTAAGGTTTTTTATAATATCGAATCCAACAATATCTGAGCTCTTGTTCGTTAGAATGAAATCGATTTCGTTGTGGTGCTTTCCGCACGACGATAGCCATGTCCATTTTTGGTTTACTCTTGTTTTAAACATACTATTTACGAATTTAATGTTCTTAAAGCGAACTCGATCAATTTCTGCCCATGTTTTGATCTTTTGCCATGTGAGTGTCTGCCGAATACTGTTTCCTCGCCTTGCTGTGCTGCTCCAATTTAGGCATTGAAATCCCCCATAATAACGAGGTTTTTTGCGTTTAAGGTGTCTAAAGCTGTTTCTAAGGTTTCATAGAAGTCTTTAATTACACTAGATGCTTTGATGGAACTTTAATATTTGGTCTTTTTTACACATATTTTGCACTATTTATATTTTTAAAATATTTTTAAAACACAATGAACACAGAGACGATATTAGTCATGTCACTGCAGCGTCCTCTTTCGGCGATCTATTAAATAGTTATAAAGCTGCCGTTTTGTAGGTATTTTATGTTCAGAGTTTTTCTTCAAATGCTCCAAGATTGATTTCGGCTTTAGGTGGAGGTCATACAATTTATATATTTCAGATTTTGTTTCGTCGCAAATACCATAATGGTAGATTTTCTTAATAGAATCGTGATTATGCTCGCAATCTGTGCTATAAAGTAACACTGCCTCCGTATCCGCCCCAAATAGCAAATATATTTCTGCAGCACACTGTACTCCTTTACATGGTACTTTGTTGCACCTATAAAATCGTTTTTTTCCTTCTATGGAAATATGTGTAATGCGTATTGCCCACGTCTTTTCTGCACTCACGGCTTCTTCGGCAATACTTACACACGAAAATTGGTTTACAAATATCCAGTTCTTAGATTCACCTCGCTTTTTTTTCGACAGCTGACCTTCTTCTTGCGATTCCTCGTCAGAACAGTACATTGGTACTTCATTTTCACTTTTAGACGTCATAACTAATTATTACTCATCGAAAACTTTATTTTAATTACAGCGAAAACATTTGCAATACGAACGACAATAAACTATTACACGTGATCAACTCAAGTCGTCGTTATATGAATCGAATGGCGCTCTCTGATTGGTGCAAATGGCCGGTCGCTGTCATCTCGCGTACTCGCGCCAAATCATGCAGTGGCTATTTTCACGATAAAAGAATATGATGTTTTATTTTACATGCTCAGTTATAATAAATTATGCTGTCTGTAGAACCTTGAATTATATTTGTTTGAGGACATTGTAGCTGTAAAACGTAAAATGGTGACGAGATGTAAAATCTGTGGCCGAGTTAGTAAATTAGGTGGCAATGTATAAATAAGAAGGACAAGTCACAATAATTTATGATCTTTACTTGGCGCTTTTTAAAGAATATTTAGTTGGCGTTGTAAAAAAGACGTATTAGTTTATTAGAGGCTATGTCATTTTCCCGTTGCTTAATTATAAAATTAGAAGTTTAATCACGTGGCCAATAAATAATTTTGTGGCTTGACTTATAATTTCCCTTTCTAAAATAGTTGCTTACATTTAGGACTTCACTTCATTCTACAACAACAAGTACCTAAGTCGCCGGAGAACAGAAATAGAGCCACTTGAAATAAATATGTTGCCCTTTTCTGTATATATTTCCAAAGATTTGACCTATTATTCAAACTATTAAAAAACAAAAGGTGTTTCGTAACACAACCTCAACAGTCTTACCTGATACTATTGACCATAGCTCCGGACTCCGGCGACATTGGTAATTGTCGCAATAGTATGAATTGGAGAACTTAGAGCTACGATTTGAGATATATTTCAATTCTGTTGAACCTACGCCCGTTTTGACCAAGACCAAAACGACCGAATTCACGGCTTATGTAATAGTATTAACGTAAAATTCAACATTTTTGTTTGCTTTCAGTGTTAGGCGCTAAACTTGAACCAAATCCAGGATGGGTTGATATGTCTTGTATCTATGGAAGCAGTGGCGTAAGTAGAATTTATATTTAGAAATAACGCCTTCGATTTTTGAAGAACTATTAACAAACCTTACCGTTATTTTGCAGTCCCCCGAATATCTACTACTGAAATTTTCGAACTGTTATATTTTCCGCTAGTCAAACACAATAGATTATAATATTTACATGAGTTTAGGTAGTTGATTAACCATTTAAGTTCTGGATCAGTCTTTCAGAAGACGAGTCTTTAAAATACGAATGTTCAAAAGTTATACTTCGCTCGGTGATGACGGAGACTAACATAAAATGTTTAATTTTTCTTTTCAGGTATTAGTAGCTTTTAGCTTAGGTGTAATGCACACAATAAAAGCAAAAGAGACTACTGTTATGCCTTGTATACCAGTAGATTATGTTAATAATGTGATTATAGCTGCGGGATGGGAAACAGCTAGGAAACGAGCCGCAGGGGAAAACGATACTAAGATCTACATGGTTGCTCCAAATGCTAGAAATCCTAAAACTTGGGGTACGTATGATTATGAAAAAAACTTCAGTTACCGATTTTTCTTACAAGTGACTTAAATTAACGTCTAACTAAACTTGGGTCGCCAATTAATCCAAGTTTTAAGTAGACCTAGTTTGTTCTAGCTAGACTGAAATCGGTTAAGGAGGATATCGTGAGGAATGGTCTTGTATAAATTTAAATGTGTTAATTTATATCAATCCTGGGTTTTGTCCAAGACATGGCGCTACCAGTAAATGATTTTAGAGCGGGTATGTAAAATGCGTGAGTCTGTCGGTCTTTTCGTATTTCCATTGAAGTTTCGTCATCTTTATGGCGAAATACTTGTGCCATACGGCGTCCTAGCTCCACTTTTTTCTGCAATGTTTATAAGTTCTATTTCCGATTAACTTCTGTCTCCTATAAGTTGATGATCTGCAAACTTACTCAGTATCTTCCTCAGACAATTTGTCCGAGACGGTTAATGTGATGAATAAGGATTTCTGATTGGAGTATAGCTAATGGTTTGAAGGTTAGCCCTGCAAAGACTCATGTCTTGTTGCCACAGCCATAAGCTACTCTTAAGAATCGACTAGACGTTGTTTGTACGCATTTAGAATAAAACCTTAAAGTAAAACAGAATGTTTATGAACTGTTATATGTTAACCAGGGGAATTGCAAGGTATCTTGCTCGCGAAAGCTAGTAACTACCAAACACCGATGGCGGTATCATACCCATTCAACTGGAACACCGAAAACTCTTTTGTTTTCTGGTTATACTCCTGGTTATTGCACCTGATTCCTGCTTACATCGCGGATGGAATAAGCGTCATGCTTGGACACAAGAGAAGGTATTTAATATTTTCAGGTCGAAAGTCTATTAATAATAACAAGAACTTTTCACTGAACTTATTACAAAGGAAAGCAGGGGTTGCTGACCATGAGGTCCTGGTGTCTATTTCCAGGATGGACAAGATATTATTGGGTTTTTCCATGATTATTTCCTAAGAGCAGCCCGGGAGTCTGCATTTGTGCCCGGTTAGTGGTAATAGGCTCGCCTGTTACATGGGACTTAAACTTAACTGGCGATATGTGAGTGTACTTTTAGGTACACCTCTGCCTTACCCTACAGAGATTATGGGCGTAATTATAATTATGTACAAATAATGTGACTTTTTCACTTTTCAGGTTTGTGAAACTTGCCACGAAAATGTACAAACTGTCAACGGCGTTATGCTACTTTGTCTGCCACCAGTGGAATTTTGATGACCAAAATACGGCAGCTCTATACAGCAGTCTTTCAAAAGAGGATCGACATATTTTTAATTTTGACATAAACGAAATAGACTGGCAAGAATATTTTGTATCAATTTGTATTGGCCTCAGAAAGTACATATTGAAAGATGGTTTAACAGGCACAGCATATGCAGTTAGAAAACAGAAAGTCGTAAAAGTTTTAACTTTCATAATATTACCTTTATATTTCTATTGTTTATTTAAAATTTTATGTTTAGCTTTGTCTGTATTTAAGTTGATTTGGTAAACCATTGGTTTAAAATGGTATTGAGAATTAACTTTAAAAAGAATCTATGGTTGGGAACTTAATATCGAAAACAAAATTCAAGTCGGCGTCGAAGTTGCAAATAAAAGATAGTTTTTGAGTATGTACTATTATTTAACAATAAAAACTGCGTTTTCGTTGAGTTTTGCAGCCAAATTTATTTTACCCTCCTAATTATTAGAATAGTAGTAGGTACCTACTATACTCAATGTATTTTATGTATTTGTGGTGGAATCAAAGGCTTTTTATTTATATCTTCCTTTATTTATTCCTATAAACATGTAGTACGTTTCTCTTTAAAAATATTAACAAAGTGATTTTTTATTCATTTTATTAACACATTATTTAGATTAAAAAAAAAACATATAAGAAAATTTTAACATATTATTAAAAATAGTGGTTCGCTGATGTCAGGAGTCCAAGCTACCGGTTTATTAATTCCCTACTGATTCTTAAATTCATTAACACCTAATACCACCCTAATAATAAATGTTAATGTTATTAAAAAAACTGTTACATATAATCAAACGAAAAATAAAAAAAAATAATTGATAGGCGGCTTCAAATTCATCAGAACTGAACGTCCGAAGATTACCTCAAAATGCAAACAACAGGCAACTCTATCATCTTACATAGCAAAGTTTCGGGGTACACGTTACGTAAACGTAACTCGTAAATAGATGGTAGTGTGCGCACGGTAGATCGATCCTTGATACAGGAGCTTGTAAAGGCTGAAACTGTTATCCACGTACGCGGAACGTTGATGGATGAGGTTTGGAAATAAGTTTTTGGATGTGGCAGTTGTTAGTTTTTGTTAGGGCTGAGAATTTTTTTTATTGTGAAATGGGTCTACTACTATGCAAAGTAATCTTCCACTACGATCGATATTGACTAACATTAGACCTGTTGGTGCTGTTAAACTCACCAAATAAATTACAGATAAGGTTTCAATTATAAATAGGAATAGGATTTTTGAGACAGTTGTGGTTACATAAAACAGAGAGATCGGAATAGATGGATTATTTTTTTTTTAATCCAAGAGTTGTTGCATCGGGGTACCGCTTTATTTACGGCTTCCTGTGCGTATCCCATCTACTTGTACTAAGCGGTCTACTTAGTGGTCCCCCGACGCAACGACCGCGACGCTTGGATCCAAATATTCTAGATTTCATAACGTTTTGTAGGTTTCGTTGGTCTAATAGTCGCGACTGCAACTGCTTAGCATGAGGTCCTGGGTTCGACTCCTGGGTCAGGCAGTGTGGGTTTTTCCTTCTGTAATTTCGCAGTAGCAGCCACGGAGTCTGGATTTGTGTGTGGAACATATACACAACTGGCGATTGCTCAAACATTACTGAAATCGTGTAGTGAATTAGATTCGACGAAGTTAAGTGTAATAGGTTAATAAAGCTATAGGTCAGCAGCTGGTTGATCCATATTGGACAAAAGTCCCGTTCAAATTTGCTGAAATCTGCCGCATCCATCCGTTCACATATGCAGTACCATAAACATTTGCTTGCAGCCCCCAACCGGTCAGCTCTTTAAATCTAGATCGGGACTCGAACCCGGAACCTTTTACGGGCTGACACAGCGATGCCGTTGAAATTTTAAGCTACACCACTTTGTCTGTGGTGTGTTTATTCGCTTGAATAATCCTGATGTTTTCCTGCCTTTGATGTTTCCAACTGCACGGCCGTATTGAGGACCCAGTTCTGCGATTCGACGACCTGAATTTGAAGACTGACTTGGCTATCGGACTACCTAGAGGCAGACTTTGAAGTTTTTGTGCTATTTGCGACTAGTTTTTTTATCTTTGACGTTACCCCTACACCGGGAATTTCTCCTGTATCGTGGGTGCGTTTACAAACATTTAGACTCACATACGCAAATGGCCTAGTTCTACGATAACAGTGTGGGTCATCACATATCTATGATGAAATTAATTCCAAGTTTGGGCTCTCAAGCAACCTCAAAAACTAGTTAAACTGCTTCTCCAAAGTTTAAATCAAACGGTTGCATAATCAATGTACGAACTGCTGGGACACATATGTACCTCCTCACCGTAAGAAGGAGTGAGCACCACTCGGGCACGGTGTCTGTTGGTCAAAACTGATTTAGAGTGAGTTACTTTTAAAACTGGTAAGACCTGCCATGAAATATAACTGTTATTATTTTTCAGTTACATAGCGATTTAAATATCATAGACGAGTGGGGTTAGTGCAGACTTTGTCTGACGTACTCAAGCTATTCAGTCTAAGTATATTTCTTACCTTGCTGACTGGCTTACGTGGCAAATGTAGATTTTTTATTAAAAAACAATGAATATTTATAGAATAATTCTTTAAGGTCACGACTAGCGAAGACGCCAAGTGCCCAGTGCGGCTGGGTGCAAAAAATCTCGAACGTTTCACACGCCAAGCCACCTGTCTTTGCGTTCGTTGCTTCAATGTTTACACACGAAGTCATGGCGTAGCTTCCATTTCCAACACAATATGCTTTTCAATTTAAAAAAATTCATTCAACATGCAGAAGCTTCAACAAAAACCCTTCAAAATATACGGTAACGTGACTGTATAACAAACGGTTGCAATGTAAAATTTACATCATATTCGAGACACCACAAGGAACACGCTTTTTCAACGACACATTTAAAATTCACATGAGACCCGATTAAGCGGTTGAAATAAAATATTTTTGTGACACAGAGCATATTTTCACTGAATGACACGTTCAGTGCATGCAGGGCCGGATTAGGTACGGATTTTTTTGCAAAGCCTTTGACAATTTCGGCCAAGAAAGGAATTAGGTGATGTTAAGAATTGGGAAGCGTGTTGAGTAGTTCACTGACTTTGTTTTTGAGTAATTAGTAAGAAAAAACTGAGTCTGTTTTGTATCTATTCTTATAAATATTAGGATAGATACAGAACAAACAACTTAAAGAAAAAAACCTATAGAATTATAACAAATAGATTCAGGAGAAATACGGCTTTATCTTTAAAAAATATGAAAGATAATTGAAACATTCTGTTGATCCAAATCAGTTACCAAGAATACAAAACGGTTTAAGGAACCCCGGGCTATTTCGCGACAGAACAACCACGACAGTAATTAATTCCCCATATAAAATTAAGCAAACAAACAAAGAAATAGCCTCGAAAGCGATATTCGTGATCGTGCAAACTTCCACCTTCATAAACCATGTAAAGTCCGTTCCTGTAAGCAACACGATAACCACACATAATGCACGAAATTTGCACAATAATGATGCAATAATTCAAATGTAACGGTTTATGTTTGAGTTACGACGATGTACAGGGTGTATTTGAAGCCAAGAAATATTGCATGAGTGTGATTGATGAACCCAACTGATTCAAAATTTTTTTGCAAGGGTTGGTTTAAATTTTCTGGATTACATTATTAATGTTACGGAGCGGGTTATTGGACTATTCGCACCAATTTAACTCGCCCGAAAAGTGCAAGTCAACATCTTTTAAAATTATTCTTTTTCTCTAGGCGATTCGCACGAATCAAATTTTTTGTTGTGCGAGTTGACACCTCCAAAACTATGTAGTAGACAATTCGCACACACATTGTGTTTTATGCAATGCATTTATGATAAAATACACCCAATTACAGGGGGTATTAAGGGTTAAATATTTTTACTAACGCTCCATGCGACGAAAGAGATTTAAAAGTAAATATTTTAATGTCAGATTGTCTAACTCTGAAACGCGATGAGAAAAAAAAAGTAGTAGGCTGTGATACATTTAGGGTGAAATTCACCGATTTTGTTACAGACCGCGTTTTCAGAAACTAGATTCAGCATAAACCCAGATCTCATGTCGATATTAATATCGGATTACTATTAACTGACTTCAAAAACTACACTTGGATCGCGTACGCGTTTTTGCATGGCATAGAACGTAATGTTTTGAAAAAAACGCAATGCGTTTAGATTTGTAACATCCAAAAGCGACCTACTGCGACTTTAATAACGAAATATGTCAGCATCTCAAAACGCAGCTAGTTGTCAAAACTGTCTTTACAGTTGTGTCAATTTCTATTTCGTTTCGCCGTATGTGTTGCGTGCTTATTTCTATTCGTTTTTGTAAATGGTATGTCTTGGAAATGAAAAAGGGACTCTAAATTCGCTTCCGGCGAAAATGAGACGCTTACTATTAAAGTTGGTGGATAAACATTTTGACGTGGTTGACTGGTTGAACGGGGAGGATTAAAAGAAGATTTCACATGAATCAATGTGATCTAATCAAACGATGTGATAGCGCTTGTGTTTTATTAGGAATTATTATATGTTTTAAAATAAAAAGTTTAAAATAAATAGCGTATTTTATTCAGACAACTATGTATATTATTTTCTAGTTTTCAGCCATCTAGTAGCACAACGTTGAACTAACTCCCAACTATCCCTGATTTTACAATTTTTGACAAAGGGGGCTTCAAAAAGTTTGCAAAATAGTTAATAGATGGAGTTGTTTTAAAATTTGGGGTGGATTTCACCAATTGAATGACAACGCGATTACGTCGAGTGGAATCCGAGTTTAATTTTTGAAAATTGATTTCACCAACACAACGTAAACCTGTTTTGAGATAAAACGAGGTTGTCATGCGAACGCCCGAATGTGGGCGTTTAGGAGCCAAAACCGACATTATGAGCTGTCAGTGTCATCATTATTGTATTGATTTTATTGGTTTTCAACAATATTTAGCTTATTTATATACAATGAAAGGACTTTTATATCTTTTTTGACGAAAGCTGTGACGACGATGAGTGAGAGGAACATTTTCAAACCCTGGATGGCCATGACTTTTTCAAAATATTTCGACTCAAGAAACCAACAGTTTTATCTGTGTTGGAGTCTATTGAGGACAACCTACTACCAAGAATGCTGAGCCTGCAAAGTGCGCTCCTCGTGCGTCCCGGTGCTCCGCTCCCGTCCCGCTGGCGCCTCCCATCGCCGCCGCAAGACCACACGACTTGCTGCCTGTTTTTGCAGCTTCTACAAAATATCGACATGTTCCTGGACATTTCGCTAGCGTAGTCGCGGGCATAACTGCTCCTGCTGGGAAGCCCGTGCCTGAAAAGGCACCGATTCGGGCTGATGATGGCTTCGTGACAGTTTTGAGGAGGAAGCGTGCTGCGAAGCCGAACTTTCCGGTGTATATCTCCCGCCTTCATTACACCACTACAGCGGAGGACATCGTGAAAAACGTGCGTCAGAAGGCTAAGTACGTGGTGAGAGTGCAGCTACTTGAGTCGCGCGGCAACGTCAACTTTAAGGCGTTTGTGGTGCTAATACCAACGTATTATCTGCACCTCGTCTTGGAAGAGGACTTTTGGCTGCAGGGAGTGGTGTTCCGTCGCTTCCACGGACAAGTGCCACATGAACACACAGTGACATACTGCACAAGTGAAGTGTTACTAACTTAGTTTTGAGGTTCTATTTACCAACACAAGTTGTATATTTTTATATGTATGTTAGTCTGTAAGGTACGAGGGTGGATTGAAAAGTTCGCGGCCTCAGCAAGAAAACAATATAAAATATAAGCAAAAGTAATTTTATTTTTCCACGTAATCTCCACTTAACTCTATGCACTTCTTCCATCTGGTTTCCAACGCCTGTATGCCGGTCATAAAAAAAGTTTCTTCAAGGCCTTCAAAAAAGTCACCCACCGCAGCTTTGACCTCCTCATTTGATGAAAATTTTTGACCTCCAAGGTGTTTTTTTAGGTTTGGGAATAAATGAAAGTCTGAAGGTGCCAAATCAGGGGAATAGGCGGGATGGGGCAGTAATTCAAAGCCACAATCACGAATTTGAGCCATAGATTCAACAGACGTGTGAACGCGTGCATTATCCTGATGGAACAACACTTTCTTGCTGAGTAATCCTCTTTGATTGTTTCACGCAAGCGACGTAAGAGGGTGCAGTAATAAGCCGAGTTTATAGTTTCACCTTTTGCAAGGTAGTCCACCATGATGACACCCTTAGCATCCCAAAAAACTGACGCCATCACCTTGCCAGCTGACAAAATTGTTTTGGCTTTTTTTGGAGTTGGTTCATCAGGTTTTTTCCACTGCTTGGGTTGCTGTTTTGACGCTGGGGTGTAGTGGTGTACCCAAGTTTCATCCATTGTTACAAATCTGGCCAAAAAATCTTGTGGATCAGCCTCAAACATTTCCAAACAGTCGCGAGAAATCGTGAGGCGTATTTTTTTGTTCGACTGAAAGCAATCTGGGTACCCACCGCGCAGAAACCTTGGAAAATCCATGTTCATTGACTACGATGTTTTGTGTTCGTTCATACGAGATGCCAATAGTGTCTGCAATCTCCCTGATGGTCAATCTCCGATCTGTTAATATCAGATCACAGATTTTCCCGATGTTTTCTTCAGTCGTAGACGTCATAGGCCGGCCAGAGCGAGGGTCATCTTCAATACTCTCTCGTCCGCGTTTAAATTCAGCAACTTTTTCACAGTCGTATACTACGGAGCAGATTCCCCCAATGTTGTTGACATATCTTCGTGAATCTCTTTTGGAGTTAGTTTTTTTTTAAACAGGTATTTGATGACCGCACGTAGCTCAATTTTCTCCATTCTTTAAAAACGCTGCAAAAGGCTCACAAAATTCAGTCTAATTTAAATACAGTTAATGCTATTGCGATAGAATTTTACAATTTGACAACCAGAGAGTAAACTAATCGAATGAGGTCAGTTACATTAAAATAGTTTAAGTATTTATGTGTTAGGCCGCGAACTTTTCAATCCACCCTCGTATATATATATATATCTATGGGCCAAATTTGCCTGAAAATATATGAATGTTATGTTATGTTTAAAACAACTACTCAGGTCTAATTCATTATAATTTGTATTTAAGCAACAACAGCGCATCTCCAATAAATCAACTTCTATGTGCGCTACGTTTCTACGTGGGTGCTATCAGATGACTGCTGCAGATTTATGTGGATTTAGCACCTTTACTGCACATACAATTGTACACAAAGTCAATGCTGCTATTGCTTCACTCAGACCACGCCACATCTACTTTCATGAGTTACCACATGATATCCACCAAACTCAAATTGGATTCCGTAGGAGAGCTAAAGAAGATCGGTCTTTTGGGGCTCTCTTAATTTCAGAAGCGTTCACCAATGAATGTACACACATCAACACGGTCTAGGGATATTTTAAAAAAAGCGAATTACTATCAATGTGTTAATTATTTATATGACATGTATATATTTAAAAGATACGCTATTTAATATTCTACCATTTTTTAATAATGGTTAAGGTACTTAGATTAAAATTTCAGGATTTTATGGAAAAAATGAAGCATAGACGGAAATCGTATATGAATGAACTTTTAATTTGTGAGTAAAAACTGAAAAAAATAGAAAAATCATTTATTTTGTGTTTATAAACTTGAAGTTAGTAGTCTGAGAAAGCGCCCATGATGTTCATAACACATCGGCAACGATTCGGCATGCTCAGAACAAGGTTGTCAATGTCTTGCTGCGGAATATTGTCCCATGTCCTTCTGAGGTGCGCAAAAAGTTGATCTTCTGTAGCCAGATTTTCAGGAACTTCCTTCAGAGCTCTTCTTTGCAGCATATCCCACGCATGCTCAGTGGGATTTAGATCTGGCGATTGAGCAGGCCAGTCTAAGGCCCTAACATTATGTGTATGTAACCAAGCTGCTACCGTTCTCGCCGTGTGTGCCCGGGCATTGTCGTGCATGAGCAGGAAATCTTGCCCCATTTGTGTTCTGTGGGGCAAGATTACGGGCCCCAGCACCTGTTGGACGTATCGTTCTGCCGTCATATTGCCCCGCACCCAAACGAGATCCGTCCGTCCTCCAAGACGAATTCCTGCCCGAACCATAATTGTTCCTCCTTGATATGGGTGAACTTCCTGAGGGTTCTGGAGACGGCTCCATCGTCCAGGAACTCGCCAAACACGCGTCCTTCGTGAATCTGGATGGAAGCCGAACCTGGATTCATCCGTGAACAGCACATTGGACCATTGCTCACGGCCCCAGTCCACGTGGTTCCGAACCCATTCTAATCGTCGTCCACGATTGCCTCTCCGTAAAGGTGGGACCCGGAGTGGTCTACGAGAGCGTAGATTGCTTTCATGCAGTCGCCTTCTTACAGTTTGGTCACTCACAAGCACTTGGTGTTCCACTCGCAGCCTTTGGACCAATTGAGTCGCCGTTGCATTTGGTTGTGCTCGCGCAGTAATTTGCAAAAATCGGTCTTGTCTGGGGGTAGTGATGCGACTTGGCCCCCGGTGCCTCTCCGCTACTTCACCTGTGGCACGATAGCGTGTCCACAATCTTGAAATTACATTTTGATGGGTCCCTATGGCCTCAGCAACATTACGCTGAACAGATCCAGCTTCCAGCATTCCCACAGCTCGTAACATCTCCGCCCTCGTCAAATGTCGGCGTTGCATGGCTACAATACCTCAATTTTAACTTTATCCTTCGTTTAAAAATGAAAAAAAACTGTAACTAAACGTAATTCGTATTGTTTTCTAAATTTCGCACAAATGAAAATTCCCTCTCCTATACATCAAGACATTTTTATGCCACCGAAACAAAAGAATTTTCTAAAATTTAAATTTGGAATTAGTCTGAGATAAATTACAAGCAAATCGGTGTATAAAAGATTCCAATGCGGCCAGTACTTTTCGAGTTATTTAATTGAGTATGAAATATCCCTAGACCGTGTTGATGTGTGTATTTTATTTATTTATTATTAATCATTTTATTTCGGACAACTAAAAGATCCATAAATTGTTAGTAACAGTTTTGCACTTACACACTATTGTTAGTAACTTAACTAAAGACGAGTTTGTGAGAGGACCACCCATAGTCCTTAGACCCAGGACAACGGAATACTAGGGTATAAGTCTTCTCACAAATCGCCTTATTATGGTGGAGGAAGTATCAGCCGCCACAGCCTTCAGGATGCTATTGCGACTGCCCCTTATTCTGCTCAGGAGCGAGGCTGTTTTTTTGCGGATGATGGCATCAAACCCATCGGTATGAGTTACCGCGAACATCCCAGAGGCACTGCAAAAACGAGGCAATCGCAACAGCATCCTAAACACATTATTGTATTGGACGCGCAGGACTTCCAGCGACCTTTTCGAGTAGTTGACCCAAAGATTACCGGTGTAAAAACTCTGACAATACGCTTTAAAAAGCGTTACCTTTACTTGGTCAGTACACCGAGCAAATCTTCGTGCCAGCATATTTCCCCTGACCGCCAGAGCCCTACGCTCCCGTTCAATGTCAACATGGTCACTGAGGTCGTCGGTAAGAAAATGCCCAAGATACTTAAACTGTGTCACTCTACGTATTGACGTACCGTTTATGGCTAGTTCGAAAGTACTTTCCCGGCACCTACCAGCGACCTCAAAGACCATGTATACACACTTTTTGGCATTATAAACCAGTCCTTGTGCAGCAGCGAAGGTCTCACATACATGAAGCATCTCCACGATCGCTCCTGGCGACGGGCCCAGCAGCACCATATCGTCCGCATAACTGATGTTGTTACAGCTAACGCCATTTACCCTGCATCCGACACGCATGCTGCTGAGCTCGACAATGAGGTCGTTAACATATAGATTGAAGAGCCGAGGGGACGACAGACCACCCTGCCTTACCCCGCACTCCAACCCATATGACTCCGAGAGCGCATTCGACCATTTAACACGGTTTGTCTGGCTACGATACCAATACTGCAATACACTGAGCAATTCCTCCGGTATACCCCTACCTCTCAACTTGCTCCACAGCACGTCGTAAGAAACGAGATCGAAAGCCTTGGAGAGGTCAAGGAAGCAGGCGTACACCGGCGTCTTACGATCAGTGTAGTATTTGACAGTATGCTTAACACCTAAAATAGCACTTTCGGTTGATAGTCCAGGGCAAAACCCAAACTGTGCGTCGTGCAACTGAACATATTTCGCCAAACAAGAGTCAAGCATACTGTCCAACACCTTGGCCATAATAGTTGCAAGAGAGATTGGGCGGTAATTGTTTATGTCCGAGATGTCTCCTGTCCTATTCTTCACGATGGGTACCACAATGGTCTTTATTAAGTCTGCCGGTAGATACGAATGGCTGAGACACATCGTATAGAACAAGGACAGGACCCTCGGCATATGCATACCTGCATATTTTAAATGCTCAATGCTAAGCCCATCATGCCCAGGGGATTTGCCCCTACTCATACTATTTATCACCGATCTTACTTGCTTCATGGTGAAACGTAGCCGCGGCTCCTGCCCCCGGACATGAGACGCAAAGCCGATGCCCGATACTGAGGGGCCAAGTGGAGACCTTACTTTGAAATGGTCTTTAAATAAGTTTGCGATGTCCTCATGCTCAGCAACCCCACCTACCTCTGCCGCAAGACCAGGCCTAGCCTCCAACTTACCTGTGGACTTCCAAAATGCACTGAAATTATTTGTCGCCCTTTGTTCGGCTAATACGTCCATTTTTAACTGATCTTGCCTATTTTGGCAGTGCTTTAGCCGGCTTTTGAAAATTTTGCGCGTCTCGTACATTTTATCGTAAACAGCGCCAGAGGTTGGTCGATCGGCCAAAACCCAATGTTGGAATCTAAGCCTGGCCTCTCGGTGAGCGTCTCGCACATGTTTATTCCACCCACATAAAGGACTACCACGCTTAGGTCTCTTGTGTGCTTCATTAGATTCCCTCGCTGCCTCACAAAGGACATCAACAATATTATTGTACAGCTTATCAAGGACAAGTTTGTGATCATCCAAGCTGCATGACCCATGACTGCACACCACAAACTCCTGTGGGAAGTCTATCTCCCGCAATTTATCGGAACACATCTCCTGATATTTTTCAATCTCTGTTTTATTTCTGACACCCCAAAGAACAGCATTGCGGGGTGCAGCCCCGGTCACCAACTTAGGTCTAACTACATCTAAGTCACATGTAATGTATATAGGTAAGTGATCAGACACATAAATATCTTCATCAATTCCTACACTAACAATTGTCTGCCAGGCTGACGAAGAGACCACACAATGGTCTAACCACCTCCTACAGCCGTGAGCCTCGCTAATGAACGTGTAGTAGTTTAGATCATATCCTAACTTCTTTGTATCAGCACAGACCCAGGAATGATCGTTACAAAAACTTAGTAACTCAACATAAAATAATTCTTGCGGATGTGCATTAAAATCGCCCATTATATATATGTTTTCAACATCATACGTCGCAATTATTGCACTAACTTCACTTAATACCTGTGTAAACAAAGGCAGGTTCTCCGGAGAGTTTGTAGGCATATATACGGAAAATACAATAATAGTGCGACTACCGGAGACAGCTTTAATAGCCACCAGCCGAGAGCTATTACAGGGTATTACCGAGATGGACTCAAAAACACCCTTTCTCCAGAGAATGGCCACTCCTCCGTACGGCCGTCCCCTTAGGAGCCCTTCTGAAGTGTCTACAGCAGACCTACCAGTGAAATCAAATTCTGGACTTATCGTTCCTAATATCGATATATCATGTGGTAACAGCCAAGTCTCCTGTAGGCAGATCAAATCGGACCACTCACATATATTTCTTATATTATCAACTGATCTTTTCGCAGATTTACAATTAAAACTAGTTAATTTTACTTGATACTTATTTTGACAATCCATACTAAATTTTATTTTCATTAACTTTACGAGCCTCCGGAGCCTCTCTGTTTATTCGGTACATAAAATGCACAAACCGTCTAAAAGTAATACCATCAGGCCATAACTGGTTATCTAAAAACATCTCCACCTTATGTTTAGATACATATAGCTTATATGCATTATATTTTTTATACGACTTGATGTTGAGTTTTTTTAAAGATACACTTTCGTTAGTTTTACTTTTAATGTAACTAATAATGTCATCTTCAGAGGCCTCCGTATTCACGTTCGATATTAATAACGGGACTTTAATATCAGCCGCACGGAATTTACTGTCCGGTACAATAGAAGCACGACCTTTTTGGCTTGCAAATTTATATGAGTTCGAACGCGAACGTTTATTTTGCACTAATTTCCACTCGTTGTTACTACGATCACTCACCACTATTTTAGATACCGTCTTATCATACATATCTATCGACGGCATACTCTCACATTGCACTGTTGTTAGCTGGAGATCACTCGGTGCCTTCACAGCCGTAGTGGCGGACGGACTGGCAGCGGTCCCCCGCTTGACAGAGGTGAGAGGGACGGGCGTGTGAGCACAGGTAGCCGGGCTCGATGAGTTAACCGGTTTGCAAGCAGCCGCGGTGTTTGTAGTTGCTTCCACGCAGTCTAATTCTCGCGCTGTCTCACTCCCGCACAAGCCGCTCTCATCAAATTTGCTTGTCATGCGTGTGCGATGCCCTGTCTCAGTATTATGTCCTTGTAAGACAGAGACATCATTATTACTGTCGCTGACTTGTGTTGATGACGCACCTTTAGATGAGAGGTCGTTTACTTTGCAATCAGCTGGGTATTTGATAGGTAAATATTGTAATCCTATAGGACCACTATCTAGTGTAAAGCTGTTTTGTAAACATGCTCCTCTTCTCGCATTTATATGACCATTCCTGACAGTAGGCGTATCGTGTATTAGCGATGCCTGTTTAAGACTAGTCACCTCTAATTGAAGCGATAGAAACTGCTCCTTAGACACGGTATTGTCTTCTAAAACGCTGATCTGATTTTTCAGCTTCAAAATATCTTTGAGGAGACACGTCACGTCTACGTGATCAAAAGTGACCGGAGGGAGTTTATTAAGCTCCTTCGCCACAAATATCGGAAACAATTCAGCACGGGTACCTTTCATGAGACAGATCATATCGTCAAGATCCCGTGACATTTTCTTCTTTCCCTCCTTTCGGCGCACTGGCATCTTCTTTCCGCTGGGGATAGACTCAAACAGCAGAGTTTTAGCCCGCACAATGTCCTCCGTCGAGAAAGACGAACAACACACTTGGTGCACACTTTCTTCATCCATCACATCCAATACATTTCGTAGAAATGCTAACAGTTCGTTGATGACAACATTGCAATTAACACACTTGACAGTATTAGACGACATTATTATCGATTAGTCACCGCACCGGTTACAGCGGCATCGCAAACTCGTCCGCTACCCGTCGCGTACGATGCGAGACTCTGTATTTACATTATATGAATCTATTACGGGGTTTTTCTTTCCATGTAATATCTTGTTTTAATTAAGCTGCACAGCTAAAAAAGTAGAAACAAATATTTGGAATTTGGGAGAAAACAGATCTTTGCTAGGTGCCCTAGTTTTTGATATATAAATGTGGTCAAGCTGGGGAGATTCTCTACAGAACGGCCGCCTATAAACCCTTATAACTTTTGAACCAATGACCGAAATATTCTGATATTTGGCGACAAATTTCTTCAAATTACCAACAATTTTTTTGTGTAATCAAAATTAAAATCCCTGATGGTGGCCATGCCAGTGTCAGTCACACTCTAGGACGGTCCATTAAGGTTGACAGGAGAGTGTGATCCTATTTTGCAATACATTTGTCAAATGTATTACAAAATAGGATGGCGGCGTTAGTTCTTATTTTGCCCACGCGACAAGTATTTTATAAATTATGTTATTCTAACCAAATCCAAAATTAGAAAAAAATATGCTGTGATTACCTTTCATCTTAATTTGACCGAGACCTATCTTTTGAGAGTATTTTTAAGAATGTACGCGAGCTCTAAATGTGGTCCCCAGATTGTGTGGCAAGCTGCCTTTCTTCATTCCGTATGTCATAGGTGCTATAGATTGAACTCATGCAAATTACACCAAATCACCAGGTAAAGTATTGATGTTATTACAGATCTTACGGTTTCATATAAAAGTGTATAAACCAGCTGGGGAGGGGTTTATACAAGATATTGTGGATACAGATTTAATACAATATTTTGGACACAATTTAACACAAACATATTTTAGGTCTGGAGGATCCTGAGATTTATCGTAATAGAAAATACTATTTTTCAATCAGTGTTCACACGATAAAGATCCTTATCTACTTATTTTGTGGTTTAGCGCAGTAGGTCGCTGTCGCATGTTATAATACTAAACGCAATGCGTTATAGTGAAAACATTTACATTCTATGCTAGGATGAATGCTATGGGATCTTGGTTTTCGAAAACGCTGTCCAAATGTAGCTGGTGAAATCAGTTTGACGTGAATGGAGATTAATATGGATATGAAAACTGGGCTATGCAGAACCTCGGTCGTGAAAACGCTTTCTGTACCAATGTCGCACGGTGGTACCGCCTTGGTTCATAAATGCAATAATTTTATCATCAATTACCCCCAATTGAATTACCTAATAATGATATAATAATGATTTACCGATAAATAAGCTACCCAAAAGTATAAATATGTCACCATTTTACCTAATTATCAGGTCTTCTCCTGGGATCACTTCATCGACCGACTCACCAGCCATGGTTCACCTGATGTGGGTTTACCGGGTTGGCCTCAGATGTTAAATTTCTTCTCTAATTCTGCAGTTTCAGCTGAAATTACTGGCTTAAATAAAGATTTGATTGAACGTTGTTCGACAATTTGACAAGCCTTGTCCTCGGGTTTTAATATTGATTCGGATAAAATTAATGAATATGCTTTGGAAACCGCGCGACTTTTAATTCAAGAATATCCGTGGTATAATCTCCCAGCTTCCGTTCACAAAGTTCTTATCTATGATGCTGAAGTGGCACAGTATGCTTTATTATCTATCGGGGAATTATCAACAAACATTATAAGGCCTTCAGACGGGATCACACGAGAAAAATGTCGCAAGTACTTACGAATACGGACTTACCTAACGGATTTTTACTCAGCTCAGGCCCATTCATTACTAGTCTTCGGAAACTTCCCCGTAAGAAAAAGAGCATTATGTCGAGGCAGGTTTTAGATTTAATACGAATTTAGTTTAAATTGAAATTAGATTGGTTGTTGTACTATTTTAACTTAGTTGTGGTTGTGATGACGTTTGTAAATAAATTGTAGTTTTTTGCTTTTTGTTGTATATAATATGTATAATATTTAAAAGAATACATATTTAATGATAACCCCTTCATGAATAGCGTTAATATTATATTCAGGTGTATTTCCGAACGAGGGACAATAAATCTCAAATATTGACTATTAAAATTTGTATATAAACAGTACATATTGTACAGTTTATTGTATATTATGTATTGAATTATGTAAATAAAGCATTAATGTACATTTGTGAAGTATTTTTTATTATTTACCCTTCAGAAAAAAAATCAATTTAACAAATTTAATAAAGTAAGGTATTTATGACCGCACTTGTAGGGCGCTTGTACCACCGTGTGTCGGTGACATTTTATTTGAAATGAGACTAACATACATACATACATTCACGCATTTTCCCTTGGAGGTAGGCAGAAAACACAGAACGCCACCTGCTACGATCCTTACATACTCCTTCTGCCTCCACGTTCATTCATCTGGTTATAGACGCACAGGTTGCGAGTGCTACGCACCTGACCTGTCTGAAGAACCTCACCATTCCCTCTTGGCGTTGCCACTCACATCTGCCCTGTAAATACCTTTTGATAGTCGCCTTTCACTCATCCTCTCCTCATGACCAAATCATCTAAGCATACTCTTTCAAATTGTTGCCACTACATCTTCTTATAAACCGCAACGTTCTCCCTAAGACTAAACTAATAAACTCATATTTCGAAATAAAAATCACTGTTACAAAGAAAATTTTTAATAATACATGACATAGGTACACATAACATCACGCCGGTTGTTCCTGAAGAGTTGGGTAAACCTAAGTAAGTAAGTACATCCACATTTCGCCAGTTATATAATTTTAAATGAGCCGGTGACAAGAGACGAATCCAAGTACCTCGGTAGGTACCATTCTTACGTGGCCAAAATTCCTTCCATGCCACTCCAATCCAGTCTGTAGTTTGATGTAAATTATCTTGCTAATCTGAAAAGATACAATAATACAGTCTGTACTTATTGTTATATTACTAAAAATGATTCTTTGCTGTTAGTAAAATAATGGACTGTTACTGATTCATTGATAACAATATTGCTCAGATCCTCGAGGGCAAAATACCATTAGTTGGAGTGATGCGATAGCAGCACTGACTGTGTACACAATACTATGTGCAAAAGAGGTACTTAATTCTACGCAAATCTGCAGCAGATTTCTGATATCACTCAGTCGCGTAGAAACGTGGAGCACAAATAATAATGGTTTAGGCTGTCCTGTTGTGCACCAGGTAGGTAAATATAATTAAAATAAATAATCGTTTGGTAGGTACTTACATATTTGTTGGAAACTACTTTGTCGTCAACAGACTCCAATACAGACAGAACTGTTGCTTTCGTGAGATGAAACCGTGTAATTAATTCCTGGTCATCAAGGGTAACAAAGTGTTCCTTTCTCTCGCGTATCGATCTTGGGCGACGAATGTCCTGATCCTAACATTCATGTAACATTAACAGTGTTCTTATTTTGCATAGCCAAATACCAACAAAATCAATATTTTTAGTAAAATACATAAAACAATAATTATGATTCACAACAATGATGACACTTGTGGATGACACTGACAGCAAAAATCGGGCGTTTACATGACAAATTCCGTTACGGTCAAACGGGTTTACGTTGTGTCGGTGAAATCAAAATTATAAATTAATCCTCGATTAAGCGCAAAAACGCGATCTCATTCAGTTGGTGAAATCCACCCTTAGTCTATTATTCTGATCGCGATACGTTTTGTGCAAGTTCTGGGACAAATCAGAGTCATTCGAGAAGAAGAAGAATAAATCCCTGATTATATAAAAATGCAAGTCTATCCTGGGGCAAAGACAGCAGTGGGGCACGGGCTGAGCATTGATCGACTCGTTTGCTCGACGGATGGCGATTTCAGATTTAATAAAATCATTAAGTCCAGGTTTCCTCCCGATATTTTTCTTCATCCAAGACAAGGTGATGCCAATGCATATAAGCGTGCTCACAATAGTATTTTCACACCATCTGCTCGCCAATGTCAACAATGTCATGCTAAGCTAAAGTAAAGCAAGTCATTAATGCCCTAGTAATATTGTACTGAATTTTTTAAAGAAAGAACTACGACGCTGTCACGAAATATTAGCAAAAGACACAACATTATTATAATTTGTGTATTTATGGTAGCATCACTATTTCGTCAAAATGCGTTTATAGCTAGTTTACGGATAGCCAATTGTTTTATTGACGTTCCAAAGTGCTGAAGCGCGGTCTATTCTGATTAGTTGAGTTTTGATTTATTTTATTTAAATAGGATAGTTTATTGAATAAGGGGTTGATAAAGTTTCTATAATAATGTTCGAGTCCTCCTAATCAAAGCGAACGGTCACGCCAATACGCGATTGTTGCGTTGCGTTTGCGAAAAATGGAAGGCACCGTATGGCCGCCATATGCGTTCGGGTTCGCTGGACAAAATGTTGCACGTGACAATCACATGTTTGCACCACGATCGCTGTGATTAAGACTTGGCCATGATCGTTCTATAAATTGATAAAAGCTTATTGAAAGAATGTGAACGCCATTACAATCATATTTTTGTTACTCTATGACACTAAAAAAATATTCTGGCATAAAGACGTTAAGTTTGAAAAAGCCCAGATTAAGTACGACAACAACTAACTTGATTTTAGTAAGAAGGAATACCATAATGGCCCAGGAAAATGGGTTCTTTCAATCTAATTATTGGGGACACTGGCCACTAACAAAGGTAATCCAATGTATTGCCTAGTTTGGGAACAAAATAGCTGCTTAAAGAAAAAAGATGCTGTGTCGAGGGTACCTCGGTACTTACAAGGGTGGATTTTATAATATTGAGCTCTTTTTATATCTTAAATATCTCTTTTAGTATCTCGTTAAAAAAGCATACTGTACATCAAACAAATTAAAGCAAAAAAATATTGCTGAGAAACGACTTTTGTTTGTGTGAATAATCGTGGCACTCAAAACATTGCGGTTATTGGATTGATTGAACAGTGGTAATTGAGATATTTTAACTATTATTATAGGTCAACACATAGGTATACACATCAACTGAGCACAAATTCAGACTTCGGGATGCTATTTAGAAATTCCTAATTCGAACACCCAAAAACAATTTGCCTGACCTACTTACTACACTACTGCGATACTAGATCAATAAGAAAGCCCCGACACTAAATAATAAAAAGTTTTTTTTTTTTTTTAAATGCTTGAATGCTTTCTCAATAACAAAGCAAGCAAGCAAGTTTTCATTTTGTTAGTTAATATTCCTCATTCCGTTTCAATACAGTGTACATTATTCTACTAGTCAAGCCCTTTCATTGGATAGGTACATATTTAGGGAGTTGTGTAAAAAAAAATATTCGCCATTTTGTGGTAGCGGCCATCTTGGACCGAATTCTATCAAGCATAGCTAGAACCACTCCCGACTAATTCACCTTTCAAACAAAAAAAAAAACAAAATCAAAATTGGTTCATGCGTTCGGGAACTACGATGCCACAGACAGACACACCCACACAGACAGACAGACACGTCAAACTTATAACACCCCGTCGTTTTTGCGTCGACGGTTAAAAAGGGAGAGGACAATAATAAATATTATATTTACCTAGAGAGAATTTCCTAGCAGTACTTAATAGAAAGGAATCTATTACAAAAATGCCATAAACACACAGATCACAGTTCCACAATAGTTGTAAATCACCAATAAAATGTGTGGATCATAAACCTTCGTTTTACGACCTGCTGAGTCAAAACGTTAGAAGCCAATTTCATAAAAATTGCTTTGGGTCTCCTCCAGACTGCAAACAAGCTATGTGTGTTCAAGAAAAAACGGTAAAAAGATATTTAATGCAAAGGTTATACGAGGTGTTTATCACTTGTCATTTTGCAGCTGACATGGATTATTGTATTTTTGAATTGTTGATTTTATCATTTTAACCGTGGACGAGAGCGTCCAGAGACGTGCGAGTACTCCTACTCGCACGTCTTTCAATCTCGACATGAATGATGTTATCAATATTTTTAACCGACTTCAAAAAAAGGAGTAGGTTCTCAATTCCGTAGTATTTTTTTTTTTTGTGTTTGTTACCTCATATCTTCGTCATTTATGAACCGATTTGAAAAATTCTTATTTTATCTGAATGGATCTGCTTTCCGATTGGTCCCATAGAAATTTCATCAAAATCGGTTCAGCAGTTTGGTTTTTAAATCAAAATAACTGGAAAAAATATGTCATCCAAGTAAAAGAAATTGTGAAATTGATACTTGGCAAGGATTTGTGTGTGATGCGATAACTAAAAAGGGTAAAATAAAAACGTGTTTGCAAAAAAAATAACCGAATTCCAAAAAAACACTAAAAAAAGTGGAAAATAATTTTACTTTCGGAAGTCGGTGCCAAAAAAGTCAATGAAACAAACCATAGTCACCGACTTCCGAAAGTAAAGTTATTTTCCACTTTTTTTAGTGTTTTTTTGGAAGTCGGTTATTTTTTTTGCAAAAACGTTTTGTAACAACATATTGATTTAAAGGAGTGTCCATGGAGTTTCTTACCCATTCTTCTCCATAGAGATCTACGCTTTCGAATGGGCAACTACAGTGCTTTCACAAGTTATTATGCCCTGTGACTGGGACTGTAGCTCAGTATTTTTTTAATGTTTTGACTTTTAAAAGTACCTGTAATGGTCTAATTGAAATAAATGCTGCGAGTTTACTGTCTTTATGAGTAGATTAAATAAAAAAAACCTACTAATTTTTTTTTTTATTCTTGTATATAAATATTGGTGGAAAATAAAATTATTTATGCTAGATGTAAACATGTACTGTCTGACATGACATGATATGACATGACCGATAGAGGTCAAGCGGTTCGGGTTTTTTTTCTTAATTACTTATAAGCACCGTAGCGGCATTGGCCCGGATCTAGATCAGCTAGTAGAATATATACGATAGCCTAGTGGTGTGATCATCGGACTGCCAAGTCATAGGTCTCAAGTTCAAACCCCAAGATACGTAACTTTGATTTTTTGTATTCATGTGCGTATTGCATAATTATCACTTGCTTCGGTGAAGGACAACATTGTGAGAAAACCAGCATGCCTGAGAGATATTTCTCGACGGCATGTAAAACCAAATCAGAGGCACATGGGCAGCATAAAACTCTGACACCAGGTTTGGCACTAACCACACGACAAACAAGAAATAGCAGTAAGTAATGCATAGAAGCGTGCTTACAATAGTATTTAGAGTTAATTTTGCTTCATGGCAAGAATCCTGATATCACCCACCATGTAATGGATTTCTTCACGTATCCCGTTATTGTAAGAAACCTACCTACTATCTTTTTTAAATTGTCACGCAAGAATAACTAAGAAATAAAGCTTAATTTCATTACGACCTTTTTGAAACTTTCCGAGCTACTTAATTTTGTAAATTCTTCCTAGATAGAGCATTTAATTTTCTTATACTACTACAACAAAGTTTGAAAATTAAAACTAATTTAGTTGAGGTTTAATGAGAGTTTTACACTTTTATTATGTCCACAGAGAAAATCTGCTTTCCTTAATACTCCGCAGACGTATTTTAAATAAATTATTGCTGGTAAGAATGAGATATAATATTGAACTTTTTGTTGGTATTCTGAAAATTATTTTTGAACTACAAAAATGTAGTTAGGCCATATAAAAATTGCCATTTTTCCGACTGTTATTCATTTAAATGAATCTGAAGACAGACAAATATGTATCGATAATAATAAATAAAATTAAGAGAGAGAGATTAATATATTATGTTTGTGTATGTATTTGTGTTGTGTTGTTATGTTGTGTGTGTGTCTGTGTTGTTGTATATTATGTATGTATATTGTGTATTTGTTTTTTTTTTATTTTTTTTATTATTTTTTGATTGATTTTTTAGAGAGTTTTTTTTTTTGTTATAATTGATTTGTATGGATTGATAATTATTTTTAGGAAGTCTAGCACTTTTTTTAGAAAGGGTAATAAGAATACGCTAATGGATATCTATTTATCCATAACATAACAACACGTTTGAAATCCTCAAAAGGTTAGGCAAAAGTATACCTAAAAGTACACCCACATTAATTGGCCAGTTATTTTTTTAAAGTCTATTGCCATTCCTGATGGAAAAACCCGAAACACTGCCGACCTAGGTATCGAACCCAAGACCACATGCTCAGAGTCTTGCATGCAACCGCTAAACCAATGAGACAGCCTTAACCATAATATATTATTGTCTTTTAGGAGCTTGATAAAGTCGATTTTAATTAAACCTAGATCCAGCATGCGGTGGCATGTGAAATATTGTGTTTTTATAAGTTTCCTGTGTTCTGCTCAGTATCACTAAAACCATCTATCCATCCAGCGCTGGAACCTTGCTAGATGGACTTAACTTTTAACACAACATGAACTCTCCTAATATAAAACCCAAACAGGCACGATAAAAAGAAACAAATTTTCCAGCATTCCAAAAAAACAAAAGAAAAACGCACCTAATTAATAAGCGACATTCCTGTATCCAAAACGTTTCCCTGTCTCCACACCTATCCTTAAAACTTGAGCGTCAAAGTGCATGTACTTTTTTATTAAAGTTTCAGCGAGCGAACCTCGTCGGTCAGTCTCAATGCACGTGCAATTTCAGGCTTTGAAGCTTTAGTTCAAAAGTTAAAAGGAAGAACAACGCTTGTTACTTATTTTTGTTCCATTTCTATTGAAGCTGTGGGTTTTGTTTCTATTTCCACAATACCTGTTATTTTACGCATATACCTCTGAAAGGCTAGTCTCCAATTATAAAATCTGATGTTGAATCTCATCGCTAACTGGAATTTAAGTGACACACAGCTTAAAAATGTGAATGATTTTAAAGGTACAACTCCGAAGGAGACTGTAACGAGAATCCGCAGCAGCCAAGCCTAATTACAATGACAGTCTTGCATCGATTGGCTTCCGTGGTCATCAGCTCTTATCCCAATTTATTTGGACAAGTTATATATAGTAAGTCTATGTAATCCACATCAAGCGGAAATTTCCGCTTCTACACCATCATCACCACCCGCCTAGCCTTTTCCCAACTATTATTGCAGTCGGCTTCCAGTCTAACCGGAATGTCGCCTTCTTTGGAAGCTAGAAAATAACAATGAATTAAAATGTAGTAGAGAGTACTTGCTAGAGCATTGTAGAAAAAACGCATCAAAAACTTTAATTCTCAAAAAACAACCCAACTAAATAAGACAAAAAAAATAATTTTACTTCCAGAAAATCTCAAAAAACACCTCACAGTTCTCATCTTACTTATGCAAAAATGATCCCCTACTTAATTACGATCTTATATAGGTATTTCCTCCGCTGTCTTTCACCTCAACGTTTCAAAAGCTATTTTTCAGAGTCCGTCTGTCCGTTCCGTTCACTCATTAATCTGCTCGTTGGACAGTCTGTGACGAACAACTAGATAGATGGGTTGAATGATGTTCAAACTTACTGGAAACTCCTTTGTGGTGGACTAGTTAGTATTAAAAAAAATAAAGGTTAAGGTAGTTTTAAGCCATGTGAACAATTTTTTTTCTTTTGTGTAGATATTTATGGCAATTGAACTAAAATGAATGGATATCAGGATTATGAAACAGTGGTCACTCAGTCAGTGGTAACAGCCCTGACGTACGAGTTGTAGGTCATGGGATGAACTCAGGCGGGAGCTTTACTTTGTGTAATTTATTTCATCACCGCAGCTGTCGAAACGGTGATGGACAACATCGAAAGAAAACTGCACGTTCTAGAAACAAAAACTCAAAAACATGTGGTACCGGGTGTTCAGGCCTTAACGCCTGCAGTAAAGTGACGGCAAATATGCGCTGCGTCCTATGGCCTTTAATAATTAAGTAGGCGTAGTTTTCTATATTTCAAGTGTATAGCAGTCATACTTCACTTGCCTACCAACCAGCATACTTATAACATTCCTTTTTTTAAATAAATAATATATTTTGTGATTCTCGGGACTTTTGATTGGCACCAGTATATCCTCTAAAGATATAACACCGGGTGGTGAAGGATTACGGATCACTCCCTCTCACAGAGAGTAGAAATTAAAAGCGATAACTTGATGTGTCCTATTATAATCGACTTAATGATTTTCCTTATTTTCTTCACCACAATCCAAAAGCATGTACAACAACCCCTCAAAACAGACTGAACTTACAATCTTTCCCGCTTTTCTTTCAGCGTATAAAGAAAACACTTTTAAAACGAATAAGACAATAAAATAAATGGCTGGTAACAAAGGGTAGGATACACAACACCCTTACAGCTGCACCAAGAGCCTTAAGTGCTTACTCGTGTCAGGAAAGCTGTCAAGGGCGGGAGAACTTTTCCTTAACGAAAAAAAAAACACATTGTTGCTAGTTATTTATAAGGTGGGCGTTGCTTGTTTGTGGCTTTATTTGTGAAGGTGGACAACTAACCCATGCATGTTTTACATTTCATTTACTAAACACATTTTTTTTTCTGGAAAATAATGGAGGAAAACGAAGCTTTAGGTCAAAAAACATGGTATGGAGGTCATTGGCTGGAGTAGTTTATTATCAAGCTAGTATTTTTAGCGTGGCGTCATCTCAATCAATTTTACCGCAGGCTAGAATGTCCAGAAATATTCCCTAAGAAAGTTGGTCTTAACCATGTGTTTTGGAAATTTTAATCACTACATAGTATAAAACAAAGTCGCTTCCCGCTGTCTGTCTGTCCCTATGTATGCTTAGATCTTTAAAACTCCGCAACGGATTTCGATGCGGTTTTTTTAATAGATAGTGTAATTCAAGAGAGAGGTTTAGGTATGTCAAGGTTTTGTGTAAATTGGTTGAAATATGACGATATATGGTGGAAGTGTCAGAAAAAGTCAAGCCGCCTAATATGCTCTACTACCCGTGCGAAGCCGAGGCGGGTCGCTAGTACAGTATAAAAGTGGTATATTGAGCTCTTTAGAAATGAATATTATTCGTCAAAGGAATCAATAATGGCTATTGAGTGAACCTGAGATTGCTCACACAATTGTTTTTCATTTTCAAAGGACTTTCTTTTTAATGGTTCCTTCTAGTTTCTGTACATCACGGTCAAAGCCTTAGCCTTGTTTTTGAAGTGCACTAAGATTGATTTACACCAACCAGGTGGTCTGTTCTCGGCATACTTTAAATTTTCCATTGTTATTTTTGTTTTCAGTCTTTCTATTCATTCATTCATTCATTTGCGCTTTATTCCATTGATTCATTGAGATGGAACTTTATTCTTTCATCATGGCTGCCGTGAATGTGGTCAATGATTTATGCTGCGATCACATATGTGTTAGCTTCGTGTTTGTGAATAATTAGCCTAAAGTGTTTCCACTGCTGGGGTAACGGCTTCCCCGCTATGACTGATGGTAATTCACCACGAGGACCCAGTGCGGGTTGGTTCATATGGCAATAACAATATTGTCAAATACAATCGATGTTTTTCGTACTTCAATATGTCAAAAGTTTTAGTATTAGTTCCGTGATTGCATTAACAGATAAAACATGAATTAGAAACTTCTGGCAAAAAATAATTAGTTCAATATAAAGAATCATCATCAGCATCTATGTTTCCAACTACGTTGGGGTCGGCTTCCAGTCTGATCGGATGCAGCTGAATACCAGTATTTTACATGGAGCGCTGCCTATCTGACCTCCACAACCCAGCTAGTTCTGGGACATATGCAACCCCTTTGCTAAGACTGGTTGTCAGACTTTCGGGCCACCGACTACCTGTAACGACTGTCAAAGATCTACAAATGACAGCCGGGATCAACGGCTTAACGTGCTTTTCCAGGCACGGAGGTAACTCGGTATGTAATGGGTGGTCACCTATCCACGGGCCAACTTAGGCAAGCACGGCCTAAATTAAAGATCGACCCGCTGTATAATATAATTTGAAACTTTTCTGCTTTGTAGTAAGCCAATCAACAGAATAAAACAAATAATATTAATTCTTACCTCTACACGGCCCATTTCACAGAACTTTGGACAAACAGCAAAAGAATGACGTTCTGCAGAAACTCAGATTTTGTTCAACTCCGTATTGCGAGCGCCTGTCCTGTGTCTAGTTCACGTGCACGTGACACACTCGATTATGTATCCCTGAGTTTACTTTAATGGTTTACTACGAGCGACGAAGCTGTGTATTTGACAGGCGATGACGAGAAAAGTATATGAAATACGTCACAAGCAACTATTGAGGAGTGTGTGAATATTTTGGTGCCAAATTTTGAAAGAGGGCCAGTTAGAAAGTAGTGGTAGTACACACGGATATTACTTGGTATACCGATTGTATAATGGGATCACAATACGAAGGATATTGAAGGTAATTCCTAAACTACTACTTACTACTATTTTTTTTTATAAATGTCCGCTCGACAATGCAATCGTTCGTAGGAAAAACATTGCAGTTGTGAGTGTGTTTACGTGTAGCGCAATTAGGTTGATGGCCACCAAAAGGAGAATTAAATGTCTTTACCAAAAAACCAGGAAATAAAGAACCAGGAATCCGATTCACGACATCCCCTCTCAACCACCCAACCATCCCGGGTAGACTAACCGATCGCTTGTACATAATAATCTACATTGCTTTTAAATAAAATAAAAAATCTGATTTGCAAAAAACTTGGTAATTGAAAAGCATCAAAGACAACAAGTGATTTGTGTATCCTAAAATCAACAAAGCTTCGTGGACCAAAGTCTAAAGAAGTCGGCCAGATCTGCTTTCAATTTAGATCAAAAGAAAATATTTTACATCGGGCGGTCTTATCGCTAAAAAGAGAGATTGACCGGAGAAACCCGCACGGAGAGAAGAGTGGACGGCTATTATATAAAGGAGCCCTTTGTCCAGCAACGAGACAATATAATGTCAATAAAACAATCGGCGAGAGGGGTAGCCGATTGTTTAACTAGCTTAAATAATCGTATTTTGAGAAAAATATTGATGCTACCTAAAACATAAATACACATACATATAACAATTTTGTGCCTTTTGTTGTTATATCATGATAGCATCGTAGTGATATCGGCGAAAAAAAACATCGGGAGGAATCCTGGTCTTAATAATTTTATTATTAAAAGTTCCATCCCTCGCAGAGCAAACGTGTTGGTCAGTTCATGCCCTGCTGCTGTATTTGCCCCGCATTAAGACCAAGATAGGACGACCGTGATAGGCTAACATTTATCATAAAAAAATATCAGGGGTTTATTCTTCTTCTTCTTCTCGAATGACTCAGATGTTGTTCGACCAGTACGTAGCGACCTCGACGGCTCTGCAGTTCGCCTCATTCAAGTCCTGGAAGGTGCAATTTGCACGACGGGCAGGAGAGAAGGTGTGGCATATCCTGTGTTAGGGCTCCACACTCGCATTGAGTCCAAGGTGCTTCTTTTAAACCCCATCTAGCCAGATTGGATAATCTAGGGGTTTATTCATAAACGTTGATTAAAGTTACGAGATGTTTAAACGTCAGAAAATGTAAGGGTAAAAGTTGCTAATCATTCCATAATTTTAAAGTTTATGCAAAGTAATTATGACTATTATACAGCGTTTATGTTTGTCAGAACGTTTGGAACATGTTTATAATAATTTACCTACATTACAACTGGTTATCAGTTGACTCGTAATATATGACGCTATACAGGCTGTAGAAGGTTTATCGACAAACTTGAATACCCTGATTTAGTTATCCTAATGAAGAATTCTTGAGGGCTGTGTAGAGAAAGAAAATATTACTTGACGCAGTTGAGTCACACTATCTTACAAAAGAAACTGAAACAAATTATTTATCTTAGTATTGTTATTGGGTTTGTAGTATTATTGTTGCTGTCGAGTCCATGTAGGAGTGAAGTATCGATATGACTGTTTTTTGGAAGCATCATGCAAAATTAAGGCGCTTTTCAGGAGCGTAAGCACTTTTCCACAATTTTACATGCTCCGTAACATCACTATTGTAATGCAGAAAATTTAAACCAACATTTGTACAAGTTTTCTGAATCAGGTTCATCAATCACACTCATGCAATCTTTCTTGGCTTCAAATACACCCTGTATGTACATCGCCATAACTTAAACATAAGCCGTTACATTTGAATTATTGCACCATTATTGTGCAAATTTCGTGCATTATGTGTGGTTATCGTGTTGCTTACAGGGACGGACTTTAGATGGTTTATGAAACTGGAAGTTTGCATGGGCACGGATATTGCTTTCGAGCTTTCTTTTCATCTTTGTTTGTGTTGCTTAATTTTATATGGAGAATTAATTACTGTATTGGTTTTTCTGTTGCGAAATGGCCCTGTGTTTTCTTAAACCGTTTTGTTGTTTGGTCACTGATTTGGATCTACTGTGTTTCAATTTTCATCAGTAATTTTTTTTTAAATATGTCAAAATTCTATTGTTTTTTTATTATGTGATACTTATACATATTTTCTTCAAGTTGTTTTTACACTAAAACAAGTTACAACAACAGACAAAGTTTTCATACTAAAACAAGTTTGTCTGTCTTGGTATGGACATTTGATGGGGACGGATGAAACGCATGTGATAAAAAGAGTGATGGATATATGTAAATGTTAATGGATGGAGAGAGAGAGAGAAAAGCCAAAGAAAAGATGGATGGATTGCGTGAGGAAAGACAACGAAAGAAGTGAATGTTGCCACGACATTATTAACTCCTTTCTCCCCGACCCCTAGTAGAATGGGACAAGGGCAAGAGGACGACAACTCAAAAACAATATCTCGTTTTGATTTGACACAAAAACTATTCAAAGCGCTTCCTAATTCTTAACACCACCTACCACCGGCTTTGCAAAAAGAACCCTACCTAATCCGGCCCTGCATCCACTGAACGTGTCATCCAGTGAAAATATGCTCTGTGTCACAAAAATATTTTATTTCAACCGCTTAATCGGGTCTCATGTGAATTTTAAATGTGTCGTTAAAAAAGCGTGTTCCTTGTGGTGTCTCGAATATGATGTAAAATTTAACATTGCAGCTGTTTGTTATACAGTCACGTTACCGTATATTTTGAAGGGTTTTTGTTGAAGCTGCTACATGTTGAATTTGTTTAAATTGAAAAGCATATTGTGTTGGAAATGGAAGCTACGCCATGATTTCGTATGTAAGCATTGAAGTTACGAACGCAAAGTTGGTTGGGCGTGTGTAACATTCGAAAGTCTTTGCACCCAGCCGCACTGGACGCTTGGTGTCTTCGCTAGTCGTGGCCTTAAAGAATAATTGTATAGATATTGGTTGCTATAAACATAAACTGCATAGCTTGAGTACGTCAGACAAAGTCTACAGTAATCCCGCTCGTCTAGAATAATATTTAAATCGCCATGTAAATGAAAAGAATAACAGTTAGGTATAGCTACGAGTAGTAGGTACTGGTCACTCCGGCACTCCGGAAACTCTAAATCAGTTTTGATCAATAGACACCGTGCCCGTGTGGTGCTCACTCCTCCTTACGGCGAGGAGGTATGTGTCCCAGCAGTTCGTACATTGATTATGCAACCGTTTGATTTAAACTTTGGAGAAGCAGTTTAATTAGTTTTCATGTTTTTGAGGTTGCTTGACCGCCCACACTTGGAATTAATTTCATCATAGATATGTGACGACCCACACTATTATCATAGAACTAGGCTGTTTGTGTATTTGAGTCTAAATGCTACGATACAGGAGAAATCCCTAGTGTAGGGGCAACGTCAAAGATAAAACTAGTCGCAATAGCACAAAAACTTCAAAGTCTGCCTTCAGGTAGTCCGATAGCCAAGTCAGTCTTCAAATTCAGGTCGTCGAATCGCAGAACTGGGTCCTCAATACGGCCGTGCAGTTGGAAACATCAAAGGCAGGAAAACATCAGGATTATTCAAGCGAATAAACACACCACAGACAAAGTGGTGTAGCTTAAAATTTCAACGGCATCGCTGTGTCAGCCCGTAAAAGGTTCCGGGTTCGAGTCCCGATCTAGATTTAAAGAGCTGACCGGTTGGGGGCTGCAAGCAAATGTTTATGGTACTGCATGTGTGAACGGATGGATGCGGCAGATTTCAGCAAATTTGAACGGGACTTTTGTCCCATATTGATCAACCAGATGATGACCTATAGCTTTATCAACCTATTACACTTACATAACTTCGTCGAATCTAATTCACTACACGATTTTAGTAATGTTTGAGCAATCGCCAGTTGTGTATATGTTCCACACACAAATCCAGACTCCGTGGCTGCTACTGCGAAATTACAGAAGGAAAACCCCACACTGCCTGACCCAGGAGTCGAACCCAGGACCTCATGCTAAGCAGTTGCAGTCGCGACTATTAGACCAACGAAACCTACAAAACGTTTATGAAATCTAGAATATTTGGATCCAAGCGTCGCGGTCGTTGCGTCGGGGGACCACTAAGTAGACCGCTTAGTACAAGTAGATGGGATACGCACAGGAAGCCGTAAATAAAGCGGTACCCCGATGCAACAACTCTTGGATTAAAATAATTCTACTTATATTAAACGTAACGGGACACGATTGAAATATTATGTTTTCCTATATAGAGGCAGTCTCTTGGGCACATTACCAGCTGACAGCGTTGAGGAGGAGTTTTTTGATGCTCTTTTATAGTTTATAGTTAGTTAATTTTAGTCATTTTAATTATTATAATGTATATAGTTGAAATAAATAAATATAGAGGCTTTTTGTGTTGTTTGTTTTTTATTGGATTTTTAGAGGCAGGTATTATTTATCCATATTTTACTTAATTCTTTGAAATTTAGTCAAATAAACTATCTATTCCGATCTCTCTTTTTATGTAACCACAACTGTCTCAAAAATTGTATTCCTATTTATAACTGGAACCTTATCTGTAATTTATTTGGTGAGTTTAACAGCACCAACAGGTCTAATGTTAGTCAATATCGATCTTAGTGGAAGATTACTTTGCATAGTAGTAGATCCATTTCACAATTAAAAAATTTCGCAGCACTAATGAAAACTAACAACTGCCACATCCAAAAACTTATTTCCAAACCTCATCCATCAACGTTCCGCGTACGTGGATAACAGTTTCAGCCTTTACAAGCTCCTGTATCGAGGATCGATCTACCGTGCACACACTACCATCTATTTACGAGTTACGTCTAAGTAACGTGTACCCCGAAACTTTGCTATGTAAGATGATAGAGTTGCCCGTTGTTTGCATTTTGAGGTAATCTTCGGACGTTCAGTTCTGATGAATTTGAAGCCGCCGATGGATAATTTTTTTATTTAAAAAAAGTTAATATGTTTCGTTTCATTATAACATTATTATTCTCCTTTATTTATTTTTCTTACATATTTTTACATTTTTAAATATTTTCATTATAACATTTATTATTATGGTGGTATTAGGTGTTAATGAATTTTAAAATCAGTCGGGAATAAATAAACCGGTAGCTTGGACTTCTGACACCGACGGACCACTATTTTTAATATGTTAAAATGTTTTTATATGTTTTATATCTAAAAAAATTGTTTATAAAATGAATAAAGAAATCACTTTTTTAATATATTTTTAAAGGAAAATGTTAGAGATGTTTATAGAAATAATTAAAGGAAGAAATAAATAAAAAGCATTTAATTCCACCACAAATACATAAAATACATAGAGTATAGTAGGTAGGTACCTACTACTATTCTAATAATTAGGAGGGTAAAATAAATTCGGCTGCTAAACTCAAAGAAAACGCAGTTTTTATTGTTAAATAATAGTACATACTCAAAAACTAACTTTTATTTGCAACTTCGACGCCGACTTTTGTTTTCGATATTAAGTTCCCAACCATAGATTCTTTTTAAAGTTAATTCTCAATACCATTTTAAACCAATGGTTTACCAAATCAACTTAAATACAGACAAAGCTAAACATACAATTTTAAATAAACAATAGAAATATAAAGGTAATATTATGAAAGTTAAAACTTTTAGGACTTTCTGTTTTCTAACTGCATAAGCTGTGCCTGTTAAACCATCTTTGAATAAGTACTTTCTGAGGCCAATACAAATTGATATTAAATATTCTTGCCAGTCTATTTCTTTTATGTCAAAATTAAAAATATCTCGATCCTCTTTTGAAAGACTGTTGTATAGAGCTGCCGTATTTTGGTCATCAAAATTCCACTGGTGGCAGACAAAGTAGCATAACGCCGTTGACAGTTTGTACATTTTCGTGGCAAGTTTCACAAACCTGAAAAGTGAAAAAGTCATATTATTTGTACATATAATTACGCCCATAATCTCTGTAGGGTAAGGCAGAGGTGTACCTAAAAGTACACTCACATATCGCCAGTTAAGTTTAAGTCCCATGTAATAGGCGAGCCTATTACCACTAACCGGGCACAATTGCAGACTCCCGGGCTGCTACTGAGGAAATAATCATGGAAAAACCCAATAATATCTTGTCCATCTTTCTTTCCAGGATAGACATGAACTTACAAAGACAAAGTGTCTTTGTAAGTTCTTGATAATATTAATATACTTTGGACCTGTGAAAATTAAATACCTTCTCTTGTGTCCAAGCATGACGCTTATTCCATCGGCGATGTAAGCAGGAATCAGGTGCAATAACCAGGAGTATAACCAGAAAACAAAAGAGCTTTCGGTGCTCCAGTTGAATGGGTATGATACCACCATCGGTGTTTGGTAGTTACTAGCTTTCGCGAGCAAGATACCTTGCAATTCCCCTGGTTAACATATAACAGTTCATAAACATTCTGTTTTACTTAAAGGTTTTATTCTAAATGCGTACTAACAACGTCTAGTCGACTAACCTTCAAACCATTAGCTATACTCAATACTACTACTTTATTGCATTCCATAATGTGTACATCATATAACAGTCGGTATGTTAAAACATCGAATCAATTATGGACCCTGTCGGGCACAGCAAAGTTAATTTTTAATAGGAGAGAGGATGAAGGCGCTTTTTGTTAAGGAAAAAAATTAATATATATATATATAATAAATTAAAATAAGTAGTATCGTTAAAATAGAAACAACAGTATACTCCAATCAGAAATCCTTATTCATCATACTAACCGTCTCAGACAAATTGTCTGAGGAAGATACTGAGTAAGTTTGCAGATCATCAACTTATAGGAGACAGAAGTTAATCGGAAATAGAACTTATAAACATTGCAGAAAAAAGTGGATCTAGGACGCCGTATGGCACAAGTATTTCGCCATAAAGATGGCGAAACTTCAATGCAAACACGAAAAGACCGACAGACTCGCATTTTACATACCCGCTCTAAAATCATTTACTGGTAGCGCTATGTCTTGGACAAAACCCAGGATTGATATAAATTAACACATTTAAATTTATACAAGACCATTCCTCACGATATCCTCCTTAACCGATTTCAGTCTAGCTAGAACAAACTAGGTCTACTTAAAACTTGGATTAATTGGCGACCCAAGTTTAGTTAGACGTTAATTTAATTCACTTGTAAGAAAAATGGTTAACTGAAGTTTTTTTTTTTAATAATAGGTACGTACCCCAAGTTTTAGGATTTCTAGCATTTGGAGCAACCATGTAGATCTTAGTATCGTTTTCCCCTGCGGCTCGTTTCCTAGCTGTTTCCCATCCCGCAGCTATAATCACATTATTAACATAATCTACCGGTATACAAGACATAACATTAGTCTCTTTTGCTTTTATTGTGTGTATTACACCTACGCTAAAAGCTGCTAAAACCTGAAAAGAAAAATTAAACATTTTATGTCAGTCTCCGCCATCACCGAACGCAGTATAACTTTTGAACATTCGTATTCTAAAAACTCGTCTTTTGAACGACTGATCCAGAACTTAATTGGTTAATCAATTACTTAAACTCATGTAAATATTATAATCTATTGTGTTTGACTAGCGGAAAATATAACAGTTCGTAAATTTCATTACAAAAGATTGGCAATCCTTTTGTGTTGAAATTCGGGGGTCTGCAGAATAACGGTAAGGTTTGTTAATAGTTCTTTAAAAATCGAAGGCGTTTTTTCTAAATGTAAATTCTACTCACGCCAGTGCTTCCATAGACACAAGACATATCAACCCATCCTGGATTTGGTTCAAGTTTAGCGCCTAACACTGAAAGCAAACAAAAATTTTGAAATTTACGTTTATACAATGACATAAACCGTGAATTCGGACGTTTTGGTCTTGGTCTAAATGGGCGTAGGTCCAACAGAATTGAAACATCTCAAATCATAGCTCTTAAGTTCTCCAATTCTTACTATTGTAACGAAACACCTTTGTTGTTGTAATAGTTTGAATAATAGGTCAAATATTTGGAAAAATACAGAAAAGGGCAACATATTTCAAGTGGCTCTATTTCTGTTTTCCGGCGACTTAGGTACTTGTTGTTTAGAATGAAGTGAAGTCCTAAATGTAAGCAACTATTTTAGATATATTATAATTCTATTGATCTTACGGCCAGAGTTCATAGAAAAATGCCCATGGTTCTTTCAGATCGGTATAAAATATAACAATCTTCCATACAAACTTTCATCCCACATTAAAACTCATTTGGAAATAATTTTCAAAAATTCTTCCATAGTACTTACTTTCGTTACATGAGGAACTATAGTAACAAATATTTTAGTGGTTTAGCCTTTTCCCAAATGTGTTGCTGTCGACTGCCAGTCAAACTGGATCTAGCTGTCCTTGAATTGTTTTTTATTATTATTTATTTAATTTCAGATCCAAAGAACAGAGATCCATTGGGTTAGTAACAATATTCTTAACCTATATAACACAGACAGCGTACAGGTGACAAGTGACCTCACCAACGGGCTGTCATGCCTCCCGACTATGGCGCTTAGAATGCTGTTGGGTCTGCCACGGAGTCTCTTTGGCAGCGAGGCCGCTTTCTTACGCCGTACAGCATTGAAACAGTCGGTACGTGCCTAAGCGAAAATAGATGATGCTCTACAGAACCAAGGCAGACGCAAAAGCACCCTAAATGCGTTGTTAAACTGGATCCGCAGAGCATTGTAGGCCTTTTAGGTGAAGCTGAACCACAGGCTCCCCGAGTACAGTGATATGCAGTTTTCTTTATACAGCATTACTTTAACCGCGGCTGTAAATCGGAAGAACCGGCGTGCCAGCATATTAGCCCGAACCGACAATGCTCTGCGTTCCCTCTCCATAAATCTCCTTCGTCTTTCAAATCGTCTGTCACCAAGTGGCCCAGGTATTTAAAAGAGTACACCCTGTGCAACTCCACACCGTTCAGTAACACAGGAGGGACGGTGGAGAGACACTTGGTACCGGACTTGAAGACCATGTATTTTGACTTGCTTCCTTGTATATAAGACCATCGAAGCAGCATCATCGCCTAGCCTTTTCCCAACTATTTTGTGTTCGGCTTCCAGTCTTACCAAATGCAGCTGAATACCAGTATTTTACATGGAGCGACTGCCTATCTGACCTCCACAACCCAGTTAGTACTGGGTAATACGATACACCTTGGTAAGACTGGTTGTCAGAATTTCGGGTCACTGACTACCTATAACGACCGTCAAAGATTTACAATTGCCAGCCGAGACCAACGGCTTAACGTGCTTTCCGAGGCACGGAGGAAACTCAGTATGTATGGGTGGTCACCCATCCACGGACCAACCCAGGCAAGCGCGGCTTAACCTGACGATGAACCCGAGCGGCTGTTATTATTTACCCACGAGCTCCTCTCCGTGGAAGCAGCATACGAAAAAAATCAGCATCGTAAATATCGAGAAGCTTACGGAGCCTACCGACTCAGGGGGACAACAGTACCATGTCATCTGCATAGCTTAAATTATTGAAGCAAAATCCATCAATAAAACAACGGACACTTGTGCTGCTGAGCCACTCGATCAGTGCATTCACGGACAGACTAAACAACAAAAGTGAGATCAAGCCACCCTGCCTCACGCCACACTCCGGCCTACTATGCTCCGAGGGCTCTCCTGCCTTCCCCTTCATATACCAGTACTGCAGAAAAGAGAAGAGCTACGGCAGCACCGCGGTATGTGGTGACAATTTCCCCCAGAGAAGACAATATCAAAAGCCTTGAGCAGGTCTAGGAAACATGCATAACTAGCCGAAACCCAAACTGGGCATCATGCAGTTCAATGTGGGTACTCTAGTGAGAATTAAGCACACTGTCGAGTAAATTTGCTAAAATGGTTGCCCAAGAAATCGGCCTATAGCCAGAGCAATCGGCATATAGAGTGAGTTTGAGAGAGTAGTCCCGTAACAAATGCTTGCACTGGCTGGACAGGTTCACACAAATCTGTGGGTTTCTTTCTTCAAAAGACCATTTCAGACACTCAACTCATCCTCATGTAAGTTGACTAGGATTATGTTTGGACCTCAAAAGAGACTATGAATTCTGAGTTTGTTTCGGCTTCGTTTCATCTCAGGGTAGTCAGGTACAAAACACTAGCCTCATCTAGTTTTATAGAAAGACGACGTGTAAAAAAGTTTTTTAAAAACCTATTTGCAAAATAAACATCATTTATCATTTACAAATGATACCAAATTGCCGTTGCAGTTGCCAGTGCCAACGGTTTAGCCTGCTTGCCGTGGCACAGGGCTAATCAATCATAAATTTCTATAATCCGAGTCGCTTTTGAGAAATTTCTCATAGAAAACAAAATTTTGCTCAATCTGTTATTTGAATCCCGAAGCTCAGCAGCCACGGTTGCGACCACAAGACTGGAGTACGACTATCCCGAGAATAAGGTTAGTTTATCAAGTTTAATGTGCACTCACCGATAGCTGGCCTAACAACACATATGGGCAGATCATTTCCGATGCTATGAACCAACTCTTCAGCAATCGACTTTGCAAATGTGTACGTGTTCGGCCATTTTTTTATCAAGCTGCAATATTAATGAAAATAAAATAAGAAATAAATAAAGGACTTAAAAAGGAGATTGCCCATTTTTAGGGTTTTCTATCATAAAACTTTTTGCGGGTAAAATAAAGAAAATGTGGTCCAACTCATGTTAATGAAGTGGTGATATTAAAAAAGAAAACAAGAAATCACTATTAACCTGTGTGTAATACTTTTTAACAAATAAATCGAAAACCTCGTTGGTACTACCTTCTTGATAAGGCTATTGAAATGTCTTTGGCAGGAAACAAACCACTTTCAAACTAAAACGAGTATCAATCATGTTAACATAAGCTATAGAGGTTTATTACCTACTTTTTCGTCTTTTTCCATAATTACAAAAACAGACTGTAACGTAATAAACGCAAGACCTCTCGTATAGTTTCTCAGGCCATAAAACTGAACCACTTTTGTTCTATGACTTTTGAAAATTCATAATTTTATTTTTAGTTTCACCTTAATGTTGATCAGCTGATAGCATTAGTTCTATTCAAAGTCCATTTATTTCCTTGCGAATTTCAAGTACTCGTAGGACAAATTTATAATGTTCAGTTTCATGGTCTGAGAGACCACACGGTAGGTCTTGCAATTATTATGTTACGCCTTGAATATAAGTTTCCCTTCATATTGTATGCAAGAAAAATGATCGAATCTGCAGCAGTCTTACTTGCTTGCTAATAAACTAAGCCAAATGCCGGGTCAGCATGTGTGCTTGTGATGGTTTATGGAGGTGCAAACGTGTAGATAGAGTGAAAACAATATTTCTAATCATTTTGCCAGTGAGATAGTGTGCCATAATCCACAACATGGGTCCGCTGCCCACTTCTACACAATATTCAAATACTAGCATATTAAAACCCCTCACTTCGGTGTTATATCAATTATTCTTCCTTCATCAACAGTCTCAGCAATCAAAATCATAGCATTGGGATGTATAGGACTTTTGTAGAACTTTTCAGATACTTCTGTATTTATACGGTCCGTGCGAGCATGTGAGTATGCTGTTGAAACATAGACGACAGATCTGTAGAAAAAAAAATGCATATTAATTTTCTCAAGAGAAGGATAAAAGTGGCGACTGAAAAGTTGTATGGAATGTATATGGGCATGAATATGTTTTTGTTTCTAAATGGTAAATTTGTCATGATAATGTTAGAAAAAGTTGAGCCCAGTTACAGCTGGCCACGCGGCCAAGGCATCAGTAACTTCTGTAGGTCAGGACCAACAAAAGTTACTGATGCCTTGCAGAAGAGAACAATCAAGTGCGAATTGATTGGAAACATTGGATACTCCGTCATACGCGACCCATTGGTACTGGGTGTTGGGGGCACAAAAATCATGATAGCAAGTTTCAAAGCGTTTTCTTTTCTTACCTAAGATTTTTGCAAGCCTTGCAAAGTGTAAGAGTCTCCCTGGTGCCTCGTACGTTTATCAAGGTCGCCACGCGGAGGGATTCATCAAACCTTGTCGTGGCTGCCAGATGAAATACTATGTCCACCTAGAAAACGAAACAAACAATCTTTCATTAGACCATGCCATTCAATTTGGTGTCGATTTTTAAAGACTGTTTGGTTGTACCAGTTTCGGACCTTCAAATTAGGGTATGGAAATTCACTAAGGCCGAGCCCTTGTTCTAACAAAAGCGTCGATCACGTATTCTTCGTCAGTGTCAGTGTGTCAGTGTTTAAAAAACCAGAAAGTGCTTTTTGCCAGCGCGATGCAGAATTTGGGTTCGCCTAAAAAAAAATGGTGCTCTGTGGCAGCGCGAAAACAATTATTAGCTAAAAAGAAGCGGACACCCCTCCATGTCCAGGTCTATCATACTTGTTCAGAAATAGTGTTCCAGTCTTCTTCACTCAAGCCAAGTCTAAGCTCCGCCACATCTCCTGATACTGGCACCAGTTTGTCAGCGAAATCTGGTTGCTGTTTTCGCAACAAATCATATACCTGGAAAAAATGGTTTCAAACATCAATGTTCAATAAATTTTTAAAAGGTTCTGAGACAAACAAACAACTTTGCAACAACACGGAGAGTAAAAACATGTTGCACATTAAAAACAAAACAATTATAGCAGCCTAAAGTCTGGATTTGTGTCGAGGTGATAGCAATTGGGTCACCCCTTATACATCAGACTCAAACAAAACTGATAAATTGTGGATGTACTAAAAGTATGTCCACCCTTGCCTAACTCTACGAGGATAGCATATGTGGTGTTATGAATGCAATAACTAATAAACAATTAAATTATAACTTACAGGATCCTCTAATATTTCAATCATCCGTTGATATAGGGTTTTGCCTTTTTTGCTTCTTAACAAAAAATATATTTTTGACACTTTAGTTGCTCTGCAAAGTAAGTAAAACTAGTAAGTAAATTATAAAAAAATATGTATAATAACGTAATGGTCTAGCTCACAGGTTTCTAATTTTCGAATTGCAGTTCGCCTTCTCGGTAAATATTTTATTATGTTATAATATTATATTTATATTATGAACAAGGTGTCATTCGATTCGTGATTGCAACTAGAAATTTTCAAATCACACTCAAAATACTGTAACGTTGAATTTGAAACCAAACCTATTGTTTTACAGGCTGGTGTCCGCAACTTCACGTCCAAAGCGCGTATTTTGCTTACGGAATCAAACCTATTGTATTTGTAGAGTCGATTAAGATGAGAATGTCATGTAATTCGTCCGTTTTGTTTCTTCCATCTCGGGATATTCTGTAGTTTCTAGCGAAGGAGGTTGTCGATTTTGGCATTTACCTGAACAGTTTCTCAATGAGCTGCTTGCCGAGGAATCCAGAGCCACCTGTTAGGAACACAGTGGCACCGCTGTAGAACTGCTGCACGGCAGAGGTTCCATGAGCTGTCACTTCATGCAACGGCTTCATACGGGCAAGCACCCTTGCCTCGAATTCCTGGGCTGGATCCATTGCTTCAACTGTCATTCTAAGAAAATAAATTCTCACATTGAAAACCCTTAGTATGAGTTTGGAAAGTATAGGACAAGGACGACCCTATCCTATTATTGTCAGTGATAACTTTCAACGGAAAATGGTTTTAATAAGATTTGATATTTAGTTTTTCAGATATGTTACTTTTTCGTCAAACTGAAAATTTTGCGTCTTATGAATGATCGTTAAAAATATTGTTAGTACATAATATTGTTTGGTGCTACGAAACTCTGTGCGAGCGAGTACGACTCGCACTTGGCCGGTTTTTAACGATATCATATTATTTTTTGGCACTCTCTCAGTAAAATGTGCAATCAATTTTTCCATGACTTTTTTAATAATGGAAGAGTTTTTGTTTTATTTAAAGTTGTGTTACATAATTTCCAATTGTGATTCCAAATTTTAAATTTATTTACAAAATGACTTTGATAACGTACTGTGATTCTAAGTTTTAATTAATTTAGAATAAATGTATGGATTTGTCGTTGGGGAAAAGAGATTAACTAACCTTCGATTCGCCGAGGACATTGTCGTATTCTGGTCTTCAGAAGCTGAGTTGGGCGTCATGCTCATGCTCGAACAACTGAGCCACGCCAGCCTCGAGGTCGGACTCAAAATGAACATAACGAAAACTAAGTTTATGATGAACAGCACAAAACGCAAAGTAGACATAGGGGGTGTGGAGGTTGAGTATGTCCATGAGTATATATACCTCGGCCAAATAGTGGCCTTCCAGGCGAGGCAAGATAAGGAAGTGGCTCGACGCACCAAAAACGCCTGGAAGAGCTATTGGTCATTGAAACACTTCATGAAAGCATCACTTTCACTCTCCCTCAAAAGGAAAATCATGCACACGTGCATCTTTCCCACCCTCACCTATGGAGCGCAAACGTGGTCATTAACGAAGCGTCAAAAGTCCGCACTCGGGATCTGCCAGCGAGTCATGGAGCGAAGTATACAAGTGGTCAAAATTTTTGACCGTGTAAGGAACAGTATACTTCGATCCTAGACCCAAATCACAGACGTTTGCAACAGAACCGCCAAATTAAAATGGAACTGGGTTGGCCACATCTGCCGCGTGTCGCATCAAAATTGGGTCAAAGTGGCAACAGATTGGGTTCCAAACGACAGAACCGGCGACGTGGTAGGCCCAGTAGGAGGTGGCGTGACGAGCTGGACTCTTGGACGATGGATTGGGCCCAAATAGCCCAAGACACAGAAAAATGGAAAGAGGGAAGGGAGGCCTTTGTCCTGCAGTGGGACACATGAGGCTCATAATAAATAAAATGTATGGATTTAGGAAGTATTTAAAAATGTTAATTTATATCTATAAAATATTTTTTTTATGTATAAGGGAAATATTTGTGGTAGAAGAAAGGCTATTATTAGTTTATTTAATTTATTTAACATAATTTCCTATCTTTTTTTTAGCAACGAATACCGCTTAGCAACTGTTGAATATTTGTTTGTTTTTGTTAGCTGTCTCTATTGAAACAGGTAGAATGGTTGGTGTTTTTATGCATAATTTATGGAACACTTTGACATAAAATCACGAATTGTACCTATAATATACTGAAAAAGTAAATAAAATAATACTTACCCAGTTAAAATATATACTGATATTGCTATTTATTTTATAAATACACTGAATTACAGCAAAAAGCACAACTTTACTCCAAGAATTGTGTTATAATATGCAAGTGAATTGCTACTAGTCTTTAGTTCAGTATTTATACTGTTAGTACCCATTATTTATCCCAATAGTCTATTCTGCAAAATTTTCTTTATTTAAAAATATATTTTTTCGGAAAGAATACTACATATTATTCATATTTGGACTTAGTTCTGCCATAATGAGCTAACCCACTAACTCTTATTATTTCAAACTTATCCAACATGCAAATTAATACTTTTTCTTTATTTCAAAACGTATGGTTAAAACAGATTTAAAATTATTAATCACCGTGAACTACCCAAAATCAGTATAATTGCTTCTCGAATGTCAGACATTTTAACGTAGCTTGGTATAATTTGGCATAACAACCTCATTTTATGGTCACATAACAAAAGAACAATGCCAGAAACTCCATAGAACTTTGCCCCACTCAATAACATTCATTTACAAGCATCGTGCCCAACCAAGATACCATATTATGGTCATAATGTCGCAGCAACAGCCAACTATGTATTCTATTAACAACAACACAACTGCACCAATATGCAACTGAACGAAAACTCGTTGGTAGGGAAAAACAATTAAAAGCACAGTATAAAATTGAGGCGCGAGCGCAAAAAACAAGATCACAGGGAGTGAGCGAATGAACGACATGGACATTGTGAGCTTGAGATACGCGCGTCAATTACGTCTCGTTACACAAAGTCTGTGAATGCGAAACTATGCTTATTATAAATATTGAACATATTTGATTTTCATAATTTCTTTCATAATAATCTAAAGCAATTTAAACAAGGTGAATAACCTATTAATATAATTTATGCAATATGAGTTTTTGTTTTGTGGGTACTTCAAACTTCCTTTAGTGGTGTGTACAATTTTCTTTCATTGTACTCTGTCAATTGTCACGCTATCATTTAATCCTTTTACTTTCATATCATTCCTCACACAATCCATACATCGTTTTTTTGGTATTCCTCTTCTTCTCCATCCATCAACATTTATATTCACCATTCTTTATTCTCGTATTTTTCAATACAAAAAATATATCTTTACCAGACAAGTTCCTAGCACGGTCATGGTACATTACGGTCTTGTTCTTAGCGTGTCGATGACAATCTAAATGAGTTCAGCCCAAAATTAGGTTACTAGTTTGGTGCTTTCAATAGCATCCATTAATGCCTGTTATGTGCAAACAGGATAGGCAGGATACGATATTAAATATCCCGTCGTTTGTGGAACAATATCACATTTACACCCCAGGGCAGGGACATCTATGAATCTCCACCTTAACGGTGTAGTGGGCAGACTCCTGAAGTCTAACAAATTGCATGTTGTTATTTTTGATTTCAAGTACTTTTCGTTTACTTTAAATGTATTTTATTTAAGTTTTAGTTCACAACAACTTTCAGAATAAACCGTTAAAAAAGTTTTATTTAATTTACTCCCTAATTTATAAATTTGCAAACGGTCTACTTATGACGATTTGATAAAGATAGCAATATATTTTTTCTTTCTTTGTTAGGTTCGGTTCCTGCCCGATTTTGCTATAAAGGTGAACAATGCACAATTATAATACTAAATCATGAATTTCAAACGTTAATGTTTATTCATTATTGATACAAATTTTGAACTGAAACGATGCATATAATTGGTATAAAAAGTATACAAGTGTAACTCTAAAAGCGTAATATCTCTTATGTGATATTTCAGACCTGAAACTGGACAATTTCCTATGGAACTGGGGTCGAAAAAGAAATTGGACTTCCCAAACAAAATATTGCATCGGCTGACGCAATTAGTATGAAGAGTTCATTTCATTTTGCATAAATCAGAGGTGACAACTTAGTTATTATTAGCTAGACAAATGAGGATTTTACTCTGACCTTGAAGGGCGAATCCGGCGTTTTTGAAAATGTTCAAAAACTGAAATCAGTCTTAATCTGTCAAAAATACAATAAATTTACTGGTATTGATTGTCGCTGTGATAGTGATTTGAATTTGAAGGATTATTATGCACGAATCAAAGTCATAGTTCTTTATATGTAAAACATAGGTGAGTGTAAAAACAGATGGTTTAAGTAGAATATGTATAATTATTATGTTTAAAGAGTTTGAAAATAATACATAGCTTGTAACAAAAAAACAAAATTTTCATTACTAATGCTCTCAAAAAGGTGAAAGATAACATTCTAAGGAAACCGGCATGTTCTGGAACCAAAAATCGAAGACATGTGTCATCAGTCCACTAACCCGCACTGGGCCCGCGTTTTGCATTAAATTACATAACATTCCCTCTCATTGAGATTGGTCCTATATCCCAGCAGTAAGAACATTATAGGCTGAGTATTCTTTAATATCCTTATGCTATACTTAAATTTCCTAAAAACTATATTTTGTATAAAAATCATTTAAAAACTTTTATTAATTATTTGATATAAAAAACATGTACAATTAAAAAAAAACAACAAGTTTATACACATTATGTAAATATCTATACATATATGGTGAATGACAAATTGACCAATATATTCGCAATAGTCCGAAGATTTTGACGAAGAACCCATTTTTTTTCGATTATTCTACGACATTTAGTGCAAATAATTTGTGTCAGAATGATAAAGGAGAATGCCCAATTTTAGATGAGAGTTCAGCTGTTCTTGTGTCTCGTTTGTATAATTAAATAAAATAAAATTTTAGTTTTTCCTAAATCATGGTAAAATGAGTATGAACGTCGGTTTCCCTGATGAGGAAAGGGCCGCGCCCCTCCTCCGCGCTCCTCCGCGGCACCTGAGAGGTTCGACCCAGACTGGTCGCCTTACCACCAACTTAAAGGGAGCTGAGTTCCCAATTTGGGGCTGCCCTGACCCGAATTTGAAAGTTAGGGGACATGGAGGGGATACAAGGTAAAGTTAGTATTGGGAATTCACTTTTAAGACATAATATACACGAATCATATAATATAAAACATTAATGAAACGAGAGGGCGCAAAGATATGATATTATGATAAAAAGGCCGGTAAAGGAAACGTTGTGCTTGCGCTTAAGAAATTACATGTACTACAAACCCATCTTTATGGCATGTAATCCGGTACAATAATTGCCCCAGTACGTGACTGTTAGACCTAAGCGAATAGGTCCACTAAGGACACTGCTACGAATTCTAAAAGACCACGCTCCCTAAGCATTCTTCACATGTATTTCTCAATCCTAAGGCAGAGCTCTGAGAAGTCCAGCTGCCATTGAGGAAGGCATGTTTAAATAGTATTCCCTACACGCGTACTCATATTAGTAACACCCTTACGACAGTCTACCCCTTTCATTTGATAACACATAACTTGCACAAGCGCACCGCAGACTCAGTCTGTAGCAGAACATATTGCGATTGTTATTGGTGGACGCCGAAGTGATAATTCTATCGTCACTTCAAATTTCCTTACTCTGCCCCATGTCGTGATTGCTGAATAGTGTCTCGCTAAATAGTGTCGATTCAGTAATTGGCGTACCATTATGTCAGGGTTTATGTTAACGAAATAGTCCCTAGCGTTCCTTAGAACGAAGCTATCAATTCAGGTTAGGATAGTTAGTGTAGCCTACCCCCTCTCCCGGAAATCTGCGCCAAAAATCTCTTCGCAATATTTCTGAGCTAGACCTTTATAGGAAGCAGTATTCATCAGCAGCTTTCGGTTGGTTTGTACTAGAAATCAACATTATAGACTGACTAACAATAGTTCGTAATAATTGAACTGCGAATATTACGGTTCTGCCTTCCATTTGTTTTCGTCAGATAGAAGTCACATCGTGGCTTCGTCAATGGTCGAGTGTATTATTGTACAGTGTCGAGTGAGTGTAGAGTAGTGGAGGCTTTTCCCTATAACCAAACGCAGATGACGGATAGTTGCCAAGGTACGGATTAGGAGGTGCATACATAACACGTGACATAAAAGTATACATTGTGATACAATATAGAAGCTGCTCCGTCAAGCTGAAATACATGATTATTATCATCTCTGCGCTACCGCCAAACTGCTACTACGAGATATTAGTTAATTATAGTTAACACTTACCAAGTGTTCATTGAAGTAGACTAGTGTACAATTCACTTACAGAATACTGCACACATTAACAGCTTCGCCTCCGTCACAGCTTATCTCCGCCCACTTCTCGACACTGAATTTACCTAGATTTATTACTACCACTTATATTTAACTTATAAATATCTAACAACAGTCAACTGGGACATGTGCATCTTGGTACCAAGACTAATTTCACTAGCCTAACGTGGGTCGTCCTAGTCCTTCGTGGTCTTAAACTAACTACCCTGACTTAATTCGACTAGTCTCAACGTCTGACCTCGTCCGTGATCTCAAACCAACTGCCCTTTATCTCCAAACACTCTTTAAACCCCCATGCAGCCAAGCGTCTTCCCATACTTTTACCGGGTTCTTTTATTTCCGTTTCTGTGCGATGTTTCAATTGTTTTAAAGGTTCGTTTGGGTAAAACCCAACATGCGGTAACCAGATGACTCTGGCACTCGCATTCAAGATCGCTCTCAGAAATAGCATGTTTTTAAAGGTCCGAATTCGTTGAAATATTAGATTTGGTCTGTCAGTCAACACTTGTGTCTAGTCCGTTTCCCATTAAATAAAGAATTTATGCGTTTGCAAGTGATCCAACACTGTTTTACAATTCTAAGAAGGAAAGGGACGTTTTGTTATTAATTACGGTACCTTGTCAGGCTGTCAAGCCATAAAATAGAGGTTTAAATGTGTTTGTAAGTGTCCCGATACCGTGTGATGATGTTGAAATAAATATGGACTGAGATATTTGCTTAATAATTAGGCGTACGTGACAGACAGTCACAACATAAAGAGATTAATAACTATAACGGAGGTTTCTTTCACACTTTAATTGGCATCCATAATCTTCATAGATGTTCCTTATGTCACCAATGTCAGTTTTGACATTTAGTGGGCTTTGTCGATAACGCGGCAAATACAAACTTACTAACTGGTTACTACTTAGTAACTGGTTTTAATCACATGTAAATAAACTATTGTACAATCTACTCGATTAATACTTATTCTTTAAATTCACGATGTGTTGCGACGCATCATAATCGGAGTTTGGAATGGAATAGAACTGAATATTAATTTATGTGGGGGCCCCACCGCTGGGCAAAGATGTTCGGTTTTCTCCGCACAATTTATTCGATAGTTTTTTTATTGTAAAATAATTGATGTTTTAAAAATAAAGATGATTTAATGGTTAATTATCTTTATTTTACAATTCGATTTAGTAAAGTCGATTCTAAAAATCTTTTGAAATCGCAAAATTAAATAGATTAGGCTCATTTTGGTTTTACTTAACACAAAATACCTGCATTGAATTTCGACTATGATAGTGTGACGGTTGACAGGGGAGAATAGAAGGAGTTGCGCCGAGCCCATCTAACATGGGAAAAGGGCAGAAATATTATTGTGATAATACTAGCTTGCGCCCGCTGCTTCACCCACTTAATTGAATTTTATAAAAAACAAATCGAGATTATAATTTACAGGTTATGTCAATGTATTAAATTTACTGTCTACAATAAAGTTACACCATTAGTTTGGGGTGAAAATGCAACAAACATCCTTACATTCGCACAAAAACATAGCTTATAATACCTAATAGATTTCAGCTATATTTGGTGCAAGGATTGCTTGCAAATATTTTTGTTTAACAGAGAGTAGAGTATAGTGTGTGCAAAATATTTGACGAATTCATGAGCAAGCCAGTAATATAATACACAAAAGTAACAAAAATATTTCAAGGAAACATAGGTCATGCATACAAATACTAGTCAAGTAAAATTATACATTCAAAGTGGTTTGGGTAATTCTGTATAGAACAGTAGCATGATTTTTTAAGTTTGCGGCCACTGATGAAAAGTATTTCATTAGAAAGAACACAATAAGACATTAATTTTCTTCTTGAACAATAATTTCTAAAATGCATCGGAGCCGAGATATTTAATGAAAAAAAAATTAATAAAATCATGACACAATTTATTGTAATTGTGCCTTTTTATTGATATATTCATTTTTTCAGTGCCATTTCTGTGTGTATATGTATCTCGCAATTATTAGTTAGGAGGAGCTCGTGGCTAAATAATAACAGCCGCACAGGTTGATCTTCAAGGTTAAGCCGCGCTTGCCTAGGTCGGTTTGTGGATGGTCACATCATAACTTACCGGGCTTCTTCCGTGCTTCGGAAAGCACGTTACTTAATAGTTTTGAGTTATAGACAGAAATAGCAGTGAACAAATGAATATATTCAATGAATAGTATTATTTGTAAAGACGACATTTCGCATATTTGTATTTATTCGTTTTAATTTATACGAGTATATGATTTGAATTGATAAATTAAAAAACGCCAATTCATGTTTAGTGGTGAGACGTATAGCTATAATGGGTAGTCCAATTTTTATTCTTAGCTTTTTGCAAAAAAAAAAACTAAATAGTTAAAAATTACCTTACTGGCAGGGTTTTCCTGATTCCATATGGTTTTTTGGTATCCAGTATTTTCTGGTATTTAGGCAGCAGCTAAAATTTTCAGTCACAATTGTAAATCGCGGTAACGTTCAAGATTGAAAAGGAACGGTTCATGTAATGTCACCCACACCATGCTGAAGTGAAAACAGTGTACTCAGTTTTGATTGGTAAGCGCTGTTTAATAGTATCTTGGGAATATGTCATATGAAATGATAAGCAAAACAAGACCAACCCATTTCCTCAAAATTAAATTTTGTAGACAAAGAAGTGGCATTCTACTGTCCACAAAAGCCCAGATAGTCATCTTTCAATAACACGCTAACAATGTCCCCAAAATATTCCTACCGTCCCTCATTTTCATCACATCAACGCCCAACAATAATTGTGAATAAAATGATAAAATGAATTGAAAAGAAACGCCTTCAGAATTTCAATTTGTCCCTTGTAGATATACGACGCGTCTCTAAGCAATAATTTAATCATGAACTTCTAAAATTGGCCATACATTATAGTGAGAGCGCAGGGCTTTTGAATGTTGAGCAGAAAAACCTTACAAGATGTATTTATTACAAATAACAAATTTTTCACGCCTGTCTCGTTGAATTTTTCATCATGTTACTTATTCTTTAAAATTTCTGTCAGGAACTACTACGAGTAGTCGACGCTTCGGTATAATTTGGCCGATCCGCCAGTCTGACCAACAGAACAAGCACAATTTTGGCTGCGTTCAGCATCACGCATTAAATCCACCGGAGAGCCAGAGAAATTACATCGTCTAACCATTGCACATATTACGGAATTTTATTTCTTTCACAAGGTCAATAAAGACATAGATTCAGTCTAGTTTTAGACCAACTGACACGAGTAATAGAATTCCGATTTTAATCTAATTCTAGTAATCTATTCACAAATAGAATAAACATGACGCTGTCGTATGCAAAATACGCGCTTGGACGTTGTGAAAACTAGCATCATATACAATGCAATATAAAATACGATGCTTTTCGATTGCCATATTTTACGATAGGTACGATAAAATCTGCACATAAGATTAAAAACCAGTGATACTGCTGGCAAGTATTTTTCATTATAAGCAGTATCAGAGGCGTGCTAATTTCGCCGGCGACTGACGGTAAATAAAAAAACCCGCGACTACAAGCTACGGGGGATATCGTCTGTCATACAATTACCTTCGAGCCCGCAACCTTGTTGGTCAACTTACATGAATGTAGAGGATATTGAAGAGACCTGGAAGCCTAGCCTTTTCCCAACATAGTTCAGAGTGGTTAAAACAAGTCGGTTTTCACGGATAATCAACGTTTGCCGAGATTGGATCTTTGGATGGGTGATCCATTACTTAACGAGACCCCTCCGTATCACAGATAGCATGTGAAAGTCTGACAACCAGTTTTATTAATGGATATCGTGATACCTAGCAAATGGGTTGTCGAGGTAAGACAGGCAACCGTTTCATGTAAAATACTGGAATTTAGCTGCAACCGATTAAACTGGAAGCCGACCCCATCATAGTTGGAAAAAATTTAGACAAATGATGAATGTTGGTAGTGGTACGCTTTGGTACTATGGTAAATGTCCTTTACCATAATACCAGAACTTATTCCGTTCGCTCGTTTCGTTTTTCAACTGCTCCGTTGGTTTCGTTCTTGGTACTAAATGTGCTCGGAAACTGCCCATAGTAAAATGAACTTTATACATATCGTTTCCAGTACATCGATACGTTATCTTTGTAAGTCTGCACTCATAAAACTAGCCTGTTTAGTTCCAACGCTAAAACCCGAGTGGTAAAATATTTTTACACGCTGCAAATTAAGTTAAAAACTGTTTGTGTACACTGCGTAATTTGTGCCAATTTGTAGATTTGCTAGTTTATGCAATGGGTGGCCGATCGAGTGGTGATAAAGAAAAAAGTTATTTTTAATGTAGGTAGATTAACCAAACGAGCTGGGCCTGCGTGGTACATTACAACCCATTCCCTCCCACAAGGAGAGAGGTTCTCGTCCCGGCTAAGGGAACGTTATAGGCTGATTATGATGATTGATTGATGAGCTGGAATTATCAGCACATGCATTCCCATAGCAGAGTTTCTTCATACGTTTTTGTTGGGACTAGCCACACTGTTTTCAACCACTACAACTCTTGATAGCCAGACTCAACAGTGGCCACCACTAAAAAGCGCCAAGGCAATGTAGCTCGACGAGTTCCGGACAAACAATTTATTTGTTTTGGATCCCGCCACAAAATTAATCGTAATCTTCTATAACGTGTAAATGACTTCACGAAGCCGTCAACCAAGCATTCTGTGCATCAAACTTAGTAACTCTACGTAAAAAATATTTCTGTTTAACGACTTTTTTCGTTTAGGCATCATCTTACTCATCAACATCGGCAAATTCCTTACTAATGTATTACATTGGGTTGTGGCTATTTGAAAAGCGCTCAGGACACGTTCCGGCATTTCTTCATTTCCAGAACGCATTGTGGTCGAAATTCAAAACAGCCACAACCCTAATTTCGCTTCGTGGTCGTTTGTTTGCCAGAACGCGTTGTGGTCTTTTCTAAAAGAGCCATGACACGAATTTCGCTTAGTGGTCGTTTTGAAATTGCCACAACGCAATTTTCGGCCTTTGAGCCTAACATAATATACTCGTACAGTGCAATCACTCCACTGATTTTGATGTGGGGGGCTTCTCCAACAGGCCCTCTGTTTCTCTGCTGGTGAATACACCTGTACAGTATGGGACCGTTCTGCTCACGCACATCTAGTGGATACAGCTCTAACTGAGACCTGCCGGATAATCACTGTTTGCCTTAAACCGACCCCGGTACGAATGCTGTATCCACTGTACGGTATTGCGCCTCCAAAAGTTCGCAGAACTATAGCCAGCCGTATCGAAAGGACAAAGCTACAAGTTGACTATCGCCATCCAATGCACAGATACGACTCAGTGCCCCAGAGGCTGAATAGTCGTAAAAGTTTTCTTAGGTGCGTGAGCCCAGCTAGCTCAGCCAATTTCAACGCCTCCATAGCAAGATGTAATCTCTGGCGGGAGCAGTTTAATCCCCCTGACCACTTCAACGATCCATCAGAGAGCCTTCCACCTGGGCACGCGTTGCCGTGGCCGACTTGGAAATCTTTAAACAGACTTCGAACCCAAGTCGACCGGAGGAAAGATAATCTCTGCAAATGGGGGTTAATGGACGACTCAGACCTCATGTGCGTATGCACAGACAATGGCAATGACACCTTCCATCTTGCACCGCATGCCCTATCACCTGCGCACTTGATGATCTGCTTACTGCATCAGTGAGCGGAGTTCGCGTGGCTGAGTTTTGGGCTAAACATAATATTAATTAAACTTATTTGCCATCGACACGCTAAGAAGACCGATTTCGAACGCGATACGATTAGAATTGTAAATTAAAAATAATTTTGTTAGTATTTTTTTTTCTTTTGCCCAATCCTCAAGAATATTTAATTTTTACAATTAAAACGCTCGCTTTTTATTCCACATATCCCATAATTGTTACGATGTATTCCAATGAAATTCGCGACATCAGGACTGCAATGCTTGGTCGTGTCACAAAGAAGAATACAAACTTCAGTTTTTAAAATAATGTCGCATAAGTACGTCGTGGAGGAAAATAAATATTACTTGAATGTCTTGACATGTGTACCTAGGTGTGATACTTTTTGTTGAAACGAAAGATTTGGCTTGGCGTTCTTGCAGATATTTTTCTAACTTTTCATTAAAAGTTCTGATATTGAATCAGAACTTTTACCATACAAAAAAAAATGTTTCATTTTGCATTTGAACCTTTGGTGACATCTATGCCGCCACAAGTGAACTACACTGATTATATCCTGCATCGCGATAATATTATCAGAATTGTCCGCGCGGTTACCATTTCAGCAACCCGACACCATCCGTCTGGTGAGACGATCCTCCCTTTTCTAAAGAGGATAACAAACTGTTTACACTGTTCCTCAGAAGTACCTTATAACACCAAAATCCAACATTTATTCTGTCCTTTTCAAACTCATACATACAGCACAACATCATCTTCAAACTGACTTCACCCACTGCCGGGTAATAGGCCTCTCTTAGTTCCAACTTATCTCCATGCTCCTGTCCCAGCCTCATCAAGGTTTTACATGTAGGTAGCACAAGCTTACTTTTATTCGGAATAATTTTACAAATCGCATAGTATCACGCCTGTAGTCATTGAAGGGTTAGGCAGCGATGTACGAGGACAGTCTCGTTTTTGCCAGTTATATTTAATCCCATATAATAGGGGACGGGTGAACCGAACCACCAGACTAACGAGGCGGTCAAAAAAGAATATCATCACGCCTGTAATCCCCGAAGGGTTAAGCAGTGGTGTACCTAGGAGTACACCCACATTAATAGGGGACGAGCCTATTGGCATCAACCGAGCATGAATCCAGACTCCGTGACTGCTACTGACACTACTGCTACTACTTCCTGATGAAAACACCCAATTACAAATTTTCCGACCCGGGAATCGAACCCAAAAACCTCATGCTCGGAAGTCGCGATTGCAACCACTAGACTAAAGAGGCAGTAAAAAAAAATTGTAGATAATTTCACTACAAACTACGAACGCTTTTGTGTACCAGACACAACCAAAGGTTAGACGGTATCTAAGCCGTAAAGACAAGTTACGGCCTAGCTTATATTGAAATATAGGTCTGGTATTATATATTGACTTTTATTCTTACACCGTAATAGATACCGCGTTGTATTGTATGTTTTATTGTACCTACCGGTCGACGTCAAAGACGTTGTTACCTGCGTTGCGTTTGTGATGTAGGTTACAGTTATTATTTTATTTGGAACCTTAGTTGTTGTGTTTAGCAACGTGTGTTTTTCTTAGAAAAATCATAATACAGTTAATCAATACGTGGCATCTAAAACTTCCATATCCTTCAAGATTCCACAAAGAAAATCGAACTTTTCCACTTCAATAAGACCAGATGAACCATAACCTTAAAATATTTAGGACCTATCCTAAAAATGTAGCAAAATATCCCATACAAAGTTTGCTTTATTAAAATATGAAAGCTTAAGTAAGAGGAGAAAGAATAAAGGTAAGGTTACACTGATTACGAACATCAAAAAATGCTTCGGAAAGCAAGTTAAGCCGTTAGTTTCGGCTGTCATTGGTACATTTTTGTCAGTCGTTATAGGTAGTCAGTGGCCCGAAAGTCTGAATACCAGATTTACCCAGAACTAACTGGGTTGTGGTGGTCAGATAGGCAGTCGCTCCAAGTAAAATATTGGTATATATTCAGCTGCATGATGTTGCACTGAAAGCCGATTCCAACATAGTTGGGAAAAGCCTAGGCTGATGATGAACTGCTAACCGAAGTTAACCTTGCAAATCGATACGCAATACTATCCAAATCGCAAAATGCAAATTTAAACGATGTCCCAATAATGGAACATTCACGAGTGCATTAGCCTGTAATTCGGTCCAGAACGCGGTAGGGATTGCTGGCATTTGTGAACGGATAATGTAAACGACTTGCACAGTCCAGTGCTGATTGTATTGACAGTCGAAACAAGTGTTGATGACCTCGTGTAACGATGTCACACATGTGGGCATGGCGATTAGTGTGATGCATTGATTGGTTTGTAGAATAAAATGTTTGGGTAAAAAGAGTGAGTTTTTAACCGGATTAATTATGATCGTTGTTGTTGTTAAGGAAGCAAGATATTTTGATGTCAGTAATCCGAGGAGTTTCTGAAGTAAAATAAAACTGTTTTTTTTTTTTTATAAAATGTATTTTGGTGTCAGATTGAAATTATTTTATTTTAACCACCGACTACAATAAAACCGAAGGATTAGTTGATTCATCACCAATTACAGAAGAGCGCAAAGCTCAGATATTGTATCAATCGAATCATCCATTTTATACTGTATGTTGGTCCCATGTCTGTTGTATTAGGCCTTACCACCTTAAAACATAAAACAGGGGTTTTACGAACTAAAATGAGAGTTAATATGCAGGCTTTATTTCAACGCTTTTTTATTATTTGTGCCAATAACTCAAAAGCATGAAAAATGAATTAAAACGGAAATATTCGCGTGTTTATTGTGTGAATACAAATACTTTCATCCTCTTTGAGGTCGGCCGGGCGTACCACCTGTCAGGTTAAAAAATGATAAATATTCGGACGTGTCTACTCATGTTACGCGTGTAACTGGGGCCAGCTGAATTGCCAAGCCCTGAAAATGATAGAGCTCTTCAAAAATGTTACAGAAAAAAACATAGAACGGATCGTACTAAATCTATACAGGTATTTATCCAACATTATTTCATTATTAAACGGAAAAGTCACAATTGCTGCACATAGGTAATCTAATTTTTACATTCATGTTTTCTTTCGTTTGTTGGTTTGGGTTTCAGTGTGTTTGTAGGCCTTTATTTTTTTTGTGGGTGAAAAATGCCTTTCACATACCGCACCGTCCGGGGAGACGGTTTAGTTATGTTGGGCTTGCACCCACTAAAAAACACCGTCGTGAGCCTACTTTTTCTTTGGCAGGTGGGCCGCGAGAACTGCTACGCATGACGTTCGCGATCCATCCAGCGCAGCCCGCCAGCAAGCTCCAAACTCCTTTGGCGATGTCCGGGCTCGCCTGAGACATCGCCACCACTCATGAGGGCCGTGCAATACGTCGACGATAGACTCTTCGATCTATCGCCCGCTGGCACCTCCTAGGGCGGCATCAGGTAGCCATGGTGCCTCCTCCGCCGCCCTGTCCTCCTGCGACGAATCGCGTTAGCGAGGAAATCTTCCTCCCTGACGCGCTCCGCCGCTTACATCTGCGAGATGACGTCCTTGCAGAAGGATGCTACCGCCTCCTATGCCCCCTTACCATGTCCCATGGCCATGGTTTTGGCCGACAAGGAGAGGTCTGACCCGATTGCTGCTGCGCGATCACGGCACTCACACCGCCCAAGCAGGACAATGCTCGAGGGTTTGAAGGGCCGTGTCTTCGCTGCAGCCGCACTGGTGACACGTGGGAGTCACCTCCCGTCTAGCCACATTGTGCAGGTATTCGCCAAAGCAGCCATGCCCTGACAACACCTGTACTAGACGTCCCGTGTCGCCTCCGTACCTACTCCTCCAGGATCGGCTGGATAGCCCCCATGGTCCAGTGACCTGCACTGGGCGTCTCCAACCTCACCCTCCATAGCCTCGTGACCAACTCAGGCGGCGGGCGTCTGCCACTCTCCGCATGCAGGTCCGCTCCTCGCATGTGGTTGTAGGCCTGCATCAAGGGTCGGTTTTAAGTCCTTACCTCTTCTTGTTGAATATGAACGATGAGATCCAGAGCAGATTGGAGAACTGGCAAAAAAAGCTGGAGAATGTTGGATCGAAAAGCAGCAGAAGTAAAATGGAATTCATGTTCTACGATTTTGGCGGTCTCTCTGGTTCTGAGAGCCATAGCGCTAGATAGCGCTCCCCTCCCAGTCTGCTCCGACTTTCGGTATCTCGTTTCACTCGTGCAAAGCGATGGCGAAACAGATCGGAGTGTTAAGCACAGAACTGACACGGGATGGATGAAATGGTGGCAGGTCACGGGAAAAATATGCGACTCCTACATTCCCCTTAAACTCAAGGGGAAGATTTATAAAACCATGGTAAGACCTGCTGTCCTGTATGAATCAGAATGTGGGGCCACAAAAGGGATGAATGAAAGGCTTTTGCATGTGGCTGAGATGAGAATGCTAAGAGGGATGTGTGGTGTAACACGAATGGATAAAATAAGGAATGAGTACATAAGAGGAAGTCTGAAAGTGGCGCCGGTGACTGAAAAGTTGTGTGGTAATCAGCTGTCGTGGTATGGACATGTTATGCGGAGGAGGAATAAGGAAAATGTAGTGAGGAAAATGTTGAGTATGAATGTAGATGGCTATAAGAGTAGAGGAAGACCAAAGAAACGATGGATGGACTGTGTGAAAGATGATATGGCTAGAAAGGAGGTGACTGTTGAGATGACGAGTAATAAAGAAGAAAAAAACATGCTGCGCCGACCCCAAATAAATTGGGATAAGGGCAGGAGAATGATATTCCTTTATACAATCTACAGGTACCATCTAGACTAGATTATGTTTCTGGGAAGGATGAAGCTTTGATTCTCTTGTGATAATATAATATATCCTACGGTGTATGGTTTTCTACTCAGCTTGTCTGTCGCAATTTTTAGTACCAATAAATTTATTACCTACTAAGGTTTAAAGGTTTTAGGTTTATAAGGTGTTTTTTTTAATCCATACATATACTTTATTATTATTATTTCCTTTATTTATTTTTCTTACTTACTAATTACATTTTTAAATATTCCTAAAAAACACATTTAAAAATATTTATTATTATTTTTTTTTTTTTGTTTGTTACTTACATATTGACCGTGTAGCACTTTTGTAGGAAAAACCTGTTTTTTTTTTTAATAACCGACCAAAACTTTCTATGTGTCGGGGTTCAGAATAATGTACCTACTGAATATATGGTAATCGTTATAGCGTCGGTGTCCTTTCCACCCTGTATAAATACCTCAAGATATTTTTTTGCTAACTTGTCAAGTGTCCCACTGTTGGGCAAAAGCCTCCCCTTTCTCCTTGCAAACCTCTCCATCTTGTGCGATATCTGGCCATGTTCGCCAGGCAAACAAGATCAGATCGTCACACCACCTTCGCCACGGTCTACCTCGGCGGCGATTTCCTCCATCAGGTGTTCAGTGAGTGATGATCCGTGCCCACCTCACCGAGTGCATTTGTGCTACGTGGCCAGCCCACTCCCACTTTAGCTTAGCTGGTTTTCCCCAAGATCTGCAACCTGAGTTGTAGAGCGCAGGGTGGTATTTCTGACGCGATTTGTTCGCTTAACACCTATTATGCTGCGCTCTATTGCTCGTTGGCAAATATTGCGTTTGGACTTCTATTGTTCAGCAAGTAACCAACTCTGTGCACCATGTGTAACTTGGTTCACCTCAAAAAATACAACCCTATAAATTCAGCAATAATTATGTTTCTTGTAATCAAGGATATTTTATCGTACCATTTAATTTTTTTGCAGGCGTTATACAAAGCAATGACAGCTATACTCCTTACTAAAAATTAGAATGTGCAAGTAACTCTGTTTATCGCTGGGTTTATCTTTTACCATTCACCCCTTGTAGGCTACACAGAAAATTCTGGTTAGACCATAGAATATTTTCATCTCGGTAGTAGTTCCCATGGGATAATTCTCGACCACCACACAGGCGAAACAGAAGGAAAAAGATTATTGGATAATTATAACTCATTTGACAAGGTCACTTAAGGTTAATGTCATGAGGATCCATCAATTCACCAGTCAGGGCCAAACATGCACCTTTCAACAAAACCTTCCAGTTACTGAACACGTTTCATAGAAAAACTAGTTACAAACAAAACGAAAGATAAATAAATATACTAACAAAAGTTAAACTAATTGCGTAACTTTCATTTCCCCTTAATCAAATAGAAACATGCTGTAACTAAATATGTCATTATCGCACGAAGAAAAGTTAATCTAACTTTATTTATTACTTTATTACTGAACTCTGTTTTTGGTAATGTGATAAAACGTACGTCATGTTTGAAGATAAGGTGGTGAATTAAGGTACAGTTTCGAAGACTACCGTAACCGCAGACCGCAACGGCATAGTTGGAATGACAGACCGCAGCGATACAAATGTACAGGTGGACTTTTTTGGATTTCTTACTCTTCTAAACCTCAGTTGGTCCTGTAGAGTTTTAATTTGGTTTTTTTTTGACGGCACGGTTGGCGCAGTGGCTGAGCGATTGACTGCTGCGCTGCGTGTCGCGGGTTCGATCCCCGCACGGAACAAATATTTGTATGGCCTACAGATAGTTGTTCCGGGTCTGATTGTTTGTGTATGTGAGTTTAAATGTTTGTAAACGCACCCACGATACAGGAGAAATTCCTAGTGTGGGGCAACGTTTTTTTAAACAAAAAAAAAAAAAAAATCCTAAGAAGAAACATCAAAAATATATTTTGTGAAAATTGGCTTATATTTTCTTGTTGATTGTATTTTTTTATAGAAAATTACAGATTTTGCATATTGAATAATGCAGATGGAAATTTCTCAAAAAGTTAGGGGTAGTCTCCTAAGACTAATTTTCTGTAAATATAAGGGTTAAGGTAGCTTGCGCTTACTGCGCCATCCCAAATTCCACTCTGTATGGGATGGAAAAGACACCGACAGAAACACGCTTACCACGTCGTCAGAAAAAAAAAACAGTGAATGACCATGTTGCCTGTGATTCAAGTCAAATTCCTAAAAAAAGTACCAAGGCCGACTTGTCATCAGCTAAGTCAATATTCCGACACACTGATCTGGAATTTATTTTTCCAGCTTAGGTCGTAAAAGTAAACGCAGCGAATTCTGATGTAATGTTTTCTACGAGTACAAACACTTTTACTAAAAGATTACAGGTTTGTTGGGAAATATTTTCCGTTTAGCACAGATATCGACAAAATCTGTAACCATAAAATCCCGTCTGTAATATGGAATGGGTTAGGTCACCCACATTTTGCCCGTGTTGTATAATTTCCATGGACTAAGGGGCGAGGAATGATATGAAGGAATAAGGAGTAAATAATAGCGTGACTGTTGACAAGGGAGAATGGAAGAAAAGATCGCCACCACCACACATGGAAAAGGGCAGGAAGATGAAGCAGGGGTGACCCTATTGCCCTCAACCGGCCACAAATTCTGAGTGCCGGCTGCTTAGAAATTTCTAATGAAGTCTAATCTGAGAATCGAAACCAAGGCCATATGTTTAGGATCAGCGTTTGCCACCACTAGACAAAAGTAGAGGTCGTTATTTCGTATCTTTAACCACATCAATAAAACCCTCATTATTTTGATTCCAAAATTTTCCCGATAAAACCACTGATCATAAGCGTATTTCCATACCACACTCACAACGTAATTACGTGCTCAAGTGTCTCTTATCAACTTGTCTACAACCTTACAAGAAAAAATATCGAGACAAGCAAAAAATATATAATAATATTTCACTTATTTGACTGTCAAGAAAACGGAATTAATAAATCACCCTCATTTCGAGCCCTCGGAATGAAAGTTGTAAGAAGATGAGACAAAGGGGGCTATTTCCGATGATCTATCAAAACACTCAAACATTTGTACAGAGGTTGACTCAAGTGCTACGAATATTGAATTATTTCAAGGATTTTATTTGTTTATGTTAATGTGTTTGAGTTTCTTTTCTCGTCTGCAGGTAGGTTTGCACCACGAATTTGGAATGAAAGATGAGATATTTAGCTAGATGTGTTTTGCTCTTATAACTGATAACTCGTGAATTCTGCGGTAAAGGAAAATTATGGTATAAATTCAGACCGAACACAGTGGAAAATAACATTACTTTCGGAAATCGGTGACTATGGTTTGTTTCATTGACTTTTTTGGCACCGACTTCCGAAAGTAATGTTATTTTCCACTTTTTAGTGTTTTTTTTGGAAGTCGGTTTTTTTTTGCAAAAAAGTTTTTATGTTACCCTTTTTAGTTATATCACACACAAATCCTTGTCAAGTATCAATTTCACAATTTCTTTTACTTGGATGACATTTTTTCCAGCTATTTTGATTTCGAAATCAAACTGCTGAACCGATTTTGATGAAATTTCTATGAAACCAATCGGGAAGTAGATCCATTCAGATAAAGGAAGAATTTTTCAAATCGGTTCATAAATGACGGAGATATGAGGTAACAAACAAAAAAAAAAAAAAAAACATACAACCGAATTGAGAACCTCCTCCTTTTTTTGAAGTCGGTTAAAAAGATAACACATAACATCGCGCCCGTAATCCCTGAAGGGTTAGGCAAAGGTGCCCTTAATAGTACACTCACATTTCACCAGTTATGTTTAAGTGCCATGTAATAGGAGGCGAACCTATTGTGATCAACCGGGCACAAATCCAGATTCCATGGCTGCTACTGAGAAATTCCTGATGGAAAAACCCAACCAGACTTTGCCTGACTTGGGAATCTTACCCAGGACCTCAAGGACCCAGGACGTCGCGCCTGTGTCCACTAGAGCACCGAGGAAAAGATTTTATTTTAATAATAATAGAATGATTATTTCTTTTATTCATTTTTTCTTCGGTGGAGGTGGTCGACATGTGGGATGTGAACTCAGCAATCACTGTGTCGGTAGTCGTTTCAGCCAATGGCTTAATTGCCAAGAGCCTTCAGAAAGCGGTACTCCTGGACACGGCTCGTATTGTTAGGAGGTTCATCTCTCTGGAGTCCTGACCGCCGGTAGCTTGGACCCTGTTTCCGATACCGGTGGGCTACTACTTTTTATCTTTTCAAATGTTTTTTTAATACTAATTTATATAGGAATGTTTAAAAATGTAAAAATAAGTGAGAAAAAAAATAAAGGAAATAATAATTATATTGAATGTATTGAATCACCACATGAATTTTCGGCCTGAAACCAGATAATTCCACAATCAAAATGAATCCTCAATTTTCCAATGACTGGTCTTTATGAATGAATGGTGATCTTTACACGGTTCATCTTATAAAACATTATTTGTGGAATATTGTTGATGGACGGAATTGAGTTTTCAAGTAAGCTGATAAACTACCAATGGTTAGTTTTGCAGCGAATAATTGAACCGTTCCTTTGAAAACCGTCATCGGGCTTTGAGTGAATTTCTAGCAATAATTTGCTTGTTGTGTGTTTTATAAAAATTTAGCTTCTAGGTCGCGTCCTAACCATGGCGATCGTATACGTGACTCATTTTGTTACACGAACAAGAACGCGTGCATACATACAACAAATGAGTCACATAATATTATGAACGCGACGATAGCGGATTCGCAATTGCTTTAGTTAGGGTGCAGAGTTACAGTTACCTTGTAATATAGATTTATGCTAAACCACATAAGGTGATTGATTATGATTATTTTAGGACCCAGTTAAGGTGCGTACTTACAAAGGTAAAAAAAAATATTACAGATAACCTAGACTACTACCATTCCTCAATTACAAAAAACCTCACACAACTAATTAGGACAAAAACAGTCTAAGCGTTAGGTCAACTTTTTTTTAAGGATCCTACATACATGATCGGTTTGGCATAATTGGCACAGCAATGTGGAAAAAATAAGTACATTTTCTTTCGGAAAAAAGACGCCCGGCTTCGCACAAATTGCACCAAGCCGACCCAAACACGATACAGCGATGGTATGCACCAACCGATCAGCAGAAGCCGAACGAAAGCTGCATAAATGTTGTTTATTATTATTATTTTGTTAAATCTGCCCGAACCAAGTGTGTAGTACCCCTTAAACTTTTAAAAGGTCGCGTTCATTTAAGCTTCTAACTTCAATCGCTAGATGGCGGTAGTCGTTAGGCTGATAAGCGCATAAGGTACTTACTAAGGCACTGATACTGCGGATAAATGAGGCTAAATGATGTACGATAGCAGTTTTTCGACAACGTAATCGAGTTTTCTACGAAAAATATTGAAGTTGACGTGGATGTGAGTTTTGAAAACTTTAATTTAGGCAAAATACATTATATGGCACAAGTTTTACAAAGCGACGGAAGCCATCTTCTATTAGCAAGTCACGTGACAACGTTTGAGAAAAAAAAAAAACCGGTCAAGTGCGAGTTGGACTCGCGCACCGAGGGTTCCGTACAAACCTGTGGGTATATAACTTTTTTTTATATGACGAAACTAAAAATTTACGGTTTTCGTAATTTTTCCTATATCTGTACTATAAGACGTGACTTCGTACAAAATTTCAAGATTCTAAGTTCACGGGAAGTACCCTGTAGGTTTTAATTCCCGTGCGAGTTTCGAAAATTTGCGGAAATTTGCGGCCTAAGTGGCTGTATCTTTTGATTGCGTTGACTTAGAAGGTTGATTTTTCTACAGCTTCCAGGGACAGTAGAACTAAGTATCATATAGAAATTTCAGTTTGATACCTCCACGCGTTCCTGAGAAAAACGGACGGACGGACGGACGGACGGACGGACAACAAAGTGATCTTATAAGGGTTCCGTTTTTTCCTTTTGAGGTACGGAACCCTAAAAACAGATTTTACCACAAGAAATCAAACACCGTTGGTCCAGCGGTCACGAGCGCGACTGCTGAGCATGAGGTCCTGGGCTCGATTCCCGGGTCGGGCAAAGCGTTATTGGGTATTCCATCACGAATTTCTCTGTAGCAGTTATGGAGTCTGGATTTGTGCCCGGTTGGTGGCAATAGGCTTGCCCCCTATTAAATGGGACTTAAACATAACTGGCGAAATGTGGGTGTGCTTGTTAGGAACACCTCTGCCCAACACTTCGGGGATTACAAGGAGTGATGTTATGTTATGTTACGTTTTGTTACCTAAATCAAACACTCTATATTCAGTTAATAATATTATATATTATTTGACTAACAGAAGCCATTGATTTAATACAATATTTGAAGGAAAAACGAACACGATAACTAATAGCTTTAATTTCTTACTGTTTATTATTTGCTTCAATAAAAAAAAAATAAGATTTAGTTTTAATACTATCTCAAATTAATCTATTTGAAAATAATAACGTCACTTGATGTCACTTTTATAATTAACAAACTTGACTAAATCACAGAGAAAATTTAACTAAACTAAATCTTGATACTTAAAACTAAATAAATTAGATTGCTGTTGTATTTTAGTTATTTATGTATTTTAGTTAGTTACAAAGATCTCGAAGTAGAAAATGTTTTGAACAACTAAACTTAATTTTAGAATGTTTGAAACAATGGCTGTAAGTGATAGACTTTTCAATAGAATAAAAATTCTCCGAATCATGCATATTATAGGTATTATTTTACACCGTTTGATGGTCCTGATAATAATAATAAGTCCAGACAATATTAATGCGAAAGTGATTCTGTCTACCTATCAGTCTGGCTGGCTGTACTTAACGGTCTGGCTCTCTGTGTGTTACCATATCATGCCTTAGTGGCGGAAGTGATTCCTATGAAATTTGGCTTACAGGTAGACCATGACTTGCGTAAAGACAGTATGCTCTTTATCATGGTAGTACGTTCTCATGGACGGTTGTCGCAGAGGCTGAGGGATTGGCTGCTGCGCTGTGTGTCGCGGCATCGATTCCCGCACGGAACAAATATTTTTATGGCCTATGGTTATTTGTTCCAGTATGGCTGTTTGTGTATGCGAGTTTTAAATGTTACTTGTTTATTCTACTAGGAGTCGGCGCAACACGTTTTCTTCTTCCATTCTCCCCTGTCAGACGTCACTGCTTCATTTACTCCTTTCTCTTTCATATCTTTTCTCACACAATCCATCCATCTTTGCTACGGTTTTTTAGAAAATAAAAAATCCGAAATCTATGCGGACGAAGCCGCAGGCAAAATGCTCTATTACAATTGATACTTTTTACTGGAAATATGCATTTAATTTAATATTCTATATCTAAGGGATTTCGGTATAAAATGGATCGATTGATATTTAAATGATAAGTTCAAATATATTGGTAAGCGTGGGCGGATTGGATGAGTGAACTTTACATAGAGATTAACCAAATTTAAAATGCAAGTATTGTTTAAACGATAGGTCAGTCACTCCCACTCGTACAATAAATACTTATTTTGATAGAAGAGACACTGGGTGTTTTATACACCCTGAGTGCAAAGTCTGGTTCTATAGGATATATGTAGGCTGGTGTTATATGATATAGGCGAGTGCTAGAAGCTGTAGACTTGGAAAGCATTAAAATTTGGAACTTATGGCATAGGTGTGACAGTAGTCGCGATCACGACTGCTGAGCATGGAATCCTGGGTTCGATTCCCGGGTCGGGCAAATTGTTATTGGGATTTCCCATCAGAAACTTCTCAGTAACAGCCACAGAGTCTTGATTTATGCCAGGTTGATTGCAATAGGCTCGCCCCCTATTACATGGGACTTAAACATAACTTCGGGGATTACAGTCGTTATGTTATGTAACATAGGTGTATATTTTTTCTCAATCTTACTCGTATATTTTGTTTAATTGTTGGTGGTTTAGAACGTTAACGCAGTACGCGATGGCAATTTCCACTGCAGCGTTAGATTAACTAAGATGCCTCATTATATCATCAGCTCTCCGCGATGGATTCATTCGAATGGCGTTGATTATCAGTAATTCGATATTGTGGTATTGAATATCTTATTATGATATGTATACAGCATAATTTAGCAAATTGAAGACATTATTTAATCACAACACTCCCGAACAGGGGGGTTACCATGATCTGTTAGTGCAGGAATGTTTTAGTATTATTCCGACGGTGGGTAAGAGATGGCGCTGTCACTTTCCCACTCTCGGTCATGATAACCCACCTGATCTAAAAAAATAAAAATGACCTTGAAAGTACACACACTAAAAGTATTACCTAAGCGTTGTGTCCCCAACAGTACCTACCTATCTATCAGAGAGTGCCAAGCCTCTAATAATGGCCCTTCTATTTTTTGTGACTTAATATCAGCAAGCCAGCGGTACGGACCGATGACGTAATTATATTAAAATTGCCTGTGATCATAAGCACAGTGTAAAGATAAACAGTAAATCAACTAGGAACTTTATTGTGAAATCGAACGCGGGTGGTTACGTTTATCAAAAGTAACGAAGAAATACAATAGCAGCATTACAAATAAGTATGTATTACAGCAACATAGTAAAAAATTTACTACAGCGCCATCTATGACACAAATGAAGAACTAACATCAAAATCCTGAATCGAGCTATTAAAGTCCTCCGATGATATGAAAAACCCGTCAGCAACTGCCGGGCAGTAGCCCACCAGACACAACATCCGTCTGTTCGGAGGATTCTTTCTTATACAGGACGTCTAGCTCCATTTGTTTCGCACATTGAATTTAGATTTAAACAATACTGCTTTATGACGTCATTATAGGCCACCTCAGGATTTGTGCCCGGTTGATGGCAATAGGCTCACCCCCTATTACATAGGACTTAAAACATAACTGGTGAAATGTGGGTGTACTACTATTAGTTACACCTCTGCCTAATCTTTCGAGGATTTCAGGCGTAATGTTATGTATATCAAAAAACGCACAACGCATCTGCAATATGTTGGTATTGCAGATCGATAGGCAGTGGTGACAATTCTTACTATCAGGAGGGGCAAAGACTTGCGGAAAAACAAGCTGGACGTAATAAAGTAATATCACTTATTTTATTTAGACCATTAAATCGCACTTTTGAAAGTCAAATACGGAGAAAGAATCCCCCTGCTCCACCCGCCATGGAAACACCAACAAACAAAAAAATCGTCACGGCCAATGGAAACGATAGCTTACAATATTCTCTGGGTATTTGTTTTTTTTTTACGGATTCGGAAAGAAGGTGTCGGGTCCTTGTCATTACAGTATTGTGGATAATAAGTGGCTGTGTATTGGGGCTCCTAAGTAATTGGATAGCAATTTGTGACCCTTTGATGGCTGTGTTGCCTGTTAAGTTAACCATGAATGATTGACGTCCACGGAGTTTTGGTTGTTTTGTAAATAAACAATTCTGAGGTTAAAGAATCCTGAAAATTTATATAATTTTAAAAGGTGATTAGATTATTTACTTGAAATTGCAGGAGATTGTGCTTTATTTTTTTTTCGTTTTTTTTTTTAAATAATGGTGTTAAAACAAATGTGTTGGCAAACTTAATAATTGGAACCAGATGTAACTTACTAATTGCAAGTCGTGGATTCAAATTCAGGTAGACACATTACTTTTTTTTATTAATTATTGCATCACCACTGCTCTCGAAACGGTTACGAAAAACATCGGGAAGAAAAGGGGCCCATCTTAGGATCTGAAAAACCAAAGATCTGTTACCGACTGGCACTGGACCTGCCCAGCAGTAAGAATGTTTCAGGCTGATTATGCTTTACCTTGCTTATACCCACCAAAAGGCATGATTATGGAACGATATTTTTTTTTTTTGTTACAAAAAAAAAAAACATAATAAATATCAGATTAATAACAGTATTTTTTGTTGTTTTCTGTGGCTTCGCACGGTTTGTGCATTTAGCCAATGTCACGTTTAGAACAGTATTTTTAACAATAATGTCAAAAGGAAAGCTAAGTATGTGAAACAGAAAAAAAACATTTCAGAATAGTAACATGTATGTCAATCAAAATAACAGTATGACAATCAGTACAGCGATTTATCACTAAGGAAGTCGTCAATTATTGTGTAATAACTTTTTTCAATTAATATTTGGCTTTTTTTACTAATTATTATAATCGTGGGTGCGTTTACAAATATTTAAACTTACACATACACAAACAGCTTTGACTATCAGAATTTCAGCCAGTCTAACTTTTTTAATCCATTTAAAAATTATAACAGAATTTTAATTTTGAGTTACTATTTGACTAATTCCAGTAAGTTCCATTATAAAGGGCTCCAAAATAAAGAAAGAAACCTAAATTAAGTTGAGACGTTGACTCTAATCGTCTCTAGTACTATTTTATTTTATCTTGAACAAAATACTTTTCTGAGCTGTCACTTTGAAGGATGATGGATTAGTCACCTTCGGCCTTTCGTTAGGCCCTCAAGCTATTTGGACAATAGCCCGTCTTCGTTAAGATTTCTTTTCTTAGTCTGATCATTTTTATGTAAGGGTTTTGTATCTCCATATTTTTATTTTTGTTCGTTAATGCAATTATTTTTGAAGAATGCTATTTGTTGTATGTATGAGATTTATTTTGTATCTTAGGATTTTAACAAACATAAATCTCACTACACAATCGCCTAGATTCGAAGTAATAATCTGTAAGTCATTTTTTATTTTATTTTATTTATTTATTTGGTTCACCAACGACTGTTTACACTCATAATAAACTTAATACATTTTTAAACAAAGGTAACAGTGTAACACTCACTTATAGGTAAACACCACAAGCGCAACAAGCAACAGCAGCAAGTCATGAACATTAAAAATTTAAAATCATTTATATACAGCACTTTTTGAATGTCAAACTTACTTGAAACAGGCCCTGAAAACACGCTTTATATCATTTCTTAGTGTACTGGCAAAAACTCCCCTACCATGTGGAAATTGAATATGCAGCCACTACCAATCGCACTATTAATGAGCCAAATATGTCATCAGAACTTTTCAAGGTCGTATTTCCTTCAACGTTATACGTAGTACCTACAAAACTATCGTAAAGCCTTATCCACACTAGAGCACAACATGTTCCACGCACTGACTTGCACAATCTGGCAATATGCCTAAAGTATTTTTTTTAATGCACCGGAAAATGTCGTACTGACCCTATGGTTAAGGCTTCGCTTCTCATGCTCGTGCATGGATGCACAACTTCGTAGCTGTGGGTTGATTTTGAGATACAAGTATCTATTCGACTTTTCAATTTATATGTAGACACTTTTTTCATCGTAGACATCACTGACATTGTGAAGAAAATCATCTTGAGAAAACCAAAACCTCTATATAGGATCAAGCGTGGAGATTAATGCTCTTACCTTCTCTGTATGAGAAGACGTCTTGATAGGCAGTAATAAGCAGATTTGTTATGACTTTTATATGACATATAATATATTTTATCTGTATGTAAATCAAGTAGGAGACTGGAGTCTGGATGTGTGCCCAGTGATTGACACAAAGCTCGCCCCCTTTTACATGTAACTTAAACATAACGAAATGTGGGTTTACCAGAAGTACACCTCTGACCAATGCTTCGCGAATTCCAGGCGTAATTTTATATGGTATGCTCAAGACAGTGTGAACAAGCCCTAACGTTACACCCCTAACCACAGTAGCGTAACAGTTGTGACACGCATCACGTCTTCTTAATAATAACGTCACTCCAGCCTCCGAACGGACATATATTACACTGATTTTAGATTACAGCCTCTCCCCTAGGGTTATGTAAGGTTTTGGTCAATATGTCTGTGTATTTAGAACCTGTGTGTGAAAATGTCCGTCTCAGTTTTTGAGTAAAGTCTGAATCTTAGTTTAGTTTTTACTTAGTGGTATGTAGGATAATTGGGAGTCATGGGCAGAAAGCCTTTGCCCAGCAGTGGGACGATGATGGACGGACAGGACGGAGGAATGTGAGAAGACAAAGGACTAGGTGGACAGACGAAGTCATCAAAGTGGCCGGAAGAAAATGGTACATAACCGATACAAAATCACAAAAGTGGAGATTTTTGGAAGGGAACTACATTCAGCATTGGGTGGCCAAAGGTTTAAGAAGAGAGAGATGATGCAGGCTAACATTACATGATATGACGTCACTCAAGTCTTCAAACGGACATAAATATTACACTGAGCTTAGATTAAAAACCTCTCCTATAGGGTGATGATGTAAGGTTTTAGTCAATATGGCTGTGTATTTTGAGCCTAGGTGTAGAATCAAATGTCTGTCTCAGTTTTAGAGTAAATTTTGAAACGAGGTGCAGAATTTATTCTAATGTGAGATGATACGTTCAGATGGGACATTGTCATAAATTGCGAGTTTGTTTTAAGCACTTGTATTTGAGCTCAAACTATCAGTTATGCCTGCGCAGTCAAGTGGAATAACATCTATTTCGATATTATCTAGCATGCATAAACGATGATTTCTCCTACACACGTTTATGCATGCCTGTAAAGCCAAAACTGCACATAGTTAACTTATCTTCTATCACTACATAGTCTAAAACAAAGTCACTTCTCGCTGTCTGTCCCTATGTATGCTTAGATCTTTAAAACTACGCAACGGATTTTGATGCGGTTTTTTAATAGATAGAGTGATTCAAGGGGAAGGTTTATATGTATAATACATGCATTTTATAGTAGAGAAAACATTAGTATCTACATTGCACCCGTGCGAAAGCGGGGCGGGTCGATGGCCTAAAAATTTTCGGTTTTATGACATGATGGTTTCTTCAAAATGTTTTCTTTCATCATTTAAAGAACAGTGGTGATAAAATAAAAATAAAGCTATCTGTGTTTGAAACCACGACTATAGAACTTAAAAGTCGAGATCGTTACCACCGACCCACCTTGTGTTTGTTTCACTAAATGACAACTGCCATTTTGTGCTGTCCTTCAGAATAAATTAAAAACGTTTTTTGTGCGTTGTTTTTTTCTCTATTAAGCTCCATTAAGCTTTAAATAGGTCCATTACCTTCTTTAAAAATTAAGTTTCAGAGTAAAAACTAAGCAATCAAATAGCTTAATTACCTAATATACATAAAAAGGCTGAGAGGTGACATTTTTAGTTTACCAAAAAACTTAAGTACCTACCTAAAGTAATAAATTAAACATGTCTTGTATACAGTGTCTGACCCTATAACTAACTTCGCTAAAACCTTTGGGATATTGTATGATATGATACATATATTTATCTCCACAGTGCGTCCCTTGGGCGCTATACCATTTTTGTGTCAGTCCGAACTCGGGACAAATATCAAGGACAATATTATACATGCTGTCTATGTAGGTGTTACTACTCGTACGTATCTAAACATATAATGTTATGTCATTTAATCCTCAAAATTAATAACAACTATTACTTTGAGTTTCTACTACGAGTTTCCTATTATCGGTCACATTATACTGTCATGGCCCGTCAATGATTTAGCCTTTTGCTATTTTTACCAACAAGGTGGAAGGGACACGGGCGCACAAACATGAAACGTAACCACGTGTTCAGTACATCATACCGAACCCCATCACATAGAAAGTTTTCATTGGAAATGTTTTAAAAAATCTCCCGTTTCCTACAAAAGTGAAATACCTACACGGTCAAAATGTACGGAACAGTTCAGAGTGATGTACCGAGTACGTGGTACCGGTTTTTGCGTCGGTGTCCCTACCACGCTGTATATCATAAACATCACGCTTATTTCCTCAAAGGTCAGGCAAATGTGAACAGTATACCCAGTTACCCGCACAGCTATATAATATGTTTAAGTCACATAGTATAGAGGGAGAGCCTATTGTCTTAAACCAGGAAATCCTGACTGCGGATTAGTTAAGAAGTCGTAGACGGAAACACATTGAAATGTATTCACGAGTAAGAATACTTGCATGTATGCACAGGGAATATTGTTTGTCGGCCCTACCTACAATATTTTTGACTGTCAATTCTTATTTATTTAATACTGCCTATTACAGCCCGTTCACACGACGATGTATCGTTTTATTTTTTGACGTATCGTCTTTTTTCACGATCTGTCAATTTTTTGACGACGGCAATGCTTTTTTAATTCCCACGATTCGTGAGTATTCACACGCATCACGAATTGTGAAAAATGACGAACACGTCTTAGATCACGTAACGTCTTTTAAAAATCAGGTACGACAAAAAACTCGCATCGTGATTTTTTTGTGACGGATTTGCTGATGCGCTCGCTGCCGAAAAATCACAACTAATGTGAACACCAATTCATTTTTTTTACCGGATCGTGATAAAACACGATTCCGTATGCCATGAGAGAGTCTTACCAAGGGTTATCGTATTATCCAGTACTAACTGGGCTGTGGAGGCCAGAAAGGCAGTCGCTCCATGGAAAATGATGGTATTGAGTTGAATCCGGTTAGACTAGAGTTGGGAAAAGACTAGGCAAAGGATGAGGATGATACTGGCATTTGGTTTGTGAGAATGCACAGTGGGAGTAAGCTGTAATTCACCAAGCTTGTCCAGTACACGTTGGTAAGTGACGCAAGTCTTTGATTCTTTGCTTCTAGGCATGCTGGTTTCGGCCCGGTGTTTTTCTACATCGTTTTACATACTTTATGAAGGCCAGTGCTGTTTCAATAGCTAACACCAAGATCAGGTAGCCTATCATGACCTCTTGAAGCAGTATTGTTTTATACTTACTTCGGTATGCGAAAGAGATGGAGCTAGACGTCTTGTATAGTGCCGTCTATTTGTCACACTAAAATGACTTTAAAACAAAACTGCTTTAAGTAGTCATGGTAACCTCTAAGACCTTACACGTCTATGATAACCATAAACCTTCAGTAACATCAAACAAACCATTGTTACGATATAGAATCCAGTCCCCGAAATTGATTACGTCAAACGTTGCTTCAGCAAAATCTGTCTCATTACGCGTTGTTCCCAGTGGCGGATACAGAAAAAACTCAAGGAGGGGGCGCTAAAGATATCTTGAGCTACCTTTACTGTAATCGGAATAAAAAAATAATCAAGTCACATGTAAGAAAGTTTTATTTAAACTAATAATACCTACACATAAACAAGACCATGCCATCTTATGATATAAAAAGTTCCTTAAATGATGAATTCTATGCGCCTATTCTTCCGGGCAAATTGATTAATTACATCGTCAATAGGACAATCAATGTCAGGGTGAGTGTTCAAGAGAGCTAAGCCATTAAGCCGATCCTCCTTCATTGTCGACCTCAGCCATGTCTTTGTACGCCGCAATGTTGAAAAACTTCTTTCCACTGTAGCAATCGATACCGGTAGACAAGCAAATATTTTGTAAAGCGTGTGCAAAGTAGGATAGTCAGATCTAGGACAAACAGACAACGCTTGCATAACAGACTCACGATCACGATCATTAAGGGCGTTTATGCTCGTTTGCTTGAATTGAAGAACCTCTCCCATTAGTCTCTTTTTGATCACAAAGGGTGATTCTTCTTCAAAGAACGGTAATTCAGTTAAGCACTGATTCAATTTATGTGCCAAGTCGTTACCGGCATGTTTCTGTAGTTGTGAAGGCAAAAGTATGTTGAATTTTAAATGATAAATATTTTCGTCAGAAAAACGTTCTCTCATATCAGTCGTAACATGGTCCAGTGTTGGAATGAAAACAGTTCTTTTCCAATATGTCATGGCATCATCATTATGATCGCAGTTTTCCCTGTGTCTTTGTCTGCCTGTAAGACGAGGAACACTCATCTCCACGTCTAACTCTTCCATAACGGCCTTCGCCTCTTCAACAATACGAGCAAAGTGGCTATCGGCATTAGCTCTCATGCCGTCGTATACCTTGAGCGTCGAATCTAATTTTGATTTTGCCATCGCAACGTCCAAGCTAGGGTCTTGTAAGATTTTGCTGACTGGATATGTTATGCTCATAATGTCGCTCAGTGTAAACAGCGTGATAATAAACTCGCAATTAGAGAGAGCTCGAAGGAGAATATTGGCTTTGGCAGCCGTTGTTCTATCCCTCCAACACTGTATTTCGTTAAGGACTTTGCAAACTGTTCCGAGATCAGCTGCAAATTGAATCACAGCATCATGGCGCTCAACCCATCTCGTTTGACAATGTGTCTGCAGCGAGTGTTTTAGGTGACTCTTTAATGTTGCGAACCGCTTGCTAGATGCTGTAAAGAACGATACTACTTCTTCAATCGTACCAAGTGAGTTTCTCACACTTGTAACTTTGCAACTGCGAGAGACAGCGAGGTTGAGCTGATGACTTCGACACGGTGCTACTTGCGCGTTGATAGCTTTAGTTTTTATTGTAGCCACAGCTCCTTTCAATTCTGACATATTAACTGAGCAACCATCACAGCCTATACCCACACAGTTCTCCAGTGACAGAGACAGGCTTTCCATTCTCCTTAGAATCGTAGTACCCAATACTTCACCAGTAATGCTACGTTCTTGACTCTCTTGAGGTTCATCGTCAATGTTTCCACTACAATCATTGTCTTTATGGATGTCAACGAAACCCAAAAATCTTTCGTGTAATTTGCCGTCACCATCAACATATCTTACAGCTAAACTCAGTTGGGCGATGTGCGCTATGTCCGTAGTCTCATCGAAGATGATGCTGTAATAACGAGAATCTTTGATTTCCTCCAGTATTCTCGATAACATCACTGTTTCACAGCATGAAATAAGTTCGTTACACGTTGTTTTACTTATGTAAGTGGCGTTCGCTTTAGTGGTCTCAAGGTGATGTTTTAGTTGCAAGTCTCCAGCGTCAATTCTAAATCTTAGAAGAGCTCTAAAGTTTCCCTCGTTACTCACTATACTTTCACAATCATTATCATTTTGTAATAGACTCCCATCATCTCTATGCCCCCGCAGAGGAATATTTTGCTTTCCATGCAATATGATTGTTTTTATGATAGGTACAAGACGGTCTCGGTTTTCTCTAATGCCTTCCATTCTCTGTCTTGACAATTGATTTATGACCTCAAGTTCGCGGTTGTCTCGTGTCGCCAAAAATAATTTTGCATTTGTTGACGCTTCAACGTGGTACTTGAGCTGAGAGTGGGTCTCAAGGTCACCATCTTTACCAGTAAGTTTGGCAAACTTTGTTAGTGGTTCAATCACAAGTTTCTTGGCAATAACAGATTTCTTTCCTCCAACCATTCTAATATTCACAAAAATTGAACAGTTAATGCAAAGAAGTCCCTTTTTAACTTGTGAGAATACCAGCCACGGATACTGTTCAAAGTGATTATCGTGCACTTGTCTGCGTTCAACCCGTCCCCTCTTGTTGTGCTCGGAAGTAGGAAAGATATAACCTTGTTCTGGTTTCCTTGGGGCTGTGAGCAGCTTGTATTTTATTTCATCACTAATATTTCCTGACGCTAATATATCCAAATAATTGCCAATATCCATGGGATTAAAGGAATCAGTCGATGAACTTTGTTGTGGAAGTTTCGACGAAGTGCAGGGCTCTGCCTGTACATCTGGTGGTGTTTTTGTTGCTGAATGGTGACCGGAATCTTCAGATGTTTCTACTTTTCTTTTTCTTGTTACATAACGGTCCATTTTATTATATTGTTACGACGTAGCGCAGGTAAATTAGATGCCAATCATTCTCTAATAAACACTGTATGTGGTATGTGTTAGCTATCTTGTGCCAGACAGAAAAGTATAAAATACGATGACGCGGACGCGCGATAGACACAAACGAATAGCGTGCGGGCTGACGGTTGTAAGCTGACTGGCGACGGCGGCTTCGCAAGGGGGGGGCGCGCGCCCCGCGCGCCCCCCATATGTATCCGCCACTGGTTGTTCCAGGCTGGCTCAGACAATGTCTTCTTAATTAAGCGATATTAGATATTACAAGTGTGCCGTGTATTCTCGGAATACGAATATCAGTTCCCTGGAGTGAAATAAAGGCGACGTAGGTTGTAAGAAATTATTTGGGTGGGTAAGTATTTATTTGTCTTTGATATCTGTCTCTAATGAGGTTAAATGGAGTGTTATGTGTGACGAAGGTATGCGAAAAGAGTCATTCCGGCCGAAAAAATTGAAAAAATAAATAATAGAATGATTGTATAAGATGAACGATTGAGTTATGGGGATAGGCAGAAACTACAGAACACCACCTGCTACGATCCTTAAATACTCCGATATTTACAATTATATAAAAATAAAACTACGTAGGTACCTTTATGCTCTCATTTTCGCAAACGAATGAATAATTTGAATTAATTTAATATTGTCTACGCTAACACATCTTAAGTACATGCGCCAGGAATTTCTTACGTATTTAACGTGTAATAAAAAAGGCAACAATCATGTTTTAATTTTTATAAGAAAATATAACGTGAACTTATCTCAAACGCACAGAGTAAACGTTGAAACGTCTTCAAAGAGTGAAGAAAATCGAACTATCGCAAAGGTTACAAAAATGTTTCGCATGCATTATTCACTTACATTAAAGGCTACTTGTATGAAGATGGTTCATGGGAAGAATCGTGATCGCAAGAATCTGATAACTTAAAAAAAACTCGCGTTTCTCTTTCTAATTGCATAATAATATATGCAATGTACGACTGACCACAAAAAAGGACTTGTGGTTCGAAAATCACCGCACGGATTGATCCACGTGAATCTGAATGAATGACCATGCTCTACAGTTTTTCAGATTGTGACCCCTCCGCTCCGTGCCTCGGGGAGCACGTACGAACTGTCCCGGATGTCATACGAACACCCCAATAGAGTGCGTGCAATCAAAAGTTGGTTGCAATAGTGAATAAAAAATGCATCACAATTTTAGAACCCGGACGGACAAGGTGAAAGGAACACCGATTCTAAAACGGTTACCCCGTATTTGAAACACTTTGAAACCCCGCATACAAAAAAATCGTCAACGGTAATTTTTTTTTAAATCTTAGAGGGGCCCCTCCACAAACTAATTTATCATTATTTTTTTCAGAATGATGATTGTACTGAATACGTGGTAACTGTTTTAACGTTGGTGTCTCTTCCACTCTGAGCCAGAGAGATAGTCATACTGTAGAAGGTATATTATAATAACTACCATAAATTAATAACTAGGTTGATAAAGTATCGAAATCATCAGATTAAATGATTTAAATAATTAAAAAACACACACACTGTGATTTTATTTTGATACAAAAACAAAAATAAGTATGGAAATATGTGCTTCTTTTTAACGTGTGGTTAGTACCTAACCTGGTGTCAGAGTTTTAATGCCGCCCATGGGCCTCTGACTTGGCTTGACATGCCGTCGAGAAATAGGCATGCTGGTTTCCTCACGATGTTCTCCTTCACTGAAACAAGCCTTCCTTCAATTATACAATACGCACATGAATCCGAAAAATCAGAGGTGCGTTCTTGGGTTCGAACTCGACACGTATGACTTCGCAGTCCGACGGTCACACCACAAGGCTATCACTGCTTATATATGTGCTTATGTCAGGAATATAATATGCAAAGATCGAAGTAGGCGGCGTTACATAATTTCTGTCTAACTCCGTGGGAGAAAGCCGTGAACACGCCTTTTAATTGAAAGCCTAGCCATGTTGCTCACCAAAAAATACTGAAATTTTCCTGCTTCTAAATAAATGCCTTACCAAAACATAAATAAATTATTGTGTCAATATTGGAATACAGTACTCTTTATTATGTACACTACATGAAAATAATGAACAAACACGCCTGCCATGTCAAAAACTGAAGTAAAAAAATGAAAAACAAGTTGAATAATTCCAGTGTTGATTGAGAAAAAGATGGGTACTGAATAGTTTATTTAATGTTCAATGAAACCGCGATTTTGTCTTAAAATGAAAAACTGAAAACCAACATTTTCATCGAAGTCGGGGGACTTATAAAGAAATGTTCTACAGAACTGTCCTCCGACTGAAATATTAATAATTTTTCATACAAACTTTAAAACCCTGTCGCTTCCGTCCTGCATGGATTTGGTTTGTAACCTAGCCAGCTTTATACCATTCATTACAAGGCAACTATTGGTAGGTTAGGCACCATCTCGTTTGTTCCGTTGTGTTATTAGTGAACGAATATAAATATTAAATCCTACTGTTGTATATTTTTGTAATCGGCTTAACAAGTTCTAGACGATGATTATAAATTTAATTGAAATTAAAAGAAAAACTTTTTTTTATTCCTAATAATGTATATTTTTTAAATTTTATTTTCAGCCTAGCTTATGCTACCCGAAATAACGCAACGATAACGCAACAATAACGCCGCCCGACAAGCCGCGTCGCGCGGCTCGGCTCTCTTTCAATTCAAACATATGGCAATGTATGGGAGCGTTTACGGCGAGGCGTTTCCCGCGGCGGTGGACGCGCATACACGCATCAAAAAAAGTTTTATTTGTATTGTGTTTTATTGTTTATTTATTTTCTATTATTTTTATTCTTTTGATTGATTAATCTCTTAAATCTATACATATAAACAATATCAAAATTGTATAAATTCAAAACGATGTTCCGAACTTACGAAATGGCTCAAAAACTACTGCATGGAGTCTGTTCAAATATTGCACAAATTTTCCTTAAAGGCTTTTTCGAATATAAGACTATATATTATCACGCTTCTTGCTTAGGGGGATGATCTATTATGATGGATCTATTATGTCAGTATTTTTCAATTGTTTGACGTTTCAAACATGTCGTGCATCAAAACGGCTATTTTAAACGAATGTCAACGGAGTATACAGCCTAGCGGTATCTGGATAGCTCTATAAACAACAGGTCGCATGTTCGAATCCCGAATGTTTACAATTTTTGTGATTAGTTTTAAAAAATTTTTGATTGTGACACATTTAATTTTTTTTTTTTTTTTGATTGACCTCGTTTACATTCCTATTTCTTTCTTTTTTTTTGAAATATTTCTACAAAAAGTAATAAAGAATTAGGAAGAAGAAGACTTGCTGCGCCGACCCCAAATAAATTGGGATAAGAGTATGAGAATGATGATAAAGATTATGATTTCTCCAAAAAGTAGTGAAGCGAACAGCTTCATGCTATACTAGAAGTCATTTTCCATCTCTCATCCAGGTTTTCCCCCGATGGCAACTATGTCGTTTGCTCATCTCGCCCCGGCCGATCGACATTACTTTTTCCAGCTCTTGGACGCCATTCGGTTCAGCCTTAGCCCTTAATCCCGCTGACAAACTGTTACGCAGTTTGGTGGTTTTACAAAATGTAAAATATTTTTGGTCAAACATAATTTTTTTTTTACCTGTCATCACTGCGCCTTGCTGGGTGTCCTGCCCAATTCCAATTGAGTTCCGTAACGCGATTTCCAATATCGAAAAACTTTGTACTTCTTCGGATTTCGACGTTAGGAACTCGATCTACCAGCTTTATGCCGAACATGAGTTGTTGGTATAGTGGTCGGAAATGAGCATGAGGTCCTGGGTTTGATACCCGGGTCGGGAAAAGTGTTATTGAGTTTTTCCACAAGGAAATTTTCAGTAGTAGCTACGAAGTCAGATTTTGTGCCCGGTTGATGGAAATAGGAATGCGACGGGCGGAAATGTAGGTACTATCAAGTACACTTCTGCATCGCCCTTCGGGAAATACAAGCGCGATGTTGTAGCAGTCATCGCTACACCGGCATTTAAACACTAATTTAAGACTCGAAATTGCAAACACTTCACAATACAAGTACATGTTTTGAAAAACATGTACTTGTTCTGAGTAACGGGTGAACCCGTTACTCAGAACTGTCAAATATGAACAAATTTAATGTCAAATTACCATAGACATCAAACACAAAACACGATCTGTCTTTGGATAAAAACTAACATTTATTAACAGAAATATATCTACACATTTATTTAATTGCTATATTGATATCACATAAAATACCTATTTACAAGTTTAACATTATTAATAAATATTTACACTGTACAAAATATAATCATACATTGTAATGTGCTGGTCGCGACCTTCCCGAACGCAAGTTCGGGTGCGTTCGGCTAGACTCGTCCTTCGTCGGAGCATATGACTTGCTATAAAGCAATTAGCATTGTAATTCGCGCCCAATACTCGTTTTGGCCTCTTGACCAGTACACGCTCGAACTCGCTACTAAATCTAGACTTACTTCATAGACCTAGATGCCGCTAATAGACTCGGTATCATCTCCTTATTTTTGTTGATATTAGGTAAATTATCCTCCGTCGTCTTCAGTTATTTGTAACATTTAACAACTAAAAGTGTTGAGAAATTTATAATATAAAAATACATTCCGGATGCTGTTTCATTCGCCGTTTACGCCATATACTTCAATTTAATGATAGTTCAACATCCTGCCTCAAGCCTCAAGCTTCGCTCATCGGTGTACGGAGTGAAAATATTTTTTTTTGCAATAATTACCTGAACAAATATAATATGGCGAATGTGTTACCCGATAAAAATAAGTCATGTCTACTTTTTATAAAAATTAACGAAACTAATGTTTTTTTCCAAACCGAACAAAATCAAAATTGAATTACAGTACAAAGCATAAGAGCCGAGTATCCGTTGGGTTATCTATATTTTTGTTTTGTATCTCAGGTAGATGAGTTGATACTTTGTGTACATTTATCTGTTTTCTTATTAAATACGTATAATTCTTTTACTTATTAAAAACAAAAAAAAACAGATATTTTTTTACAAATATATCGTTATTTAAGTAAAATCGGTCAAGCCTCATGGTTGTCGTAATTCTAAACAGTCTTGATTTAATGTTATCAGACAACCCATTGGTCATGTGTTTTTTCAAGTTCATTAAATATATTTTTCACTTGGTAACAGATGGGGGGATTAGGCATTTATTCGGTAGCAGACAGGCTTTATTTACAATACTTGTGGAGATACCCCAGAGTGAAGAGGAATTACATCCGTATATAAGAGCAACTGTTTCAGTCACAGCACGTCTCTAACGTTTAAATGTGACTGCACTTGAATTTGAACTTCGGAGCAAAATATTAATAATAGCCAACATGAATAATTAGGGGGAATAGTCGAAGAACTTGCTTCGAAGGTATTTGTTATGATCTACGTGATGCCTCCATCTACGCATCAATGTTTTGGCCCGTTCATCAGAGTCCTTGAATAAGTATCCGCTGTGACAGTCATGGTCTATCTTTGGAAATACGAGATCTAATATTACTGTCCGGTTCTTCTTTCATATCGATGACACTACTGGTGGCTATGTTAATCGCGGCGTCAGTAGCGTATTTTTTTGACAATAAATTATCTAAAACGCAGGTGTAGAGACAATTTAGACACTCCAGCAAGTCGGCCATTTGTCTGGTTGGGAGCCCTGGTGTCATTAGCATTGAGCTGCTACAACCAAGGTAGTACATGCTTATTATGTTTCACCATGGTTAGAATATCAAAGAATATCTGCTAATATGTGTAGATAAATCTTTTAAAAACTTTTCAGTAACATACATAGACGAAGTGCTACCAAGTGGAAAGACAATTATATTCACAAGTGCACAATAAATTAATTACAATGCATCTGTGGCGCGACGTTTGTGTTAATTCGGAAACACGAAGATTACGTAAGCGCATACGGTCTTCAAACCGTTCCAGTATTTTTCAGTTACGGGTTTTTTTTGCATATTCTCAATTTTGTTTTCCATCGGCTGATTAAGCTCTCAGAGTTGAAAGTTTTTTTTAAATCTTTTTAAGGATATTAATCGCCGGGACCTATGACAAGTTTTATTTGCTTTCGTTCATTAACTTCTTCTTCGCGTGCCGATGGCAATCTAAATTGATTCCCCGCAGAAATTGACCACGAGTTCCTTCAATACTTAAAACAAGTTGTACTAACAGGTTTTAGTTAAAATTAACAGTAAGTCAGTTTGTTAGTATGTTTTTTTCGGAGAGGATGTTAGTAGTGGCTTAATATTTTCCAGGCGACTAACAACTTAAAGGGCGACTAACTATTTGCTACTAAAATAATAACTTGACAGCGAAAAAAAATTGCGTGGCATAATTTGGAGTTGCATAAATTTTCTTGCCTAAGCTAGTAGCAGAACATAGGGAAAATGGAGCTTAGGGCACGCCAACACGGATAGGTTAGGTTCCTTAAACTCTGCAGACAGAAATAGGAGCCCCCATTACTTAAAATTATCCTTCGCCATAGCTGACACCTTCTATTTTTGCTACTGGCTTTAATTATTTTTTAATCCCAAATTCAGATTAATTTATAGCTGCGCTAAATACCGTTAGTAATATACCACGACTTCACGTTCCCATGTAATGTTCCCTGATAATGCCAAAAGAATGCGCTCACACGTGCGCGAAGCCGCGGGCACAGCTAGTCTTAACATAATTATTATTAAATTGTACTCTGTTCCTCAATACAAGTTCCTTAAAAATTTAAACAAAAAAAAAATAACGAAGTCCAACGACCGTAATTCGTAGCAAATGTAATCTTTATTTTTCTAACGTGTCGATAACATTTTCGTGAAGAGCCCGATTAACACGATTTTCTTCTTCTTTTCAATGGTGTACTTAAGCTACTGTAAACGGTAACTACGCTGTAAAAACTTTCGCACCCTGTATACATGGTATCTAGGATTACTCCGTTCTACGTCAGGAGCCTAATCCAGCCATTGAACGAAACGAAAGCTTCTTAAGACGGTAGTCGAAGCTGCGCTTATAGCCTTAGCCTTACGACTTATTTTTGATTTGTGGATAAATAAAAAGGAGAAATAATAATTTGATGTTTGTCGATTTTGTGACAACAAGTTTCTAACGTAAATTCAACAAAATCTAATGTAAATTCAATACCAACAAGATCAAAATAAATTGTTATTCAACGCCTACATTTTATAGTATGAAAAAAAATGTCGTGCCCATCGTCGTAATTAAATAAACGCGTTTATCATAATTTATGAGCGTCGTAGCGCCATTGCTACGGCGGCGTAGCGCTACGGACTACGCGAGTCATTGGGGAGCTGGTACGAGCATGATTCGGAGACTGCGCGTCTCCCAGTGCTACGCGGGCAACTATTCCGTTCAGACGTACTTGCCGTGTTTTGTGCGTACGATTCGGCGCGCGTTATCCGAATACAGTTACCCACAAAGTTAAACACCGTTAACTACTTAACCTAGTTCTACGTGCTGCAAATGTGATTTAATAAATAAACGGTGAGTGAAGTGCAATTTTTTTAAATATTATTTTTAGTGTAAAATTGTTTGAAGTGCCGATATCGTATTCATATGATAAAGTATTCCCCGGTATTGTTGTAAAAGGAATCGTGCATTTGCATGGAAGATAAATTATTGGAGATGATTTTACGATTCGTTTAATCGTATTCTTTTCATCGGTAAGCTTTGGATTTTGCAAGTGACATTTTTATGGGACTTCGTCTTGTGGATTATTGAAGTTTTATCAACCGGAATATAAAAATAAGGTACCAACAATATTAAGCATCTTCAACAGTTGACAAAACACGTTTTTCTGATGAGAAGCGTTCAAGTGTCCAAAATTTCAGTGACCCATGAAATCCGCTTATAGATAATTAGTGACGGAGCCCAAGTTATAAATATCTAACATGATTACACGGGTCTTTTTTTCACGTCAAAATACTTTTAGCTAAATTAAGTTTTGTGTCCTAGAATGAGATCCCCGGTCTAACACACATTTTGCTTACTTAGGAAAATTGATGTTCGTGAAATATGAGATTTTTTGAGACGGAAAATCTTCAATAAAGTCTCTAGTTTGTCACCGTGGGAGCCTGAATTTATGGCCCTAATTTTAGAAGCTTTTTTGAGGTGAAACATGAACAAACATTTTTCTTTTTAAAACTTATACAGATTTCAGTACAGCACAGGAATTACCGTAAAATCTTAATTTAGTTTTAATTAATGCTAAAGCAATGTATTTTTTTGCCTTAGCCTATACTGTCCCACTGCTGGGCAAAGGCCTCCTTCATAGCCTTCCATTATTCAATTGTTTTTATTTATTTATTACAATATCTAAATGTTTTCTGAACCTAGGACCTTACATTGACAATTATTTCAAAGCGTTTAATTTGTATATATATTAACTTGCAAGAAAATTTACCTAAACTTTTCGATAGCTAATGTCAATCCATTACATTTTTTATTGCTAGTTATCAGCCCTTTTTGAATAAATAACTTTTATTTTTTTTTATTTTTATATTTCCGTCGTCGTTATCGCTAAAAAATGTCACGCTACGTCATACTATTTCATGTCTAATTAGGCCGGTACCTATTTATTTTGTACGCTTTCACAAATTTGTCGGGAAGACGGATGGATGAAGATATGTGTATTCTATTTCGATAAGTGATAGTGATTGTTTTTGCTAGATTAAATGCCAGTCATAACAAGGATTTTGTTCTTATGTGAGACACATAATTATGGATGTGCAAAAAAGCGTAATTAGATTATCTGGTTAGTCGAAATATAGAATATGAAAGAAAGAAAATACATTTTATTTAGCACACACTAAGACATAACTATTATTCTTCATGATATTGCTTTTTGGGATAGGATTAGATATTAAGGACGACTAAACCACGTTTACTTCAAATCACGAACTGAGAAGCTGATTGAACTGTGCTGAAATATTTATTGTAAGCAAGACGAGACTGAATGTATGAAAATAAAAAAAAGTTTCGGAACAGTTTTCGTTAGGTATTTTGCTATGTTGGTAAACCAACAGTGCTCGTTTCGCTCACAGGTATTCTATTGACATTGTAAATTACTGGGAAAGTGTAGTAAAGACGTATAGTAAATGAGTATAAGACAGAGATTGTAGCATTGTAGAGGATGTTAGGAATACCTGAAATCCTCCACAACATAATTTGACTTTGTTCACTTAAACTTGTTAGTACATCTTGGTTTAAGTACAATATGAGCTCGTACTGATAGATAAGAGTAGGATGAATAGGGTAGTAGCCATAAAACGGCACAAACAATGGCAAAATCACTACATAGTATAAAACAAAGTCGCTTCCCGCCGTCTGTCTGTCCCTATGTATGCTTAGATCTTTAAAACTATGCAACGGATTTTGATGCGGTTGTTTTAATAGATAAAGTGATTCGAGAGGAAGGTTTATATGAACATATAATACATGCATATTATAGTAAAGAAAACATTAGTATCTACATTTCACCCGTGCAAAGCCGGGGCGGGTCGCTAGTGTATTACCATTTAGAAACAAAAACCGATCGTGCAATGTTCCAAATTGTGAATAGCGATTGTTCTAATTTCACAATAGTCGACTGAAATGCGTTATATGATATTGGCAACTGTAATATGACTTTAACATTTAACTATTTTAGGTTGTATTTATGACTGACTAATCTGATATAACAAGCTTGTTAACCGGATGCAACGCATAGCCCATTTATAATTTAACCCATTTATGGATATAGGCCGCTCTCAAGCTGTACTGACAGTTTTACAGCCTATTAAATATCAAAAGATAAATGTAATACATACTAATAACCCTGTACTCCACCTACTACGTGTACGATCTTGACTTAATCTTTTAGCTTCGTCCAGGTGTATACGGAACACCTGGTCATACAGTACCACGCACAAGACTATTCTAAAGATAAATTAGTAAAAATATTGTACGGGGGACAAATGAATAAAGTGCGATAGTACTTCAATAAATAAGAACAGTAAAAAAAAAGTTTTTTATACAATTTTATATTCCGGTTATCCGCCCGACGCGCCAGTGGTTTCGCACACAAAAATTATTGCGGCATAACCCTACCCAAAAACTTTCAGAATGTCAGTGAAAACCTTAATAAAATCCCCTCTCATACAACCTCATATCAATATGATTTTATCTTTATCAATCTTGTACAAATCAAGGAATTGATATAAGAATAATCTTTAGTGAAATAAATTGGGAGGGAATTGGGTATAAAGAAAGAGCAAAGGTTAGAAGATGCTGGTATTATAAAGTGAAATTGTAATGTCTTATTTATTTATTTATTTATTTATTACATTTGGGAAAACAAACAGTAGTATATTAAGCATAAACAATTCTGCCTTAAAATAAAACTTAACGAATATACTACCCACAACATTTTCCACAGATTACTATACTATATAATAAAAACAAGCTGTTAGCAAACGTTAACTGTAACTGTATCAGGGCAAACTTAATGAAAAAGAAGTTAAAAGAAAATAAAAAGGTAAACAATACTCTATAAAAGATGTACAAAAAGAATAAATAATAATTCATGCGTGATATATCATACAGGTCCCTATCCTATACATAACTATACCTACACTTTGTAAAACTTATGGAGCCAACTGCTGATCCTTTAGAATTTTAACACGTTCTCTGCCACTAACAAAATATGTGTTTTTCATTCAGGCCGTGGCGGTCACTGTTGGGCGACAACAAACATTTCTGTTCGGGCCGCGTCGCCCAATGGTGACCGCGCGTCAGACGTGTTTTTAAACTGCAACTGTAGGCCAACGGACAGAAAAGTCTTTAAATTTTGTATGACAGGGGACCCGCGCGGCCCTGCATTTTATCCTGTTTAGCTTGGTTTTTGCAAACAAGACAAGTTTTAAAATATATCTCGTGTTTTTACTTGTGAGCTCTAATTTTCACTATAGTGGACTACTTGTATCGGCTTTAACTGTACCTGTGTGTTATAATTATATATACAAATAGCGTTTAGCGTTAGCCTAAACAATTTTGACAAAAAGTATGGACTAAACTTCGCAATGTTAGATGGAATAAAAAATACTAGCTTTCCGCTCGCGGCTTCGCTCGCGACTTATATGTTTTCCCGCAGGAATGAAATAATTTCTTGCAGTAAAAAGTATACTCTACTACTTCTGCATAATGTAATTTTTCGTCTTTATAATATTGGTATAGATTACAAATAAAACAGTTTTGACGCGCATATAAAAGTTTATTGTAAAAATGAGGTACTTAGTTACTTACTGAAAAAATATATTGACAAAGTTAATGAATCTTTATAAAACATTCTGGACATAAAAAAGGTTCATTAGGACAGGTTTTGCAAAAAGTAGTGACTTTTTTTGTTTTATTCCTAGCTACTAAGCGTCCCAGGGTGGCTACGTTCTGCTTATAACATTGTTGGCATTGACGTCGAACGACTTTAGATGATCCTTCTTTTTTCGCCAGTTCATGTTTAGCTCTCTTCGGTCTCGATGAAAGAGGTTCGGACGTTATGCCTTTTGTTAGGAAATTGGTCATAATTTCTTTTCTAAAATCTACAATAGGAATGTTCTTCTTTGTTACACTTTTGTAGAGGGTGAGTGCGTTTACAACAGCTACATTCAAGATTAAGTCCAGGGCCACTTTTTTGTACCACTTCACACTTTTCCTTAGTGGTGTTTGGTACGCTGACATTTGATCCGACAAATCAACAGCACCTTTAGCTTTATTATAGTCGACAACGATTGCAGGTTTTGAGATAACTTTGTTATGTTTTACCACTCTCACAAAACGCGTCGAGTGTTTTGTGGACAAAACTAACACATCGCGTTTATCCTTCCATCGCATCACTGTTATTCCATCCGCACTTTCTTTAGCAATAAATTGCCCCTTTTTCAACTTTGTAGAAACTACAGTTTTAGGGAAATGTCTCCTGTTTTTCCTCAATGTTCCAACAAGATGCGTCTCTCTATTTAATAGCTTTCTTGCCAATTCGACATTTGTGTACCAATTATCTGTGAACAGAGTGTGTCCTTTGTCGAACAAGTCATTACACAGTTCCATAACTACATTTGTAGGTGTAGTGTTAATTTCGTCATTCTGTTTGCCAGCATAAATGTTAATTTTATAGGTGTAACCTGGCAATGTACATAATTTAAATAATTTTACTCCATATTTATGACGCTTTTGTTTGTTATACTGACGAAAGATTATGCGTCCTCGAAAAGGCACAACACTCTCGTCGATACATAAATCCTCACCAGGTATATAGTTTTCTTTAAAATTGTGATTCATTACATTCAATAAATTTCTTACCCGGTGTAAGCGATCAGCTTTGTTCTCCTCATCTTGTTCTGAAAAATGTAGCATTTGAAGCAATATCTCAAACCGATTACGAGACATAACGGTTCTTGGCAAATTTTGTCCCATAATTTCATCTTTGGACCAGTAGTCTGATATTTTAGGTAATCTCACTATGCCCATAAACAACACCAAACCAAAGAATTTTTTTATTTCGACTAGGTTAGTAGGCGCCCAGTTCCGAATGCGTGCACATTTTGTAGCTTCTTGTGAGTTAAGCATTTTAGCAATTGCAAAGTTATTAGTGTTTTTCACTATTTCATTCAAAACATCATCCGTTACCAAAAGCGCAAAAAAATCTGCTGGGGATTTGTTAGTCATAAGCCTGCGAACATGTAACGGTGCACCAGGAATTTCGGTAAAAGCTATCAATTGGCGTTGATTACCTTTGGGATCGGTCCATGTCGAGGGTGGTGAACTCTCTGCTAAATCTTGAATGGCACGATTAATTTCAGTTTCACTTGACTCACTATCTGATAAGATGATTCGACGCCGTCTTGGTCGCAAAAGTTGAATGTTGTCGTCTTCATCAGAGCTTATTTGAAAGCTTTGGTTAAGGAGAGTAATTTCTATATTATCTATTCGAGACAGGTCTTCTTGGCTAATCTCAAAGTCATCGAAATCCATCGTTACGACGTAAACTTACAAAGACGATCTACGTTATAATATAACTATAAACATGTGATTACTGCGCAATGAAGTAACAGCGACTAGCCGGGGCGCAAGTACGCGCGATGTGCGTGAGCGGTGCGGACGCGGGCGGGTGGGCGTCATCGCGCCCGCGCGGCCCCCTGTAACAGATTCCCGGTATTCCTTGCGCAGAGGCCGTGTCGGACACTGGTGGGTGACGCTTATTAACACTTGTAATTGGTATAAAATGTTGCTTTTGAGAATTAAACCATGTTTTATGACGTCAAATATATCCCTTAAACCAATAAAACACACTGATGAAATTTGGCAAAATTGCAAATTTTTGTCTGGCTCCAGATGAAAAGAGGGTGTCAACCACCATTGTCCGACGCGGCGTCGAACGTGTTAATTATACAATTTTTAAATTTATATTTGCTCAGGAATAATATGTCTATTGCACCAAAACGCGTATTGTATGTTTCGACTAAGCGGTATAGCGGTGAGCGCACACCAGCATTGGACCTACAAAAGCTGGTAGCAAACAAACGCCTGGTGCGGACCTCCCGTCCATGCACTGTTCGAGGAACCAGGTAACACAAACCAGCCACTAGGTCAGGGCAATCAAACTTGTTTCGGCATACACTGAATAACGAACGTCTTTGTCGTTTTATTAGATTGTAATGGTGCTTGACAACCCGTTACTTCTTTGTCTTTTGTATTGAGGCGAGAATCGCTTGCTGTGGTGAAATTATTATTCGGGCAACAACGGGCTACCTGGAATACACGCAATTGTATAGCCTGCTGTGCTACGATTTTGTGGATCTCAAAGTAGATGGCCTAGGCAAGTGGAAATCGTCTTCAAAAAGTTCCGTATCTTTACAAGCTTTTATTTACCTTGCAATGTTTGTATGTTTGTTTAGGACCTCAAATCTTGCAACTGAATTTTAAAATAGTTATCACCAACCGATTGAGCTGAAATTTTGTATATAAATTTAGTTTCTTACAGTATTTATTTGGTTATGTGAATTCTTCTACTCGAACAGTAGTTTTATCTACAAAATATTACAGGAAACTAGAGGTTAGTGCCACTCTAGTTTTATTATCAAACAGCAAACTAAGGGCTATGTGATATTGGTCTCATTATACGTTTGTTAAAATGGTTTAAAGAAATTTCATTTCGAATGATAAATGGAATTACGAACTTTTAGAACATCAATGCAGCAATTTATAGATTTGTTTAAGGTTGTAACAAATTAAGTCTCTATCAATGTCATCTTTGTTTGTGTGAAGGTCACAGTGACCAAAGAAGTCTCAAAGATCTTTAACATATTTCATTAACTACTCCTACATTTTTCAAGATTAACTACGAAAACTGAGAAGTAAACAAAGTTCTGGTTTCCTACAGTGAGCACTTGGCTCTGTCTACTATTTTAATCAAATTGTGAGAAGCATGGTAATGATGTTAGCGGTCTCTTTGTAAACCAGGTTTGTGCTGAACATTTATACAGTCACTGACTTCAACTTGCCAAATTAATTAGGAAGACATCGTGAGGGAAGTATCAAGCGTGTAAGAAGTAGGTGTTTCGGATACTTGTACAGGATTTTTATACTAGACTATCGGCCTAAGACAGCAATGATGCTGCGGATACTCGCTACAAAACAGTCACATACGTTATACATGTTGGAAACTAGACAAAACAGTTCTAGTAATGATAGTCTAAGAGAGCTTTTTTGTTTCTAGTGTGACCACTCTCTTATAGCTGATTCTCTGTAAACGACCTTTTTTAGCATTTAGCGTTTGTTGTATTTTTCTTTTCCTAGAGAAGAATTAACGGACTGTTGATGTAAAACTTTTTTAACTTTTCACATACAACCGAGGAGGCATAGTAATTAAACGCATGTGGCTGCAATGAAAATTATAAATGTAAATGACATATTTTAAAACATTCAAGATACAGCGGGAACTGGTTCGCGTAAAGGTTTGATTCCATAGAGTGACAAAAAAGAATAGCACCCACCTGATGCACCCACCTGACGGTTGACCAGTTGTCATCGACACCTATTATCATGATGACTGCAATACCAAGGGTACAATAGGTTGCCATGCATTCCTTTTTTGAAGACTCTCTTCAATCTTTGTTTAGTTTTAGAAAGTTTTGGTCCAAAGATTTCTTCATAGAAATACAGTGTTTATGAAGGTAAGTATATTTTAACTTTGATACATAGGGTCTAATTCATATTCTATTTAGAATTTATTTTTATTTATTTTTTTTGAAGGTATCTGACGTCATTTTCTCGTTCATGGTTTGAAATGTCAAGGATTTTATGAAAAAGTGGCTTTATTTTAATATCTACTCCTGTAATATTTACTGAAAACTAAATTGAGAATTTGCTCTTAACTTCAAAAATATAGGAAGAAATATACAGACGGCGTTGGAAATAAACTTGGTAGAAACAACAATTAAATGTCAAGTTAATTTTTACCGGTTACCTATCATAAGTTCGAAAAATATTAGACCGAATTTTATTTCACCTAAAACTTTTCATCTGTTATCGTTTCGTTTTTTTTTTACTTCATCAATGTCACGTCTGCCACTGTATCGGTTGACCTATTATCAATTTGATTTTTTTCGTTAAAAGTTTTTCGAACAATAATGAAACCTCGAAGCGTTTCATTTGGTCGAAAAACTATTTACCGAAGTTACACTTAGTCGAAATAATATTTGTTCGAAGTATTATGTTTTCGAATATTCATCATACCACTGTTTTAATTACCATATTTTCATTTCACCAAACGTCTAGAAAGTTTATGCACACTATTTCATCTATAATTTTGCATGCAGCATGCAAGCAGACATGCAGCGCGCAAGCAGGCATGCAGCAAACACTATTTTAATTTAATATTGAAAATGCTACCAAGTAACCGACTAATAACCAATGTTGTGACCAAATAATATTCCGTAAAATGTTGTTTCGGTGTGGTGAAAATATGGCAAATAAATCAAATGGCAAAATGAAAAAAGTTCAAAAGACGCTTCGGCCAATAGCAAAAAGTTATTTTGTAAATCGGCAAAATATATGTAGTTCGGTAAAATAATACCTATGACACATGATACTTCGATGATCTAATAATATCAAAGACGTTGTCTTTTTTGCTAAATGCATTATTTGAATGTCAATAGTTTTCGGTAAAATTAAATTCGAACAAAAAAAAATCGGATAAGCGATCGGTTCCCATTTTAAACACATTGACATAACGATCAAAATTCAATGATGGATGCGCACTTTCGAAATGAAGCATTTTAGTGAACGTGGTATATTGTGAATTGACAGTAAATGATATCAGCGAGCAGCTTTGTCTATTGAAGCCATATTCGTAACGTGCAAAGAATAGACAAAGAAATATTTCCTCGAATGAAATTGATTTCTAGAAATTTTCCGATATGGCTTGCAACTAAACAGTTTTCTCTTAAATGTGGTTTTATTTTGTTCCATCGACTATTACATTTATATCTTAGATTTTTTTCTCAAGATCGGAAGCCAAATTGCTATTTATATTATGAACTTTAATATTACTTATAGGTAGGTACTACAGACAGCAAATCTTTAAAATATTTTGAAAGGGAATGTGTTAACATAACTGGCGAAATGTGGGTGTACTATTAGGTACACCTCTGCCTAACCATTCTAGGATTACAGGACTGATGTAATGTTTATGTGCATGGGAATGTGTTATTTCTTTTTTCAAAGTCGTCTTTTTATTGAAGATTTTTTTCTAAATATTCTGAAATAACATCTTATCAACCTGACTATTCAACAAACATCTAAATATTTAACTCTGATCCTCATCTGTGTATATTCTTAAGACGCCATATCCACGAAATCATTCCAGCACTAGAAAAACTTACTATTAATCACAAAAAATCTTCCACCACCTTAATCTCTGACATACTTTATAAAACTCACCGTGCAGCGAAAAACTTCTTTGACATTTCCCTCCTTTTAAAAACGAATATTTCATTACGAAGCACGACTTTCGTAAAGACGAGTTCCGGCACGACTCTCAGTCACAAAATAGGTAGGTACAGAAGGACAGTAGAAGCCTGGGGTCTTGATTTGTGCCCGGTTGCTGGCAATAAGCTGACCCCTTACTATATGGGACTTAAACGTAACCTACGTTAAGTTAAGGCAATTTTATTCCCAAGGAAATTGACTAGTAATACGTTTTTATAATCACAACTTTCATTCTTTGAGAGTTATATGAAAATAGTTTTTATATCGTATCATATTGTCAATATTCTTAGCAATTAATTTCTCCGGCAGTATATTAACTGTCTGGTTAATACAAGTAAGAAAGTAATAATTTTGAAAATGCACGCACACATGGACACTCTTCACGTACAGCTAGTACGAGCTCACTCGCGACTGTCATTTGTTTGAGATCGTTATACGCACTTGCCTATACCTGCATACACCAGTTTTTGCTTATTGTTTAAAGATAACCTTCTGCTCCTATCTGCTATGTACCTCAGTTCAGATTACCTCGATAGATAACGTGAATGGTGACGTCACACCGGATTATAATGACCGATGGAGCTCTATCCTTATCCCCGTAATTTATTTCGGTCAGGATTATTAGGAATCCGCGTCCCGGAATGTGGAAAGAATTCGTCGTTTTCTATTTTGGGATTTAGATTTACTGATAACGGAGATGGGCTTGTTAAGGTCGTCCTTTTAAGAACGAATAGGTGGTATATAATTGGATCAGATGAATATGTAGCGTTTATGAGAAAGGTTTGTGTCTGTTATAACAATCAACTAAAGATTTTTTTAATTTAAGTTAAAGCATTAATCAGAAATAATGAAGTTACAGATACTATTCAATTTAGTCAAAAAGTTGAAGTTGGTTTCCCATTCCAATTCTTAGTAACTTCCTATGCAGAAGAACTATCAATCAACTCCATGGACTCTGTCAAATTAAAAACATTGTTGAAAGATTCAAAATCATTTACCCCGCTTTATTGTGAGTATGAACTAAAAACTGCATTATCCAACAAAAAAACTGGACTGACTTTTTGGACTGGTATTTGGACTGACGTTTGTTTACATTATTCGATGAAAATATGTAAATCAAACATTATCACAGGGATATACAAAAAAAAAAAAAAACATTTTCTAGTAATTTTTTTTTTTGCAGCAGTTTATTTACATGTTACTACATTAAACACAATAATTTTCCCACTACTGCATCTTAAGTTTCTTAGCGCATACAACAGAGTTATGATTACTGCCCAAGAACTGGCTAGAACATTTGGATTATTATATTATTAAACTTAAGAGCTACGTCTTTGTCGGTGCAGCAATTTCCACTATTACTTGCCAACTTCAAAACTTCCTTATACGTCAAGACTTTTGCGAACTCTCATTGGGCTTGCAAGATAAATGATTAAATTAAGTGAGTGCAGTGGACGTAGTATTTATCTTTGGTAATCTTTTTGACTTTCTTTTCAGTCAAAATATTTTTAACCTTCGTTTTCATACTGTTCGTTGCTGGTATGTTTTGAATGAGAATTGTTTTCCGATAGCGCACTACGTTAGCTCTTCACTCACCATTACCCATGAAATTCTGTTGTTAACCCTCTCTACTATTGCTACAAGGAAAGACACGAATAAAAACCAACTACGTTCGTAGTTTTAAGGTTCTATTTACTAACACAATTTGTATAATAATATCGTACGAGTATGTATGTTTCTCTAAGTTATAAATCTATGAGCTAAAGTTGCCTGAAAATAAATGAATGTTGTTGTTGTTGTAATCTAAAGCTGAATTCTAGAACTTAATAAACGTTTAAATTGAAGTCAAAGGTCTTCTCAGGAATGGTGGTAAATTTGAGGTTTTTCCATGACATAATGATATTTAGATTAGAATGTGAATGTGCGTAAAAATAGAAATCTTTCTCTATTTACTGGGATTGATAGTCATTTAGACCTTTGATTATTTTTTTAATAGTCTTTGTTTCCCAAAATATTTGATTCTCTTCGATATTTTTGCTAGCGTTGAATGTAGTTTCGATCGTGTTTTGTATTTTTTTTTTAAACTAGCTCGATTTTAGCTTTGTTTAACCATCGAAAACCAAACAAAAACACGACAATATTGATATTTTGTCGTCCCTTTGGATAGCAAAAAACTCGAGCACATCCTGTTGCGTCTCATTGAATGCAATTTGTAAGATTGGATTGAGGAAAACGGACTTCTGTAGCTGTCTTGGCCATTGAAGAACCGCCTATCATTACACGTATTGTTATTTTCACCCTCGATATCTTTGGGGACTCGAAAAGTTAGATTTTTCAAGGAAACCAGATTGGCTTATAAATAAACCTGCGTGTTTGTTGTTGTTGTGACTTTATGTACCTATTTAGAATAATAAGAGGCTTAAGTAAAAAGGTATATTGGTGTTACAGTTTTCAACGAAAATGTGTTTTATGTTTTCAACGAATGAAATTTATTATGTCTTAAAAACGTGATGTCAAAATGTTTGCTGTCAGCTTCTAGCGTTAAGACATTGTTGTTTTATAACAACGTCAAGCGAAACCGAAAACAAAATTGTCCATGCTTGTTTACCATCTCAATAGCACTTATTTTTTATTTATTCAAAAAAAACTTTACCCCACATTAGGAAGTTCTCTTGAATTATGGGCATGTTTACAAACATTTAAACTCACATACACAAACAGCCAGAATCGGAACAACTACCTGTAGGTCATACAAATATTTGTTACGTCTTAGAATCAAACCCGCGACACGCAGGGCAGCAGCCGATCGCTCAGCCACGTCGTTATTTAAAAAATAAATATCTCAATCGTAACCACTTATATACCGCCCATGAAATAACCATAAATACATATACCAAAAAGGCTTAAGTATTACCGAGTTCCAACCTACAGATAGTTACCAAACGAAACAGAAAACATTATCCTAATCATGACAAAAACCGAAATGAAAAACTTGATAAAATGCTATTTAATTTCGTCAGTTCACTTGACAAATAACTGTATTGCAAATGGCCGATGTCAAAGCGGGTTTATGTACATAATATAGGAAAAATGAACATACACTTTGAGGAGTACGCCTTTCAGTATTTTGCCATTTCTTTTTCCTCAAACATTTTTAATATAATATTTTTCTTTCTGGAAATATATCGTAGGTATCGGAATCGGTTTCGCAGTTTAGGAGTTATGATGGTTTTTTTATTATGCCAGCAAAAATTTGAGGGAATGAAATTGAGGTGAAATTATTGTAGCATAGCTTGTCTTTAGAATTATAACATACATATATGTTATCATTCCTATAATAATAAATACGGCCAATAATTAATGCACCAATCACAAACTACTTAATGACCAATTATCAGTTCGCACTGTGGAGGTACGGACCGCCGTTAAAATTCTAGGCTTGTGACATTCTGGCTAGTCATTGGTGTTAGAGTTTGTTACAAGTTATTGATGCGTGCACGACAGGTGCACACACGTGCAGTTGTTGAAAACTTGGACTTGGTCTTTCAATATTTGCAGCACCTTCTCAACGACGAATTCCACGATATTTTTTAAGGAATACGATGATATTCAAAAAGATTATAGTAGGTAGTAAATTGTAGATAGTAGGTACCTACAAACATATCAAGATAATAAATAGTTTCAGTACAATACATTACACTATAATTTAACGTTTTTCAGACAGTGTAAAAATACGAATGTCTCCCTCGTGAGTCCTGTCAGTTTTTATCACGAAATAAACTAGCCGTTCTCGTGGGGTACATGGGTACCCCATTATTTACGAGCCGCGTAAAACAATGGTGTCTTTTACTGTTACCAGAGGGCTGGTTATAAAATAAATTTTGTTTTCGTAGTAACACCATATTTGCTTTAAGTTTTATGTTGGTACGTGATGATGTTGATGAATATTTAAAAGAAATTATTATCTAATAAGACGTTATGTAAGTACTAACGCAGCAACGAATTAATGTTATCACTTTCAGCTTGTTAATGAAAGCCAAGTCAGTTCGCAAGCGATAGTGCTGGGCGTGAAACCTGGGTTCCAGTTTTTTTGGGGTTCTTATTTTATTTATTTATTTAACAATTTATGTACACACTAAATACAGAAATCAAGAAAGGAACAGAAAAGAGAGTACAAAGGTAATACTTATTTCTAATGAAACCTCTTCCAGCATACCTGCGAAAGGAGATACTAAAAAAAGAGATGATGATGTTCTTTTGTTTTTTTCACCAGGAATTAGCCACTAGCTACCTGGACTATAGATTCGTGCCCAGTTGATAGCAAACATTATAGTCTCGCCTACTTTTACGTCATCATCATCGTCATCTACCTGCCTTTGTCCCGTTTTATATTCCATAAAGACCTGGCTCAACCAAATGGCAATCATGCGAAGAGTCTGTTCATGTTCATGACGCTGGTATGACCAATATTCGGAGTACGATGTTATACGCATTGCGATCATAAAAGTTACAAAAAAAAAAAAAATTGGCCTTATTTGCATTTAACATGAAACAATTTTGGCACCACTAAACTCAACTAACAAAACACAGCTCCATACAGTACGAAGATCTGTATCTCCAGAACCAGAATTCCATTAATTAATTTCGCTTGACCTATACTAACCTAGTTTTGGCAAACAGCGATCACAACTGCTCCCTGTAAGGGTCAGTTGTGTGCTATCGAACTGTCGGTACAGGTCACCGAAGATGGATTGTGATGATTCTATATTGGGGAACGCAACAGTGTTCCAAATTGAGCAATGTATGTAGTAATATGTACCTTATGTATCTAATTTTAAAGCTGATGGTATTGGGTTCGTTTGTATAAAATACCTCAAAGTGTATGACTACCTCCTTATTCCAGTGCTCGCAATCGTTATCACTGAGTATGAGGGTCTGGGCTCGATATTAAGGTTGGGCAAAGTATTGTTGAAATTTTCCATCAGGAATTTCTCACCAGAGAGATAGTCCGGAAGTGTGTCGATGGCAATAGGCGTGTCCCATTTATATGGAGCTTAAACATTACTGGTGAACTGTGGGTTAACTAGTAGGTAAGCTTTTGCCTTATAGTAGTGATGATATTTCAAAAAAAAAAACTGTAAATCTCGACAAATGAAAAACATCCTACAAGTCTATTTTACCGTTGAAAAGTTTAGAATGGGGGAAGGGGCTGCGTGTGGGTCTACTACCAGACAAAGACTTATGAGCGATTAAAACCTAAACCCATACCAATAGCGCACATAATCTTACCTCAAAAAGATTAAACGTAATTTTAATGTAATTATTTTTTTAATTAATGCATGTTGAATTAGTTTGGATTTTTTTAAATATATTTTATGTGTTTATGGTGGAATATTTGGGACTTTTGCTTGAGCAGACTTAAATTAAAATTTTAACGCAGTTTTTATGCCAATACCAGGCTTTAACTAGGTAATAATACAGCAACTTTAAGAATACTGCTAGTAAAAAAGTATTTTATAAAGTAGGTTATACTTCAGTCACCAATTTGTGTAGCTGGCTGGAAAAGTTTTGAAACATTTTTTTTTTGTTTTTTTCCCGTAAGCCAGATGTTATATTTTAATGGCAACAGTTTTATTACATGTACAGTCGGCCAAGAAAGTGGTGTACCACCCTAAGGTTGAATATCGCTTGCAGATTCATAGGTGATAAAGATTAGTTTCGCTTGCAGATCGATCTGACAACTTCTATTGCTGTCTTTATCTGATTATTGATAACGACTATTACTGTTTGTAACGTGATGATTTTGATGACAAAATTGTATCTACAAATTCAGAATTGTAATCAACAAGTTACATAAAATTGTAAAGGCACAAGGCGAGTCCACAAACCTACAATTTCTGTAAACTTGTAATTACAATATCAATAAAAAACAAGCTAAAAATAGATTTATCCTTTTATTAAATTTCTACAATCAATTTTAAAATACTTATAACAAACAAAAACATAGCATATATAGAAGAAGAAGATATATTTAGAAGATATTGAAAATTTTTAAAAATTAGAAACGGATGTAACCGCCGTTGGCCTCTATAACCTCTAAAAGACGAGACCTCATTGAACCAACAAGCCGTGAGCAAATATCGGTTCCCCGCATTTCCTCCCAGATATAATTACAGTGACTAATAAGAGCTTGTTTGGTTCTTTCATTTTGATGCGACCATCGTTGGACCATAAGGCCCCAAAGATTTTCTATCGGGTTGAGGTCCGGCGATCTTGAGGGCCACTGAATTACCCTTACGTCAGTGTGTGAACGAAACCAGGCTCTTACGATCCTCGCATTATGAATTGAACAATTATCTTGAACAAAATCAAATTGTGGCACTTCGTTCTCCGGGTAAACATTACGGACTGTCGGTAGCATTGCATTCTGAAGCACGTCGATATAATTTACAGCCGTCGCTCGAGGAGGTAGAGAACACAATTCTCCTACACCATCCGTACTCATCCAGCCCCAAATATTTACGGAAATTCGACCTGATTCTCTATTTGGGATTACATGATCATCTTTATACCGTGTTGAATTATATCGCCAAAGGTGAAGACGTCCATGCTGACTGGATTTAAACGTTTTTTCATCACAAAACACTGTATTAGACCAATCAAACTCTAAGTGCTCTCTGGCGAAGTTCAGACGAGCAAGTCTGTGAGCATCCGTCAAATATATTTTCTTGGCGTAATGCCTGTGGTGCAACCCCATGTAATGTAGATGATTCCTTATTGTTTGGGCACTCACATCGAACATCTCCGCAAAATGTTTTGTGGGCTTAAAACCATTGATTTCATATTCCCGTCTCATGAATTCTCTATCGTTATTGGAGAGTGCAGGCCGGCGACCACTTCTTCTGTGATCCAACAAACTTCCCTCCTCTCCTTCACGACGAATCCAAAAGCGGACAGAACGCCTCGATATATTCAAATTCCGGGATATCGCACTGATACTGCTTCCCTCATTAAATTGGGCAATTATTTGTGCTCTTTCGGCAATGGTCAAGTTGGCAGGCATTGAGATGATTTTATATGCAGTTGATTGAAAAATAACACGGAAAATATATCGATTTTTTGCATATATTTGACAAAATGTCAATTGTCAGTTTTCTTTTTCAAATGGAATTCGGTTGTCTAAATAGTTTTTATTACTTTTGTTTGGAAACATTTCAATTGCTTTGTAGAAACTAATGTCCTTTTCATTTATACTAAAGGTTAAATGTCATGTACTTATATGTGACATATGACGTATGAATACTAAATACATAGGTTTACGTCATGATAATGTTGTCTCTTTCAGTAATATCTTTTTATAACGAACCTTGTTGTAATTTTCGATGACCGGGAAACTAAATCAAAACTGGTACACCACTTTCTTGGCCGACCGTACAACATTGTGTATGTATAAAATAAATGTATACTCTGTAGAGTTTATAAACAGGTCTTCAAGAATCAGTGATGGCCTCGTAAAAAATAAAGTGGTACGCATCACGTAAAAATGAAAAATGTGCTCACGCACCCCGCAAACGTACATAGATTCTAGAAGTAAGTACTTAAGCTGTGGTGAATGTTTGGTACTTAAAGAATATGACAGACAATCTTATGTTAAACATTTATAAAAGTGTACGAAAAATAGACATATTTTATTAATAAACAGTTTTTATATTTGAAATGCCGTAGTTTGGTGAAAACCTGAGACTCATATGTCTAGAATTATAGCATAAATAAAATCATTGCCCGCCTTTTGAACTTCCTCGATATCAGATAAAAAAGGTATAGGTTAGGATTAGGCGCTATCAACTGAATGAACTTTCAGTCCACTGAACTAACACTCGGTTTTTGGAACGAAAATTATCGACACATCAAAATTAAACACAATTCAAGTGATCCAATTGGCTGTTGATTAATCACAGTTTAACAGTTGACGTGGCCTTGATAATTTACTAGCTTATTTTTGTTTTAAAAACTGATAATCTTCTATAGTTATCCGCAGCAGCAATTGATCTTCCACATCGTACCCAACCATCTTCATGCTTCCAAACACGCAAGAAAACATACAACGCCCTTTTCAAAGCCAGCACAAATAGCCAAGAGTCATCACAAAAGCTAAGAGATGCGTCAATGGAAGTGCTACGACGGTGCAAGCAAAGTTCACTACAGGCATCTATGGATGGATGAGTATGAAAGGAACGGCAGACTTGACGTGTATTTGTGTAAGAATGTGCTGTACCCGACGCTGTGCATTAACTCTCCTAGAAAGTGCAGGAAGAGAAGTTTTTGGTTGTAGAGTGTTTTGGAATTTAAATGAAATCTTTATTCAGAATCCCAAAAGGAAAAATACAATATGAATTTGAAACTAACAATGTAGGTATAATAATGTTAGATGCCTGTACTAGGAAAATTCTGTATCACAGGCTGCAGGAGCTCTAACAATATCCGTTTGTAAGTCGGTAACCCTGAATGTCACCCATTTTGAGGAATTCACACAGTATAAATAATCAAAAACCTTTTCATTCGTTCAGACGTGAATTTATTTTACAGATTGACAAAAAGGAAAACCATAAAAATCGAAGTCTAAATTCTTCTTAAACTCTATGAAGGAGCGGCTCGCTAACTGCTACATTCTCAAAGTTCAAACATAACTTTAAGAAGAAAAATTACAACAATGATTTCGTAAATTTTTGAAGGGTACCTCAGCACTGAACTTTTACTAACATATTCACAAACAAAACAAGACCATTCAAACACCAACAAGAAGTGACCGACTACGAACAAAGAAATACGTTGAAAATTAAGCTCTAAACAACGGAACTACATCCAAGAATCATTTCCACGTAGCAAGCAATTGTTTCACTCGGCACAATTTCATAACAGCTAGCAGAGAACGCTAAGTCTACAGCTGTAGTTTCTGCGTTGTACTTGTTTTAGTTAGTAGTTTCATAGTTCGTGTGTATTTCGGGTTTAGATGCATAAACTAAAGTGTAATATATATTTAGGTAATCAAAGTTGGGTTGGGGTGCTATCAGACCCAGAAATTAACAGAAAAATGAGGTACGTTTATTTTAGTGTTGAGATTTTCAGAGATGCCATTGAAAGCGCGACATGACAATATTGTAAAAGTTATAGCGTGTACGAACTTTTACAACCTCACAGACCTCTGCGGCGGGCTGTCACTAATATGTCAGCCTGCCGAGACAGTTGACATGTTACGCTTGACTTGAGAAAAGGCCCCGACAGGGGTAGTGTGCTATGGTGCAATGTGTACTGTAAACAGAAGAATTTTACTCTTAAAGCAACACTGTCGTAAAGATGAATAATTATATTATGATAGTCATAGGTAAATTATAATTATTAGGTGAGGTTTCATCGCATATGAAAGAAAAAGGAATTAATCAAAGCGTGACGGTTGTCGGGCGGGAATGCAAGAAAAAAATGTACTGTACCGACAACTTGTGTTACTTGATAACATGATACAAGCGCGGGAAGATGAAGATTTGAATTTTATCCAACAATAAACAAGCCCACACTGGAAGTTTCTGGTGGATTATTGCATAGTCCCTCTTATAGACACTGTTTGTTATATTTCTATCTCTAAAATATTGCGTTTCCATTAATTTCATTCCACAACGAACTCTTTAAACTTTAGACGTGTCCAATCCCATGTGTTTGCAACTATATTTCAAATATAGCCAAAAGACTATTCTTAATATTTACACCATCTATTTTCTTTTTAGTTTGAAGTTCATTCAAGAATAATCTATCAATTTCACCAGTCAAAGTTTTGATTTAAAGTAGAAGAATTTAATATTCATTCTTTTTATCGCTTTGCTTTCTGGCAGTACTTGCAGCCATGTATTCATTGAATGTTTTTTTAAGTGATACATACACACTTAGTTTTGGCACTGTTTAGTGTGTTCGCCTAGATTCGGCGAAGATACATCAGAATTATAATGACTAAATGCCCAGTCTTCGGAAAATATTACCTTCAACTTTTTACCACCCGTTGATTTTGTTGAGGACCTCATTAAGTTTAATAACTTGACGGGCTGGGTTCTATTAGTAGCTAGCAAGATATACCGAGCATGAGGTTCAGGATTTGAATAGTCAAAATGTCATTTTGATTCTCAATCAGGAATTCCTCAATAGCAACCTGAATTATGGATCTGTGTCCTGTTGGTGGTGATAGCCTCACCTCAAATTAAACACTTGACCTAAAAATTACAATGAACAAGCTCTACCTAGCCGTATGGGAAATACAGGAATAGCGTTATGTTTGTAATAAGTAACGTAAAAACCGCTAGTCAGGTAGCCAGAAAATGGAAGCCCAAACATTATTACATAATATTATGCTGTGTCTTAGAACCTATCGTACACGACACTAATTAAAGAAACCTTTCCGCATTACAAACACAAATTACTAGTGAGTTTTAATCTTTCTTGAGTAGCGTCGTTCAAGATAGGACTAAAAGTGCCACTTTCTTTATCAAACCCTTGATCCAACTGCCTAATGACAGCCTCTTTAGGCGTTGATCGAGGATTTCCATCAAGAGATCTTATACGCAACTGAACAATGCTTGACTCATGGTAATCGCTAATAAGAGTCTTTGGATTAAAAATGAAAGATGGGTAGATAGATACAGTACCTATGCTTTATTTTCACCTTTTTTTAATACTCAATAGGCTTGCGTTTGGAAGAAACTTGCCTGATGTGAAGCGATGATGCGGCCTAGGGTGTAGCACGCTTGCCTAAAAGAAACTATAAGACCCTGCTCACGACCTTGCGGGATACGGCTTGCGACGTGACTTGCGTCAAGCGTCACCTGTTTCTCTTCGCCAATCCGCTATTCGCGCAATTCTCGCAGTCTATCTACTTTAGTAATCTCCGCAGTTGCTATCGCAGGACGCGTGTATCTCGTGGTTACTGGATAAAAGTAACGAGATCGGATGCAATATAATTTAACAGCTATTTTATTACAACACGGCATCCTATACTGTATGTATACTCGTAGTTGCTCTTTCCTAAAGTATTCTAAATAAATTGCAGGATTTTATGAGCACTTATGTACTTATGCTACATTTAAGACCTCGTCTAGTCTCTTCTTCGGTCTAGACAAGTTTTAAGAAGGACATAATAATATACTTTAGCTCCTCACAAACCCTCAAGGCTAGTAATCCATTGTACTGAAAAGGAGCAGTGAAGGACAGAGATATAAAAACATTAACTAAATAAATTCACACCTCCAAGTCGCGTAGTCACTATAACAAAGACATTCGGACATGGGAATCCAATACTTGTTACAAATTGGTAACAAATCGTTCTGTCTAGTGTCATACGGCCACTTGTCAGATAGCATTTGTGTGTCAAAATCGAAAATGTTCGGGATCAAAATTTTTGTTTGAAAATATTTCCAATGTCTTTTAAATATTTTTGCACTACAGCTATTATTACTATTTTCTGTTCTATTGACTACTGAATTACAGAAAATGTTTAAGACATTATTACCAGTGCTAGACAAACCCATGGTGTGTGTTCGCTTTTTAAGTGTACAGGGATAATAATTATAATAGGTTGTAATCTCATATTGATATCGAAACCGTTGGTTCCAACGTAAAGTCAACCAACTATGTTCTTTGCTACAGTAAACATCACAAAGTTCTAGTAATCATTTTCAAGTTACTTACGGCAAAACACTTTACGTAATCCATGACATTTAAAAAGGACTGTCGTTGACAGCTATACAAAAAACTTCTGGCGTATGGCATAAATCTAAACATCTGTGAAATTGTATTGAAAAATCAAAAAGGCTACGTTGCCTTTTTGATTTTTCAATACAATTTCACAAATATTAACAACACGCCCCCCTGGCGATGCCATTGAAGCGTCAAAAGATCCTTCATCATTCTCCTGCCCTTATCCCAATTTATTTGGGGTCGGCCTAGAATGTCTTCTTCCATACTCTCTATTACTCGTTATCTCAGCAGTTACCTCCTTTCTAGCCATACTTATCATCCTTTACACAGTTCATCCATAATTTCTTTGGTCTTCCTCCACTTTTATTCCCATCCACATTCATACTCAAAACTATCCTCTTAACAATTTCCTCATTCCTCCGCATCGCGTGCCTATATCACGACAATCGATTACCACACAACTTTTCAGTCACCGGCGCCACTTTCAGGCTTCCTCTTACGTACTAATTTCTCATTATTTTTATCCAATTGCGTTACACCACACATCCCCCTTAGCATCGTCACACGATCCTTATACCACTAAAAACATGCATACTCTCCTTTACACTACTCTCTCGCATTTCTTCACTTACTTTCGCCAGCCCAATGAACAGGCAGGCTAAAGGTTGGTTCGACAGAAAATACCTACCTACTTATTACAAATAGATTTCTATCTCGGTCAGTTTTTGCTGCCACCTTGACATTGACTGATGTGTCTTTTAGGGTTCGATATTAGGAGGTCACATTTTGCTTCGTTGAATATATTTTTTCTAGATTTTGTGTGTGTATTTTTTATCTACTAGGGCTAATAGAGATTGACTTCGGAGTTTTGGACCGATTTTTTTTTTTTTAGTCTTTTGCTCGTTTTAAAAATATGTTTTTCACCGTCGGGTGGAAAGTTATGGTCATGTTTATGGTGTTTTTTTCAGGAAACGTTGTTTATTTTAGAATCATACAGTTTTATTGTTAAATTCATCGTATCATCCTATCGTATTTCGAACTTTATTCCGTCAGACAGAAAGTTCTTATAACAAAATTGGCAACTGGGATAAATCAGTTTTCCTATTTAGTAATCTAAAGTTAGAATTAAGTTGGTTATTCTGTAATGGCGCGCTGGCTTAAACCTAAGGTCTTAAGATTGATTGTATCTTGTTTGAGTTCGAAAAATTTTTGTTGATGAAGATTATTTTGAAAGTGAATTGACTTTTTAACTTCATAAGTTTCACTACGAATATATTGTAATAACAGATAATTTCATTGTGAATGTGGAACAATCCTTCACTAAAATCGCGTAATAACAATTTAATGTCAATCTGCATTCCGCGCTAGCTTTCCATATTATATAATATTCAAATCCCTCAAAAATTAAATTTTATTCCTGGAATGAAACACTACTCAAATTGGGTAATGGTGGTACTCGTAATTTATAGGCAATTTACCTGTCACTATTGTTACGAAAATGTGTAGTTGCTAGCATTTCAAGTAGAGTACAATACATTTTAATTTAGTATGACCGTAGAGTTATTGTGTAGTACGAGCCATCAAACAAAGCGACAAGTTTACAGGTAACTATTACTAATAACCGCGGTGGCTCTTTTGTTTTGCGTGTTGACGTCCTCATGGATGTCCCCCGCCCAGGGGTGGGCGTAGCTCTGTCAAACTTTTACCGACTATACCAGTGTACCTTATCTAGCACGAATATTTATTTGACATGACGTTATGTAAATTTGAATTAAGAAATACTCATTCTGCATAAAATATTTTTTTTTATTATGGAATTTTATTCATATTAAATGGGTGATTCGCATTTTAATACAAAATAGAAAGGAGTACTTTCGATTAAAAAACTTACGAATTAATTTAGAAACTCATCTATATCTATTTTCCATTTTCTCCACATTTTAAGATACACATCTGTACATATTAGTATATTATAACTGCTCTGGTAATTTATCACAGATCCGTCAAAAGCTGATACAAATATGAAATCTAAATGTCAAAATTACAAACATCTACTTCACTCAAATTCAGAACGAGGTTTGAATAATTAATTAAATTGGTTATTCTAGACATAAGCCCTATTCAATTCTGTCTGCTGTTGTTTCTGAAGATCAACAAATAATGTAATCTATATATACCTATAATAATATATCTAATGAAGTTGGTACAACTTTTTTTATCACCCCAAACATTTAAGAAATACATAGTTTGTATAGCATTGAAATGATATTTATACAATAAAAAAGGTCCTATATTTAAATATACTAAAGATTACTCTAGAAACAACAATATTTGAATAACGTTGGTGTCAGAAAAAAAAGGCTTAAGTTGTTTAAAAACCCATACATCAAAAACAGTATTACGTAAGATTAAAAATATTTTTACTGTTAAGCTTACATAGTACAAATAACAACTAACATAATATCACGCCTGTATTTCTCCGAAGGGCTAGACAGAGGTGTATCGAATAGTACACCCACATTTCACCAGTGTTTAAGTCCGTCCAAATTCATTCATTCATTCATTTATCATTTATTTTCTCTACACAAAGCTGACTTAAAGTTAATGTGTACAAAAAATGTCTCAGGTTTTCCACCTTTGTGAGAGACTGGTGCCTGATGTAGGATTTTGGGAAAAACCTGTGTTACAGGTCACCAGAATACCGAATTCCGAATTTTGCAATTCCGGGCTAAGACTGAGAAATTCAGGACCCCAGCTTAGGCAGTAGACCAACGTGGCAATAACTTCTTTTACTGTCTCACATTTCTTTAAGCAAACATGAGACTTATTATTCCAGCATATAAAATTCCTAATTACATTCGTACCCGAAGCCTGTTCGAATGTGGACAATATTACTGGCACGAAATTAATTGTAACGACCAACTGTCTTTTGTTATTGTATCAAAACGACCGTGGGACATTACAGTAAGGAAAATTAAAGACTTACGCAGTCTTTCAGTTTTTCCTAACATTACGCATTTGCCTTTCTTTCCCGTAAAAAGGTTGTATTGAAAATATTGTATCAGTTCTTACAGTGTTTCGTGTATACGATACAAAACTTTTTTATGGAGGATGATTTTTTTTTAAAATATAATAGGACTAATTGTGTGTTTAAAGACTTCTTTTTTAGGAAAAGCTCGTGGCGGAGGACCTCGTGGATAAATAATAACAGCCGCTTGGGTCGATCGTCAGGTTAAGCCGCGCTTGCCTGGGTTGGTTCGCGAATGGGTGACCATCCATTACATACCGAGTTTCCTCCATGCCTCGGAAAGCACGTTAAGCCGTTGGTCCCGGCTGTCAATCGTAGATCTTTGACAGTCGTTACAGGTAGTCAGTGGCCCGAAAGTCTGACAATCAGTCTTATCAAGGGGTATCGTATTACCCGGTACTAACTGGGTTGTGGAGGTCAGATAGGCAGTCGCTCCATGTAAAATACTGGTATTCAGCTGCATCCGGTTAGACTGGAAGCCAACCCAACGACTTCTTTTTTCATTTCAATCACGTGTAGTCTTTCCTTTTACCAGCGATGTTACGGTCGGCTTCCAATCTATCACGATGCAGCCAAATTCAATGGACCGACTGTTTATCTGACCTCCAAAATCCAGTGGCTTGGTCTCACGATACCCCTTGGAAAATGTGGCAATCAATCCAAATACCTACAAATGTACAATATGGGAATAGTTAATAGTTAGTTGTGTCTAACCTACAAACATCTATCGATATCTTTTTCCAGATCAAAAAGAAAAGATGCATTTAAAAACAAACAAGTTTTTTTACAAATCCCTTCACGGTCACGCAAAGTTCTAACCACTAAGCTGTAGTCACCGCGCATTGTCTCGTACAACCGCAGGCAAAACTCGCAGCCACAATACGATACTGAATATTACCGAATTATTACATCATTACCCCCTATGTAAAGACCTACCCACGTCATACATGCTTACCAAAACATTGTTCAACATTAAGAGTCGGGTTACAAATAAGAAAATACAATACAATACAAACAAGACATGTAACTGATGTTGACGTGCGAACATTGCACCTTTATCGTTGAAGACGATGTAATAATCTTAATACTGTGGTTCTAGATGATCAAAATAAATTGATGAGCAGATTAGAGAGGCGTTTCGTTGTTTGTCTCTTTAAGGTACGCTTCCAAAAGAGACCGCAGCTGCAACGCCGAGCGCCGCCCCAATCATTATTAATTAAAACCATAGCAACATGTCTAGTCGCTGTGGGTCTACCATTGCCATTACGTTTGCGGTGCTGCTACGGTTTGATTACGGTCTTTTTCAGAAAAGCACCTATATCCGCTTTAATGTACTGGCATCATTTTTTAGATAGCATGTAAACAATGCCTGGCTTTCCAAAGACCGCTTTATGGAAAACCATTTGATTCATAATTGGATCGAGGATTGTCGATATTTTTTTATATGTAGACAACAAAACAGATACTGGTTACTTTGTCTTCATGGTGCGTTTGCAACATTAACACTACGTAACAAATCTTATTTTTCTGAACTCAAATCTTTACCTTCGATTTCCAAAACCTTACCATTATCAGGTAAAACTAAACGTAGAAATCGTATGGCCTCCTTAAACCAAAATTAACGTAAAACTAAAGCTGGTATCCCAAAGATAACCAAGAAGCAATTCAAACTCCCATTACCGAGTCCCGCACTCATCGCCTCATAATCCATTTAACTGAAGAATCAAACTTAAAATATCATCATTAATGTACGAATCAAAGTTCTCTGTAATTTGCCCGTTCAGCGGCTGTTTCGCTTTTTATGAACTCAGCAGCCAACTTTAATTGCTTACACAGTACTCGTAGGAAAACGTAAAACTAGCGATTTGGCGCACCGCGTGCAATTTTCAGCGCAACATTTGCTGGAAAGTACTAATGCGGATGGCGATATAAAAATTGTTTTTTTGAAGGAGGAATAGGTTAATTTAGCGGGAGTAGGTATGATAAGTTTGGTACATAATCTCGATAAAGTAATATATTCCTAGATAGTGCATAGCGCCATCCTTTTCAAGGTATTGTCTGTTCGACACAACCTAATTTGAGGGCCATTATGTTATTCGCCTGAGAAAGACATCTATCATATTTAACAAATTGCCGCAACATTTTTGCGTTTTTAGTTTGAAAGAATTAATAAATAAATAAATAATAATAATATCGCTGGACATTACACACAGCGCCATCTAGTGCCACACTAAGCAACGAGGCTTGTTTTTTATACAATTCATATTATAGAATGCAGTGCCACATTTGTTTTTTTTTTGTATATATATTCATAATTATACACCCAATTACAACAAACCTAATTATCTAATAATTAATAATAATATTATTGAATTGCTACTGAGCCCTCTTCCTCTCTACTTATGTTGCTGTGCCCGACAGGGTCCATATTGAACTTTTACCTTGTTACACCATCTATGTAATACATGTGGAATGCTATAAAGAGTTGAGTATTGAGTATTTATAATCTGTAAATAGTAGTATACCCTTTAACTGCTTAACTCAACGGTTTTTGGTACGGTTTCACCATCATTGAAAGAAATTATTCCAGAAAGTTTATGTGTAAATAAATAATTATTGAACTGGGATGTAATAAAGAAACGCTACTAGTTGAAATATTATGATTAATTCGTAAGTAATTAATGTACAATTCGCAGGTGCGAATAATTTTCTCTAAGACTTAGAACATAAAATAGAAATCAGAATTAATTTAGAAAACGTTTCTGTACTACCAAGTAAGACTCACTTCGCATTTATAATCACACTCATTTTATAATATTCTACCAACGTAACTAGTACCTACCTATAACGTGCTTTATGCTAAATTCATTGAACTAGACATAACGCCTGAAGCTCTCATTGTAAAACTCTTGGCTTTACAACAAGAGTAACATAATGCTCGACACACTCCTACAAATTTACGTATATGTACTTGTATGAGTGTGTGTGGAGTGTGTGGGTGTGTGAGTGGGGTGTGTAGTGTGAGTGTGTGCGGCATTATTCATGCACGTGTATCTAAACTAAAGTTTAGATGTTACTAGTTAGGTAATGCCAAACGTGAGTATAATCCGAAGCAAACATATTAAGGGCACATACAGATTAAGAGTTTTTCTTTCACACACTTTATCATCATCATCTTCATCTATGGCCGCAGTGTCAGCACTTCCTTTCGCAATACTTAAGGTGGAAACGCCAGGGTAACCTGCGAAGTTCAAATTTTCTTACGTTTTTTGGAATTAGCAGGTCAGTGTCAAGGTTGTACTGAGTAAAATAGTTAATTTAGTACTTTATTTATCATTAAAATAATCAATACACTCCTCTAATTTCATTTAATCTCATTGAATGACTTTTTCATGAAATTGTAACTGTAAGAAAATTTGAATTTATCGGGCTACCATAGCGCTTCGGGTCGGGTGACTTTCGGGACCGGGACCGCGGTCCCGGATTCCACCTATATATAAAATAAATATTTTTAGTGGTATTTCGGCACCACCAGAAAATGAAATTAAAGTGGATAAGCTGATATATAATATTTTGACAACAATTGCATGAATTATCAGTACCGGTACAAAATAAAGTAAATATTTGAATGTCTTCAGATTTTCTAACTCTAAAACGCGATGAGAACAGAAAGAACTAGGAACTAGGCCGTCATACATCTAGGATTATATTCTGTTCGCGGCACGTTTTGTGCAAGATCTGGGCAGTAACTTTACGAAAAGTACTAGGCTAGCATAAGCTTACGGTGATATGTCTTTTAATCATTCTGGGTAAGTGAGTGAGTGGTAGGTTAGGAATACTAGAATATAATTATTATGATTGAAATACCACCTTGTATGCATGCAGGCCTAGTACTTTTTGTCGCATAAGACATAATATAATATTACCACTTGCTGCTCAGTTAGGGCGTCCACTAAAGCTCGCGTGTATTGTAAAATAAGCAACGCTAAAACGCGCGGGCACCCGCTCCGTACAACTATCGTGAGTTTTGGGACTATGCGACTATCAAAATGTATTACACGACTGTTCGTATAGATTAATTTTGATATCATTTTATCACCGGTCCTTTGAAACGTTGACAATTTTTGTTTACTAGATACCCAATATTATTGAGTTCATTGAAGTTATAAAATAAAATAACAATTTATCAATCATGTATAAGAGAAGAGAGAGAGAGAAAATACCACATCAAGTTCTAATTGATTCAGAACGTCGGAACTGTACGCGTGTATACATACACACGACTAACGTACATATATCTACTCTGTTTGGAAACTGTCACTGTAATTGGAGGTTCAGAATCGTTCGTGCTTTTTCGATCAGTGTAGTTCAGATCACGTTAGTAAATGCTACTACTTCGAAAGACTGGGGATGTCAATGTCAAACTGCTGGCATAGACGGTCGTTTGCACGTTTTTGTCGACTCCTACTGCTCCCACTGCTAATCCTACTGTATGACAAGCTTTGAAAATGCAACTGGCTTGTTACCGCTAATGCTAAGCGACACCAAAATCAATGCCTCAATATAATTGCATCGTTGTAAACTTGGCAAGCCGGTCGTTGAAACCCAAAAGTGCGTTTAAAGCGCATTCAGCAATGCAAGGTGTAAACGTACCCTTAACGAAGCCGTCAACCAAGCATTCTGTACATCAAACTAAGTCCCTCTACGCAAAAAATATTGCTGGACAACCATTTTTTTTTGTTGGATGCAAAACGGTTTGGGCTAGAACTCAATGTAACGTACTCAAACCATAGTGCTGATGAATGCATTGAATATTACAAGGGTTGTGCAGGTATTTAAAGTAAAGTTATGACATCAGAAAACATGTACTTATCTATACTGTATACTTAATATTATAAATGCGAAAGTTTGGATGGATGGATGGATGTTTGTTACTCAATCACGCCAGAACGGCTGAACGGACTTTAAATCCCGGGTCCCAGATTCCGTGGGTCAATTATTAAACTCCACGCGGGCGAAGCCGCACGCATAAGCTAGTTACCAATAAAAAACTTGTGTAAAACAAGGAACTTTGACCTGGGCGTATGGTTCAGAACAAAAAAAAACGCAATGACGGAGAAACTAAGTGGCTCTCGGCTTCGTTAAGGGTCCTCTTACACCCATTGTATTTGTTGTGTGGTCTAGCCTAAGTGGCAATGGGCATTAGTCCTACAATGAATCGCCTACGCATTGTACTTTATACAGACTTGTTGTGACAAAATAATGATGTTGTCAAAAGAAGGTGAAATAACAAGGTGCCAAAAAGTTATTGTAAGAAAAATATTGGTGTTGTTTGGTTTTGGTATAGGAATAATACTGCAGAGTCCTAGGTACTATTATTTTCGAATCTTCCAAAAAGATTGGTTTAAAATAAGAAGTCACGGATTCATCACACAGTTTTAAAGTAAGTAGAGGAAAATTTATTTGCGTAGATTGTAGGCATATATGAAAATAAGATGTAACAATAAAATGGGTGATCCTTGTACAATCTACACTATATTAGGCATGTAAACATTATTAATACTTAAATTGTTAACTAAATTGGATACAAAATTAAATTATGTTTTACACTTAAAAACAATAGTCGACATAGTAGGTACATTAATAGTCTAAAACATAAACGTTCTTAGTCATAAGACTAAGATGCCTGGCTAGATATTTAGTCCAAGAGTAAGCTGTCTAGTACCTTAGCCAAACTAGAACATTTATTCTAACGACGTCTTTTATTCTGTCCCTTGCCACAGTGTTGAAAAACAGATTTAACCTCAGTGAAAGGACTTAACCTGAAGAAGTTGACGTGCCTAGAATGTGACCTAAACTTTTACCAGTCCAGTGAATGACATGATTGTGAATGACATGATTGTGAATGACTATTTCTTAAAAAATCAGCAGTGTCCTACAAAAATGCAATACTTACACGGTTAAAATTTTTGGAACAGCAGATTTTTTTTTTAAATAGCCAATGAAAAATTGCTTTGGGGGGTTCAGAAGGACGTACTAAATACGTGGGTATAAAGCGTCGGTGTCCCTTCCATCCTGTATGCAAATGGCCAAGTGGTATCAAGCCCTATTGCTGAACGTGAGATCCTGGGCTTGATTTCTGGGTCAAACAGATTTTAATTGGGTTTTACTTCCAGGAATTTCTTTAAAGTAACCCGAAGTCAGGACTCGTGCCAAAGCTACGGCAAGAGGCCCGCATCTTATTCCATAGGACTTAAATATAATTGGCAAAACGTGGGTGTACTTAAGTTCACCTATGTTTAACCTTCCATTGATCGCAGGCGTCATGTTATGTTATCGACCCAAAACTCAATACTTTTCTCAATTAACACAAAAACTGTCCAACTTTTCGACCAACGTCTACTAGCTTGCGACCATCAAACACGATCATATCCCAGTTGTTCTTGTTCCAGCACTAGTCAGATTCACATCATGGATCCGCTCCAACTAGTTTGTGCTACTGCTAAGTTTTCGTAAGTTAGGAGTCAGCTCGACGTATGAGTACACAGCAAACACACACATGCGAGTGAGTACAGTAACTATTCTATTCATACATACTGGATTTCGATAACTTTTGTTCGTAGTTGGTTTACTTTAGAACTTCGTGTATCGTCTTAGGTGGTTACGTATTACATGAGGTTTGTGTTATTGAAATTGCCATATTTAGTGAGGTAATTAAAAGTGGTGAAAGGCCGATAATATTATTTATTCACACCAGACAGTCAGTCTAGCCAAGGGGTAGCGTGTTACGCAGGTATTGGATTGTAAAAGTTTAGACTACGACCAAGACTGCTTACGGTTAGACTGCTGGAAACCCAAACATAGTTGGAAAAAAGATAGGTAAATAGTAATGCGCCCTTTTACGGCAATTAGGTACTGGTAAAACGTATGAACATAGACGTTCAAAATGAAAACTTCGGCTATCGCCACTGAACCAAATACAAAAATACAATTATTGGTAGGATCGAGTTTTGAACAAAGGAACAGAACATCGAATGACCACATACGCTCGTTCTGTTTTCTATTTTTCCTCACACACACATATGGACACTACACACACTCACATTGAAACAATGTATTACGTATACATTGTTTCTAACAAACAGAAACTACGTTGGTACTTCAATGTTTGTTTTAGTTCGTGTCCACATCTCGATTACAATACTGTGTCCAATATTCTACAAAAGAACAATGTTTTGGCTTCCTTTCTTTGATACGATTTTTATGAGTGAACCTGTGCCAATTCTGACGTCGATATTGGGCCAGCGTTTCTTTACGAGAACTTTACCTAACCTAGTTTTTTTTTAAGGTTATTAGTACTACTAGACTTTGTCTATTTTTACCTTTTTGATCATGTCCAGCTTTTTAGTTAAAGAGACCTCATTTAGGGCTCTTCTTCTTCTTTATCGTGTGGTTAGTGCCTAACCTGGTGTCAGAGTTTTAATGCCGCCCATGGGCCTCTGACTTGGCTTTACATGCCGTCGAGAAATATCTCTCAGGTATGCTGGTTTTCGCACGACGTTTTCCTTCACCGAAACAAGTTATTTAGGGCTTATACAGGTGGTTTGCATGTGGTTTGCAGTTTTTTTTTTAATTTGTAACATATTTATTTAATAAAAATATTGACCCTCATTATCTATACATTGCTGCCATCTAATCGGAACATGTCCAGCTTTTTTGTTAAAGAGACCTCATTTAGGGCTTATACAGGTGGTTTGCATGTGGTTTGCAGTTGAGCTGCAGAATTCCAGTTTCTTGCAGCTTCAATACCAATATGGGTGTTATCCTACATGATAGGTTTGAATACCTTTACAGGAGTCAAAACTTAATTTTCCTTACAGAAAATGACTACTACCGCTACATCAAAATGGTTCCTTCGTATTCAAATAGTATATCGATATTGGCATTATTAATTAGTAGATAATATCTACTAATAGATTTAAAGATATATTTATTCTCAAAAAAGACACAAAGTCACTTACATGAGAACAGAAAACCTTATGCTAGCTAATACTAAAAATAAGTTCGTAACTGCATTGAGCATTGTAGACACCCATCCAGTGCATGAAATATTTAGCCAATTGAGTCTTGAATGCATTGGATGAGTGTAAACTTTTATACATGCATGCGGGTATTTTTTTTTATAACTGTGCTCCTTCAAATGTCAATTGTTTCTTGCCAAACTTAGTTCTCATTTTTGGTAGTAAACGATAAATTGGTCTGTATACTTTTATTGAGAACCTTACGGATAAAAATACATGTATGGTAAATATATAACTGTCTTATGTTCATTATTTTAGTTTCTTCATAAATTGTGCTTGTTGGTGTTAAATAACTAATAATGCTTATATCTGTCTAATCGTAACATTATTACATTGATTTATTTATAAAATGTGCGTTTTCTATCAAAATAACATACGCTTTGGATACTAAACACAGCTGCGCAGTTATGAATATAGTTACTAGCTATATTAAGTATGGTACTCCCATCAAAATCGTATAATGGTACTTTTTACTGTCTTTCTTGCGTACCATATGCATGAAACGGCTTGCTAGAACATCCCATGAAACTGTGGTAATATGGTTTATTGAAGCGAAATATCTGACGTGAATAAAAGTCTTGAGATTTGGGGGTATTTTATATGATTTTTTACACATCAACGCTATCTTGAGTGGATTCGCAGATACGTAGATGGTCGTCTTCAATGCTGAGAAACTCCACACAGAATAAACTATGTTGGTCTACTAACACTAGTTGTGTCCATTGTTACTTACACTATGGAAGTAGTCTGAAATAATTGCTATAATAAATAAAGTTCAGACTTATAACGATTTTTTATTCAACGAGCTTATTCATTCAAAATTTACACACACAAACTTCTGTAACTTACAAAGGCGGATTAAATGCCTTAGGTATTATCTACCGGGCAACTAAGGATGGTGGGTGTCTTAATTTCAGTCTTCTACCCACTCCATCGCGTAAACGTAACTTTTTTTTTTACTGAAACTGAACTAGCGGAAAATTGGGAAACACAATTAATTATTTCTTAACTCGCGCTAGGCCAGTTAAAATTTTTATAACCAACATCACGCGGGTTACATATTTTGAGTGAATAATTATTCATGGTTTTTAATTAATTTACGGTTGGCACTACTGTGGCACTGTTAATACAGTGGTTGTGCAATTGACTTCTGCGCTACCGGGCCGTAGGATTATTTTCTGCACGAAAAAAAATAATTTGTATGGCCTCAGATGATTTTTGCATATGTGATATTTTGCAATTATTTTAAATGCACGTAGAAAAATAGTTATTTTTTCATTTCAACTATAATATTTTGACAGCAATCACATAGGTATTAAACCATTTATTTTGCTCCGATTTCTTATCACTTATTCAATTACAAAGTGAAGGAATTTTTAGTTAACAGGAAAATAGTACAAAAAGTACTACAGCGCCATCTAGGACACAAATTAAGAACTAGCATCAAAATTCTGAATCACGCTATTAAAGTTATCCGTGACTTAAGAAGATTTATAGAAAAGCCCGACAACAAATGTTGGGCAGTAGCCCATCAGACACAGCACTCATCCGGACGGAGCATTTTATCTTTTCAAGTAATTTTAGGAACTTTTTTTTCACCCTGTTCTTTATACCCCTATAGTTTCATAGAGCTGAAAGAAATCGTCAACTTAACTACGTAAATTATGCAATGATGTAGTTAAACTATCAGAATGAAAAGCGTTGCTATTGTAGGATTGTTACGCAATAACCTGCTTTAGTCATAACAAAAAAGACCAACTCACCACATAGAGACTCCTAGCAACACAAAACGCGAAGAAAACATAAACTCACATCAACCGAGGCCGGGAAACACGCAATGTTTTTCTTCCATCCCGTGTCCCGAAACCGCATTAACACACTTCCCTAAAAAAACATATTCAATTCTAGCATTGGCATAAAACTACTTTACATCTGTGACCATACATTGGTGTCCCCGAGGGAAATTCACCCGTATAGTTGCAAAAGTTCGGAATATTATTCATGTAATTTATAATATGGATCTGACTGGCAGCGGGCTGGAGTTGGCTACTCGTTTATAGCCAGTTAAGAGAAGTAAAACTAGTTGATGTTCGAGAGTTTTGCTAATTACGTTCGTGCCATTTCTAGGTATGAAATGAGAAGTTTATAGAAGCCAGGGTATGATCCGGTAGGACTCGTTAGAAAGACGGACAGTACCTTTTAAAGTTTATGAGCCCTGAAGGAATTTGTGAAGTATTTTTTTTTGGTAGAATCCTTTTTTTTTTCTTCATGACGTAATGCAGTTGGGTATTAGTTGAGAATATTGGCTCTGTATAGTAGCAGTTTTATGACAGTTTTGTAGCCGATCGATCACCCGCTTAATGCATTTACAATAGTAACTTTTTCTGTTAGTGACAGCCTCGGAAAAATGGATATTACGTATAACGTAATACTCAATTGTTTCTTTGTTTCACATAGAATCAGGGATAGAATAAATTTCCTATAGATCTCTATGGAGAAGGAGGCACTTCGCCAATCATCGTTTATCTTCGGTAATACGAAAACGCTCGAAGATGAGAGGCTACGTTCGTGTCAATTTGTAAACACAACAATTACTGAAGCACATACCTTTTCTGGTTTAACAGTAAATTCATGTTATATTTGATCGAAGTGAAATGGGTAGTAACATGCAACCATATTGTAGGCACTGACATTTACTATGTCATTGCGGCTACAATTAAACAATGCTCATGTAAACATTCCCTAAAACGATAGCTTTTAGACAATAAACGCCTACGCATTTTCATTACACTTTACTCACCTCATTAGTTTTATTACTAGCCATTTCGCTAGGTGCTATGACGTCACCAAGTTGGGATAATGGCCGACCTTCTTTTAACGTTTTACGCAAAAATATTTTGTTTGAAAGTCATCGCCACTTAACTTAAGTTCGGAACTTTGAAAGGCTTTTGAGATGTTTTAACAATCAGGGTGCAGAGACAATTATCCGGTAACTATTGTTTTTCGGAAGTGAGATGAATTTCAATTATTTTAAATAAAAGGCGCGTTTTAAAAGACCCGAATTGACATTTTTAACTAAGCCTGGGCATAAACATAAATCAGAATCTAAGGCGTCGTCCTAATTGGCTAACGATCGTAGGAGCAAACGATGCAATTTCGTCGCGCGTCCTGAGGAGTGGGCCATAATACACCACGCGAGGCCATTGTTTAACATACATACTTAACTTATCAGGGCCATCTTTTGTATAATTATACTACTTTAGTACTTATACTATACAAAATAAATCAAAAATACCTATCTAGAAGCAAACTTCATAAGGATATTTATTGGTGTCACCAATTTGTGCTGTCAATTATGTGGAAATCTCGACACTGAGCAATATGGTCACAATAGGTACGTATACCTTATAATAATATATGTCAAATCCCGAGTACACGAGAGTGTTTATTCAACTTATTTACCATGGCAACTGCCAATTTTCTCTTTGACAATAAGTTACCTATTTGCCTTTCTCACAATTTTCCTCCAACCCAAAATAGGATTATCAACTCGTTTCAAAATATCAAATGAAAAGAAAATAAATAGAAATGGAAAATGGAAAACTTTAGACACGAAATAAAGCTCGTGTAAAATTAACAAATCCCCAATTATTCTCTCTGGTAGTAGCAAAAACAGGGCGTTAATGAAGTCGTTTTACGAGGCTCGATTTATTTTCTCTTGTCGCCGTCTGGGATGTCACTGCCGTTTAAAACAAACACCCTGTAATGCTCCATTTACGACCTCAGGCGATGCCATTTGCGTCAAACGACACACGCGTGTTTCACTAGTTTCCTTTACGTTAATGCAGTCACGTCGTAAATCGCGTCGCGGTGACTTGGGGTATTCTGTCATCATCTGCTTCGCCTTTTCCCACCTATCTTGGGACCGGCTTCCAGTTTAACCGGATGCAGCTGAATACCAGTATTTTGGAGCGACTTCCTATCTGACCTCCACAACCCATTTAGTACTTGGTAATACCTAGATCGACCCGAGTGGCTGTTAATATTTTGCTGTGAGCTCCTCGAGTACTTGGGGCATGCTAAGCAACTTGTTTCATAATTTGTTCTAACTCGCGTATCGCTTGTACGCGTAGCTTGTGGCCAAGCGCTAAAGAAAGATCGTGAGTGTGCGATGTTAATGAACGTTTTGTTCTCAGCTTTTTCAAGGTTTTCATCAAAATTGTGCTTTATTCAAAGAACAATGAGCACATAGTTTTGTTTAGGAACTTTACAAAACATTTAATCACAGAGTTTCGAGAGAGAATATTTCAGAATTGCTTTTGCAAAAAATGCCTTTGAAAATACAGGCTGTTTTTTAAGTGGTTTTTTATTGCTTCGGTATAAATATGAATATACATATAAACCTTTTGTTTTTGTATATTCATCTGGTGACAAGATACCAACATATTTTTCACGCCAGCTTACCTAATGTAATGTGAGATATATACCTTGACATAATAATATATCCGGAATGTTGTTTTATAAATTATGAACACATCTTTCTCTCGGGGACCGTCGAGGGACTGAAAAGGGGATAATAATTTTTCGTCAGCCTTAAAAGCATCAGCAGGTTAAGTAAGTGCTTAAGGCAGCGAGCCAGGACAAATAAGTTATGTAAGGCATTTAAAGGCACTTCTGGGAGGTAAGGGATAGTGATGTGCATGTGGTTTTATCGATAGTTTTCTATCGACATGTAAAATTCTTTTATTATTTTAATTTCGTAAAAACAGTTTGGTTATTGTGTAAATACTGACTGCGTCATAGTTCAGAAAATTATTCTCGTTTAAATTTGGTTAGCTTGAAATGCTAATTGAAAGTACACAGTGTGCAGTCACGCATGTTATGTTGATAAACCTTTAAAAAAATAATTCAATATGTAGATATCATAAAAATATTAACAAAACTGTTTTTAATGTAAACATGTATTTTAATAAAACAAACCTAAAAATAATTATTAAAATAACAAATATCAATAAAATTTGAAGTTTCGCAATTTATATGTAGCAAAATTCGTTCATATTTATTTAACATGAATGTGTTATATTTGTTATGCGTTGTATGTTTTATGACCAACATTATAAAACACAAAGAGTTCCACCGATTCTTCACCATATGAAACGATCAATTCGAATCGCACGCCTAGCCTTTGACGTTTCATAAGTGCCCATGTATGTTTAATTCGAAATAAAATATTTGGACACATTTGTCGACATTCGTAATTGATAGTCCACTAAAGTAATCCCAACACTACTAAAGGTCCCAACTTATCGCTCGAGTGTGTAACGGAAAAAGGCCAAGTACATACGTCCATTTTAAATTAAATTATATCGTAAACAAGTAAGTTGTTCGTATAAAGAAAATAACGTGATGTAACAAAGTAATCAATTTGTAATCATGTTGATCAATCTTGCTTACACGGAAATTAATAACATAATCCATTAGGTAGGTACCTATTTGTTAATTTTTGTTTAATAATAACAACCTGAAAAAAGTCTTTGAAATGCCTTGTGAAACGACATAACAGAATCATACACAAATCAATCGTTGAAATTTAATTATCTAAAACCCGTGTGCCCGTTTGATTTTCCTTCGACAAAAATGACAAACTTCCAATTCCATACAATACTTTCAACCAACAACCTCTTCAGGTAATGATTTTTCAAAATTCTTTCCATAGTAATTTCATTCTTCTATTCTCGGGCTTAGGATGTGGGTTGCCTGTCATTGAATCAACCTGAGCTTTTTATTAAGTAGAGGCTGTCATTGAGTCAATCAATGTAGTGAAATCGTTGCGCTTATATTCAAAGGTGAAAGATTGCACGTATCTTGTCCTGACAGATACCAATCTCGAATATTCGCATTTGCATTTCCACAAAGCGGTTAAACTTCATCCTTTGAACGTAAAAGAGCAAAAACGCCTGTAAACATTTCTGGATAAAAGCCTGAATCATGCAGAGAATATGCTCGCTCCACATTCGAGAAATCCACTCGAAAACTAAAAGTAATAAAAGTACTGTCATGCACAGGTTGCTCGTTCTCGCAGAAAACACATAAGTTAAATTTTGTATGAATAAAACTGAAATATTATGCAGGTGATATTTCACAAGGTTTTACCTCGACATCGTTTGACTAAGTATTTTAGACGTAATGTTTTCTTGGTCGTAAAAAGGCAGATTTTTTTCGTATCTGTAAGTGCCACATTAGTTGGGTAATGAACATAATTCGATGGTTGGAATACTTATCAACTAGTTTTTGCCAATAAACGTGCTTTTAGTGGCACTTAAAAGCGTAGCTTCAAAAACTAGCGGATACTAAAATCTCGAGTGTCTCTTCATCTCTTTTATGTGCCATATCAGCATAAGCTTCAAAATACGGAAATATTAGCTATTACTGTATGAAAAAAATGTGTCCGATAGGAAGTATAACGCAGCTAACTGCCTAAAGTTAGTCGAATATACTCTTGCTTATTCAAGATTTCATTACGAAAAGAAAAAAGAAAAAAACAGGTCAAAAATTTCATGTCACGATAAAACCAGTCGAATATTATCTAAAAATCAATCTAAGCAAAACCACACTGAACTTTAAGCAATCATTTCCCCAATCCCAAAGCTACGTTCAAATGAAACTCCTTACACCAGCTCACGATGACTTAACATTTAACTTCTTAATGGTCTAAATCGACTGCAATCATTACCGATAAGATCTGAGCCCGTACGTAATGTATGAGAGTCCATACGCTCTAACATACTAAAGAGGTTCGATTCGATTCTAGAAGCGGAGCTAGCATTCATATTCATTCGCGTTTTATCACTTTTTCCTTTACGAGTAAACGTTTTGGGATATGGAACATGGTTTTAGTTGGGTAGAATTGCTTCGAATTCTATTTGTGGTATGGTTGCTATACGGTATACGCCTTTTGGGATCGGCAAATTCAACTCGGTTGTACTGTTGTTAAACAAAATAGACCAGAAGGAAAAATACCCATAATATTCGGTTAATATTCAGTTCTTGATCATTAGCAAAGTCTGCTCGGTATCTACCATCATTGCATATTTTTTTCGGGTCGGCACAATTCAAGCTAAGCAGAACGGCCTCTTCTCAAACTTATATCTACATAAATATTCAGTATACCCAACCGTGCTGATTCATACCAGCTCGATCATTGTGCGTAACACCCCTTAGAAATGATCGTTTTAAGTGTTTTCGTTGAGGGGTTGATATCGACAACATCGCATCACTAAATATGTCACCGACAGACAGGTGACCTTGTTTTTTGTAACGGTAGATATTTTTTTGCTCAGGTATACGAAAATTATTATCGGTACCAAACTACTGGATCCAAATACTACATATACATGTCCTGATGGTATGAAAGATAACTGATGTATCATGTCTTCCTTTTTATCTTTTTCTTCCAGAAATGGTTTCGTGTTCTATAGCGAACAAAACACATTTCCCGAGATCAAACCATCAATATCACCACGAAAAATCCACATCTCTGATCTCTAACAAATAAGATAGTCAAAGTATCACACCTAGCTTATTGTACACCCTGTTTAGTCACCATGAGCCTTCGCCTATCTCATAAAGAAAATGGCGGACAATATAATATGTGTACAGAATGTAATAAGGGCGGGCATCCCATCTTATATGTAACCTGAGTATCACTTACCTCGATCCCGGCCTAAGGCTGCGATTCCACCTTGCGAGGATGCGAAGCGAAGGATGTGTCTCAACCTGATCAATGATATAGCTTCTTTTCCAATGCTTGAGGTAAGCTATATAATAGGTCTTTAGCTAATTGTAATTTGCTTATCTTTAAGTAATTGGTTAATTATTTTGCGCATCCTGGCACATTTTTGGTGGTAACGGAGCCTTTAGGCTTCCTTTCAAGTAAAACGGAAAAAAGACATGCAGATGTTTGTCAGTCACAGAAGAGACGAGGTTTGCCTTTTTATCTTGTGGCCGCAACCGCGACTGCTGTGCATGAGATCCTGGGTTCAACTCTCGGGTCGGGCAAAGTGATATTGGGTTTTTCCTCAGAAATTTCTCAGTAGCAGCCGCGGAGCCTGGATTTGTGCCCGGTCGATGGCAATAGGCTCGCCCCCTATTACATGGGACTTTAACATAGCTGGCGAAATGTGGTTGTACTATAAGGTACACCTCCACAAAAACAGAATTTCATAGCAAAAGCTTCTATGCAATGGCTCAAAAACTATATAATAAGTTACCAGTACAGGTTATCTCAAGTATGAACCTTAAAGAATTTAAAAGAAATCTTTTCAAATTGCTAATTAACAAGGTGTATTACTCTGTTGACGAATATTTAAATGACACATTTTAATTCTAATTCCTTTTTAATTAAACTCATCTAATCTGTTTCTATGTTATTTATACTAAATGATTTTGTTAATTTTGATTGTTATTGAATGAGTGACATTATTATTTTTATTTTGTATTTCTTGGTTCCTTGCTTTATTTAACTTGACTTATTAACAATAATTTTATCTGAATTTGACATTATAATGATTGTGATTGTACCTACTTTTGAATCTCTAATGTTGTTTAAAAACCCTGATATTTTGTATGCTTTTTGGCGGGACACAGCTCGGAGCTTATTTGTTATAATATCTACTGCATGTACCCTGTGTTCACAAAATAAATAAAATTGAATTGAATTGAACCTCTGCCTAACCTTTCGGGGTTCACAGCCGTGATGTTATGTAATGTAATGCGGTTTGTCGGTTTCCGCACGTCTCCTCTCCGCTCCGCTAGGCTCCGTTTTTGGTGGAAAACGGGCTTTATTAACTCATTAGACATGTAGGTGCCGAAATACAACCTTGTTCACGTAACTTGGTCTCTAAAAAGGCCAAATTATTTCAAACTTTCGATCAAATATCGGTTGGGTTATAAAGCTTACGTTTTGATGAAGTTGCCACAGTTTGACTTTGATTGTGGGTAAACTATCGTTATATTGGTACTCCTATGGGTATGAACTTAGTTTTCCTAATGAATATTGAATTATGTTTAGTTTAGTTTAATCTATGAAATAACTAATCGAACTAATAGAGCTGACTGTGATGAACTTCAAACACAGCTTTGATTCTATATAAGTGTATAATTATGAGTTTTCATAATACATCTATACTTAATGTTATAAAGATGTAGAATTTGATTGTAAGTTTGTACAGTCGGCCAAGAAAGTGGTGTACCACCCTAAGGTTGAATATCGCTTGCAGATTCATAGGTGATAAAGATTAGTTTCGCTTGCAGATCGATCTGACAACTTCTATTGCTGTCTTTATCTGATTATTGATAACGACTATTACTGTTTGTAACGTGACAGCTGTTCTTAGTTTGAACTTGATGGAACCAATGACGTCGTAAAATCAACGGCGGGGGGCTGTAGATTTTGATGACAAAATTGTATCTACAAATTCAGAATTATAATCAACAAGTTACATAAAATTGTAAAGGCACAAGGCGAGTCCACAAACCTACAATTTCTGTAAACTTGTAATTACAATATCAATAAAAAACAAGCTAAAAATAGATTTATCCTTTTATTAAATTTCTACAATCAATTTTAAAATACTTATAACAAACAAAAACATAGCATATATAGTAATATTTAGAAGATATTGAAAATTTTTAAAAATTAGAAACGGGTGTAACCGCCGTTGGCCTCTATAACCTCTAAAAGACGAGACCTCATTGAACCAACAAGCCGTGAGCAAATATCGGTTCCCCGCATTTCCTCCCAGATATAATTACAGTGACTAATAAGAGCTTGTTTGGTTCTTTCATTTTGATGCGACCATCGTTGGACCATAAGGCCCCAAAGATTTTCTATCGGGTTGAGGTCCGGCGATCTTGAGGGCCACTGAATTACCCTTACGTCAGTGTGTGAACGAAACCAGGCTCTTACGATCCTCGCATTATGAATTGAACAATTATCTTGAACAAAATCAAATTGTGGCACTTCGTTCTCCGGGTAAACATTACGGACTGTCGGTAGCATTGCATTCTGAAGCACGTCGATATAATTTACAGCCGTCGCTCGAGGAGGTAGAGAACACAATTCTCCTACACCATCCGTACTCATCCAGCCCCAAATATTTACGGAAATTCGACCTGATTCTCTATTTGGGATTACATGATCATCTTTATACCGTGTTGAATTATATCGCCAAAGGTGAAGACGTCCATGCTGACTGGATTTAAACGTTTTTTCATCACAAAACACTGTATTAGACCAATCAAACTCTAAGTGCTCTCTGGCGAAGTTCAGACGAGCAAGTCTGTGAGCATCCGTCAAATATATTTTCTTGGCGTAATGCCTGTGGTGCAACCCCATGTAATGTAGATGATTCCTTATTGTTTGCGCACTCACATCGAACATCTCCGCAAAATGTTTTGTGGGCTTAAAACCATTGATTTCATATTCCCGTCTCATGAATTCTCTATCGTTATTGGAGAGTGCAGGCTGGCGACCACTTCTTCTGTGATCCAACAAACTTCCCTCCTCTCCTTCACGAAGAATCCAAAAGCGGACAGAACGCCTCGATATATTCAAATTCCGGGATATCGCACTGATACTGCTTCCCTCATTAAATTGGGCAATTATTTGTGCTCTTTCGGCAATGGTCAAGTTGGCAGGCATTGAGATGATTTTATATGCAGTTGATTGAAAAATAACACGGAAAATATATCGATTTTTTGCATATATTTGACAAAATGTCAATTGTCAGTTTTCTTTTTCAAATGGAATTCGGTTGTCTAAATAGTTTTTATTACTTTTGTTTGGAAACATTTCAATTGCTTTGTAGAAACTAATGTCCTTTTCATTTATACTAAAGGTTAAAATGTCATGTACTTATATGTGACATATGACGTATGAATACTAAATACATAGGTTTACGTCATGATAATGTTGTCCCTTTCAGTAATATCTTTCTATAACGAACCTTATTGTAATTTTCGATGACCGGGAAACTAAATCAAAACTGGTACACCACTTTTTTGGCCGACCGTACCTATGTAGGGCGTAATCTTCGGAACTACTGATCCGATTTTAAAATGTTTTCACTGGTAGAATGTATAGGCTATAAATTATATTTATATCATTCTTATTAGCCGAGCTATCACATTTTTTGCGGACGAAGTCACGGGCGAAGTGCTAGTATGTGTTAAGTGTTTTTACTACCTACTACACGTGGCCAGCTCAAAGTCATAGAGTTATCAGTAGGGATCGGATAGTCAGATGCATATTGACCTAAAGTGCATTTTTTTCCCCGGCAAAGGGTACAAAAGTATGGAAACAGGTTCTTTAAATGCCAATTTTTATCTCGGGATCGTGGAATATGTAGTACTCAGGAGCATAATGAATATTTATAATCTATTTAACACCTGTTGTGAAATTTGTTGAAAATAACCAGTAAAAAAATACTACAAGTATTGATGAATTCACATTTTGCTGCTGAAATATCAAATACAACAAAATGATAAATATCGATAATATTGGAGATAAACAATAAAATGAAAAAATAACTTTATTTACTCGTAAATAAACCGATCTCTAGTTATCACTGACGTGCGGCCTACCTACTGACATAAAAAAATCTGTTCTCAATTTTACTGTAAGACTAATAAGTCAATTTCGATGAAGCATCGCTTTGATACGGAGTGTAAAGCAGTCACGTCCTAATGTCATGAATAAGAAAATTGAATACGTAATCGTTTTTGACGTGCGCTCAAAATTATTGGTGTCATTTGCGTCATGATTAATGTGTTAGAAATCATAAGTTTTATTTGTTGAACTTAAATGGAGATGTTAAAAAATTATAATTGTTCATGTTTTTAACAGAATTCATAGTAATTAAATATTAAAAAAAAAACTATTTATGCAACGTGGCGGACTAAAAACGTTTTTGCAAAAAAATAACCGACTTCCAAAAAAAAAGTGGAAAATAACTTTAATTGTGTATGTTTTATTTGGAAGTCGGTTATTTTTTTGCAAAAACGTTTTTATTTTACCCTTTTTAGTTATCGCATCACACAAATCCTTGTCAAGTATCAATTTCGCAATTTCTTTTACTTGGATGACATATTTTTTGCAGCTATTTTGATTTAAAAACCAAACTGCTGAACCGATTTTGATGAAAATTTTATGGGACTAATCAGAAAGTAGATCCGTTCAGATAAAAGAAGAATTTTTCAAATCGGTTCATAAATGACGAAGATATGAGGTAACAAACACAAAAAAAAAACAACCGAATTGAGAACCTCCTCCTTTTTTTGAAGTCGATTAAAAATGACCCGGTAAAATTCTGTAACATAACTCTTCTTTGCCATCGGGTAAAATTCTATACATTTTTTTTTTGAACTATTAATAATAATATGTCGGGGTTACTTCCGAATTTTAATATGCCCCAAAAGATTCTTGCACATTAATTTTAAACTTACGTCTTCAGATTTATTCAATTAGTTACTGAAACCACAACATGAAAGAACAGAGATTCCAATCTGTAGTAGAAAAAGCAGCAATAAAAGTAGAATTTTATCTTAGAGAGTAAAATAGTGCGAAGCTAAGCTGAATGCAATTTCTTAGTCTTCTTATTACTTCGAGGAAGTGTTTACTTAAAATTTTCTTCTTATTTAATTTGTTTGCATCTCAATTTATCTCTGTAGATAAAGTGCGATAAACATTCTTTTTTTATTTAAGACTTGCTATTGCCCGTGACTTTGTGTCTAGGTAGGTACGGTCGGCCAAGAAAGAGGTGTACCAGTTTTGATTTAGTTTCCCGGTCATCGAAAATTACAACAAGGTTCGTTATAAAAAGATATTACTGAAAGAGACAACATTATCATGACGTAAACCTATGTATTTAGTATTCATACGTCATATGTCACATATAAGTACATGACTTTTTAACCTTTAGTATATATGAAAAGGACATTAGTTTCTACAAAGCAATTGAAATGTTTCCAAACAAAAGTAATAAAAACTATTTAGACAACCGAATTCCATTTGAAAAAGAAAACTGACAATTGACATTTTGTCAAATATATGCAAAAAATCGATATATTTTCCGTGTTATTTTTCAATCAACTGCATATAAAATCATCTCAATGCCTGCCAACTTGACCATTGCCGAAAGAGCACAAATAATTGCCCAATTTAATGAGGGAAGCAGTATCAGTGCGATATCCCGGAATTTGAATATATCGAGGCGTTCTGTCCGCTTTTGGATTCGTCGTGAAGGAGAGGAGGGAAGTTTGTTGGATCACAGAAGAAGTGGTCGCCGGCCTGCACTCTCCAATAACGATAGAGAATTCATGAGACGGGAATATGAAATCAATGGTTTTAAGCCCACAAAACATTTTGCGGAGATGTTCGATGTGAGTGCCCAAACAATAAGGAATCATCTACATTACATGGGGTTGCACCACAGGCATTACGCCAAGAAAATATATTTGACGGATGCTCACAGACTTGCTCGTCTGAACTTCGCCGGAGAGCACTTAGAGTTTGATTGGTCTAATACAGTGTTTTGTGATGAAAAAACGTTTAAATCCAGTCAGCATGGACGTCTTCACCTTTGGCGATATAATTCAACACGGTATAAAGATGATCATGTAATCCCAAATAGAGAATCAGGTCGAATTTCCGTAAATATTTGGGGCTGGATGAGTACGGATGGTGTAGGAGAATTGTGTTCTCTACCTCCTCGAGCGACGGCTGTAAATTATATCGACGTGCTTCAGAATGCAATGCTACCGACAGTCCGTAATGTTTACCCGGAGAACGAAGTGCCACAATTTGATTTTGTTCAAGATAATTGTTCAATTCATAATGCGAGGATCGTAAGAGCCTGGTTTCGTTCACACACTGACGTAAGGGTAATTCAGTGGCCCTCAAGATCGCCGGACCTCAACCCGATAGAAAATCTTTGGGGCCTTATGGTCCGACGATGGTCGCATCAAAATGAAAGAACCAAACAAGCTCTTATTTTATTAGTCACTGTAATTATATCTGGGAGGAAATGCGGGGAACCGATATTTGCTCACGGCTTGTTGGTTCAATGAGGTCTCGTCTTTTAGAGGTTATAGAGGCCAACGGCGGTTACACCCGTTTCTAATTTTTAAAAATTTTCAATATCTTCTAAATATTACTATATATGCTATGTTTTTGTTTGTTATAAGTATTTTAAAATTGATTGTAGAAATTTAATAAAAGGATAAATCTATTTTTAGCTTGTTTTTTATTGATATTGTAATTACAAGTTTACAGAAATTGTAGGTTTGTGGACTCGCCTTGTGCCTTTACAATTTTATGTAACTTGTTGATTATAATTCTGAATTTGTAGATAAAATTTTGTCATCAAAATCTACAGCCCCCCGCCGTTGATTTTACGACGTCATCGGTTCCATCAAGTTCAAACTAAGAACAGCTGTCACGTTACAAACAGTAATAGTCGTTATCAATAATCAGATAAAGACAGCAATAGAAGTTGTCAGATCGATCTGCAAGCGAAACTAATCTTTATCACCTATGAATCTGCAAGCGATATTCAACCTTAGGGTGGTACACCACTTTCTTGGCCGACTGTACTAATTAACAATTTATTCATCTTCTCACTGTGTCATAACATCACATCTGTAATTCCTGAAAGGTTAGGCAGAGGCGTACCTAATAGTACAATCATATTTCGCCAGTTGTATTGTTTTTGAGCCTATTGCCATCAAACAGGCACAAATCCAGACTCCTTGGCTGCTTCTGATAAATTCCTGATGGAGAAACTTCCGTTTTATTCTATGTTTTTCGAAATAGGCCGGGGTCAAATCTGCTATTTAATGATACTATGTCATTATGACAGCACCAGTATTATTGTATCTATAGGTCGTAGTTTTCCTAAATTCATAATGGACTCTCGATACTGTTGTGTTGGAAATATCCAGTCACGAGCATAAAACGTATACACTTGAAATTCAAAAGCGAAAAAAAAAGTATACCTAATGTTAAATAATACAGCAGGTAAAAATCACTTTTAAAAGTGGCTCGTGACCTCAATATACGAATGAATCATGTTATTAAAATGCTGCCAAAAGCCACGACTTCAAAATGTATTTTAGTGGTAAGTAAAAAAAAAATACAATTAGTAATAAGAGATTTTCGGAAAATCATGCCAACCAATTACATGTTTTAATCAGGAGATTACCAAAACTTTTAAAACCAACAATCGATCGGATTTTCTAGTACAATTTCAGTGACTTGAACCCAAGTCGAAACAAGGACAGATCCCCTTCACAAGTGACTCAACACAGTAAACTACAAACTGCCAACACCGTATTCAAATCACAGGTGTAAGCTAAATTTCAACCAAAGGTAACGGAGTTCGTTTGACGCATTCGGTGACGTGCGCTTACCCCTCAATAGATAGTTCCCTCTGTGAATGCCGTATTTCACTGTAAAGGTCACACTTTGCATCCACGCCTTAGGCAGTGGATGTTCAAAGGGAATAGTTTAGATACACAAGGCTTTATTGACGTTTTGCTTGTGTTCATTGTGTCTATGCTGTGTGCTTAAGAGGATATTGTTGTACCTGTTGGTACCTGTTTTCATTGGGCAGTCTCACCAACAAAGAAAGATGGCCCACTAACAGGCCTAATATTCCAATCGAAGTCTACTAATATAATAACGGCAGGCTTCTATTTAAAAAAAACCGGTCAAGTGCGAGTTGGACTCGCGCACCGAGGGTTCCGTACAAACCTGTGGGTATATAACTTTTTTTTATATGACGAAACTAAAAATTTACGGTTTTCGTAATTTTTCCTATATCTGTACTATAAGACGTGACTTCGTACAAAATTTCAAGATTCTAAGTTCACGGGAAGTACCCTGTAGGTTTTGATTCCCGTGCGAGTTTCGAAAATTTGCGGAAATTTGCGGCCTAAGTGGCTGTATCTTTTGATTGCGTTGACTTAGAAGGTTAATTTTTTTTTATAATGTAGAAATCAGTTCACTCTGTAGCTGGTATATACGTTTGTAGGTGTTTGACAGTCGTTACGCGTAGTCGGAAGCTAGAAAGCCTGACAAAGGGACCCAATTTCCTAGTAACTGTGTAGTGAAAGTCAGATGTGTAGTCACTCCATGCAACATACCGGGTGATTTTTTCTCCTTACGACGTCGCCGTAAGAGAAAACCGGCACGCTATACGCTAATCTTGATCAATCATGCTGACTAAGTATTGCAGGAGTATGACCAATTCTTTGCTTGAAGACTGGAATAAAAAAAGAACAGAAGGTTCACTGCTTAATTGAGCAAAAAATTACCTTGTGACTCTACTTTTTATATGTATCCATGCTACATGAACATCTACCACATCACGTGGTGAATCAGCAGGAACCCGAAACTTCCCTCTAATATTTTCCTATACAGCTACCACCCATTTTCTAAGCACGGACGAAGATTCTCTCTGAGAAATCGAGCTTTTATATCTAAAGGTGTTTAGCATAATGTGTGCAGGTTGCAAAGCACATGAATAAATACCAGCTACTGTCTAAGATGTGAGCAAACCTAAGGTATATTCAGATGGTTTTGCGCTTCTATTTTTCTCTGGCAGGTACCGCACCAAAAAACTTTTATTATTATAAAAGAGTATTATAGCAAATCTAGAAGCCGGACGGAACTATTATTTTTCCATTAAGCACCTTCCGTCACTTCATGAACTGAATCTTCTCCAACCACCTTCACCTATTTGCATTTCAAACTGGCTATAAAATAACATGTCAAGAACACGCTTTATATATGTACGTGCTTATGTATTCGATCCCGGGTGCATGGCAGCTAAATCGATACTAAAGATGAATAAGAGCACCGTTCTTTTTGTCTAGATATAATAATGGGTTTCTTAAATCGGGCTCTTTTGTTTTAAGGCAAGAAGCTTGAGCACTTTTTAAAGGGTATACGTTTGTGTTTATACTTTAAGGAAGGCAGTATTTGTTGAAGAAAAATGCAACCCGAAGCAATGACTACACAAATTCTTTCAATCAATTCGCGCTGATCGGAAAACTCCAAAAAAATCTACCTTCGCTGAACCATGTTCCGGTCGACTAGAAAAATTTTGAACTAAGCCGAACGGATTTTTCCTGAACGTATATCTAAATGACTGCCTCGGATGGTCACAAGCGCGACTGCCGAGCACGAGGTCCGGGGTTCTAAAGTATTTTGTTTTATGTGCAGGATTTTAAACGAAATCCATTTGAGCGAATTCAATAAACTACTCTCTACTTGTCGATGGACGTAATAGAGAGATGATAATAGTAGATAAAAGGTACCAAATCAAAACACCCCATGATTCTTTGAATAATGTAAGTTGGTTTGTTTTGCTGAATAAACAAGTCCCCTCAAGTAATAATCGCCACCAAAATAACTGTATTGTTCCACCAGTTCTTAAAATTGTTTTAAACTCACCCTTTTCTTATATACTTTATGAACAATTACTGAAGTCATTGGTACACAACAAACGCAAGAAATACACAAAATATTTGACAAACAAACAAAACCACAAAGCGAGACCAATGCTCCCACAGACTAGGACAAAGAACCCTAATATCCTCCTTTAACTTACATTTGATAAAATAAAACCAAACAAAGCAAAAGTCCTAGATTGAAACTTATAACTGACGAACCCATTCCAACTGTATAAAATGCTGCTTAAAATTCTGAATTATAATAAGGCGACAAAAGAATTGTGAATGAAAAAGTAGCAGTTTTGTATCTCTATAACCCGTTTTTGTCAAACCTCATGAATAAGACGCGAAGGGTGCTAGTTTCCTAGGGAATTGAGTCGAGTATATCATTTATGATAATTTTTTGGCATCAGGATTTTCAGGAGCGAGAACTGTGAATATTTTTTGGAATTATTATGTACGGTGTGCTGCTAGATGAGTGCTAATATTATGCGACTTCGTATTTTCTTAAGTTCTGGGAAATGTTAATGAAATGCAGCTTTTCCTGCATACAAGAAAATATTGTAAAATTTTTCCTCCTTAGATATTGCTTCAGCCACTTTATATGCATCGTGATTGTATACCTACTCCATCTTTTACAAAAGGACGTGATATTTTGAATTTTTCTTCACTAAAAAACTTTTTTTACCGTAAATTTCGGATCGTGACGCAGTAATTGAACTACTAAAGATAAAGATGCATTTGTATAAACATGTGTATACATGGATGGAAATGAGTTTAGTAATCGTGTTTCATTCTGATGTTTACTTGAAACGATGGATGGATTAATTGGTAAAAGAATTGCGGTTTTGCAATTGCCACGCTGTATATTAAGGTATATTGTAGCTTTCCGTCACTGTTCAGTGTTAAATAAATATTGTCTAGATTCTTAATTTGATTGACTTGGTTTTCTCGATCTTCTTCTATGGAGCGGAGACATGGACATTGCGAACGCAAGACAGACGCAAGATTGATGCCCTGGAGATGTGGTGTTGGAGGCGCATGATCAGGATAAGCTGGACCGCCCATCGGACTAACGTGTCAATACTCAAAGAGTACAATATTAAACAAAGACTGTCGTCGCTTGTGTAATTACGAATCCTCAGATTCTTTGGACAAGTTACCCGTAACAATGATTCCATGGAGCGTTTCGTGATTCAGGGAAGAGTCGAAGGCACGAGACCACGTGGTCGATCACCAACACGATGGACAGACTCCATCAAATTTGTCACTAAGATCCCTCTGGCAGACTGTGCACGCCATGCGACCAATAGAGACCGGTGGAAAAGGATCGCGAATTCAGCAACCGCAGTTGTGGTCGACTCCCCATGACCACGACCACTCTGTCAAGAGTGAACGACTAAGAAGAGAGGGATTCTTGATTTATTTGTTTTGGCTGTAGTTACCAATGTCACCGACATTTTGTCAGAACACAAAAATACTTTTAATACATCTAAAATTTATTCAGTACAAAGCTAAATCCCTAATAACTCAAATAACAATGAATTACAAAAAGATACACTAAAAAACGGAATTTATTAGACAACTAATTTATCACATTTTTTTCTCTACAATTTTCAATCATAACACGAATACAAAGAACAATGGCGATAACTACCTAGTACCTACCTAAATGCTTGGCCACTAACTATTCTTTTAGGCGACACGCGACAAGTAGAGTTGTTAAGAACATGTGACAAAACAGCGCGACGACGCCACTTAGTGCTCATTTACGGAGACAAGGAGTTGAGCGGTGCCCGCGCATACACAAATAAAAAAAACCACGCAACGCGCCGCCCGACGCGTAAAGTCGCTTCTCCGTAAACGCTCCCATACATTGCCATATGTTTGAATTGAAAGCGGGCCGCGCCGCACAACGCGCCGCGTCTTCTTGAGGCCTTACAAGGAGACATGTGCAAACGCAAAGGAAACAAATGACGCGCGTTTATTTCGCTTGACGCAAGGCCATGAAATAGGCTTTACAAAGCTTTAAAATCTTGCTCTACCCACTAATAAAATCTCTCCTAGCAAAATACAAGGAATTTTAATTCTACAGAGTACGCATTTAAGACGGTATTATTTTAGGCCTGCTGGTAATTAGTGGCTTGGTAAAGACTTGAAGGGTGCGTAATGTTTTTGTAGGCGTCCCTTGAAACCCTGAAAACACGCTTTTGCTCTCAAAGGTTGGTTCCAACCAAATGGAGTGCTAATTTGTTACATATAATGTACAAAATATGTGTGACGTATGTTTTAATGGGTGGGGCAAACTGGGTCAAATTAAAGCCTTCTAATGTACCTAGCTTACGTATACTACCTACGTATTCTGATAGATGTCTGATTTTTGCTTATTAATGGGGATAGACACTTTATAACCTACTTACTTTTATACAATTTCTAGATTATTTTTTGTTTAGGATGTTTATAACAACTACTTTACAAAAGTGCGTTTACGTGAAAATAAGATCTGTTCCGTGTTTGAAAATAAGAAGAAGAAAGGATATCCTTTAATCTAATTTTTCTCAAAGAGATTAAACACGCGGTATTTATTTCATCATGCTTGAAAAAATTGTATTTGCTTGAAACGTATATTGTTTTCATCAGCCGAATTTTCTACGAGTTCGCGTATGTGATAATTAACGTAATAAATACTTTCAAGTACTTTTACTTAATTTGGTAGCTTTTAAAGCCAAAATAATTCTTGTCGGCATTAAAATCATATACTCGTGGTATTGTACATTTGATACTTAATGAAAACAATGTACGAGGAAAAAGGGTATCGGAGCCTTGTTTACATTATAATTATATGGAATTTTAAATAATTAAGGTCTTAGAATGTCATGGTATGAGTAAATGTGAAAATAAAACCCGTGGCTTTAGGCCGCGACCTAACCAAAGCCAACGTCGCGCGAACACGCGAGTGTTGCATCAGTGTACTGAAATTCAAAAAGCGCCTCTACAGTACGTATGAGGAACTAATTTTGACAAGGCGAACTTTAGGCCCTCAGCACAAAACTTACGTCGAATGCGTAGCGTTTACTATGCAAAACGTTAAAATTCGAGCAAGGGCGTCCTAACGCGTGATCGCGCTGACAAATGGTACCTTCCAGTTTTCCGAACAAAACTGAAAACATGATGAGCATAAATTATGATCGAGTGACATATGAATGCGACAATAGCATATTGGTGCAATCGGTCGCTTATATTAGGACGCGGGGTAACGGTGTGGTCCATAACACGAGAAAATAAATTATTCAATAAATTTCTAAATCACCTCAAAATTATTATCCTTATAAGCTAATACGTTACCAACTTTTTTTAAAAATTTATATCATTTTGTCGGAACTTGATTTTAGCAGTAAAATATTTTTGAGGATAATTTATTCAAATTTAGCTATTGTTAGAGTAAAATCATTTATTCATGAATCAAGTTCACAATAATTCTACATTTTGGCGAATAAACTAAAATCGCGGAATGCTACGCTTTTCGTTTATTCATCAAAATTCTAAATTATTTTAATTTAGTCTACGAAATCATAGTAATTATGTTACGATCAATCACCTTTTTAAGCAACATCGTAAATAAGTTACATAGTGAATAATTGCCTCATCTTGTATTGTATTTTTTCTTACTGAAAAAATCCTTCAATTCTCATCTTCTCCATAAATCATCAAACACTGCAACTCCACACCCTAACGAAGATTGGTGTCGTCAATCTTTCAATCAACATTTATCCCTATTATTAGCCAATTCGCATCGAGCATCACACTCCAATATTGTCGGATGCGAAATTAATTGCTTCAAGGCATACGTCATGTCTTCACATCTGTGATACATTTCGCGCATCGGTTGACGGGATGATAGAAACAGGATATCTTGCTTATAAGTATACTAGGAAGGAGGGTTAAAATATTCCATGCCAATTAGTTGTGTGCGCGAGAACGCGATGCGAGAGGTGACGTGTTATTCTTTTTAACCGACTTCAAAAAAACGAGGAGGTTCTCAATTCGGTTGCGTTTTTTTATTTGTTACCTCATGTCTTCGTCATTTATGAACCAATTTGAAAAAATCGTCTTTTGTCTGAAAGGATATACTTCCCGATTGGTCCCATAGAAATTTTACCAAAATCGGTTTAGTAGTTTGGTTTTTAAATCAAAATATCTGGTAAAAAAATGTTATCCAAGTAAAAGAAATTGCGAAATTGATAGTTGAATTCAAAGCTTTGTGTGTGATACGATAACTAATAAAATGGGTGAAATAAAAACTTCTTTTGCAAAAATATAACCGACTTCTTAAAAAAACAAAAAATTTGAAAATATTTTACTTGAAATTTTTTATGTTTTTTTTTTGGAAGTCGGTTATTTTTTTTGCAAAAAATCATTTTTGACAACTTGTTTGGTATTTTTTGATCTCGTTAAGTTGTTTATACATTCAACATAAACTTTGAAAAAAATCTGCTGTTTCCAACATAACTGCAATATTAATAACCGGCGAAACAGTTTTATGTTCAGAATGTTGTATTGACTACGTGGTAACCGTTTGTGCGTCACTGTCCAACCCAGTATACATACCTACGTCTTTACCTACCTACATTTTTACCAACTCAAAGCCCAAAGGATTAAAAAAGGAAATTATCTTGATCGAGCCTAACCTTGGTCTAATCGTGAACTTCTCCAAAGCGAAGAGGCTTTTTTTAGGAAAAACTTTTTAGACCTTCTTAACTGATTTTGCCGTTCCAATGATAATTTGGTAAGGAGTAAGTAGCAACCTTCTTCTAATCAAGATGAAACCAAGTCTATAAACATTTTTGTTTTCAAGGCGTATGGATATCCTCACAGAATTTAATTAGTAGGTTAGTACAGTTTTGTATAGCCTGTTTTTGTAATTAATATACTAGCTATTGCCCAAGATTTCGCTCGTTTTAATGTCAGAAATTATCCCATTTGGGGTGGTTTCCAACATCCGACACAATTCCTCTTTATAGTATTAATATTAATATGAGGATGTATTGGTAGGAAAAATAATAATAAGTTTCTGAAATACTTAATAATTTTTATGATTTCAATGGACCGTTGATTTTTAATTAAAACTGTACATTTTTCATTTTAATTTAGGCATTTTTTTTATTTAATTAAATTTTTCCCCATCTGCATGTAAAAAATAATAATATATTAATTATGTAGATCGTTCATTCGATCACATGGTAATCCTTTGATGTTTAACGTAAAGGCGCTTGAAACTTTATAAATGCAAGGTGTAGTTTTGCAACCTCGTCAAAATTCAAGAGGTTGTCATAGAAGACGTAAATAATCAATATAAATTACGGTACCTGGACAATAGTAATAAACGCTGCTGTTTTTAGTTATTTTAATTTGACACTATTTCAGAATGAAGCCCTTTTCAAAAGAGGAGAATCACCCGTTTATCGAATAAACGTCTGCGTTTGTTTGTGTGTGTGAAAGCGCGGTTATAGGGCTAGTTAGACGGGCCGCATTTTAATACGGGTGGTGTATACTAATCGATTTCCGATATTAAGAAAAAATGTAAAAAATATCTACACATTTTATTATTGATTCGGATCGAGAATCACTAGCATAGTTACTTCCTTGAATTTAACGAGGATGCAACACCTTGTATAACCACCAGTCCCCCACCCACCCATCTCCCTACTCGTTATTTTAAAATACGTTATAATTGTCTATAATTACAATTATTAAATTATCCGCGACTTAAGACTATGTGTGATGTAGCGGCACTACATAATACTCTACGTTAAAATTACACTCACTGTCATCAAAACCAACCACACCTTAATCTGCTGCCTTCAGAAACTAATTTAGAACTACGTATGCTGAGTCCGACCCTCAATTATTCGAGGCGAACATCCCACCTGCTTATTAGCACTGAGGCATAAAAAGTACCGCATTGCGCCACCATTACGGAAAGCTCATGTTCTATTCAGTACACATAACACAAATTAAAGTTATCTTATGTTATATTAATAATGTAGGCTCCGTGTAGCACAAACTCCTGCTAACTTCGGGTTTTAATTTTTACAATTTTGTGGGTTATTTTTCTTTCTCGAATGTGTATTTTTGACAGATAATTAGTAGCGTATTTAGTTTTATTTAATATAAGTAGTTAGTTTTTATTCAGGTGAATAATAGGAGCACCTATATTTTGAAAGAAACAAAGAAACCTCTCACAGTATGCTAAGCGACTAGAACAGTTCGTGCTGAAAAAATATATTGAAGAGGCTTTAGTCCACAACACAGTAAGTAGGTAATAATAAGTTTATTTATTTCTCCTTAAAAGTGTAACACTTTGAGCAGTATTCAGTGTATATAGAATTGTAGATAGACGTAACCTATCTTTAATTTAACTTCTTTTATGTTAATCTTGAACAATGTCTATGATTGTATTTATTTTGTAGTGGGCGTTGATAGCTACGCCACAGTACTCTACTTTTGTAGCTATCTTCGTGTTTCTTGTGTAATCTGTAAACTCAAGTTGTTCCAAAATATAAACTTTGTTTTATTTATTTATTACCCACAAAAGATAAAAGATGAGCAACTGCGCCTGAGCTAGGCTGAGCCTGTATTACAGGTCACAGTTGTCTTCCCAGAAGTTTGAGTGACACTAACAGTTTATGGACACTTTAGTGTATCGCTATTTTATGTACATTTGCTTGTGTATGATGACGAGCCGTATTTATCGTAAAACACTTGCTCAACAAAGTTTTAAAACAGGTAAAAAAAGAAAAACTAGTTAAATTACAAGCCGCAACGAAATAAAAGAGAAAGAATAAAATAGACAACTGAAACAACTTGTTATAGAAGTAATCGCATACACAGCTGCCCACTCATTTCATATTTAACAGGCCAAGAAACAACCAAGTAATTTACACCAAGCCTCCACAATCTTGCAAGGCACTAAAGAAAAGAAAACACAAAGAAATCTCAGCCTTAACCAAGACATAATAAGTAATTATGCTAGCAACCTCATTAGCTTACACTATCTCTAATCCAGGACTTAGTAGGCGACTAACTTAATACAGAGATAACCAGTTCACGGCTTAACATGGAACAAAATAAGACTGTGCTGGAGAATAATTTTACTCTGGCTAACTCCAGAGGCCCTAGCTCGAGCGAGCGGAGTAAACGTAACGTAATACGTCGATTTTAAAATTAAAAATACTCGTTTGACATGTAATATTTTCATAATTTTAAGAATGTACTCATATTTGTGAGTGATACTGATTGTGCCATTTAACTGAAATGCTATAGAATAATCTTATTTTCGATTCAAAATCGTCGTATTTACGTTATGGATTCGGATGTTGAGGATAGTAAAAACTCATTATAATTGTTGCGTTTTTGCAGCATGTGCCCCGTTTTGTATAAAAATGCAGAAGGAAGTCTATTTGTGTGTGTGTTTGCTACGGTTAGCAACAAAAGTTATCAAGTTTTCGCAAACGTGTAAGGCAATAGCTTATCAAATCCTCATGAATTCTTATCAAGACCGAAATGCTCTGTGATTTACCTAGTCAACTGTGGGCCTAAAGAAGTGACAACACTTTCAAGTTGTTTTATTTTGTAAATAGACTTTCAACACAATTGACATATGCTATCTAGTACCTTATATTATATTAATCTATACTAATATTATAAAGAGGTATTTTCTGTGAGTTTTTATGTAGGGGGCAATCTTCGGAACTACTGATCTGATTCCAAAAAATCTTTCACTAACGGGAAGCTACATTATTCCAGAGTATCATAGGCTACTTTGAACGTTCCGTGTATCACGGGACCGCAACCGCGTGCAAAAGCTAGCCCATTATATTTTTTGACTCTTTTTCTAGTTAGGTCATCATTCGGTAAGTGTAGTTTGGTTCATATTTTATTCTGGTCTTCAACGTCTTGACTGGTATAAGTCTTGGCAACCTTGAGTTTTTAAGTTATCTGACTTTGATAAAAAGGTTGTGGATGTGTTTTTTTTTTCAATATTAAAGCCTAATTTTAAATAATGAATAGGGTATTATAAGTCAAATGACTAGAAAATGATTGAAAAGAAAACAAAAAATGAAGATCAAACAATTATACATGACACTTATGTCAATAGCTTTGGGCACAACAAGATTAACCCCCGTATATATAAACAAGTCAAAGTGTTTACTTGAGTAAATGTAATTTTTTTAAGATACGATTTTTATTATGTAGTTCAGTAATTGGTTGAAGTTAGAACTGTAAAAAGTTAGAATTCCCTTTGCTTTCTTTGACGGTTCTTACTTCGTTTAAATACTTGTCTATTGCATAAAATAAAATGCACAAGTAATTGCTTAAGCTAAAGTAATTATACTTGACTATAGATTGACTATAGATACGGGTGAAAGACGTCATAGTCTTAACACAGAAATGCCTTTTTAAAATTTTGTTAAACATGACGTCCAATATAAAACCAATAAGAGGGTACTGATCAACGCTGTAACTAACTTATCCATGTTACACTGCCGCAATTTTCCGCATGAAAACACTAACCAACAGAGTAAACTGGACACCTTGAAGCCCCATAACCTTTGATTTCCTGTTATTAACTAGGTTAAATACGCGAGGTTCCATAATTACCTCGTAACTCACTGGACTCTAATCCTAGCGTGCTAAAGTTCAGTTCACTTTGTAGCTTACTCACGTAGACAGATAACCGTGTGGATAAACTGAACAGTTTAGAACAAAGAGTTGTGTTGTTCGCGAATTGTAATTAGGGTTCTGTTGCACCTCAATAATTTAGTGAGCCAATTTTAATCTCAGTTTCTTTAGTTTGGGACTAAAGAAACTGAGATTAACATAACATAACATCTCATCCGTAAGTTAGGGTTAAGCAGAGGTGTAACTAAAAGTTCACCAGTTATGTTTAAGTTACATGAAATATTCCTATTGCTATTAACCGGGCACAAATCTAGACTCCACGGCTGCTACTAAGGAAAAAATACACTATGCCCGACCCAGTAATCGAACCCAAAGTCGGTTTTGTGATCACTAGACCAAAGAGACAGAAACTTATAATAAATTTTGACTAAGAATGAAAAAGAGTATAGAACTGAAAGGTCATTGTTTAATTGGTCGTCTAACCATAACATAAATCTACCGGTTATGAGTAGATTTATTCTTATTTTTTATTATAGTAAATAGGCTTTCGTGTGGCCGCAACTTGCCTGATGTGAAGCCATGATGCAGCCTAGGGTGGAGCACGCTTGCTTAGCAGAAAAGGTATTAATAAATTATGATGATCAGAGAACAGTGAAGCCGGCCGTGAATTCCACAGCCTGGCGGTTCGCACAGTAAATGTGGAAGCATAGCGCTTTCAGATTTTGTGTGATTAGATGTCACTTAAACAAACAAAACTTCTCCACAGAAATGGTAAAGCGACGCGTCTCTGAGATATTATAAGAATCTAGATAAATAAAATGTTTTACCTTCTAAATCTCAGACAAAACTTGACCTTAACCTTATTGTTATAAAACATAAATCTGTTGTTGATCATCATAATAACGAGGAGGTAATTAGCTAATTCCTTGTGCCAGCATCAATAACAGGCCCATCAGTTATCTGACAACACATCAAGCGAACCCTCTAACTTTGTAGCTGACTCACGTACCGCAGATTCTGGTCGAACAAAAGTGTTTAGAACAACGGTTGTATAAGGGGTGATTATATCAGAGCCTACGGGTTTCCAGGGGTAGGTATTGGCGTTCATATTGTTCTAGAATAAAATGTTGTTGATAAAATTAGAGATGTAAATGATTGATTTGGTATTCTACAAAATAAGTTTACTTTTTGGATTTGAGAGTGATAGTTACATCTTATGTGGACGACACGGTTGGCGCAGTGGTTAAGCGATTGGCTGCTGCGCTGCGTGTCGCGACTTCGTTTCCCACACGGAACTTATATTTGTATGGACTACAGGTAGTTGTTCCGGGTCTGGCTTTTTGCGTATATGAGTTTATATGTTTGTAAACGCACCCATGATACAGGAAAAACTCCAAGTGGGCAAAATTAAAAAAAAAATGTTATATTTTTGAAAAGTATTTTTATTTATTTGCACGTAACCACACGCTTAAAATCCCTAAAGGTTTAATATACACACATTTTACTATATACATACATACGTGTAAGCAGATACACGTACATACATTTATTAAATATACATGCAAAATTGTAGCCTTTGTTTGTGTTAATACAAAATAATTAAGGTAAAATTTGGAGCTACTGGGAACTAGATAACCAAAATGTTACCGATTTTAGCCACTGAGTTATACAGTAGAAACTGTAGCTTTGTTATCTACATTAAATGGAACCAAAATCATTTACCAAGAATTAGGAGAGATTGTAGAATTTAACCTCGATATCATCTTTAAAACAACATAACGAAGCGTAAACGATATTCCTTAACAAACTAAGTAGCTGATTCACCAAAATATACAGCCGAAAACTGTTTAGAAGAACAGTAAGCACCATCGGAGTATTTTATTTCCACCCCAGTACACGCTGTATGTACATTGAAGTCGACAAACGACAGTTCCCAGCCAGTTTTGAAGGCAGTAAACAATTTGTAAAGTTTACACAGTTGTAAGCTTTCTCTGTGGGCACGCCTTGGGCGTACATAAACTTTGTTTTGAAAATGAAACCGGATGGGGCACTTAGAGAAAGCGCCTTACGACTCCCAGATCGATATTTTGTAAGTTATGTTAGTTGGGATTTTTAAATGGGGCTGTGCCGCATAAGTGCTGTTCTGTAATATGTATGGGAGTAGTTTTAAAGTATTATGGATGTTGAAGACAGCGAGGAAAGCTCTTGTACGTAGTGCGTAGATACTTATGTGTACTTTGCTGTTCCGTTCTCAAAAGTAGGTGAGGAGGGTGGAGACTGAGTTTAAGCAGCATGCATGCATGCTTTATATGTTTACTTTCATTGTTTTCTTTTTTAAATTGTATTTACATACATTCAGTAGCTGACTCGCGCAACTTCGTCTGCATTACATTTTTGTTTGATGCTCCGCTCTTATTAGTTGCAACGTGATGGTATATAGCTTATAGCCTTCCTCGATAAATGGAATATCCAACACTAAAATAATTTTTCAATTCTCACCAGTGGTTCCTGAGATTAGCGCGTTCAACCAAACAAACAAATTCTTCAGCTTTATAATGTTAGTATAGATTATTTATGTAATATAATAAATATTTAAATATTATTATATATAATATTATATATAGTGAAATTATATTTTCTTTGTACCATTTTTAAAGGGAAATATGGCAAAGATTTTTGTCTTGTTCTTTAAGGAGCAGTAAACAGCTGATTGGAAATTTGGTTATAATTTTTTTAAGGTACATATAACGGTTAGATTAGATTCTTCTTTGTAATTTTTAGAAAGTGGTTATTTACAAGAAAGTTCCTCTCTAAACGCTTGAAGGCGAAACGCATCTGTTTTAACTTTTTTAATACTACATAGGCTTGCGTTTGGCCGCAACTCGCCTGATGTGAAGTGATGATGTGGCCTAGGGTAGAGCACGCTTGCCTAGAAGAAACCGATTCACTCGAACCTTGTATACATCCAGTTTATAATGATCAGGGAACAAAGAAGCTGAGAGAATTTATATTTTCTCCAAAACATTATTAGTATAGAATATACTTACAGTTAGTATAGTATAGTCAGTTTAGTATATTTTTACTAAGACTGCAGAAATTTCAACTAGTTCAACAGAGCCTCATTCAGAGCCGTATTCATGCATGATACACGAACTCTCACGATGTCTCACTCACTCTAAAATTCAAATGTAACTCTGATATTCACGACTCTCATTCAATTACAATTGGGTACATTAGAGCTTCCACAGATTTAGTCTAGACTTACCATTGTGGTGTGTAAAGGCTTCGTCGAAGCAATATGTCTTGGTAATAGGACTTGACTGGGTTATAGTTAGGTTCTAGGAATTTAGTACCTATGTATATTGTGTAGAGTTTACTTAACTGCTCTAAGTAGAGGACGGTTCGGCGAAATGTAATAAATGGTCCTTTGTATGTATTGACTGAGGTGACCCCTTCAATATATGATGTAATGTCTACTAAATTAATGTTCTGAAATGTTATGAAGCTTATTATATTTTAGGAGTATGAAGAATGGGGTGTAAAGTTTCTCAATATTTCACAGAAAAGGGAGTATTCTCCGACCAGACGGGTGTCTGGTGGGCTACTGCCCGACAGTGTTGTTGTCGGGTTTTTCTATAAAGTCTTAAGTCGCGGATAATTTTGCTTGCGCGATGTAGGAATTGTATGTTAGTTCTTCATTTTTGTCATAGATGGTGCTGTAGTACTTTTTGTTCTATGTTTGTGTTGTACTATTTGCAGTGGCGCTACATCACTCCCCCCGGAGATCAGGGTTGATAGCAGAATAAGACGTTTATACATATAGTGATACTTTGCCGGGCCAGTGGAAGCTCAGTTTGCCTCATTGTTCACTGTGAGTCGGAACTGTTTGCGGCGGAGATGCAATCCCACAGTGCGTAAGGACCGGCACTGAGAGTGCTCTGGTGCGTCGGATGTGGTACAGCGCCGTGATGTAGCTGCTTGCTGGCGTCGACCGGTAGATTAGAAGCTATCCGCCAGCCGGAAGTGCAGTGTGTCAAGGTCGCTGAGGGTGCTGACCAGGATTATGCTTCAGCTGCATGCTGGTGGTCAGGAATATCCATTTGAAGCTGAATGGCTATGTGACTCGCTGCTCGAAAGGTTGAGGCAATGATCTTGAAGGCTGCGCTGACGTCCATTTTGGGGTCACCAGTTTAGGATTATGAGGAACAGGGTGTAAAGTTTCTCAATACTCCACAGAAAAGGGACGACCAGACGGGTGTTGTGTCTGGTCGACTACTGCCCGATAGTTGTTGTCGGGTTCTCTACAGTCTTAAGTCGCGGATAATTTTGCTTGCGCGATGTAGGAATTGGATGTTTGTTCTTCATTTTTGTTATAGATGGCGCTGTAGTCCTTTTTGTTCCATGTTGCTGTAGTACTAATTGTAGTGGTGCTACAATATAACTGTTCAGTATTTAATTAATTAATTTTATTTATTTAATTCTCCCAAAATCTAGATCCATGATGGTTTGAATGCGGAATGCAGCACCGAACTCCCATAAAATTATACACCTGGCCCCAAATTAGCCTTTATTTATAAAACAGATGCTTCCATGAAACATTTCCAAAAAAAATAATGTATTGGATAAAGAAAATCGATAATATTTGTACACTCACAAATCCAACAATTATAATTCCGACGCATATTTTTAAGTAAAAACAACGCAAGAATTTAAAATAGCCAACAAAACATTACAAACACTAACTACCTCACAAATTTCAGCACAACGTCCACCTCTATTAAAAACAGTACCTAACAAACAAAAAGCCTTCATAAGAAATAATAAGAGCATTTCGCACAAAGCTCAGGTCCCTAGTCTCCGCCCCCCGTATTAGCCGGAACCCAGCATCACAAAGAGTTGCGAGGCCACGGCCTTATAAATATGTAAGACCTCTGGACTGAAGTCAAAAGCATGTTGCTTATTTACATAATATATTACTATCAATATTAGTAGGAGAATGTCTAGACGAGTGAACTGAGCAAATTGTTAGATTAGCTTAAACATAACAGAGAGTTAGGCAGACCTGTCTATACAAGGTGTAGTTTTGCAACCTCGTCAAAATTCAGGAGGTTGTCATAGAAGACGTAAATAAGCAATATAAATTACGGTACCTGGTCAATACTAAACGCTGCTTTTTTAGCTGTTTTAATTTGACACTATTTCAGAATGAAGCCTTTTTCAAAAGAGGAATCACCTGTTTGTCGAATAAACGTCTGCGTTTGTTTGTGTGTGTGAAAGCGCGGTTATAGGGATAGTATTAGACGGGCCGCGTTTTAAGGCGCTGTGCATAGTAAAAATGGGCTTCACAAAAACAGTTTTTTAGCAAAATGTATACATTTTAGAGCAGCAAAAAAAATATATGTTAATCTTGATCATATTTATGAGGGAACTGTTGTGTTCAAAACACGTTTTCGTTAAATTTTCCCGATACAAAAAAATCGTAAACTTACTATTAAATATTGAAATTCAAACAATTGTAACTCTATCATCTAAGAACAAATCTTTATAAAATTAAAAACAGTGATGTAATATATAATAATAAGGGGAACTGTTGTTTTTATTTATCGTTTGAAATGAGATTATTGTAAGAATTAACATATTCAATGATAAATAATTGGAACGGGTCGAACGAAACCTCACGCCATTGCATCCTCTTTTGGCTTCTCTTTCATTTTTACGCGGTGTGACAGTGACCGCTGAGGCGTGTTGCTTGACGGATCTGTGTCATTTTTTTCAAAATCATTTACGTATCTGTTTGTTGTTGAATGCTGTTTATTATACTTATTTTGTGAATAGTTATTTCTAAGTTGTGGTGTTGGTGCAAATTTATGTTCGATTTCAGTCATAAATTGTGTAAATAAACAATCAGTGTACATCAGTGGCGAAGAGTCAAAAGAACCCTAAGGAAAATTATACTACTATTTTTTTTGTCTTCACCCCCATTTTCTTCTATTTTCGTTTTGCCTTAAATTTCGTTATAAGTGACCCGAAAAGCACGAAAATAACACCCATGATTAAAATAGCAAAAATTTTCGTAGGCGCCAAATTGATCTTTTTTCATCATTTATTGTGTAGAATAAAATGTAGAGGAACTATGAACAAAATAAATGTAATTTTATCTTTTATAAATAGGCCAACAAAAAAAAAAGTTGATACCAAATACGTTATCGACTATCTGTCTAGTTCTCCCCTACATACTTTCTATTTCTGCTCCTGTCGTTACTCGATAATCTTCGGCTTACCTAATTCCCTAAAAAACGGTGCTGCTAGCCGCGAAGTCACGTGTGCACGTACATACGAATTTAGATCTGAATTCTGACACCCGAGCGCCGGCTTATTTGGCACTACCTGTTATTTCTTGACATGAAAAAAGTTGGCATTTTTGTAATGTTTTCATTCCTATGATGTATTAAATGGAATAGAGTTTTACATCACAGTACAGAACTGCGATGTAATACTCTATTTAACTATAGAAGAGACTACACAGAGTACTTTGTTCCCGAAGGGAAACCGGCAGGAATCGGCTTAGGTGCCTTCGGCCCTGGTGTACATTATAAAAAATGGGTAACAAAAAAAATATACGGAGGACAATAAAGAGATGTTATTCGATGAAACAAAACACATGAACGAAGTTGTAAAGTAAGTACCTTACTTTTTGTGCACACCTTATTTTGATTGTATGTATTATTTTATAAATGCGTAATTTCGACATATACATACATATATATGTATATCCATAGCTCGATTGGTGTAACTATCTCATGCGTGGGTCAATTTTCTACATCAATGTCTAACCCCGGGTTCAGACCTCAGAGTAAATGTATTCTTTTTGTTGATTTCTTTTGATATAATTGTTTTTTTTTAAATTATAATTTTTTTTTTCTTATTTTCTTGTTTGAAATGAATTTTTATATTTATTTTTTAAAACAATAATGCATTTTTTCCAATTTAAAAACTTACTTGTTTAAATTTTAGATTACAAAAGGATTCTGAGCGTGAAAACCCTGGGACATCATTTGTAACACCAGGAGCCAATCCAAAATTAAATTATGATGAGTAAGTATTAAAAGATGGGCGAATGTCATCACACAATGAGAGCCGACGGACAGCTGATGACCCCGCGATCGACTTCAAAAGAGGTGGTGTGAAGAACTTCGCGACTTCCAGCCCGATTGTTCTGAATCAATAATAGTTATTATAACACAGGGAGACTAACCTTACCGAACGTAGGTTCTCAGCTAAGGTCTAGATACCTATCCACTCGTCTATATGTCCACTCACTCGTATGTCCAGGCATTGTATTCGTACACAATGCGTTATTGCCGTGATTTGGAATTATGTATTTTGCTTTTCTGTTTATAAAAAAGTGACGTGTTTTTTATTACAGAGAAATCACTGACGATGTGCTATTCGTTGAGCCGTCGACCGAATCTCAAGATAATGCATACCCACCAGTTCATGGACGAAGAGTCGTTGACATAACGCATCTCATCCAGCAGCTGCAAACTATATCCGGCCATAATTCTTTGTTCAATTGTAACGGTTAATTGAAAAGGTTGTGGGGGGAAAGAGAATTAATTTATCTCTTCGTCGGGGTTACCGCGCGCGTTGCAGTGCTGTAGTCGTTTTTTTTAATAACCCCTACCCGAGGCATCTACTTCATATAAAAATTTTAGGGAAAAGTCCCAAAAGCATCCTGAAAAAGTTTGAAGAACGAAGACTGATGAAAAGAAAATTAAACAAAGCAAAACCTCATAAAAAAAATCGGATGCTAAAGAAAGACAATGCTGTTCAATATGATTTTCGGCTAAGCGTGGACAAGATGTCCGGTTAAAAATATTTTTACTAAACAATATTATTAATTCTGAAAGAAATATTTTTGCAGATCCCATAGTGGCCAGGTACACGTACAAAAATCCGAAATGAAGAGTAATTAATAATATCTGTTATTTACAGGTTACAGCTCATAGCTTGGTCTGTCACTCATGCTGGACATTACCAATAAATAACTTACCTGAACAGCAAAATGTACCAAGCACATCAAGCGGTCATCGAAGAGAGCTATGTCTTAATTGCGTAAGTTCTATACGGTGTAGCAGATCTCATATTCTCAACACAAACTCAGACAGAGAAACACATATAAGAAATGCTATCAGTGAGTGGATAGCACCACAACAATTAAGGACGGATTAACTTTTTATTAAGTTTACATTAGAATATTATGTGAATTACAATTTTGCTTTTAAAAATGTTTTTACATAACACTAACTTGTTTACTGAAAAGTTATTCTAACTCTCCATGAAAGAGCAACATTTGATTTCTATGGAACAGAATAAAAGAATGTGTTATTTTTTATGTGTTACTTGTACCCTCTTTAGTTAGAATTCATTCCTAAATATAATTCCTAATATAATCTCTGGGCAGCAAAAAAAATTCAAAATGAATTGTTAGAAACTCAATTGATTAGTGTTTTGAAATGGCAATAACTAAGAATTAAATTGTTCTAGGTTCATGGCTCACATCGCATTTGCCATCCATGTTGGCAACGAGCTGATCGAGTACCAGGTCCTGCTCCAACTGTCACAATTGTTTCACCTACAATTAACTAGCCCAATTTCACAAGAGCCCCTGACACCCAAGCCTTGTTTTTGCCCGGATTGTGAACCATCACAGCGACTCATATTTGTAGTCCCAACATGGCTAAGGGTGAAGTTATTCACAGATTAGAATTTTTATGTCCCTAAAACAGCAGAATATTCAGATTTCATTTGCTACAAAATAACTGGGATGAGCTCCTTACAACTTTTTATTATATAATAAACGTATGACTTAATAAAGTCAAAATAACAAATAATAACTAATAGTTTTATTTTAACCACCCAAATACAATCCTATGATATGTAAATAATCCGATTACATCAAAATACTACTGGCAAATTGATTATAGAAAATAATATGCTTATTACAAAGATTTTATCCGACAGTTAATTTCAATTTTTCACATGCCATTTGAAGCATATTCTTGCATCTGGCTACAATTTTTTAATAATATTTTCTTTCCTATACTTATGTAGTTTTTAAAATGCAAGTATTTTATTAATAAAGATCTTGTCCACGTTTAGCCTGATCATCCTAACAAACTGAGCAATTGCCTTTATGTATTCTTACTGTTCATACATCTATCTATCGATCCCATCACCCCGTCCATAAGTCCACTCTTTCATTCGTCTCTCCGCGTCCGTCTTTCCTCACTTAGTATTCGAATACACCGTAATTTTCATGGGTGTGTAACGGTTGATATAATAACAAAAAATCTAACGTTCACTTGACCTAATTTCAGTTAATATACTTTTGTTTAATATAACGATCAGTTGAGATAATGAATTGTTGATATAATTTCATTTTATCTAATTTCTTATGATATAATAAACATTTCCTATAATGCACATTTGACATAATATTCATGTAGTATATTATTCATTTACTATAATATTCATAATCTCTAATAACTTTTAATATAATTTAGGAAATCTGATACGATTTTAAACGCCTGCTAGTATGGTGGTATGGTAAGATGTAATATTTATGTGATGCTATGTTATGATTAAAAAAATATTGTACTGTTTTTTTTTCTTCGCTTTATACCCTATACACCTACCACCCTCAACTATTGTAATCAGTAGAAATTGGATGCAATCTGGACTTTAGGGCACCCCGACTTGGACAGGTTAGGTTAGAAGGGGATGGCGGGGTCGTGTGAGCGAGCGAAGCGAGCGAATAGACCCCGCCATCCCCTTCGTGGTTTTTTTTTTTATAAACCATCCAGAAGTAGGAGCCCCGCGAAGCGGGGCTCCGTCGACCAAGGCCACCCTCAACCAAGCATTGAATATTTTAAGATTTGGTTAGGTGCCATTTGAGTTAGGTTAGAACTGTGACCATTAAACATGAAAATTAGGTCAAAAGAACATTAGGTCAAATGAATGTTATATAAAAAGAATATTATACATATTGAAAATTATATAAAATGAACGTTATACTAAATGTTTTATATTAAATGAAAATTATATCATATGAAACATTAGGTCATATGAAATTAGGTTATATGATTTTATAGCATATGAAAATTATATTATATGAACGTTATTTCAAGTGAAATTAGAGCATTTGTTATTATATCATACATTACACACCCAATTTTCATTTAGTTGTAACCTACGTCACTAAAGAAAAGATACTAAAATGATCGCACTTAGCTTTTCTCTCACTCTCACATTATACAGTGCGAGTAAAAGGGCACGATTAGCTCCTTTGTTTGGCCGCCATTCACAATAATTCTTTTCTGACACGTGATATAAAAGTCATTGCAAATTGCAACAAAAATTATACAGATAAATTAAATGGAAGTGTCTGTCACTTCAATTTAATTTATCTGTATAATTAGAAGATGTATGGTTTAGAAGACGCAGATTGCCAAATTCGAAATAGTAAAGGCAAATAGGCAGAAACGACAAAGTGTTTTGGTGTTTTTGGTTGTGTATGGTTTTTTGTTGCAGATTCTCAAAATGGCAAATTTTCAAAATTATGAAAGTATTATTTTTATTCCTCTATATAGTCGTAAAAAAAGGAACCCTTATAGATTCGCCCTGTCTGTCTGTCTATTTGTCCGTCCGTATGTCACAGCCATTTTACTCCCAGACTATTGGTACCACAATGTTGAAATTTAGAGACTAGGTGTCTTCTAAGAATCGCTACATAAAAGTGATGTAAAATTATGAAAAAAAAAAAAATTGGTGTGGCTCTCCCTACATGTAACTGTGTGGGGTGTCTATCGACAGCTCTTGAAAATTGCTATTGAGGTTTCTAGCACACTTTCTTTCTTAAGACAATGGTTGATGACATTTGCTTCCGAAGCCGTAAAAAATGTGTGGCCCTCTCTAAAGTCTAAAGTAGGAGAGAGAAAATTCTGAAACAAAAATGTATGTAGGGTTAGCGGATTCGTCAGCGCAGATGGCAGGGATATCGCGTGATCATGGTGACGCAGCGAGTAGAGGGGGCGAACAATACAAGCGGTGCGCTCTCAGGAGTCTCAGGGCCCGGTCACTTTTGCTAGGGAGCTCAGACGTGACAGACGTTTGTTGGGAACAGTACTTTCGAATTATTTCGGTGTTTAACGGTTTAACATAACTGTGTTGTTTTCGTGATTTTTTATTTAAAAATAAATAGTTCTAGGAAGTTTTAGTTTTCCTTTAAAAAAAAATGAGCTTCTGATCTATAAGAGTAGATTATAAAAAAGTCTCCGAAGACCATTTTCATGTAGCTGCAACAGTTAAGGTAGTTCCCCTTACTGCCCTACTGAAAGTTTCCACCCTGTATATAGATTTATTATTCGTCAGACGAATCTGTTATTACATAATTATTATCTCTAAAATCTTTTCTAGAAAATAACAATTATTGATTATATTATTTAAAAATAAGAAAAAAAGAACGAATTTTAAAACAACTTCTCGAAAATATGTAGGAATAAAAAAAACAGCTGTTTCCTACAAAACTGCAATACCTATGGTCGTAATGTATGGAACAGCTGTTTTTTTTCCACGAAAAATTTATTTGTGGGGGGGATTCAGAATGATGCACTCGATACGTGGTAACCATTTTAGAGTCGGTATCCCTTCCACCATCTATAAATAAGAATAAGAATAAGAATATTGTGAAGGACGGCACGGTTGAAATAATAAAATGTCGGGCATGCCACCGTCCGGGCGAATCAATCCGTCACATTAACTCCGGGTGTTCTTGTCTAGATACCGGAGAGTACTTGCATAGATACAACCTTGTAGCCAGGATTATCCATCAGCAACAAAATACAGCTTTGTGGAATTGGCGGTGTCGTAATGGTCGTCGGAATGGGCCCGATCCAGTTCTTGAAAATGGCAATATCACACTGTACTGGGATCAATCCATCATCAGTCTCGGGACTATTACAACCAACAAGTCTGATAAAGAGCGATCAGAGCGGCGCGCAATGATTGTTGATTTAACGGTCCCGCATGACGAGAACCTCGTGAAAGCCGAGAAAGATAAGCAAATCAAGTATCTTGACTTGGCTCGCGAGGTTGTCGACATATGGGATGTGAACTCAGCGATCATTGTCGACTGCCAACAGCCTCGACCAATACCTGAGGAGGCTCTCGTTAGGCAGCTGGATCAAAGGCTTGATTCAGAAAACGGTACTCCTCGAGATGGCTCGAATTGTTAAGAGGTTCCTCTCTCTGGAGCCCTGACCGCCGGTAGCTCTGACCCTGTTCCCGATACCGGTAGACTACTATCTTTTATGTTTTTATAGTGATTTTATATAGGAATATTTAAAATAAAATGTAAAAAATTAGTTAAAAAATAAATAAAGAAATAATAAATCAAAACAAAATAATATGTGATTGCTGAGATTCGAACCTAGTTTTCGCCGCGGAGGCGCAGTTCAAAGTCGAAAAGCGGCGCGCTAGGCCAATCTTACATGTTACTGGAGTAGTGAAATTACGCTTCTATAAATAATGGACGTCGCGCATCGGCAAAAGTCGGCCGATGCACCTGGCAGTAGGCGGGACTACTCGTCCCCTTTTCATCTGCTTCACCCCCTCAAATCCATAAAAGTCGTCTATTCACAGCGTCTTAATACGGGTGGTGTACACTTATCGATTTCCGATGGAAAAAATATAAAAAATTACCTACCCATTTTATTATTGATTCGGGACGAGAATCATTAGCATAGTTACTTCCTTGAATTTGACGAGGATGCAAAGCAACACCTTGTATAAGTTTTTAAACTGACGTGGACACTAACATGTCATTATCACTGAAAACAAGATATTTTCCAAGCGGGACTTTACAAATAGTAAACATGGTAACATAGAGGTGTCCTGGACTTGGTTCATGATCATGGCGCCAGTTGTGTTTTAAGTTTCATGTAATATGGCTCGAGCACTATTTATGCCCGGTTGATGACAACGGGCTCCCGGTACCATATTATACATAACTGGACTTAAATATGGGTTTCCCCCGTTTGGTTAAAGGTTCACCTCTACCTAACCCTTCGGGGATTACAGCCGTGATGTTATTATTATAAAAATTCTCAGGAGAATGTCTAGACGAGCGCAGTGGACTGAACAAATAATTATATTTGCATGAAATAATCCGCCGGATTTGCTCGGATTAAACTGATAACTGTATATTGATTTAATTGTCAAAGGTGAGAAAATGTAATGATGTTCTTGGTATTCGTGATCAAATTGATACAAGGTCGTTGTCTAGTTACGAAGAGAATAAATAATATAAAAGCAATAAGCTTGTTACGTGTCATACAAGTTATAAAAAAAAACAGATATTTATTATGCCTTAAAGAAATTCACGGAATCTGTCGTTCTCAATAAGAGTAGGTGTGCCTAATATGATAAATTTGAATGTATCAGATGTACATTTATTAATATGTAACAAAGATTTTCGTTCCAGGAAAATTCTAATGACCCGCTTGTGCTTCAAGGCGAAGATGTGGTTTTTAGCCTCTTAGAGTTCGCTGAAATCCAACCACAGTATGAGCCTAACAACTGTTTCAGAATATGTGTATTGAGCTAGCAACAACGAAAATGATGAGATCTCTATTAAGATTGCGGTAAACCATAGTTCTGTTAATAAGAAGAAAATTTTATCAGATCAAGTTTTCAGATTACAATGACTTTTACGACTTGACAAAACATCGAATTATTACGTTGGGGAAACATTAAATTTTGTTACAATTATTCAAACAATAGCTCGGAGCAGATAGCTCAGTCTGACAATCCGTGCATTAATAAATACACTATGACCCTAGGTCATATTAAACAAATTTACCTCAAGCCAGTATAATTTTGAATGAAATCTTACCAACTTACTAACAAGGTCCCAAAGTGCAGGCGTGATGTGCATATACATATATTTATGCACGTGACTGTACATATGACATTTTTACCTTATATCAGTTGTACATTACAGCTTTAATGTATTCTATCATAGCGACATTTGGGCAAAATGACATTTTGGCACTAGACAATTTGTACATTTTGACACTAGGGACTATGTTGCCCATTGATTTTTTGTCTTTGTGACATTTATTATCCGGCGGGGTAAAACATTAGTTGAGTTATATAAAATGCATTTTAATTTTCAGGAGTGATAGTGAAAGTAAAATTATTATGCAGTTTGGAAGACAAAACGCGAATCTAATTTATAACAATGTGTAGATACGGTGTGAAAAACAAAAGCAAACAAGAACTTGACATGGCTAATTGAAATAAACTTAAAATAGGTACACAGAAAGATAGAGATGTTTGTTTTGATACCATAAAGCCAATTAGTCATCAACATGATCATCTTCCGGCTCTTGTCCCATTCTACTTAGGGTCGGCGCAACACGTTTTCTTCTTCCATTCTCCTCTGTCAGACGTCAGGGCATCATTTACTCCTTTCTCTTTCATATCATTCCTCACACAATCCATCCATCTCCATTTTCTTTGGCCTTCTTCAGAAAACGACCAGTCATAATAATTTTCGTTATTTTACTAGCCATTAACTGCCCCAAATAAATTGGACTAGCTAGAGAATGAAATGAATGCTAAATTAATAAAATTACATTTACAGAATAATTTAACAAGCAACAACAAATCAATTTCCAGAAAGATCATATCTATAAAAGACCATGTACATTTGTAGTTAAACCTCTTACACCAAATGACGAAAATTCTGTTAAACTCAGAAAAATGAAAACTGACATACTTCGTATTCCGGAACTTAGAACGGCTTAAGCCTTTGACGTGAGGCAGCTTTAAAGTTACAATGTGGTAAACGACTTTATATGTCCTCATAATATACGAAGTTGGACATTGTTAGGGACATAAATTTAGTTTAGTGCTTTTATTTGCATGGGTGCTTAGCCTTTGTATGGCGTTTGGGATTATGCAAAAATTATTACCCACATAAGTAATAGAGGTCGGATAAGTTGTGTGGATATTAGATTAGTTTAGGAGCAACATAAAAGGGTTATAGATAACATTAAGCTTTTCAAAAATATGAAATGTTGCCAGTCATCGCTGCTTACTTGCTGATTGGCTAATGTTTTAACCAAAGCACGAGCTATTTTTATGCCAGTAATGAAAAACGAAAAGTGTCAGCCAAATAATTAAATGTCATTGCCATTGTCTCTGGCGTCGTCCTGAATGAGGCTGGCACCATAAAGCTTGGCACAAGCAATTAATAGAGGCCTATACCCAGCAGTGGATGAAGTCGGGCTGTGGGTGATGTTGATGGCTTCGTCCGCGTGTAGTTTGGGAATTATCAGGGGATATAATACCGCGATAATCAGTATCGTTTAACCCGGCGTCATGGGGGTTGGGTCTGTGCGACCCGTCACATTTTATTGCGCTTGTAGTTCGGTTACTATGCGTGCGACGTTGCTGTCCTTCTCAATAGCTGGAACTGTTGAGTTGTTCTATGCGTCTCAAGCAACATGTTAGTCGTGGCACAGCCGCAGTGGGAGTTACACGTGCACAAAATTGAAAAAGGTATGTGAGACCCATCCCCGCAGTCAGTGTAACAATTTCACGCCATTTTGTATAGATATTGTTTTACTTATTATCTGTGTTTTTATCCTTTTATACTTGATTTTTTGTTGTTATTTACAATTGTGTTTGCTGATATATAGTTTAAAGTATTTTATTTGTATTCTTGTAGGTACTTAGTAAAAAATGGATAACGAAGAGGGAGGACGACAGCATATTCTTGCAATTTTACAAGAATCTGACTCTGATTCTGAGTTGTCAGACCAGGATTTGTGTGACGAAGAAGATCACTTGAGTGAGCGTAGTAATCCTAGTGACACAGAACAAGATATCTCAGAGGCTGATGATGATGACATTCCACTGTCTACTCTTTTGCATAGAAATTGTTCGCAAGAAGAGATATGTACATCCGAATCGTCTAGTTCTTCAAACGCAAACCGTGAGTGTTCTTCGGGTTTTTATCGTGGCAAAGACGGTACAATGTGTCATAAGACGCCTTTTCGACAAAATGTCAGAACCAGAACTGAAAACATAATCCATCAATTGCCAGGTGTCGTACCAGAAGCAAAATCGGCGATGTCTGAAGTGGAATGCTGGAATCTTTTCATTACTGAGGATATGCTGCAAATCATACTTATGCACACAGTTGGACAATTTGTTGGTGAATCTTCAGGGGAACCACCAGCAAAAAAACCTAATGTTCGCAAACGGTGCCAAGTGTGTTCAGCCAAAAAAGACCGTAAGACAAACTACACCTGCGAGAGTTGCAACAAATATACATATTTGTGTAGAACATATAGTACCTTTTTGTGCTGACTGTACCAAAGATATGAAGTGATTTTTTTTTCTTAAGTTAATTTAGTTTTCTAAAATAAAGGGCCATTAAAACACTAAGACTGATTGTTAATTATTAATAATATAATGAAATTTAAATAGAAGAGAAAATTTTTGTTGACATTTGTCGTTATTTTTTTGAAAATTCATTTATGTGATTAAAACATAAATATAATATGATATTTGTGTTTCGTTTATTTACTTAGATACCTAAAAACTTAACATGAATAATAATAACTTTATTATTTATACAGTATTGGAATAATTCTGACATTAATAAACGGGTCGGTGAGACCCACCCCAACGTCCGTGTAACACTTTTCCACCCCCATGACGCCGGGTTAAACTAACCCAGGCTATTATTGTACACTGGTAACAAACATCGAAATCCGTTTAGCCGTTAAGGCATTACAAGGCAGACAAACATAGTTAACATCGGATTTATAAAATTGGTACGGATGTTGTTCTGCATTTACATGGCAATAATATTTGTTGTTTTCTGATCAGTAAGTATTATTTTAACCAGAGAAAACAAATGACATAATCCAAACAAACAATCAATACAATGAACAAAGTTACGTTTATTAGAGAAAGGTTCTTCGATTTTACCCGGAAAAATGTTAACCGGATTTGCGAAATAACATCAAAACACCAGCTAATGACACCTACACAAAGCTCTCGTTCCGAATGAGGAAGGAAATAGAGCGAAAAGATAAAAGAATAACGCCAAAGGAGAATACAATACATTTTTCAATTTTCAAACAATACAAACATTGCATCAATGGTGTTAACATGAATGAACAAAAAACACATAATACTACGTCTGTGATTCCCAAAGGGTTGAGGTGAGATGTATTTATAGTAGGTACACACACATAATTTCTCACTCTGATAACATTATTAACATAACTTCATGCCTGTAAGCCCCGATATGCAGAGGTGTACTCGTACCTAATAGTACAACCGCATTTTGCCAGTTATGTTTCTATTACCATTGGGCACAAATCTTGACTAACCCTGAAAAATTCCAGATGGAAAAACCCAATAACACTTTGCCCGACCTGGGAATCGAACTGGGGACTTCATGCTCAGCAGTCACGCTTGTTACTACTAGACCAACGAAACAGGTATACTCTTATAGTAGGCATTAAGCGGCACAAATTCTGACTCCGGGTCGCTACTGCGAAATTCCTGATGAAAAACCCAATAACACTTTACTAATACTAACCTAACACAACCTGGCACAGGCCACTAATACCCAAGACCAAGTAGACTAGACAAAAAAATAATAATAATAATATCAAGTATCGAAAGATCTAGATTTTATAAATCCTGCTTCTGACCTAAATACTTTTGTTGCTCCTCCATTTGCTAAATTAACTGGTGGTATTAGAGTTCTTTTTTGAAGTAATTCAGTTAGTTCGAAACTTTGCATAGGGTTAGTTCAACCGTGGTACCTGGTAGTTTTCTTTTTGATCTCGTTGGTTTTTTAAACCTATTTCCGAACTTCGTTTTGCCTTTATGGATTATGTGGAATTTTTGCTTGCGCATGACTGGTCCCAAGATATTATATTAAAGTCAATTTTAAGTTCCGTGAACAAAAGTGACTAAAGTCTCTGTTTAAGTAACAAGAAAATACCTAAATAAAGAAAATTAAAATGCTGGACGAATTTATTTTTATGATTACGTTGGGACTAGTTTGAAAATGGTTGATAACTGCGATGACAGCTAATAGAGACAGGGCTATAAATCGAAGAAATGACTTGCTGCGCTTACCCCAAATAAATTCAAATAAGGGGTAGGGAGGTGCCCGAATGAATGAATCGGATAGCATAATTAAATCCGAATCCTAATGAAATAGTCCCATTGCGAATCCTCTATAAATAAACGACATTTACTATGGATATTTTAAAATACGTTAATCTCACATACGAGGAAACTCAAATTACGATCACTCGTTGTAAAATCCTAAGCGCTTGGTAAATAAAATTTTAAAATGTAAACCCGTAAATAATCCGTAATTTACTGACTGTTGCGATTTATTACGGAAACGATTTACAATGTTAGCACTACTTGGTGTGCTTGGTGCAATAACGTGGAGTTGAAGGACGTAAAGGGTTCTGCACACCAAAGCCGCCCGACCAACATGTCGTGTCGGCCACTTTTTTGTCAGCGAGCAAGATGGCGTCTTCAAATCGTTGCAAGTCGAAAAAAAAAATACGCAAGTCACAGACATGTCAACGAGTAGCATACGCGATTGCTTGTCGACAACACTTTTTTATAAGACCTTTTAGTATGAGGTTGTATGTTAAAAATGGTATGGTTGTGTGTTATTGCCATGCCAGAAGTACTGTTACAAAAATTCATAATCATTCGTAAGTTAATTTTTTCTTAAGTTATGTTTTGCTATTACCGGGTCTTTAATTCATATGATTGGTAGCAAATAAATAAATAAATATGCGGGTCGTGTCGGCCGGCTTTGGTGTGTAGAGCTCTTAATAATCCTGCATACTTGCAGCACTGAATACTTGGTAAATGCCAGGTCATCGTTTGCAAGAGCTTGAGAAGTTTGTAGATTCTTACAACTTGGTGAGCTGTCTGATGCATCCTTTAGTTTCTGGAATTTGTGTTTATTTTAGTGTCTACTAAATTCTGAAATGCAGATTTAAATTCTGCTTTAAGTAATTTAATATTAAAATATTATTAATTTTGGGAAACTCAGAAACAAATTTTCAGATCCATAATTGCTTGGATTGCCTACTGCTAAAATAATAATGAAATAACAATTATTAGTGGAACGATACACTCAGAATTGCAAATTCCAAAGAAATGAAAGGTGGGTTTATAGGGCTTGGGAGCGACTGGACCAACCGACTTCGTTCTGGCGCAGCATCTGGTTGGTGCCTGTCAGCCATACCGAGGGTGAATGGCGGCAATCACCATCAGCCCCCAAGACGTAGCTCGTGCAGTCTCTTAACACGCTGCTGGAGGATTCAGGTCTAGCCTATCGGTTGAGGAGAGGTGGCCAGGTTATATCTGACCTCCTTTACGTGGATGACCTGAAACTCTTTGCCCCCAACGATTTGTAACTGATGGAGCTACTGGAGGTAACTGAAACTTTCAGTAGCGCCATCAGGATGGAATTTGGTGCGGACAAATGTGCGGTCATGCATGTAAAACGAGGGGAGATTGTGGAATCCGTGGGAACCCAGCTCTCGGATTTCATAAATCTTAGATCCCTCTAAGCAGTCGAAACCTACAAGTATTTGGGAATGTCGGAAGCGCTAGGCATCAATGTTGTTAACATGAAGCAATCGTTGAAGGAGCGCTTCTTTGGCCGCTTGAGGGAAGTATTTAATAGTCTTTTATCCGGCGGAAATAAGGTTCGTGTCTTCAACGGTTGGGTCATGCTGGTTTTGATGTACTCTTTCGGCATACTCAAATAGACTCAAACAGAACTAGACGCCCTGGATAAGAAGGACCGTAGTACATTGTTGACGGCATATCGAATGCATCACTCACGCTCTTCGGTTATGAGACTGTATATCCTGCGGGAGTGCGGAGGTCGAGGCTTTTTAAACGCTAAGACTCTCCTCAAACGCGAGATATGCAGTCTCATGATTTTTTATTAGAAGCCGACGTGGGGATGCATGATGTGGTCGCAGTGGACAAGGGCCTGACCCCGCTCTCCTTGGCTAAAGAGAACTGGCACAAACCTGTAGTACTTGACACTAACGACCGCAGGGAGGTATGGCAGAGTTAGGAGCTCCACGGACGCTTTTTCCGGGCCCTGCATGGGCCCGATGTAGACCTATCAGTGTCCGTTGCCTGGCTAAGTTCCTGGGACCTCTTCGGAGAAACCGAAGGTTCTGTCTGTGCAATTATGGATGAAGTTATGATGACGAATAACTACCAGAGATTTATTGTGAAGGACGGCACGGTTGATAAATGTCGGGCATGCTACCGTCCGAGCGAATCAATCCGTCACATTACCTCGGGGTGTTCTCGTCTAGCTAACGGAGAGTATTTGCATAGACACAACCTTGTAGCTAGGATAATCCATCAGCAACTTGCTCTATAATAGATCCTTGTGGAATCGGAAGTACCATACTATAGGTATGTGCCCGACCCAGTTCTCGAAAATGGCAATATCACACTGTACTGTGATCAATCCATCATCACTAACAGGACTATTGTGGCCAACAAGCCTGATATAGTGTGGTGAATCGATCACAACGGCGCGCAATGATTGATGACGTAACGGTCCCGCATGACGAGAACCTCGTGGAAGCAGAGAAAGATAAGCAATTCAAGTATCTGGCTGGTTCTGGTGAGGTTGTCGACATGCGGGACGTGAGTACAGCAGTCATTGTACCGATAGTCGTGTCGGCCAATGGTTTAATAGCCAAGAGCCTCGACCAACATCTGAGGAGGCCCTCGCTTAGCAGCTGGATCAAGGGCTTGATTCAGAAAGCAGTACTTCTGGACACGGCGCGTATTGTTAGGAGGTTCCTCTCTCAAGAGCCCTGACCACCGGTAGCTCGAACCCTGTTCCCGGTGCCGGGGGCTACAATTTTTATATATTAAAAAAAAAATTAAGAAAAATGAATAAAGAAATAATAATAAAACATTTTTTTTCAAGTGACATGGACTCATAACGTTAGTAAAAATTTACTTACAAAACTGTGTTAATAAAATTCAAATAATAGATTTAAACAAATTATTTATTGTGAGCTGGCACGTGCAGCTGACTTAAACGAAACAAGATAGAATAATCCAGTTTGTTAGCAATTATTACACTCATGAGACTATTGGAGCTAGCACGCACTCTGCGCAACAGGGATGCTGCACGCTTACACCTGATTGAAGCAAATGTATCAGTATGCGCGTCCGCGAACCATACGCATACCCGAGGTACTGCAAAAGCGTGACAACCCCAACAGCATCCTGAAAGCATTGTTATACTGGACGCGAAGAACATTAACAGCTTTTTGCGTGAAGTTATACCAAAGGCTACACGACTAAAACACTTGACAATACGCCTTAAAAAGTGTTATCTTAAGTGCACCCACGCAGCGCGAGAACCTTCGGATCAGCATATTAGATCTCACTGCTAATGCTCTTAGCTCCCGGTCTATATCTAGATTGTCCTTCATATCCTCAGTTACAATATGCCCCAGATATTTAAACTGACGGACACGGTTCAAGACACCACCGTTTAAAGTGACAGGTGGGTAGCTCACTGCACCCAAGTTGGATGCCTTAAAGATTAATACCTCATTTTTGTCCGTGTTCTCTCAAGCCGTGATCCTCCCCGTAACACTCACAAACTTTTATGAGTTTTCTAAGACCAGCCATTGACGGGCTCAGCAGCGCCATTTCATCAGCATAACTAACATTATTAAACGTTACCCCATCTATGTAGCAGCCAGCATGCAAACTGCTGAGCTCACCAATCAGCCCATTTATGTAAAAATTAAACAGGGTAGGGGAGGTTAACCCACCTTGCCTAACTCCACACTCCATCATATATTTATCCGACAATTAATTTGCCCATCTTACACAATTAACTTGATGCATATACCAATATTTAATAACACTCCTCAATCCACTAGGCACATTTGCATCATTTAGAGCTATAGAGTATAACTTGTTATAGGACACGATATCCAATGCTTTTGACATATCTAAGAAACAGGCAAAAACAGGAGTCTGGCTACAATTATAATAATTTACAATCTATGGTTATGCTGTTCAGTTACATTTTGAGGGCATTTTTGCTGCGCATGATTTCTACGGTTTGGTTATTATGTCGTAAAATTTTATTTGATTCCAGTAGGAATGTCAGCCGGGTGTTTTTGTTTGTTCATGGTTTATGATAATAACCTGGCCACCCATTACATGATACTTAAATTATAGTCCTACCTACCTACGACTCTACCTAGTCCTTATTGTGAATAATTTAAAATTCATCAGAATAATATTTTGTGGATTCCAGTAAGGATCATTTTGCTATAATTACGTTGTTGTGTTCCACCGAGTTCCAAGAACATAACCCTAAGTAAATACTACGTGCACAAAATATACGTACAATCCCGGTTCCATTCACCAAAAACAAACAGACCAAGATCTGCTAAATCAGTATTTTTATCGGTGCCCCTTTCCAGGCACATTTAAAGGTTACGAAAACATTTATACGGGTATCGTAACCTTATTCACAAAAGGCATGCGTAAGTACAGCCTACGTTTTCGTTCCTTTTGATTTTACGTTGCGGGTTCAAAGACAACGGCACAGTCCCTAGAGACTTAAATTCGTTACTTAAAGCCAATACAGACGAAGAAATGGCATGTTAGATTACATAATATGTCAATATATCAAGGAAAAGGTATAAATTGGGCAAGGATTTTTTATTTTGAGAGCGATTTCGTTCGCGAGAATGTGGCCGGGATTATTGATTTATGAATGGGTTTCTTCATGAATCAACAAACTAATTGGATTATTACTCATGTAACAATCTACTTTTACAGTGTAAGTTGGAAACGGAAATCAGATTTTACTGAGGGTTAATCCGAGAATTCGATGGAAATTCCCATGGGCAAAAATTAAGAACTTCCATCCTTAATTTTAATCCCCGTAGGGGGTGATATTTTTAAAAAACAAAACATTACGCCTGATATCCCCGACGTAAACCCATATATCGCCAATTATGTTTTAATCCTATGTAAAAATGGGGCGAGCCTATTGTCATAAACCTGCTACTGAAAAATATCTATTGGAAAAACCTAGTAAGACGTTGCCCCACCTGAATCGAACCCAGGACTTAATGCTTAGCAGCGACCACTAGATCAACGAAAAAACTTAAAACGATATTCCTATTTAAATAATACTTTTTTCCTGTGGGACAATTTGTAACGAAAACAAGTCGAAGAGGCTGACAAAACATTTCATTTAGGGATAACAAAACGAAATCATACAAATAAATAAAGCAGGTACTAATGTTGTAAAACATAATATGCCATTCAAAACACCTCCATCTGCGAATACAACGGAAAGCCCAATTTATTGAAATAGGCACTAGGTATCAGAACAAAATAACAACGTGATTGACATGACCTAAATTTTTCTTAGTCGAAAAACTTGTTTGGGAGAAACCTACTCAAAGCAAAATCACTCAATAACTGGAAAACAAATATGACTAAAAGATCTTTCTCGAAATAGTGACAGAGCAAAGATTTATCTTATCTAAAGTTTGAATCATATCGATTTCTGGTCAAAGACTAAACCGATCTGTGTGACGCGATGGTCAAAAATGGAAAGAATTTTATTTCGACACGTACTGGAGAATCATCAGTTGCATGGCAGATTACATAGCATGGACATTTGGGATTTGAACGGAACAATTACATAATTGTTAAAACTTCTAATGGTTCAGTAAAGCCTAGCACGAGCGTGCGTAAATGCAACTTAATTTCAAAATCAGAAATGAAATTATTTGTAAGTATAAAATTTTTCGAACAACGGTAATATTACATCTTTATACAACTTTCGAGACCTTTTTTGCAGATTTTTCGAAGCCTTATTTTCTACCTAAAGATTAATAGTTATGTTTATTAACTATACACAGAGTAATAAAAAAGAAATAACTCGACAGCTCCTCTTTTCTGACCAAACAAAAAATAATTAACATGGCCTCCGCATCGCTTGGGTTTCCAAGTTAAGATGTCCTTCTATCAGTTAAATCTTAGTAAATCACTTTATTTATACCCTCCATATTTTCCCATATAACTTGTCAGATTCGCAGTATAAAGAAGGGTTATAAAAGTGCAAGGGCAAACAACGTATATCTTGTTACGAAGCTACAGCACAATAACTTGTACAACATTAGGTAATTTAGCTAGAGAAGGAAAGAGAGAGAAAGATGTACATTATTTTTACGTCTTTCTCTGACACGTGACGTCACAACAGCCGAGTTCATTAAAAACAGGGTGTTGATTTAAAGCAACAAGATTAGGGGAGTAATTACAGACGTGGATATAAATGCTTAAGATACACAACTCTGTTTAGAGCCTTATTTTTGGATCATTTTGATTTGGTTATGTTAATAAGGGTCCTTTGAGACGACTTTTCTTTAACACTCCTTTTTCGTTTTGGGAATTCAATGAGGAGGTGTGGAGTATTAAAATCAGTTTGTGTTCTTTCGGGTGTTGATTCAATTTAATTTCTTCAAGGAAAATGTAATCTTGCGATATCTTTTAGAATTAATATGGAAGAATAGAGGCTTTGTGAAGTTAAAGGAAATAGATTGCATTCCTGAATCGATATCTGTGAGCACAATGTCGAGAGTTGTAACGAACTGGAAAAGTATTCCTAAGGTCCGCAGTAGACTTACAAGACAAAATAAAACGAACTCTTGCCAAACCAATCAACCAGCCCTAAAAATGTACGCTCAAAAATCACACACGAACTCAACCTCGCACGTTCTACAGCGGACATTTTGGTGACGCCATAAAGACGAGATTGAACGATCATGTCACACGGAAACTCTGACGTGGGTAGGGTTGTACGCGGGAATTAGAGTTGTCACCATACCCCGGACACGTCTGCATTAATGACGCGCCGGTTTTCCGCCCGGATGTCCGGATAGTCGCGGTTAATTATTAAGGAGTGGGTCTGTGGAGCTTATTAAAACCCTATGGCTTCTTGTTAGTGTTTATTGGGCGATGGGTTGAACATTAGGGAGTTGCGACGCTTACAACGCAACTTATCGGGGCAGGCGGTATCGATACAGATCTAAATTAATGTACCACGTTTGACATATCGATGTACATTTTCTTCAAGCAGCGCCACTTTGAACTGCTAACTTAAGTGGTAATACTATTACCGGCTTGAGCCTGTCAGCAAAAGCTTTATGTCCATCCGATAAAAGCGAAAAAGAAACAACTTCAGTGCGTGAAGGATGATATGGCTAGAAAGGAGGTGACTGCTGAGATGAAGAGTAATAGGGAAGTATGGAAGAAGAGGACATGCTGCACTAACTCCAAATAAATTTGGTTAGCGGCAGGAGATTTATGATGTTGGCACTGATAGGTCTTAAACACTTCAGAGAGTGTTGCAGTTTTCTTAATGAAATTCGCTCTAAGTAAGAAGAATCTTCCATTTTCTTGAAAATGTGTTCACGCACCTTCATTTGAAAATCATCATTCACTTCTCTTCATTTCGGACGATACAACTCGACACAGGGCGGAAATAAATGCGACAAATGTGCGATCATACGTGATTGGCTCAAGCCAATTCCGCATTGATAAGTTTAGTGTGGTCACTCCGTAAATGAGCGTTAAGGCGGTGCCTCATTACGAACTGATTGGATCTGTAATCAAGGATGAATTAGTGGCGTTCGTGCTGGTTAAATGTTGTGTGGAGCCGTATAGTTCAGACAGATTAGATAACTGTCTGACTGATTAATGCGGAATATTAACACTGTAGTAGATAAGGTTCGAGTAAGACAGTTCGTACTAGACATACAGGGAAAAATGAATTTAGCTTGCTAATCTCCGCAGATGCAGTGGGTATCATTGTCTAAATATGATAACATAAAAAAAATGATGATTGTGATGATGATTGCTTTTTTTTGTGGTCTATGATGGCCGGTACTGTAGTACTTTGTACGGAGAGCTTTTGAGAGTCCATCAACAAAAGTTTAAAATAAGCTTTTATTGATGGACTGATACGACACGGGAATTTTAAGGATCCAAGAATTCTCGAAAGTGCTCGATGCAGTTGCATTGAAAAAGGCAAAATTCACAAACAGAAACAATTCGAAAAATTTGAATGCTAGATTTTTCCGAAAAAAAAAGGCGAAGACAGAACTGTTATTACGAAGATAGAACAAGCATCAATCCAATAGTTGGATGACACGGTGACAATGACAAGGAAACAAAAGAGGAGGCTGACACAGTTCCATTGGACGTGCTATACGTCCTATGGACGTAGGTATACGTCCTATAGACGTAGCTAGGGGTGGACGGGAGGACAGGACTGGGTGGGTGATTAAACTGGAAATGTCCTACATCGGTGCTGGCACAAAATATGAAGAGTTTGATTTCAATTGTTTTGTGCTTTTAATAACTCTGGACGGGTTTTAATTGATAGGGATTTCAACAACGGAAATATTTTATGTTGCTTAGTTTTACGGAAGCAAAAATGTATGTACGGACATGATGGTTCTTCTTGTGCAGAAGCACCCATTTTTCAATACTCTGTTTACTTTAATGTTATTAATGAATATGGCAGATTGACATAATTATTATCGATACAAAACAGTAATTATACGATCAAAGACATCTGGCTTGAAAGAATGGTAATATAATCTAAGTAATAATAAGTATTAGTGGTAGTAAAAAAGTAATCTAATCTTAAGATTATATTTTTATGTCCGTAGAATTAATTAATACAAACCTTTTATCGAATACTTCAGAATATGGACTACCTGAAGAACTTAAAAACACATTATAAATAAAATTAATAGATTCTAGAGACCTACTTGAAAACGAATAATAATAATCCTTTAACGATCTCGGTGGCGGGGCTCTCGTCTCATCTCTTGCAGAGGGACTGGCCCATAGTCCACTACACGGGACGATTGTCATAGCCAAGCGTTCATTTATCAGCATACTGCCTAATAATTCTATGCCTCTAATAGGTGTAAAAGTACCCTTAACGAAGCCAAAAAGGCACTTGTTCTGCGCGTCATTGATCGATCATTGTGTTGTTCTAGACTCCAGACCATACCTGGGAACCTTCTAGTTAGGGAGATATTGGGGTCTAAGTACCAACTTTTATCTTATAACTGTACATTAAATACATCGACGACCCCCGTAATATTGAATGGATCCATCAGCACAAATATTTTGAATGCATTACATTGAGTCCTACCGTATAGTCATGATTTTTCACGTCAAACAAAAAAGTCGAGTTCCAGCAATAACTTATGAGTAGAGTTACTTAGTTTGATGTAGAATGCTTGATTGAAGGCTTCGTGAAGGCTCCGTTTACACCTTGTATGTATAAAACATAAAGCCACCTTAACGAAATTGCTTCAATGAAGTTAACAATCCGAAGTACCATCATACTTTTCCCTAAAAACCTGCCCAAAACCGTTGTTCCGTTATTAAGTACTAAGACAGTGATTGAGCAGCGGCTCCGGCTATCACTCCAATGACTAAATAACATTGTCAAACTGACAGGGACAATAGATGAGCTTGACACTGGGTCCGGAAAGGATGACGTACGTACAATGTTATACATTGGTATGGGGGTTGATTAAGCTGATAAAATCTTCTCGCTTGTTTATGGCGAAGGCGTATCGTATCAAATATCGACTGTTCTATTCCTGAATATCGGAGTTTGGTAAAATGTGTTATGATGTATCTATCGGTTGGAGAGTCAGCAATGAGATTGGTTTCTACAACACCAATTCGAATCCCACATAGAACAATTTGAAAGACCTAAATATAAGTGTTTAGAGGTAATTAGGAAGGCGATGAAAAATTCTTCATTCACCATTGAAAGTGGAGGATGTGTGTTGCTTCTCGTGGGCTATATAATTGCCCAACGGCATTATCGTAATATCGTAGATTTACTCTGCTTCCATTGATTTGGATTTTGCGGGACTTCAGGTATGATGCGTTATTCGTATGCGGCGTTGTACGTACTGCCACATGTGTTTCTGATATGTATGCTATTGAAAAAAAACGCCCTTATGATTAAAAAATCTAAGTAGTTTTTTGTCTTGCAACATTTGAAATTCATTGATTCATACACCGCACAGCCTACTGGATCAAGTATGATGCAATTTTACATAAGATTTCCGTGTATATAAAAAAAGGAAGCTCGGAGAACCATTTTTGCTAATTAATACCCCAGTGGAGTTGAATTTCGGATGCAAGTTTGTATAGAAGTTCGTTATTTGCTGATGGCAAATTCCATCGAGCACATATGTACCTCGTCAATTCAATACAACCGGTATAAACATTGTATAGATACCTACAACGGGTTTTTCTGTTTATCTGCGAAATTCTAAACTTTCTAGTCACACCCATAGAATTCCCCAAGCAATCTGTTGGGGAAACATACATTCTATTCAAATTAAAAACAAACATGTCGTAGGCCTCACGACCTTACAATGTTTGTACGGTTGCAGGATCCGTAGTAAACCTCAAAGGATTCGGTTTGTCAATTCTACAGTAAGCTCCCAAAGCTTGCATAAATTTTAAAGGAACCGAAAGCGTTCTGCGGTACCGAATAATTAAGATTTTTTAAGCAGTCTGTAAGCCTTCTTTAAACCGATTGACTGTTTTTGCATGTTTGAAGCATTTCTGTAGTGAACTGATAGAAAGACGCAACAAAATTGCACTGCAAATCGAACGAAGGAATTTGGAAAAAAAATGTATAAGCTTAACAACGCGTTTAAACTCTTATATATTACGCTGTAACACTTGTTTTCGACAAGCCTTGTAAAAAAACTTGTCGTAAATATGTATTATATACGCGTTTTTATTTATTTATTTTTATTTTCTCCATCTTACGACTATCATTACAAGGTAGGTAACCTAATGCGGCAGTGTTCACAATATCAAAATTAAATTTTGTAACAATGCATTTTTTGTGAATTCACTCAGTGAACCATTGAATATATGAATGTCACTAGCTTTGAGGTTCAGAGTGCGAGGCGCACGCGCCAGTGACACCTCGCCTAACAGATTTATTGAGTTTGTTGCAGAGGTTACATTGTAAACTACTTTGGTCACCTTTTTCACAAGTTTTTCATTTCAGCAAGTCTTTTTTCGCAACTTTTTGCAATGATAAACAACAAAGAATTCACAAATTATTTATGTCACAAATGTGGATATCAAACCTTTCCTCTTCTTTCTCCTCCTTCAAATCTTAAGTCGCCAAGAGATTTTTTTTTTTAAATATGTCGTTAGAGTTTGCAACTACCCACATAATTAAGTAAAGTGGCCTGTTGGCTAGTAGTAGAACATTACGTTGTTTTTAAAGGGAACACGTTACCAGTAATAAAGTAGTGCCACCAACAAAATTACACTGTCGAGCCGGAACAATAGATGATGTTGACATAGGACTGAAAAGGACTGAAAATACTTCTATATATATTATATTGTTTACTGTACGTACAACCCTAGCAAGCTTGAATGAGGTAATTGTGAAGGTGACACAGTAAATAGGCCACTTGAATTGAATTATGACCTTGACACTGTACACTACTGTTAGCAAGTACTATTACTTCATCATTTATGTGACGGGGTTCGAGGAACAACTAAGGTCAACCTCTAGCAAGCTTGAATGAGGGAATTGAAAAAGGTCACTTGAATTACCTTTGACCTTGGTATTATTGCGAAGTACTTATTTTATAGTTTGTATGACAGGATTCTGCGAACGACTCGATAAAGTGGTAAGTCTGAGAATTACAACTAAAATATCCATATTTCATGGGTCGGAAAGAAATAAAGAGGTTTTTCGACGGTTGATGGATAAGGTTTTAATAGCAAAGTCATAAAATAGAGTAGTTATGACCAATCAATTTACACTGTGTAAGGCAGCGACGCATCAATCAGTAAAAATCAGCACTTCCATACATTTCGAACGTGCAGGTCCGTGTGTAACTTCAGCATGAAACAGCAACTTGTGCTCGTGTATATCATGTACTGAATTCATAGTAACAGTCTGCGTGAAACTTTCCCGTACATCCTGTATGTGGGAAGCACAATAGCAACTGCCAAAAACGCGATATGGAGCAACTATAATCGTGTAATATTACGAAAAAAAATTGGCAGTTGCTTCATCATAGCTGAATAATTATGTCTACTCATTTCAATTTGTAGTTTTTTTTTTTTAACATCACATTGCTTTCCGCCTGATTTTCTAGACTGGTTAAGTTGGAGTTACTGTATGTTTAGAATACCCACATTTTCCCAGTTTTATTAAGTGGGAATCCAGGATAGCGTTGGTCAGCATTTTTTTTTTCAAATCTCACAGCCCACAGTTCCTTTGAGCTCTTTGTCCAAAAAGCCATGTAAATACAGACTCGTATATATACAAATACAAAATAATAGCAATATACGGTAACGTCAACTGAAACGAAAACGTGAGCTGAATCTGTTAGATACGATCTGATTATTGTGCCATGTTAATTTGGGAACGAATAATAATAACACATAAAAGTGTACGTCAATTTGTGTAATTTCAGGCCAACAGTATTTTTAGGGCTGTAACGGAGGTCATCTTAGCAGAGGCGGAATTGAAGTTGACTGATTTCTCTCTTATATAGTTCAAGTTAGCAATATAAAACTTAGTTAAGTACCAAACTTAATCAACCAACGAACGACCAATTTCAATTCTCGAACTCATTTCCTTCTCATTTTCATGTATGGGAAATAATTATTTCAAAAGGCGTCATAACTAATTTTATTTGTTCATATTAAAAGAAATGATAATGCGTCTATACCTAATTAAATCAAATTATATTCATTTCTGCAAACTAGATACGTGTTGCAGATTAATATTGTGGGTACCTCTGTGTCGTACCACTAAGTGACTATGCAAATATTGCAACCATACAAATATTTATTCATTTTCTACCAAAACTACACCAAATTTTATTAAACACGTCACATAGACAATCGTCTATCGTCGTTCTGTCCCCCGGTAGTAACCGACGTCATCACTGCTTCAGGGCGAGACCTGTCTCCGATGCCAAAACCGTATCCTACCTGACACGTAGCCCCAGTACAATGCCTTAGCTTCCTCCAGTATTTAAAAAATCGTCATATAACATATTATATGAAGACTTTCTTTTTTTATTTTCTTCCTAGCCTTTTTTTTCTACTGTATATAGAATAGTACATAAAAGCGCTTCCTAACCGGGAGCATTCGCCTGCAGCCAATCAATCAATCAATCAATCGTTTATTTATAAAAAAGAGCACAGTTACAATAAAATATCATAACAATTAAAATAGAGCACTGTTGCTTATTTGCCTGAACTAGGTTGAACCTTTGTCTCAGGCTACAAACTGTGTAGTGTTTGTTGTTTCTGTTCAAAATCGAATCTTGGAGTGTTCCAGTACAGGCGAATGCTCCCGATTAGGTGCTTCCGTAGGCATATAAAGGGTGTATAAAAAACACTTAACGAAGCTGAAAGGCACTTGTTCTGCCCGCCATGGCGAGATTTTACCGGTTAGCTTTCTAGTTACGGAGATATTGGAGGTCAAAGTTTCAACTTTTTCAATTTTTTTTTTTTAATACTGATTTTTAGGTTATAAGTAACTTTACTTCGAAAACCTCCACGACGCGTTTACGGTTCAATACAATATCTATCAGCACAATGTTTTGAGTTACATTGAGTTTTACCAGAAAACGTGATTTAGCCCAAAAAAAATCGTTTCCCAGCAATAATTTTTGCGTAGGGTCACATAGTTTGATGTATAGAATTGTTGGTTGTCGGCTTCGTGAAGGGTCCGTTTACATCTTGTATATTTCTCTATGCCTTAATTAATTTCCTACCAAATCTGTCAAGCATTTAAAGTTACTTTTGAAACACGTCACACCGAAAACCGTCTGTCCCCCCGTAGTGACCAACGTCGTCACTGCCACAGGCTGGGTCCGGTGTCTGATGCTACAACCGTATCCCGCCTGACATGTACAATGCCCCCGGCTTCCTCCTGTGACACGCTTTCATGTTGCGAACACATTTGCCGTTGAAAACGTTACGAAAGGAAATACAAACGGCAGAAAACATTTTTTTTTTATATAAAAATAAGTTGAAAATGTATTGGGACGATTTTAATTAAACGTATTTAATTTTGTTATAAGAGTTATGTTAGTTTTGAAATGGTATTTTGTACATTCCTACTTCTGAATCCTCCTATATTTTATGTATCAATCATCTCAGCCTATCGCAATCCATTGCTGTACTTAGGCCTCTCCTAATCTGTGCCATCAATACAGTCCTGCCCCTTTCATAGCCAGCGTGTATTATTGTATTTACCACTGCAATTATTTCTGGGTTTGCTAATAGTTTTGTTACAGTTTAAGTATTTAGAAGTAGGTACCTACCCTATCTAGTTAGGTTCGTATATATAACGAAATATATTTTCCCACACTAAAATTCAGAAACTCCGAAACGAAACTCATTATCCGCACAACGATGCCAAGTGACGGTCAGCAAACAACATCCCGTATTTACATAAACAGAAATACGGAATTTAATCTACCATGAAGTCGTAACAGGCAAATAATCCGCATCCCCAAAAGATAACATTCCGATACTAACAGGGTTTTGCGTACGGAATTTCTATTCCTAATTAAACTTATTTGGGGCGTGACTGAAATGACATCTGTGAGTGCCAGTAATGACACCGTTGGTGCCAAATGGTCACTGTTGGCGGGGTAAGACCGTATCGCAGGGGATGGCACGTTTTTGCGAGCGTGTTGTGCCAATACTGGTATTATGTGCGTCCTATATTGAGTTATTGACTCGTTAGATTTTATTGCTCTGAATATTTTTGTAAAAGGCAAAATGAGTTAGACGAGATTTGTGTGTGAAATGTTTTATGAATTGCTGAATTGCGAAATAAACTATCAGTTATTGAAATCGAGTAACATAAAATTATTATTTGATATTACTTGAATCGAAATTAATAACATATATGGTCGCTCCATGAAAAAACACTGGTAAATTCAACTTCAACCGATTAGACTGTAAACCAACGACATCATAGGTGGGAAAAGGCTAGGCAAATGATGATGATGCAGCGAAAAAGTATGCCTAATATTTAGTTATTATAATAGGTACATGTGCCACCGGGCACAGTTGATAAACCTTCCAACGCTTCAACTCCAAACCATTCCCAAAGATATTAATTAAATTGAAACAGAACTTAAAACACAAAGACCTTGATTGTTTAATTAAACATTGTTTCTTCTCTTCATTTCAGAATCAAAACGTTTTAATCCTAACTTGATATTTAATTACGGAATCTAAAGGCCGTTACTCACTCAAAGCTGAAGTATCATGAAGAGAATTTAGTGGCACTTGTGTTGATCGTAAGTTTATGAGAAACGGCCATATTAATTTTGGTTTAGACGTAATTATATTGAAATTAACTTGTTTGCTGATGCGGCTGTTGTACGGGTTTCAACTCTAGTTTGAGTTTGTGTTAGTTAGTTTGATTTGGAGGTTTAGTTGGGGAAGTGTGTCGAGGAAACACCTTTGGACGGGGAAATAATTAATGACTCATTGGTAAAGTGGTCGCAAGTGCGACTGCTGTTCGTGAGTTCCTGGGTTCAATTCCCGGGTCGGTCAAAGTGTTATTGGGTTTTTTCGTCAGGAATTTCTCACCACGGAGTACCACGGAGTCTGATTTTGTGCCCGGTTGATGGCAATAGGCTCGCCCCCTATTACATGGCACTTTAAACATAACTGGCGAAGTGTGGGTATACTAAGCTATTAGTTACATCTCTGCCTAACCCTTCGGAGATTACGTTAGTTCTCCTTAAAAGCGCCCTTTTGGTAAATAGATAAATAAATGTGCCACAACTACAGAAGTAATCGAAAGAAAGATGTAGTGCTAGAAGCAAGTACTCGTTTTTACTAAAATTAAGCACCCAAATACATAAATGCCCAAATATTATAAAACTGTTGAAATTTTTACTCTACGGCGAGCCGAGGATTGTCCAACTGTGCGTTTTTATTCAGTCGTTAATTTAAGGTACAATAGACATTTATAAAGATAAGTGTGTGGTCTATTCTTTCACTGAGGAGAGATATAACTAGAGCTAAGTATCAGGAATCAGGAATTTCTCAATAGCAGCCGCGGAGTCTGGATCCGTGTCCGGTTGGTAGCATAAGCTCACCCCTATTACATGAGACTTTAACATAACAAGCAAAATTTGAGTGTACTACTAGGTACATCTCTGCCTAACCCATCGGGGATTACAGGCGTGATGTTATGTTGTAAATCTTCCATAAATTTAACTTCTATAAACAACAAGAGTAGGTCAAAATTGACGTAAACCCTTAAGTCAATTGTTCAAATTTGAAACTTGAGATTTCACTTAAAGTGATGGACTATTGCTGCTTCCGAAAATAAATTTATCAATAAACGTCCTACTAAACGAAAACTTAATTTTCTATCGATCAACAAGTTTTGTTCTATTTTCAATAGAAACAAGGGCAATGCCAATGAAATCCTTGAAAATCCCTCCACTAGCGTATGTTTGAACATAGCCGTAGAGAAGTTACTCAAATAAACTTTTAATTCAACCTCGTATAGTTTGCGTAATTTGGGTAACTGTCTCACAGCCAACGATAAAGCTCCTAAAATATATACATAGGGTGTAAAAGGACCCATCACAAAGACGTCAACCAGACATTCTGTACATCAAACTGAGACTTGACTGAAACACTGCGAAAAACTGCGTTTTTTTTTCGACGTAAAATAACATTGTGGTGTTAGATTTGTGTGTGTGTGTATGTTGTATTTATAGAGCAGAGGTCATAGAAGTGATGAAAGTAAAGAACATTTAAAACTTGAATTTGCAAGAAATCTTTTAAAAATGTTGGAAATTTGAGCTTCAATATCTCCGTAACGAGAAAGTTAAAGAAAAGAAGAAAGTTAAGAAAAGTTCCCATGTTCTAGTACAAAAACATGATCGTAATGAAGACATGAACAGATGCCTTTCGGCATGATATGACGTTTAAGACAGACTGTGACCTCCAACTTTGTTTCGGTCTCAGTTTAGTCGTATAAGAAACCTAAACTAGATGGAATCGCCATCTAGTTTAAAATCATAATTAGTTTTCAACTCATAAAAGTATTTCTTTACAACCAATTTACAAAATAATTATCATTTATCGTATGTTAATAGTTTATTGTATTTTGTTAACACCACTGCAGCCGTCGAGAGCTCTCTACTTGCTCTAATAAAGTTTTTAGTTCCTAGCTCTAACTGTTTCTCGCTAATCGTTTACAGTGGGACCAGTGCCCAACTTTCTATTGTTTAAACACTGTTTTAAGCTTCCACGGTTTATAACTAGACTCGGTTTTTTTTCTATTGTTTACGTAAATTAGGCGCGTCCTCTGTTGAATTTTACATGTTAGTCACGTTAATATTTTACACAAGTTGAGGTATACAAAGTTTCCATTGTTATACATTTTGTTTTTAGGTACTGACAAACTTGTTTCACGTTCACAGTATTTATACGTTTTATACCTAGTGTCTGCAAAAATAATTATTTATTATTTGTTTACTCAATAATGGTGTACCTTACAGACAATCTACTACCATTGAGTAGCTAAAAAGTCATAGAAATTGTATTTAGACGATCAATTGGAAACTAGTAAATAACTGGATAGTTAGTCGCTTCGTGTTCGGACGGCCTAAGTATTTAGTATTTGTATTCTCTAGGTAAATCGGAGATATTAATTTTTTACCAAATTGAATGCCAACTTAAATTATACGTATACTCAAATCGCAACTATCATGCTTTACATACGTAGACAGTTGTTTGAAATTGGAATGAATGAATAAAGCCTTTACTTCAAACATTTACAAATAATCGCTTAATCTGCACTGTAATCATAAACAGAATCTAATCGATGCCCGTTCGTCCCGTGACGAAAGGCTTCTCTAACTCCCTCTATACTGTGCTGTTCTAGTCCCAATTCCTCCTGCAACCGATAGTATTTAATCTCATGAAATTGCTATAACACGGTAAACTGACGAAAATGACAATGACAAGTGACAATTTGAAAAAATCCATGAAGTCTTTAATACCTTTTCATCTCTTGCTAAAGTCAACTACAGTTTATTACCAAATTCATCTCAACATCAAAAGCATTCCTAAACATCTAAGGACGCGAACTCACAACCTTTTACACTGCAATCCATAGTGTTAGCCCCAAGGCTGCCATCACACTGCAACTTTAGCTTGAAATTCTCCAGCACTATCGGCTCATTATTTCTGCCATCCCACAGTTCACCCCTTTGTTTGTCTGCGAGAGATAATGAAGTATCCTTTGCAGATCAGATAGCGACGGAACCATTGTTACCAACAATGGGTGACTTGTTTAAGAATTTCATGCTAAATTTTCGTGCTAAGTTTTTCGGTGATTAAGATAGTAAGAAACATAAGTTCAGTAGTTGTTGCACGGGAAACGAGTTTTAATTTGAAATGTTTGGTTGTACGTTGTGTTTATTTGCTCAATTTTTGATAGTGTTGATGTAGGTAGTTTGAGAGGAAATTCAACTACTTCGTCTTAACTTTGCACACAATAATGGTGAAGGCGAAAAATCTCGAAAAAAAGCTTTGCCAAAGAAATCGACGTGGTTGCGGTCAAAAACAGATTATTTCATACCAAATCTATACACATTAATCAGCTTAGTGGTGTGACCGTTGGACTGCCAAGTCATAGGTCTCGAGTTCGAACTCAAGACACGCACCTCTGATTTTTCGGAATCATGTGCGTATTTAACAATTTTCACCTGCTTCGGTGAAGAAAAACATCGTGAGGAAACCAGCATGCCTAAGAAATATTTCTCGACGGCATGTAAAGCCAAGTCAGAGGCCCATGGGCGGCATAAAAACTCTGACACTTGGTTAGGCACTAAGCACAAATCAATCAGTCTATAACTTTTGCATTGCCTCTCCAACACTCTTTGAAAAGAAGGTGGGCCACTACCATTCACCTCGCAGGCTCTGTGCGGGCTAGTACAAAATTACGAAAAATAAATAATATGATTGCTTTCACCGTACAAAAAGACAAGACCTACATTATCCCGCAGCTAAGTCTAAATGTCTAAAAATAAAAACATACATTTCCATTCCAACCGTTTGTTCTTCCATTTTATGCTAGCATCGTGTAAATGAATTCATTTAATCGGGATTGTATCTCTTTGTAGTCTGAGAGAAACAATATCAAGTGCTGCAAAGTGATTGAAAAAGAAAAGAAGTGCGTAATAGCCCGTGATGTTATTTGTCTATATCTTTGTGTACTGTATTAAATGTAAAGTCTGACACCTTGTACTTATGGTACGATTTTACAATTTATTTTTTTGTAATAATTTTCTCTTCAAGTATCAAGGGAGCGACTGATTACTCTGTGACTACTATCTTTTGTTTTTCTATCTACACTCTTATCAACAATGTTAAACAACAATGCTCTTACTCTTGTTCTGATACCCTGTTAGACTGGCCTGTCTCACCTTTGGGTTGCTTTACCATTAACGACCTAAAATATTGTGTAATAAGCAGAGATCAGAATAGGTAGGGTTTATTTGCCTAACCTTCAAGGAAGTAAGTAATATGTGGATAATACCTCCCTTTGATTAACAGCTTAAGTCGGATCATAAAAATCATTTCGGGATTTTATAGGGCGCTACTATCCACATCTTACTTAGTTCCTTGAAGTTTAGGCAAATAAATTCTACCTATTCCATGTCTGATAATAAGTGAACAACGGTAAAACAAAACTGCATCGCCACTATGCACCATTTTCTGCGTAGTGTGTGAACACATAGCAAGCTGTATGTCGTACAAATTACAATTTTCTGGAGCAGTTCGCCTTGTCCACAACAAGACATAATAATAGCTTGTAATTTTCACACTGCAGGTTGACTAACTTTTCTCTTATATAGAATGAAGGAACATTAATCACTGCGCTCTCCGCCTGTTTGTTGGTCACTTCAGACCATTATGTCCTGGTTTTCTAGCGATGTTTTCCTTCAGTGCACTTATTGCGTTCAAGATTAATTTTAAAATGGTTGCTTCTTAAAAGTGGGTGATGCTACTCGAGAATGGTGACCTTTAACCTTATCGCACTGCTGGGAAACAATTAGCCATAAGTATTGTATTTTTGATTAATTCAGTCTGTTAGAATACAAGTTTGCCTGATTATTTTATGTATCACAAGTTCGTAACAAACAATTTTCTCGGTTGACTTTTGCGAAGCCGAGGGTAACTTCGTTTCTGAGTTAATCCTTATTTCCAGACTAGAAAAGAAAAGTTTGTTGAACGAATAAGTGCCATCGTATGTCTCCTAATTCGATTACTACCAGTCACTAAGAGCTGATTCGCTTTGTTTTTTGCACCCATCACGAAAATAAAATCGGATTTCCATAAAACGGGCAACGACTTTGGAAACAAACATTATAATAAACTCGAAGTCTTTACCGAAATCACTATTACCACTATTCTTTCGGTCGTTGAATAACACCCAAATGTAATAAAAGACAGAATTAAGTTGGCTCAAAAAGAAATATTCCTTATACTTCGAAAATAATCTTTAAAAAAAACCTAGACAAAGCCCCATTGGTTTTTATTACTTATTTTCTATTTTCTACTACACATGCAGCGGACTAGTAAAGGTTAGATTTATCCGATTTCATAATACCAGCCGTTTAACACAAGTAGGTATTGCCGAGTACTCGATAAAAGTCGATTCTAAAATGAAATAAAATATTCCTTCTCGATTCGATTTTACTCGACATTTTCCAAGTTTTTCGTTATAACGTATGATATAGAGAAGTGAAGATCGGCAGGATATATTAAATAGGGCGTGCCCACACTGTCAACTGTCTTCGAATTGATTTTAGGGTGCGATCAAGAATTTCGCAGTGTGTAGATATAGGGGGCGACAGTTTACTCACCGAAGGATATTGATATTGCCCAGTAATTAAGCTGAAGAGGTCAGATGGTAGTTGTTCCCTGTTAAATACCAACCGATGTTAAGCTATGTACTAGAACTAGTTTCTAATGCTCCGTTGACAATCTCAGGCGATACGTATGCGCTAAGCGACACAAGACACGCGTGTTTCATTTATTTTTTCGCGTGAATATCGTCGCGGTTATTAGTCGTGTTGTAGTAACTCTTCGTATACTCAAAGCACAAAACATAAACATTACATCACGCAAATAATGTCCAAAAGAAGATGCAAAGGTTCTTCCTAGTAGTACACCCACATTTCAACAGTTTTTTAAACCGACTGCTTCGTTGGTCGAGTGCTGAGCAGTCTTGGGTTCGATTCCTGGGTCGTGCAAAGTATTATTGGGTTATTCGGCTGACGGCAATAGGCTCAGCCCCTATTACATGGGACTGAAAACATTACTAGCGAAATGTGGGTGTACTATTAGTTAAACCTCTGCCTAACCCTTCTAGGATTACACGCGTAGTGTTTTGTTATATTCAAAACATATTCAAAGCAATTTCATTCTTTTTTCCGCAGTTACTGCCGCAACAGGCTTGTTGCTTGAGCGTGTGTTCGTAGTCAAACGGCAACATAGTTGAGACTGGCGGTAGTTTGTAATATACACTATTATACTCAGCTGTTTGTTTTAATTAAGGGTAGGTACAACAGCGATCTACATTATATTAAGGTTCTCTTGGACAACAAACTACTACATTATACAGGGTTGCACCGACAATACATTAAACTGCGTATCTCATGACGTTCCGAGCATGCATACAAAAATTATTTTAAATAATAATATAATTATCCGGTAATTTAGTCACAGGACATTATTTTGACTTTGACTTTGACTTTTCATATTCAGGATTTTCTACAGGATGTCGGTCAATAGGATTCATCTGATAGTTTATAAATATTCCTATGAACTAGTATTAACAATGTTTTCATTTGTTGTCGTATTGTAGGCCCCACCCTGTTTAGTGATAATTGAAATAATTTTAAATAGTTTTCTATTTCTGACAATCGTTTGAAGCTGACAGATACAGAAATGTTGTATAAAATGAGTAATAGCGTTACTTGAATGTAATAAATCGTCGCTATAAATGGCCTAAGGCTACTAAATATTATAAGCACCAAACAAATTTGAACTATTTCAGTCAATTCATGTATTTTATACGTTTAGTATCGAAGTATGGAAGAAGAAGACATACTGCGCCAACCCCAAATACATTAAGATAAGGGCAAGAGAATGATAATTATATATCGCTCCTTGAATACAAAAGGGACACAAATCGAAATCCATAAATTTTACAGGACAGCCAAAACAAATTTTTGAAACTGTTTTTTTATAATATTTCATATATTTATTAATTAAACATAAGATGTTAATATATCATTAGATGCGTATTTATTAGCTCTATCTATCTACAATATAAACTTTGTAATAGATGTTACCTATTAAGAAAAAAAAGCATAAAAGTCCCTTTTGCATTCAAAATTTGAACCAATATAATAAAAAATATGTCAAAAATTAAACACAGTTTTACAAATAAAAATGGTTTATTGTACCTTTTTGGTAAAAAACCGTATCAAAAAGTTTAATCTTATTACTAGGTAAAAACATAAGTGAATGGACACCAGGAGAACATTGTATTAAAAAATCTAAACTAAAAAATCTTAACTTATTATTAAGTAATATAATTGAGATCAACTTTGTACGTAACTATTATTCAGCAAAATTAAACATCTCTCTAAAACAATTATATTTGTAAGAATTATAGAAAAAACAAGAGATAAAACTGTAATAATCATTATCAAAATATACATAAAATAACCATATTCATTAATAAATTCTCTAAATAACTCAAAAAATAATCTAGTGACGACACTAATTTGTCGCTCTTTAACATTATTAATTTAAACAAAACAAAATACAAGATCAGTTCTAAAGGCACATAATTCAGTAGCGAAATATTATAGCTTATATTATGTAATAATACTATTGCACAATAACAATCTAAGTAGTCTTACAAAATCACAGTTATAAACACTTTAAGGCACTTTTTACGTAAACTATTTTAAGTTACAAATTATAATCGTTATTTATTATTGTTATGTAAATGTTTGTATGAAATTTATAAGTCTTTATTATCAAAAGGAACTTTTAAAATTAACTATTCTAAATATTATCACAATTAGGTATCTAATAATAAAATTACAAATTTTCGTAAAAGCTTTGGTAATACTTAGGAATGATATTTTTCTCAAAAAGTTTAAGAATACCCTGTTTTTTAGTTTCAGTTATTTTAAGTTTTTGTTTGTACAGTTTTTTTGGCACTATAGGATTAGCAGACCTTCTTTTTGTCAGCGTGGCTACCGAGGTAAACTCTTCAGTTTCGTATGAAGTCTTGAAGAAAAATTTGTTCTCATAATCTCGATGGACTTTAATAGTTTTTATATCAGCCAATGCTGGGTGACTGAATATTCACGCTGGGTGACTGATTATGACTGATGGATGGCTGTGTTTCTATATTAGGCGACTGAGTATCCAAACTGACTGGCAGATTATCATTGATGAGTAAGTGAGGTTCTACACGAGAAGGGCCCGGTTGGGGTGAAATACAAAATGGTTTGGCAATTACTTTTGACTGTATATCTCCTTCGGAATCAGAAGATCTTTCATGACTAGGTAGAAAGTTGGGATCTAAAACACTGTCATCAGAAGAAAAATCTGCAATTGATGAACTGCTGGATGTTGATGATCGGCTGGAATTGGTATCAGAGTCATTATCAGAGTCGCTTGAACTGCTACTCGAGTCACTCTGTTCAACAACTATTTTTGGCCTATTTGTGTCTTTGGTATTCGTTACACAGCTTACTTCACTGTCTTCATCCTCTAATATTGATAGGTTAAGATCAGGTTGACTGTCTGCTATAAAATTTGTATCTGAAGAATCAATGGGTAACGCGACGGGTAGACTGAGTGCAGCTGGAGTATTAAAAAAAGTTTTATTTTGCACATTATTATTGTGGCCAGGTAATGCTTGAACTTTTTCCGATTCTTGAACGGAGGTTGCCATATTCAACATTTTTCGTGCTCTATTCATTTTGTCAATCTGTAAAAAAAAAACATCTTTAACGTTTTATAACTAAAAAACATAAAATACACACAGTTTTATACATATATTATACAGTCCTTAGTACATACACACAATACATACATACATACACTAAAACATACACACAATCAAATATATAACAATCCTTAATATGACATTTTCAATACTAATTTGACAGGAATAACACCTTAATTATATTTAACAAATTTAAGCTACCACCTCATATTTAACATTCAAATTCACAGAAAATATGAGGCAATGCATTTTAATCACATATTTTTCAACATTTACGAATATCTACCCATATTATTATAGGTCCCTATAAACACTCACTGATATTATTTAAAAAACTTTAAATTAGTGACGAAAGCTACAGGGACAGGGCTTCAATTTAGTTTATATTATTAATTTACAAACAAATAAATACATTTGTATGATTTTTAAGTTAAAAATCACTGAAGTAATAAGAATAGAACAAAATTAACATCAAAATGGTAATTTTTATTTTTAAAATTGTAACGAAAACTAAAATTATTATCATGCAAAACGGCCATATTTCTGGCCTTCCCATTCTAGCACGCTAAAAATAATTATTTATTTCACTATAATTTAATGCAAAAGGGACGTATTTCAAAATATGCTACTGTTGTATTATAAAATATAATTATACTTAACTAATATTGGATTACAAAAAGGACGCATTTCAAATATGGCAATTTTGTATTACAAAATATAATAACAAATACCAATGTTAGAATGCAAAACAGACGTTTTCCAAAATATGGCACTTTTGTATTATATATTATGGTTACAAATACTAATGTTAGAATGCAAAACAGACGTTTTCCAAAATATGGCACTTTTGTATTATATATTATGGTTACAAATACTAATGTTAGAATGCAAAACGGACGTTTTCCAAAATATGGCACTTTTGTATTGTAAAATATAATCACACTTACCTGAAATTTTGAATCCAACACAGACGTATTTTGGATTGTGGCACTTTTTCACGCAACCGACGTGCGTTTGCGTTGAATCTCCGGGCGCAACTAACAAAATGGCGGTTTTGCACTGACATTACCTGTCAAAGTAAGCTAATGCAAAAATGGCGGTAAGTTAGTGAAGCCATAATATAAGCAAAAATGATGGGAGTTTTTTTTTCACTATAAAATATAGTCGGTTCAGGTGTAATTTTTGCAATAAAACGATTTTCATTTTTTTTTTAATTGTGGCCCTTTTGTATTCAAGGAGCGATATGTACATATTTAGCGTTGAATGCATTTAGTTCACGTTTTTAAAAATATTTTTAAGAACTCACTCAACGACCTATTTTAAACTATTAATAATTTTAAAATGTGTCAAGCTTTTTTTAAAATAATCTCCTTGCAAAAATGTTCAAAGACTGACATTACTTTTCTTGATTTCAATATATATTATGTCAGGTACGCAGAACAGAATATTATAGATACCAACAGGTATTATTGTTAGCACTAAATTGATTCTCGTCTAATGATACCGTGTGGGTGGATTGTAATATCCGACCTCGTATTACATATTAGGAATGCTATATGCCTTACATATATATGTAATATTATATGCAAGAAACGGTTGGGTGTCGCAGTGGAATTTACTGGAATCGAATCTGTGTTTTCGTGGAATATTTCTATTATATCAGCAGTCACATAGTGTTTTTTAGTTCATTAATGAATGGATTAATTTTCTTTAGACTACTGTGTAAATATAACTTTAAAACTTTGCAAAAACGAATACAGAAAAGAGATTTATTAATTCGGCGTGCCTATTTGTTTGCAAAAAGTAAGTAGTGTTACAATATTATAAATTCAATATGGTTTTGCAAAAAAAAAAAAAATTACCATATTGGTACAATATTAACACCATCATCCTTTTAGCCCGGAATCACCCACTGCTGAGAATATACCTCCCCTTTTTTCAGCGTCACTGCCTGGTTCTGTGCTGCCCTAATCCAGGTGTTTCCCAATACTTACGATATCGTTAAACCATCGTGCTTATGGTGAAATTGGTGAAGTATGCCATTCATAAATCATTTATTGATTCAATTGGTCAAATTAACATTTCATTATTCGACTGACGGACTGCTCTGTTGACTGCTGCGCATGAGGTCCTGGATTCGATTTCCGGGTCGGGCAAAGTGGGTGTACTATTAGGTACACCTCTGCCTCACCCTCCGGAAATTACAGGCGTGATGTTATGTTGATGTTGTCTATCTGAAATGCCAGCTGAGAATCAAACTCTCGATCTAACACAAAAATCAGAATATTGGTCAACCTAGTGAAACATCATTAATTTTGGTGCAATACAGTACCTATAAGCTTGTCGATAATTTGGTACGCTTACCAATGAATTATTCAACAATTAATTCAAATTAATATGCAATATTCATTCGGCCTATAAACACACTATCAAACAAACATACACAGCAGGAAACGAAGTCATGCGATGGCTTCCTACAAATTTCCATACATGATAAGGCAAGACTAAAACCCACTAAAACACTATCTCCACTAAATATAATGGCCGTACGTGGGGCCAAAGGCTCGCCATATCCCTTCCCTTCCATATCCGGTATCCTACGTTTATTACTAAGGCCTTAATAATGATGTTAACGTTCGAGAAACATGTTTAGATGAATTATTACTGAGTAAGGGAAAGTTTGATGTATGTATTTTAAAGTTGATTATGTTATAAAGGGTGTGGGTTACCGATGTAAGTTGGAAAAGGTGGGTTACGCATGGGTATCGATATATAATATTTATTGTGTGAGCTAGTTCAGGGTAATCTTAAAAGGCACGTGTATCGAAATATGATACTAGTAGGCTGGCATAAAAGTCATTATCATTTCATAGTCCAGATCATGGTAGCAGATAGATAGCTCGACAGACAGACAGTTTGACTTTTGTATTTACGGTATTAGTATAGATTGGGAGACTGACGTTTGCATATACAGGGTGGCGCCGACAATACGACAATAAATTAAACTCTGTAGACCTCATGACGTTCCCAGTCTCTGTAAAAAACTTCATTCGAAATTATCTAGTGGTTTAGTCACAGGACATTATTTTTCACATTCGGAATTTTCTACATGATATAGATTAATAGGCTAGCACTGACAGGTTAACAACCCCCGCATCGGTATAAACACTAAACACATGTTGTCAACTCGCTATTTCAAAAACCTTTGCCAAATTAATTCCATAAATGTTATTTCCAGACGTCAATTAGTGCAAATTATACCTAAGGTTAGTAACCCAATATTTATAAATGGTGTTGTATTTCGTTAACAGTTATAAGGTAATTGGATTTTTTTTTTTTTGTTTATTTTCGGTGCTAGGATTTTTTTTGTTTAAAAATGGTCCCATAGTAAAAGTTGTTCATTATGATGATTACAATGGTCCCTTATGAGATTTCATGTATGAATAGATAGACCTTATACAAGGTGTAGTTTTGCAACCTCGTCAAAATTCAGGAGGTTGTCATAGAAGACGTAAATAATCAATATAAATTACGGTACCTGGTCAACGATGAACGCTGCTTTTTTAGTTGTTTTAATTTGACACTTTTTCAGAATAGAGACCTTTTCAAAAGAGTAGAATCACCCGTTTATCGATTAAACGTCTGCGTTTGTTTGTGTGTGTGAAAGCGCGGTTATAGGGCTAGTATTAGACGGGCCGCGTTTTAATACGGGTGGTGTACATTTATCGATTTCCGATATTAAGAAAAAAATGAAAAAAATTACCTACTCATTTTATTATTGATTCGGATCGAGAATCATTAGCGTAGTTACCTCCTTGATGTTTTTTGACGATTTGACGAGGATGCAAAGCAACATTTTTTATAACAGAATTTCAAAAAAGATGAGAACATAACCACAAATAATATACAGTAATGACGACAAATACAAGATACAGTTATGTATTTCAATAAAAATACTTTAAAAATTCCATTTTCATTTGCTAGTCATGTATGAAAGATTAATAATATTTATTTGCATATTATTATTACAATTTAGACGCATGGTTCCATTTTTTATATATAACTAAACCAATTAGAACTGGAATTTTACCCAGAATTGAAAAACTTAACTACTAACTTCACGTGTATCATTCGTACGAAAGATAATTAACCCTAACCTACTTTAGTCCCAAAACTTGTCTTACAGTACCCACGCTTGCCTACTTTTCTCTTCAATACACATCTAATAAAATCCCAAACTTTAACAATGCCTTCGTGACTTTAGGCTGCTTGTTTAACATAATACCTTGGCCGTTAATTTAGGCCAAGTCGACCTTCGCAGCATATAAGGGTTAACACTTATGAAAATGTAACAAAAGACCATTGTTAGCTGTTTCTTCTTGAAAGGGTTTGTTTGGCGATCTTAACTAGTTGCCCTTTGTTGCATAATTTTCGGTGTGCTTGTTATTTCTCGTGACAAAGTACGATGTTCACACCATACTTTGTGTGTGTGGACGGAGTTCTGTTTTTACAAATCAGGAAAAAGAGTTGATAAAGCTATTTTTATGCATGCCAAAATATTCACCTTTCCACTTGTACGGTCTCATCAACCGTACATTTACTTTGCGAACGCAGCAACCTACTTGGATGTCGTGCGTCACAAATATTACGCTATAATTGTAACTTTTCGCGCTAGGCAGGGCGAGTCGGACAACAACTGTGGAACTAACCACTTGTCAAGAGAAAGAATCGCTACCGCTTTAACTTGTACCTTTTACATTTTAATATAACTTTAAACTCAACTTGTGGTTCTTTCTGTGTACTCCATAACTAAACCAACATCAACTAAGTGATAGTGTACGGTGCCTACAACCATTGGCTCCTACACCACTAAACTGCCAATATTGTTTTATGGATCATTCCTTCTATTAATGACGATTCGCGAAACAAATGACGTCTGTTTTAAAAAGTTTACGCTTGACCTCGAGGTTGGTCAAGTACACTTAAAACAAAAAGTGAAACCTCAGAAATCAGAACAACAATAACGGCAAGTTAGATGCATGTTGTTGCATTACGAGTACATTACCTACCAAATACACACATTTATTTTATTTATTGAATTAGGTTCACCAACAATTGTCACACCGAATACAGAGATATGGCACATTCATAAAATTAAATAACAGCGTAACAATATAATAAATTACAAAGATAAACTAACTTACTAGGTAATAAGCGCCAATAAATTAAATCAAATTAAATTAACATCACATAATATAGAGAAAAACAGGTAAAATACATAAAATAACATTAAATACAAACAATTTTCTTAGTGGATTGATAAATAATAAAAAAAGATCGACATAAAATTAAAGTTCATTGAATATAATTGGTATCATTGAAAAAATTATAAACATAAAAGAACACACATACATGCTTAAAATCCATGAACCCCTTCGAAGGATGATTAACAAAACTAAAACCAATTTATAAATTATTCCAGTAGAGATAATACCTACATATTACAACCAAGCTCCACAAAAGTTATTTTCAGTAGCAAACACTAAACGAACTGTCTAGATCACAATGCACCCAAAACTAGTTCTGGAACTTCAGCGAAACGTCAGACAAATAAAGTTATTTGAACATCATAATTTCTAGATTCTAGATAGACTCACAAATCAAACTGACAAACCTCCAGTGAAGTCGTTAGTGAGTCTTCGCTGCATTTGGCCCGACTTTAAACTAGTTCAAATTGAACTAATGATGCGAATTGATGTGTCGACTATGTTCCAAATACCTAAAGCGAGTTTGAAATTGTATGTTGATACGTATAGGTACATACTTTACATATATACTCACGCTTTTCTCCCATGGGATAGGTGGAAACTACAGAACACCACCTGCTTCGTTTTTTAAATACTCCATGCTTTGTCCACGTTCACATCTGCTTCATATTTGGTTACACAAGCACTCGTCATATTCCTGCCCTTGTCCTATTCTACTTGGGGTCGGCACAACACGTTTTCTTCTTCCATTCTCCCCTGACAGACGTCACAGTAACATTTGCTTATTTCTCCTTCATATCATTCCTCACAAAATCGATCCATCTTTTCTTACTTTGTTCATCCTCTCCCTTCCATCCATCAATATTCATATCCATTAGTTATGCTCACAGTCCAGTTGCAAATATGCACTGTACGAATTATTCACTATATATAATGTTAATCGATTTTGTATTGAGTTGAATGATTTTCTTGCTGTACTTTTCCAAGAAGAGATTTTGAAACAACATAATTCGGTATGTACTTAAAGTAAAAATTAACCTATGCTTATTCCGAAACAATTTCGAGGATGATATACCAATGGAAGTTCCAAACGCATACGGCCTTACTTATTCCTTTGGTAGCCAAGCATTTTTGAACATCGATCACTGGTTAATTAGAAAAATACCGCACTTAAATAAATCACTTTAAAAAAGATTATCCATAGACATTAAAACCATGCCAAAAAACCTCCCTCTTCATAATGTCCTACTGGCACCTGTCGTTGCTTCCTTTAATTTACGGTATATTTTAGTTTGTCGTGTCACCCATACGATGATATATAGTCTGTCCGTAGGAAGCAACTTTTAGCATGCATTTTAAAGTAGAAAACTTGCTTGAATTTATATTTTTCGTATATTTAGTTAAGCCAAGAATCTGAGGGAAATGAATCTGCATATTAGAAACATACTTTATGGCTTTGCAAAGGTAGAGGAAGTCTGTGACTGTAGTTTTATTAAGATAGTTCTTGCCTTTGAGATATATTGCAACTTATATAAATATTGTATATAATAACAATAACATAAGGCGAAGGAAACTAGTTATGAGACCCATCTCAGAAACAGGTAAAGTCAATTAGCTAGTAAAATGCAATAGACACCACAAAATGAGAAAACATACACATCATAACTATTTTTTTTTTTTGGGTCAACGAGCACCGGTGTTGAAAGAACAACCCATCATGTCATTATAACACCCATATACATGATGCAATTGAAGTCATGGGCATTATTTTAAACTAAGGCACTACTCATGATAATAATTGCATTAGGACTACTATTACGCAAATCAAAAATATTATTAATGAAAGTTGGGTTGTGGAGGTTAGACAGGCATCATATAGGTTGGATAGGTTCGCTTCATGTATAAAATACTGGTATTCAGCTGCACCCGGTTAGACTGAAAGCCGACCCCAATATATTTCGGAAAAGGCTAGACACATGATTATGAAATGTCCCACAGCTGGGCGAATCCTCCACATATCTTTCCAGGTACGAATTAATAAACACTGAAAAAAAATTACGATCGGATCCCACGCCGCAAAAGATTTCGTAGCATAAACATAAAAATGTTGCAAACGACAAGGTTATTTACATGAACATAATAAAATAAAATAGCCGGAAAACATTTGGCTCTGTGATAAGGAAACGTATAGTTTTCCCGACTTTTAAAACTCAATTATTCACCGACAAAGTTCACTTTGTTTCTCGTACATGGAATTATAAAACGCACTTTGCTTGAGTGCGTTTTATTTTTCATGAAACATGTATGAAGTTGCATACATATCATACATTTAAATTTTTGCAAAACTTTGCTGGACACGGAACTGTTTATTCATGTGAATGCAAAATGAAATAAGCTAAATAACTTCGTTAAATTTTTTACGACTTGACTTCGTTACTTTTGTTTTTGGGGTGAACGCATCTTTTTTTATGTGAGTGTACGCTTGATTTTAACAGTTTGCGATTTTGTATAAAGATAATATCGAAGAATTCACATTCAAGTTTTTTCGAAATAATAGCTAAAATACAGAGTGATCCGCTGTTTCCCCGAACTGAAATGCAAAACCAATGCACAGTCTATTTTAAGGATAATGACTGCATGTAGCGGTTATCTGCTACGAGATACCACCGGCGTAGCAGTGACGTCATCACGTCAGCTACGCCGTAGCGTTTGCGTAGTCGCTTCACAGACAAAATTTAATATTGAAACTTTGCAGACTAGATCTTTCATCGGATATCTTCGGTTATCCTCGGAAAGTTGTGAGAGTTAATTGAATGGGTTTTTTAATGGTACACATGGGTCGGCCATGAAACTGCCCGTACTTAAACGTGTTTAAACCCAATACATTACTTGTAATGTGGGTCAAGCTCGCCACAGGATCCGGACTACACCTACATAGACTAATCTATATACAATTTTCGAGAGCCCTAGTTTAAATTCTGTTTGTCATTTTCAGAGGCTTTTGATTAATATTTAAATACGTAATAACCACTTTTACAGTACCTTACTACCTTTTTATAAATATATAATGCAAAATGTGTTTTAATTTAGTTGATAATTTCTGCTGTAAAATACATGAAAATACAGTGGCCAGCGTTTTGTTGGCGTAATCCTTTAGTTCCGTTTTATGACAGGTGGGGAAGGGCCATTTATTGCCTGGAACACGAAATGTAGCACAAAATTGCGTAGGTTTTATTTTTTCAACAAGCTTCACGAATAATAAACTTCGCACCAGAAAAACAGGGGCAGTCTTAGGCTCCATTAAAGACAACATTACAGGACCACGCCTCGGTTCTAAAAACATGAGATTTTTTATTAATGTATTCTCTTTTGTTCTCGAAATAGTTTGGCTTTTGTTCCTACCCAGATAAGTTTGTGTAAACAAAGACGAATGGGTGTTTCTCGCGTAATCTAGTACAATAAAAATGTTTGTCGTCAGTAAAAGTGTTTCTTAGGTTCGGTTTTTTTTTTGTTGCTGTGTATATTGTGTTCTCGGGTATGTAAATGGTGACAAAAAAAAATGTAATGTGTTGCGTACCTTCAGTTGTTTTGTTTGATATGTTGCTATTGTTTTTCTGGGAGGCTCTTTATCAACGCAAATGTGTAAATCATTTCTGTTCACACGAAAGGATTTTTTGTTTTGCGAATGTTCATTTCAACTAAAACGTAATGGCGGAGTTAATAATTGCGACTTAAAATAACTGATATTTACTGGTACCTATGCAAATATTTACGAGTCATTAATATAAACTGCCACCATTCAGCATTTAGGGTTCTATAGCCAAATGGCTAAAACGGAACCCATATAGATTCGTCCCAGTTTTTGAAATAATTATGGGACTTTTTCGTCAAACTGCAGCAGTGACTTTGGTTTACATTAAGATACTATGAAAAAACAAATTTATTTTTGCTGTTGCAGTGTAAAATTACATATGAATAAACGTTAAAAATATTGTTTGGTGCTACGGAATCCTGTGTTTGAGTCCGACTCGCACTTGGCTGGTTATTTTCCGATATTTTGGAATATTCCTATGTCCTATCTAACCCAAAGGTTGACTGGTAGAGAATGCCTCGAGGCATTAAGTCCATCTATGTACCACAGTAACACTAATTGTACTTGAAGTTTAAATAAATAAATAATACTCGTACTTCTAAGCAAACATGTACATTAGTAGCAAGACGAAAAAGCCTAACATGTAAAATCTATTGCAAAAAAAACACCAAAATACTTCTCGAATAATAAAAAATAATATATAATACTTACAAATGTTTCCTTTAAATTCACCCCTGTAATGAGACTTAAACGTTCACATTGAGTAATGACTGCAAATGTAGATAAAATTAAATGGCGTGCTAATGTCACGCACTATCTGTCTCGTTTAGCTTTCTATTTCGAGAATGTTCCAAAGTTATCGTTATACGAGTACATGTCATTTTGCAAGCAGTTTTACAGGTGATTTGGTCTTTTTTGTACTGTACTGTGATTTTCGCTACAGATTATTTGTTGAAATAAGTAAATATTTTATATTTTTTTTATCTTAAAGTTTATAATTTAACCGCTCACATATTATTATGGATTACGAATAAGTTTGACCGTTTGACCGACTTACATTTTAAAAAACAATGAAAGATGACTACAAAATATATTACACTCAATTTAGTATTTAGTCTAAAATTGTAAAAACTTATCACAGTATCATCACAACGAACTGTAAAATAGCCAAAGCTTACGATAGTCGAATAAAAACAAAACGATATCAACGACCCGAACTCCGAACCTTTAACTCAATTAACGTCAACTCAAACAAATGAATACCCTTTTTATGCCGAACACCATTTTCAGTTCACAAAACAAATGGCCATTTATAAAATACAAATTCGATGTGACAATAAAACATTCCCGTGCCTTTCCTGGCACGCAAGACCACAAATTATATTCTAGTTCACATTACTCTCACAAATTGCATTGATTCGACAGGTAGGTTACCAAAACAGTCTTTTAAAGCATTGTGTGCTATAAATCTGTCAGCATGTACCATTTCAATGCCCATTCAGCGAATCCTTTACGGGCCTGAAAAGCTTTTAATGATCCTATACGAAACAGGGTCCTATTGCGGCAATCAATGAGTTTATTTTACCCGGGTGACCTTTGGATAAACAGGGTAAGGTTGGACCATTTACAGGGTTGTAGGGCAAAAAAAAAATTAAAAAGAATATAAGGTTTGTGTAAACAAAGTGTGTCGCTATGAAATTAAAAGACAATTATACCAAAAACGCTATCATTAAACAATCAACCTCCTACATTGTAACCAAAACAGTGGAAAGGAAATCATGGAACATTAAAAACAATGTGAATAAAAATGCCATTAACAATGCCATTTGCACTTTAGAGACACTAAAAGAATGTAGTGCAGTGTATCTTGCCGTGTCGCTCCGAAGAGACAACCAAGAGAATTGGGTCACTGCCCTCGGCAGAAATGCTTGCAACACTCAAAGTTAAAACTCGCCGAGCAATTATTGCTTCACATATTCCTGCAGTGAACCGAACTCGATTTCATACTCGTTTGAACCTCCGATTGCAATTTCTAAACTGAATTTCGACCCCAATCCTTAGAGACCACTCCAGTTTTGGTTCGCCAAAAAATTTCGCTTCAGCTAGTCTGAATTTTTTCATATGTTTCACACGGTATGTTTACACACTGTGTAAAACATGGATGTAGCTGGACTGCACTGTGTAAAACATGGATGTAACGTCAGAATTGGCACAAGAACAGAGAGGCTTATGGCCAGCAGTTGGTGAACTTGGGATGATGATGATGAACATACCCAAAAAATTAATTAAAGAGTGAGCCAGAAAATCAAATATTTGCAACGGTGAAAATAAATAGGTGGGTTAGACTTTGAGTAATGTCAAAAACTTTGTATAATACTGGACCTTTTTACGTGCGAAAGTATTCGTACACTCAGAAAACTAACAAGCCATTAAGAATGACCCAAGAAAATACCAAACTCAAGGAGATGGTCATAATGACCTTAATTGTTATATTTATTGCCTCGTTCTCCTCTTAAATGGCGATAAAATGGCAGATAATGATCTAATAAACAAGACATGAAGACATTCGTTTATGTCTAATAAATTAATTTGGCTCATATTTATAGCAAGCGTAATTATCACATGTCGTTTTGTTTGGGAAGATTTTTAATTTGTATTTCGTGGTGCAAGACGGAGAAATTAACTAAACAACATTTTATTGTTGACTAGCTAATGCGTGCAGCTTTGCCCGCGTGAGTTCGCCAATTGTCCCAAGGGATCTAGTAAGAGACTTACGACGTATGGAATACTTGTTTTCCCGGTTACTACCGGGAAAACAAGTATTCCATGTGTTAATCCAAGTTATAAGTTCTGTGAGCCAAATTTCATCCAAATCCGTTAACAGTTGTTCGCGTGAAAGAGTAACAAATATTCATCCATCTATCCACACAAACTTTTACATTTATAGTAAGTAAGATAAGATATGATGAGAAATTGCCATAGTCGTCGGTTGTTACCGGCTATCATTCGCGGATCTTGAACAGTATTCGTTATCGGTACTCAGAACCCCGAAAATCTGACAACTAGTCTTGTCAGTGAGATATCGTGATACCCAGTAACTGGGTAGTTGACGTCAGAAAGCAATTGTCCCGTGTAAAATACTGGTACTCATCTTCTTTCGGTTTGACTGAAATGTGACTCCAGAGAAGTTAGGAACACAAAAATATACCTAAGCCAGGTTTTAGGTTATTAATGGTTTAAAATTATAAAGAGTTGACACAATTAATAATTATTTTTACGAAACTACTATAAAATTTTAATATCTTTTAATAATCTAATTTTCAGCGTGATAATTAAATCTGAATAAACACTGGGGTACACGCCCAGAAATCTAACATACAAATAAAACAAATCAAATTAGTAAATCCAGAGGATTTTTCAAAGTAGGTATAAATAATCTAATTACTCATCCACGCTATATTTGCTGTCGCTTTCCCAAATAAAACAAATAAAACCTTTTTTCTACGTCTAACTAAGCTCCAATTAATTTCTGCAAAACGTTTGATTAGCCTATAAAAACAAAAAAAAATTATCGATGGTCCCGTTGCCCGGAAAAACGTTGCGGTCCAAAGTTTTTTCTGTACTTAACTTTATTGCTTGCAGTCATTGCTTAATTGCCATTGCGTACTCTGGGTCACAAGAGTGCGGGCCATGGACCGATATTTTACTCTCATGTCTAATAAGGAACTTGAAATTGGTCTTTGTGGGCGACACATTAATTCTAATTTAGGAAAAGGGCACGGGTTTGTACCAAAAGGTATTGTAGATTTTCTACTAACTTTAAGGTTCGGTATTACAAAACAGTGTTCGACCGTGCACGGTGAGTAAAATATTTTAGCTCGAAATTTTACACTAATACAGCGGAACGAAAAAGAAAATTATGTTATTTACGTCTTGGCATATCATCTTTAGTGGGCAATTAATTAAAATAAAAAAAATCTTTGAAAGTGTTTTACACGTATAAGACAGTTATTTGATTAAGAATGGAATTTTGGGATGTAATAAGAAAAGTTTATGTATTGTATATGCATGGGCTCTAAATGACGTCACAACGCAACTAGGTACCTGAAGGTTTCAATTTTGGTGGTACTTTAGTAGTTGAAACATGGGTTCTAGAATTGCTAGCGGTTATGGCCAGTATCAACATATTATGTAACTCCATCCATACCATATTAAAAAGTTTAAAACAAAATTAAAAAGCAAAATATTGCAATAATGTAAAATATGTTCATAACCAGCCCGCAACTATACGTCTTATCCCGCAAAGTTATTCTTATCCTTCGCCTGAACTCGCTTGGGAACATAAGCAGCAACGATAAATTTCTCTTTTATTCGAAGATCAGAATGGAAACTACGTATTAACCGAAGGCTAATCGTAAATCTTGAAGGATCTACGCGAGTTGGGAGCTGGCTTTATTTACAACTGCCCATATAGTGGATTTAGACGTGGAACTAATACTCTATAATCGAATAAGAATTTAGGTTGGATAAGTCAGACCAACTTCGTCAATTTATTTCGTGGTTTGGAAACTTGATGAAGACTATAAGTGTTGGAAGATGCTGATGAAGACAGTTCAATTTAAACATTTGACACATAGGTATGATGGGTGTAAAATACCTTTAATGAAGAGAAAAGGCCCTTGTTTTCCCAGTCATTCCGTCCGTCATTTACCTTTCTTTTTTTAATTTAAGATGGTTTTGCTCTTGACTCTAGTCTTGGTCAGAGGTGACAGAAACAGAGTCGCCGATGGAGTGAATTACCTTCTAGTTACGGAAATATTGGGGGTCAAAGTTACAACTTGTTCACAATTTTTTGATGTTTATAGCTTTACTTTAAATACCTCCTTGATACCAGAACTATGTTTTGAGTGCGTTACATTGAGTCCTACCGTGAAACGTGATTTACCCCCGCCCCCCCCCCCCCCAAAAGACGTTCCTCAGCAATAATTTTTGCGTAGAGTTACTTAATTTGATGTGCAGAATACTTGGTTGACGGCTTCGTGAAGGGTCTGCTTACACCTTGAATACATAAAATCATGCCTTTTCTCGTAATTTTAGGCAAAAATATTAAACGCTACATTCTTAAGTGCTTTTTTTTAATTCATCCACTTTCACACATAATAATTATGGTCTAGGTAATGTCCACATTGACATCTTTGACTAAAAGATGTCTTTTGAAAATCTTTACTTTAAGAACGGAAGAAACACTGCAGTGCTATCAGTTATACAGGGTGGCGCCTATAATACGACAATAAATTAAACTGCGTATACCTTATGACGTTCCCAGTCTGCATACAAAAAATCTATCGAATTTATCCAGTAGTTTAGTCACAGGACATTATTTTTCATTTTCAGCGTTTTCTACATGCTGTAGATTATTAGGATAGCACCGATAGGCTAAAAACTCTCACATCGCTATAAACGCTAAACACGTGTTGCCCACTCGCTACTTCAAAAACCTTTTAAAAATTCGTTCCTCAATTTTTTTTTCTAGATGTTAATTAGTGCAAATTATACCTAAAATTAGTAAACCAATCATTATAAATTGTGTTCTATTTTTTATTTTAACAGCTTTATGCTATTTAGTTTGTTTGATAAAAATATTTTTTTAAATTTCGATGTTAAGATTTCTTTGATAGCTTAAAAATATTTCTATGGGCTAGGCCTAGTCGTATTGTCGGTGCCAGCATAAATCGCTTATTTTCTTATAAAGCAATGAAACCGTTTTTGTTTTGAATACTGCCTACAAAAGAACCACTGAACCAAATTCACCCGATCCAACGCACGTTTGTACGGTATCACATGAAGTACAGGTTGCAATAACGTCGGCACCATATGGAAGCCCTCCTCGAAAGAGAAATGAGGGTGTATATATGTACATACACGGCCGAAGGCAAAGTCATTCGGTCGGAAAAAATGCTATGATGTAAAGTAAGATGATATACCTCTGAGAAACTTACGTCTTTGAATAAGGATAAGGAGAAGAGAAAAATATTTTACACCTAAAACTAGAGACGGTAAGGTATACAGTGGAAAAATGTTCTAAAGAAAAAAATCTCTTCTCTTGACAGTGCGTCAAAATCCTTTTACACAGTGGTTAGATAATCAAAATTCGCAGAAAGGGTTTTTGTTTTCATAAGCCATCTCTGGTGTTAAAAGGCTCTGGTATTTTTCATTTAACCCGACGTGCCAGCAATGCGGTCGAAACATTTTTAGAGTTAGATGTGGAGCCATCATTATGGGGTCCCTGGTACTCGTTAAACACTGCCCCGCTGTTGATCCCCCTTTTTAGCATTTGAAGGGTTCGTCCATTGAGTTTGACAGCCATGAATGCGGCAAAAAGATAATAAGTCCATACATAAATTTAAAACGTAACAAAGGGTGAGACAATGATGGAATTAAAATGGCAATTATTTTTGTACAGACGATATTAACTGATTCATTTTGAACACAATTTTGCTTTGCATTTGTAACATTTTTTGTAGTAAAAAAATAAACAGTTACGATACTGAAATAGTGACTGTGCCACAAATGTTGGGTAGATACCTAATCTATACCAACTTGTTGCACTGTGTGATTTCAAGTAGGTCTCAAAGGAAATAGCAACATTTAATGTGCTTTTGAGAAAGCGACCGTAACCGCAAACTGACAACTGACAGACTACAGGAGCTAGGCGACCCAATGAAAACGCTTCCGGAGATATGGACATTGCCGCCTGTCACCGTTGCCAAGAGTTACATAGACAAAGATACGTCACTATCATTGCGATTGGATGACATCGCCCCTGCAGTTTGAGATTGCAATCGCGTCCGGAAGTGCACCTTTAGGGATTTACGTGGCGAAGACCATGGCTAAAAACAAAACTGAAAACTGGCCGGACGCCCGGTTGTGCGACCAAACTTTCTTCCTGGTCGAAGCTTCTTTGGCAAAAAAACGACCACGAGGTCGTTGCTGTGTAGTGAGCGAGGGTTTTATGAGCCCAAATACCAAAAAAACAAATGAATGTGTTCATAACATGCTGATGATGCTCAACGCGCTCGTGGAGACCAAACATGATCTGACATTTTTTGCTGAAAAATGGAAGACAAAGTGATAGAAATAGCTTAATTTAGTATTAATGGCTAACATCGTACTAATTATTATAAATATAATGAAATAATTAAGTATGTTGATTTAGCACAGGAGGTAGTCGACATGTGGGACTCTGCCATCATTGTACTGCTAGTCGTAACGGTTAATGGACTGATTGCAAAGAGGCTCAACATCTCAGGAGGCTCTCATTGCGCGGCTGGGTCAAGGGCTTGATTCAGAAAGCAGTACTTCTCCTCACTCATCACTCATATATATACATATATATATATTTATTTATTATATAGTGAGGAGGTTCCTCTCTCTGGAGCCCTGACCACCGGCAGCCTGGACCTTGGTCCTGATGCCGATGGGCTACTTTTATATTAGTTTATACAGGAATCTTTAAAATGTAAAAAAAATAGTTATGACAATAAACAAAGGAATAATCAATAAATATTTGAACGACCACTTTTGAATTATTTTAATACCAGGATTACAATCCATGCAGAATATTTTCAGGTCAACGATGAATATTGCTTATTGATTGTATTTTCCGATTAATATAGCCGTTTGCACTGTCACAATCATTGCATATTCATGAACAGAAGGACTATGTCACACGTTCTGTTTGATCTACCTATATAATATTATTTTCATATTATGAAAGTAATATGTATTAAAATTGGCTTCGTATTTGTTAGTGCTCTTGTTTATTTTAAAAAGTATGTTGGCGAAAGGATATTGTAAAATATGGGGATTTTATTGTGGCTTAGAATTTACATTATTTTTGTAAAATCTGTTTTAAAAATCTATCCACTGTGGGTTTTATGTTTTCCTGTTGTTACGGGGTTCCTATTTTTGTTTTCAGATTTTTTTAGGTAATATTTTGTACGTTATTCGTAGTCCATTTAAAAGACTTGGAACTTCGATATAGGTATTCTGAATTTAGACATTTTTTACCGCAGATTATTTCATTATAACAAATCGGTAATATTTATAAACATACCTACTATATGTTGACTTATTCGTTCAGATACATACGTACCCGAGATATTATATTCATTACACGATTATTACAATTTACGGCTCTATTCGCATTTTTATTTCGGTAGGTATTACCCAATTAGTTTCAGCCCTCAGAGGACTCCTGTTTCATGTACTCCTCACGCAACGAGCTAAGGGATCCAACAAAAAGTCAGAGTTAATTTTGGCAGTAAATTTTGTAATTAATAAAACTTGATTATTATATGTTTTAATGCAATTTCTGTTATAATACGATCCAAATTAAAAATAGAATACGGCCTAGCTAAGTTGTACTTTCAAAGCGTTTCGTGTTTCTACAAAGACTTTGAAACAAAATTAATATAAGTTTATCAAAAGAATAATTATGTGAAAATATTTTTGACTTTTTACAACATCTGTTTTGTTGATAGCAAATCACTTTACCTAGTCCCCAAAGATTAACAAAAGCAGATCTGTTCATGTGACGTTCCTATATTAAAACTCGACTGTCTTTTGTTTCAGGTCAGTATTGAAGTCCTCGCTGCAGTCCGTGAGTTCCAGGAATCACAATCGGTGGTTGAGTTTAGCACAGGACAGCGGAAAATGGTAAAAAGGGATTTTAAGCCTATTAAAAACTTTTCTATTTGTTCATGACTTATGAACTTTACCTTTACGGGCGTTACCTTAAAAAAAAAACTCTAGAAGCTAGCCAACCAATAATAATACTTGTATTAGCACTACAACACCAACTATCACTTTTTAGTTTAAGTTAACTCAGTCTATCCGAACGTTGTCTGGAAAGATATCGCTATCAGCGATATGACCGATTGAATTAGCGATATGGTAAAAATTAAATAACAGTGTTATAATATTGGTGATCACTAAAAATATTATATCTATCAGCCTTTTGTGTATTTGTGAAAATCCGTACGAGATATTGGCCTAGCTAAAGGTCGAATAAGTTAAATTAATCAAATTTAACATTTAATGTAATCTAGAGTACGACACAAAGTCTATTAGCACTGGAATCGTAAATCCAACTTCAGCACTTTCCATATTTCCTTTCAAGCTACCAGTTCTTAATTTCCAAAGTAATCCATGCCGAAGAAACGTCTCATTGTTCTAATAAGGAGACAGAGCGGGAAGTTAAACAATGGTGAGCAAACAAAGTCTTACAAAAGGAGATTAAGTCTATATACGAACTAATATTAGTATGAAATATTTTGCCTACATAATAAATTGTTGAAATAAACGCTTGCATTTTAGTGGTATTTGCCCAACTCCGTTCAGCTTTCATTGGTACCAGGTTGGCAGAATTCTAAAGGAAGCTTTAAATGTAGTGGAAATGAGGTTTCTGAAAAGTAAATCTGTTCACGTATGTTCCCAGCGGGTTAAGTAGAGGTCTCTAATCGAGTGAGGTATTTCTGAGCTGGCGATTTAGTTTTATATATTTTCCAGAAGTGTGGGGTATTTTGTATGGTACATCTTATTCTGCAAATCTTTTTTGTTGCATAAAAGACTTGTATAGGAAATAATAGCAGTAAAAAGATTTGATGCCTAATAAGATGGTGTATTCCAAAGGTTAGCGACATTGGACATAGCTGTCAAATATTTCTCGGTTTGATAGATTCATTAACTTTTTAACTTAAAGTATGAAATACAGCTCTGTATTGTACAAAAATATTGAAATTAATTTATTACAATAGTGACACTACTAACAACAAAAACAGTACTAACTGGGTTGTGGAGGTCAGATGGGCAGTCGCTACATGTAAAATGCTGGTACTCCGGTTAGACTGGAAGCCGACCCCGAAAAAGTTAGGAAACGCTAGGCAGATGATAATAAATTAGAGGTTGTTATAGTTTTGAGTGCAAACAAAGCATTTGGAACCCAACCTTCAACGAAACAGGTACCTGTTAGGTGATTACGATATTAATTATTGCAATGCATAATCTATATTTTAGTGCATTATATTGAACTGTAGGGCGATATTTCATCATTTATTCAGTACGTAATATTGAGAATTTATTTAAACACTGAAATATTTGACAGCACTTTGTGGCATTGCCATTTTCAGAATATACCCTTTTAAAACATAGCAGTACAAAAAAAAAACTAGTAAAAACTCACATAGTACAAAAAAATACTGAACTACTACTTAGAATTTATTAAAAAAGTCATGATTATTACCAGCTGGAAATAAAAAAAAACACAAGAAGCCACAAACACTAAAACCATAAAAAATCTTGAATAAAGTCACATTTCATCATAAAAATAACAAATAACACGATATTTTCCGATGTAGGCGTTTGTAGCTAAAAGTTTATATTGTTCACAGAGTTTTTACAGCCCTCGTTGTGAGGCTAAACTACCCGTGACGGCGAACACTGTAAATATCTGGAAACATCACGCAAAGAATTATTATAGACCATTTACTTAGGACGTTTCGAAAGTGGGTTGGAAAATAAACAGGTGCTTTCTGGTTGTAACAGTCTAAGTACTTACGGCTAATACCTTGATGTTAAGGTTAAAATTGCAATATGACCCACACTCACATAAATTGGGGTTATTCACCAACTCGACACGAAAGACTGGACACACGTGTGTCCATGTACATGTGTGTATATTTGTTTTTTTTTTCTTAAATAGGCTTATAAGGTTATTCAATCAAATAAGTCAGGCAGTTTTGTCATGAAATCTCCTCGTTCATTAATCCAATGAACGAGGTTATTATTAACCTGACCCTTTTTTGCAAAAATACTGAGTGTGTCCAGTTGGCAAAAACATGAAAGTGATTTAATTTCAGTTTTTCTACATGGACACGCGGAAAAATCTTGACGTGTTCAGATGACGAAATAATAAGTCATACTAATTTTGAGTTACACCACGTTTTTGAGTTACATCATACTAATTTTGAGGACACGTGTGTCCAGTCTCTCGTGTCGAGTTGGTGAATAACCCATAAATTGCACCACACTTGGTATCTATAAAAAAATGCTGTACTACAAAAGCGCAATACCTACACGGTCAAAATGTATGGAACAGCTGATGAAACATTTAATTTCTACATGGTTCAGAATGATGTACTGAAGCCGTGGTTAACGTTTGAGCGTCGGTGTTTCTTACTCCATGTATATATTTTTTTAACTACAACCATTGAAGCCTATAACGATGTTGGGACACGGACCTCCTTTGTGTAAGAGTAATTGGCCAGTTCTGATTAAAACTTTAGGTGCTAAGCTTCAGTTCTGATTAAAACTTTAGGTCGAACAATAATTCGTTCATGTGTTCACAATCCGCCTCCCGAGTCGTCGCTATATGTACGTAGCTATAAATGACGCGCATACTAGTAAAAATGGATTATTTTAACATGGCGGCGAAAGTGTTAGTTGTTTATGCTGTAAGCCGAAGATCTAAAAATGTCTTTGTATTCAGCAGTAATGGTGGTCTAGGAGTAGCGTGAAGTAAATTCTTAAAATAATACAAATAAAAAACCTTGGGTTATTTTGAGAATTATTATTTTCTATAACAGCATGATAGGCTCATGTAACTGTTACTCTTGATCTAATTAAAATTATTTTATTTAATAAAGGAGTTTGAAATGGGGATAATACTTGTTTGAGGTCAAATAGGTTACGTGTTCTAAATCATGGTGTGTTTGTGTCATTTATTTCATCACTACTGGCCTCTTAATGACAAAAATACACATCTAATGGAAACCAGCACATCCTAGAAACAAAAGCTGAGAGCACGCTTCAGGCAGATTATTGTTTTAGGCTCATTTATTATATGTACACCATATTTTTTATTTCTCCTTAGCCTATAAAAGGTGTAGTTTTGCATCGTCGGCAAATTCAATGAGGTAACTATGCTAATGATTCTCGACCCGAATCAATAATAAAATGGGTAGGTATTTTTTTTTTCTTTTCTTTATATCGGAAATAGGTAAGTGTACAGCACCCTTATTAAAACGCAGCCCGTCTAATACTAGCCCTATAACCGCGCTTTCACACACACAAACAAACGCAGATGTTTATTCGAAGAACAGGTGATTCTCCTCTTTGGAGGGGTTTCGCTTCATTCTGAAATAGTGTCAAATTAAAACAACTAAGAAAAACAACGTTTATTGTTATTGACCGGGTACCGTAATTTATATTGATTATTTACGTCTTCTATGACAACCTCCTGAATTTTGACGAGGATGTAAAACTACAACTTGTATAGTCCCGCCGCTGGCCAAATACCCCATAGCTTTGCACTCTTCTTTCTTTCTTTCTTCCTAGAAAATTAACAGTATTTTTTTCGTTTTGTTTTGTTAAATTTTGAAACATAAAAAAATACTTTTTTTAAAGCCCCAGAGCACTTAAGCCATCAGTACGGGTACAAGTTTCTTTCAACATTTTATTTTCATTTACATCGTTCTAACGCAATAATTAATGTGCTCTCGCCAATCTTATCATTAGGTTGTGATGTGACAGTTTTTTGTCTTCAATTTATTTTATTAGTCATCTGTGACAGTAAAGACGCTATATTGACAGTATTGATTCACATGTCACAAACAGATACGCAATTTATTTCGATATCAATGTCAGAACCTTTGCTATGTCGCAGAACATAAAAACTAATTTCCGAACCTTTTCATCACTATTTTTTTGGGGCTCGGCTTCCAGCCTGATCGGATACATTTAAATACTAGTATTTTACAAGGAACGACTGCCTATCTAACTTCCAGCACCCAATTACTGAATAACACGAAATCATGTGATAAAACTGATTATGACACTTTAAGACTTCATCACGGAGCGACCTCTTAACCTTGATGATCGATCGATGCGGCAATTAATATAAAACCACGAGCAAGCAAACAACTTTCCACCAGCCGTAGAATATTCGAGAATAAAACAAAATTTCTAACCAAGTTGTAGAACATAAATACATTTTCTGAACATGACTCTTAGACTATAAATTCAAAATAATAGGGCGCCTTTTCATCTCACATGTCGGTGTGCCGTGTTTCGAAATCAAAACATGTGTCGGGGAATCGGATTCGGTAGCTTGTGCTCAACTCTCTGGAGTAATCGCGTCAATATTTTCAGTTTCGACCTCGTGATTTCGTAATTCTGTAAACCGTTTGCTGAAAGGTGGGAATTAAGAAGGCAGAAATGTGTATTTGAGGATGGTTTTAAGAACGAAGAATGTTGTAATAGATTTTGGTAAAAGTGGTAATAGTATTTATGTCAAGTAGAGTACTATTCCGTGCCCCGCAAAGAACTTTCTTACCTCCTCTTCTACTCTTTCTTTGGACTTCCTAGTTGGTCTTGTAGTCGCAAGCGCCACTGCTGATCATGAGGTCCTGGGTTGAATTCCCGGGCCGGGCAAAATGTTATTGAGTTTTTCCATCAGGAGTTTCTCAGTAGCTGCCACGGAGTCTGGATTTTTGCCCGGTTGATGGGAATAGACTCGCCCCATATTACGTGGGTCTTAAACATAATTGCGGGTGTACTTAACTAGTACACCACCTAGGTAGGTTAGGTACACCTCTGCGTAACCCTTCGGGGATTACAAGCGTGATGTTATGCTGTCATGTAGAAAGAACCTTAAACCATTGGTCCCGGCTGTCAATTTGAAGATCTTTGACAGGATAGAAGGTGGGAAAGTGGACAAACAGCTTTGCTAAAGGGTGTTACCCAACAACTGGGCAATAAAAGTCAGACTGGCAGTTCTTCAGACTGGAAGCCGACCCCAAAAAAAAGTATGGAAAAGGCAGCTGATGTGCAAAGGTCTCTTGCCAAACGTAACAACAATAAGGCCCCGTGGCCGTTCTAAAAAAGAAATAATAAAATAAATTAATCTAAGCTGACTTTATTTAAATCCACTGCAGTAAGTACATTTCCTTTAAAATGTCTCTTAGAAAAATGCTGAACAGCCATTTCAACTGACTTAATAAAATTTTCTACGTTGCTGCAATGAATACGAAACGATACCAAACGGAATGCTAGACGCAGAGTATGATGAAAAGTAAACAACAGAATAAACAAACCGTAAAATTTAAATCATTTCTTTTATGCTGCCTAGCAACAGGTACTCTGCTTACCCAAATATCACACAATAGGACAAACCTCAATTAAAATCCTACTCTTCTACCATTATAAAAATCAACTAGCGTTAAAGAGAATAATAAGAATATGTTAAGACTTTTATATTCATTACTTCCTCGTGGTCGAGTGATCGCAAGCGCGACTGCTGAGTATGGGGTCCTAGGCTCGATTCTTGGGTCGGGCAAAGTGTTTTTGGGTTTTTCATCAGGAATTTCTCAGTAGCAGCCACGTAGTCTGGATTTGTGCACGGTTGATGGCAATAGGCTCGTCCCCTATTTCGTGTGACATAAAAACATAGCTGGCGAAGAGTGGGTGTACTATTAGGTACACCTCTGCCTAACCCATCAGGGATTACAGTCGTTATGTTAATAACATAACGCCTACGTAATATAATGTTATGTTCTTATGCTTTACTTAGAACCGTCGTGGTCACTACAAATAGTGGAAAATCGCTGACACTCTGGTGTAGTCATAGGTCGCCTCACGATTTCTCTCCATTTAGTTCTGTTAGATTTTGGCATACACATAGTATGGTACATTATTTCAGATTTCTATTAACTTACAGAAAAATGAAATAAAGTTGTGTTTATTTTGGACAAATCCTTAGAAGGTTAGAAAAAAAAGATAAACTTTAATCATAGTAATAAGAGTCACAACTTATACACAGTCACGTAACCGAAACCGCGGCGCGCGTAGAGCTTAAACATTGTAATTTGCCACAATTATTCAGCTCACATACAACATTTTTACAACAACAATAACACACCCACAAACATAACAATCACTACACACGCACACACACACAAACACACCCTACATTCGCACTCCACGTGTTGATTGACCGTGCGATGATCAAAAAGCAAGAGGTATTCTCGTCACGTCTAAGCAAGCTCCGTAACGCTTGACGAATTTAGCGATATTACCACCGTTCACCACAAAAAGGAAAAAATATCGAGAAAAAAACAAGTTTATTTTTTCATAGCATTTCTGCTGCTTTAAGGGCTTGCGATAGGAGTAACAGGCTCTCGTTTTTATGTTAGGATTGTTTTCTTTATTATTTTTTTCTTCTTATCTTTTACATTTTTTAATATTTCTTACAACATTTAAAAATATAAAAAAATTGTAGCCCACCGGCACCGGGAACAGGGTCCGAGCTACCGGTGGTCAGGGCTCTTGAGAGAGGAACCTCCTGACAATACGCGCCGTGTCCAAAAGTAATGCTTTCTGAATCAAGCCCTTGATCCAGCTGCCAAGTGTTGGTCGAGGCTCTTGGCTAATAAACCATTGACTGCTGTACTCACGTCCACATGTCGACAACCTCGCGAGCAAGATCTAGATACTTGAATTGCTTATCTTTCTCTGCTTTCACGAGGTTCTCGTCATGCGGGACCGTTATATCAACGATCTTTGCGCGGAGTTCAAATCGATCTATCACCACAATGTCAGACTTATTAGCAACAATAGTTTAGGATTGTTTATATTTAAGGTGTTTTGTATTGCGAGTGTTGAATGACGGTTGAGCAAGCTAAAGGCAGGCAGAGTAAAGGATCATCACATTCTGTGTAATATTTTTCTATCTATGTTGGGGTCGGCTTCCAGTTGGAAGTCATAGATTCACTGCATGTAAAATTCCTGTATTCAGCTGAATCTGGTCACACTAAGAGTCGACTCCAACATGGTTGGGTTAAGGCTAGGCAGGCCATTATGACATGGAGTGACTGCCATTCTGACCTCCACAACTCTGTTACCTAGTAAATACTAATTGTTAGACTTTCAGGCTTGACAACTGGCAAAGATCTACGAATGCCAACCGGGACGAACTATATTAAGTGCTTTTCAAGGCACGTTATGCAGATGAAAGAATTCTCGGTATGAAGGGGTGTTCACGCATCGCGATCGTAGCAAGCCTTGAACTCGTTTAGCTGATATGGGTAGTTACCCACGAATCCTTCTAGTAATTTAAAAGAATAAACGAGGTATTAAGTAGCTTAGTATTTTATAACATTTACAGCAGTAAAACATTTACTAAAGTAATCTAGAATTAAAATTAATTAAAATTAAACACCACCTATGTCACGTTAATACCTTTTTTGTCCAAAATATAAGTAGCATCATTTTTCATCCTTTCCCGAAAATGTCGACGTATGTAAACCATTCAAATAGAATAAGACCTAGGAATAAAGCTTTTGATCTACTGAACATTTTCGGCACAGGATTAGTTTCGCTCAAACCATATTATGAATGTGGATTTTAGGATTCCGGACTCTGAAAGGGCTGATTCTATCTTTAAATGTACGTCTAGAGATAGGCTGTTACTGCAAGATTGGAATTTTATCTTTTAGTGTGTCTTCGACTGTGCCAAAGGATAAGTACCTTACTAGCTTGAAGTTCGAATATGTTTTACTGAAACAATTTCCCGATATGTAAGGTGCGATTACACACTGGATCGATTCGGCAGTATGATATGTTGAACAACAAGTCCGACCCAAAGGAATTACTGCGCAGAATTGGCTTTACATTCGGCTGTGCTGACTGGGAAACTGTTCGGCATCTGTCATAGCTGAATCATGCTTGGATCGCCTGAGTACAAATCGAGTAAAACCTAGCAGATTTTTCCTGATAGCGCTTTACATACGTATATTGTATGTCAGAATGTATTCATCAACTTTAAGGGTGCAATAATCCAGAGGATAAAACCATCCAAAAACCCCGAGTTACTATATGTTTTTCTACAGATTAGTCGACTTAAATGTAAGAAACTATGTATTATTAGGAGTTGTGCTAATCTTTCGGTTATCTGGACGCTGGCTTTTCGCATACTCTATAAGAGATAAGAAGCTAGTGATAGTGTTTCCTTAATGTGCTGAGTTTTTCTGCTTACGAAGGGATTAGCAATCTAAGCAGAAACATCGGTTTGTGCTAGCAGGGACAGTTAAATGAGGAATAGTAATTTATCCACAGGAAGTTAGGTATGGCAGACTTATTTTTTACGGTTGCTTGAATGAAAAATGAATAACCACATCATCACATCATGCCTGAAATCCCCGACGGCTTAGGCAGAGGTGTACCTAATAGTACACACATATTGCGCCAGTTATGTTTAAGCCCCATGTAATGAGGGGCGAGCCTATTGCCATCAACCGGGCACAGATCCAAACTCCGTGGCTGATACTTAAAAATCCTGATGGAAAAATCCAATAACACTTCTCCCGACCCGAGAATCTATCCTAGGACCTCATGCTCACTAGACCGACGAAGCAGTCAAAAAAAGAACAATAAAGCATAACCAGCCTGTAATGTTTCCATATAATACCTATACAAGGTGTAGTTTTGCAACCTCGTCAAAATTCAGGAGGTTGTCATAGAAGACGTAAATAATCAATATAAATTACGGTACCTGGTCAATAATAATAAACGCTGCTTTTTTAGTTGTTTTAATTTGACACTTTTTCAGAATGAAGCCCTTTTCAAAAGAGGAGAATCACCCGTTTATCGAATAAACGTCTGTGTTTGTTTGTGTGTGTGAAAGCGCGATTGTAGGGCAGTATTAGACGGATCGCGCTTTAATACGTGTGGTGTACACTTATCGATTTCCGATATTAAGAAAAAAATAAAAAAATTACCTACCCATTTTATTATTGATTCGGGTCGAGAATCATTAGCATAGTTACCTCTTTGAATTTGACGAGGATGCAAAGCAACACCTTGTATATGGAAACATTACAGGCTGGTTATGCTTTATTATTCTTTTTTTTAGAATTGTTTTCCAGCAGTTATATTGTAACTGCTGGCTCAACTGACTATGAGAAGGATTGGACCTAAATCTCTCAGGTAGGCTGGTGGATGTCACTTCATGTCTTCAGATTTTCAGTTCGGTTAATTCATCTTTTTAAGAGCAAATCATGAAATAATTTACTAAGAGCCAAATGCCTATCTGGGTTCGCAAGACATACAACTCTTAAGACACTGTTATTTCCAATTGGCTATCACTGTTTTCGTTCAGTAAGAAAAACGAAAAAAATATAACAAAAACATGTAAGAATGCCTAACCCAATTTAAACGATACATTTACTTAGGTAACTTTATATTTCTAATTAATTACAGCTACCAGGCAAACAGAATACCTTCCTACCTATCAAAATAACCCATTAAAATTCTACCAATTTCCTAAAACGATGGGTTTCAACTGTTTTTGTTTCATTATGCGATCGGTATTACAAATATTACGGTAATACGAACTCTTGTTCCCCTCGTTCTATCGAGGCTAAACACATACCCCTCATATCCGAAACCCCATGTGAAATAACTTTCAGAAACAATTAAAATTTTACTTTCCTACCTAAAATACCGAGCATTATTACAACGAATATTTTTCCTGTTGCCGCCAGAAGTGTGGTCACAGTAAAATAAACTTTTCCCCTTCATAATCAAACTAAAAAGGGAAGTTTTGTTTTTGTTACGTGTACTCGGGTGGAACAGTTAATTAAATTGATAAAATAGAACCTTCGCTATCGCTAAGTGTTTTGGAATTTCCAATTTGGATGTAGAGAAGTTATATTTTACATTTAACTTGATACAAATAATTGAGGATAAACTTCCAAATTATCCAAATTTGTATCGGTTATGTTTTGGTCACAGCATTTTCAACCCAGAGTAGTTTCAATCCAAGAGTGAGAGTAGGAAATCCAAGCAAGCACAGAGATCAGTATTTCAAATACGCATACCAGATAATTTTCACGCATACTCGACCTAGGACTCTCACCATTCAAGGTTTGAAAATGTGAATACTCCAGCGGGATCGCTATTCTGGCGACCAAGATGGAATTTAAACCCTTAAAAATGGCCCAGATCCGCAGCGTAGTGTTTACCCCGCCTAGGCCAATAAGACGACCTTTTTCCCTCATTTGCGGCCTCATGGTAATATGGATTACTTCTACGGGTAATTTTCTCTTAAAATTTGCGGGTAAATTAAAATAGATGGAAGGGTTTTGTAATGTGGGCTTGGAAATGGGACTGTTTGCTTCCCATTTGCGCCATTATAGCGTCGTGTGGTAAAATTAAGGAATATTTTGGAGATCTTTAATGTGTAGAGGACGAAATTATACACAGGACGTCGCTACAACAGAACAAATGTTCTCATCGTAATTAAATTTAGTTTGAGCCTTTTGATTTTGTGTTTTTTAGCTAGACAGAAACTCCTGAAGGGATACTGAAACAAACAAATTGAACAAAAAAAAGACTAAGCCTCGTTTTCTTTTCAATTGCCAATTACGAAGATCCATTAAGATACCTAATTTAAAACCTATCGCGTACACTACTGCTTTCTTAGAAATAAATTCAATTTACAAGAGATAAAAAAGGACCTCTTAAAACAAAATTCTCAAGAACGTGCTGAAAAATATAAATTCTTAATAATCAAAATGGCATCTTTGTTTACGAAACAAGAGCTGCCTAGAAAATAAACAAGACAACACAAAGATTTATGGCCACAAAGATAAATCAGAATAAGGTGTGGTGACTAACAGATTAAAGTAATAAATATTTATTTAAACGACAATGCACGATAAACAAATAAATCAAGGAGAAAAACGGTGAACTCATTGTAATATGTCATGCACTAAGGGTTGTATATTAATAAAATATTTTGTCCGATAAACATGGAATTTATGGTTGATCTAGTAAACACGCTATATAAGATTTATTGTCGAGGTTAAATCAACAATGCATATTTTTATCATTACCGCAATTATATACAGGGTGAAATAAAAACGAAAACAGCACGAAACAAACGAGAAATCTTTATTTGTCGTTTGTTTCTTGCCGTTTCCGTTTTTATATATCAAATATATAACAAAAGGGGGAGCCAATTCAAAAATAAAGTTGTTTAATTTTAGTAAAAATAGCATACTCCAACTACACAGGTTTCTAGTTTAGTTTAGGAGGCAGAAGATTGCATTTTAATATGTCTTCTCTGTACAACTTTATTCACTGTGTGTTGTGTAATTTTTTTTTCCTTGTGTTCAATAAAAAAAAAACTTTTTTCTTTCCAACAATGAGACGTAAATTATGCTACCTCATCTTATTAAAGACTTTGAAAAATGAGATGCATTTTCTGCTGTTTACTTCATGATAATTAAGAACGGGGTCATCTGTAACTGTTCCTTTTGGGAGTTTCGGAGGCGAATAGTCATTTCAAAGGGGAGGTTGCAATTATTCAACTGTGTACATAGCCACAGACTGTACATTCGATGTATACAGGTTGTACAAGTACATGTGTATAGTACGGTCTACTATACATGTACTTATTGTATGTACCGCAAGAAGTAGGCCAATGGAAACAGGGCAATAGGAAACCTCGATATCTGTATACAGGGTGGCGCCGACAATACGACAGTGAATCAAAACACTGTTAATACAAAAACAATAACGGTGCAAATACAATAACCTCATTAGTAGCTATGTGTTTGAGCCGTTTGGGGATGAAACAGTAGGCCCATGGGGTCCGAGTGCGCACCTACTCTTCTCGTGACCAGAGGGCTGGCTTATTTTTGGGTAAAAGAAACAGCATTGCCATTCAACGTGGCAATGCTGCCAGCCTTCTGGGCACTATTCCTGTTGACAGCGATGTGGACGAATTTTTTGACGCCCTTTAATACTTTTCTTATTTTATCTGTACATATTTGTATTATTACTTTGTTATTTGATTAGAAAAATATTTTCTTTATTTTGTTACGGTACTGATATTTCTGTTAATACTAGTTCATATGAATATGTTTTAACTATCAAAAAAATCCTAGCATCGATTTTTTTTTTCAAACATTAAATAGCAGAAAACTGTTAACGAAATACAACACCAGTTAAAAACATTGGTTTAGCCTTAGCTATAATTTGCACTAATTCGCGTCTGGAAATAATATTTAGCAAAGGTTTTTGAAATAGCGAGTTGGCAATATGTGTTTAGTGTTTATAGTAACTACTACTACTAACTACTACTACTAACGTACTAAATATTATAGTAACCTTAAATAGTTGACAGTTGACATTACAAGCCTGTTAAAGTAAAACATAAATCTAAACAGTAACAAACCATTGAAAAGAGCCAAATAAAGAAATAAAAGTCTCACAAAAAAATTAAATGCAAAATTGTAAATAAGACAGCTGAAAGGTAAACTTGCTAACAAAGGATACATCCGAAACACAACCTCATAATAGATTTTAAATTCTTAACACAATTACACTACATTACCGCCCACGAGCTCATATTTCTTAACAAACTACGGCATGACAGAAAAATAATAGCAACACAAGAAGAAAAATAAATTAATAACGACTCTTACTTGGCTGTAAAACTAAAAGAAACTTCGTCTCTGGGGGAAAAGGCTTTATTCGGATTGCTCGACTCGATTTAAGACTGTCACAATCGCTTCGATTCGATATCGAAATGTCGAATCGGATCAATTTCAAATTTTACGAGAATTTCAATGACTAATTTTGGAAATTATATTACAAAGATATGAAAGGAAAGAAGTCAATACGCAGGGAAAAACGGACTGGATGGATGGATTGGATGGATGGAAGCAGTCACACAGTAGCATAATACAGGTGTCAATTCAAATGTTACGATGCCTAAATCAATCAAATTTCAAATCAGTTAAAGTTCGGTCATATCGGTACGCACGACGACCAATCCAGCTATGCAAAACCAATATAAACGGATCTCTCATTGTACGGGAAATCTATACCAAACGAGATCATGTTACATTGGAAATGTATGGCTTGAGTCGCCGTGTGTACGGACAGATTTCGGACGCCGTTCCGGACACCTCTCGGTGACAGATAATGTACTGAAGTATCTGTTAAAGTCCGGTGTGCGCAGCTTGTCCGAAGTCCAGTCCAGTCGGTTTGAGTGAACTTTCAGGGGATCTAAAGATAGGTTGTTATTAAAAAAAAAAACAGTCGAATTTCAAAGCCCCGGAGAAAAACTACCATATCAAATAAGGCTGGAAAAACATGGCAAAAATATTACCAAAATACCGTCGAGTTTTTCAAAAAGCGACTCCGTGTACCCGATACATGTGTATGAATATCGTATATTTTATCTCTTATTTCACACAGCATCTACAGCGATAATTACTCGTGCATTCTCGTAACCTAGTTATTCGATGGATGTTGGCAGATCGGTTCGATATCTGAATTATATACTGATTTTGCTCTTCATTGTTTAAAAGCGATTGCTGTCTGTAAAGTTTATGTATGTTTTATGAAGGTAACTTAATATCTAGATAGTTTGGTAATACTCGTACATTTGCATAAAGCTTTAATGAATATTCAAATTATTACCTGTATACGTACATGTATACATAAACACACGCCTTTTTCCAATATGAGGGTAGGCAAAAAACTACAAAGCGCCACCGGGTACGATCTTTATATACTCCTTTGCCTTGCACCTAATATTGATACTCATCATCATCTGCCTAGCCTTCTTCCCAACTATGTTGGGGTCGGCTTCCAGTCTCACCGGACGCAGCTGAATACCAGTATTTTACATGGAGCGACTGCCCAACTAACCTCCACAAGCCAGTTAGCACACAATATATGGTGGTGGTAGCTTATGGTATCTCATAATGTAACTGTTCCCAAAAATTACCTACGTAAGTATTTGTTTAGTTCTTTTTCGTGTTCCTGTACAATTGAAATAAAAGTCGGAAACATCTTCGCCTTTTTTCTCGTCACTTATTAAGAGACGCTGAAAAGAAAAGACGTAATTTCTTAGCGTGGGTCAATGCTTTACACAATGTGTGAAACTGTGAACCCTGTCGCCTCCCCGAATACAGCTAAACCTTTTTTCTAAATGAAAACCAAGCAAAAACTGCTTGTTTACCATTTCCAAAATGGCTATAACTTAGAACCAAAACAACACAGTATCGTAAAATATAAAAGTGTTGACAATATATAATAGCACTCGGTTGTTTTTGCTCTGTCGTTGACAAATCGATAATTTTATTCGAAACCCTGACAAGTATATCGTGATTTTAACATTATGTATTTAAGGCTTTTATTTTCAGTGCGAATGAAAAGTAAATAATGTTGTAATTTTATTCCACTTGAAATGTTATATGAAAATGCTCTTTCTGGGAAAATTTCCTTGACTAAAGCCGTCACGTGTTCCAGTGACCGCTTTAATGCCGCAACAGGTATTTAACGCCGCATTTTAATACATTTTCCGGTGAAAAACATATATTAAAAACAGTAACGAGAATGACTGTATTAAAAATTACTGAATGACATGAAAAGCTTTTTAGATTTTGTACTATAACTATTATATACCGTAGCATTCATCTTCTGCCTAACCTTTTCACAACAATGCTAACTGGATGCAGCTGAATACCAGTATTTTACATAGAGCGACTGCCTATCTGACCTCCAAAGCCCAGTTAGTACTGGGTAATACAATAAGACCCCCTACCCCTTGGAAAGACGGGTTGTCAGACTTTCGGGCCACTGACCTGTAACGACTTAAAAATCTACAAATGACAGCCGAAACCAACAGCTTTACCTACGTGCTTTCCGAGGCATGGAGGAAACTCGGTAATGGGTGGTCACCCATCCACAGACCAACCTAGACAAGCGCGGCTTAACCTGAAGATTTGATCCGAGCGGCTGTTATTATTTAGACACGAGTTCCTCAACTATACCGTAACATTGATCGGACTTTAATACACAAATTCTTACGTTACATAGTTCTTGAGAAAAATTCTGTGACAGGCGTTTTGTACGCCTCGGTAAGTGAGATTAACAAAGGTTCCCATTTTCTTTTGTTCGCAATCATAAAAAAGAAATCTAATCAAGGTTGTGTGTGACAATTTCAAACAAAACGAATCACCATTGTGGCGTGTGAAAAGCCCGATGAAAACTTTTTCTAAAACATGCTTTTAATTAACTAAAAGGTACCACATAATACTTACGCAGACTTACAACTTTAATAATTATTTTTTAAAAGCTTGTAACATGAATGTCTTATCTTAATGATGAGCCTCAAGCTCTTAAGAATATACAAGGTGTAGTTTTGCATCCTCGTCAAAGTTCAGGAGGTTGTCATAGAAGACATAAATTATCAATATAAATTACGGTACCTACCTCGTCAATAATAATAAACGCTGCTTTTTTTAGCTGTTTTAATTTGACACTATTTTAGAATGAACCCCTTTTCAAAAGAAGAGAATCACTCGTTTATCGAATAAACGTCTGCGTTTGTTTGAGTGTGTGAAAGCGCGTTTATATGGCTAGTATTAGACGGGTTGCGTTTTAATACGGGTGGTGTACACTTATCGATTAATTAATTAAGAAAAAAAATATAACAAATTACCTACCCATTTTATTATTGATTCGGATCGAGAATCATTAGCATAGTTACCTCCTTTAATTTGACGAGGATGCAAAGCAACACCTTGAATATATAAGTACTAAGTTAAGAAAAATATAATTACGAAATACAGAAAACCATATTCATTCAATGTATGTTGATCCTCGTCACATAATTATTTCAACGGCAAACTTATTCCGAAACTAAATCCTGCCGTCGTTTTCGTTTATTATTCCAGTACCTTTTCATAAAACGGCCTCATTTTTTGGACTCCTTTTTACGTACATTAACGTACGAGCCTATTTTGCCGTATTATTTTTCTACATACCAAGTAAATATTTCAGGACGCCTTATGTTTCGCTGAAAACGCGACCGAGCGAAGACATAACCCTTTTCATTTGTTTTTGTTCTCCTGAATGTGAATGTTTTCGAAATTCTCCTTGTAAATACATAAATCTCGGCTCGCTTCAACCAACTCATGTTTTTTTCCTTTCTTATTTTTCATTGCAATCGTAGTGAGTGGTATCAAAAAGTATCAAAGTACAAGTGAAAAATATGACTTAAATATTTTCCTTTGGATGTTCATCGCTCGCTTGGACATTTAACTTTGAACGTTGCACGCATTTTATTGTATGACCCAGGGACTTCGCAGCTGTGTGAGCTTTTAATATCAAATTTTCTACTTTAGAATTCATTTTATTTAGTTTTTCTTGCTCTGTGAGGAAGTATTGCTTTTAGCTGGACTTTATTATTGTTTCTATGAAAGTAGGTCGGAATTTAGAATATCTTCTTTTGAGCCTTGCATTCGTTTGTAGTGATTTCATCTTTACATTTTATAAGATGTCGCTATAAAGGAGCTCAGAATTTTAAAACTGTACTTACTGTATTTGTTGATATTTGTGGTGTTATTATATTTCACAAAACACTATACGTAAGTCTTACCTAAAGTATGTTTATTAAATTCTTGATTTCAATTACTTCCTTTTAAACTGAACTTTACGGGTAGGTATTAAAGTTGTATTTCCAAAATACACATAGTGTACAAGTCTTCAACGGTTCCCCTACCCTTTGGCACCACACGGCCGATGATATCAACCTCTAATTTCACAAAGACTAAGCATAAAACAAACAATAAATTAGGAACCATAATCGTGATTATCGTATCACACATAAAATATGAGCCCTAACAAAAAGGGGAGTAATTAATTCTCGCTTGCCCACGCGATAGGACCGGCCATCACTTTTTACTGTTATTAGCTAAGACAAATATCCGAACTGAAAGGATTTGATCATAGTAGGGGAAATGAATGACCCAGTTCTTTGACATAAATCTATTTATAACATACGTAGGATGATTGGTCTACTAGCTCTCTTAGCAAAGCAATTATGTACAGCATTTATGAGACCCGTCTTTTTTATACATACATACCTACATTTTCACGCCCACTTCCCATTGGGGTAGGCAGAAACTACAGAACGCCATCTGCTACGATCCTTACACCTCATCCATGTTCATAAATCTGGTCACACGCACGCCACCGGTGGCGAGTACCACGCACCTGACTTTTTTCAGTTTTAACCAAAATAATTTATATGTATATATATTTTTTTAATAACTGTTTAAAATGTATAAAAAACTGTAATATATTTAAAACTTTGTATGTAATGGTGTTGGCGACATATTCTAACTGATTCCTGTGTTTCGGTGTAATGAAAGATATAACTATCGACAAAAATGAATAGGTTTAACCTACCGTTCTCATTTACAACTAAGAAGAAAAAAAAAATATAATTAGTAAAGTTCAGCAGATGTATTGTTTTATGAATTATTACTATTTATTTACTCAAAAACAAATATCGTAGTAAAAGTTAAAATATAGTTACATACAAAATAAGCGCTATAATATTACAAATTATAATTATTTATGTTAACCTTCTTCGGAATTGTTGAAACAGAATACCCCCGTTTTATGTTTCAACATTTGTCCTTTAAGCGAACAGGTTTATTGAACAATGAAATTAACTTGGGTTTCCACTTATTACCATAATCTACTTGTCATTTAAGTACAATTTAGACCGAATAGTCCAGAAAGAAAATATCGTATATAGGTAAGCGTAAAAGTACTGAATGAAATAAAGAAGCGATCAACAAGCGTTATTACAAATAGGTACAATTCCTTGCCCTCGTTCTAGGCTCACAAACGACTCGCTATACTGTAATCATAAATAGTTGGTCGCTTTCATAACCAGGGAGGGACATTTTCCACTCACTTTCAGCTCAAGTTGTTGGGAATTTATCGGTAGACGTAGTAATAGCCAGCAATTGTGTTCGCGTAATTAACTTTGCTACAGTTTATTATTTATTCGTTATTCCTTCGTGAAAGTTCGTCTATTTTCGTCGTTGAGAAAAAGTCGGATTTTTCCTTGTTATTGGATATCGAGAGGTGTAAAAGTGAGTTGTGTGCAAAACATCGTTAAATATTTTCGGCAAATAAAAGATTTAATGTCAACGATACACCTAATATTGTTTCCTTTTTGTCACTTCGAAACAAGGCGCTGTGAGGGGAAAAATTATATTAATTGGATGATGTTAGTTGAAAGGCTTTTTGCGAGTTTCCGATAATTACCAATCCACCTCGTGCAAGCATGGTCATCAATGCTCTTTTCTGTGTTTGAGATGAGGCCTGTGACCTGCAAGGGGACAACAATAGGCTAGTATTATTTAATTAAAATATTGTCTTATGCTTTTAAACGACGTACATCTAATTTTACATATGTCGTCTTGTGTCGTGTAGTTTGTATGTGGTGCCTTCCAAACGCGTTCTGCAGCTATTTTCACGCAAACCACAATTACAATTAAATTACAAAGTGAACAACATATCAGCCACCAAAATCAATTGAGCTTAACTGCGTAGTGTTCGGCGAGGCACGAAGGCACGCACCAATATCTATCTATCATCCAATTATTAGCAGAGAACCGCTGTTTAATCATCCTCGGATAACTAAACTGCGATTATCGAGGCCCTTACTACTGTTGATTTGGAGATTATTGGGATTCCAGTTTTTGATGCTGATTTAGGGATATTAAATTGTCTAGTGGTCGCAAGCGCGACTGCTGAGCAAGACGTCCTGGGTTCGATTGCCGGGTCGGGCAAATTGTTATTGGGTTTTTCTGTCAGGAATTTCTCAATAGCAGCCAAGGAGTCTGGATTTGTGCCCAGTTGATGGCAATAGGATCGCCCCCTACTTTATAATTATTTATTTATTTTTCACTTCAATACACAAACATCACTGTAGCCCTGGCTCTTGTACTAGGAGTTCCTGTATCACAAGAGCCAGACCTCTCAAATTACAGAGAATAAATGAGAAAGCGATAGACAAAAATTAAATACATTAAATATAATATGGCATGCATTAAAAGTGTTTACAAATATAAAAGAGAAAAAAAAAAACAAAGTAATAGTAACATAGGAGTTTATGTTTTTTAGAAATTAAATAAAGTTAGGTACCACTGCGTTCTGTGGAAAGTATGGGTAAGTGTGATTGAGGTGAGTGTGTATGTGTGCGTGTGTGTTTGTGTGTGCGGGTGTATGTGTGTGTGAACGTGACAGGGTGTCATGTAACGCTGCCGAGTAGATTTTTTGATTTGTCATAATCGTAATTTTCTAGCCAGTTAATAATACACACATCAAAAGTATCTAGGGATCAACATATATTTTTGCAATAACTTTTCTCCTGATTGATATTAATTAAAATTTTCTTTAAGGATTCATCAAATAAAGTGTTTTCGTTTGTCACAGTAACGATAAACCAAGTCACCTTTGCATTAATAAAGAAATTTGCCATTTTCCTAATGAAGGGATTTTTGACATTTGAACCACTAACATTAAAGTTCGAAAAAAAGACTGAAATAACAGTTTTCTTTAAAATTTTATTGGGTAACTTACACAATTAATAATCCGTGTTTCTACCGCGAACACTAACAACACAAGAACATCGGTTTGGCATACTCAAAATGAGTTCATCCAAATCACGCTGTGGAATGGCCGCCCATGTTCGTTGCAACAACAAAAAAAGGTCTTCTTGCGACTGGATACCCTCCATATTCGGCAGAGCTCTTCTCTGTAGCATATCCCATGCATGCTCAATCGGGTTCAAGTCTGGCGACTGAGCAGGCCAGGGCAGGACATTGATGTTAGCTGCGGCGAGAGTCTGTCTTACAACTCTTGCGGTGTGCGGTCGTGCATTATCATGCATTAACTGAAATAAGGGACCGATTTGCACTTGTAGAGGAACGATGACGTCTGATACAATCGTCTCAGCATAAATTTGAGCGTTGAGGTTGCCTCTGATCCAAATCAACTCAGTTCTTCCGCCGATCCAAATACCCGCCCATACCATGATGGTTCCACCACTATAAGGATGGACTTCCTGGCAGGATTTTAATCGCTGTTGGCGTCCAGGGGTTCTCCAGTGTCGTATACGTCTTGTATCCGGTCTCATACCAAAACGAGACTCATCAGAAAAGCACACGAAACGCCATTGTTCTTCTGCCCAATTTCTGAGTTCAAGAGCCCATTGATATCGAATCCTACGATTGTGCATTGCTATAGGTGGTACCCGTAGCGGTCTTCGGGAATGAAGGTTCACTTCATGCAAGCGGTTTCTGACTGTTTGGTCGCTAATTAAGTTCCCTGAAGAGTGATGAAGCCTCACGGCTAACATCATGGCGGTTATTGTTGGAGCTCTTCGAGTTAAGATTTGAATGTATCGGTCTTGTCTCCGTGTGGTGCAGCGATACCGTCCTCCATGGCGCTCAGCCACGGTACCAGTGCTTCGGTAACGTGTCCAAAGTCGACTGATAACACTCTGACTTGTATTCAGAGCTAAAGCCACAGTACGTTGCCGGGAACCAGCTTCTATCATTCCCACGGCTCTGAGCATTTCTTCCCTGCTTAAATGACGTCGCCGCTCCATAATAACGTTGGTTTTAATCAGTAGTAGGGAAACAGTAGCACTAATAATGTCCTCAATGCGTTGTATGTTTTTATAGGGAAAATATTGACAGCTTATTTTCATCTTTTACTCGAATTTGATTGAGAGTTCCTGATTCAAATTATGAAATGCACCAAAAAGGATCCATATAAATTTATAAAATCATAAATTTATTACAAAGCCACATCTCAATCTCAAGAAATCCGCATAAAAATGCTTGATCCCTAGACACTTTTGATGTGTGTAGTTTTTTTGGATTGGAAGTTGTTAAGTTCATTAAGTGGTTTTAACCCCTTTTCATGGCCGATTTTGTTGTAGAGACGTGGTCCAATATAGTGTTAGTGTTCGCTAGCGAAAACGCTCTTGGTACCTTCAACTGGGCACGTGTCATTCCTCTTGGATGAGATAGGCAGACTCGGTATCACGTATTACATGGGACTTAAACATACTATTACTACTACTATTAACAGCTATTACTATTAGGTACACCTCTGCCTAACCCTTCGGGGATTACAGGCGTAATTTTATGTAATGTTTGGGGATATTAATATATTTTCGAGTTTTTTTAATTTGTGGAATTTTTCCTCTAGAGAGTCGTTTTGGGCAGGTGACAATCGATTTCAAAACATTTCGTACTTCAAAGACTTTCAACTGATTATACAAAAGTTTTCCGTTGGGTTTAGTCAATCCAATACCTACATTTTTGACTTTGCCAACGCTGTTTTCGACTTGTCTAGTTCCTACTTCATCCATTCCATACTGGCTGGTATTCATTAAAAAAAATCATAACAATTAAAAATGTGTCTGGCATAAATATCAAATGGAATGGACATTATCCTTACTCAATACGTCACTGGGTATCAATTTCCATGTATCTATCTATCATCCAATTATAAGCAGTCAGCCGCTATTTCATCCGCGGCTAACTTAATTGTGATTATCAAGGCCCTTACCACTGTTGATTTAGAATGACAGTCGTGGCTGAAACGCATGTGACTAAAAGAGTGATGGATATGATTGAAGAGGCCTTCCTCTACCTCACCATCCATGGAGAGGGAGAGGAAGGCCAATGAAAAGATGGATGAATTAAGTAAGGAATGATATGAAAGAGAAAGGAGTAAATGATGCCGTGACATCTGACAGGGGAGAATTGAAGAAGAAAACGTTTTGCGCCAACCCCAAGTAGAATATGACAAGGGCAGGAAGATTTTGACGGCACGGCTGGTGCACGGCAGTGTTGCTGAGCAATTGACTGCTGCGCTGCGTGTCGAGGGTTTGATTCCCGCACGGAGCAAATATCTGTATGGCCTACAGATAGATGTTCCGGGTCTGGTTCTTTGTGTATGTGAGTTTAAATGTTTGTAAACGCATCCTCAATACAGGAGAAATTCCTAGTGTGGGGCAAAGTTTTTATTCTTTTATTTTAAGAAATCATGTAAATCATAGTACTGTTCATTTGGAGATTTGTTAAAAGGATTATTGGGTTTCAGTTTGGTACTGATTTTGGTATAATAATATTATGCGCTATGTGTCATTGATCTGCGGACATTGCCGGTCTCAGTGAGAGAAAAATTTGTGAAACAACGCCTTTAGGGAGTTCTTAACTTCACCGTCTTTTGTTATTTTCCATAGCATTTTGATATTTTCTATAACGGGCTAGCTACATAATTTTTCGCTTAAACATACTATCTCATTCTATGGAATGGGATTGGATGTCCACAATACTTGCTCAACACGTCATTATTATCCTCTGTCTGTCTTCCATGTATTTTTCTGCCATTCATCATAGAGAATTCACCCAGTTTCCCAATGTGTTAATGATTTTAAACCATTGGACAGTACAGAACCACCACGAATAACAAATGTAAATAATATAAAGCTAGTAAAGTGAAGCCTATAAACCGATGCGTTTCATGCTCAAGAAAATACTGAAATATCCTAGAAGTTGTAATAGTAGTGTTTCGAAACGGGTCTCGTGTCCTTGATATTTACTAGAAGCCTACACAGGCTTCTGTGTTATTTGTTATGTCTAAACAAAGATCGATTTATTTTCAGAGTTGTATTTATTTTATTTGGAGATTCCAGTTGCTTTGACGAGAAACACTAGCAAAATGTTCTTTTATGTTTCGATATATTCAAGCGAGAAATGAGTGAGTATTCGAGCTTTTCGGTCAATAGTTTAATAAATCTCTGCTACAATGGAAATGATTACACATTTTGTAGCGTTTGACGTAAATACACATAAAAAACAAATGAGGAACTGCATATCTCGTTCCGATTATGAACAATGAGGATAGTAAGGAAAATGTCCAAAGAAACGAAGGATGGACTGTGTAAAGGATGATTTGGCTGGCAAGGAGGTGACTGCTGAGATAACGAGTAATAGAAAAAAATATTGAAGAAGAAGACATGCTGCCAGCTCCAACCTCAAGTAAATTGGGATAAGGGCAAGAAAATGATGACATGAACAACGAGAATCCAGTATCAATTTAGATGCATTTTTGATGCACACTCCAAAGAGATAAAAACCACGATAAATAGTCGATAAAAAAAATCTGACGAAGGCTAACTTACATATTATAACGATCTGCTACTTTTCACTTTATTGCCTCCAAACGAGAACCAAGTGAAATATTTGCTCGGCACCCAACTCTATCTAATATAATATTCAAGTCATAAGAAGCATATTCCGTTCAATCATTGCACCATTAGTAAGTGAAATTCGCACTAACATATAAAAATCGAATTGGGTCGAACGTCAACACATACTGGCATGTGATGGATGTTTGTGTTAGAGGAACGCTTTACCATGGCCCGAATAAAGTGAAGAAATATTAAAATTTATGTACAACACCTTCTCACGTTCAGAATAACGACGTATGGAAACGTACCGAGGTCTGTCATAATATGACGTCAAAACGAGACTAATATGAATGTCGTCTTATATGAGACGGTACCGAGAAATCTTTCTCGCGATTCAGGTTTCAATTGAAAATGAAATAAAAGTGGAAGTGAGCGTTTTGATGGAGGAAATAAAGCTTTAATATTTGTTTTTATACGGTCTGTTAATCTACGGATTGTCGTCGACTTCTCAGCTTTTTGATCTCTTGGTAGATTGGTACAATAAAAGAATATTGTTGTTTATATAACTACGCTTGACGAATAACTTGCTTTATCGTGCGTGGTTGTTAACAGGCAGATCGCAACGTTTCTCCTTATGATTTGTTTTCATTTATTAAAAAAAAGAGAGGTTACATGAGATAAAAGAGTGTATATGTTGATACTCTAGCGAAATTGAAGAAATAGATGCAGTACACAGATTGATTACTAGGTTCCTGAGGAGTTTGAGATCAGTGAAATACGACGGCACAGTTGGTGCAGTGGCTGAGCGATGGGTGACTGCTGCGCTGCGTGTTGCGGGTTGGAATACCGGACGGATCAAACATTTGTATAGCCTACAGGAATTAATTAATTTTAATTAATTTTATTTTAATCCCGGTTTGGCTGTTTGTGTATGTGAGTCTAAACGCACCCACGATACAGGTGAAATGCAAGGGTGAGGCAACGTTTAAAAAAAAATTTAACCGTGTAGGTCTAGTACTATAATAGATATCGACATAGTACATTTTTAGACTTACTTAATATTAAACATGAAACGTGTATTATCAATTAAAAAATCATCCAAACAAAAGTTACGTTTACTTCGCTGCTATCCAAAACCAGCCTAAAGTACGCAATCCTTATCAAACGCCACAGATGAAACATCGCCATCATAAACAGGCCATTAAATAACAAAACAGTCCATAAACACAAATCTAAGGCCTGATTAATTCACCGTTCCCAAATCCAAGACTTAACGGCTAAAGCGTTTAATCATAACAGCAACGATAAGGAAGGTAATAAATGTGATAAATTCGGCCGCAACATTGCTAAGACTTCTTACCCGAGATGTAGTGGCCAAGCTTAAGACAAGGACAGAGATATAGTATATTTCGTGTAGTTTCCTCTTAAATATGATGACGCTAAGGACAGTCCTTTCATTTAATCCCTGATGATGATCATGACATGTGGTGATGATGATGGAGGAGCTCGTAGCTAAATAACAGCTGCTCCGGTCGATCGTCAGGTTAAGCCGCGCTTACCTGGGTTGGTCCGTGGGTGGGTGACCAGCCTTTACATATCGAGTATCCCCCGTGCCTCGGAAAGTGCGTGAATCCGTTGGTCCCGGCTGTCAATTGTAGATCTTTGACAGTCGTTACAGGTAGTCATTGACCCCAAAGTATGATAACCAGTCTTACCAAGGGGTATCGTATTACCCAGTACTAACTGGGTTGTGGAGGTCAGATAGGCAGTCGCTCCATGTAAAATACTGGTATTCAGCTGCATCCGGTTAGACTGGAAGCCGACCTCAACATAGTTGGGAAAAGGCTAGGCAGATGATGATGATGATGATGATGATGAAATGTGGCGCCGGTGACGAAAAAGTCGTGTGGTAATCGGTTGGCCTGGTATGGGCATGATGCGGAGGAATGAGGAACATGTCATGAGGAAAGTTAAAGTATGAATGTGGATGGGTGTTAGACTAGAGGAAGATCAAAGAAACGATGGATGGACTGTGTGAAGGATGATATGGCAAGAAAGGAGGTGTCTGATGAGATGACCAGAGAGAAGTATAGAGAAGTATGGAAGAAGAAGATATACTGCGTCGACCCCAAATAAATTGGGGCAGGTGAATAAAAATGATTAGTCACGAAGGATAAGGCAGAGGTGTACGTAATTATTATAATTATAGTACACCCACATTTCGCCAGTTATGGTTAAGTCTCATGTTATAGGGGGCGACCCTATTGCCATCAACCGTGCATGAATCCAGCCTCCGTGGCTTGTATTGAGAAAACCTCCAAAGTCATTGTAGCATAATTAGATGCTTTGAAAGCAATTGCTACTTGACTAGGCAAGAAAATTGTTTAAAATATTAGGTGTAGTTCTAAAGACGAGTAAGCAAAATATAGTTCAACCAGAAAAACTATTCGATGATAAAAGTGAGGAGGATGAAGATTGTATTTATTTTTACAAGAATAATATTGATGGTGTATTGTTAGGAATTTAATCAGAAAACTAATAAATACTAGGATTTTATTAAAGACTCTACTTAGTTTCGCATTCGACAGCATTTTAATAAAGCATTCCTTTTTATAACTATACAGAGTCAAGCAAGCTAAAGCTTTGAAATTAATAATTTCAGTCCATCTCCGAACATGAAAAAACTTTAGCAAAATTATCAAAATTTCACATAAAATATTTTAGAACTTTGTCAAACCACATTAATTAACAAAGTCCTGCTTTTAAATGCACAGTCTGGATGACATACGTACGACACTGTTATCAGAATATCATGAGGTTTCAGTTTTAAGCCGATTTGGGATTAAAACATAGTTCGGTTGAGATCATTATTCTGTATTTTATATAACTTAGTAATTAAATTGTCATACAGCCACCACAGGGAATGTAATCTTTGAATAATTGGTGTGATGCTGTTTTTATTATAATTAAGAGAACGCCAGAGAGTAAATAGGGACTGTATTGATGTTTACAGAAAAGCTAGTTTTTTTTTCTGGGCAAAGACTTCTCCTTTCTCCTTTCAAACCTCTCTGTCTTGTGCGATATATGTCTATCTTCGCCCCGCTATAGCTTTTATTAAAAAAAAAATCAATGACACGTGACGTCCATTAACCCGATCTAGGCTCAGGTGGTACCAGTGTGGTGGGACCAGTGAATGGGGCCCCTCTGAAAGAGAGTAGACCTTTGTCGCAATAGTAGGAACGTTATTGGCTATGATTATTAGACTATAGAATTATTAGTACTTCGCATTTGTGTACTCAGTTTATCAAGGTTGACCACCAAGGGTGCGCTGGAGTTTTAAGTATCGGCACTCGTGAAGGGCTCTTGGAAAACTTATTCAATCGATCCGATCCGATTGGAATTCCAGCGCTACTTCAATTTATTTTTATCGCATTCGTATGCATCGTGAGTGTTAGTAAGCATTTATTTACTCTCCAGCACTAACATTCTCAGCAACTTCTATTTATTTTAGTTTCCATACCAGAAAATTATTAAGGAGGAGTAGCTTGTGGATAATTAATAACAACCACTCGGATCAGTATTCAGATTAAGCTGCGCTTACCTAGGTTGGTCCGTGGATGGGAGACCACCCATTACATACCGAGTTTTCTCCGTGCCTAGGAAAGCACTTTAAGTCGTTGGTCCCGGCTGTCATTTGTAGATCTTTCACAGTCGTAACAGGTGGTCAGTTGCTCAAAAGTCTGACAAACAGTCTTACCAAGAGGTATCGTTTTATCTAGTACTCGTAGTAACTGGGTTGTGGAGGTTAGATAATTAGGCAGTCCCTCCATGTAAAATACTGGTGTTCAGTCTTCCCCAAATATAGCTATTGCCTAAACTACTACACGTAGCTTGTTTTATGTAAAAAAAACGATAAGAGATTACCAATACCGGACACAAAAAGACAAACAGCTGTTATTGACGCTCTATTTTATTACTCGGACAACACAGTTATGATAAATAAAAACAAAATATAGCTGTCAGTGTTTCATTCTGTCACTAACTGTGCGCTGTGTGTTGTTGCAAATTGAACTGATAACTCACAAAACTGCAGTGGCACGTACTGGATGTTCGAAGAAATATTTATTGGTGCTTTCAGTTTTTTTTTTTTTGACTTTGAACCTTTACCGTTAAACCACGAGGTTCTTTTTAAAGTGGCACGCGAATTCAAACTCAAACTCAAAGCATTTATTTCAATTAGACCATTACAGGCACTTTTGAATGTCAAAACACAAAAAACAAACTAAGCTACAGTCCCAGTCACAGGGCATAATAACTTGTGAAAGTACTGTAGTTGCCCATTCGAAAGCGTAGATCTCTATGGAGAAGAATGGGCAAGAAACTCCATGGACAGAGACTGTGGGGAAAACAAATGAAAGAAATAGCTTTAGAAATGCCATGAGTAACCTCGACGTGTCTTGGAGACAGGAAGGCACTAAAGCCGGCCATAGACGATAGATGCAAAACCGAGTTCTATAGAGGAAACAAACGTAACTGCAAGCCTTCGCAAGCGATTGGCTCATTTCACTGGCAACACACGACAATATGGTTGCTTTATTGGGTTTATTACTTATCATGAAAAAATAATGAAAAGAACTGTGAATTGAAAGCTGTGCATGTGACCTGCCACACATGCTCGGTCGTGCTTGCGTAGTCGTACCGCGGAGGCACAATCAAGCAGAAAAATTTCTATTTCGAGATTCTCTAGGTTGCATATACACAGGCCAAGATAACTGGGAGTACATTTTATTCATATACGCGTTTATGCATGCCTGCACAGTTTGACTGTACAGGCACGCATGAAGCAAGACTGCACAATGACCTATCGTCTATGGCCGTCTTTACACGAACGAAACAAGTGACGTTTGCTGCAAATCGCACCGATTGATGTCGAGTAAGCAGTTTTATAATTTTCATATTATTTGAAATTCGTCGGTTGCAGATACAGCAACAATACCCCGTACGTCAGCGGTAACAAAACTACTACCTGCTATCCTCTTATTCTATTCAGCCAGCTTAAGATCAACTTATTGCCATTTAATTTTCTTAGCTAGAATCTTTGCTACGTTGCCACTATAGTAAGCGCCAGATAAACGTGGAATAACGGTCATTGACTGACATACATTTATTGACATACATACTTAATTCCGAAAACAATAACTAATGACATAAAGCTGTCCTGAATCGACATCTATCGTGATCCTTTCCTTTTTTTAGTAATGAAAAACGATTCATAATTTATTGTCCGCTTACGTACGCAGAGAAATTAAGGAAAGGGCAATGACCTTTATTCCACGTTTATCTGGCGCTTACTATAGTACCATTAACAGTACCATGATCCATCATGGTACTGTTAATGGTAGATTCTTTTAAAATGATACTAGTGTTTAAAAAAATCATCAGTAGTTGTCAGAAATAATGGTACTAGTGTTGAATTTTGCTATCATTAGTTCCACTTTATAATTTTTGTATATTATCAGAATTTTATGAATCAAGAATATTGAGTTGAAAGCAATGAAATTAATTCCTTCTTTTAACAGCATCTTTTTCCAGATTCACAAAGTGCATGCAGTAGGTGGGTCATAATCAAAACATACGAAAAAAATGTTATCACTGAATATTTCCATATTTATGAAACTTACTAAATATATTTTTTAATTGAGGTATGGATTCTGTGCTAAACTATATTCGCAATGAAGAATGTTCACTTTATTTTTATTAAATTTACGTAATTTTTTGCACACAGTATGAGAAAGTATCCTTCTGTGGACTTGTTACTTCTAAGAGCTTTGTATGGATATAAAAAATAAAATATTCTTCCAGGCATCGTCAGACTTTTGATAATTTATAACTAATATATTGAGCTTTTATGTTCTGGTGATTTAAAAAAATAATCCCATCTATTTTTAATAAAAAGCAGATTAAACAGTTCGTTACAGAATGTGTATCCATTCTGTGGACCCAAAATACCAAGCTCTTAGAATCGATTTCACTAATTACAAATCGATATTTTTATTTTTAAACTGGCAATTCTATTGTAGCTGTCAGTTGTCATTGTGCCGACGTGGAAGTAATGGTGAATGTGTTTTAACGAACCCAAAAATTGTTTTCTCCAAGTTTTTCGTCAAAGATCGTGTGTCTTTCCTTACTATCAAATATTTCGGTAAGTGTGCACTAAATTATTACGAGAAGCTTTGCATTATTGAGTCAAATGAACTTTTTTACAAATTTTACATTGTTGTTAATCTAACCTAAAAAAATATCACTTTATTATGGATTTTGTATAAGACAGTCCCTTCTGTGGAATTCTTTTCTGTGTTTCTGTGTCCACAGGAGGGACGTCTGTCTACAGAATAGATTATAATGAAAATTCTCAATTGTTATGCTTGTGTTGATACTTAATTATGATCACTTTATAATCTATTGCTGATTATTCTCACATTAGTCGGTTTTGGCTTATTTTTTCATAGTTGGGAAAAGGCTATGTGGATTGATTTTATATGCACATATGCTACCAAATGACTTTACTTTTAGATTGTTTGTTAGTTTATGACAATACACAAGCAATTTAAGGCCTTTGTGCTTATGTATTTTTTGGTTTTGGACGCAGGTTTAGCATTTAGCTTATTTTGTTTTAGGTAATATGCCACCAAGAAAAAAATTAACAGAGGAAGAAAAAAAGAGAAGACGCCGCGAACAGAAAAAACAGAGTATGCGCCGTGCTCGCGCTAGATTAGATGATGCAGCTATTGAAGAAAGAAGAAGAAAAGACCGAGAAAGATATCATAAAAAGAAGGAAGACGGACTAGTAAAAACTATTGAGCAGTACACACCGCGTCAACAGCGCCAAATTCGGAAGATGTGGCGAGATAAAGCAAGAAAACGTCGTGAAGATATGAAGCAAAACAAGGAATTAACAAACTGTAATACACCGACTACCTCTCTGTCATCACATTCTAGAGTTGCATCAGGCAAAGCAGTGATTGCACGAAATAAGCGTAAATTAAAATCTGAGAATCTTTATCTTAAGCAAAGGTTAACTATTCTAGAGTCTAAATTGGCCAAATACAAAATGCGTCTAAGAAGGGCAACCAAAAAATGCTATAATTTCAACAAACAGTTTACTACGCGTGACAATAAATCAAACAAATCAGTAATTAAAACTAAAATACAAGACTTTTTACAAGATGATGAATACAGCAGATTGACAGCGGGCAAAAAAGAAACTATCACACGTAAAAAGAAAAAAATGCAAATACGTCTACTTAATGACTCTTTGCTTAATTTACACAAGATATTTGTGAATAAAACAGGGCTTAAATTGTCATACCAAACATTTAGGCGAAATCGTCCATTTTGGGTTATATTTCCGAAAGTAATTTCTAGAGACACTTGTCTGTGTGCATTGCATACTAATAATGATTTAATTGTACATGCATTACGTAATGCAAAAATCATTTTTGAAAATACTGCGTCTGAAGTTGCTAAAAGTTTATGTTGCAATAATGTCCTTAGTGTTAAGTGCTTAGAAAGAAAATGTCAAGTTTGTCTTGAGAAAACTATCCAACTAAACAACTTCAACCAGAATGACTCAATCTCCTATAACAGATGGGTCACAAAAACGGTCAATACTGTTGTTAAAGGGCAAGAAAAAGCTTTCAAAAAGACAATAAAAGAAGTAGTTCATACGAAAAATCAGTTACTGGTAAATCTTTTACTTGCTAATATTCCTATATTTATGCAGCATTGTGCCAACATAATAAATCAGTCAAGGGCGATCCATTTCATTAAAGAAAATTTAACACCATCGGATGGTCTTTTACACATAGATTTTTCTGAAAATTATATGTGTAAATATGCAGCTGAAATTCAATCTGCTCATTTTGGCGGATCAAAACCGCAGATAAGCTTACATACAAGTGTGTATTATTATACTGATTCCGATCTGCCAAACAACTTAGTGAAACCAATCTCAATGTGTACATTATCCGAAAACTTACGTCATGATCCCGTATTAATTTGTGCTCATTTAAAACCAATTCTTCAGAAAATTAAAAATTTATCACCGAATATTAGAGATTTCCATATATTGAGCGATGGGCCAACCACGCAATACCGAAATAAAACTATGTTTTATTTAATTGTTAACTATCTAAGTAAACTTTTGAATGTTGAGACTATATCATGGCATTTTAGTGAAGCAGGCCATGGTAAAGGAGCTCCCGATGGTGTGGGAGGTTGTATAAAGCGTACCTGTGACCAGTCAGTTGCAACTGGCTCCGATATATCGGATTTTAATGCTTTGTTGACTTGTGTAAAAAGTAAATGTAAGGGCATTGAAGCAATTGGCATAGATGATTCTGATGTGGCAGAAATCGAAGAAATTGTCGCCTCTAATACCGTACGCCCCTTTAAAGGTACACTTAAAATTCACCAAATTTGCTGGTCTAAAAAGCAACCAAATATACTTCATGCAAGACGGTTAAGTTGTATAATCTGTGCAGCTCATACTAAATGCAGTCACTATGAAATTGGACAAATAGAAGTTGAGACTGATTTGTTACGTTCACCATCACAAGAGCCCAGATCACCAGATAGTGCATCAATACCAATTACTTTAAGCCGTAGACCTTTACCTAGATTTGGAACCCCGAATGCATCTACATCAGTTGCTTCTAGCAATTCTCCCACATCTGATGATTCGATAAAATTACTTGCTCCAATTACTACCACACGGAGACTTCACGTTGAAGATGTCTATTCAGAAGACGATGATTTTGTTGTACCAGTTCACAGAACTAAGAGGATGATTAGCAATAGCATTTTCAACGACAGTGATAGCGATGAAAATATTTTTTAAAGGCTGTGTGAATTCCGAAAGTATAGTGATTTAAGTATACTGATTATGGTGGTCTTTCCTGTAGACTATTAAAATACTTCCTGTGGAATCACAGAATTTATTTTTTTAATTGTTTTTGTGACTCTCTGATTTAAAAAGTTGCTGGTTATTTTGTTATACCACATATATTTAATCATTATAAGTTTTTGGTTCATCGTTATGATAAACAGTTTTAACGCAAAAGTTGATTTCATTAATTTCTGTGGTCAATTCGATATTTTCTGTGGACTATAAAAAAGTAAATAGTGGCTATATTTACAAAAATAATTAAAGTCGATCTCATTATAACCTTGGATTATGTTTATTTGGATATTTTACAATTAAAAGTTGATTTTGCATGTAATCACATGAGTTTTATTTTTACCAAAAATCAAATTTCGATTTTGATTATGACCCAGGTACGATCTGTTTACTACACATTCGTCTGTTGCGAACCATTATTTTTATTGAGCCCCACACGTCGACTCCGAACAGTTGATTATTTTATCCGATTAAAAAAAAAACTGACATCGCACTTCCAATTAAACGGATACCGAATAAATTCCTTTTTTTTCATACCCAGAAATCAAGACGAACAAAATAAGAGCAAACGGTTCATATAAAATAATTTACTTAATTAAAAAATGCTTTCGAATCATTCATTATACATTTTCTTTTCTTAATCGCCGTTGAAATCCGGTATTTGTAATTGGAAACTCTGAATGTCGAGGCTCTTTTTATTTTCATAATATTGCCTGTTAAGCTGCTTACTCATTTGTGAGGTTCGCTTTCAAATTTAATACTGAGATTACGTTTTAGAAGCTACTTATTTTTATTAGTTGTTATTTTGTGTCTTATTACCCGTAGCAGATTTTTTTTTATTCACTCTGAGTTTTGAAGAGACTTCCATTTTATTTTTTAATTTGTATTTTTTTATGTGAAAAAAAAACTGTACCTACATATATACATTTTTATTTTGCCAGCCGACATCGTGTCCCACTGCTGGGCAAAGGCCTCCCTTTTCCCCTATACCTCTTGTATACATTATTAGAATTTATTTAAGTGTGGTCCACGTATCATTTTAATTGTAAAAAACAATAATGTGTGTAAAAAATAAAAATAAATAATGTAAAAGCTATTTAATACACTAACCTAATTCATGTGATAATGACTATCGTATTAAATTGAAAATTAGGTGTATGCTTTGTTTTTCTATAAATACAGTCAAAATTAACGAAATAATATTCTTGTAGTACACAATTAGAGATTTAAAAACCCCTTCGTTGAAATGAAAACACTTTTATGTATCACGTTCTATCAATATTCGTATTACCCTTTAATTTACGAATTCCAGCAACATTCTATTAAAAATATCTTCACAAGAAAAAATAACATGAAAATCCTTGAGGCCCCTTTTGATCTTAAAAGGTAAAATTAAATAGCTTAATTCCCTTTGTCTTTGTTTCAGGTAGGAGGTATGCGGGCTCCGAAGGTACCCGCTACCTTGCTACTGTTGCTCTTCGCAATAGAAGCCCTCGACGCCAACAGAAGGAAAACGAAAGACAAAATCATACCAGCTGCGATAAATATATGTGACATCAGTGACAGAGATTCCAAAGTCCATTGCTACTGTGAATTCAGCCAAGAGATCAACGAAGCAGTCAAAACTGAATGCTGGGTCTTCAATGGAGGGATAGAAAGAACAGACCCACTATGGACAAGCTTCACTTCACAGTCAAACATAGAAACACTAGCATTCAATGTAAGAGCAGATGGGGGTTTAGACTTTGTACCATCGAAAGTACTACGATACTTGAGAAAAATAAAACAGTTCAGTATAAAATACAGCTCAATCCACAAGATAGAGAGCAACACATTTGTCAACGTAACGTCTGTACAAGAAATGACGCTCACTAAGAACCAGATCGTCTATCTTGGTAAACATGCGTTTTATAACTTGCCAAACTTAACCATACTTACTCTAGATGAGAACAGAATAGTTGAGCTAGAGACTGAGGTGTTCTACGAACTCCCGGCACTCCAGAAATTATATCTCACTAGTAATAACATTACCGTCATTCACGACGGAGCGTTCAAACACCTCGTCAACCTAATTGACTTAGAACTCGATAGAAATAATATTAGCGAACTCAAGAAGGAGTGTTTTTATGGACTTGCAAATCTAAAACGCTTAGATTTAAGAAGAAACAAATTATCCAAACTTAATTCGTTTACATTTACTGAACTGTGGAATCTCCAGACATTGTTATTAGATTATAATGAAATTTATATTCTGGCCCAGAGGACGTTTGATGGATTATCGCAATTAAGGAAGTTGAGTTTAAGTCATAACAAACTTGTAACTTTGGCCAGCAGCCTATTTGAAGGGGTCAGGGGACTGGCCGCGCTAGACTTAAGACATAATAAATTAAAGAGGTTCACGTTCGAAAACCTCCACCCAATATACGACAACATGAAGAACCAAAATAGCTACATCTACTTGGAAGGTACGTAACTTTATTAATTTTAATTAAGGGATATTGAATATGCTCTCAATAGTGACAAGTTTCGATAACAAAGTTAATTAGAAAATTAATTTCACATTAACGAAGTAAAATTTAACAATCAAATAAAAATCAATTAGTTTGAACAGATGGAGCTCTCACAAGTATCATTACTCCAATTAGGGAATTAATTAACGCGTCAATTGTTACAGGGAACGAATTCCCGTGCGACTGTCATCTCGCATGGATGCATAAGCTTCGTCACGAGGCCAAAAGCGTCAAAGTGCGAACATCTCTCGAAAATTTCATTTGCAAATTCAACACGGAGCCTTCGTTAAATTCACACTTTACTTATTTCGAAAGGAGCGTTATCGGATCAAACAATTTGTACGATGGCGATGACAAAAGTCAAATAAGAGATTATTCGGATAATCCGGATGATTTTTTTCAAGACGAAACAGACGACGCTTACGTTGATGAACCAAAAGCCGTTAAGGGTGAGAATGAGAGGACATTACTTCAGATTCCTGTGGAAACGCTGCCGTGTCCTCCTGACGTCAAAAGTGTGACCGACAGAACGTACACCTACCCGTCTCAAAATGAGGCGAAAGATTACAGGAACTTAATCCAATCTTCAAAGTCGACATTGATCGTGTCAAACTCTGCCGTTTGCCTGTCAGCGTCTATGATGTTAATATGGACCACGCGAATGTAAATAAAGAGAAACGGAGACGTATGTGTTTACTTTCTTCTTCTTTAGAGGAATATTAAAATCGTCTTGTTTGCCAAGCTCCATTATTTTTCATGATACATTTCATATGCTTACTAAAAATGTAAATAAGAACTGTCAGCCAGAAAACAAAGATGAGCATCATGATTGTGTAAAAAATATTTCCCTTTTTGAATTTCAAAAACTTATGAAATTGTAAATAGAAGTATAATTCTATGTAAAAAATGTGATATAAAGTATAAGCATAATTATTATAGACATTGTCTTGAAATAAGAAATTTTATCGGTAGGGTACTTTTCTATAAGAAAACTCGATTTTTTTCTCATCACTGAATTTCATTTATATTGTTGCGAATCTATTGACGAACTTTATGTAAATAATTGGAATATTAAAAGAAATCGGTTGTACATAAGGCAAGTAAGTTAGTTTTAAGGAGAAATGAGAATTTGAATGTATTATTATGTAAAATAATATTAAAAATGTCTTTTGCCAATGTCATTGTAATGATAGAATATTCGTTTTGAGATAATGGACGAGACGATTGAAATATTGTTTTTTTTAAATATCTATATACATATAATAAAATTGTAGCAGGCCGATGTCTGCATATTGAAGATATTGAAAAAAAAAATATGGGAGACCCTCCATAATATATATTATATTTCTGTATGTTTGTACGCGCATCACGGAAAAAACTACTGCATGGATTTGAACGCAGCTTTTACCACTCTACTGCTAGATACCTAACTTAAAAATATAATAGGCTACATTTTACCACAGGAATTGTTTTTTTTTTTTTTTCTTCTTGATTTTAAGTACCACGCATACGAAGTCGCGGGCAAAAGCTAGTACGAAATAAATATTGGTTTACTATGAGGTTTATATGCATGGGTTTATCAGCAACGTATTCATGCTTTAGTTAGCGTCTTTTTGTGGTGAACGAACACAAGGAATAATAAAAATGTAAATTATCATCACACTTCAGTTGTTCTATTCTTCGCGTGGTGAGCGACGCATGCATAAACCATAGTCATATCTGTGGTAAAATGGAGAGCAATTTCTTTAACCTTCACGCTCTAGTTATTCAGAGGGCAGACATGTACATATGTACCTATAGTCATGCAACGAAATGAATGGAATTAAGTGAAACGTATTCACACTGACTTTGACTCGTCGTAGGTCTAGTGGTCGTAATCGCAACTGCTGAGCATGAAGTCCTGGTTCAATTCCCAGGTCGGGCAGTGTTATCGGGTTTTTTCATCAGGAAGTAGCAGCCACGGAGTCTGGATGTGTCCGGTTAATGGCAATAGGCTGGAACCCATCCCCCGTCTCATGGCGAAATGCGGGTGTTTTATTAGGTACACCTCTGCCTAACCCTTCGGTAATTACAGACGTAATGTAATGTTATGTGTATTCATACTGAAAATAAAATTGTATCATAATTGTTCACTACACCCAACGCCATCTATCGAATCGTAACAACAACTCGCCCGCCGGTCAATTGGCAAACGTCACAGGTTGACAGTTTAAAACGCATCAACGTCATCCGTCGGTTTTTTTAAACGGGTTGCTGAAAATGACCGCTCGTTACGTTATTTTTTATTTCAAAAAACCTAATAAGACGCCCAAACATAATGGTAAAAAAATATATACATAAATCATGTTCGAAAAGCAAGAATGGTCTTAGTATTTACGAAAGATCGCAAAAGTGACAGAAATAGAAAAGCTGAACTAACGAGCGTAAATCATAATGAAACAGATAAATAACAGGACACGGCACCGACTATCAGTAATCCTGATAAATGCACAGATATTTCCAAGTATCTACAAACAGTAAAAAAATCAATAAAATAGGGTCTCGTCCATTACCAAGTTAAGCCTTATTTAACACTATTTTGTTTGTTGCCCAAGCATTTTGAGAGCAAACAACCCAGCGCTGACCGCAAACATTTAATTGAATCATTATACATACATATACAAGTCTGAGGTTGTGTTAATATTAGATTATTTTGTTAATAGGGCAAACATCCCTACATGGTGTTTCAATCAGAATGTCTAGAGGTAAATTAAATGTTTTGTGTGCTAATTTTACCAGATAATGTTTATTTACTTTTTTACTTACGAATTTATTGCTTTTATAGTATGTTTATATTATGTAAGAGCAAATATTTGTATTCGTAAATGATTTATTTCTATCCTGGCACAAGGTCGGATGTACCAATACAGATAGTTTATACATCCGACCTTATGTTTCTGATGTCGACTGTTGTCTCAATGCAGACCAAATCAAATATTGATAAAAATAATTTGAGAATGGTATGAAAGAATTTTGTCGGCAATCAATTTCAAGTTATGTTATAATTCATTAAGGTTTTCAACACAATTTTTTGTTGGTTAATTTAAAATTATGTAGTTATTATTCAAACCATTTTCAATACTTTGTATTAACAGTGAAATAATAACGATGTGTCAATAATTAATATAAGCTGCTTACACTACTAATCAATATTGTTGTTTTTGCTACTAATTAGTCACTATGTGTTTATATTCAGTTTTATATTCCTGGAAGCCAATATTGTTAGGTTTATTTATTTCTATACAAGGCGTGTATCTAATGGGATTTTATTACCTACTTCATTACAAACTTACATACTCTTCATGACTGCATCGTTGATCTATTGGTCGGAAAAGCGACTGCTGAGCACGAGCTGCTGGATTCGATTCCAAGGTCGGGCAAACTGTTATTGGGTTTTTCCATCAGGAATGTCTCATTAGCAGCCACGGAGTCTGGATTCGTGCCTGGTTGATGGCAACAATGCCGCCCCTATAACATGGGACTTAAACAAAACTGGTGAAATAAATGTGGGTTGTACTATTAGGTATGCCTCTGCCTAACCCTTCGGGGATTACAGGCGTGATGTTTCCAAAAATCCTGTATAATGTTTGTTCTCCTTCGGTAAAGAAGGATTTACTTCTCGTTTTCGGTATACTAGAAACTATTGTAGCAATATTCATGCTTCAAAGCCAAGCGGCCTCGATTGTGCGTTGTCTAACATTGATACTTACACTGTTAGCTTGCGTCATCCTACTGTTGGGCTACGGCCTCTCCCCATGACGTTCAGTTTTTTTCGACAATGAGGACCACAAAACAGGTGGACAATACTACAGACCCGGAGGTATGTAGTTTTGCCCCACCGTCTTCTACGAGGTCTGTCGCGAAGTATCAACCTTTAGTAGATTCGCGAATTAAACTAGGTATCTAAAAAAACGCGTGATGCCATTTTGTCGCGGATCCCAGTTCCGGCAGTATAACGGGATACGGCATTGCGCGGATCCACGTTCCGGAATACAAAAGGTTAAGTGAACTTAAGATTTTTGTTTTGTTTGGTACGTAAATTCAATACAGTCACTTTGCATAACATAATACAGACATCTCCTTGGTATGCATCTCTGGCATTTAGGCTTATTACGTCGTCCATTTCGCACAAGGTAATTAGTCACGCCCTTATTAGCAAACAGGTTAATAGAATCCCCACTGTCAACTGTAGGGATGGCAGCGTCCTTAGAATCTTAATTTTGAAATGTTGTAAGGGCGGTTGTGTATAAAGAAATTTTCTTTACGTTTTTACGTTTAAACTGCGTCGTTGGTTGCAACCGCGACTGCTGAGCATGTCGTCCCGGGTTCGATACCCAAGACGAGCAAAGCGTTATATTTCCATCAAGAATTTCTCAGTAGCAGCCACGGAGTTTGCATGTGTGCCTTGTTGATGTCAATAAGTGCGCCCCCTTTTACATGCGACTTAAACATACATAACGTTTTTTCGTTTTACATTTCACACGTTATGTTAAGTTACATGTGAAAAGGGGCGAGCCTATTGCCAACATCCGGGCATAAATACAGGCTGCCGTCTGGTACAGAGAAATTCCTGGTGGAGAAATATAATAATATCTGAATTATATATAAAATTATATCTAAATACATATACCAAGACAAGTTACCAGAGGTTGCTTTCAAGTAAATCTCGAAAAAAATATAAAAATAAAACAACGTTATATACTATTCATTGAAACAGTAACATTTCTTTGGAAGGTCGCCAATCGGATACGTAGAGTATCGAGTAAGTGAAAAATAACTGCCGTTAAGAAAACCGGTGATACATTTCGTTAAAATAATGGTGTTTGATTTATTTATAGGAGAAAATAAAACTTCTAGACCTTTCCTTATACATCCTAATGGGACTTAGGTCTGCCAAAATGAGTCAACCTCATCATCTGGCTAGCCTTTTCCCAACTATATTGGGGTCAGCTTCGAGTCTTACTGGATGCAGCTGAATGCCTATATTTTATTCTAACTAGTTTATACGGATCTCTCATTGTGCGGGAAATCAATACAAAGCGAGGCCATGTTATACTGGAAATTTAGCTTGATGTATCGCCGTGTGTACTTTTCTCACAAGTACTCAAAAAAAGGGTGCATTTACTTTATGAGAGCAACAGAAAAGGTCTGGACCTTATACAAGCTAATTAGAAACATACAACAACATTACTTACCCCCAAATCCCACATGATTATGTTAGTCCAAACATTTGAATATTATAAAATTGTTATATTTTCTTCTTCTCTTTCGTAGAGAGCAGTATTGTGTACCACCAGTGAATAAATTTGGGATGGTATGTGTAATGTTTTTGCCTCTCCTTAGAAAACTAACATAATATAACATCACCCCTGTAAACCCCAAAGGGTTCGGCAGAGGTGTATCTATTATTACACCCACATTTCGCAGGTTATGTCTAAGTCCCATGTAATAGGGTGCGAGTCTATTGCCATCTACCGGGCCCAAATCCAGATTCCGTGGCTGCTACTGAGAAATTCCTAATGGAAAACCCCAATAAGCAGTCCTCACTAGTCCTTAGTCCTCACTAGACCTCACTACTCCTTGGAAAAATTTCCTTTTGTAAATGATAATGTTTTGAAAAGCATTTGTACTTGATATTTTCTGATTGTTTATTGATTATGTTGTCCTGTTCGTACCCATTACAAAGGAATTATATATGTATTATATTATATTTATTATTCGAGCCGATTTTACTGACTGTATTTTTTAATTATATTTATAGGTACGCTTTTTTTTCAACTCATTATAGAAAAACTTGTGTTTCTTTTTGTTTCGTAAAATTAGCACAAAAAAATTGAAATTTTTTAAAGAATTCCACATTTCAACCGTGTTAGTCTAACTTTATTATAACGGGTCACTTTTAATTGTGTATTAAGTTTTTAGAATTTAAGTTCCATTAGGTTATTAAATGTAAATAGTTCTTTGTAAAGTAATTTATTAATTAATACTTTATAATTTAATTAAAGGTTGATGTTGGAAAAGTCCTTGTTTCTTTGTTTTCATGCTTACCACCTAATTCTTCTTCCTAATTAATCTTCTCCCTAGGAAACGACCGGCGGCCCTCGCACGAGCGCTTGGTGTAAACGTAACGTAAATACGTCGATTTTAGAATGAAAAATATTCGTTTCACATTTCATAATTTTAAGAATTTATTCATTTTTAACAGTCCGTTCACATGAGGACGATTTGGTTTTTTTTTACGTATCGTCTTTTTTCACGATCCGTCAATTTTTTTGACAGCGGCATTGCTGTTTAAATGCCCGTGTTCACACGCATGACGAATCATGAATAATAACGGACACGTCTTAGGAAATACATTACAGATACAAGAAGTTTATTATCCTTACTGAAGTCCATTTATAACAATCAAAGAAACATACCGCATTAATTAAATATAACCTCTTACAAGGCATCAATCAATATTTGAGAATCCTGTTTGAAAAAATGGCATAGGCTATCTTTTTAACCTACTTCAAAAAAAGAGGAGATTCTCAATTCGGTTGTTTTTTTTGTGTTTGTTACCTCATATCTTCGTCATTTATGACCCGATTTAAAAATTCTTCTTTTATCTGAAAGGATATACTTTCCCATTGGTCCCACAGAAATTTCATCAAAATCGGTTCAGTAGTTTGGTTTTTAAATCAAAATAGCTGGAAAAAAATTGTCATCCAAGTAAAAGAAATTGCGAAATTGATACTTGACAAGGATTTTTGTGTGTTGCGATAGCTAAACAGTGTAAAATAAAAACTATTTTGCAAAAAATAACCGACTTCCAAAAAAAAAAACAAGGGGAAAATAACATTACGTATACATAGTTTCGGAAGTCGGTGGCAAAAAAGTCAATGAAACAAACAATAGTCACCGACTTCCGAAAGTAAAGTTAATTTCCACTTATTTTTGTGTTATTTTTTTTTTGGAAGACTTATTTTTTTCCAAAAAAGTTTTTCATACTAAATAAATATGTAAGCTTACGTTTGGCCGCAACTCGCCTGACGTGAAGCGATTATGTGGACTACGGTGGTGCATGCTTGCCCAAAGAGACCGATTTACTCAAACTTGAATAGATCCAGATTATAATGATTGGGGAACAAAGAAGCAGTGACCTCCAAGTATCTTCAGACTTTTCCCAGCTAGGTTGGGCTCAGATTCCAGTCTAATCGAACAGGGCTAACTATCAAAGTTTTACACGAAGCGAACAAATTTGACGGCATCCACAAGCTAATTATCTACAGGCCACACTGTTGTATACTAGTCTGTAAAGTTCTCGTGAAACAATACTGAAGTGATTGCAAATTACATACATTTTGAGAGCGCGCTCATTTGTTTTTGACGCTAATCATTGGGTAGTTGACGAAACTTTAAAAACACTTTTTATTTCAGGCTAGAAATCTTGATTTATATTGAAATAACAGTAAATTTAGATTTTTAAGTTGATTTGGAATCAATAAATAGTTGTATCATTGAGTTGGAAAATTAGTGACGTCACAGGTTGCAGGTTGGTTGGTTGATTTGCACGTTGTCATAGAAAATTGGTGGTGGAATAGCGTTTTGACAGCTTATAAAAAGTGGCAACTAAATAGTTGGCACTGTGGATATTTTTAAGACCAAGGGGTCTTCTGCAGTTCTTGGAAAAATAGATGAACAGATGGATTGCCGAGAAAATTAATTTTTTGGATAGTTGCGAAGCCCTATTTTTACCCAACAACGGCAAAGCCGAAGATTATTTTATTGGGAATAAAGACTTATAAATGTCTGATTAGGTTAGTGGACACAGAATTTTTGAATACATATATAATAGATTTAAATACCAGGAATGTAGAGCAATGTGAGGGAGAGATTTCGTAAATGGCATCTCGAATATTATGATATTGTCCTGGCATAGGCACACAAATTAGTTACGACTCACGTACGACTCACGTATGACCTAATTTTAATTTAATAAGGTAAGTCTGTTTCCTTTACAATATTTTGAGACAGGCTTCTGTCTATAACAACTGCTCCTTTTGTAAAATTTTATTTTTAGAATAAAATAGTTGCGCGAATCGTTATTTTGGAATATAAAGGTTAAGTATGTGTGGCTGCTCAAATAACGTAACATCTTATCAAGGGATACGAAGGTTGGCTATCACACAACACAATACGACACACTTACACTTACGTTACATCGATTCATAATTTATTACATATACAACACGCCTGTATTCACCGAAAATTTAGGCAAAAGTAAAGTGTAAGGACTCAGCAAAAATGGGGATTTTGGCTCTTATATTTTTAAATCACGTGAAATTATTGCCAAGTCCTACGATGGGGTTTCGTATTACCCAGCACTGACTGGGTTGTGGAAGTCACACAGGCAGTCGCTCCATGTAAAATACTGGTATTCAGCTGCATCCGGTTAGACTGGTAGCTGACCCCAACACAGTTGGGAAAAGGCTAGGTAGATGACGATGATGATTTGTCACGTGCAACAAGGAGGCGTGACTTTAGCATCAACCGGGCATAAATTGAGTTTACGGACCACTACTGCAAAATTTGGGAGAAACTCAATAATACTTAACCTAACATAAAAATGGAGTTTGCGACGTCTGTACCAACGACTCAGCCAAACAATTACATCGATTCATAATTTTACATTCATGCAAATAGTATCTACCGACTGTATAGCTCATAGACTTACTGATTTAAGCTCGAGCGCTCCACATTAGCTTCTAGTTAGCTAAGTTTTGAGTTCGTCTGCTCACAGTTACGGTCTGCGGTAGCTTATGTTAGTGCTGCCAAATCGCATCACTATGTTTTCTCGCTAAACTAACCCGTGCACTCAGAGAGGGATAGTTTATCAAACAATAGTGGATTTAGACTTGGTTTATTACGGTCAGTTTGCTTGGTGGAATTCGGTGATCGAAGGCAGATTAAATTCTCATTTTCATTCTTTTCTTGATATTTTTTTGGTAGAAGTTAGGCCTCATCAATCGTTTATCATTACGAAAAATCGAGCTCAAAAGCAGGACATAAAAAAGTCGTATGAACTGAATTATCAACTAGACATCAAAAACGAAGATCAGAACAGTCCAATAAAACAAAAAACACCTATAATTTTCACTCAACTACTCGTATATTCGTAAAGAGAAGGAACGAGCAATAATTACAAAGTTTGCTTACTACGTGTTGGCGATATTAAAACCGCTTAAAATGAGCTTAATGCGTTCAAGTTACTGCCGTTATCACAGGCAGTGATAGCCTAGTGGTATGACCGTCGGACTGCCAAGTAGCAAATTCGAACCCAAAACATGCACCTCTGATTTTTCAAATTCATGTGCGTATTGTATTACTGTCACTTGGTTCGGTGAAGGGAAACATCGTGAGGAAACCAGCACGCCTGAGATATATTTCTCGACGACATGTAGAGCCAAGTCAGAGGCCCATGGGTGGCATGAAAACTCTGACACCAGGTTAGGCACTAACCACACGATAAAGAAGAAGAACGCCACCATTTAGTTCAGCATTTTCAAACCCAAGAAATGTCAATAACTAAAACCTCGCCGGGTATTCGTCCATAATTACAATATTTTTTCCAATATACAATAAAATGACAAACACTGGCTTCTTTACTTAAATTGCCTTACTCAACCAGCAAAATATACCCTTAAGTGCTCAAGCAACTAAGTGCCCAGACATTACACTCCGGGACTTAAAAAATCTATCGTTTAGTGTACCGACGACTTGCAGTCACTAATGCATAGTAAAAAAACTTATCAGAAAGAAAATGCTGGCTGGCAGAATTGCAGAATTTATTTCGATAATATGTTTTCAATGTGAACCCTGATTGGTGCCAAGAGACCGCTTAGCTTGTAGGAGTGTTGGCAACGGATATTATGTATGTAGAGGAATTGGCTTTTAGGAAACAGAAGAAATTAGGATGTTGGGTTAGAATTTTTTTATTAAACTAGGATTGTAATTGTAAGTAAAATGGGTATTGCTGTCTGAAATTGATGCTCAAAATACGAATACCTACCCAAATTAGAATTATATCTGTACAAGTCCATCAGTAAGTGCAGCCTAGCTGCAAGTCAAACAAATACAATATATATATATATATTACACACTACCTTACACTACGAATTTCTCCTGTATCGTGGGTGCGCTTTACAAACATTTAAACTCACTTATACAAGCAGTCAGACCTTAAACTATTATCTGTTGGCCATACATTTATATTTCTTCCGTGCGGGAATAAAACCTGCGACACGCAGCACAGCAGCAATTCGCTCAGCCACTGCGCCGTACCGTCCCGAAGCAAATTTTAACTTTTTAATACCTGCAAATTGGGGTCCTCGCGCTTCAATCAATCCGAAGTGCAGAAAAAGAGCTTTTGCGACTGAAAGCAACTTTTGCACTCAAGAAACTACTTACGGCACATATTACTATATTTCGTTCGCAGCGAATGCGATGAACAAAATTATTTCATATTTTGTGACAATATCATAGATTGAGAGCTCGGACAAAATATTGTCATTACTGCTACCAAAGCAAACAAAATCACCATCATTCACTTGTGTAAACCAAAACATAAGCTGTTTAATATACAATCCTTATTTAATTTTATACGGAACTCAAATCCAACTGAATCACCTATTTATCAACCCACACTGTGAAATTTAAATGAGGGGATTGGATCAACATGATCCGTTGCTGTCATTATTTATGCACAAGGGAAGCAGCTGATGTCGAAGATCTTTAAGCTTGGAGCTCAAGACTTTGATGTGGAAATACAAGTTTACTTAATTCTTCCTGATTGCTTGAGGCTAGCGCAGATTTCGGAAAGCGCGTCTGAACGCAGTGTCTGGAAAAAACCTCCAACATCACATTCATACATTTTGTATGAAAAAGCGCCCGCAGAAATAAAGTGGCTTGCTTGTAGTCTTGGCCCGACCTAGTCTGCACTAGTCATCTAATCTGCAGGATGGCAATAGGCTTGCCAAGTTTGAAGGACCGATGGTCGGTGGAACGAACGAGTCTTGCAGTGGAGACATGCATATTAGCAGCTATTTGAATCGACTGTCAAAATAGGTAGCCAGGGTAAAATGGACGCGGAAAATGGACCACGGGGTGTGGCACAGCTAGAATGAGATCTATGATTTACTAATATTATTATTTGTTAAGTAGTCATACTGACTTACTGTTGACTACCGTTGGTCTAATTGTCATAAGTGCGACTGCTGAACATGTTCCTGGGATCGATTTCCAGGTCGGGCAAAGTGTTATTGGATTTTTCTATCAGGAATTTCTCTGCAGCCGCCATGGAGTTTGGACGTGTGCCCGGTTTATCGCAATAGGCTGGCCCCCTATTACATGTGACTTTAACATAACTGGCGAATTGCATATGTACTATCAGGTATACCTCTGCTGTCCCTTCGGGGATTACAGGCATGATCTTATGTAAAGGGAAGTATTTATAAAATTATAATATATATATATATATACGTCGCAATTGAGTCGTATCTGGTACGCCATCCGGTGGCGCTCGATGGAGTTGGTGGTGCGCACGTCAGCTAGTGTAGACTTCACTTCTCGGTTGGCAAGCGGCGCGTGCGGATCACTGAACCATCGCGCGTTCTGCGAGACGTACCTACATAGTTATACGAGTCTACCTACCTAAAGTGTATTAATTATCAAATCGGAATAATAGCCTACTTGATTGAGTGTACAAGTCTGTTTTCTTCATCCAACACTACCCACTGACGCCCACAGTTAAGTGGACCAAGGATGAGTGCTAATGATGATGGAGACTGTCCTCCCCCGTTATATAATATATTATTATTAGTTTATATATATATATATTATAAATAAAATTACAGGCCAAAAATAAACAGATGAAAACAGTACCCCTTGATTAGACTAATGAGACGATGAAATCTGTTCACGTAAAACATAAAAGGGTCCAAGGAAACCGGTATACTGCGGAACCCGTTTTCAAAGCCCCCGAAATTCCACGCGAGGACATGTTGAAAAGTTTTTACTACCCCCAAAGGGCGAAACTTCAACACTGTTTTAATTAGTTCGGAGTCATTCCAACATAAAATGTAGGTAAGCGCTCATCATGTTTGCCTGTGCTTCATCTTCATATTGGAGTAGTTTAGTGTTCGCGTTGGGATCAACTTTTTTGGAAGTATGCACGAAAATATACACCCCGCAGGTGTATATTTTCGTGATGTAAGCTGAGAAGCTCAGCAGGTTATGTGCTAGGTACTCAGAGGGGTATAAACTCATATTGCTTTTGAGTAGTTTGGTCAAAGCTCAAGTTTTTGTTTTTTTCGATTTTTGTTCGTATGAAACGACATCTACAAAATGAAGATGTGTTTGTTGTCTATGAATAATAATAAATAATAATTATTATTATTAAGAATGTAGGTCAAATTCATAGACGACAAATTACACTAAAAATACTCTCACACCGGACTTTAAAATATGCTTGTTAATAACATTAAAAAGCTCGATATTTTATATCAAAAAGGAACTGAGAATCCATCGTTCGATATTAATAAATTTTATCAAAAGAAAATGATTAATCCTGGCAAAGTACAGTACCACGTCATCACAAAAAGGCGAATTAATATTTAAATTAATCCTCTAAGGAGCTTATTGTTGACGTATGAAAGCATTATTCTTTAAATTAATATTCATTCTTTCAAAATTATAACCTTTGTTACGGAAAGGATTAAAAAAGGTTTCCTTTTGTTCTCTATTTTGTATCTACTGTTGATTCGGAATTAAAATAAAACTTAAAACGGGAAAGGTTTTCGTTTTTAAATTGCGAAACATACATATGTATACTTTACTACTTAATTGGTAGTTGTGTTTGAGCCGTTTGGGGTTCTAACACTAGGTCCATGGGTTCGAGTGCCCACCTAGTTTTTTGGAATACCGCCAAGCGGTTGCTCGACTCTTCCCGTGAGCAGGGAGCTGGTCTTTTTATGGCCAAAGAATAAACATTGCCATACAAAGTGGGAATGCTGCCAGTTTTCTGGCCACTTTGCTATCGACAGCGATGTGGACGAAGTTGACGCCCTGTAATCATTTGCTAATTAAATAAAAGCCAAAGAAAGAATATCCGTGTTGCTCGTTCAAAAAATAAGCGAGATTGCTAGTAAAACAATCTACGCAAAAAAGTGTCGAGACTGTCGGCAAAGAGAACTTTACATCGTAACGCTCGATGTCAAAAATAATCCCTGCCCAAAAGATCTTGTGGAAATAAAATCAGAATATTGAAAACTCGAACAAAAACCAATCCTGAATAAAACAAAACAAGAGTTTTAAAACTCCACACCGTTCAAATATTTGTCAAATAAACATAGAACAAACAAAAATAAATCCTATTTCCTACAAACGAAGGATTAATACAGAAAGTTCTCTAATACTAGTGTTTAGACCTCAAGTTTTGCATGATCAGCGGGTCTAAAATGGCCGCTTTGACAGAATCGTATTGGGATAATAATATGAATCACGTTACAATTCGTAAAATGGTCACAAATTGACAATTCGTAATATTTAATTCATATCACGCAATTCATCTGTCAGACGCTGGTTTGACAGTTTTGTATGGAGATTCGTAAAATAGTCCACATAATTATTATGAATTGCTTTGCTGTCATTAAGCAGATTCATAAGAAGATGGTCAAGAGCAAATTCTCACAATGCATTTTACTGATTTTGTAAAGAAATATGGAATAATGATAGATTTTGGACTTTACGAAATGGACAAAGGTGATAAAGAATCATGACCATCAACGGTACTGGTTTTTCTCATGCATCAAGATAAAAATTATATTACAATTATTTTCTTTATTTTTGAAGTCATTCAGTCAGTCATTGGTTTTTTTTATAAATAATAAAGCGAGATGATACTACTGTGTGTGTGAAATACTAATTATTTCACACCACAGTAGTATCATCTCGCTAGTCGTATTATTTTGCTTTCAAAACTTTTTAAATCAATTTCACTTTGTTGGCTAACGATACATAATTATTATGAATGATTGCATAGATTTTTTTTTAATTATCTTGCTTCGGTTTGATATAAATCGAACCTTTTTAATAAATTAATGATTATAGAACTAAATCAGTCATTTGAAATAATTATGTGTCGAGTGTATTTATTCGAGTAATCGATTTTCATTTAAAATCTAAAGTGGCAACATTGGTGTTGGTGTCTCAAATTGAATTGTCATTGTCAAAAAGTCCAATATCAATTGCGCGTTCTTCTTTTTTGGAATGTGAAAGCTGATGATGAATAGAAAGTGTTATTTTCTTTGAAAGAGGTATGTAAGTCTCTATCCCATCAGGTTAAGTTACATTTTCTAAAAAAACTTGGAAATGCGGGTTTTGATTCCAAAATGGCAATTGTAGATGGTTATTTGGTTAATTTATAAACCATCTAAACCAACTTTGGAATTGACGCAACTCTGTACCGTGGTCCATATTGTCGTGGTCATTCTCCTTTGCTGGGATAAGAAAATAACATCTAACAAAAAAAAACCGACTTCCAAAAAAAACACTAAAAAAGTGGGAAATAACTTTACTTTCGGAAGTCGGTGACTATTTTTTGTTTCATTGACTTTTTTGCCACCGACTTCCGAAAGTAAAGTTATTTCCCACTTTTTTAGTGTTTTTTTTGGAAGTCGGTTTTTTTTTGCAAAAAAGTTTTTATTTTACCCTTTTTAGTTATCGCATCACACACAAATCCTTGTCAAGTATCAATTTTGCAATTTCTTTTACTTGGATGACATATTGTTTCCAGCTATTTTGATTTCAAAACCAAACTACTGAACCGATTTCGATGAAATTTCTATGGGACCAATTGGGAAGTAGATCCATTCAGATAAAAGAAGAATTTTTCAAATCGGTTCATAAAGGACGAAGATATGAGGTAACAAACACAAAAATTTCCAGCTATTTTGATTTGAAAACCAAACTGCTGAACCGATTTTGATGAAATTTCTATGGGACCAATCGGGAAGTAGATCCATTCAGATAAAACAAGAATTTTTCAAATCGGTTCATAAATGACGGAGATATGAGGTAACAAACACAAAAAAAAAAAAAAAAAAAAAACATACAACCGAATTGAGAACCTCCTCCTTTTTTAGAAGTCGGTTAAAAAAATGAAAGGTTACACCAAAAGAGTTTCCAATAATTCATTGAATTTACACGCAAAGTGTGCAATGGCCTTATGTGCATGTAAAATACGCAATGGCGAACAAAATATATCTATGGATTTTAAATGTTCCACGTGGGTTTCTCTTTAAAAGACACTTTCAACTCTTTTCTGAAACCACCGATTCCGCAAATAATTAAGAAATATATATTTTATTTGTCTTCTCATTCCCATGTCAATTGTCAACTAGCATTTTTGGCAGGAAATAATTTCCGGTTTCATCTCTTATTATTGAGTTTTCAGCTGAAATCTTTGTTTTAGACTTGAACGGCCTATTCATTCTGTTATATGGATTTGGATTTTTGTTTGGTGCTTGTTAATTCCATTTCCATGAGATTTTCTAATGATGGAATATCCCAACCGAATTTGATGAGACGATGAGTAATAAGAAACCTGCCGACTGAGATCGGTCAGGATAAATTTTCAGCCGGAATTTATCGTATGTAACTACTACGAGAGGGAAAAACAGGCAATCATTTTGTATGTAAACTTCCAACTAGCTACGTGCCATAATCTTGCATAACAGAATAAGTGTAGTACGTATAATCATAGCAAATAAATGATACATCTTTAATCATTCCTTTTTTAACCGACTTCAAAAAAAGGAGGAGGTTCTCAATTCGGTTGTATGTTTTTTTTTTTTTTGTTTTTTTTTTTTTTTTGTGTTTGTTACCTCATATCTCCGTCATTTATGAACCGATTTGAAAAATTCTTCTTTTATCTGAATGGATTTACTTCCCGATTGGTCCCATAGAAATTTCATCAAAATCGGTTCAGCGGTTTGGTTTTGAAATCAAAATAACTGGAAAAAATGTCATCCAAGTAAAAGAAATTGCGAAATTGTGATACGATAACTAAAAACTTTTTTGCAAAAAAAAACCGACTTCCAAAGAAAACACTAAAAAAGTGGCAAATAACTTTACTTTCGGAAGTCGGTGACTATTGTTTGTTTCATTGAATTTTTTGCCAACAATTTTTGCTTTTTTGGAATTCGGAAAATGAATCGGTTTTAGAGGAATTGCTTAAAGCGGCCATTTTAGCTCCCCAGCTCTTCGCCTTGAATTCATAATGAAACATACGTAGAAGATTGACATCACCATAATTATGTTTCTTCATTATTTATGTTACGACCTCTGCCCTTTCTAGTGTTTTAGGGTATAGTACTGCGAAATTACACCACAAAATTGCAGAACACGTTAGATAAATAAGGAGGGAAGGTCCCCAAATGTTAGGAAGGCCTGGAATGTAGTTGGGACAATGTTGACGCGTGTTTGCCGCATAATTTGATGTACGGTTTGACCATTAATATTAATAATGGAAATCGGAAATTAGGATGGATCGTTGGACTATGATGTATACTGTATTTAATTTAAATAGTAATGTCTAGTGGTATGACCGTTGGATTGCCAAGTCATAGGTCACGAGTTCGAACCCAAGACTCGCACCTCTGATTTTTCGGAATCATGTGCGTATTGTATAATTGTCTCTAACCACACGATAAAGAAGAAATAATGTCTAAGAAATCAGATTTATATTTGATCGCATTTAGGTCAAAAAGGAGTGGCTCAATCTCTTTTAAATAAAATTGTATGGGAATAATAATCATCTCACTGTTTGTGTTGTGTCTTACCGCCACTTTTTTTCACTGGGATAATTTCTTGTAACGTTTTGGGTATTCATACTACCGATCATAACGCTTTTAAAAATCAGGTTAATCAAAATCAGACTTATATGGGATTGAGCGGTTCTCGTGAGTCGCATGCATAACGACCGCTGGGCAAAGGTTTCAACACAGTGGGTGCCCGAGGATGGACGGCGCCGTCGAGGCCGGCCTAGATAGAGGTGGCTAGATGATCTGGACGCGCATCACGAAGGCTGATTCGCAGAAGAGTACCTGGACGTATGTACATACAATGTGGAGGAGGCCTTTACCCAGCACCGGGACATACAAGGCTATAAAAAAAACATCTTCTTAGCGTGTCTATAAATAAATCATCAAGTGCGCAAGTATCAATATCAAAACATATTAAAATATCCTTTTTGAGTTACTTTTCGAGTGACCATAATATCTACTTTCATGAAATTATGTGCTAGATACTGCAAGAATGTTAAACTATGATAGGTACCGATATTATGTAACTGAACACATATTAACATAACATAACATCACGCCTATAATCCTCGAAGAGTTAAGCAGAGGTGTACTTAATAGTACACCCACATTTCAGCAGATATGTTAATGTCCCATATAAAATGGGATGAACACATAATAATTCATTCAAAATTAATATCACCATCACAAAGTTAGGCAGCAAATACTCTTCTACTGTTAATAATTGCTCGCAGAACTGGCCATTTGCTCCATCAAAGACAAGTCCAGTTCACTTGCATAACTTTTGACTCGACTATTCAAATTGTATAATATCTGCATAGAAGTTACCGTACGTGGCTAGTTTGTGATTCAACGCTTCACTGAGTTTGTTAAGTTTATTACGATATTAAGAGCAATTATATTTGATGAAGTACTTGCTTAGTTTAGTACTTTACTCATTAATCTAAGCGACACATGTGGAGGAAATTGTGTGAGTTACTAACATCAGTGTTTGTAAGGCCTGTCGTTCACGACGGTACTCGAAAGTAACCAGTTATACAGATTCATAATGAGTCTGCTCTGAAGCGTATATTTGGTGCTGTTACACAAAAGGTACTTAATATCGTGTGTTTATAGGAACTGATGGACGTTGCCAAATTCTTAGCCGCTATGAATTAGATTGCCATCGGCATGCTAACGAGAAGAAGTAATTATAAAATCAAATAACCAATGAGTAGCCAGAATGTGACCACATTTCAATAGCGGTCAGTACACGACAAAACCATTTACAAACTAGTTAAAGTTCAATATTACCCATATTCTAAAAGCTTACTCAGGTTCATTTTTGACAGCGAAAACTGACCGAACGGTTTTAATTGCCATGACAACAGTTGGTAGCGCCTCGGAGACGCCCACTCAATAATGTTCTTAAGGTGAGTATAGACTAGAGCATGCATTTGCAACAAGACATCGAGCCGCTTCACAATTCGTACAAACTTTTTTTTGCTGTGAAACGAGCGAGTTTGTGTAACATTTCATCGAGCAAAAACACATAGCAGCACACGCAACCTGCAGATACAAAATATCAACAAAGAGTAAATGCCATACAGTAAGGGATACACACAAAATCACACCTTCTTCCATAACGGAAATACTCTACTCGTCATCTCAATATGACCAAGTCATTTAAATAAAGCCACATTCTTTTAATTTTTTGTGTTTACATCTTCTTTTCAACCGCAACCTTGCAGTATTACACCATTCCACAAATTATCAACCAATGTTACATCACACATTCCTGAAAGAGACAAAAATAATGTTACAGTTAAATACATTGAACACCGTGCCAACCTTGCGTAAAAAAAAACATGGCGATGAAATGATCATAGAGTACTCACCACCTTTGACAGATGATTCCATGATAAGTGAGCGTTAATAATTGTCAATATATAAACAAACTGTAGCTGTCAAAAAGTACTAATTGGGCAGAAGTACCTAGGCGTATCAAGTCCGAGGTAGTTTCAGTTTGACTCTTAAAATACCAGTGTAAGTCACGTCGTTTACGGACCGCCATTAAAATAAAGAAAGAAAAAGTATTTGTTAGTCTCGCACTGGACAAAAATGTTTAACTTAACTATAAATCAAGATTATTAAAAGTAAACTTAAGAACAAATTAAATTAAAATTTAATTAATTATTAATTGAAATACTCATTGTTGATTTGGGTCTATACGACGTTGCTTTTGAGTAGCGTCGTAGATGATGTGTCCAATCTCTTAGCCACAAGCTAACGGCAACTACGGAAAAAACAAATGAAAGTTGGTTTTAAGAACATGCCACAAGTCACTGCGATGCGGCTTGTCGAGCGATGGTTTTTACGCGATGGAAACAAGTGTCGGGGTTCCGCCTCTTTTTTCCATGCTCCTATTAATTATTTTTCTCACTCAGAACCGTCATTTTTTGGAGCGAGAAATAGAGCGGGAATGAAAAGAAAAAGTATTTATTTGTCTGCCACAGGGCAAAACAAAATGATTAAAAAAACAATAAAACAAAATTATATTTATAATAAAAGTAAACATAAGAAAAGCTGAAACATAAGACGTGCATTAAACTAAAATTAGTCCTGTACAAGGCCAAAAAGCCCCTATTTCTCAGCATGGTGCTGCAATATTTAAAACAAATGTCACAGGGCTGGTATTCTGATAGGGCCCAAAGTGATGGTGTAAAATGCTATCGCACGTGGCAGAATTAGAGGTGCAAACCGAGAGGCAACCCTCAAGGTGCGGTGTGGTGCGGACTCCACATTTCGATGGATGCTGCAGTATCTATTAAAATCTGCAATCAGTCCAGAGTCCGATACGGTCGATTTGACGCAAGTCACGTGACAAGTTGCATCGCCCGAGGACGCGAGCGGGACCTTAAATATATAATAACACCGTGTAAAATGCTAGCTATAGCTATCGCCTATTTGGCTCCTCGCAGAGATTGTCCATGTTCCGGGCTATTACTGAGGTCAAAGTTTCAAAGAAAGGAAGGATATGTGAGTACGCTTGCGTGGGCACTCGCTTATACTATATTTTCTTTTTAGCAAACTTCCTTCATCCATGATATAGTGGATAGCTACATGTATGTTATGTGAGGATTCTCTCATTTCTACAGAGGTAGATAAATACATGGAATACTTTATTGTATACCAAAATTCTAACACAGTTCGGACACTTCTTTTTCAATTTTGCTCATTCTATGCGGTAATTTTGCTAATGGCGGTATTATCGCTGATAGCTATATCTCCTAGACAACCTTTAATGGAATTATATTGATTTCTGAAAGTTGGTTCGTAGGAAGTGTGTTAAAACTAGGTCGGGGTTTTTAATCTGGTTATACTGAAAATAAACACCGAAACAAACTCAGAGGTCTGTCAGTTAAATATTAATTTGCGATCACCAAATTTAATTCTGTAATTTAATGGAAATACACTCGTAAGTGAAGATTAAAATTCACGAAACCAAATATTTCAAAAGCCAAATACCACGTGACTCAAGCCCGTATCCTTAAGCACGGTATTCCTGCAAAACCCTTCTCAACTCTATATTCCTCTAATATCCTACAAATTCTACAGCTTTACATTTAGTACTAAAAACCAAGGGCTAAATTGTGTATAAAGTTTACGCTCGGCAATACACATGTGACGTTATATATTGCGTAAACAAGGGGCCTCTTACGTTTAATAAAATCGTAAGAGATCCGTGACGTAATGCGTCATTTTATTAAACGTTGGAGAGGCGTGTCTCGTCTCGCAAGGCTGATTTTACACCAGAAATGTGCGAGGTAGCTATGGGGTGCGAGGAAGTGTAGTGACGCTGTGAAAAGGTGTGGCGGATTCCAGTAAAGCGGAGCTAGGATTCATGTTTAGCTGAGAGGTGCGAGGATGCGTTATGGACTATCTCAATGGAATGGCGATTTCAGTTCTAGTTTCCGCTACGTCTCGATTACCACGTTTCTCTAGTGGTCGCAAGCGCGACCGCTGAGCATGAAGTCCTGGGTTCGATGCCCGGGTCTGGCAAATTGTTATTGGGTTTTTCTCTATACCAGTCACGGAGTCTAGACTTGTGCCCGGTTGATGGCAAGAAGCGCGCCCCCCATTGCATGTGACTTAAACATAACTGGTGAAATGTGAGTGTACTGTTATGTACACCTCTGCCTAGCCCATCGGAGATTACAGTCGTGATGTTATGTTATGTCTCCGCACCGTTTCATATACGTCCCTCGGCCACAATCCCCGCTTGCGTCCCTCGCACACAGCTCTTATCGCACACACACATCTGCGCTAAGCGAGGCTAAACACCGCATAGCTACCTCGAACATCTCTGGTAGAATCGCAACCTAATTTAGATATTCTTGGCTGTTTCTTTGTGTAAATTATATTCTTGTTCCGTTGATTCCTGATTGATCCAATTCTAGAAAGTGAACGGAGTTATCCAACGTTTTGGAATGAATAGGGAAGCAATCGAATTTTAGGGAATCGGTAATGGCCTGGGTAAGGAAATAAGATTTTTTATATTATTTTTTTAAATAAATGTTTGGGGATACTGGGAATCAAAGAGCATGAACTGGAATCAATGAAATTATTTATAGTTTAGTTTGTTACAGAGCAATATAGGAGCATTACAAAATGATGCCGCTGAACCTGGTTGATTTCACTTCGATGCGTTTTTTGTACGCTAATCTTTGGGAGGGTTTATAATTATAGTTTTTATTTTGTTTTGTGTTCACTATTCCTTTGTTCATTACTTCATCTCTTTTGTAACATTTTTTATTTCCTAAAAATATAAAGAATAATGGGCCGCAGGTGTCGGTAGCAGGGTCAATCAGCTACCGGTGATTAGGGCTCCAAAGACAGGAACCTCCTCTGCTACTGCCTTCTGAATTAGGCCCTTGATCCAACCGCCTAGCGAGAGCCTCGACAGATGTTCGTTGAGGCCCTCGCTAGGTGTTTATTATTATTTAGCTATACGTGTGCACAAAAAATACTGCAACCAGAAACATATCAAAATTCTCTCTACAAAACTCTAAAACCGCAGTTCTTTCTACGCAATTTCATTCAAAACAAAATTTTTGAGCTAGTTTTTCCAACCGAAAACTGTGAATCCGGGAAGTGCAGTCAGTCACTTTGAGCGACGTTGCCAGACACACGCCCTCATGTCCTCCCGTATATTTCTCTCCTTAAAATCTATTGCTCCAGTCTCCGATGTAGGTCCCAGAATAGTTTAACTTTCGCGAACATTCCCCGATTAGCGGTTTTGGTTCGGTGCCCTAAATTCTGGTCACAGAGGAAAATCTCTTGGAACTTCTAAAGCCAACTTTCCTCATTTGTTAGCTTTGATAGCAATCTGTTATTAATGGTAATCTTAGGCTTCAAGTTTTGATGTCTTTAATGTTAAGGTACTTCGAATGTACATATTCTCGCTCTTGTAATTACTTAGGAGATAAAATACGCGAACCGTTACTAAGTACAATCATATCTAAACTTGTAACTGCTCTCTAGTGTGGATGTATTATGAGCTCCTGGAATCACTGTCATACATTATTGAAAAAGTTTTGATTGACGCTTTGGCGTGTTTACTGGCAGATAACGAAAATTCCTTTGCAGATGTTTAAGGAATTGTTTTGTCTAATGCTTTGCCAACAAAATTAAGAATTTACATACGCAAGGCCTCTTTTAGATTCCTAGGAAACTTTTGGTTACTTAGGCCGTATTGTCCTACCTCTAGGCAAAGGCCTCCCCTCATTCCTTCCAACCCTCTCAATGGTGTATTTTTCTCATCAGTTCGCGAAGAAGCCACCCAAGACGTCCCGCCATCGTCTGCTCGAACTCATTTTCACAGAATATCGCAAGACTGGAGCCCTGAGTCATCTGTCTCAGGGCTCCAGTGTTGCTATATTCGGCCCCACATCGTGATGTGCTATCGGCATACATGCTTTTTAAGCTACGTCGGCGATTTACGTTCTGTAGCGCAGTGTGATGCTCAGGAAGGAACCTCAAATATGTTTACTTATTTCTAGATAAGCTTTATATGAAAAAAAAGACTCCGCAGATATGGGATTAAATAAAAATAATCGTGACACGTCCACCAAAAATGGCTTTTAGATGCTAAATATAAGTGGCTCCGTCAGCCATTGTATTCCCAGTCATAAGGAGTTACAAAATCCAACTAACACGAATAAGCACTTTATACTAGACTAAATGACAGAGCCTATATGAGGTCCATTCCATTTTTATTAAATAGTAAAAGTATAATTTCGACTTTCAAGATTGATGTGTCTTGCATGATACAAGCTCTGTACATGAAATAGTACTCGCTAGCATTAAATAGAATGTGATACCATTAATTTCAAGTTTATGGTTTGATACTTGTTATTGTTGGAGCACTCAATTGAAGATTTTTAACCATTGTTTTAGCAGGATTGTATTTCGAGGATATCTTGATATTCCTGATATAATGGTAGTGAGTGAAAAAACACTAACAACGCGTTATAAATATAGGTACTGACATGCTCACTGAGGGCCAACCACTTTTTAACTTTTTTAGTCAGGGCATAAGGGTGGAAAGTGGTCGACCGTCAGTGAACGCGGTACTTTAACTTCCTGGAAAACTCAAAGACAGATCGATTCAAGCTAAGCCTGGAATATTAATGGCATGGGAAAATAATTTTGGTAAAAGCCACAACGTAGTTTTCTATTTATTTCGTTTAATTTTCTCTCCTGTGTTATTTCATAATCATTTAGTTTAAAAAACACACATTAAATATTTATCAAAGACCTATTTCCATATTTAACATAAAGTTTATTCGAAACTAATTTTTACAATATTTTTCTAACCCGATTTAAAGAGGCCTAGGCACCTGCTGCCAAACGTTAAACATCTATCGTTTTATTTTATTTTCACACAAATAACCGAGGAACGTTTATTTTATTTATTAACGTTATTTATGTTAGTTGACAAAACCAAATGTCATTTTGTCGAGCTGTTTGTGGTTATGACATTTGAATTAAAGGTTTCTGCTATAACATTTGGGGCCACGTGTTGCTTATATGTACGTGGAAAGTTATTTAGGAGAATGTTGAAATAAAATTACTATTATAACATTAAAACATTTGTTATAATATTATAGTCTTTATTTATTTAGATGTTTTAAAAACCAAAACTGGTTTCATTTTAAAATTACAGACATGTTTTATAATCTGGGTGACCGTTCCTTACCGAGTTTCCTCCGCGCCTCGGTAAGCACGTTAAGCCGTTGGTCCCGGCTGTCATTTGTAGATCTTTGACAGTAGTTACAGGTAGTCAGTGGCCCGAAAGTCTGACAACCTGTGTTACCAAAGGGTATCGTATTACCCAATACTAACTGAGTTGTGGAGGTCAGATAGGCAGTCGTTCCATGTACAATACTGGCATTCAGCTGCATCTGGTTAGACTGGAAGCCGACCCCAATACAGTTAGGAGAAGGCTAATCAGATGATGACTTGATTACTTACACTTGGAATAATTATTTAAAGCTATTTAGTAAGGACGGTTGCTACCAACCGACCTTAGCAGCGGCTCATTGTGATTTCTTATTAACCTGTAAATTCTTCGGCCCTCATACCTTTACTGTCTAAGAACAGGTCCTAATTGCCTTGTAATCGGCAGTTATAATCTGGTGTTCTTATTTTGTTTACCTTACAAAGAAACCTACTTGAGTCCAGAATCAAGTAGCTACATACCTCTAAAGAAAACACAGCAAACATTACAGAATAAAATAGAATAGAAAAATCTTTATTTGCGTGGAATTACATTACGTACATTGAGGTGTTAAAGATAAATAGATTCTACATATTCTATACATATTCTTACTAAAATGCATCATGCAAATATTGTAATATAAAACTAATCTAAAAATAATTATTACAGTTTAGATAAGCAAGAGTAACTAATTCAACAAAAAAATGAGTACCTTTTAAAATGTTTATATTTTGTAGTGATGTTACACGAAAAAAAAAACAATCAAAGAAAAACTTTAGGTTGGTATATACAGTAAAACCATTTGGTACAGCTGTATCAAAGTGCGTTTTAGCCTATAAGCCCAGCTGGGCTTATAGACTAAAAACTTACTTTCATTTGAGTTGTTATTATAAATAATTCAATAACAGTTCTCTTATTTGTTTAGGTATTTTCGTGTAGACTTTGACAGACATACTATAGCAGTTATTTTGAAAAAGTGTGCTCCTGCATCTTGTATCAGCAAGAGCAAAGCATTTCAGCAGCAAGCCATTTCAGCTCGTTGATGAAGAACACCAGCCATAAATAAACAAACATCAAAATCCTATGCCCGAATAATTTTCAAAATTCAAACTAACAAAACGTAATATTAGTTCGTCACAATATCCATACATCGTAAAGAGACGGAAACAGGTGTATTTAATATAGAAACATAAATCAACCAGTTTTGAATGACCTACCTCACAAGTCTTTCTATAAAGATTACTGGATGATATAGGGGTTGCGTCATGTATGGTGAAGGGTCAATTTATGCCGGATAGTGTAAGGGACGGAAATTAAGGGGGTTTCAAAGGTTGAAGAGCGGGATTAGCTGAACGCAGATTATTGGAATTGTTCGACTTTACAGCCGAAATCCGAGCTCTTTAGTTTTGGGAACACTGTTGTTAATTTAAATTATATGTGCCTTTGTTTTATGTAAATTTAACGTTGATTAAGTATTGGTAGCCTATGTAAAGGATACGGTTCAGTGTAGTTAATTGGGCCGATATGTTATTCGAGCCCATGTGATGTTCAAAATCATTGACCCCGTTACCCTAAAACAGATTTTGTCAAAAACTAATCAGCTATTTCAAGTTTGACCCAGTTCAAGTCTGCCTTTTGTCTCAATTAACGTTTGGTTTGTTCTCCATAACTATTACACGTAACCTACTGTTTTGTCGATGAATTGTATGTGCACGGTCACGAGCAATGAAATCTAAACACTTAACAAAATTCAAAAGCAATTTTCTCGTGAAATAACGGGTTCTAGCTTGACATAAGACCTATTTCGTAATATGTATATGTTCATATGGCTTCTAAAATACTTCGTGAAAACGTTAATCAATACAATAGGAGTTAATCACTTTTAAATGTTGCTTCGTGTATATATTATTTGTATTTCTTGTATGTATTAGTGCTTGTGAATGTACAAACCTAATTAAATAAATAATTTGCCCTTTACATCTTTCCCTCTAATGGGTTTATCTTTTTTCCAATTCATAAAATATTTTCTCTTCTTTTGTTCAATAATACTACAATTAGAAATCATATGGTCGTCTTCCGGTGCTCGTGGCTGCCATAGCTAATCGCTAAATACTAACAGCCACTCAGATCGATCTTCATGTCAAGCCGCGGTTACCAAGGTTGTTCCGTGGATGGGTGACCACTTATTACATACCGAGTTGCTTCCATGTCTCGAAAACTCGTAAATCCGTTGTTCTAGTGGTCGCAAGCACGATTGTTGAGCGTGTGATCGTGGCTTCGATTCTCGGGTCCGGCAAAGTGATATTGGATTTTTCCATCAGGAATTTCTCAGTTGCAGCCACGGACTACGCAATCGTGCCTATTGATTCGTATATAAGAAAACTTGTAATTGGCCATATTGTTGTTATAAACGAAACTATTGTGTCTGCCTAGCTGTAAGTTTTCCGAAAAACAAATAAATAAATAGGCTCGCCACCTATTACACGGGACTTAAAACATAACTGGCGAAATGTGGGTGTTCTATCAGGTACGCCTCTGGTTAACCCCTTCAGGATCAGGCGTGATGTTAGGTTATACAAGGTCTAGTTTTACCTCGTCAAAATTCAGGAGGTTGTCATAGAAGACGTAATCAACATAAATTACGATACCTGGTCAATAATAAAAATCGCTGCTTTTTTTAGTTGTTTTAATTTGACAATATTTCAGGATGAAGCCCTTTTCAAAAGGGGAGAATCACCCGTTTATTGAATAAACGCCTGCGTTTGTTTGTGTGTGTGAAAGCGCGGTTGTAGGGCTAGTATTAGACGGGCCGCGTTTTAATACGGATGGTGAACACTTATCAATTTCCGATATTAAGAAATAAATATAAAAAATTACCTACCCATTTTATTATTGATTCGGGTCGAGAATCATTAGCATAGTTACCTCCTTGAATTTGACGAGGATGCAAAGCAACACCTTGTATTATGTTAGTGAGCTTTTCGCTACGCCTATTCTATACATACGTCATATTAAACTTTTATATCATCGTTATCACTCATAAAATGTCTCTTTGCCCAAGCCACCGGCCATTTAAGCAGAACCTCTACAGTACATAACTTAGATAATATTGTTTGAGTAAATAAAGACATATTGGCTAGTTGGCAGTCTTTCCCCACAATAATAGGGTCGATATTTCTGCCAACAACAGATTCACTGGCTTAATTGGTAAAGCCATATCGGGCTCAAACGGAAGCAATTAGTCGAACCTATAGAGATTAGCGCTATTAGGAAATCTTTCGGCATTATGTCAAGGTAAATTATAGGTGTATGGAAACTAGAATTTTCGTACATCGAATTGATAAGATCTGAGGGAACAATTTTTCTTTCGAATCCATTTCAACATAACACGTACATTTTGCCAGTTATGTTTTTTTAAGTCCCATGTAATAGGGGGCGAGCCTTTTGCCATCAATCGGGCACACATCTAGGCTCCGTGGCTGCTACAGAGAAATACCTTATGGAAAAACCCAATAACAATTTGCGCGACCCGGGAATTGAACCCAGCACATCATGCTCAGCAGTCGCGCTTGCAACCACCAGACTAACCAAACAGAATCCATTTCAAACGCCAGATTAATTACTTTAAAAGATTCTCTACCTGAGGAAATTGTTATTTTAATTTATTATCATAACAAAGTGAGTTCATGCATAACTGCGGAAACTTCAGAAACTCTCAGTCTTTGTGAACCAAAAATCAAACATTTGTAATATTGAATTACAATTATTGGTAGGTACGACCCCAGACAGGGTACTTCGAGTAAATAATTTTATATACACTGCTCCAAACACGGTGAATGAATACATCAATAGAACACCGGGCGGTATATTCTAGAATCAAAATAACCGAAGACATCTGACATCCAACAAGTCGCACTGTACCCTCTCAGAACTGTGAATCCGCACATTTTTGGGAAAACGACCCGAATATAGTTGTGAAAGGGCTGGTTGAAATTGCCTATGGCATTTAGTCCGCCTCTGTACATTGTGTTTGAAGTGTTAAATAAATAAAACGGCAAGTCCAAAAATAGAAACATCCGAAGATATGATTATTGGTTGGATAGTCATATCACTGCACTTGCATGGTGGTGGATTTTGGCCCATTCCCTCTCTTTTCACAGAGCCCCAACCGTGCGGTCATTAAAGATTGATTAATTATGAATCACCACGATAGACTGCTAAAAAGAAAACCATTTATTTATTTCCAAATTTTATTTTATTTTAATCCGAAAATTCTTAGTAGCAGCCACGGAGTCTAGATTGGTGCCCGGTTGATAGCAATAGGCTCGCCCCTTATTACATGGGACTTAAACATAACTGGCGAAAGGTGGGTGTACTATTAGGTACACTTCTGCCTAACCCTTCAGGGATTACACGCGTGATGATATATTATTGTAATGCTGAAATACTTCACGATACGAGTTTTACCTCTACCCTAAGCGCAAAAGCTAATAACATAAATAATATTTTACACAAAGACAGAACAAACGACCGACCCTTGCCTTTTGACGTCAAGACACTAACACTCCACACATGCCCTAATGACTACCATCAATTAAAGCATTACTTCCCTTATAAAAGACTTTGCACATTACAGATTTGACGCTGGCTCCACTTCGTCTGGACTCACAGTAAAGCATTGAAATATGAGCTTTATTTCGTGGTACCTAGAGGAGGATTTCGTGCCTAAATACGCGTCGATTTTCAAGGTTAAAAAAATTGCTCTTTCCAAAGTCGGTCCGCGGATGAGTGACCCTCCTTTACATTCCGAGCTTCCTTCGGAGCTTTTCGGGATACATCAGTATCCCGAAAAGTGTGACAACCAGTCTTACCAAGGGGTATTATTCAGTTACTGGAGATGTCAGATAAGCCGTCTCGCCATGTAAATACTGGCAATCAGCTTCATCCGGTTAGACTGGAAGCCAACCCCAACATAGTTGTGAAAAGGCTAGGCAGATGATGGTCGTGGTATTTACGGTAAAATATTCAACATTTACTTGAAACCGCGCCTTACACTTAAGGCCGTATTAAAAAATTGACCCCTAAGAACTCGGTATAAAGCTTACATTTTAATGCTTTGATGTGAGTCGAGTCACAGTTGAGTCAACGTCAAGTCTGTGTAATGTGCGAAGTCCTTAATGCTTCCATTGTTCCACGAGAGCGTCAAACGTGTCGCGATGTAAATAGAAATTATGCCAACACAATGTAGCAAAATTGGAACCACAAACGGATAGGTTGCAATAGATTCGAATTACGGTCTATTTTTGAATACGCTTTAATCATTAGGTGTGTCATCGTCATCATCATCATTGGCATGGCATGACGAATCCAAAAATAGCCTTTGAATCAAAGAGATTTAAAAAACTAATAGAGCGGACATTGGAAATATTTTCATACAAAAATTTTGATCCCGGACATTTTCGATTTTGACACAAGAATGCTCCCTGACAAGCGGGTGTATGACACTAGACAGAACGATTTTAGTCTTGTAGTGACAAGTTTTTGGATTACGATTTTCTTCGTCTTGTCCCGTCTATTGCTCGTAAATATTTGAGTGTCTTTGCTTTTAATAAAAGCCATTACTAAATAATGTCTCTCTAAAAAAATATTTTTTCACCCAAATTGTTTTTCCTTATCTCATCATAATTATGTACGGACACCGTAATTCGGTCTCATAATATGTTTAGGATCGAATACTAATGAAAATTCCATCCGAAGAAATGCCAATGAAATTAAAGCCAGCCTCTTTTTGATAATAAAAAAACAAACACTCCATAAAGATGCAGTTGAGTACGAATCTGTTGCTCAGCCACCTAAATACTACAATTTCCACATCATGACTCGGGTCGCATTAGTCTTCCTTCTAGGACGTCGGGTCTAAGAGCTACCTGTGAACCCCCTCTCTCCCCCTTCATTCGCCCCCTGGTTTGCCTTCCTTGCTCGTTGGAACGTCTTAAGCCTCTCCTCGCGAAGTGCCATTTGGCTTGCAGTAATCTTTTTTGTTTAGCACCGCGTTAGACCTCGTACTCTACCGTTAGTGAGTTCCTACTTAGAGGGTACAGTGATACTACTATGTATATATGGTAAGAGTGATCATGTGGTGAATGAGGTAAATATTGTGAGGGAAGTTTTAAGTATGAATGTGGATGGATATGAGAGCAGAGGAAGACCAAAGAAACGGTGGGTGGAATGTCTGAAGGATGATATGGCAAGAAAGGAGTTGTCTGATGAGATGACGAGTAATAGAGAAGTATGGAAGAAGAAGACATGCTGCGCCCAAAAAAATTGAGATACACGCAGGGGAATTATGAATGATCATGATTGCAGTATTCTATTTTGTCTAAGAGAATGTTTTGTCTAAGTTGTGGATGAATACTTATGCTTACTTATGCTTGTTCCGTTCCTGAAAACATTTTAGTTTTGGTTTGTCAAACAGAGAGAAGATTTTTTTATGGAAATACAAGCAGAAAGGTCAAAGGGCCTTGACAAATTGTAGTTCTGTCTGTAATAATGATGATGGAAAAAGGTAAAAACCACCCAAAAAAAAAAAATATTTCGTTACTGTTAAGTGGTTCATGTTTAAAAAATATACAACACTTTGAATGCGATTGCTTCTTGTCTATGCACTCTACTCTTTGCTCCGGGGTCACTACATAAATACGAAAAACTTTATTCCGACAGTCACAGATACGAATTTCAAAATATCGATTTTCATAATTCCGAATGCTTAAAAATTCCCAATGTTATTATAACAACTCCGATTAAATATAAAATATTATTAAAATAGGATGAATGATAATTCATCCTATTTTTATAATTCCAAAATTTCAATATCCCTAACGTTTATAGTTACTATTCTCAAAATACTCAATTTCAATGGGTCGAATTACAAAAGGTCGACTTAATGATAATTCGAAACATAAAAAATACGAATTCCGATTAATTAGAATTCCGAAATAGAAACGCCTAGTAAGTTCCAGGTACAGTTTGCAAAATTAGAAACAACCCAAGTGGCACAACCACTACAGAATCATCAAATTGACGATGCAGAGTGACCTTTGGTAGTTACTTATTTTAATGTTGTTTCAGAAATATTTATTTTTAGTTCTGTTCCATATATGTATACGGGGTAGAAGGGACACCGACGCGATATCGGAAACTACATACTCAGTACATCATTGTGAACCTCCTCCCCTCCACATAGAAATTTTTTCGTCGGTTTAAAAAAAAAACAGCTGTTCCATACATTTTGACCGTTTAAGTATTGCACTTTTGTGGGAAACAGCTGATTTTTTTTATAAACATTGACACACGATAATGAAGAATAAGAATACCAAAACTGACCCGAGTTCGACTATTTTGCCAAACGTTTGTACCAGGACTATAGAACATACGAGTATTTCACACTCAAGTTGACTCCTGTCGTGTTTGTAAACTATTCCGACTAATGTCAATACGGAGCGTAATGGCGTTCAAACATAAAATTACCGTGTTTATTGTTTCTGTATATATTTCGTGTGAGGTTTGCTTGCTCTTTCACTGGAAACTTTCCAGTTGTTGTTTGTGGAATGGAATTGTCTGCTGACTATATTTATTCAGATTTAGCAGTTAGTTTGCTCCACTGACTTAAATTAATATACATAGAAATGCGATGTCTTTAGCGATTTCCAAACTAAAATGATCATGTATCGCAACGCTTGTAGCATTATGATACTTCTATAACTAATATTCTACGGTGTGGAAGGGACACCGATGTGAAAACAGAAACCACATACTTAGTACATCATTCTGAACCCCTCCACATAGAAATTTTTCGTCGGTTATTAAAAACAAAATAATACATATTGACCGTGTAAGTATTGCAGTTTTGTGGGAAACATCTGATTTTTTTTTCTATGTGGGGGGACTCAGAATGATAATATACTGAGTATGTGGTTTCTGATTTCGCGTCAGTGTCGCTTGTGACAACTAAAACTACTACGAGGCAGTCTCAATAATTTTGTTTTTATTCTTTTAAAGGCTTCCCCAAAATCCTTCCAAATACTCTTTTCCAGTCCTCGTGGTAAGCGTCTCAGTCATCAGTCTCAGTAAACAACATAACATCACGGCTGTAATCCCCGAAGGAGTTAGGCTGAGGTGTACATATTAGTACACCCACATTTCGCCAGTTATGTTTAAGTCCCTTGCAATAGAAGGCGGGTATATTGCCATCAACCGGGCACAAATCCAGAGTAAAGGAAAATTTCTGATAGAACAACCCAATAACACTTTGCCTGACTTGGGAATCGAAACTTTGACCTCATACTCAGCAGTCGTGCTTGCCACCACTAAGACAGTATCAGTTAATATGTAGGTAAGTTTATTCTGTGATTCTGGAATGTTCCAATAACCATCGTCACAACAAATCAACACCATCCCCAACCCCTGTTAAGACGTCATTATTTCAGGATATAAAGTTACGTAAACATCGGATTGTTATTAAAACGGAAGAAACATTTAAAAGAACAGTATAAAATAATACTTCGGCAGTAAAATGAAAAGTTAAGTGGCTTTAACAATATCGAATTACAGTTCGTCAACGTTTTTCGATATTTTTTTTTAGAGAGGGAAGTTTTCGAAGAAATTGTGTTATTCTTGTACTAGAAAATGTTCAAGTTTGTTATGTAAATATAGCTTCGTGATCGGTTTAAACAAAATGTGATGAAAAAGTCACTATGTATTGGATTGACTTAAGTTGCCGAAAAGTTTTTGTCAAACTAGGCAAATTCAAGAAGAGAAAAAGAATTAACTTAATAAAGCATTTAATCCCTCACTAGATTACGATTTCCTAGCCTAATAGGCCAATTTCTTTCAGGCGCTGATTAGAAAAAAATAAAAAATAAACCATTAAAAAATCTTGCATTGCTAAATAAACATCATTGTCCAAAAGTTCCCAAAAACCACATCTTGTGGGCAAAGACTTTAATATACGATTCCAAAACAGAAACCAAGAAAATTTCTCATAAACTATCGAACTACTCTATCACGTCTTGAAAGGTTTCAATACAAGATTTCCTCTCAAAACTAAATTATGTTTATCTCAAAGCTCCGATAAGTTTGTTTTTGTTATCTCGCGTTGATACTCGTACATAACATAGTTTCTAGCTTCCCAAGAACTTGGGCGATGTTTATTTTTGCCTTTGTTGTGGTTAGATAAGAGTCTGTACAAAGGCTTCATTAGGGACTCTGATATCTTCGTAACAACATCCCTATACCTTATCCATTGCGCGTTTTGGTAGGAAACTGAAAAAAATCTTCATTGTAAACGCGCAATGTACTGCAAAATTGTTTGTTGAAGAAAATGTCGCGCGATTTCCTGGTATTAAGAAAGTGTGGCGGGAGCTCGAATTGAATTTCTTGGTGGAACTTTACTTAATAGATTATTCCGTTGAAATTTATTTCCTGGAGGCTTCAAAGGTCGGCGTAATTGGTCCGTATTCAGGGTTTCTTATTATTGATTTGAAAATGATAATGTTTAATAGTAACCAAAAAAATTGGTTAAAAAATACTCTTTGATTACGGATTTAATTCAGTGTTACGTGTTGATGTGTGTAAACTAGTTGGTTTTTTGCACAAAAATACACAAAAAGGAAGTCAAAAATAAAGGTAGGGTACTTGACAGTTTAGATAAACACATTTGACGAGGCTTTGGACACCGGACGCTTTGTATTATATTGAAGTACCTGTCGGTGTCCTTGGTCCACCGCTGCGTCAGAATCTGTCCGTTCCAGTTTGACGGAACCTTAAACAATTTTAAACTATTCACGGTAATACGTCACAATGACATACTATTTATGTATATTTTCTGCTCGCGTCATTTCGCCCACATTTCATGCCCTGACGTTGTGTCCCCGCTATAAATTATCAAGAAATTAATATTCATAGGAGAGCAGCTACAAAATTGTGTTTGCGGATAATTTTAACGTAGGTAACCTGACAAAAAATCAACAGGCTGAAATTTTATTAGGAGAAAGCGATGTTCAAACAGTAACATGTTCTTTAAATATTCTGAATATTGTATTCTTCTAAAGATAAATTAATATTACAATAATTTAGGAAACGTTCACCAGTGAACTTCAGTGATATATGTTCTTTATTGTTCTGTCAAAGAAACTGCTACGATTTTGCGACTGCTACGCACGTAGCACTCGTAGCAGTGAACCGATGTGCTACTCGCCGCTACGCCGAGCTTCAAGCTTCGATTTGTTGCTAACTTCGAATGTGTTGTGCTATGTATTCTTCAATCTATTTTGTAACATAAACCTGCATATTGTTATCATACATATTTTGTTTATAAAGCCCTCGATACGGACCGTATTTACTGGGAGTATCAGCGGTAGGTAAATGGAAATAGTGTCCGTAAGGATATAGGGGACTATAGTATTTTGTCCACGAGAGTATTGTGTTTGGAAACAAAAGCACATACATAGACGAAAGAGTTGCTATCATATCTTAGATACGTGGAGAGAAAACAAACGTGATGATATAAATTCCTTTGTAAAAAATCCAATAATTGGCGCCCAACGTGTTACCAAATCCAAAGAATTCAGCAATATTCATTGCATTGCAATCAGCTATGGCAAGGTAGATGGTGGGTTAAAACCGGGAATGGATTTCAACCACACCTTTTCATCGATAACGGTAGCGAATAGTGAACCACAAAACTCATTATAAAACAGAGCAGTTATATGAAACACAAAACTCTTTATGCAACATAGTGGCCCAGGTTATAACAACAGCGCTGTTGGTCAAGCTGCAAAGATTTCTAAAGCACCTAACATGAACACAGGCAGCAAATTGTTTTAGAGCGCCGTTTTGTTTGTGCAACACTCGAGCTATCTAGAGGCGTGCTCTGAGAGGCCACACTCGAGCTCACAGCACAGATATTGCTTTATTTTTACAACTACAAATGCCAGGATTTTTTGTTAAACGTTTTAATATCCTGTCTTCTATCTATGAGATTTCTTTCAATAGAAGTACATGCTCTAAATCGTCTTTTGTTTCTGGCTTTTGTTCTGTTGGTTGCGGTTTTCTTTTCTGTTTCTGAGTGCATTTAGTTGTTGTTTTACTTAAGTGAAGATGTATTTTTGTATACTCACATATAGACTCATTTTTGTAGATTTTTTCAATTTGTAGAGCGAAGTAATTTAGTCTAGGTACTGTTTGCATGTATTTGATTTTGCATGAATTGTTCCCCTGGAAAATACAGGGTGGAAACTTTCAGCTTGGTAGTAAGAATTACCTTAACCGTTGTAGCTACAAGAAAATAGTCTTAGGAGACTATCCATAATTTTTCTCGAAATTTTGAACCCCATTGACAGATTTTCAAAAAAAATACAGTTAGCAAATAAATGCCCATTAAACACGAATTCTTTTTTATGCCAATCGATCCTGTTTCAAATACTAATCAAAACCTTCTATGGGGCAAAATACTTTTCTCATTCATTTTATAGAAAATCATTGCAGGTTCTATGAAAGAATTTGTGTCTTTAATGTCTTTTCTGGTACTCTAACCTGGGTTGGTGCCATAGTAGTTTTTGGGTAGTATTTGAAAGAAAATCGATTGGCATGAAAAAAAAATTGTGTTTACAAAAATGTTGCTTTATGTTTTTAACCGGCAATTATTACATTTATCTCTTAATAGACGTATTAGCGTGTAATTTTTTTTTTGTCAAATGAAAATCTATGATCTTCAAGATACAAAGGTATTGTAAATCAACATTTTATACATTTATGTCAGCACTCACACAGGGCAGATAAATGTGTGTTATATGTTCATTTTGGTTATAATAGTTAACATAACATGCACATTATCAAAATCAACGCTAAAAACCTGTTCCCAAAATTTCTTGTACCTTAACTTAATTATCAAGGTATGACGGTTTTTTTAACAATTTTATCATTTAAAAAAATGATATACCCACAATAACGAATTAAACCTCGCCAAGTATAATAGCCAATCTCACTCTACATTTTTATTGAGTTAATGGAAAATGAAGCTCTTGTTGAGGAAACTAATCTTCTACGAAAGTAGGACGGTTATTAAAAAATCTGTCCAACAAGCTATGATTAATATGATAAGGAAAAGTTCCTCTAAAAAGGTTGGTGATGTGTAAAAAGATTGTTAGGCTTTTGATGGCTAATGTGACCGTTGAGTTGAGTAACAAATCACACTCAAGATTTGCAAGCATTTTTGGTTGTTTATGGTTTATATTAACTGAGTTCCAAGACGGGCATTGGCAAGAAGGCTGCCAGGCTAAAAGGGGTCAGCCGCATGCACGATGACCGCTGACTATATTCTAACTAATAATAACCGCATGGATGCTCGCATTACTAATTGCATTCACCATACCACGTGCAACGTCCAACGCTGAACATGAGCATTCTAAATTGCCTTGCCTTTGCGAAACTAGGCTGTGATGGCAAACGGACAGATACGACGTTGATCCCATACAAGTGGCCCGTTCTATCACAATATTTGATACGGAACACTGAAACAGCAAAACATTCTGTAGCAAAGCGGAGAACCAACATTCATATCGGAGTGGCCGCAGATTACAGTGCCAATGCCGGACGCGTCTTATAAATGTTTTAGAAAAGACTTCTTTATTTTTATATTTTCTGTAATTGAGTGATTGATTTGTTACGTTACGCAAAGCATGTAGCTATGGAGATAATGCAGAATTAATGATTTAGTCCCATGCTGGGCGCCAAAATTGCCTTAATGGTGCCCAGTTGGGACTTAAACATAATAATGGGTTTTAAACTCATTTTAAGTTTTTAGACTGATCAACAAACATGTGAGTAAGAAAAAACAGTACCCAGGTTGTTTTGATGATGTCACATAGGTTAGACACTCTCCGGTTCGTTGACAAAATAATATTTTGTATGAAGCTTATAATTACCATCAGTCCCATTTTCCGCAATGGTCCCTTACTGTTCACGGCTACTGCCAAACAGCTAATGTCCTCTGCGTCCCATATATAAATCAGGATACAAGCACCCTAATTCCAAAAACAAAGCTTATAATTTCCCAAACCACCATAAAATCCTTTTTTACGTATTACGGGTAATTTATAAAAAAAAAGGCAAAGAGACTGCAAGCCGTCGCGCCGTGGTTGACATTTAACTCTGCGATAAATTCGCTTACCCAAGTATTAACCTAATTAAATCGGGTGACCCATTGTACCCGCAATGCACTCAACGGTTACCAATTTTTTGGATCTGAGCCAAAGTCAGTTTACTCGATCGTAATAACTTTAAAAGTACCTTCGAATAAATATTTTCAATATTTTTGCCTCAATGCATTTGCTTCGGTTACTTAATGGGCGGGTGATATTGCTTCTGTATTCTGTAAAGAAATATTGGTTGTGCAGTTTAGTAATTTTAATCATTTGAAGTCAAAATTAAAAAGTCTTAGGGCATTGAGATGTATTACGAACTGTCTAGGAACCAATTTGACTAGAACCCAAACAAAGGCAAGCTTCCTTTTGTTTGGGTATTAGTCCGTTCTTAAGTCAGCAAAAACTGACGATTATTTTCAATTTGGTCTATATTTTAGCATTCATAATAGCGATAATTGGGACGCTCAATTCATGTTAAACCGTTAGTAACAAGACAAAGATGGTTTCTTAGACATAATTATAATAATTATATTCTCAGTTCACAATTTCTGTCTTAATAATAGCTTGTCTACCTTGAAGGCAAATTAATGAAGACACACCTAATTGTGGTATAATAATAGTTTGTGGCGCCATGATGTAAGATAACCCGGTTTCACATGTTGAATAGTTTAGTTTTTAATTTGAATTGATAGTTTATTTTTTAACTTCAACTAAGAAAATCACAACTATGTGTATCGAAACGTAGGTATTTATCTTCATACATAAAAAAGATTGTGAAACAAATGTTTTTACATCAGTTCCTTTGTTAACATTTTTGGTTTTTACAAACAGAATGAATTCCATTGCATGTATACTCCGTTTGTTCCGTAATGTAGTTTTCATGTTCTTTTTTGTATGAATAGTATCTTTTTTTAATGATTAATGGTATCTTGTTGATCTACATTGCTTTTCGGGCACAAAAAAAAACATGAGTAGCCAATTATAACTTTAGCATACCTTTTAACCGTTATATTTTTTCTTGACAAACTAAAACCTTGTATATACAACCATTTAATTTTCCTTCCTTATTGCAATTTGTTTAAATTTTCTTTGAAGAACAACCATTTAATCAACCATAATGAAGCAGCAGCGTTGTTCTTTAATAAATAAGGCAAGACTTGTTATAGCATCCGTCTATTCAACCTAAATAACTTGCCTGAAAATTAAGTAAAAACGGCCTTATAACTCCTATAAAAGTTACACATCAAGTTCATAAACCGTGTCTCTATTACGACGGGTTATAAACCCCAATCCATATCTCTCATCACAACACTCAATATAACCTGAACCTTATAAAAACTCAGGAAGCGTTCGATTTGACGTTTCCACAGGCCATGAAAAAGTGGATTGGTGCTATCAATATCCATCATGTGGCAACTAAATTAAATTGCCGTAACGTCCGAAGCAAAATCCCTCGGGGCCGCCTCTGTCATCCCCCTGTCTCTACAACGGTCCATTTTATTAAAACTGCAAAAACGGACAGTCGCAAACAAGGGTTAAGTACGAAATGATGGCTTTATGCGCGATGGTTCCAGTACTGTTACGCCGGATTAGGTCCAAAGCGTCAAATATTGACTTTTACCGCCAGTTATTGGCACCTTCAATGGGAAATAAGGTCGTAATGGTCACGGATTTTGGGACAAGTTAAATAAATTTTGGCGGTAATGTAAAATGTTTTTTGTAGCGATGATTTTAGGGGAGAGTATCGTTTGAATATTATCAAGAGGTTTAATTAGGCTGAAAATAGCGTCAGAACAAAATTTTTCTTTTGATGTATTTCGATCAACCTGGACCGCATCTTGAAAATGTTTTAAACAAAATCAAACTCTATCGCACTCTTTCATTTGCTATGGACTATATACGGGATTTATAATAAAAATCACTGCATGTGACACTCCTGACCCCAAAGCGAATTTGATGACACTCCATTCATCCGGTTCGGTTCACTGCAGATAGATTTGATGGCATTAGATTTAGTGCCAGGTTTACTGCTTTTGCATCTGGTTTGTTCCGGATTCTATCTCTTACATGCAGGGGATTGTGACGAAGATTTTCACTTTTACTGATGGATTGACTGAGATTTAGAGCTGTTATAATATAATATTTAACTCTTCAAACGCTCCACGTGCTTGACGAATAATTAAAGACTATTTTATAACTTAGTGAGCTTTTCCTTTTGAAACTATAAAGCGTATTTATCTTAATGAACAACTTTAGCGATGGGATCGTCCCTGACAGGGGGAAAAACTAACTGCTTCATACATTTATGTTCACACAACTCCATGAAATGTATTGACATGACATGAATGTTTAACTTTAAAATTGTTTATACTATCCCTTTCAAGTAAGAAAAAAACTTTTAAAATGTCGAATCAATATGTCCATTTGTCCAATGTTCAATATCATGCCGATAAGCCTGCTTAATTCCTAAACTTCCGTATTATGTTTATTAACGAAACAAGTGGAGCAGACCACAATAATCTTATTCAAAGGTGGCAACACACAAGCAATAAATACACCGATACACACCCCTAAAAACCATTAACCTCCTTTCTGCATAGCAAGTTGGGCAAAAATAAAATTTACAACCCCATTAAGTGGAGTAAGCTAAACACACGGCCATGTAAATTCTTATTTTTATACGGCTATTTGGAAACTTTACGCAGTGTGCACCCTGAACAAGTGTAGGCACTTTCGCTCTCTTTAAGTTGATGTAAAACCGGAACATGTAGGAATATTCATGAAGGTGATCTGAAGCAATATTAAAATTAAAAAGAAAATTCTTAAATTCACTTCTTCAATTCAAGCAAAGCATGTTTTTTTTTTTGCAGGAGGCCTTATACATGCTGTAAAATGTCCATCACAAAGCCGCTAATCAACCATTCTGTACATTTTGATTTACGAACACATTTTTGACTAGGTAACACTGCGTAGAAATCATTGCTGGGAAACGACTATTTTTTGGTGTGAAAAAGTACGATTTACGGTAGCACTCAATGTAGTGCGTTACAATGTTTTGAGTGCGTTACATTGAACGCTGTACTATAATTGTACAGAGGTCAAGGAGGATATTTAAAGTAAATATTTAAAACTAGCTGTTGCCTGCGACTTTGTTCGCCTGGAAATTTTGAAGTGTATGTGGGAACAAATAAAAACTTTTTTGCAAAAAAAAACCGACTGCCAAAAAAAACACTAAAAAAGTGGAAAATAACTTTACTTTAGGAAGTCGGTGACTATTGTTTGTTTCATTGACTTTTTTACCACCGACTTCCGAAAGTAAAGTTATTTTCCACTTTTTTAGTGTTTTTTTTGGAAGTCGGTTTATTTTGCAAAAAAGTTTTTATTTTACCCTTTTTAGCTATCGTATCACACACAAATCCTTGGCAAGTATCAATTTCCCAATTCCTTTTACTTGGATGACATTTTTTCCAGATATTTTGATTTCAAAACCAAACTGCTGAACCGATTTTGATGAAATTTCTATGGGACCAATCGGAAAGTAGATCCATTCAGATAAAAGAAGAATTTTTCAAATCGGTTCATAAATGACGGAGATATGAGGTAACAAACACAAAAAAAAAAAAAACAAAAAAAAAAAAAACATACAGCCGAATTGAGAACCTCCTCCTTTTTTTGAAGTCGGTTAAAAATAGCCTATGTCCTTCCACAGAATATAATCTATCTCCTTGTCAAATTTCATTACGATCCCATCAGCTGTTTAGTCGTGAAAAAGTAACGAACAAAAAAACTGAATTACTTTCGCATTTATATAAATTTTTCCTTTATTCATCTATCATCTCATTTTTTACATTTTTAAATATTTCTTAGAAAAAAATAACATTTAAAAATGTATAGATATATATTATTTTTACTATTATTTATATTTATTATTATATAGTATATTTAGGGAATAGGTTCCGATCGTAAAATGATGCCTATAAAAGGCAGCGAACGCGGAGGAGTCGGTCATTTGCTCGTTGGTCGTCCTGGCGTGCGGTAGTTGTCGACGTGATTTGTAAGAGTTTGTTTATTTAATTTTAAATGGTAAAGCTGTAATTGAGCCCTGTAAGTACATGCTATTTTTGTTAGACGAAGTGATTGGTGTCTTATTTTTTATTAATTGTGTCGGTGTAAATAAATTTGATTTGTAGAGTACTTTTCTTTTGTTATTAAAATAATAATTGAACGTGCATAAGATTGTTTGTTTTTTTTTAATAAGTTTTGCTTCTGAAACCTAAATTCAGAAGTGGGATTATATCCAAAAAAAAAACGCTCACTAAAATTCACTTTTGATTTTGTCGGTTATAAAAATAAGACACCAAACGACCGTTTTATTTCAAATTTTAGTACCTGTTTTGTGACTAAATATGGCTGACAGGCAGCATAAATCTCGTGACAAGTCACGTCGACACCATAGATCTCGGGATAGATCTCGTTCGCGAAATCGTTCTCGCTCCAGGATTGGGACTAGCAGATCTCGATCGCAAAGTAGGGCGCGCTCGCGAATGAATTTTGGTGATCAAAACGTAATAATGCAACAAACGTTAGCGTCAATTCTGTCTCGTTTAAATACATTAGAATCAGAACGTCCCATATCACGTAACGTGACCGAGTGCCATAGCCAGCTAGCTCGTAACAACACGCTGACAAGATCTCATACTCCTCCGATTAGTGTATTAGAGAACGGCCAGGCCCTTCAGGCTAGAAAATCGATATCTGAGGTTTTGTTACCTAGTTCTACGGCCGCGTTAAATATACCCACAGCTGAGAGTATTGCGACTGAGGGACCGAGTGTCGACATACCCTCACGCAGCGAACAGTGTGTGACAGATTCAGCGCGAATATTAGCTGAAGCAATTAGGTCGATAAACTCTGACAAAGCTCAAAAATATTTTGTGTCTAACTTCGATCCTACTATCAATGACATAGATGCGTGGTGTGAGGAGGTTGATCGAGCTAGGGTAGCTAATAACTGGGGAGACTCGGAGTGTCTATCGCGCGTATCGATATGCCTTAAAGGTGACGCACGCACCTGGCTAAACGAGTGGGTGACTAGTGACCGAACATGGAATAATTTCGTTAAAGAGTTTAAGCCTTTGTGCCCACGAAAACTTGATTATGCAAATATTCTTTATGATGCGATGCACACGACCTCTGACAAGTATAGCACATACGCCGAGTATGCGAGAAGAACTTTACTCCGCCTCAAAATAGTTAAGGGTTTAAGCGACGAACTGAGAACGTTGATAGTCATTCGCGGTATAACAGACGCTCAGGTTAGGGCTGCGGCTGCCAACGCCAGTCTACAGATACACGATTTAGTTTCATTTTACGCGCATTAAATTAGAAAACCGGAACCACCCTTCCAAACCACCGACTAATAATCGTTCATCAAACTTAAAATGTTTTGTCTGTGGGCAACCCGGACATAAGTCCCACAATTGCCCCAAGAAGCCCAAAACTGACCAGGCGTCGAATACCACTACGAGTAATGCCAATAAGCCAACCTGTAACTTCTGTAAAAAACCGGGACATAGTGAAGACGTTTGTTTTGCTAAAGAAAGATCAGGTTCACGTAATAAGCGTAACATTAATTTATGTATTACGCCCGTGGCTGGTTCCTCGCAAAACAGCGACCTTAAGACTGCGATTATCCAGGGTATCCCTGTCGATGTCCTTATCGACAGTGGAGCCTTAAATATCTCATTAGTCTCGTCTGATGCATTGAAATACTTTAACTGTGAACGGAAACCTAGGCACTGTGTTTTGAAGGGAATCAGCGACACCGCCGTCCAAGCCGACTCCTACGTTACGTTAACGATTGAGTTTGATGAAATCTCTTTGGAGGCCGACTTCGTCGTAGTGCCAGGCTCGTGTATGACTACCCCTGTTGTGATAGGAACCGACATTCTTAACCGTGACGGCATCACATACGTACGTACAAAAAATAGTCAGCGTCTAACTCGAGCCGTTGATAATGCCGTACACGCAATACTCAACGATGACTTATATATTAACTGACCCCTTCAGGGTGCCGAACTCGAGTGTCTTAAAAACTTAATAGAACTGTTCTCGAAATACCTTATATCTGGCACTGCTTCGACTACTGTCACAACCGGTAAGATGTCTATAAATCTCACGGACGATACTCCTGTCGCCTACCGACCTTACAAGCTGTCACACTCAGAAAAACTTAAAGTCCGAGAAATTTTGCGAGATTTGAAGGATAAGGGCATCATCCGCGACTCCACCTCCGAGTATGCAAGCCCCATTATATTGGTAAAGAAGAAGGATGGTAGCGACAGGATGTGCGTCGATTATAGGGCACTCAACCGACTAACAGTTAGAGACCGGTACCCATTACCACTAATTGACGACCACATAGACAGACTAGGCAACTTTAAATACTTCAGCAGCCTTGATATGGCCACGGGGTTTCACCAGATAGCGATTGAAGACGATTCGATTCGCAAGACTGCGTTCGTCACACCAGAAGGTCATTACGAGTATCTTCGAATGCCTTACGGTTTGACGAACTCTCCCATCGTCTATCAGAGAATTATTAACGAAACCCTTCGTGACCATATTGAGGCGGGCAATGTGTTAGTATACGTCGATGACGTACTCTGTATGAGCAACACTGTTAATGAGGGGTTGAGCTTATTGAAAAAGGTTCTGGAAACACTAACTAGGTCGGGTTTTTCGATAAACTTGCGAAAGTGCTCCTTCCTGTCCACGGAGGTTGAGTACTTGGGGCGAGTAATAAGTCAGGGTCAGGTTAGGCCGAGCCCCCGAAAAATCCAAGCTCTTGTGGATGCACAAACACCACGTAACGTAAAACAGTTTCTAGGCGACAGTTTCTAGGTTTGGCAGGGTATTTCAGACGATATATTAGGAATTACGCAACTAAAACCGCTTGCATAGCACGCTTAATGAAAAAAGAAGTTACCTTTTGCTGGGGTCAAGAACAAGAAGGGGTTAGGCAAGAGATAATAGACTGCTTGACTAAATCACCAATACTGTCCATCTTCGACCAGTCCCTACCTACTGAGGTACATACTGACGCCAGCAGCATTGGCTATGGTGCAGTATTAATGCAGAAGAAGGCTGATGGTACGAAGCATGTAGTCGCTTACTATAGTAAAGCCACTCAGGGCGCCGAAAGCAGGTATCACTCTTATGAGTTAGAAACTTTAGCGGTTGTAAGGGCACTGCAGAATTTTCGCCATTATCTTGTTGGCATAAACTTCAAAGTCGTCACCGATTGCAATGCCCTTAAAGCCACCGAAAAGAAGAAGGACTTGCTTCCGCGCGTCGCCAGGTGGTGGATTTACTTACAAGACTTTCACTTTACCATCGATTATAGAAAAGGTACCATGATGGCACATGCAGACTACCTTAGCCGAAACCCAGTCCCAGATGCCAAAGTGCACCAAATATCTAGGCCACGCAATTGGGCACAAATCGCTCAGTCTGCAGATAAGGAGACGCAAAATCTTCTGCAGAAATTACAGGATAGAGAGTTAGACTCTCAACGGTACGTCGAACAAAACGACCTCCTCTATTATCGTTACACACCAGTGGGCGAAGAAGCCAGGCTTCTTTGTTTTATTCCCAAAGGACACCGGTTAAGTTTATTGAGAATTTTTCATGACGAGCATGAACACATCTGCGCGGAGAAAACCCTCGACTTAATCCTCAAATACTTCTGGTTTCCCGGGCTCCGTCAATTCGTCGCAAAATACATAAAACACTGTCTTGTGTGCATATCATGTAAACGTGTCCCTAGAGCCCCTCACCAACCAATTACGTCCTGGGAAAAGCCTAATACCCCTTTCGAAACATTACATATGGACGTACTTGGTCCATTACCCGAATCCGAAGGATATAAGTTTGTTTTATTAATAGTTGACTCTTTCACAAAGTATTGTTTGCTATATCCAATGTATAAACAAGACGTGAGTGAGCTTAAACGCACATTTACCAACGCGATATCACTCTTCGGTGCTCCTAAACTTATAATAGCCGACCGTGGGAGAATGTTCGAATCTTCGGGATTCTCTAAACTTTTAACTGAATTTGGCTGTAATATTCATTTCATAACGCCCGAAATGCACAATGCTAACGGACAAGTAGAAAGATATGTCAGGACTGTTTTAAATATGATTCGTATCGAAACAAATCATAAGCATTCAAAATGGTCGGGACAACTGTGGAAGATCCAACTTGTCTTGAATATTACCAAACACAAGACGACACAAACTTCAGCTTTAAAACTCCTGGTCGGCACGGAAGCCACCATACCCGTTGTTCGGACGCTAATTCGTGATGTCACTGAGGAGATGTGTCAGAACTATGAAGGCCGGCGGGAACTAGACAGAACAAGAGCCCACCAGTTATTGTCTCGCAACCAAGCTAAACAAGACTCTTACGTCAACAAACAGCGGCGAACACCACGCACTTTTAGTATAAACGATCTGGTGTTTGTAATCAAATACTCCCAGTCTACAGGAAAACTAGATCCTGGCATGCGTGGACCATATAGGGTGATTAAGGTACTACCCAGTGACCGTTACCAGCTGAAGCTTGTCAGTGGTTCATACGGCAAGACTACTCAGGCAGCTGCTGAGTACATGGTACCCTGGAGCGGAGAGTGGTGTCCAGAGTCATGCGCAGCCTTTTTCGAGGGTGAGTTGCAATGGCCCGACACGTGCGGACTTGGTGAGTCGTTTTGCCATATGTTAAGCTAGCTTTTCCTTAATCATACTTAGCTACATTCACTAAAACATTGTTACGCCTTAGTTTTTTTTTTAATTTCGTTATCCAGTTATACGAGTAGTTAAAAGTTGGCAGATCGGCTTACTTACCCGTACAAGTACAGGTACCCTGATTGTGATTATTTGTGTTGCGATTCAGATGATACCTCCGTCCCCCACAATGGTACGTGATCAAGGATCATGTGTGAAGGACGTGCGATTCAGCGATGCCTCCGTCCGCCCTAAATTAACGGGCTTATGTGTTTTTGACTGATATGTGAAATATGTAATGGGACGTGCGATTCAGTGATGCCTCCGTCCTGATAGACATGCCTGTAGTGAGAGGTATTGGTCTATGATAAGTGTTGATGTGCGATTCAGTGATGCCTCCGTCAACCTCAGACAGCGGGGACGCCTTCTGTCTGATTTGTTCACAGATGCAGTTCTACACCGCCGACAACGCGTCATGGGCCGACGTGAAAACCGAGTGATTAAATAATGAGAGCTCTAATTACGTCAAATGTTTATCTCATTGATTGCAGGTTGTGTGTGCAAATACTTGATAAGCTAAAGACAAGATTTTCTTAAATTGTGGTCACATTTCAGACGACGAAGTGTGTGATCCCGGTGCAGGGTCATCATCGGCGTCCCTACCACCTAGTGCTGAGGTGACCGGGAGCAGTGGTGAGCCCTCATCTGCGGACTTGGCCCGGGTGCGCGACGAGCACCACGAGAACTGCGACGAGGACTGCGACGAGGACGACGCTGCGTCAGGATAGGCCGATTTAGGGAATAGGTTCCGATCGTAAAATGATGCCTATAAAAGGCAGCGAACGCGGAGGAGTCGGTCATGCTCACCGTAGCGGTTGCGGAGGATCACTCCACCAAGACCTCCACAAATGAAAATGCCCGCAACTCCGCCGACGGAACAGGCGCCCGGGGACCGGACGACGTCGCTCCCGCGCGTTGGGAACCCGCCGACCGGTTCACCGCCTGTTGCCGCCGATGGACCTGATCAAGGCCATCAGGCAGGGGCAAGACGCGGAGCTGGTGATCCTTGACGGACTGGCCGAGCTTCTCACCTTATACCATGGCTAGTCCGTTGAGGGTCATGCACTGGAACGCCCGCGGCCTCAGAAATAAGGTTGCCCCACTCCGCCTCCTCCTCAGGGAACAACGGATCGACGTGGCGCTCATCAGTGAGACATTCCTGGGGCCTGCGGACAATCCCAGGTTCCCGGGATACCATCTCTACAGGAAGGACGAGAAGTCGCCGCTCGGCATCATCTACCGCGGTCTGGCGGTACTGGTGAGCCGAAGAGTCGTACACCAGCCACTCCCTCCGACGTCACCGGCTTCCTTCAACGCGCTGGGTATCCAGCTGCACGTCGCCGGCGAGGACATGAACTTCTACGCGTGCCGACACGACTCTCTCCTCCAGCGCCACGTCGAAGGACGGATTGGCAGGCGTTCGCGGAAGCGATGGAGACCACCACTCCTACTTGGCCCACTGAAACCGCCGCAGACGTCGACCGGCTGGCAGAAGAGGTCACCGCTTGCATCCAGCGCGCCCTCGAAGGGGCGACAACAACACTTCCGCAATCGCAGGGGCTTGTGTACAAGCCTCTGCCCACCCACATCAAGCATCTGGTCGCCCAAAGGAAGCGCCTTCGCAAGCGGTGGCAGGACACGGGCTGCCCACGGGTGAAGTCCGACCTCAACCGTCTCGCGGAGAAGGTTAGGGCCCAGCTTCAGGAGCACAACGCCGCGAGCTGGGAGGAACGTATCGACGCGGCAGAGGGAGACTGGCCGTCGATACACAAGCTGTGCCGACAGCTTGCGAACACCCCGGCTCCGGTACGCCCACTACGCCACAGCGACGGGGCGCCGAGATACATCGCAGCAGACCGTGCGGAGATCTTTGCCGAGCACCTGGAGCGTCAATTTGAGCCTAACCCATCCGATGACACCGAGCACATCGCAGCAGTCGAGAGGCACCTACTTCGCGACGCCGACAGCTCCCGAAGAGGAACCAATTTTCTTCTCGCCTTGCGCAGTCAGACGCGCCATCCTGAAAACCAAGCCGAGAAAGGCCCCCGGTGCGGACGGTGTGACCAACACAGCGCTGCGCCACCTGCCCTTCCGTACGGTAGCGGCACTGGCGCGCCTGTACACGGGCATACTGCGCACTGGGGCCTTCCCGGCCGCGTGGAAGGAGGGGCGCGTCATCATGCTGCCCAAGGCGGGCAAAGACGTCACGAAGCCGGAGAGCTATCGGCCCATTACTCTCCTGTCAACCATCTCCAAGGTGTTTGAGAAACTCCTGCTGCGACACCTCTCCCAGCACGTCACGCCTCGCCCGGAGCAGTTTGGGTTCCGCGCCGAGCACTCTACGACGCTCCAGCTGTCGAGGGTACTGCACCTGCTGGCGGCAACGCTCAACAAGAAAGAGCGTGCGGTTGCAGTATTCCTCGACATGGAAAAGGCATTCGATCGCGTGTGGCACGCCGGTCTGCTGTACAAACTGTCGCAGACAGACGCGCCTCGTCGCTTGATACAGGTGGTCTCCTCCTTCCTCTCTGACAGGTCCTTCAGGGTGGCGGTCGACGGCGCGCTTTCCAGCGCTCGCCCGATCGCCGCGGGTGTGCCGCAGGGCAGCTGCGTCTCTCCGCTGTGTTACTCCTGCTTCACCGACGACATCCCCACTACTCCCGACACCACGCTCGCGCTGTATGCCGACGACGCCGCGTACATCGCTACCTCGCTCAACGCGAGGCACGCGGCCGTCAAAATGCAGCGCGTGCTCGATCTGCTGCCTGACTGGCTGTCCAAATGGAGGTTGTCGGTGAACGTGGGAAAGACGCAGGCGCTGGTCGCCGGCGGCACCATTCTCCCGCCTCCCCTGAAGCTGCAGGGAGCCGACATCGCGTGGTCGCCCCAGGTGAAATACCTCGGGGTCACCATCGACCGTCGGCTCTCCATGGTAAGTCACGTCCGCTCGGTTGTCGCCAGATGCAGAGCCGCCCGCAACCTGCTCCACCCAGTGCTCTCTTCCCGCCTCCCGCTGCGTGCCAAGCTGGGCGTGTACAAAACGTACATCCGCCCACTGCTCACGTACGCCGCCCCAGCCTGGCTCGCCCTCACGAGCGAGAACACCAGGAAGCTCCTCCGCGCGCAACAGAACTTGTCGCTGCGGAGGGTCGTCGCCGCTCCTCGCTACGTGAGGAACACCACCATCCAGCGGGACCTCAAGATAGAGAGCCTGGAGGACTTTTGCCGCCGCCTCGCGTCCACTATGTTCGCGCGTGCCGACGCTTCTGCTTGGCCCCACGTCAAGCACCTAGCGCCATGGCACGCGCGGCCACCTGACGCGAGGCGCCTACCACGCGACCTCATCCCAGCGGACGTGGCTAGCCCCCCCCCCGGATTTGACGCACCCGAGTAAGTCGCACCCACCTACACGCGGCCTACTCAAACAATGAGACTCCGCACTCGCTACATACACCCGGTGCATGTCGTGTTCTAGGTTAATATAGGCATGACACGCACCGCATCACACAGTCACGACTCCACAAGCGATAAACTCACGCGATGAACAAGCGGCGCGGGCCTGCTATTCTATCGCTAACATGAGCGGTGTTACACAAGTACATTGCCGCTCATACTCACATACACGGCCCTTTGCCTGGCGCGTAATTGGCTAGCTCTGAAAGCGTGACAGGCGGGGGCCAACAGCCGCGGTAGGGAGCGCCGAGTCACCTCCGTCGCTGGTCGTCACCCGCTAGGCCTCCTCCGGGTAACCGGAGGTCTCACCTGGCGGTGACAGACCGCCGAGGTGGCGTGAAGATAGCGGCGCTATACATAGCGCCGTAGCGCCTCCTACCGGACACTTTTTGCAACTACACATAGACAGGTTGCGTTTAACGCGCCTGTCAACTGCCGGGCCTATACGGCCACCACAAGGAGGGCGCCCGTTGTCACGGGCGCCGCAGAAGATACCGCGGGCTCAGGGACGAAGTCCACACCCCGCCAGCCGCGCCCCCATGCGGGGGCGTAGCGACAACCACCTGCGAGTCGGTCATTTGCTCGTTGGTCGTCCTGGCGTGCGGTAGTTGTCGACGTGATTTGTAAGAGTTTGTTTATTTAATTTTAAATGGTAAAGCTGTAATTGAGCCCTGTAAGTACATGCTATTTTTGTTAGACGAAGTGATTGGTGTCTTATTTTTTATTAATTGTGTCGGTGTAAATAAATTTGATTTGTAGAGTACTTTTCTTTTGTTATTAAAATAATAATTGAACGTGCATAAGATTGTTTGTTTTTTTTTTAATAAGTTTTGCTTCTGAAACCTAAATGTATAGATTCAAAAATTGAATTTAAAAACTTGTGAAAGAGTTGGAACGTTGACCTTCAAAATTTCCGTAACTAAAAGCTTCCCAGGTATGGTCCAGAACAAAAAATATCGCAATGACGAGGAGAACTAAGGGTATGTCGGCTTTGTTGCTGGTGTTTTTTACAACAGTTGTATCGAAAGTAAGCTGAAAAGGAGAGCTTTTCGATAATTCACTCAGCAAACGATTCAGAATTAAAGGTTTACGTATGGAAATAGTTTTTGCCGATGGATATCAGGCGCACGGCTTTTACACTGGCACTATGGAGTACAAAAATATTGCTTCTTACTGTGACATGGCTTAAGATCTTTCATCTGAGCTCATTCCTCGTAGATCAAAGCGTCGCCTTCATGAGACGTCAACTTCAGATATTCTTATTTCTGCTAGCTTTGCCAAAATCTACTCGAATTTGTTCCTAAAACTATTTATCTGACGCCATTTTTGGTTTATTGTTAAGTTAGTTTTTAAGTTTATTTTGAATTTGTTTATGTTTCTAGTATTGTTATGAAAACGTTATTTATTTATCTGTTTAGGTCACAGCCATAAAATGATTGGATTTATGTTTTGTATACATTTACAGTTTTACAGAGTAATTCAAAGTCTGGAAGCCTTTAGGCATCCAAATTTTTATTCCACTTAAATATTATTAACTGCTCAATATTGTTAAACAGTTTAGTGCAAATAAAAGCAAACACAACTGAAGTTTTTCGAAATGTATAAATCGGTTTCGTTACTTGACCACATCTCTGATGCCATGAACTACCCGTTACTAATTGTCCATGTTACTCCAAAAAATCTCAAGTTACACTCGTATAGTATCTTCTTGAAAATTACATTCTTAGTTACTTTTCCGTTTCCCAAATTTTTCCCTATCAAAATGCGTGGAATTCTTATAAAAACTGAATACATTTTACCCTTGAACAATTCCGAAAATCGATTAAAAACTTTCAATAAAAGGATTAAACTGAGATTTGGTAGAATTAAGCAAATTCAAATAACTTACATCCGATTAAATATCGTTTGTTTTTACTCCGACGGTTTTTATTACTTTGAAACGAGTAGAAGTTTAAGAAAATATTAGTGAACCGATGAATCAAATTGAAGAGTTAAAAGAGGTTTAACTAGTGAAGGTTTGGCAGTCAACAAAAGACTCAAAGACTGACAAACAGTCTTACCGGGTGTCTTCACCCAGAAACTGGGGTGAAGAGGTTTAAATTGGTTGTAAAATATTAGTATTCAGCTGAATCCACATAGTTGCCATCATGGGAAAAACCTGGATGAGGCTGGCACAGGACCTTGGAGAGGGGCACAAGAAAAGAGAGGCCTATAACCAGCAGTGGGTGAATTCAGGCTGCGGATGATGACGATAATTCAGCTGAATCCAACTAGACTGAAAGCCGATCACAATATAGTTGCGAAGAAGTAAAGTTCATGATTAACAAAGCTATAATTTGCTTAGCTACTGGTATTCGTTAGTTTTCTCATATGTACAATACAGGAAAATTACTTTACTCTGGCAACGTTTTTTTTCTTTTTACATGAAAAAAAAGGTTAGCTTTCTGAATGCTTTCAAAAACCGACATTACCATTTCAATGCCCCTTTACAGTCCACTTATTTAAATAGAAAATGTTTCTCTAACAATATCCTTTAGGGATGCATCGGTTATCCACATGAGACTCGTATGAGCGATGGATACAGACAGTGCACTAAAACCAACTTTGTTACGTTCTCAGAAAGTTATTTATTGGTCTTTACGATCTTTCTCTCTTATGACTTGGATGGATAACTGAAACACTCACAATGTTTGTGATCCCTGGAGAGTGAAGTATTGGTACTTATATTGCTTTACCTCAGTTACCTTACTTCTTCGGTCTTACTTTCTTAGTGGCCCAGCCTTGGGGGCTTCTAAAGGCTATTCTAAGAATATTTTTTTTTACGAAAGTTGCCAATCCATCTTCTGAATATTCTTAATATTCAGATATATTTAATAGGCAGGTAAGTGGCAGCCCCCCGAGAATTTATTTCAGGAACGCTATGGGAATCCAATAAACCTGATTTGTTTTATTCCCTCATACGGAATGTCTAGTCGTTCATATGGGGTGAAATTATGAAGAAATAAAATAGCGCACAAACATATGAATTGGCGTTATAAATATTGTTATTATATTGTTTGGTGCTACGAAACCCTTTGTGCGCGCGGCCGACTCATGCTTAGCCGATTTTTTTTTTATTCATTTCACAAAACAAAATGTTTACGAAAATGTTATGTTTCTACGAAAATGTCAACGTCTTTTGAATGCCAAAAAATCCTCGCAGTTCAACAAAAATCCAGGCATAGAAATAATTCTTTTTTTATTTCAATATTCAGCACCGCTTCAATTCAGCTTAACACTCAGATCAGTATTAGGCCACCGAAGGCATATTTCCTTGTTTTATACGATCATGTATTACCATATTCTGGTCGTAACCTTGAACCCCCTGGTTTACGACAGGGTTCTACACATACATATACAAATGTATGTATGTAAGTACATACGTATGTAGGTATTTTTATGAGGCATCGTTCTCATTCGTTTTTATGAGTTTCAGAGGAGACAATATTTATTATTAAATTGTTTTTTATGAACTTTGGTGGGTTAGGGTTCCGGTAGCACTATCTTATTCATTTTCTTGTCATGTAATTTAATATTAAAGCATTTATCATCCATCTTCGTTTTTCAAAATATAACCTCTATGAAACCATGCTAATATTAATTGAAACGAATTGGTGCAGTTTCTTTGTAGTAAACTTTACTTTCATTTTTTTTTATAAATTGAGGCACTAAAGTAATCTAGCCATCTTTTTAGGGTTGTCGGTCCATCTCCTGATTTATAAATCCTCACGCCTGTAATCCTTGAAGAGTTTGGCAGAGGTATTCCTAATAGTACACCCACATTTCGCCAGTTATGTTAAAGTCCCATGTAATAGGGGTCGAGTTTATTGCCATCAACAGGGTACAAATCCAGATTCCGTGGCTGCTACTGAGATATTCCTAATGGAAAAACCCAATAAGACTTTACCCGACTCGGGAATTGAAACCGGATCTCTTGCTCAGCAGTCGCGTTTGCGACCACCATTCCACCGAGGCAGTCCTGATTTGTTAAAGTACTAAAATGATAAATAAATTCGTATTCCTAAAATTTTCTCACTCCGAGGCTCTAAGAGATGACCTCTTGATGAATCATTTACCACAATAACAACATTACTACCGTAAAGGATTACACTTCAAAGTATCTTAACTCGATAATTATTTATTTAAAGCATTTCCATTCCGTCACTAATAAAGTTGTTGTCAAAGTGGTTAGCAAACAATTCCGCTATTAATTTTACTTAATCGAATTCTGCTTTGCACAAAGTCTGTTAATTTTAATCTAAACTGAAGATTAAAATATATTTTACTTTGGGACTTTGGACTAGAGTTCAAGGACGTGAAAGAATATAAAAAACGGCATCATTATTTTAATGGTCAATGGATTATAACGGGTTTAATACCCTCAAAAAGCTGAAAGGCACGTCACTAACTCCACGTCATTGCCACCTTTTTTTTTCTTCTAGACCATACTTGGGAACCTTCGTTGGGGGTGAAACTTAAAACTTATTCAGAAGTTTCTTGTAAATACAAGTTTTAATGTTATTTTTTAACTTTAAATTACTCTAATACTATTCAATGCATCCATCAGAACAATGTTTTGAGTGCGTTACATTGACGCCTACTGTAGAACGTGATTTTTCATCCCCAAAAAAAAAAGTCGTTTGCCAGTAATAGTTTTTGCGTTACTTAGTTTGAAGTACAGAATGCTTGGTTGACCTTGACCTTGGGTCCATTTACACCTTGTTTAGAACTAGTTTTCAACGCAGCTTCTCGCGCTTGGAGGTCTGAAATTATTCTTCTGGAACGTACTACATTGATAAAAGCCTTACCTCCTAACTCAGGTCATGGTCTAAATAACTGTGTGCCAAATATCTTCGAAATTAGTACAGCAGAAGCTGTGAAAAGCTAACAGACTTATAAGGATTAGTTATTAGTTAGCCTTGTAATCCTCGAAGGATTAGGCAGAGGTATACCCAATAAAAACACACCTTCATTTCGCACGATATGTTTAAGTCCCATGTAATAGAGGTGAGCCTTTTGTCATCAACCGGGCACAAATCCAGACTCTGAGGCTGCTACTGAGGAATCCCTGATGGAAAAACCTAATAACATTTTGCCTGACCAGGGAATCAAACACAGGACCTCGTGCTCTGCAAAATTTGTAATCATCAATGCTATTATAAATATACATTTTTAGCTAATGTTGATCTGGATTCTTAGAGCCATCTATACATTATGTATGTTGATGTTAAGTCCTATAACAAATTCACGGAAACATAGCAAACTAAAAACAAGCAAGTAAGATAAGTACATAATTATTATGTGCATTCCAACGTGCGAGAAAACAGATGAATCTACATGCGAACAAAATCTTGCTCTCAAAATGCATAGTAGACTAAAATATATTCGTCGCTTCCCAGGATGACGTCACAAATTCCATTTCGTTCCATGCGAATGCAAACTTTTTATACACCTTCATCAAAGCATATTTTAAAATTGCTTTGAAAGGTTGAGAAAAGTAAAAAATAGTAATGGAAACTTTTTGTGCGAAGGACGTTTTCAAGTGGTTCTGAATTCTGATATTAAATGTAGAACTAAAGAGGTTGCATACTCGTACAGTACGTGAACCAAATATCGCGGTTTAAAGGAAGGAAGGAAGACTGAGAAAACTGTCTAGGTTTGATTCTCGATTTGAGCAAAGTGTTATCGAGTTTTTTAACCGACTTCAAAAAAAGGAGGAGGTTCTCAATTCGGTTGTATGTTTTTTTTTTTGTGTTTGTTACCTCATATCTCCGTCATTTATGAACCGATTTGAAAAATTCTTCTTTTATCTGAATGGATCTATTTCCCGATTGGTCCCATAGAAATTTCATCAAAATCGGTTCAGCAGTTTGGTTTTGAAATCAAAATAGCTGGAAAAAATGTCATCCAAGTAAAAGAAATTGCGAAATTGATACTTGACAAGGATTTGTGTGTGATACGATAACTAAAAGGGTAAAATAAAAACTTTTTTGCAAAAAAAAACCGAGTTCCAAAAAAACACAAAAAAAAGTGGAAACTAACTTTACTTTCGGAAGTCGGTGGCAAAAAAGTCAATGAAACAAACAATAGTCACCGACTTCCGAAAGTAAAGTTATTTTCCACTTTTTTTAGTGTTTTTTTGGAAGTCGGTTTTTTTTTGCAAAAAAGTTTTTATTTAGGACTTTCTCGGTAGCAGCTTGAATATTGGGTTTGTGCCCGGTTGATGGCAATAGATCCATCACCACAGTCTGACAACATGTCTTACCAAGGGGTGTTGTCCACAACCCAATTAGTATCGTTACCCGGTACTAACTGGGTTGTGGAGGTCAGATAGGCAGACCATGTGAAATACGGGTAATCAACTGTATCATGTTAGACTGGAAGCCGACCCCAACATAGTTGGGAAAAGGCTAGGCAGATGAACATGATGTAGAAACAAAATTAAAAAAATGAAATCCATTTCATCTATAATTTAGACTCACATACAAATACAAAGCTATAAAACCCCAAACCCATTGAGAATTAAGATCTCAAGTATGTTATACGAGTAATTACAAGAAATCGAGAAACCCTATACATCTCACACGGATTGTCATGGTAACCGTAACAACAAACTATTAATAGCAATTAGCGTAATAAATGCTTCATTGGTTTAATACCAGAAACCGTTGTTTGATCAATTTGGCTAACAATAAATAGATGTTGGCTAATTGGATGTGAGATGCCGAATAAGGTGAGGTGATATTGGAAATGGAGTTAGTTGTTGTGTATTGTTTCACACTACTACTGATTTATTTGAATTGTGTGGCTTCCTGAATACAAAAGGTGGAAAATTAGGAGTTTTAGAGTAGAAATACTCGGTTTCCAATGCGTTGAACAAATCGTAACCGCCTTCCAGATTTTAAGCTGTTTTCCCCTACATTTGCAAAGGAAAGTTGAAATTATGAGTGTAATTTCAACATACTTTCTTTATCGTGTGTTTAGTGCCTAACCTGGTGCCAGAGTTTTTATGCCGCTCATGGGCCTCTGACTTGGCATTACATGCCGTCGAGAAATATCTCTCAGGCATGCTGGTTTCCTCATGATGTTTTCCTTCACCGAAGCAAGTGATAATTATACAATACGCACATGATTCTGAAAAATCAGAGGTGCATGTATTGGGTTCGAACTCGACACCTATGACATGGCAGTCCGACGGTCACACCACCAAGCTATCAGTGTTTATTTCAAGATTGATAAAGTCTTATGTATTTATTATTAAAATGAATTTTCCTTTGCCTTTTCATGAAATAAAAATCAGAGATCAAACGTTTTCTATAAAAAGTCCTTTAGAACTGAAATCATGAAAATGTGATGAAGAAAAATATTATGAAAAACTTTTGAAACTACTGGTACCTATCCAAAGCTAATTCTAAGAAACACTCCCTATTTAGCGTTTTCTGTAAGGCTTGACTCTAGTGGTCGCGGGAACAAATTAAATTAAAATGTGGATTCAGTTTTACATGATTATTACATCAGTGACAGCGTAATTAAAAAAAAACAATAGCACTAATCCCATTACAGGACAAAATGGAAGTCCCACATTATTATAATCCACTAAGTTTTGCCCCCGGAAACTAGCATTGTCATTAACAACGCCGACACCGCGCCTGCGCAACTGGTGACACATCCAATTAAGTATATTGCCTACTCTCAATCTCATCGAGTTCAAGCACGCATGCCAGCTTACGATAATAATATGATTATTGAAAAAGGTATGTGCAAAATTTCAGCTCAATCTGTTGGGGGAACTGGTTTGAAATTCAGTTGCAAGATTTGACCAATATATAAGGTCTATCTTTTCACACACGAATGTTTTTACGAAATTATTAAAATTCTAAATCTTGAGACATTTTGCATAAAACCTTTACTCCCGCCCGCCTCAATGACAGTAGCTAAATACGGCGTAGTAATCTAGCGTAATGGATGTTGAAAAATAAGGAGCCAGTATTTATGTGGGTGTAAATATACTTAGATAGAAAAAAATAATCCATTGAAAAAGCTTCGTTACAGCTGTTAGATTATTCTCTGAAAATATTTCGTGTATAAATAGTTAGACCCTATATACTAACAAACAAACTGATTAACTAACAAGGTAAGTAGAATAAAAGCTTATAAAAAGACCTTAACTGACAGATCATTGCTAAACCTTAACTTTTACATTAGTACCAAAAGGGTTTGTGTTTAACCGAATAACTGAAAATTCGACCTTGCGCCTTATGCCTTAGAGTTTTTGCTCTTTAACCTTCAAATTCAAACTCCCACTATTATTTTCCTATGACCCTTATCGCAGAGGTCACCTCAAAACTTTTGAACACATAAATTCGTACTCTACGGATCATTAAACATTTGATGAATTTATGTAAAATGAAAATCGAAGTCCCATTAAATATTCTTTCTCGAAAAGATCTATTCACGCTGATCCGAACTTTCGTCTGTGACTGCGAGGTTTTCGGCTCCTATTGTAATAGTATTTTCGGATCAATGGTTACTAAGTCAACGTGTCAGTTTAAGGTTAAAATTTTCATAAGTGGTTTTATTATTATATATTTATACCATCAGCATATGTATAGTGAAGATCAGAAAGGCAGTCACTCCATGTCAAATTCGGCTGCAGCCAGCTAGACTGGAAGCTGACCCGACGTTAGTCAAGTTAGTCGGGACAAGGCAAAGCTGATATTGGCGATGCCTTCTTAAGCTGCCAGCTTTGCTGAGTTTGAATGAAATAAAAGTGTTGTGGAAAAACCCAAAATAACTTTTGCCCGACTCGGGAATCCAATCCAGGACCTCACGCTCAGTAGTCTTGTGCTTGCGACGACTAGACCAACGGTATTAAAAAAAATGAATAATATACAACATTAGTTTTAGTATATGCGAAACCCGAAACACGTGTCTATTTTTATGTAAAGAATCTATGTACAAAATTTCAAAACTGTATCATGAAAAATCACAAAATTATAAGCTTGTTATGTTACCTGGTCGTCCGTACAAATACATGCTCACCACGCGGCGCCCCGTTGTGCGCCCGCGCCTGATGCCTGCGTTGTGCACGTAGGATTGCGGATAGGTTAGGTTACGTGTCGCTCGGTGTCTAACTCGTAACTTTTTAAAATATTTTTTGGACAAAATATAACATGGTATAAAAATTATTGGAATCGATTCAGTTACTTATTCTGAGCAATTATATTCTGGTTTCGCATATGCTAAAAATAATGTTGTATAAATATAATGTTCAACGCAGTCTACTGGGATAAGGCTAAAATTTATTACGGCAATATTATCATGACATTAAGGGAATTGGTCATCATCATTCTCCTGCAGCTATTCCAATTTATTTGGGATCGGCGCAGCATGTCTTCTTCTTCAATACTTCTATATTACTCGCCATCTCATCAGACACCTCCTTCCTTGCCATATCATCCTTCACACAGTCCATCGTTTCTTTGGTTCTCCTCTACTCTCATACCCATCCACAGACATACTCAAAACTTTCCTCACTACTTTTTCGTAATTTCTAAGCATCACATGCCACCCGATTACCACACAAGTTTTCAGTCACCGGTTTGGTATTGTTATTTAAAAAAATAACCGACTTCCAAAAAAAAAAAACATGAAAAAGTGGAAAATTACTTTCGGAAGTCGGTGACTATTGTTTGTTTGTTTCATTGACTTTTTGGCACCGAATTGCGAAGTAAAGTTATTTTCCACTTTTTTTTTTGAGTCAGTTATTTTTTTGCAAAAAAGTTTTTGTTATTTTACCCTTTTTAGTTATTACACAAATCCTTTTCAAGTATCAATTTCGCAATTTCTTCTACTTGGATGACATATTTTTTCCAGCTATTTTGATTTAAAAATCAAACTACTTAACCGATTTTAATGAAATTTTTATAGGACCAATCGGAAAGTATATCCTTTTAGATAAAAGAATAATTTTTCAAATCGGTTCATAAATGATGAAGATATGATATGTAACAAACACAAAAAAAAATACAAACGAATTGAGAACCTCCTCCTTTTTTTGAAGTCGGTTCAAAACGTGACGGTCAAAGAAAACTCTTTTAATTAGGGGGACAAGATGACCAGCCGAAGCCTCGATATAACTCTAAGTAAACCCGTATCTTTCTGTATCCCTCTTCTTCTGAACTCATTAACATTTTGTTCTCAATTTTGTGTAACTTGCGATCAAATTTCATTAAGCTAAGTCTGTTTTCGATGTCCTATTTAATTTGCAGTTCTGAACAACAGTGTTTTCTATGCTGTTAATAGTTGGTTAGCCTTTCTCGTAGTGGTTGAATTGGAATTAATAAAGTTATACAAATCGTCACTATTGTCAGTAGAATTAAACAAAATCAAGTGGATAATCGTTACAATTATTTTCCAAGGAAAAATACAATACCACTTTCGGGCATAGCCTAGCAAAATAGGCGTTATACCTGTTTTCACTAAATCTAACCCAAACCTAAATGCATTTCTGAATTACACCTATAATTACTGTTGTTGGTACTGGTTTGGTCATGTGGAGATGGTGAGCGAAAGGCGGTTAACGAAAGGTATTTACGAGGCAAATAACTCTAGAAGGATATACTCTGATCTTATTGGTAAGGTTCTTCAGAAAGGTCAAGTGCGGTACTCACAACGTGGGTGCGTCTATGACCAGATGTATGGACGTGGACGAGGCAAAAGGAGTATGTAAGAATCGTAGCAGTTGGCGTTCTGTGGTTTCTGGCGCTCATGGCAAAAAGGCGTAATTTTATGTATGTTCCGTTGGAACTGGTATTGTGCTGCATCTGGTTAGACTGGAAACCGCCCTAGTTGTGAAAGGCCTAGATTTGATGATATTGGCATTTTGTTGTACAACTCTAAAGCAACAAACCACAAAAAGCTTGATAAAAGCTTCTAACCAACCTTCCATCGAGAGCTCAAAAATCCTAGTAATTTAGAACTTCAGACTTGGGCCAAGAATTTGCATCGCGACGAACAATAAGTACTTTGGCGCCTCGCCACGTTTAAGTTTTCCCATACTTAATTAGACCCGCGGTTGTTTCTTGTAAGAAAACAATACTATCTGCTTTGCGAAGTGAACCAGATTACTTGCGAGAGATTAGGTGAGAGGGAACGAGCATTTTTGAGGGAAGTTTTGGGGTTTGAAAATTCTCGCTGATAACAATCTCAAATTCGCGATATACGCACTTTGGACGTGGAGTTGCGGACACCAGCCCGTCATACAATACAATACAAATCTCAAATTCACTTGAAATATTTACGATGGCTTAGTATTATTACAGGAACTGATGGACTACTGACGCCGCCAAACTGGTGGATCAGTTATGGGCCGACACAATTTTGATTGTGTCGGCACGCTAAGAAGAAAAAGTATAAGAAGACGTAAATAAGAATGCAAACGAGCCTATAATGTTCTCACTGCTGGGGCATAGACCTTTAGGAAGGGAATGGAGTAAGGGAGAAGAAAGGAGGTAGGGAAGGGAGTGGGCCGTAATCCACTAAGAGGCCGACGGAACTGCATCGGTAATGGCGGTACATACAAGCCTAAAAGCTTGGCTTGCCCGTAAAACCTACTACTCTTCATGATGTTGAGATTACTGAACAGTCTGCTTACCGTATTGGAGGCCCACTTGTTGGGACACTTGATATCGTCTCCTGTCTGTTCTGTTGTTTACAAATCACAGGAGCTGATAGAAGCTACTGAAAGTGCCAAACTCGTCGCCAAATATTGGGCTGACTCAATTTGAATTGTCATCGACGCGCTAAGAATAAGAATCGTTGGCTCCTAGGCTCGCCACTTCTGAACGGGTTGGTGAATGTCATAGTCATGTCTCTAGGACCCGCCGATTTCTTCACAATGTGTTCTTTCACCGTTTAAAAGAAGTGGTGATGACATAATTAATACCAATGAATTTAATCCATTTGGGTATGGATTAATTACTTTCTTCGAACGGTATGAATACCATTAGCTTACGCCCAAATAGGGGATATTAAAAAATTAAACCAGTAAATTGATCGATTTTCCTGATAAACATTTAATGCCTCCATGTATTAACTCACAATATTTCGTTATGAATATTTTCCGAACACCAAATTCGGTTAATAATTGGCATAACGAGGGTGAATCGTGTGTAGTACTTTTAATATAATTGGTTGTTCTAGTTTTTCAATGTACTTGGAAATATACTTTGACCTATAAAACGTGGTAAAACGTGTATATACAGGGTGAATTTTCAAGTATCAGTGGATAGGTAAACGTAACACTATGAATACCTTGTATGTGTGTCGATTTTACTTCAGGGGGACCAAACTGGTTCTCCAAATAGTGCTTTGGCTACATCTAAATAAAACAACCAGAGGCCCTCAATACATTGATAATAATTATTGGCTTCAACGGTCTCAGCATCATCATCTGCCTGGCCTTTTCCCAACTATGGGATTGAGATTGGGATGCAGCTGAATACCAGTATTTTACATGGAGCGACTGCCTTTCTGACCTCCACAATCCAAGTATTTAGGAGTATGGGGAATAGGGTGTAAAGTTTCTTGATACTACATAGAAAAGGGAGGATCCTCCGAACAGACGGGTGTTGTGTCTGGTGGGCTACTGCCCGACAGTTGCTGTCGGGTTTTTTCAATATAACGCGCGTAATTTGAAGTCGCGGATAATCTTGCTTGCGCGATGTAGGAATTGGATGTTAGTTCTTAATATTTGTCAGAGATGGCGCTGTAGTACTTTTTGTTCTATGTTGTTGAAGTACTTATTGTAGTGACGCTACAAGTACAAGGTAATACGATACTCCTTGGTAAGACAGCTTCACAGCCTCATAACCTGTAATTATCGAAGCACATTTGATCCCTGAAAGAAACTCCAAGCATATTCCTTTCCATAGCTCGCTGAGAAACTTTGCACTTAAACGCACACCTCACGAATTGGCATCTGTCACTATTGAATAGAAGACATTTTTTTTTATCCTGTAGTTATTTCAATTTTTCTCCGTTCCCCGTTTAGTAAAACAACTGGAACTTCTATAAACAAACTTCAAAACATATTAAAATAAGACAGTGGATGGACGGAGGCTACTCCTGTCATGTTCTCTGCGAATTAATGTCACAGACACGCTCAATCAAATTTGTTAGACGACGTGAAGTAGGAAACAAGAGACATTTATTTTTAGTTCTGTTCTGTTATTCCGATAGAGGAAGCCATTCTTGGAGGCATCAAATAATTCCTTATTTGACATCTGTCCCATGTCTTATCTTAAATTGTTACTGAATCGGCCACAGATGAAATTTGAGGGGTGTGTCGCTTGTGTTCGGCTACATACGATTCGCCAGTTTATGATGAAAAAAAAATCGATCTAAAGTAAACTACTACACAATCTTGGCTTTCATTGAAATAATTATTACGGACGTACATAGTTCGAGACACCGGACGTGGACAAAAGGATCTATCAGTGTTCGTTGTCCGCAACTGGTCCACCATTTTTCTGTACGAATTTGGCTAGGTAATCGTAATCATGTTCGGGTCGGCTCGGCAAAGTTCGAGATTAGCCGAGCAGCTTTTTCCAAAATATTTTATAATTATATTCGACGATTCAAGCCACCCGGCTTTTTCCAATCACGCCGACCCGAGACTGTTTGTTGCTCCCCTGAATCAAACATGCCCAGAAACCTTTTATGAGTTGACATAGATTACGTAATAAATTAAAGCCCTGTTATTTCATGTGGAAAATAATACACATTTCTGGGAGGTTGTTTTACCATTTCTTCTTCCCAGCTAAAACACTAGGAACTGGCGAAGGGTGGGTGTTTTGGAGGACTATCTCTTAAACTTTGACGTTAAAAAAGTGCTGATTAGCAGCCTAATTTGAATAAATGACTTTTGATTTTTATTTTGACAGTCTTAATTAGACAAACACATAATTTTGCCTTCGAAAATAAGCCCGGTAGGCGTTATTAATTCTGAGGGTGAGAAACATTGCCACTTAATCAGTGGCAACTAAGATGGAAAATTAAAAAAAGACTTGAATGGAATTGATGTAAGGTGCAGACTGGGTAGGTCTTTCGTGTGGGACGTAACATGTGTCGATACTCCTGCGCCACCTCATCTTCCTAGCTCATCGTGCTGTGGTGGGGCTGAGGTTGCGGAGAGCCTCAAGCGGCATAAAACAAACCTTATTGGTAACCATATTTTCGAGCCATTTGGGGTTGAGACTCTAGATGCTCACAGCCTTTTCAAGGAATTTTCTAGACGCTTTGTTGACGTCGCTTTGTTTGTTGACCATTACCATGATGGGTAAGCGTTGCCATACAACGTGGCAAGTCCAATAGTCTCTTGAGAAATATGGGAAAATATATATAATATTGTTATAAAAAAAAAACTGCAGATAAGGTTATGTCCATCTCGTTGAAAGTCACTGTAGAATTATATGAAACGCTTTGAAAGCGATTGCCATTTGGCTATGGGGCCAGAGAGCTCTGGTCTACTTACAAGGCTGTATACCCATGTAAGTAGGTAATTTTTATTTTTCAGTATCTTGTCGATATTTTAGCTATTTCATTTTACCATTTGTTTCTAATTTAATCTCTTAAGCTTGCCCATTCTCAATTTCACTTTCTGAAATGAATTTAAAATTAGATTCAAGAGATTTTGCGAACATTTCGTTTTGTTTAAAACATTTAAAACTTGATTACAAATTCTATTTACACGGATGAATGAATATGAAATTTTGATGTTACGAATTTGTTTATATTAATATATTAGAACTACAATATTAAAATTTTGTTTTTGAGAACAATAATCGTACCCATGTAAGCATACATTTATTTTTAAACCTAAATTCTGTGTTTAAACGTTGTTATATTAAAACTACATCGTGTGCATTTGAATCTTATGGCCAATCGTATAAAGCTCATTTTTATGTCTTCCATCTAAAGTCGATAGTTTGAACTTTGAAATCATATAAGTCTGTTTGTCTCTGCATCACCCAAAGGTTGACTGGTAGATAATGCCTATGGCATTAAGTGCGCCTCTACACATTCTGCTTGAAGTGTTCAATAAATAAGTAAGTCCAATTATGAGTTATGGTGTCAAGATAGATTTGTATGCCTGACATAACATTTGAAATAACCAAGTAGGTACTTATATTCGTCCGACATTTCCTTCCTGCATACAACATGCCCCGTTAATACTCCCAAAAGTATCATAAAAGATGATTACGTTGTAAAAAATAACAGACCTTAATACATTCACGTTTACTACTCAACGATTAAAATCGGTAGACTGGCCCTCACCGCAATAGGTCGCGCGGGATTCTTTGAGCCCACTGAGAAAAGTCAGCTAACAAATCCCGCGTGTAATTAATAACAAATACTAGTTTTCCAGTTGGAAACAGAATCGTACATTACATTCTTTGTTTCTACTGAACAAAAAATAATCGTTACTTATAAAAGGGGCATATTTACAACAAAATATCTTAATACTTAAAATAGAGCACAGTTGCTTATTTGCCTGACCTAGGTTGAACTTGTGTTTCAGGCTAAAAAGCTATTTGCGGACAGATTTTCTGTCTGTGCATAAGAGGTGATAAAATAACAATAACCGTAATATTGATCATGACTCAATTCTGGGAATCGAGCAACACAATGAGGATTTGATACTAAGCATGCATTTATACATAATTGTCTTATCAAAATGCCAAAAAAAAAAACAAATGCAATATTTAAAATGCTGTTTTTTTTACGAATTGCCGGCGAATACATTATGTAAACGCACGGATGATCCCGGACCGCGTTGAACAATGGTAGCTCACATAGTGGGTGGGTGCGAGTTCGCGTTTGATGGTACGAATCAATCAGAACTTGTTGGGATATTTTACCTTTTCGTGCTAAATCATTTACAAAATGGTTTAAAAAATATTGAAACAATATAATACCTACCATAATAATGGTCCGGATGCATGCAGGGAACCGATCTTCTAAAAAACGACGATAACATACTATCACGCGGTCACGTCCATATTTCCCAAATGTTAAAGCAGAGGTGTGCCTGTATTTGAACCTCCAGATATCGCCAGTTAGGTTGAAATCCTTAATATAGGCGAGCCTTACCAGTCTTACCGAGGTGTATCGTATTACTTAGTACTAACTAGGTTGTGGAGATCAGATAGGCAGTCGCTCCATGTAAAGTACTTGTAGTCAGCTGCATTCGTTTTTACTGGAAGCAGAGCCCAACATAGTTGGAAAAGGCTAGGCAGATAAGGATGAGGAGAGCCTATGGCGATCAACGGGGCACACTTCAAAATTCCTGATGAAAAAACTCACACCAATGCCCGACTTGACCGAAGCCTCATACGCAGCAGTAGCACTTGCGGCTAATAAACCAACAAGGCAGTTCAAACAATGTTCATGAAACAATAGCAGTTATTGTTTTCAAAACATTGTTAATATAATTAGAATGGAAAGCGTAAAAACATTTCTGCCAGATATAAATTGAAATGTTTGTATGGACGTGGACACGTCACGTTGTTTACCAAAAAAATGCCTACATGGGGAGTGATTGGTTTCCAGTACTTTTCGGCAGCCATATTGGATTTCCAATTTGTTTAACTAACCCGTAGTAAGAGTTGTTAGTCAGAGAAACTCAACTGTATAAAATCTATGGAAATCAATTCAACCCTTTGACGATTTGAATATTATAGGGGTTAATGGACACTGAAAATTAATTGATACCCAGTGCGTTTTAGAGTTATTGACAAAGTTATCTTATGTATGTGGACTTAGCAAACAAAATTATGTTGATTGTGACTATTTGGTTAGGTAGAGTTTGTGCATAATTACGGGCATAATAAGCACACATCTAAATTATTTAAAATATGTCTTTATCTTATTTTATTTTTATAAGTCGTGATGGCCCAGAGGTTAAGCCCTCGCCTCTCATGCATGAGGTTGTGTGTCCAAACCCAGGCAAGTACCAATGTGACTTTTTCAATTCGTATGCACTTTCTAAGTTCATCTTGGACATCACAGACATCGGTGAAGGAAAACATCGAAATTGAAATCGCCAACCCGTCTTGAGCAACCTGGTGATCAATGCTCGTGACTTCTCTGTATGAGTACAGGCCTTTGCCCAGCAGTGGGACAGTTATAGGCTGGTATTATTTTTATATATTTTTTTTTACCGGCAAACATATTTTGTAAAATAGTGCCATGTAACAAATAATTATCTTCCTGCCCTTGTCCCATGTTACTTGGGGTGGCTCAACACGTTTTTTTCTTCCATTCTCTACTGTCAATCTTCACACAAACATAAACATTCCGATTTCCTAACCTTACACTCAGAAATTTTGCTTTTTAATCTGACTTAAGATCCAATAAGAAAGGGAATGCAAATGAAAATAACCGAGGTATTCGGCCAGAGGAGCAGTTTTCATTCTATCTGTCAAAATACATCTAATTTACCTTTATTTTTGACATCGATTGATATAAATGATGTTTATTTTGCAAATAGGTTTATACAAACACTTTTACCGTCTCCTTTTTTAAAGCTAGATGATGCCGGTGTTCGTTGGAGTGTCGTGATTGTAGTTGAGATGAAATCGATTTTTTTTAATTAGAAGATATTGGTATTGAGATATTATATTCCTGTTCCTAACTTTTCTGACTGGCCAATCGTTTTACTACGACATAGATTCCATACCTAGTGCTGACATAAAAGAACCAGAATAATTCTCAATAAAGTCTCATTATACTCCCTGTTTAAAAAGCCCCGCACGTAGATATAGGCACGTCCTAATTATCAGCAATCCGTAAAACCGTCTTACATAACAAATCAATACTTAGTTATTTTCACTTCGTTTCCAATAGAAATGCCAATTCATCATTCACGAATGCGGTACTTGGGACCCAGAGCTCGGCTCCATTAAGAGGTTCCTTGAAATTGATGGTTTAAACTGATATTCCGTATCATTTCATGATTATATATGCGCCAATATTTCGGCGCTGTTTGTGCTTGTTATTTAAGTAGCAAACAAGGTAAATATCTCGTTTTTAGTGTTAATGATAGAATTCGAGTTTTTTAAAGAAGCTTATAGTAGAACCTATAAAGGCTGTCCGCATTGTAAAATTCCTGTTACATTCATTTCGTACATATACATATTTTGTATGTAGCTAAGTATAAGCTGGCGGCGCGGCGCCCTCAATTTTTTGTTCAGAAATGCCATGCGTTACGTCCCGAAGCGCCTGTTATACGCGCTTAACTTCAGTGTATAGCTAAAAAACATGAATTAGCATCAGTTACAAACTTATCGAGAAAAAAACACATAAAATTACATCATGCCTGAAATTTCCGAAGGGTTAGGCAGAAGTGTACCTTGCACCCACATTACTCCAGGCAAAAAATTTGAAGAGCTACTAGTATTACCTATATAATTTAAACAAAGTTTGTATCGATATTGTACACTGCCAATTTTAAATCCTCTGTGTATATTCTTTATATCATTATACATATCTCATCTAGGTCTTCAAAATTATCATGAAATTCACCCAATCGTGTCTTGTACAAAATTGGGTAAATTGAATCTTAGGACGATGTGATTACGACATCCAAATGTACTGAATGCTCCAATTCAAATTTCTATTGCAAATAATTTGAGATTGAATAGGGGATTTGTCGAAAAACGATTCGCGGCGATTTTATTATTCGTAAATCGGAACTTGGAGGTCTTATTATGGCGACGACGTAGGTTTTACAATTGAAATTTTATTTATAGAGAAGTGAATGACGTATAAGTGCAAAGCAATTAATTACTTGCCTTTTGTATGGATGCTGACCTCTGCTAGAAATGAGCAGTATTTTCCTTGAGCAATATCTATTTGCGGCTTTTTTTTTAATGATTATAAGTACGGTCTGAGGCTGAGGCTTCGTTTTGTGTACCTGTTAGATTCAAAGGCCGAAAACGCTCATTGAGCGAAAAAAACGACCACATCGCGATATGGCAATTTCAAAATGACCACTAAGTTGAAATGTCGTCGTGACTCTCTTAAAAACGACCACATCGTAATCTGGCAAACCCAAAACGACCACGAAGCGAAATTCGGGTTGTAGATGGTTTGATTTTCGACCACAATCGTTCTGAGCCTTTTTCAAAGTTTTTTCAACATTAGTAAGTAGTATAATGGGACTGGTATGCACAATGTGTAAAAGTCCTTATAATAATTAAATAAAAATAAAAAAACATTAGTAAGTAACTTACTAATGTTGATGGTTAAGGTAATGCCCAAACGAAATTTCGAGATGTCGTTTTCATGGTTTTCGGGGGCGCTAATGCATTGGCATCAGTGAGGATTTGAACATCGGGTTGTGGCTGTTTGAAAAAGGCTCAGAACGCGTTCTGGCATTTTTTCATTGCCAGAAGGCTTTGTAGTGTACATAGAGTTCCTTGACCATTGTTCTCCATAGGATCTACGCTTTCGAATGGGCAACTGCAGTACTTTCACAAGTTAAATAAAATCACCTAAATGAATTTACAATGTTGACGAGGGCAGCAGCACGTCGCGCACGCCTACCGCCTCCGGACCCGTCGCTCAGCTCCGCCTCGCCGCCGCCGGAACCCAGCCTCACCGTGAGTGCTGTGACACCGGCCGTGGCAGTTGCGTCGAGCTCGAGCGACGAGTATTTCTCTCCGCCCACGACGCCACCACCTGCTCGTCGACGGGGAGGACGCCGGCCGCCGGACGGTTTAGGACCTCGAGGCCCACCGGCCTCTGATAGGGTCCCAGCTCCCGGCGGAAGTGTGCAGCGCATGCGATGGACGCAGACCATCAATGAAAACGTCATGCGCTCATACTATGCCCTGTGGCTGGGACTGTAGCTAAGTTTTTTTTTTGTTTTGACATTCAAAAGTGCCTGTCTAATTAAAATAAATGCTTTGAGTTTGAATGTAAACAAAAAAAAAATGGTACTTAGGAATTCGGTTCTGTAATCGATTTTTTTTTGACATATGGATATTGTGGTTTATCAACCAATCCTTAAAACAGAAATACGAAGATGTGTGAAATCCACCAACCCGCCCCGAGCAGGCTTGGTGGAAGACTGCCCATTTACTTTCACAGAAAGAGTGCTTATGTCTCAGCAGTGAAAACATTGATTATACACAATCACTGCAGAGAAGGAGTGTTGATTCCCTCCAGACAGTTATTTCTACTCGTCAAACTTCAAATTAAACAAAAGACAAACACCCTTTCTGATTACTTCATCAAAAAAAAAATCCTAACCAATATTAAAACAGGACAATTAGCAGGCACAGTGACAAGGACCGACGCCATTTTGTACCACCGACGAAATTAATGTAGAAGTTGAAGTAGGTACTTCGTTCCTAATATTTTACCTTGTAATTAAATCCTGTGCGGTTCCCAAGCAGTAAGTCGGGCAGAGTTGTGTTATATTACGTAATTTGCCTGGTGTATATTTCAGGCATCTAAATTGCGCAAACGGTAAGTTGAGAGATATTTGCCAACTTATACTTGGTGGTCTAAATTTGAACTAGAATTAAAGAACAGTACTTGTTTCCATGGCGAATAAAAGAGAAGTATGGAACGATGAATGGTGACTTTTTTCCATTACCCACTACCGAAGATGAAAAAAATTAAAACACATAACAGTTATTAGGTTTTTCTAAAAGAATAATGTCGGTGGAAAAATAAAAATATTAAAACAATAAGTTACCGCTACTATGTCAATCCTGATCAAAGTCATCGTAAAAAAAAGAAACGCTTTGCTTCTTGCAAAATAAATAAAAAAAACATTCAAAATTAAAACTCCAAAAATTCCGCAAGTTGATTACACATCGAACCAAAGCCACAAGTTGCATTTACGATTTAAATTACTAATTTTGTATTAAGGGTTGATCGAAAATCGAAATCGTAAGCTGCGTCCAACGCCACACATAATTATACTGCAGTTGAATACAAAATACTACTGAAATATTATTATCAGAATAAATAAACTGACTGATCAACTTTCTATTACGAATCCTATTGACATATCTAATGAATTAAATAACTACTTTGTTGACAAAATCGAAAATAATATACAAAATGACATGAAATTGACTAATCAAAATAGTATTGGAAATTCGACGGCGCAATCCCTATTTATGTCACCTGTTTCGACGAACGACATTATTAAAATAATTGACAATCTAACAAATACAAACACAATTGGTTATAATGGTGTATCTACTAGAGTTATTAAATATGACAAAGAAGTTATAGCGCCACCTCTCACACACATCATTCATTTATGCATCACAGATGGCATATTTCCGAAAGGTCTAAAAAAAGCTATCATTAAACCTCTATTTAAAAGAAACGACAAAACAGATGTCAAAAACTATAGGCCAATAGCAAAACTCTCAGTACTTTCAAAATATTTGAAAAAGTAATTTATAATTCAATTTATACGTACTTTGAAAAATTCAACCTATTTTGCAATGAACAAAAAGGATTTCGTAAAAATCATACCATTAATATGGCACTGTACGATTTATTATCTAATATTATGACATCAGTAGATAAAAATAATCCAGTATGTGCAATCTTTACTGATATTTCAAAGGCATTTGACTATGTGGATCAAAAGATATTATAAAAAAAGTTACATGGATATGGCATAAGGGGCAATGTTCTGAAACTTATTGAATCATATCTTAGTGAGAGATATCAATACACGGAAATGTCTAGAATATGCCATAAGACTAAAACGCAGATCATATATAGATCAAAACCAAGACACGTAAGATATGGCGTGCCTCAAGTATTTCTGATATATATTAATGATCTGCCAAAAACTATACGACACAAAATGATCCTATTTGCCGATGATAGCACAGCTGTTATAAAATGTAATAATGTGACAACTTACCAAAACGATATTAATAAGTCCCTTCTCAATATCATTCATTGGATGAATAATGTAAATAATAACCTTGTAATTAATCTAAATAAAACTAAGGTGATGCAGTTTCAGCAAAAGCAACCGCATCGAAATACTTATAATAACCATAAAATTGAAGAAGTTAATAATGCTAAGTTTCTAGGTATTACCATCGACAGTTAGATTACTTGGAAACCTATGATAGAAGAACTTTGTTAACGCCTGAGTATATCTGCTTATGCACTCTATCAGTTATCGAAAAAGGTAAATAAAGATACGTTATTGGTAGCATACCATGGACTTGTAGCTTCTGTGTTGCGATATGACTTAATTTTTTGGGGGCAGTCGACTGACCGTGAGCTTGTATTTAGGATGCAAAAAAGATGTGTCAGAGCAATGTGTAATATAAAAACAACGGATAGCTGTAGACTCTGCTTTAAGTCTTTAAAAATACTGACCCTTCCAGCATTATACATTTTTGAAATTGCTTTGTTTGTAAAAAGAAAGGCACAATTATTTGAAAAAAAAAATCTTCCACTAGAAAAATTCCGTTGCGTGGCCAATATAAAAATAAGCTGTCATCAAAAATGTAAGACCTTATTGATGCAAAAAAGTTTTTTTGGTATGGCATCTAAAGTTTTTAATAAATTTCCTGATGACGTAAAAAACATGACATAATAGAAGTTTAAAAAAGCTCTTATTAAATTATTTATTGACAAATGTTATTATACCGTAGACGAATTTATGAACAACCAATTATTATACTGATGCAATTTTACCTTTAGATAATAAGTACTGTGACTATTTATTGATTTTGTTGGATTTGACGTTTCTTTGTTTCTTTTTTTCTGTTGATGTGCTTAATCTAATGACACCTAATGGGTCACTTATAAATTTGTATGTCATAATTATGATAAAACATAGCGCCCCCCCCCCCCATCACCCCCTATTTATGTAAACACTTATGTAAACACCTAAGTTTCACAAATAAACTGATTGATTGATTGAGAAGACGTGGAAATGGTTAAAATTAAATTCGGAAAGTTTCAACTTAACAGAAAGATGCGTTTAAATAACACTAACACACGCATTATTACATTAATTGACAGTAACCCCCAAAGCCTTATGCATAGGTTTAACTGTACTTATATGAAAGAAAGAAAAACGTTTATTGGCACACGCGACAAGTACACAATACACAATATAAAAAGCAAACATAAAATAAAATTTAAAACTAACCAAGAAACATTGTGTGGCTCACGGCTGCGCCAAATAGTTCAGCAGAATGCCGGACAACTAGTGTCCGACGTTGGTTTTCAACTGAACCTATATGGTGAGTGTGCGGATGTCAATAGGTTTCAATAATTATAAATAAATATTGTGAAAATAAAATGAAATGATGGTAACGGCGGAATAAAAACTACAAGACTATTTAAATACTAGTATCAACCATTTTTAAACACACCATCGCTAGTCCGATCATCATCACACTGCGCCGCACGCAGCCGAGTGTCACGCAAGAGTTACCGACGACGGCGGCTTAAGTTGAACATTTTTAAATAAAGAATATAGCTTGTATCTGCGGGTGTTTTCATTAATATATATGATGAGTGTTAGAAACGAACATAATTGTTACAAAAGTTAATTTAGAACGTCCAAAGTGATGAGAAGTAATTTAATAACGCGAAGGAAGGTAAGTGTCTAAAATATTCGAGTTAATTGTCTGTTTGATCGGACTGACAAGACAAAATAGAAAGGTATTTCTTTTTTTAGTTGCACGTGGAAAGGGCTGTAAATGTTCGCCTTCACTCAAGTTCTGGTTGAAAGAAGGGCTAACGGCGTGTTCCGATACTTCACGTCCCAGTCGCATGCTGGCCAGCAACATTAGGTGAGTTAGAAAGCTAGAAAACGCAGCGACGTGCTGCAGTGAACGAAATGGTGGACATAACATAATTATACTAATTGATGCTTTGTTTCCCACAGGCCACCAGCAACAAGGTACGTGACACGGACGACGCAACAGCCGCAACCCAATCCCCGGGCCATGGACACGAGAATGGACATGGGTGCGAAATATAACTGGCATAAAGAAAGTGCCACCCTCATGCAATACCCTATATACCTACCCACCCTATATAATGATATAGTACATCTATTTTGTCCAGTTCCATCCAGTTAGTTATGTTTAAATCCGATGTAATGCTTCACACACAGGACACCGAATTCTGATAGATACATACATACATAAACTCAAGCCTTTTTCCCATGGGGTAGGCATGGGGGTGTGCTTCGTAGCAGGAGGCGTTGTGGTTTCTGCCTCAAACCGTTCCTTACATACTCTTTTAGCCTCATCCACGTTCATACATCTGGTCATACACACACGCCGGTTGCGATTACTACGCACCTGACCTTTCCGAAGAACCTCATCAATACGGTCAGTGTATGTCCTTCTAGGGTGTGTCCCTCCCGGCGTCTGGATAGATAATTTTACTGAATTAAATATTTGTCCGCATCAGTATCCGTATCGGTATGATCGAGCCTTTGAAGTCTCCCCAGGGATGTGCCCTAACAAGCGTTGCACAGCGGGTTCCGGGGTGATATTTTAAAAGGAAACGGTGTCCCCTTCCATGTGCTTATGGTGACCATATTGGTGGTAAGATAAGGTAAGATTCCCATACTCCCTAGTCTTACACCTGCAGTTTGAAGTTTTCTCCTTGAAAACAACCGAGTTACTAAAACCTGACATTGATTTTCCGCTACTCTCCACGAAATGCATAAACAACTCCAATACTTAGATTCATTTAAAAATCATTGCAAAAGTGGTTTGCAATCGACAATTTGTTGGTCTTTGTATACTCACTGCAATAAATCTCTACGCTACATGGCAGCAGAATCCACAGACTGCAATACATGTTTTATTTATTCAGAAACATTCTACTCCATAAATGTTGTTAGCATTTCCATTTTTCATTGGATAAGTGAAGGCTCGAGCTAAAACTGTACGAGTTAATCAATGTGTTGGGTTAAGCTGCGTTTGGTGCGGTCATTCAAGGGATGAGGCTGTTATTTACACATTAAAAACTGTGCCTCTGAAAACACATTTTCGAGAACCGAGGTACCCAAGGCAGTTAATAGTCAGAAGTCCCAATGTTGAAGCTGCTTCTAACCACTTTCATTTTTTAGGTAGCATTGCAGAACAATGGTTCTGGTTTGCAATGGCAAAACTGAATGTAATTGACTCATTTCAGGACGAAAAGACATACCTTTTGTATTAGAATCTTTTTGCGAGATTTTGGAGCATAGCAACCGTGTTTGACAAACAGATATTTTGGAAGCTATGCACATTGCAACGGACAGTTCGGTTGCACTTCTGGACTGTTGATTGAGCACAAAAGTATCATGTTTCTTTTTAATTTATGCTGTAAAATAATATACTCAACAATAAAGCGTAATTATAATCAAGAATACTTTAATAAGGTACTGTGTAAATAATTGTATTATAAACTGGGTAATTGTGTTCTGTTATCCAATACCTATTAGAATGCATTAATTAAACTTAATTTTGTTTTTCTTACTTACGATACAATCCAAATTTTGATGTTTGTTTTTTTATATTAAACGGACCTACTCTTGACCTCAATCTTGTTTGTGAATAAATTAATGATCTACAAATGATTTTTCAAGTCAATAAACTATTAGCTAATATAAACATGCTTGTTAATACGTTTCATTAATAACTAATAGATAGTAGCCGTGGCGTTGGATTTGCTAAACAAATAGAGTGTTCAATCCTCTCCACAAACAAAAATTTTTCAAATATGTAAGTTTCCAGGTTACGTGGGAAATTTCGTAAATAAATAGCCATGTCCTAGATCCAAAAATAAGAAAGCATTTGATGTCTTCTAACCCACATTGGACCCACGTGGTGGAGAACTTCTCACTGCCTCTCACAGATATAATAGGCCTGTATCACACCCACCCCGTTTATAAAGTTTGGCTAGAATGTTTAGTAACTGAGATTTTTTTCAATACATTTCCTCGAAAACTGGCTTTTATTGCACTGCGATTAGGTTCAACATGCAGCTCTCGGCTCCAGGCTCCATAACACCCTCACCTGCGGCTCCGGTGTGAAAACCGCTTCGGCTGCAATAGTAAAATATTATAACATACCATACCAACTATTATACTATATCCGCGACTATACTATATACACACTACGACTCGCAATTTTCCGCTTTCAGTCTAACCGGAAACAGCTGAATACCAGAACTTTACATAGAACGACTGTCTATCTGACTTCCACCACCCAGTCACTAGGTAATAAGATACCCCTTGGCAAGACTATCAAGTCATACTTTCAGTTTCACAAGGAATGTCCCTCTGACCTATACGGTAACGTACTTTAAAAAACTTCTTTATTTCAAAAACTGTGCAAACTCAGGTGAATATTCCTATTAAGAACGTCGCGGGTCAACTTTTACTTTGAAAGAGCGTTTACTTTCGCAAATTGGTTTGAAAACGATAAGAATCTAAATAGATTTAATTAATTAAATCTCCTTTTTAATATATGACTTTCTAGACATGTCTAAGTTAAAAGGTTATTTTTTAAGATATAAGCGGAACGAATCGTGTAGTGAAGAATCAGGTATTTATATATTTTATATATATATAATCAGGTATATATTTAGGTAGGGAGATATTATGACGCATAAAATTAATAATAGATAAGGATAAAAGAATAAGACCTTAAATAAAATTTTATAAGGGCAGCAAAATGATGATGATGACTATTATATGAACTTGTAATCATCTGCCTAGACTTTTTACATCTATGTTGGGGTCGGCTTTCAGTCTAACCGGATGCAGCCGAATACCAGTATTTTACATGGAACGACTGCCTATCTAACCTCCACAACCCTATAGTACTGCTTAATACGATACTTCTTGCTAAGACTGGTTGTCAGACTTTCGGGTCACTGACTAACTGTAACGACTGTCAAAGATCTACAAATGAGACCCGGGACCAACGGCTAAACGTGCTTTCCTAAGCACAGAGGAAACTCGTTATGTAATGGGTGGTCACCCATCCACAGACTAACCTAGGCAAGTGCCTTTTTTATGAACGCGCCAATTATACGAACAAGTACTAGATACTTATACTTCTTCAACGACTGGACGAGTTATGTAAAGACTGAAATACAACATTAAGCTAGGAGTCAGAATTTGGGCCTGGTTGATGCTATTGGGTTGCCCCCTTTACATGGGACGTAAACATTATCTTGCGAAATTTGGGCGCACTATACAGGTATAATATCTCTGCTGAATCTATTAGCAATTTCAGGCATGGTGTCATGTTATGAAAATACCGAAGTTTATCGTACTACGACTAATATTCGGTCAACGTACGGCCGGTACACTAACTGATACATATTAGTGCCGATTAAGGGCTCATTCACACGGTTTCCGTCATTGACGATCCTTCATAAAATACGATATGTCATGACGGATGGACGCTCACATTGCATACGCAATCGTGTTTTATCACGATCCAGCAAAAAAAAACGAATTGATGTCCACATTAGTTTCGTGATTTTTCGGGAGCGAGCGCATCAGCGAATCCATCACAAAAAATTCACGAATCGTGTTCTTTGACGTACGTGATTTAAGACGTGTCCGTCATTTTTACGATTCGTGATGCGTGTGAATACGGGCATTTTAAAAAGCATTACCAACGTCAAAAAAAATTGACGGATTGTGAAAAAAGACGATACGTCAAAAAATAACGAGTTGTCCTCGTGTGAACGGGCTGTAATGAAGGGTTTTTTTGTGAAGGAACTAAACCCATGAAAAGAGGTTTTAATATTCTTTTGATGAAATCAGGTAAGCAAATTTGCCTTTACATTATAACACGTGCGTGAAATTGTAGGTCATTGAAATCTTTTTGGATGAATGGTTTTTCACTGAAATAAAAATCTATTCTTACACACTGTATACGTGTAGCTGCTCTACACATTTAAAATATTTTAACATATTCTAAGAATAACTAATCCAACAAAAACTTAAACATTATCATCTGCCAAACCTTTTCATAACTATCTTGGGGTCGGCTTCCAGTCTAACCGGATGCAGCTGAATACCAGTATTTTATATGGACTGCTTATCTGACCTTCACAGTCCAGTTAGTACTGGGTAATACGATAGACCTTGATAAGACTGGTTGTCAGACTTTCGAGCCACTGACTATTTAACGACTGTCAAAGATCTACAAATGACAGCTGGGACCAACAACGGCTTAACGTGCTTTCTGAGGCACGGAGGAAACTCGGAATGTAATGGTGGTCACCCATCCACGGGACAATTTAGGCAAGCATGGCTTTACCTAAAGATCGACCCGAGCGACTATTATTATTTAGCTACGAGCACAAACACTTAAACATGGTATCGAAAAATTCCTTCCCATTAGTATTCTTCCTGTTGGCTTCGTTATCATCAAATAAAAACAAGAAATCGCAATAAAAATCAATCCCCTCAAAATAGCAACACACATACTTCAAAAATCTCCACTCAACCCTCAATTCAAGCAACAGATTTACAACCCTTTGTTACTAAAAAATAAAGAACAATTTCCCTCTTATCAGTGTGGCGATACCGAGAAAATTAACGTGGCCTACGTGACTGCGGTCTCAAAGACCGAATTATACAATTTTTTTCCTCAAAACCCGGGACTTGTATTTGCGAAGCAAACTGACTGCCCATATCTGATTCGATAGGCTTTTCAATGATATGAACAAACAAGGCTTTTTGGGACCGAATTTGTGGAACGATTTTATTTGGAATACTGTCTCGTTTGGGGTTTTTCGGAAAGATCTTCATTTGTAGGACAAACGATTCTGTTTATTTCATAGGTGTTCGACTGGCTTATTTACAGAAAAGGAGATTTTTGCGTACAATCACGTTTTAGTGGTTAAATGAAATAGTATGTGTTAAATCCGGGTGGACAAACAGGCTCGTTTGCACCTCAAATCACTAAATGAATGCGATTAACGCCAAACGTGTTTAAAGCAATGTTCTGTTTCTGTTAATCTCTTGAAAAAGAGAGAGGCAGAAATATGATGAGCACTACATGTATTTAGTGGTGCAAGTGGGCCTTAGATTTAACTAAAATTCAAAATGAGAAAAAATCACTATCTTGAAGAGAAGAGAGATGTATGTCAAGTAAGTTAATTGGAAATCTAGAGAAGTTCAATTAAAACGTTTCAATCAGTTTTATTTTTTCTTCTGTCCTTATTATATTTATATTTTTTATTCGCATTTTGACTGACTTAAGAAGACATCTATCAAAATGATCCTGATATATTTTATTTCACGTTTAATCGTAGTAGGCTAAGGTGTATTGTAATGCCCTGTGGTAAATATATGTGAAACATTGAATTAATTATTCTGTTATGCCTGAAAACTGATGGAAAACAAATTAATTTGATTTAATTTTACTACAAAAACTATTGTAAAATATTTAGTTTTAAACATAAAATCTGAATAAATTAACATTAAACATCGCTGTATATGCCCCAATTATGAAAATATTTGTGCTAAAATAATAAAAGCTACACGGATCGATCAACGGTCAAGTTACACTTGTTGAGGTTGGTGCATGGATGGGAGACCATCCATTACATATCAAGACCACTGTGTTCCCTAGAAAGCACGTTAAACCGTCAGTTTTAGCTGTCATTTGTAGAAGTTTGACAGTCGTTACAGTTAAGTCTGACACCTAATCTCAGTAAGCGGTATCGCATTACCCAGTTACTGGGTTATGGAGATCAAATAGACAGTCGCTGTGTGTAAAATACTGGTATTTATCTGCATCCGGTTAGACTCGATGCTGACCCCAACATAGTTCGGAAAAAGCTAGGCAGATGATGAAATGGTCTTCTAACAAATATTTAACCAAGAACATCAACTTAAAACACTAATTTAGTACGACTCTTTTAAAGTCTAAGACAGTAATAAGCAAAGTGATACCAGTTGTTTCTCCCCTTCAAAAGACACCACCTGCGCGTCACTCCGTCAATAATTCAAAGAATCTCTCTCTTACATTTTGGATAACGAAATTTTAATCATTTCTTCTGTTTTAAGTCAGCACTTAAAAGGCTGTGTGGATGATTAATTTTTATGTCCCACGAAATTTTTAATGGCTGCCAAGGCGTACAACGCATCGTGACGAAAATAAAATTAAAGACGAAAAAAAAAATAGCAGACAACGTCCCTATTTACCTTACATAGAATTATTGAAAATGGATGGTGTATGAATGATTACTGATATATATTTTTTTTAACTGCTTACTAAAAAACTCTAACACTAAAAACTAGACATCTCTGGTACTGCAATACCTGAGAGAGTATTTTTGAGAGTATTTTTAGTAAAACTCTTCACCAACTACATAATTATACAGGGCGTCCCACGGATATGCCACATAGAGGGAAAGTACATTGAATATTGTAGATGGAACATTGTACTGAAAGAAGACATTATTTGAATTTAAAAAAATAATTTAAACTGCATTCATAGATATTTAAATAATTACATGGTTGAACCGAGAATCGAATCCGTTACATGAGAAAAATAATCACCCTGTAGCTTTATCATACCGATCGAAAGGCGTCATCATAAGGATTATTTTTTGCTAAATAATATAGTGTCACAAATAAAAGGAAGCAAAAACCTTAGCTTGAGAGTATTCTTACAAGATAGTTGTACGTACAACCCAAGGGCCGTTAAACCAATGAATAATCACCTATACCTCTTGTATCTCTTGAATTATAAGATTTTTTGTCAGTAATTGTACATTATAGCGTTTAACTTTTGTTTCCCGGCGCCGATTTGCTTATTTACATAACAAAGAAAAAGCCTCTTCTAACAAGCTTTAAAATGGTGTATGCTTCAATCACCGACGCTCCTTGTATCTCTTGAATTAGAAGATTTTGATGTCAGTAATTGTACATTATGGCGTTTAACTTTTAACTCCCGGCGCAGATTTGCTTATGTCCTTAACAAAGGAAAACCCTCTTCTAAAAAGCCTTTTCTAACAAGCTTTAAAATGGTGTATGTCTCAATCACTGAAGATCCTTGTATCTCTAGATTTAGAAGTTTTTTTGTAAATAATTGTACATTATGGCGTTTAACTTTTTTCTCTCTTTTAACAAGCTTTAAAATCATGCATGTCTTAATCACTGATGATATTTTTAATTACTGCAATCGTTAATTACATAGTTCATTTTAAATGATGAATAACTTTTTTTTCCATACCTACAGCAATCTTTTTGGCGCAATGACAAAAAAGATGCTCTTTCGATCAGCTCCAAAAAAATATAGGCCTCGTTCACCGATGCCACTTGGACCGCTTCCGCCCGATCTCCTTTGAATATTTTTTTATTTTAATGCACAACTGATACTTACTGCAGAAAATTCAAATACATTTAATTTCTGTGAACAAGTGATAAGTAATTATTGTAATTATATCCCTGGTTTATGGTAGACCGCATAATCATTTATAACATGTCAAACTTTGTCACAAAGGATTATTAATTCTAGTTCATTTTGCATAATACCCACAAATACCTAGTGATACGAAATATTTCGCTCAAAGCCTCGGTACCTGTGGGATGAGTCCTGGGTTTCACATATTGCAATAAATTAAAATCAAAAGTCATTTATTTATTCAATTAGACTGCAATTTTTTTTTTGAGCTTTAAAATAACATAAGACTCTACACAAAACGGCCACCCATCATTTCGAAGTTCGACCTACGGTTTTCTAATTATGAAAGAAAACTTCGCGAGGAAATCGGCCTGTCCTAGTATCAGAATTCGAACTCTCAATCTGCACCTCATGGAGGTCTGCCTTATCAAAGGGAACATTATAACAGGCTGATTATCCTGGTCCAGTCTGGTGGCTAGATGACCAAATATTGCTTGCACTTTCATCCCATACCGTTTTTTCTACCGAATTCAAAAAAGGAGCAGGATTTATATTCGGCTGTTTATTAAAAAAAAAATGTATGTTTTTTTTTAAATTAATTGTTGGTGTTGCTCTTATTCAGAAACTAATATAAATAAATATTATGTCTCTTACTTATACTAGTACTAATATACTAAGTTATTCTTTTATGCGAATTACTGAACGGATTTGGATGAAATTTAACACACAGATGGTTTATAGCTTGTATTAAAACAGAATACTTTTTGTCCCGATAATACGATCATACCGTAGGGACAATTACGGAACTCCACACGGGCGAAGCCGCGGATATAAACTAGTAAGTTCATAATATTTCCTCGCTTCGAGTTATTCTGAATAGCCTACTACTCTTGTCGGGGCAACAGGGGCAATGTTTTGGGTTAATTAGTCCCGCAGAAGATCTGTTGGGTCGCGATAAGCAATTTTACGTTTATTTGTCAAACAGGACGGTCTGGTCAAATACCCTTCGTATAATATAGCAGCGGTTGGGTTGAATTCTCTTTGGTTGTACAGGGGCAAAATCAGGCTTACTTGTGTATATTTCAGTTTGTTCTAACACCTTGGTCCTTTGATCCAAGATCGTTAGTCTAGTAACCACAGTCAGAATGATCACGAGATGATGATGAGATGAGAACGAGGTCCTGGGTTTGATTCCTGGGTCGGGCAAATTGTCATTGGGTTTTCCCATCAGGAATTTCTCAGTAGCAGCTACGGAGTCTGGATTTGTGCCCAGTTGATGGCAATAGGCGCGCCCCTAATGCATGGGACTTATACATAACTGGCGAAATGTTGGAGTACTATTAGGTACACCTCTGCCTTACCCTTTGGGGATTACAGGCGTGATCATTTTTATGTTATAAATTACAAACAGTCAGTCTATAATGTTTCAACTGCTGGGAGACCGACCTTCTCTTTTTGAGAGAGAGTGGGCCATAATCCACCACGTGGGCCCGGTGTTGGTTGAAGGAGGTGAATTTTATTAATTCTATAAAATGCATTTTTCTTCAAGATGTTTTTCCTTTAGGTTTTTGGAGTAGTGATGATGATATTAATTGCACAAAATCAAGTCTCATTCTGGGTTCAAACACGAGTACCTAAGGCGTACCGAGGCGACCAACGAGGCAGTCAATCAAATCATTATGTCATATGATGTCTACTTAATCATCATCTCCTCTGCTCTTGCCCCATGTTACTTGGGGTCGGCGTAACTCGTTTTTGTCTCTCTCAGCATAACCATTTATTATTTAAAGTAAATAAAAATGTTTTCCAAGACTCTTTACAATTTTCTCATGAAAAAAGCTCAGTGGTTTCATAGCAGTTTTGAAATAATACACCCGCAACGAGAAATACAAAATGTCGCTTCCTACAAGTTCCACAAGAGAAGACGGGAAGGCTTAAGCTTAGTCTAGAAATGTACATTCATTATCATCACAGTGTTTTGTTTTGACAGCTACCAAGATAACAAGACAATTTCTGAGACTGTACGTTTTTATTAGCTTCGCATGTAACTATCTGTGTAGAAAATCGTAGAAGTAAAATTTAACCCACTTCCCGGTTTTTGATTGCGCTGAAATTTTGCATAAATGTTTAGTTTGGATGACAATGCATGGTTAGCTAAGTGACGTTATTCTAAATCTAATAATTATGGTGATCTCGCTAAGATGGTGGACCAGTTATTTTTTATGCATTTCCATGATATGAGTATGAAATGAAAGAATATGGTTATGAATAAGGGCTTGCCGAAAAGCCTTATTTTTAAATTATAAAAAAAAATATTTTAAACAAAATACAACTATTCTAGTTTATTTTTTTTGCAAAAAGCAAGATAAGGATCACCCATAATAGATACTTACGTGTCAAATCTTAAAATATTTTACTTGAATGTATGTGCAAATGAGCATTTCCTGTTTTAAAATCTATCGAATTCGCATTACGTTTACTCCACTTATTCTTGCTAGGCCTACAAGGAACTGAAAATTATTTCCGTACATGAGGACGGTATCGTTGGTGCAACATTACACACGTTTATAAAATGTACTAAAATCGTTTTGAGTTTTTGGCAAACATGCTCTCAAATTATGCCATAGATATAATAAACAAGAATTATGCCCTAACGAATTCTATGAAACAACAAGTTCAACACTTCACTTTTCACAGAATTTTTTGTTAATCTCTCCTAAGATGATAATTTGTTTTTCACTCCCGTCCGAAGAATCCGAAAGGTTTTCCTCTTAAGCACTTCAAAATATTGATGTATATCGTTAGAGAGACGCAAACTCTGCGAGCTATCCGCAAAGTGGTTTGAAAAATAATCATCATTATTTTTATCGGAATCCTAACATTATTATATCGGAGTATTGGAGCAACATTTTTTTCCATACTCATGTTGATTAATTTCCAAGAATTCATGTTTTAACGGTGATAATTCCTGTTAAAATGTTGGCTGTTTTCGGTACCGGAAAAAAACAAGAATTCTAAATTTATCCGAGAACGGTTCAAGTCTATTCTAGAAATTATTTGTTTAAAATTAAACGAAACTGTCCGGAGTATTCAGGATAAGCCATCATCATATTGTATTATGCTAACTGAGCAGAACGATAAATAGTATATAATTAAAGCAAAGCAAACTTGCTTCAAAGGCGTTACAGTACAACTGTCCAGAATACAGAAATGTTACGGAATATAGAAATGATGGAGACGGTATTCGTGTTAGGTATGATAGGTTTCCCATGTGCGGATGGTGACTACCTGGGTGGTTTTAGTGAGATAGAAACGCCACACACCCAAGTCTCACCCCCAAAGATCTGTTGCCTTCTGAAGATTTCACCCCTTGAACAAAAAAAAATTAGATGTGATACGAAATCAAAGACTTAATTTTTTAGTTGTGCCCTTATCGTACTTAGTATAAAATTAATAAGTAATAACAAACGTGTTTAAGGTTGAGTTTTTCAACTATAACGATGAAAGTAGTGTTCACAAAACCTCAGTAACTTAGACCAAACAGCTGAGGTGCCTGGTCAAATTTTAAAGACTCCTTCCTACCATAAATGTTTATGAATGAAAAGTGTTACTACAATTCAACCACTTCCTGTGTTACAGATAATAGACAAGACAGAGTGTTCTTGTTGATAATTTTTTTAATTCTTCGTTTCTGCGTTGTAGTTTTGCTGAACGGACGTACACGGACGTATTTTTTCTCAGTGTTCTATTAATTATTATGCTCATTAACGTAAGCGGTGCCGCCGCGCCCCGTCTTAACGAAGTTTTTAAACTTTTTTACTTATAAGCTTAAAGTGTAAGCAGATATTAAGTCTAATAAAATCTTCAACGCAAAATTCACATAAACAACACCGAAGTAAGCAGATATATATGTATATAAATATACAACATTATTTTTAGTGTATGCGAAACCAGAATATAGTTTGTTCAGAATAAGTAGCTAAATCGATTCCAATAATTTTTATACCATGTTATATTTTGTCCCAAAAATATCCAAAAAAGGTTACGAGTTGGACACCCAGCGACACTTAGTACCTATCCGCAATCACACGCGCACAACACAGGCATAAGGCGCGGGCTCACAGTGGGGCGCTGCGTCGTGATTATGTTTTTGTACGGACAATCAGCTAACATAACAAGCTTATAACTTTGTGATTTTTCATGATACAGTTTTGAAATTTTGTACATACATTCTTTACATAAAAATACTAGACACGTCTTTCAGGTTTCGCATATACTAAAACTAATGTTGTATACATATCCAAATCCATATCGTCATATTATAATATGAGTCATCGTCATCTAGTACATGATGAGGATAACTCCTCTGCATATATCCTCGTCACATCTGTTACCCTGGTACCAAGCACTGCACATTGCATAGCTGAAGTCTCTATTTCATATAAAAAGAATCATTTTAAACGAGACTAGATTTTAGAATGTCGAAATTCGAACAGTTTATTTTAAAAATAATATGACTCCTAGAATAATTCAAATCCATGTCGTGGAATCTTTGACAAACCGTCGAATTTATGAAGAGGATTACTTCAACAAATAATATTCCTTTGCATATCCTCGTTACTTCTGTTATCCTGGTACTAGCACAGCACATTGGATAGCTGCAGCCTCTGTTTCGTAAAGGATCACTTAGAAGGAGACTCTGGAAGGATTATCCCGGTACGGTTCATTCATCTGACGAAGGTTTTTGAAGCTATGACGAAACGTTCCTATTTGTACTATAATTTTAGATGCTTCTGAAATTGGTTTGGGCGTTTACTTATATGAATTAGCTATTAAGATTCGAAAGTTCTATGTACTGGAAAAGTACGTACTAAACAATTTAGAGAAAAAGAGAATATATAATTTGACTAACTAACAAGATAAAAGAACAAGCTTGTCGTACCTGAATAAAGTTAGGTACGTACTTATCCTAAAAACAAAAACGCGAAACGAAACACACGAAATGAATATAACAGACGTAATTTGACGCCTAATTCTTTTTTGCTCAGGCCTTTTAACCATCTAATGTTTTACCTGTACCAAATGAGTTCTATGAAACGAGGTCAGTTTGCAAACTCCGAACGAAATGAGAGGCAGAACTAAGTCTTATCTGCTGAAGCTCCATTGAATTGAGTTTTCGCGGCGGCCATTGATAATTTTGCTAATTTTGAACGTAAAATGAAGTTATCAACTTTTACTTTTTAATGTGCGGACTCGGCTTACAATATTAATTCGCTGGAGACTCTATGCCAATTATAAGTAGATAGGTATGCTGAAAGTTTTAAATGAGCGAATATTTCTATGTTTTCATAAAATAACTCTCGACTAAGTACTATGACTGCCTCGTTGGTAAGTGGTCGCAAGCCCGACTGCTGAGCATGAGATCCTGGGTCCCAGTCTGGGGTCGGGCAAAGTTTTATTTAGTTTTTGATAAGGAATGTCTCAGAAGTGTCTCAGTAATATTAAAATAAATAATTATATATTTATTTTATTATATAATCATGTATGTGTTTACTATCTCTTTAATTATGATTGTTTAAGTTATTAATTTTGTAGTTAATTTATTCTTTTTACACACTGTGTACGTTTCTTTAATATCTATCCTCTCGCAGGTCGCCTGGAAGAGATTTCTAAATGAAATAAGCGGTACCTTTGTGCTCTTTTGTCTTTATGTATTTTTCCTGTAATGTGTTTTGTGTGTACATAAATAAATAAATAAAAAATAAAATAAAATAAGTATCCACGGAGTCTGGATTTGTGCCCGGTTGATGGCAATAGGCTAGCCCCCTTTTACATGGGACTTAAACATCACTGGCAAAATGAAGGTACATCTCTGCCTAACCCTTCCGGATTTGCAGGCGTAATGTTATGTTAAGTCATAAATAACTAAGGAACAAAATCGTATCTGCGTTATATTTCTGCTGAACGGAGTTACATGAACGTGTAACATAAATGAAACATAAACTCAACAGTTTTTGAACCGAAAGTACGCCTTACTATCAAAAGTTGGTTGAAATTGTGACGTGTAGATCTGAATAAAGTCTTAGAACTAAAATAAAATTAATACTGTGTGTGAAACGAGTTCCTATTTTCAATTTTAAAATCGGTCTTCATGTAACTTTTAGCCTACGCGTTCGCGCTAGACCTGCGACAACATTTATCTTATTATATTCTAATAACTCGAACTAACGGAGAATAAACTTAATTTAACCACAGATTTAAACCACTAGAAACACTGTTAAACTGTCCCACAAAACGAAACACCTATCAACCAAACAAACTCTAAATAGTTCACCAAAAACTTTAAGTTCCCTCGCAAATAATCTAACTACGGACGTACATTTTAATGCCGACGCTACATTTTGACTGTTCAATTCTCAGCCAATCTCATTACAACTTCGCACAGTTTGTTTAATTGGCTACCCACTACACGGAATGGAGCCACCTGAGCAAATTTAAATAGACCTCCCCCTCCTCTCCAACAATCTCTCACCAACGACGGATAGGGGGAAAACGTGAAAAATAAAAGAGCTCTCAATTAATTGGTTATTTAAATGCAACAGTGTCGGTATAGCTTTTGCAAGTGTAATTGTTGTTTTCAGTGGTTTTCAGCGCATGAAATTGTTGTATGGCTGCTGTGAGTAATGGCTTTACGGCCTTTGCTGCGGTTTGAATTATATTAATATATAAGGTAGAATCGGCGCCAAATGTTGGTATTTGAACGTAATTTGAACTTGAATAAAATTAGAAGCGTTAAGGTTTTGTGTCCCATTTAATCTAATGTGTTTTGTAATTAGCATTGTAATTTACTATTGAGCCAGTTAATTCCATTCGAGAGGTCCTTCCAAAGAGTCCTTCTTCGCCTAACTGAGCTGGCCAGTTCTTACGCTTACTCCTATACGTCTTATGAAGTCTCACTTATGGGGAAAACCCTTCAGACTTTTTATAAGTACTTGGAATTAACAATCAAAAACAAGAAAATAATGACTTCATTTCCCAACTATGTATTTTGGGGTTGGCTTCCAGTCTAACCGGATGCAGCTGAATACCAGTATTTTGCATTTAGTACTGTACTCTTCACAACTCAATTAGTACTGGGTAATACAATACCCCTTGGTAAGACTGGTTGTCAGACTTTCAGGCCACTGGCTGCTTATCGACTATCATAGATCTACAATTGACAGCCGGGACTTAACGTGCTTTCCGAGGCACGGAAGAAACTCGCTATGTAATGGGTGGTCACCCATCCACGGACCAACCTAGGCAAGTACGGCTTAACCTGAAGATGGACCCAAACAACTGTTATTATTAGCCACGAGCTCCTCAAGATGAAAATTAATTAAACAGCATTATTTTAAAACAGCGACAGTTTTCTTCAAATATATAATTTGAAGGTATTTTTTAAATTTCCTGCTTTGCTGACAGAATTTGATTTAATCTCTTCGCCGAATTCTGATGTAATTTGGCGCTGCGCCGCCCAGTCTGGCGTTTGTCCTGTTGCAAGCCGGTAGTAGTAGAGCCAATATCAAATAATTGAACCACAGCTTACGGTGATGATGGCTTGCAGATGAAGGTTGTGTAACTTTGGGATATGTATAGAGTTGTGAAAATAATTTATAGACGAGGGGTTTATAATGTTTTTTTTTTTATAGTGATGTTTTATTTGGTGTATTTGGTTAGCAATAAAATGGTTAAAGACTCACCTTTCTTATTCTGTATATCTAAATTAAAATATAATTTCTGTAACAAGGATACCTATTAAAATATGGCTCGGCTTTATAATTAACCACAAAAAGACTAAAAGGGCTCAAAGCTGACATTTCAGATAACTGGGCCATCTATTTTAAGATAGGTACACTGAACCTAAGCATAATTATGTTACCGTAATGTACGTACCTGTACAAAACATACATAGACTATACGTACACACACAGTTTCTTACCAAAATATTTTCTCAGCCGTTCCTTATTCATGAAGAAAAATACAATTAACCTTTTCAACCTCCCTTGTATAATGGCGAACATATTTTCATTACCACCTTTCAATAACCATCAGAGCTGAATAGTTTCATAATTACCTAGTAATTAATAGTGAAAGGTTTTTGCACTGTCAGTTCATTATTGTACAATCGAACAAGCTATTTGGTATACAGTTAAAAAATTTCACCTTTCTATTAAACTGCCAACATCAATCATTTTTATTATTTTCGCGATAACTTACAAACATACAAAGACATGCTTAAAAAGTTGGCAGTTGATGTTGGCAGTGTAATAGAAAGATGAAAATTTTTAACTGTATACCAAATGGCTTGTTCGGCCGTACATACTCATTGAAAGCTCCGAACGATATTTTAATGACACACTGGAATTAATTACTGTTTCGTCTGAAAAGTACATTTGTATTTATTATTTCGTTTTCAATTTAAAAACTTATTGGATGTGTGTTCGTTAATCTGTTAAATTATTTTTGGAAAACATTTATTTTTTAATTCGAATTGGATTTATAAGTCTAGCAAATAATAAAAAGAATGCCAAATTAATAATTAAGAATGCAGCAACACATTGATCGACCTCGATCGATTGACGGCCTCTTTGGTCTAGTCCTGGCTGTCTAGTCTAGAGATCTTGGGTTCGATTCCCGGGTCTGGCAAACTGTTATTGGGTTTTTCCATAAGGAATTTCTCAGTAGCAGCCACGGAATCTGGATTTGTGACCAGTTGATGGCAATAGGCTTGGTCTTTATTACAGAGAACTTAAACATAACTGGCGAAATGTGAGTGTACTATAAGGTACACCACTGCCTAACCTTTCGGGGAGTACAGGCGTGATGTTAATGTGTGTTATGCAACACATCGATTAATTCTAGAATTATTTGGGACAGCAACGAAAAACTGTATATTGTTTTATTTCGCACGAACAATTGAATATACCCACGCTGACTGGAAAAAGCAATTGATTGAAAGTATTCGACCGTTGCGGCGGTACTGAGTTTATTTGTTTACTACCTTCATACAATATGTATATTTATTTGAGAGTTTACTGTCAAAAAAGAGTTTTTTTTTATTAATATGTTAAATCATTACAATTGCACTTGCTTGCTACTACTAACTTACAAATTGCACAACATAAACCCCCGAAGTATTAGGCAGAGGTGTACCTAATAGCGCACCCACATTTCTCACGTGATGTTCCAAGTCCCATGTAATAGGAGGCAAGCCTATTGCCATCAACCGGGCACAAATCCAGACTCTATGGCTGCTACTGAGAAATTCCTGATGGAAAGACCCAATAACACTGCCGATCCGGAAATCGAACCCAGTACCTCATGCTTAGCAATCACGCTTGCGAACACTCGACCATCGAGGCTGTAGAATATAAGTTTGTTAAAAAGGTCATTTGAATTTTTTAAGTGAAAAAGTCGTATTTACAACTCTGTAAATTCCCAACAGTGATTGCCCCAACTCGGGGCGTGACTATGGGCGGGACACCACTCAACACATTAGGAAGCAACCCAGACGATGATGGAAAATATGTATTAAGCTGTGAGTAACAACATCCGTCGTTATTTATGTTATGTTTATTATACCAGTAACATGTGGATTTACTGAATATTTTAGCATTGGGACTTACGATATTTTGGGTTTAAGTGTTTGAGAAAAAATGCTTTCAGAGGGAACAATTTACTCGTAATAGTGTCAAAGATATGTCTTGACTTGGAGACTGACCTCAAAAGCCGTAATGATAAATGATTTTTATTTTGCAAATACGGAGTGGAAGGGACACCGACGCGAAAACGATAGCCACATACTCAGTACATCATTCTGAAACCCAAATGGAAGTTTTTCATTGGTTATTAAAAAAAGAAATCAGCTGTTCCATACATTTTGACCGTGTAGGTATTGCACTTTTGTAGGAAACAGCTGTTGTTTTTTTATAACCGACGAAAAATTTCTATATGGTTATGATGTTGATGTTCTGTATGGTTCAGAATGATGTATTGAGTATTTGGTTACCGTTTTCTTGTCCGTGTCCCTTCCACCCCATATAGTCGAGTGCAATTAGACAAAAAATATTCAAGAGGTGGAACGATGTTTATAGTGGTCGGATTTACATGAGACTTTTTTGTTGAGTTCCAGAGGTGTGGAGAAGAAAGTTAAAAAAAAAATCGCCTCTCGCGACTTTTTATTTGGATTTCCTTTTTAAAATATTTTTTTTTGCGTTTATGAGTAACTTCAAATTCGACGAATTTATATTCTGGTTTAATAGTGTGACCGTTGTGCATCCGTAAAACGTCAATTTGTTTGTTAATTTATTCATTGTTGTCAATGAAATGCATTTTCAGGTTTTTTTATTTAACTTTCTTCAATTATTTTTAAAACATCGGATTTTAAGACTAAAACTTATTTTGTAATTGGTAACTGATACTTTTTAACGGATAACTGGATATAGAAATTTCCAAGAAAACCACATTCATGAGTGTAGTAACTAAAAATTCATTCGCAAATATCAGAAAATCGTCTATACTCATTTAAGTAGCTATTTGATGAGGCATAAAAACTAGAAAAATATTTAGGAATACTTGTTAAATATTAGTTATTGCTGAAAAAGTAAAACATGACAAAAGGGATCTATACCTAAGAATCGGGAGCGGTATCGGTATCAAATGGGGCGCAGAGACCCAAGCTTGCAATCCTAGAAAAAAATTGTGAGTAATGGTTACGTCATAATTACAATTATTTTTGTAAATTTACCAGCGGCCCCATTCCACCTTCGTCAGTAATAATCAACATTTATGGAGTGTCTTCGATTTTTTTTTAGTATATCTGTGCTCTTTGAATAGCTTATACAATAAGGATTTTTTCAAGATCATTTTTTTTTGACCATCAGAGAAAATTTGGAGAAAAATGGTCATCTTTTACTTTTTCATTGATGATTTCTCAATTTAGTCTACATTTGACAGATTCTACATCGCACCCTGCGCAACCCAGTCGGTTCGGTATTTTAGAAATAATTGAGGAAAATAGGGAAAAAAAACTTAATATATTAATTTCATCGACAACAATGAACAAATAAACAGACAAATTGGCGCATCACGGATGCACACTTGTCACAATATTACGCCACGGTATAAATTTGTTGAATTTCAAGTTATTTATAAACGCAAAAAAATTATAAAGGAAATTAAAAAACTATAAATAACGATCGGTGATTTTTTTTTCTTTCTTCTCCACACCTCTAGAAACTCAACAAAAAATGTCCCATGAAAATCCGACCACTATAAACTTCGTTCCACCTTTTTGTCTAATTGCACTCGACTAATAGGTTTTTACATGCACTTTTACATATTGTTTTTTTTTTAAACTAGATTAGACCGGTGTTTTGTACCTGACTACTCTGAGAAGAAACAGACGAAACAAACTCAGTGGTCATAGTCTCTTTTAAGGTCCAGACATAATCGTCAACTCACATGAGGACTAAGCAGAGAAGAACCACACAGATTTGAGGATTTGAGTGGACCCCTTCAGCCAGTGCAAGCATTTGTCAGTTATGGTGTAGCTGGACTCATAACTCAAGGAGCTCAACACTCAAAGAGCTGTACAAGTGAGCTGTATGATCTAGGCTGCTCTGTTAACTATATCTGAATTTTCTTTTTTCCAATAATGTAATGGGATTCCAGTTTTAGAGGGATACATACATCTGAATACCAGTTAACATGAAGCGACTACCAATCTGACCTCCGCGATCGATATTACCCGTGCGAAATAATTCATGTTTTTGAGACACAAAGGGGACAACACTTGACGCACATACTTATTTTCCACGCCGATTCAGTACGACATCTAGTGGAGCCTATCAGTAGGAAAATGTTCTTCAAGAATCGCTCAATATCACTAAATCTTATGTGTTCAATCGTGTCAACACAAATCCTGTGTTGCGTACATACATATGTACGTATACATACAGGGTGACCAGTCAACAAGTCACGCAGAGACGCCTCAAACAAACTCTGTGTAACACAAAGTTCGCAACGTTTCTGTACTTGTAGCTGTAACTGACATGCCTCACTTACGGACGGAGTAGGGATGCACGATACTTGTAGCGATACTTTGGATCGCAACTATGCGATAGTATTCTAGGATCTCATCGTATAATTTCGAATCGAAGATAGATCTGATATTAAAAATATCGAATTGTATCGTATCGTCCTATGCACTATACTTGCTTTTGTATGGACGCTCCAAAGTTGTGCTTATTCATCTCTCAAAGTATAGGCAAATGACAACAGAAGCACGACCTTTTTTTTCTTGTTTCTTTGCCGATACTGGAATTTGTGACAATGTGTTAATTCCGATATGTGTACTTTTATATCGATCCAAGCTTGTATCGTATTCTTTTGTATCGATTCAAAATGTCCTAACATAAGCAATTCTTTGCTTAAAAGTTGGTCTCCAAGAACATGTACCGAAATGCCCTGTATAACTGAATTAAAAAAAAATATATATTAAAATATAATTATATATCGCATCATGTTGTATCGATACTGTGTAGTAAGTATTGGATTGTGCATCACTAGCTGTAACTGACATGCCTCACTCACGGACAAGTTGGTAACTTCGAGATCGATATATTGTTTGCTTATCGACTGTTTGTTTTGGTGTAATAATGTGGTGCTGATTAAGGGAAATTGATATGTTAAGGATATTTTCTTTCGTTTTTAAAAGCCTTGCCCCACTCTAGGATTTTCTCCTGTATCGTGGCTACGTTTACAAACATTTAGACATCGATAGCGCACATAATCTTATCTCAAAAAGACTAAGCGTATAATTTGATAAATGCCTGTTGAAATAAATAGTTTTTTTTTTTATTTACACAAATATTTGTTCCTTGCGGGAATCGATCTCGCGACACGCAGCACAGCAGCCAATCGTTGAACTACTGCGCCAACCGTGTCGTCAATTCGTCGTAGATTGGTCAAGTTTTGCGACAAATAAAAAAGTGCCTACGTATATTTTGAAAACAAAAAATAAATGGCATTTTTTTCAACGTCACGTTTGTGTTTGCCGTGTTTCGTGAACTTAAGAAACAGAATATGTCACTCAAAATGTCTTCTTTTTAGGGCAGCTTAATACAATATTCATACAGACCATACCACAACGCGAGAACCTCGAAGATAAACAGCGATTGACAAGTTAACATAGATAGATGTCGCCACACAATCTTGTAAGTACAAATAGTTCTACGCCTGATACAGATTGTCCGCGCTCACTATGCGCGTTGCGGTTTGCCAAGCGAAGTTGATGGTAGACTTTATAGGAGGAATTACTTTTTGGTTACATCTGACTTCTTTTCCCAATGACTAAAATTTAAAATACAGATATCTCGATATAATATTGGCCCAATTATGTACCTTAACATATCTACTCAGTTATTCAATGTCTCCTCCTTCTTGCCCTTGTCCCATGTCATCTGGTGTCGGCGCAACACGTTTTCTTCTTCTATTCTCTTCTGTCAACCGTCACGCTCTTCTGTCAACCGTCATCTATTTACTCCTTTTTTTTCATATCAGACCTCCAATAATCCATCCATAATCTACTCAATTATTACTAGTTTAAACTTACACAGTTCGACGCTGCAGCAAGCAAATATCAAATGTATAGAAAATATCGGGAGCTCACAATAATTTATAATCACGAAAGATATTCCGTAAGTGTCAGTTTAGTTATATACCGTGAAAGTTTAAAACGGTGTTTATTACTACTTTTTAATGCAAAAGCATAACAAAAGTTACTGTTTTTACCAGGAAGATAACATGAGGGTATGCCATAACCGCTCACCATTACAGGTATGCATGTAACACAGAAGAAAGTTAATCATGAACGCATGCATGACTCTGACTGAAAGTACCATCGTTTCCACATGCGATGCCCAGCCGAGCGGCACGGAGCAGCGAAACTGAGAAAGAAAAAAGTCCGACTGACCGATATGTTTAGTTTATTTATTGTTATTACTTGGACATAATAATTAATCTGAAAAATGAATTAGAGTAATTTCTTCTTTTTCGTTTTATTAGTCTGCATTTAAAAATGACGTATGCCACATTGGGCACCCGTTTTAACAGCACCTGAGGTATTCCACATACGGCACCTATCAATATTTTTCGCAGGTGCCATTAGTGGAATAGTTTATTATTTAAAATGTTATTCCACAAATGGCACCTAAGGATCAGTAGGTACCTACTAGTGTTGGGACGTTTAATTTTTATGGGACGTTAAATTAAAAATTAGATTAAAATCAGTAGAGTTTAATAACATGATAATAAATATATAGTATGATTAGCTAAGCGCCACCAGTTTCGTGCACAGAGATTTCTGACAGGGTATTAAATAAAAACTTACTACATTCAGCTTTTTTCGCTCGGCTACCTGACTTACTGCATGGCAGTAGGGTAGAATTGAGGGTTCTGGATCACTTCTTCCTCGCGGCTTATGATCCTGATCTCCTAATCCTCCACCCTTAGATGTCACTTTTTATCTGATTAGAATTGAAATGTATTTCAACCCGTCATGTGATAATATTGGGGGTTCCACCCCCAATCTCTGATGTCTATGATATAATTTGCAATGCAGATTGAAGTGTGATGTCGAACTGATACAATGAAACAAAATTATCGCATGTAGTGATAATTATAAAAATCAATGGTTTAGCCCCATCTCTTCCCCTTCACAACTCTCCCCCCATACTTTTACACCCACAAAAATTTCCCATCTCTCCCCCCTGCCAAAATTCACACAACGGTACAGTCACGGACGAAAAAAAAACTCAAGCAGTGAAATTAATATACTACCGTGCTAAACGCAAAAGCATAATCTCAGAGAAAAATTGAAGTTTTGTAGAATTATTTTGTTAAAATTTTACGGATTAGTTTCTTTTTGCTTATTAGATTTTTTTTGTTTTAAAATAGATACTGCTTTTTATATAAGTTAATTAGATGCTTATTTATTTAAGCTATCCGATGCTATCAAAATTTACTTTACGATTTTTTTGAGATACCGCTTTTGTGCTTAATAAGGCAGTATCTATTAAAAATTAACAAATATGATCTGCGTACATTCACAATAATTAACATTTATCACAGATGATTCCTGTTCCTGTCCATTAGTTTTATTTAGACTCGGTAAGTATTTTTTTAATGTTACTATCTTCATACATACAATATTATTTTTAGTATAGGCGAAATCAGAATACAGTTTGTTTAGAATAAGTAACTGAATCGATTCCAATAATTTTTATATCATTTTATATTTTGTCCCAAAATTTTTTATCCGCAATCATATGCGCGCAACACAGGCATTAGGCGCGGGCGCACAGTGGGGCGCTCCGTAGTGAGTATGTTTTTGTACAGACAACCAGGTAACATATATTATTACGTACTTACGTTACGTTAGTTTGACGTTCTATAAAAAATAAACGTCAACTGGTTCGTAGATGCCGTTTGTGGAATAAAATTTTAAATAATAAACTATTCCATTAAATGGCACCTGTGAAAATATCGATAGGTGGCCGTATGTGAAATACCTCAGGTGCCATTAACTCGGGTGCCGTTAAAGCGGGTGCCCAATGTGGAATACGTCTTAAAATTACAGTGGTGTGTATAGAAATTGATTTTTCCCGTCTCGCTATTGATATAGTCTAACCTAAGATCATTGAATCATCTTCATCGGCCTAGCCTTTTCCCAACTATGTTGGGGTCGGCTTCCAGTATAACCGGATGCAGCTGAATACCAGTATTTTACATGGAAAGACTGCCTATCTGACCTCCACAACCCAGTTCGTACTGGGTAATACGATACCCCTTGGTAAGACTGGTTGTTAGACTTTCGGGCCACTGACTATCTGTATCGACTGTCAAAGATCTACAAATGGCAGCCGGGACCACGGAGGAAACTCGGTATGTAATGGGTGGTCACCCATCCACGGACCAACCCAGGCAAGCAACGCTTAACCTGACAATCGACCCGAGTGGCTGTTATTATTTAGTCACGAGCTCCTTCAAAAGCAAATACTAAAGCAAATATTTGTATGAACTTTTGACAACCGCGTTGGTGTAGTCAATAGTGGTCGCAAGCGCAACTGCTGAGCATGAGGTCCGATGTCGATTCCCGGGTCGGGAATTGTGTTATTGAGTTTTTCCATTAGGAATGTCTCAGTAGCAGTCACGGAGTCTGGATTTGTGCCCGGTTGATGGCAATAGGCTAAATGGACTAAAACATAACTGGCGAAATGTGGGTGTACTATAGGTACACCTCTACCTAACCCTTCGGGGATTACAAGCGTGATGTTATGTTATTTTCATTTAAAAAGATTTCAGGGAAAAACGTTTCCACAAAGTAACACCACAAGCTATGTCTATAAAATTGCCTTAATAAATTATTTTATATGGTAATATTTAAAAATTAAAAAAATAAGAAAGAAATATAAATAAAGGAATAAAAAATCTAGTTATCAAATTAATTTATCTTAGTTGCTAACTAGGAAAGCATACTTAATTTAAAATGCACGGTATAAAGTGCACGGTTGATGGTTTTCCCACATGGGACTCAAAAATATAACCGGCGAAATATGGGTGTACTATTAGGTACACCTCTGCCTAACCCTTCGGGGATTACAGGTGTGATAGTATATATGTATATTTGTAAGAAGTGGCTATTTAGATGACGGCCTCAATTGGTGGTCGAAAGCATAACTGCTGAACATAAGGTTCTGGGTTTGATTGCTAGTTCAGGCGAAGTGTTACTGTGTCTTTTCATCAAGAATTTCTCACAAGCAACTCATAGTGTTTATTTGCGACCGGTAAATGGCAATACTGTCTATTCCTATTACACGAGACTGAAACACAACTGGCGAATTGTGGTTATACCAATACTAGGTACACCTTAGTCTAAATATATAAATATACCTAGATAACGCAAGTAAACCAAGAGTACCATTTTGACTACCTACTACTCGTATAATGTCAAGGAATATATAAGGTGTTGCTTTGCATCTTCGTCAAATTCAAGTAGGTAACTATGCCAATGATTCTCGACCCGAATCAATAATAAAATGAGTAGGTAATTTTTTTTTCTTAATATCGGAAATGGATAAGTGTACACCACCCGTATTAAAACGCGGCCTGTCTAATACTAACCCTATAACCGCGTTTTCATACACACAAACAAAAGCAGACGTATATTCGACAAATGATTCTCCTCTTTTGAAAAAGGCGTCATTCTGAAATAGTGTAAAATTAAAACAACAAAAAAAAGCAGCATTTATTATTATTTACCAGGTACCGTAATTTATATTGATTATTTACGTCTTCTATGACAACATCCTGAATTTTGACCAGGTTGCAAAACTACACCTTGTATAGTTACTATATAAAATAGACTACATGTTTGTTCTTTGAATGTCTAGACTTCATTTCTTAAGTTGTAACGTTGTTGTTTTTTTTTTTAAATTAATTTGCTGCGACATTAGTAGTAGCCACGTTAAGCAGAAAATGCTTAAGCCGAACACGCTTAGTAAGCTTGTGCTCTTGCATTATCTAGGTATATCTATATCTGTGATCTAACCCTCCGATGACGAGACGGAGACTATGAATTTCTAAGCTTAGTTCTAGGAAACCTTTACTTGAGACACTAAATCTCCAGTCCAATCTATGTATCGCAGTATAAATTTATCTACAAACGTGGCACAACAAGCAGATTATGAGATATCTCCTGTATTAATTAATCAGGTTTCAATAATATCACTCGTATAGAGAGTAATGGGCGGGCTGACAGGATCTCGTTAGCTTCTAGATTAGACTGCTTATACAACCAAGGTGTAGGTAGATTGTGTACAGTGTGGGCCTAATTAAATAGGCTGGTTTGGGTTGGGTTTTCGATGTTATTTTCCACTAGCTCTTGCCCGAATCTTCGCTCGCACTATGTTCTAAAATGGGAAACATATGTGTTAATGGGTACATTTTAAATATTGTCAGACACTAGTGGATAATTTAGCATCCCATTATACGTATAAGAATCGGAATCAGATCAGTAGTCCCAAAGATCCCCTATATTTAAACTAAGAAACTTTAAACCACACGAAAAAAAAAAAACTAAAGAAATCATCGACACGACGTAGAAGATTCTTCCATTAGTTACTTATCACTGCTTTTAGGGATTCGCTAAAAGTTTAAACCGACAAACCATTGTTTTTCTCTTTCCCGGGCGTAGCTTAGCTAGTATTAAAATATTAGCAGGCGTTGGTAGGTATATCTAATAAATTTCCTCCACACCTAGTGTCGTAAATTATATTTGTTCAGTCAAGCAGGCATTGTAAAAATAATGTAAAACCCTTGTTAGGGCTTGTCGTAACACAGAACCCGTGTTATTTTGAAAGCTAATGTAAACAGCGAGAATTAGCAGCACTTTCAAAATTATGAAAGTCCTAAAATAATTCTCATTCTTTTTTTCTATTAGGTATTTAGTTGCCTACTGGATACCGAATCGTATATTATGAGTATCTATGTTTTCACTCATAGCAGAAAGTAGATACATAAACTCAAGCCTCTATCACATGGGGTAGGAAGAAATCACAGAACGCCACCTGCTACGATCCTTATACGCCCTACAGACTCACACGAGATGTCTCGGCGAGAAGGCTCGCCGGGACATAGCGCGAGAACCGAGAAGGTCTCTACACTCATGCGACCTTCTCCGATTCCCGAGAAACCCTCTGAAACGGGCAAAAGACCGACACCGATCGGAGAACAGGAGAGTGCGAGAACGAGAAGGCGAGAAACCATTCAAGCTTCTTGGGTGTTCTCGGGGGTTCTCGGCGTGAGTCTGTAGGGCATTTTGCACACTCCTTTTGCCTCATCCACGTTCATATATCCGGTCATACATGCACGCTGATTGCGAATACTACGCACCTGACCTTTCTGAAGAACCTCACAAATTAGGTCGGTGTGAATTCGTAGTTTTACCATAGACGATGCTTGTCGTAATAATCCTGTCTACTGTACAGACGCCAGCACATCAAGCTACCCGAAATTGACAAATTTTCTCAATCAACCTTGAACCTAATTCTTTAACGATAAAATTGAAAATCTATTTTTTTTTAAATGACAGATTGTTATAGCTTGATGTGAATCAAGCTGAATCAGTACCTGACCCCACCACAGCAGGCCGCACTTCAGTAACACTTAATACTTTGACCTTAAGCTGGCCTAGAGTAATACGGAGTTTCAATTGAGTAAGAGGTCACCTTATACTCTCATGTATTCTTTTCCACGAAGTACGAACATAAACCAACAAAATAACACACCAATCAAAATAATTCGAAAAAGTTTCGCAGAACAATTTCACGGAATAATATCGGAATTGCGCTCGACATTTTTTCACTAACCGTTTTCTTGTTTTTGAAATTGGTGAAAACAAATCCAATTCCCACGTTGGATGTTGGATTCAAATCAATAGCGTGTGGAAATTCAATTTGCAAGTCTTTCGTAGGCAGACGCGAACAGTTTTCAGTAGTTTATAGAATTTTAAAGGTAAAAGTCTGCGGTGAAATAGCTGTGTCAGCTGTTTAGAGATCTTGAACGAGCTGCAGCTGTTACAAGTATGGAAATTTTTAAAGATTCTGTTTTTCTGCATGATATGTATTTTTACCTACATCCCCAGGAACCAGTAGTATACAGCGACGACTGAATTTTAGACAGAATCTTGTTCAATGCTTCTTCGTTAGTTTTCAAAGAAAATACCCTAATAGACAATTTGCATCAATTAAATAAAAAAGGAAATTAATGCACTTACAAAATTACAATAAAAAGCGCCATTAAAACCAGCACACATTGACAATAACACAGTAACATTTACAAAGGCAAAACCATCTGCGGTCAGCAATACTCGTCCCGTTAATGAAAACTAAAAGGGTCACAAATATGAATTTAAGTCGAACAGAAAATTCATTTGCTCAGTGAAGCGAATTGGAAAATTTTGCGCTAACACATGCAACTGTATCGGAAATATTTAATGGAAACATTTGGTTTGCTTTTAATCAGTGATGTAGTCATTAAATTATGTTCCATATGAGAATTTAAATGGTTCCATGAAAATGAATGAGCTGCCAATTTTGTTTAAATACTTAATTCACCTGCCCTAAGAGTAAAAGCCGCCGGGAATGGCGGGCTAGCACCAGTAAGGGGTGCGCGCAAATGTACTTGTAACTCCTGGGCCCTCAACACATGGTAGTAGTACGAACAGTAGGTTTTTAGTCGGTTAGCGTCTTACAGAACCCTTAACCCGCCCCAGACCGAGGGTATCCATGAGGATTATCTTCCTCAAAAAAAAGGACATGTCGGCCGCGTTAACATGTTTTCTTCACTATTTTGAAACCGGTGGTGTTGATATACAAATTAAATTGCCTGCTGAGTTCGAGCCCACGACCTTCGACACTTATTCCACGGGGTCACCACTGGTCTAATCATGTTAATATAACCCTAGAATTGATGTGCTTATAGTGTTTTTATTATCTGTGTTCCCAATTAATGTACACCAAGATCTCAGGAAGCTTCATGCATCACAAAAAATCGCCCCATACTCAAAAGCCATGTATGATGTTCGTACATTGAAAAAGGAAGAATATTTACTTCTTACTTCTGATACCCGGACTCGTATATCACCCAAGTCTCATAATAATGCACTGGATGCAGCAGAACTTGTCGGCTCTAAACAAATATGAACAAGTTTGACGACAAGGCGCAACGTCGCTACCGACAAACTTACTCGTATTATACATTTTAGCTGTACCGTATGTTGTGAAGTTTTAGTTGGGATTCGTGAACTGTTAACAGTGTGTTAGCCGATTTTCGTAAGTCTTCGGACGTTGTTAGTAGCTATTTTTGACACGCTTTTATTAGCTTCACCAAACTATGTAAAAAAATCTTACAAGTTAAAATTGAAACTTTTCCGGTTTCCGATTGAGCCGAAATTTTGCACACATGTTTAGTTTGGATGACAATGCATGTTTACCTACGTGACGTAATTCTAAATCCAATAAGGTGGAATCGCAAAGATGGCGGACTAGTTATTTTTTATGCATTGCCATGATAATTATGTGTATCAAATGAAAGGGTTTGCTGAGAAGAATATGCAAAATAAAATAACGTCACTCTAAAGCGTGTTTTTAGTCTTTATACTTTATTACTCATGTATAAAAAATGGCGCCTGTTTTTCACGAAATGATGTGCAGCCACTTAACCAACAAGGAAGTCGTACTCCCGCGAACCTACTCATGTATCTTCACTAATGTTGAAGTGTTGTATTGGTTTTCACAGCAATGTCATTTTGAATATTCTAAAGTCACGTTAATCTTCTAGTACCATCACCATAAAAAAACAGTCGCTAACAAACACGCTTCGACTTAAACTTTCCCTCGTTTTGCAAAAAGGTTAGGGACGGCCTTGAAACAATTTCGTCGACCCACTCGGCTAAATGGTTGCTTATTTGGTTTACAAATGATTATTATACAATAGTCTCAACACCCCAAACATCCGGGCGAGCCTACAGAAAAAAGGTAAGCGCTATAAAATCTTCATATCATCAGCGAAGCAATACGAAATCCTAGGCCGAAATCCGCCAATAAATATAAGAATATCTGTTATTGTAATGGCTAGCTCTAACAGTTTAGGAAGGGTCTACAGAAATCGATCGAAAAACTCCACGATGCGGCTTCTCAAGCCGTGGGTATTTACATAACTCGGGTTCGGGGAAAGGTCACAAATGGCCCGGACCATTCATCATTCTAACGTCACTCAATTTTGTTAGCATTATATGTAAATAACGCTATATCCTTCTGAAAAACTAACGTTTACGTAACCTATATCAATTTGGTTACGCTTCGAATGAAATGGACATCTTTATGTAGAACCTTTTTGTGAGCCCACTACGGAAATAGAGTAGTGAGTTTACGTTTGCAGTTCGCTTTCTGGGATGAAATTACAGTTCAGCGTATTTTTATCATTGGGGTCTTAAAGGGAATGCTTGGATATAGTTTCTGATAGCTCACAGCTTTCATATTTTTGGAATAATCGGTTGTTTAGAAAAACAGAAGTTTTGAACATTGAAGCCTGCAAGCAAGCCTTTTCATGCGGATTTGACGCCTGAATTGTCCTTCTTTTTCGACTTTGACAATAGGCTACATATTTTTATTCAAAGTCACTTCAGGAAAATCCTTGAGTTACGCATGCTCCGATACACCTTTTTAAATAGAATACGGAAAGAATTACGTTAATAATATCGACAGCATTAAACTTTTCCGCGAATTTATTAATTTTGGAGGGATCGAGTTTATTATCCCGGATATTACTTGGGCTATTATAAAAGTATTATCGTCATATGCCTAGCCTTTCGAATTATATAGGGGTCAGGTTTCAATATAACCGGTTGCAACTGAATACTATTATATTATATGGAGCGACTGTCCGATCTCCCGAGAGCTTACGAAAATATAAGATATCTCATGTAAAACATGATTCAATTTTAATCGAATACATTCATGATATGATTCGTCTTAGATTTGAACATGTACGATTCCCTTCGGAAATGTGATTATCCCGAACGAAAAGAACCAATGGAGTGGTAGGTCCGTATAATGTGTTACATTTCATTCAATAATGTCCGTGATGATTTGTGCTTATCGGAATTGAGAGATTATTGCTTTGATCCTTCTTCATTCTTATCGATGTTAACATTGAATTCGTTCAAAAATTTATTTGGGTTCATGCTCGATTTGTAGCGTTTTCGACTCAGTCAGAGTTAATGCTTCATCTTCATATCTACAAGAGTATAGTTATCATAGCATAGTATTGACAGACCAAGTGCCAATCAACGTTCGTTTGCAAGATGTATACAATGGGACACAATTAAGAAACTGGTTCAAAATAAAATAATAAATGCTTATGAAAAAAATAAAATACAAAATAGAAAGATGGAATGATTATTCTGGCTGGTTCGAGAAGGTGCAGCAAAATAGTTCCTGGAAGAACAAGAAACGACAGGCCTCAGAGAGTATGGCGGAATCCGCCACTGGTCTTACCAGTGGCCCACAAAAGCCCTGAGTCGCAAAAACTGGAAGACATAGGGAGAGGCCTTAGCCTAGCAGTGAAATGATGTAAGTTACAAGTAACAGTAAGGGCAAGATGATGATGATGAAACCGGAACACATGCTGCGTGGTAACAGAAATATGTGAAGGTATTTCTCCAGACTTAAGAACTTTAGAAATTCTAAGATCTAAACAAATAGCAATTCATAATTCCAAACCAGATGATGCGTGAAGCTATTGACGCATCATTAGTATTATCATTAGTGTGTGCGTTTGTTTTCGCTACAAAACAAACGCACACAGTACAGCCAATGAGTTTAATATTCCAGTTCGCATCTCATGAGGATTAGAGTTTAATATCCCAGATAAATTGGGATAAGGGCAGAAGGACGTTGACGATGAAAGAGGGCCATCCAAAAGCTTATTAAGTTTATTACCATCAAAGTGGCGGGAAACGGTGGGAACGTCTGCACGGAACTGGAAAGTGTGGCAGAAGAAGTTGGAGGCATTTACCTAGCAGTGGGTGAATCCGAGCTGAAATAATGACGACAACTTATCCAAAATTGAATAACAAAGTTACCAAAATAAATAGCAACGCATAATTCACAGACAGATGATGTGCGAATATTCACAACAAACGTGCACACACTAAAACCCATGAGTTTAATATTCCAGTCCGCATCGCGCAGGATTACCGCTTGATACCAGTGCATCCGCGCAGTTCTATTCTCGCGTAAAACCGTTTTATCTGGACGAGCACTATGTCACTCAAACTAGGGGTGACGTCATAGCATATATTGCTGTGTCGGTGAACAAAGGATGGTATTATGGAAATGTGAGTACGTGTGTGGGACTGTAGTGATAATTGCTGTGGATGCAGGTGTCTTTTGATTTATGGTTGCTAAACATTTACGGTGTTAAAAACATAGTGACTCAAACTTATACTAAGGATTCTGTTAATGGTTATACCCCTGCTTGTGTTAACTTTGGGTTACATTAGCTATTTATTGAAAACATAAATAAAATCATGTGAGTGTCGTTGTCATGTCCTTTCTAGTTTCAAGTTCTTCCAGGTACTATTTTGTCGTACCAGCTCGAATGATCATTAAATCTCTGTTTTTTTTTTATAGCTTTCCACATTCAAATTCCTGCAGATTTTTCCCATCAGTTATTAAAACAAAGAACAAAATAAAAGCTATTTCATTTATTGCATATATAATGTTTACTGCATATTTGCAGGTCGCTCGTTTTGCTTTACCCGCTTCATCTGTACACGGTCTTATTCAGAAGCCGCAGTGAGTGATCTAACCGCAATTTTGCAATGCAGCAGGAAATCTCTATTTTCTTGTACATATTTAACCGTTACGGTGCAGTTAGTATTAACTTTGTGTGTTAGGAAATGTTTAAATTCTATGACCTACTTTCTGCTATTAAGCATTGGTTATATGGCGTTTTATAGGTTTACATCCGTAGCTATGCAGTAATTCATAGTATTTACTGCATAGCTAGGATGCTCCTAAATTCTTTGACCTTTTAACCTATTTTCTACTTAAACATTGGTTCAATTGTGAATCGTGAGTACTTGCAATACCGTAACTACACTAGGCAAACATTATTTGGTGTGAAGTATTTTTTTTTAAATTAATCTTCTTCTTCTGAATAGACGCTGTTCATCAATGAGAAGTAGGACCAGGTGGTGCTGATTACCTGAAAGACACAATACAATATTAACTATTTCAGCATTTTTCTCTTTAATTTTTCTCTTTAATTTAATATTGGTGAAATATCTGAAGAGGCTCTCGTTAGGCAGCTGGATCAAGGGCTTGATTCAGAAAGCGGTACTCTTGCACACGGCTCGTATTGTTAGGAGGTTCCTCTCTCTGGAGCCCTGGCCAACGGTAGCTTGGACCCTGTTCCCGATACCAGTGGGCTACTATTTTTTTTATATTTTTAAATGTTTTTTTATTTTATTTTTAAATAGGAATATTAAAAAAATATATACGAATATTTAATATTCGTATATATTTTTTTAATATTTTAGGAATATTAAAAAAATAAATAAAAATAAATATTAAAAAAAAAACATTTAAAAATATAAAAAAATAGGTTTATTAACTTTAATTAGTAAATTAATACAATTTATATGGGACCACCGCGCGAGCGTTCTCTACCAAACACAAGCCTTAATCAAGGCTAGCGGTCCTGACGGCATACCAGCAAGAGTCTTGAGGAACTGTGCGCCTGAGTTATCTTCTGTATTGACACGCTTGTACCGCCTTTCTCTTAAAACCCGGACGGTACCGAAATCGTGGAAGATTGCTAATGTACAACCAGTACCCAAGAAGGGTTAGTCGTGCCGACCCCAGTAATTATCGACCAATCGCCATCACTTCCATACTTTGTTAAGTTATGGAAAGGGTTCTTAATGGGAAGCTGCTAGTATACCTAGAAGCCAACGACCTACTTATTGACCGTCGGTATGGTTTTCGCCGGGGACGATCAACCAGGGAACCTTCTAGTATTTGCTACGCACTGCTGGCTGGGGCGAGGCCATCGAGAAACACGGCGAAGCCCTTGCCGTGTCACTGCACATCTCGAAGACTTTCGACAGGGCAAGTCGGCTGAGCAAACATCCTGCATACGGCATTCCCGCTGTCTGCTGCTGGATTTCTGACTTCCTGAGTTAACGTTCTATCCGAGTTTTCATTGATGGCTGCTCTTCTGACCTTTTTGCCATTGACGCCGGAGTTCCTCAGGGGTCTGTTCTCTCCGCGACGCTTTTTCTGCTGCACATCAATGACCTCCTTATTCCTGGTATTGTTGGGTACGTAGACGACAGCACAGTCATGGAGAGTTATGCATCCAGCGCAAAAACTAGCGGTGAGGAAGTGCGTTCATTGAGAGAGACCATGATAGAGCGAACAAATTAAACCGTAAGTCTTGTCCCCAAGTGGGGTGAGGATCCTTATTGTTATAATAAGTAATGTAACACTTATGCACCATCTATCTACCCATATTATGCGAATAAATTATTTGATTTGATTTGATGAAAATGTGGTTGTTTTTAACGCCACCAAAACACAAGTGTGTCTGTTCACCGCCAAAAGGAGCCCGTTCAATCTGGCTCCTACTTTCCGAAGTATATATATACCAGTTACCGATAGCCTCGAGCTTTTTGGCGCGAAGTTAAGATTTGCATCTCTATTTGCGAGCAATTCACGTCTAGATACTAACTCAAAACAGCCACCAACAACTTCCTCGCTGTGATTCTTCGATGCTGAAGATCACAATACACATGAAAGCGGTTCGTAGAGTGCTTCATAGCCTAGGCGTGAACAAGGCATACCAGCAAGAGTCTTGAGGAACTGTGCGCCTGAGTTATCTTCTGTATTGACACGCTTGTACCGCCTTTCTCTTAAAACCCGGACGGTACCGAAATCGTGGAAGATTGCTAATGTACAACCAGTACCCAAGAAGGGTTAGTCGTGCCGACCCCAGTAATTATCGACCAATCGCCATCACTTCCATACTTTGTTAAGTTATGGAAAGGGTTCTTAATGGGAAGCTGCTAGTATACCTAGAAGCCAACGACCTACTTATTGACCGTCGGTATGGTTTTCGCCGGGGACGATCAACCAGGGAACCTTCTAGTATTTGCTACGCACTGCTGGCTGGGGCGAGGCCATCGAGAAACACGGCGAAGCCCTTGCCGTGTCACTGCACATCTCGAAGACTTTCGACAGGGCAAGTTGGCTGAGCAAACATCCTGCATACGGCATTCCCGCTGTCTGCTGCTAGATTTCTGACTTCCTGAGTTAACGTTCTATCCGAGTTTTCATTGATGGCTGCTCTTCTGACCTTTTTGCCATTGACGCCGGAGTTCCTCAGGGGTCTGTTCTCTCCGCGACGCTTTTTCTGCTGCACATCAGTGACCTCCTTATTCCTGGTATTGTTGGGTACGTAGACGACAGCACAGTCATGGAGAGTTATGCATCCAGCGCAAAAACTAGCGGTGAGGAAGTGCGTTCATTGAGAGAGACCATGATAGAGCGAACAAATTCAACCGTAAGTCTTGTCCCCAAGTGGGGTGAGGATCCTTATTGTTATAATAAGTAATGTAACACTTATGCACCATCTATCTACCCATATTATGCGAATAAATTATTTGATTTGATTTGATGAAAATGTGGTTGTTTTTAACGCCACCAAAACACAAGTGTGTCTGTTCACCGCCAAAAGGAGCCCGTTCAATCTGGCTCCTACTTTCCGAAGTATATCTATACCAGTTACCGATAGCCTCGAGCTTTTTGGCGCGAAGTTAAGATTTGCATCTCTATTTGCGAGCAATTCACGTCTAGATACTAACTCAAAACAGCCACCAACAACTTCCTCGCTGTGATTCTTCGATGCTGAAGATCACAATACACATGAAAGCGGTTCGTAGAGTGCTTCATAGCCTAGGCGTGAACAAGGCATACCAGCAAGAGTCTTGAGGAACTGTGCGCCTGAGTTATCTTCTGTATTGACACGCTTGTACCGCCTTTCTCTTAAAACCCGGACGGTACCGAAATCGTGGAAGATTGCTAATGTACAACCAGTACCCAAGAAGGGTTAGTCGTGCCGACCCCAGTAATTATCGACCAATCGCCATCACTTCCATACTTTGTTAAGTTATGGAAAGGGTTCTTAATGGGAAGCTGCTAGTATACCTAGAAGCCAACGACCTACTTATTGACCGTCGGTATGGTTTTCGCCGGGGACGATCAACCAGGGAACCTTCTAGTATTTGCTACGCACTGCTGGCTGGGGCGAGGCCATCGAGAAACACGGCGAAGCCCTTGCCGTGTCACTGCACATCTCGAAGACTTTCGACAGGGCAAGTCGGCTGAGCAAACATCCTGCATACGGCATTCCCGCTGTCTGCTGCTAGATTTCTGACTTCCTGAGTTAACGTTCTATCCGAGTTTTCATTGATGGCTGCTCTTCTGACCTTTTTGCCATTGACGCCGGAGTTCCTCAGGGGTCTGTTCTCTCCGCGACGCTTTTTCTGCTGCACATCAATGACCTCCTTATTCCTGGTATTGTTGGGTACGTAGACGACAGCACAGTCATGGAGAGTTATGCATCCAGCGCAAAAACTAGCGGTGAGGAAGTGCGTTCATTGAGAGAGACCATGATAGAGCGAACAAATTCAACCGTAAGTCTTGTCCCCAAGTGGGGTGAGGATCCTTATTGTTATAATAAGTAATGTAACACTTATGCACCATCTATCTACCCATATTATGCGAATAAATTATTTGATTTGATTTGATGAAAATGTGGTTGTTTTTAACGCCACCAAAACACAAGTGTGTCTGTTCACCGCCAAAAGGAGCCCGTTCAATCTGGCTCCTACTTTCCGAAGTATATCTATACCAGTTACCGATAGCCTCGAGCTTTTTGGCGCGAAGTTAAGATTTGCATCTCTATTTGCGAGCAATTCACGTCTAGATACTAACTCAAAACAGCCACCAACAACTTCCTCGCTGTGATTCTTCGATGCTGAAGATCACAATACACATGAAAGCGGTTCGTAGAGTGCTTCATAGCCTAGGCGTGAACAAGGCATACCAGCAAGAGTCTTGAGGAACTGTGCGCCTGAGTTATCTTCTGTATTGACACGCTTGTACCGCCTTTCTCTTAAAACCCGGACGGTACCGAAATCGTGGAAGATTGCTAATGTACAACCAGTACCCAAGAAGGGTTAGTCGTGCCGACCCCAGTAATTATCGACCAATCGCCATCACTTCCATACTTTGTTAAGTTATGGAAAGGGTTCTTAATGGGAAGCTGCTAGTATACCTAGAAGCCAACGACCTACTTATTGACCGTCGGTATGGTTTTCGCCGGGGACGATCAACCAGGGAACCTTCTAGTATTTGCTACGCACTGCTGGCTGGGGCGAGGCCATCGAGAAACACGGCGAAGCCCTTGCCGTGTCACTGCACATCTCGAAGACTTTCGACAGGGCAAGTCGGCTGAGCAAACATCCTGCATACGGCATTCCCGCTGTCTGCTGCTAGATTTCTGACTTCCTGAGTTAACGTTCTATCCGAGTTTTCATTGATGGCTGCTCTTCTGACCTTTTTGCCATTGACGCCGGAGTTCCTCAGGGGTCTGTTCTCTCCGCGACGCTTTTTCTGCTGCACATCAATGACCTCCTTATTCCTGGTATTGTTGGGTACGTAGACGACAGCACAGTCATGGAGAGTTATGCATCCAGCGCAAAAACTAGCGGTGAGGAAGTGCGTTCATTGAGAGAGACCATGATAGAGCGAACAAATTCAACCGTAAGTCTTGTCCCCAAGTGGGGTGAGGATCCTTATTGTTATAATAAGTAATGTAACACTTATGCACCATCTATCTACCCATATTATGCGAATAAATTATTTGATTTGATTTGATGAAAATGTGGTTGTTTTTAACGCCACCAAAACACAAGTGTGTCTGTTCACCGCCAAAAGGAGCCCGTTCAATCTGGCTCCTACTTTCCGAAGTATATCTATACCAGTTACTGATAGCCTCGAGCTTTTTGGCGCGAAGTTAAGTGCGAATCTGAACTTCGGTGCCTACATTGAGTCGAAACAACAAACTGCAATTCAATTAAAAGTATTTGTATCAGTCATTACATCTATTCCTTATCCTTACAAACGGCTCAGTCTGCTTGAGTCGATTTAGGTTATTTGATATTAAATGTGTTGTTCATCAAAAGCTCTTTTGCTGAAATATCTCCAGTGTTTTGAGTCGTTTCTGATAAACAAAAATAAATATTTTATGTTAGTAAACCTATATCACAGAAACGACCCAACCTATTTGAGTCGTTTCAGTTATTTGATAAAATGATATTTACAATCAAATCAAAAAATTCTTAGAAAGGATCCAAACTGTTTGAGTTTATTCTGGTTTATCGACCTTAAGAACATACATAAAGAAATGTCATTACTCAAAAACAATTCAAGCGGACTGAGTTCTTTCAGCAAATACATTTTGTATGCTCTTCATACTGTGGGTTGAGTCGGGGTAGTGAGAAAAACTAGTTTCCGTGTACATTTTAAAAATAGGGTTTTCACTACATGATAGATTCGACCCTCAGGAGTACGATGGCATAGTTAACTAAATTTTGGCCAAAGTGTGGATTGAGTCCTTTCTGCTTAACTACGTCCATTTAAAAATGTAATCAGTTAGTTAGAAAAATAAATAAAGGAAATAAATATTGGTGAACTTACACTATCACTTACGGGACATCTTCCACGATTAATGTTTATATTGAGCTCCCGATATTAAAACCGCGAAAGCTTAAAACAGTGTTTGAATAATATTGGTAACCTTAGATCTCTTCACTTAACATTTTTTAGAGCGAAACTAAACACATTATGATCCAACCATCCGCTGTCAACATTTGCTCACATTTATTATTTATTAATTTTTTTTTGTCGACATTGGCATTTGCGTTAGGTATATGAAGAAAAAATAACCTTACCTTGGTAAACATATTCAAAGACACTACAGCATATCTGGAGGACGTTAGGCAACACGGTTTTTGGGATCTGTAATACAATAAAGAAAATTATTTCCTCGTTCAACGTCACTTCAGAAATGTGTCAACTTTGTCATCATAATAATTACAAGTTTTGCCGTTGCAGTAATTAATAAGTTGACAAATATGGCAAGTTTCTGTAATTTAAAGCAGGATTACGTGAGCGAGATTCAGAACAGTAACAGCTCATTCACACGGCTTCCGTCATTGACGATCCGTCATAAAACACGATACGTCATGACGGATGGACGTTCACATTGCGTACGGAATCGTCTTTGATCACGATCCGGCAAAAAAAAAACGAATTGGTGTTCACATTAGTTCCGTGATTTTTCGGGAGCGAGCGCATCAGCGCATCCGTCACAAAAAAATCACGATCCGTGTTTTTTTACGTACCTGATTTTTAAAAGATGTTACGTGATTTATGACTTGTCCGTCATTTTTCACGATTCGTGATGCGTGCGAACACGGGCATTTAAAAAGCAATGCCGCTGTTTTTTTTTTTTTAAATACCGACATGTCAAAAACCATAAATCGTCGTCCTGTGAACGGGCTGTAACGTTAGATTTCCTTGTATTTTTTCCATAGCAAGTCAGTTTGGTCAAATTCATTTTCTCTTTCAAATTGTATAAAGTTAATTCAGCCTGAAAACTGAACGCTGAATATATTAAATATTTCATTTGCGTCCATTTATATTTTGTCACCTGATAATTAAATCATCGACAATACACACGTTGAAATGAAACTTATAAAGAAAATAATATTTTAATTAATGAATTTTGTATTATAAATCCAATTTTGTGACCAAATATAAAAGCATTACGCTACCTTTCGTTATAATTACAATACTGCTTATAAAAGGACCAGTTACCTAAAAATGGTAGCAGGCTTATTTATTGCAAAGGTAAATATTAAATTAATTTTAAACTATGAAACAATAATGTCGGTTTAATACATTTTAAAGGAGTTGTTCCTTCATATAAAACTAGAAAAATGTAGGCACAAGAACTGATAATGTATTTTTAAGAGAACATCGAAGAACTGCACAAGGGCCTCGAGAAAATCACATTGTATCCGCGGTGGAACGATGACGGAACAGTTAACAAAAATGTTTTAAATTGACATAAACTATCGAAAAGTATCTTACTAAAGTTGTTGCATGTACGAAATACGAGACGATTCGAAAGCTGTTGTCACTCGTCGAGAGCCAGCAATTGTTTCCATTATAACTTGCAAGGTTTACTTTAATAACATAACATCAAGCCTGTAATCCCCGAAGGCAGACGCAGAGTTGTACCTAATAGTATACCCACATTTTGCCAGTTATGTTTTAAATCCCATGTAAAAGGGGGCGAGACAACTAACACACAAATCTAGACTCTGTGGCTGTTACTGAAAAATCCCTAATGGAAATACTCAATAACACTTTGCCCGACCAACTGGAACCCAGGACGTCATGGTCAGCAGTTGCGCTTGCGACTACTAAAACAAGAAGGCAACAGAAAAATACAATCGGTACTTACATCATAATTATGAGTAATATCGCCATTTTGTATTGTTTTCCGCCTTCGTACCACAAGTTTTCATACGCCGTATCTCCGATACTGGAACTCTGAAAAAGTACCGTATCTAGAATGTAATAGAAATCAAATTTACTTTCCAGCACCCTTTCTTGCGTCTTAGCAAAATGGCCCAAATGCTGTACATAATGATACTGCTCTAGATCTTCATAGGCAACACTATGATAAGAATATAGTGGTAATAGAAAAAATGCCTCGTAATTCTCATTAAACTTACACTTATATAATCTTTCTTTCAGAATGGAACACAATAAACGCAGCAAAGATTATAATGGTTGTAGTACTTACATCCATTTACAAGGTGCTTTGCTGATAATATTAATTATACATTTCTTAATATCACCGACTTCCGAAACTAAAGTTATTTTCCACTGTTTTTTTTTGTGTTTTTTTTTTTGGAAGTCGGTTATTTTTTTGCAAAATAGTTGTTATTTTAACCTTTTTAGCTATCGTATGACACACAAATACTTGCCAAGTATAAATTTCGCAATTTCTTAAACTTGGATGACATATTTGTTCCAGCTATTTTGATTTAAAAACCAATCTACTGAACCGATTCTAATGAAATTTATATGGGACCAATCGGAAAGTATATCCTTTCAGATAAAAGAAGAATTTTTCAGATCGGTTCATAAATGACGAAGATATGAGGAACAACAAACGAAAAAAATACAACCGAATTGAGAACCTCCTCCTTTTTTTGAAGTCTGTTAAAAAATCAAATCGTCATTTTTGTGCCCTTATCCAAATTTCCCCCATCCATATCACTCGTCATCTCAGCAGTTCCTTCCAACAATATCATCCTACGCACAGTCCATCTATCGTTTCTTTAGTATTTCCCTACTCAAATACTCTTATAGCCATCCATACACATCCAACCATCCAAAACATTCCTTACGAAATCTGTACAATAAAGCATGTATCCATGCACTTTCATCTATAAACACTACAAAATTTTGTCCGTTACCACGATGCTACGGAAAACCAAACTTTATAAACCTACCTGTTTTACATTGAGCCGAGAGAAAAGCGACCACTATAAAGGTCTCTAGTTAATTAATAACACTTTACTTAATAAGTATTAAAGTTTTACCGCTCTTGTAAGTAGCTCTCCGTAGTAACATAAATACAAAACGGTCAACATGGAGGAGGCGATGCCTATGTAGCTGACCAACATGTAGCCGGGACCTCGGGCGAACTGGAACAATAACGGGGGGATGCAGAAGACTTACTAAATGCAGTAACATTATTATGAATATTAAGAAGATTATAATAATTTATAGAATGACTAGCGTCCCGCCCCGGCTTCGCACGGGTGCAATGTAGATACTAATGTTTTCTCTACTATAATATGCATGTATTATACATATAAACCTTCCTCTTGAATCACTCTATCTATTAAAAACCGCATCGAAATCCGTTACGTAGATTTAAAGATCTAAGCATACACAGGGACAGAGAGGCAGACAGCGGGAAGCGACTTTGTTTTATACTATACGTATGTAGTGATAGGCTTTAACTTTATTTATTTCTTACTCTATGTGCACCCTAAGACCTAGTTCTTTCATTTCCTATAGTACGTAAATTTGTTATTGTTTAGTTTCGTTTTTCGTTTATCAATATCATTTAATTTATAGTTAATAACTGTTAGTATTATTTTTTCGTTTATTTTCTTTCTAACTACCATTGTGCACCCTGGGGGATGTTGATGATGTACACCCACATTTTGCCAGTTATGTTCAAGTCCCATGTAATATGGGGCGAGCCTATTGCCATCAACCGGGCACATATCCAGACTCGGAAATTCCTGATAGAAAAACCCAATATCACTTTGTCCGACCCGGGAATCAACCCATGACATCATGCTTAGCAGCCGCGCTTGCGACCACTACAAATCGAAGCAATCAATTCTATTCTTATATATCAGTGGCGACATCTATACTGCCACATATAAACTTGACATTGACGTATCCTGCCTCGTGCTGTCATCAACAGCATCGCCATTTTACCTATAGAACTAACAAAGAGCTGTATTACAAAACAAAAGTGTTGGTACAACTTGTTGGGTAAGTATACGATATCAGAGATACCCGAGCGATTAATGTGATTGCTATATTATTATACAGAAACCATATAACATTCATCGGGCAGTAGCCCATCAGACACATCACACTCCTGGTCGGAGGATCCTGCCTTTTCAAAAGAAGTTGAGAAGTTTTCCAACCTATTTCTTATACTTCTAAACATTAAAATACTTTGAAGGAATAATAATAATAATAATTTAAGCACAACTTAGTATTTATGAATTTTTTATCCTATCTGATAAGCCAATTGATTAAGTAAGCAACAAAATAAAATTACGTTTTTAAATTAAGTATGCTTTCCTAGTTAGCAACTAAGATAATTAATTTGATGACCAGATTTATTATTCCTTTATTTATTTTTCTTTCTTATTTTCCCATTTTTAAATATTGCCATATAAAATAATGTATTAAGGCAATTTTATAGGCATAGCTTGTGTACTTTGTGGAAACGTTTTTCCCTGAAATCTTTTTAAATTAAAATAACATAACATCACGCTTGTAATCCCCGAAGGGTTAGGTAGAGGTGTACCTAATAGTACACCCACATTTCGCCAGTTATGTTTTAGTCCATTTAGCCTATTGCCATCAACCGGGCACAAATCCAGACCCCGTGGCTGCTACTGAGACATTCCTAATGGAAAAATCCAATATCACTTTGCCCGACCTGGGAATTGAACCCAGGACCTCATGGTCAGCAGTCGCGCTCGCAACCGAGGACCAACGAGGCAGTAAATTAATTGAACAATTACTAAGGTGTGAAACTGCTGCCCTTTTCTGTGTCACGCCATATTCCACTGTAAAGATACCCAGCTTTTGTGGAGTTTGTTAAACATTTTTATTTGAGCTCAATTGTTTGAGTACGTTCTTTCACTGTTTTGAGAAAGAACGTCGAGCGTAGAGCACAAATTGAATACGATGTACTACACAGAGTAGAGAACTTTTTAATAAAGTGCAGATTCTTCCAACGCCCTCATTTCTTTACAGACTTTCATCACGAATCGGGTAACCGATTCAACTTTTCTGTAATTCGAGCGGCTCTTTTTTAATAAAATTATTGTGGAATCCCAATTTACATACAAACGATTCGAATTACGTTGTCCGCCATGGCCTGCGAAATTTTGGAATTTTTTCCGGTAGTTCATAACGGGAATATGAAATTGCCAAGATCGAAAACGATGAAAGGAATCTGATCTCGATCAGAAAAAAAGATTAATGCTTATTAAGACCACCGAAATAGCTCAAAGCTTGTTGATTTTTTTATTTTATTTTTGTTGTTCGTTTCCCAGGCTTTTTAACCCAAAATATTGTATTTAAGAAGCCCGATTTATTTCTTATAAATGCAAACGTGACATCATGTCTGTAATCCCTCACCCTACAGAAGGAAAGGAAGCTCTTGAAAAATTCCTGATAAAGAATCCCTAAGACAATGTCCGACTTCGAAACCTTAGGAACTCACTCTTGTTAGTAGCCGCGCTTACGACTTACACTAGGACAGCGAAGCAGTCACCAAGACATCAATCATTGAGAATTGATTTTTCTAACAAAAAGTGTAATATACAACAAAATTCCGAATTCCATTAAGATAATGAATATTAATTCATTCAAGAGTGAACTAAAAAAATTGTTAATTATTAAGGGATATTATAATGTTACGGAGTTTTTGAATGACGAATTTTGAATCTAGATAATTTAATAATGTATTTTAGTTTTATTGTTTTGATTATTATTTTTTAAATATTTTTGTGTGGACTGTAATTATGTATTTGAATTGATTGAATTTTGACTATAATTTAACTATTTCCTGATTTATAATTTCTAATTAAGTATTATGTACTATTTTGTACGCTGAATGTGGCAAAACATGTTGAAACACCATTATGAAACTCATTTCCATCCATGTATACACATGTTTATACAAATAAATGAATCTTTATCTTTATCTTAATAATTACAAATACAGTAACTAAATTGTGGAGGTCGGATAGGCTGTCGCTCCATGTAAAATACTGACCGTAGACCGTGGTCCGGTGAGACTGGAAGCCGACCCCAACACAGTTGGAAAAAGGCTTGGAAGATGGTGACAATAACTCACCTGCCCCATGAAACTAAAAGCACACGTCGTGATCCCAACGAACAATAGATCTATGAATACCATCCTGTTGAAAACGTTATCCAGCTGGCGCGATAACCTGTCAACAAATAAAATACATGTTTTATTTATGTCCACCCCTATGTCGGCTTTGATGGCAAACAAGGGGTTGGAACGGGAAACAGTTTAGGTGGCAACAGAACAATTTTTTTGGGGTGTATTTTGATGAAATATGAGTTTGCGGAGCCAGCCTAAACTTATTGTGGATAGATAAGCTTCCGAATAAGCCTCTCTGTTTTTTAAATGAATTTTAGGTGATGTAGAGCGTATATCAGAAATGCGTTGTCATGATTATGGGTGTGTACTCGACCCAAATACTTTCCACAGCGGATTATTGAATGCTCCGTTGGGTTCGATGCCTAGGTCGGGCAAAAGTGTTACTAGGTTTTTTCGATTGAGAATAGCCCGGAGTTCGGAAGTTGGTTGTTTGATACCCCCGTGCCCCCGAAAACACGTTACCGTTGGTCCTACGCCTGATCTCTCTCTCTCTTCGTGTTGGATTGCCGTCCCATCGGACTATGATAGTAAGGGAAGAGGAAGTGCACCTGTGCCTGCGCCCACACTTGTGCACTATAATATCTCCTACCCCGATAGCTAATCTCCACGTAGATTGGCCGCTGTGACCGAAAACTGTCAGAAGGACCATTATTATTTGCAATTACGATATTGATCCCATAGAAAAAGTTTTCCAGACTGATAATCAGTACCATTTCCTGAAAAATATGACCACACGTTTCTCATACACGTGGTTCATTAGTTAAAATATAGCTATGTTTAATAAACGCTGCTGATAACTTGCCCACCTAAATACTCGACCAAAGTAATAAAAAAGTAACATCGGCTCAAAAAGAAAAACAAGCTACGTTGCAAGCACAAGCCAGGATTTTAAACATCAAACTAGAATACTGAAGTAGGTACATAAACATCCAAGCCACGACAGAATTTCAGTGCTCCATGAAAAGAACCAAAAGAGGGGCGAATTTTTCTCACACACCATAAAATACGAAAAAGTAGGATCACTAATATTACATAGACCATTGGTCTCACAGGGTGAGGGCATCGTTATAGCGGAAAAACTTCCGATAATGTTGGCACAGGACCAGAAAAAGTGGCAACCATAATAGAGATTGATTAGATGGGTTTGGCTGAAGTTCGAGTTGTCACGAAAACTTCCATGTGGTCCATACCTCTAGATACAGCTACTTATGTATTCGAAGTTAGGGAGAAACACTCATTGAACAATAAGAACAAAAACAAGTTTTCTACTAAGAACTTGGTGGTAAAGAAAAAAGACAGCATTAAGTATTGATATCAGTTGTGATACTAGGTACTTATTTCGTTTCGTGAATAATTCTTTTGTACCTAAAACTCAAATGAACCCGTGTCGCAAAATAATCACAGTGTTAGTTGGGGCAATGTTATTTATGACAAAAAATATTGACACACGCAGTAACTTTGTCCGCCAACTTTTTGAATAAGAATAAGAAATTTTATTTGCTCAAACATGTGTATACATACAGAATTAAAATAATACATGCATGCAAGATCTTAAATAAGATTGGCGTGCAAATATCTTTAAGATACAAATATTATTATTAAATCAATGATTTTCTAAATTTTACAATTTTATTATACATTAAATATCAGTCACAGTTAAACAAATTTCAAATTTTCAGTCATTTACTTTATCCAATTATTTATTATTTATTTTCCTTGTCCAATATTACAGATTGAAATATGCAAATAATAATCGGTGTAAAAATACTGTTGCCGAAAAGCACTGGTTCCCGCCGTCATTGCGATTATTTTGTTCTAGAGTCTAGACCGTACCTGGGAGCCTTCTATTTACGGAGATATTGGGGGTCAAAGTTCCAACTTTTTCACTTTTTTTTTTAAATTTAGAATATTATAACTTTACTTTAAATACCTCCACAACCACCGTACTATTCCATGCTAGCATGACATAGCAGTGGTGCGTTATATAAAGTCCTAGCGTAAAACATGAAGTTCACCCCAAAAAAATCGAAAACTTCATAAATATGAAGTTTTCATTTAACGAAGAACTATGTATGATAACATGCTTTTGGCATGTTAATATAATTATCGATTTCAACCTTGAATTATTATGGCCCATGAACATTTTTATGCATACAACTTACCTCAACAATTTCTGATGCCTTTCTACAAATGCTTCAATAGTAGGGCCTTCATCACCATCAGAATCTACATCATAATTTCTTCTTCCATTCGATTTCGGCTTCACCTGTGCTAGGTCATGTCTTACCATCAGAAACTCTATTCCCAATAGTGCACAAGATGTTGTCATGACCAATGATGCTCCCATGTACATGCCAATCAGGAGGGTCACTAAAAGATGTAGGATAAAAGTAAAAAACACTTACAGCCCGTTCACACGACGACGATTCGTTTTTTTTTTGACGTATCGTCTTTTTTCTTTTTTTTGCGGCGGCAATGCTTTTTAAATGCCCATGTTCATACGCATCACGAATCGCGAAAAATGACGGACACGTCTTAAATCACGTACGTCAAAAAACACGAATCGTGAATTTTATGTGACGGATTCGCTGATGCGCTCACTCCCGAAAATCACGGAACTAATGTGAACACCAATTCGTTTTTTTACCGGACGGTGATCAAACACGATTCCGTATGCAAAGTGAACGTCCATCCGTCATGACGTATCGTGTTTTATGACGGAAGCCGTTTGAATGAGCTTTTACCCGTGAAAATAAAGTAAGAAATTCAGAAGATGGAATGCATAACGAGTTGACAGCAAGGGCCAGTGTCACAGTTTCAGCAGAGATCATCATTCACCTGCCCGTATCTTAATTTATTTGAAGTTCTCGCAGAGTATCTTCTTCTTCCATACTTCTCTAATACTCATCATCTCAGCATTCACCTTCTTTCTAGCCATATCATCCTTCACACAGTCCATCCATCTTTCGAGTCCGTTCGAGTTCGTTCGAGTCCATTCATAGATTATAATAAATGATTAAAAAAAAAACTGAAGCAACAAAAAAAAAATTAAGCAAACTTCAGTTATTGTTGTGAACTTCTTAATACGCAATGTAAGATATCAAATCCGAAAATACAGTGCCTCACTTGCCATATTTTCATCCAAATAGTCTAAGAAAGCAATAGGAACTATTTCATAAAACTAAACTTGATTAACTAGCAACTTACTAGAATACAACTGGAAAATATATACCAGGACATAAATCGTCCAGTTCTTAGTAGCGTTGAACGGGTAGTTCGAAGCGAATGGTAGAAGTAGCCCGCAGTCCTGTTTTAGTATAAATCTCCGGAACAAAGTTTCAAATAACGGTGATAGCAAGTATTGGCACGAACCGATCACGGAAATCCAGAAACTGGCTGGAAATATAGGTTCATGTAAAATCGTTGGTGTTTGAGGTAAAACAGACCCCGGCGAAAAAAGAGGGGTGTCAGTTCGAAGTGTGAATCTGTGTGTTTGTGTGTCTGTCTGTGGCATCATAGCTCCTGAACGGATGAACCGATATAGATAAAGTTTTTTTTTTTAACTTTACAAACTAAAAATCAGCAACACCTCATAATATTTAACATAAATCACATCACGTCTTAAATTCTAAATGGGTAAGGCAGGGTACTTATTAGTCTCACATTTTGCCAGTTATGTTTTATTCTCAAAAATTCCCAATTGAAAAATCTCGTATTACATTTCCTGACTTAGGAATGTAACTAGTGACCTCATATTCAGCAGTAGACCTTGCGACACCTGGACTAACGATGAAACTAACATATTTATTCAAAATAAAAATATGACGAGAATTCTGCAGTACTTAAATACTTCACCTTGACAACAAGTAATTAACAAAGAACTTAACTAGAGCTTAAGAAATTAAAACAAGTTATCAACAAAATATCATTTTTTTTTAAACCGTGTCTAGTGAAATGTAGGTAGGTAGGTATCAGCTTTATGCTATTTGTTAAACTAGGCTTTATAATTTGATTAATACAGAAAGTTTGCTACAAAAAATTTATTACAGAAAGTTCCAGATTTATTTTTCTAATTTTTGGAGTAGAAAATTATAAATGTTTTTATTACATTTATAATTTTGTACCGCAACAATTAATTGCGTTGTTAAACACCTATCCTATAAAATGAAATAATATTTGAAGTGTCTGTTTGTAATTTCAAAATAACAGCTTTTTACTGAATGCATAATATTTCATTATATATGTATATTATGAATGTACGGTACGGTACTTATAACAAAAGTATATAAATTTTTTAATTGTATTTCTGTCTGTTTGTTTGTTCCGACTAATCGTAGCGTCATGGCTTAAGGCCTGAAGCAAACGATGGAATATTTGTCCGCCGGACGGAAATGAATCCTGTACATTGATTGCCGCGTTGTTTTTTCATCCATTGATTGACGACCATTTGCTGTTGGAACTTTTCCTCGTCTTTCCGGTGGACAAATGTAGTCTATCGTTTAATAAAAGTATCACATAACATATAAACACGCCTGTGATCCCGGAAGGGTTTGGCAGAAGTGTACCCAATAAATAGTACACCCACATTTCGCCAGTTAAGGTTTTTTTTTTAAGTCCCATGCAAAAGGGGGCAAGCCATCAACCTGGCACGAATCCAGGCTCCGTGGCTTTTCCTGATGGACAAACCCAAATCGAACCCAAGACCTCGTGCTCAGCGAGGCAGTCAATAAAAGTAATAGTATCACCTCTGTTAATAAAGTTGATTCGCCAAAGCTGTATGTCCTTCTCTTGTTTCTGACTTGCGGTAAACTTCACCCTCCAAAGAGTACCAAGTTCCTTTATGAATGCAGATACTTGACTTGTTTTTGGTATCAAAACTATAGACTTCAAGACAGCTGAAAAATAATTATAAATTAGGACACTCAACATTATCGCTGAAAAAAAATAAGTGACTAAAAACTGGTGTAAGTGTGCTGGCATTTGCCCCTTGACGAGAATGCTCTCAGAAACGTTAGTTAAAAAAAAATCGTAAACTGGTTCTCGATTTGTATTTTTTTTTTACCGACAGCAGTCCGATTATACTTCAAATGAACTATAGTATAGTTAATTTGACGATATTCATCAAAGTCGCGGGACAGACTTGGATGAGAGATGCACTGAACCGATGGTGATGTAGTGGGTGATATTATTTATTTATTTATTTAAACTTCATGTACAATAGTGGTACATAGGCGGACTTAATGCCACAAGGCATTCTCTACCAGTCAACGTTTGATATCGGGCTGAAATGATTATAATGATAATTTAAAGATAGATAATACATTTTTTTAAGAAACGTTTCTGATGGTGGTTAGCTATTCATAAAAAAATCGTAGACAAACATGTCTGTATTTGAAATACTGTCATATACGTGACGACTATAATAAATACTCATGTAAAAACGAGTTTTCTAGAAAAAAAAAACACAAAACTGACATTATAACGTGAAATACCATACCATGGATTGTAACCAAAATAGAAGGTATCAAGTAAGCGAATTCTGTCATCTCTTCATCTGTCAACAGTTCGGGCATATGAAAAGCCAGCCCAAAGCCATGGATAAAAACAGTAGCGCATATGTAGGAGAAATGCCAGTACTTCTTGAGGTATGGCTTGTCGTCTTCTAGATACCTGTCAGAGAGATGAACACGTAAAGTAGGTATAGTTTAACTTGTTATTAACATAGCATCGTGCCTGTAAACGCAGAAGGGTAGGGCAGAGATGTACCTATTAGTATATTACGGGGGCGAGCCTATTGCCATCAACCGGGCACACATTCTGCACTACTACAGCTCCGTGGCTGCTACAGAGAAATTCCTTGCGGAAAAACCCAATAACACTTTGCCCGACTTAGAAATCGAATCCAGGACTCACGCTCAGAAGTCGCGCTTGCGACCCTAGACCAACGAAGAATTTGTAAAATAAAAAATATAAATATATTATTAAATATATATATATATATATATATATATATTATACCTGAAAGTTATGCTTGTGACTATTTTGTTCATACCTTACTACAATTATTGATTGCTTCGGAAAAAGAAAGACTTCGTAACAAAGGCCTGAGAAAATCCAATTTCAAAGATATTCAATTTTTGTCTAAGCAAATCTTTTTTCCAAGATGCGAGAGAAAATGATATTATAATACTTTTATAATTTCAGCAGATACGACTCAATCATTTCTTTTGTCTACCTTGCCGATTTTGATTAAATCTAGACTTAGACCTCGGGTTGGTCAACTACAAGTCATTAGTGATATTAAAAATTATTTATTTATTTGCGTTAAATGTGGTACAAAAGATAGTAAATATGACATGTAGTGCAGTAACACATTTCGACATAAAAATAGCATGCAAATATTAATAAACACTCACGCTAAATTAGGTAGGTAACCAAATAAATACCAAACAAATACAAACATTAAATTAAAATAACCAAATAAATACAAACATTAAATTAGGGACCTGGGTATTCAAATAAAAACACATTAAATTAGGTAGGTAAACAAATAAATCTCTTGCCTTTATCAAAATTTATTTGGGGTCGGCGCAGCATATCTTCTTCATACTTGAGTTTCTCTATTACTCATTTTGACATTGCGTCACAATAAATAAATAAAAAATGCTAAAAATACAGACCTGACATTAAAAATCTTCAACATATTAAAACTTGTTTGTAATGCTTTCGCGAAATCTTCCGGGAAGCCTCTGAGAACTTCCATCGTCTATAAGGTTATAGTTGATCGAGTGCTGTTGTGAAAATGATGTGTTTCTCCCTAGACAATCGGTTTGGTTGCTTCCAAATCAAATTGTTGGATAGCTTTCGATGATTTGTGTTATTATTTTTAGAGTTCCTTGAGTAAATATTTTATTGTTATTTCTATTTTGTACACATATGTTTTAATTATCATGTTTTGAATACAAAAAATATTAAAATGAAACGCAGAAATTTCGACAACTACTATAAATTAATATTTCAAGTAGGTACACTAACTAAATTTAAACAAAATTAATTTTAGAAAGTAATCAATTTTACAATAATATAGAAAGAAATAAAAATGAATTACAATGAAACAAAATTATATTTTAATTTATTCATTTATCACAAACACTGCTCACATATAAAAGTAAACATAAGAAAATTTTAAAAATAAGATATACATTAAACTAAAATTGGTCCTGTACGAGACCAAAAGGCCCCAGGTCATATTATTATGAAGTGTCCTTAGTTAAATCAGATATGGACCAAAATATACCGAGCATATAGACAGGTTCATGTAAGCCAAAGTAAAAATAAAGATCATGCATTTTATTCATTAGGACGAAAGAAAATGCATTAAATTGCAGCATTTTAATCTAAATCGCGGAACCATGAGCAAATTTTAATGAGTCTCAAAGATACGCTTATAATGTCGCCGTGGAAAAATATGCACCATATAATTTCACTAGCCCCCCACTGGGTGAACATTACTTTCTATAACCTTCGTGTCCTAGCCATATTATTTCTGCTGGACGTGTAATCTGCGAAATTACGTAAACACTAGACTATGAAGGTAAAATGTTTTGTTATTATATTGTGTGTGTTTTTCTTTGCACTACACTGTAATCAAAGTAAACGGCGATTTTATAATCGTTGCTTGCGAATGTTTTAGCAAATTATTGATGAGTGAATCAGTGATTTATTTTGTCTTCGTTTTCGTATCCGTAATATAGACATATTTAGTAATGACGTGTGACTTCGGTTATACGAAAACCGTAAGAAACTGACATCCAGTGTCTTTTTTATACATTTTTATTGGCCGTTTTTAACGTAGTTGGGTATTTTGTTTTATTACCTGTTATTCCTGTATGAAGGAGAATCTGATACAGCACAGGAGTCCATTACATTTTAGGCACAAAAGCGATTACTTTCAAATAAAAAACAACATATCGTTTTCCCTCTTTTAATAAAATACAGCTTCCATTCTGGAAAAAAACCAGTTTATTTCCAATAGCTATGAACGAAGAGCTCCGAACATGACAAACGGCAACAATGTATTTACAATACAAAATGTATGATTCCAGATCAGTTGCTGTTGAAATATTGTGGAGAATCCGCCATTGGCACTGGCAAATGCTCACTTTGAACATTACCGGGACTTTTGTACTTATGTTTCGATTTTGTTTCGACAATTGAACATCAGTTACTTTCATATTTTGACCGTTATGTTTTAAAAGGTGCTTCGAAGAGTGAGAAGATGACCAGATGAAAGGTAAATGGATTTTGTGAGGAATAATTATGAAAAAAAGGAGTAAATGATGGCGTGTCAGTTGACTGGAGAGAATGGAATAAAAAAACATGTTGCAAACTTCTAGTAACATGGGCAGGAATATGGTGAAACAGAAGAAGATCTTATTATTTGGAGTGGAGTATGGCAGGAGTTCGGAGATGTTCGGTATCGGACTTTGTAAATCATTTGCATAAAGATGTAAGGATTTAGAGGGAGCTTCAATAATATTGTTAGTCATTATTCGAATGTTCGTGGCTAGCCAAAGCCCACAGGCTACCTATCTATTAAAGCCGTAGGCGAACATTGTGGTTAACGCACCAGATTCACTAATTAGTAAGACCCTGGCACACTGACCTTTATGATCCGATTATGGCAGCTAGTGTATAGGTACTATTTGAATATAACCTTTATTTATAGATGTAAACTCTAATCCAGTGGACTCATAGTTGTCACGTTTTTGGTATATAATTAGCTAGTAATGTTCTTACTGCCAGGTGTGCCCCGGAAGGCACGTTAAGACTTTGGTCCCGCTGCCATTTGTAGATCTTTGACAGTCGTTATGAGTAGTCAGAAGCCCGAAAGTCTGACAACCAGTCTTACCAAGGGATATCATATTACCTAGCTACTGGGTTGTGGAGGTCAGATAGACAGTCGCTCCATGTAAAATACTGGTAATCAGCTCCATCCGGTTAGACTGGAAGCCGACCCCATCATGTTTGGGAAATGCTATGCAGATGATGATGTTCCTACTACTAATACAGAGGCGTCTTCGTCTGTGAGGGGAAGTAGACTACGGTCTACTTCCCAACCCGTAATACAGCACCTTAGTCTCGACTAAGGTGCTGTATTACGATACAGCACCTTAGTCTCGTACGGGTTGGTGGATAGCACATGTCGTTCAATTTTGGTCGGAATTAATACCATACCACGGCATAGCAAAAAGTACCACAGCTACATAGTACTACAGCGCCATCTATGACTTAAATGAAGAACTAATTATTACAGTTATCCGTTATAGAAAAACCCGACAGCAACTCTTGGGCAGTAGCCTACCAGACACAACACCCTTCGGTCGGAATATACTTCCTTTTCCACGGAGTATTGAGGAAGTTTACACCCTGTTCTCCATATCGCTATACCACTGAACCACTAATGCTCATTTGCCTGTATTATACACTAGCCGACCCGCGCAACTTCGTCTGCGTAACATTTTGATTAATGCTCCGATCCTAATGGTCGCAGCGTGATTTTTAGCCTATAGCCTTTCTCGATAAATGGGCTATCCAACACTAAAAGAATTCTTCAATTCGAGCTAGTATTTTCTGAGATTAGCGCGTTCAACCAAACAAACAAACTCTTTAGCTTTATAATATTAGTATAGATATTCGAAGCCATTTACTTATAGGTATCACATTCCATAGTACCTAACTAAATGAAAATTAATTTCCCTTTAAAATCCTATGGTTTATTTAAATGGTCCTTTACTACAAAATTCATTACGAAATAAATCATTAATTTATGTGCACAGTCGAAACAATACATCTTCTGGAATTTAACACCTATTCTTCAGAAATTTCGCTTCTAAAATACGAGTAATTTATTGGGCCTGGAGTAACGTTGCCGAAATCCATTATGGAAATAATGGTTTCTGAGTACGGGACCCTACCTCAGACGTCCGCTTCGATTAGTCGGCCAAACAACAAAGCTGGTCCCTGTTTCTGCAAAATGTTACGTAAGTTTTGGTCCTGGCGGTGGTAATTTATAATTATTAATATCAATAAAAGCTACGTTATTTGATGTTATGGTAAGTTGCATGTTACTGTGAGCCTGTTTCCTGCTTTGACGTCGTCTGTCAAGACAGTATTCTATGGCAATTTGTTAGATCAGACATTTGTGAAGAAACGGAATGATCTACTTAATAGTTTAACCAGTACCTACTCTAAAAGTGATTAAAACAGGCCAGTTACTTTTGTTAATAACTAAAATTACTGTGGATTGGATTTCAACGGCCGATAACGCCTAAATACCTTGAGCTCAAATACCTGTCATTAACTAAATTAATAGCAAATCAAAACAATTAACCGAGGAACCGAAGTTAAGACGGAAACAGTAAACTTTTCATCTATTCAAAAACTTTCCAAAGTTATTATTGACATTTTCTCATCACGAACAAAATGACGAAGGGAAAACAATGCCTGAATTTCGCATCAATGGCGCAATGGGACGAAGTTATGGTTCATAAGTCTCCGCGGCTTACAAATAATAATTCAGAAGTCTATTGTACTGAAAATAATTCCAATAAAATAAAATCCGACTCCAAAAACAATGAAATAATGTTCAGAATTGGATGAATGATTTTTAAGTGGTTTATTCTCATTTTTATTTTTCCGTTACCAAAACTGATTCGCATGGAAAAAGACACTAATAATAAAAAAAAAAATCAGAAGACTCAACAATAGGCAATTTATGTCATCGTAAAAAGTATTTGCTATTCAATTCGTGAAAAATATTCATCTGTTCCATAGAAGATTTCAATACGTACTTGAATACAATGATACCACAAGGACTGATTCTGCGCTGTCCTTCGCATTTGTTTTCAGGTAAACCGTAAGTTAAGAAAATCAAGTCAAGTGAGAAATTACCTAATCGCCAAGGGTTTTGTTTTGTGCCTGACTTTGACAGGATCGGACTTTTAAATTAAACCTTTTAGGACTAGCTTCATTGAGTTCTGTGTCCGGTAACTATCAAAAGAATCATATGACAATTTGTTTGGAATTATGCAATAGTGATACCAGCGAATGTAGGGCAAAAGCCCTTTCCCATACAAAGCAGGCATGCATTGATCGTCAGTTCGTCACTCTTGTATAAGGCGGACAGGAGATTTCAGACTCGTAATAATTCGCTACTTAAAAAATAATGCAAATAAAATACTGTCAGGAAATACATAAAGTACATTTATTTATTTAAACTTCATGTACAAGAGTGGTACATAGGTGGATTTAATGCCACAAGGCATTACCTACCTTCCGCAATCTAGTAGAGAACCTTCACAAAGTGTATTAAAAGTAATAATAAGGTACCTACTAAATTGATAATAAACAATTTTGTGATCGATTCCAGACAACCTTCAGTTTTAGTTTCAATTACACGACCAACTACTACTATCATACATTCGGTCAAAAAAATATCGGGAATAGATGATTTATTTATGGTTCCAAATTTTTTTTTTTTTTGTTTTTGTTAGATAGGCACAACTGTTTTCCGTTTTTGCGCGGAGTTTGAGTTGCATCTGTTATTTAGATTAAATACAGTGCTGTTTTTAGTTAGATCATATCTAGTGTGTATTGCAAATTTCAAAATGGACAAAAACATCGAACAAAGAGTTTGTCATCGCCAATGGAATTTCGTGTTCGGAGTCCCTGAAAATATTACAGAAGGCTTATGGTGAATCGATTTTATCAAAAATACGTGCTTGTGAGTGGTACAAAGCGTTAAAAAGCGGTCGAGATGTGATGGAAGATTTGCCTCGCTCTGGTAGGCCATCAACGTCTTCAACAGAAGTTAATATCGCAAAAGTGAAGGAAATAGTGACTGAAAATTCTAATTCAAGTTTGAGAGAGATAACTGCTGAATTTTCTGTGCCTCACGAGTCGATCTGTACCATTCCAAATAATCACGTGGGTATGAAACATGTTGTCGCTCGGCTAGTCAAAAAAGACCTGAATTTTCTCCAAAAACTCAATCGCTTATGAGTCGCTGAGAACATGCCAGAACGAGTCAATTCTGACCCGACATTCATGAAACGTTTGTTACTTGTGACGAGACGAGTTACGAGTTACGGTTACGAGTTTGACATGCAAACTAGTCAACAAGCTTCGGAGTGGCGCCTTCCAACTGAACCGAAACCAAAAAACCACGCCAAAGTCGAGCAAAAGTCAAAGGCATACTGACCGTTTTCTTTGACTATCGCGGTGTTGTGCACTTCGGAATTGCCAGAAGGTCAAACAGTAAATAAAGAATTTTATTTGAGCGTTATGCAGCGCGTTATGCGAGAGCAAATTCGACGAAAAACTCCAGATTTGTGGAAAGAAAATTGTGCACTATGATAGCATAGTGAACGAATTATTGACCAAAAACTCAACAAATACTATCGAGCAACCACCTTATTCACCAGATATGGCTCCAGCTGACTTTTTTCTTTTTCCTAAACTCAAATTACCACTTCGTGGCACCCGTTTTCATTCGGTAGAAGACATAAAGGAGAACTGAACTCAATTCCGGAAAAAGCGTTTAAAAAATGTTTTGATGATTGGATTATTCGTTGGCGTAAGTGTATCGTTTCTGACGGAGCATACTTTGAATGCGATAAAATAACCTTGGATGAATAACTAACATTTTGTGTATTATTGATCGTTTCCCGGTACTTTCTTGACAGAATAGTACCTTCCAACACTTCACTATTGAAGTGTACCTATGTATTTAGTTATCCAAACACGTTATTTACTCACAGAACCCGCACTAACATATTGATGTAACATCACTAAGATAAGGATCACGATAAGTGGACCCTTAAACTTGGTAACTTAGAGTGATAACAAACTTCTTTCAAGCTATCCGATCTTGTTAAACGTTCTTATCTATACTGCATTCGCAAGTAACAAAACGTGTAAACAAAATATGTGGTTTTGGAAAAACCACTTTAGTACCCACTGAATAAAGTTCAGTTTGAGCTCCAACTTTTACCTTTTTTTCAAGATTTTTCAATAGTAGATTATATCTACTATTGAAAAATCTTGAAAAAAAGTTAAAAGTTAGAAGAACAACGATTAGTATCGTTGTTCTTCTTCTTCGTTGAGGCAATGATTCATTCTGCAATCAACTTAAATTACAATGTCAAAAAGTTAAAATTCATATTGGAAACAAAAAATTGAATAGACTTTAGGTTGGGTTACGTAACAAAGTTGATCGGCTTAGAGGTTCAACTTTCGTTTACAGATTAGTATAGGTAAAAGGTTGTTTATCGAAATTACAAGATTAAACCAACTTTTTTTGAGATGTTTAGTATATTTAAAACATCTACAGCCTTTTTTTTTGCGTATGAATATTTTTAAGGTTTCTTTCGCAGAAAATGAAATGCGAAAACCAAGTCATAGTCTGACAACCTTTACGTATCAGAGCTGGATCATCATCTGCCTAGCCTTTTCCCCACTATGTTGGAGTCGGCTTTCAGTCTAACTGGAAACTACAGAATACCAGTTCTTTACATGGAGCGTCTGCCTATCTGACCTCCACAACCTAGTTAGTGCTAGGTATTAGGTGGGTTTAATGTGCTTTCCGAGACACGAAGGAAACTCGTTATGTAATGGATGTTCACACAATCAGGGACAAACCTTGGCAAGCGCTGCTTAACCTTGGAGATCGACCAGTGTTAATATGTGTCTACGAGCGTCTTTATTATATTAACTCATGCTGTGATAAAAATCATACGGAGTGCGGCAGATTTCCTAGGCCCTAGGTAATCAGGCCTTAGTTTCTTCGTCATCCTAGGTCCTAGAGTGACGGATAGACTCGAAGGCCAAGAGCCACAAACATATTCAAAATCAAAGCATTTATTTCAAGTAGGCCAATTACAGGCACTTTTGAATTCACAGTCACAAGACATAATAACTGTGAAAGTACTGTAGTTGCCCATTCCAAAGCGTAGATCTCTATGGAGAAGAATGGGCAAGAAACTCCATGGACACTCTTTTAAATCATAATGTTTTTACAAAAATCTTGGATACAATATTCTTGTTGAGATGGTACATTATGTGAGAATGATGTAGCAAGACGTGCACGTTAAAAGTGTCCACAGTACAAACAAAAAAAGACAATTAAAAAACAAAATAATTAGTTCAAATAAACCGTGGCAACTAAGAGATGACCAGTCACAACTGACAGCGCCCGTTCACGAACATGACGCATGGATCAGCCATCATTCAACTCAACCATTTTGAAGGGAACTAAATGACCCGACACACGCCACCATCAGCGAGACATTTGAGTGAGCATGACATACTCTCAACCGCCAGGGCACATTCAAGTCGAGAACAAAAAAAGTAGGTTTCCTGTGAATGATAGCTTTCTAGTACATAGTACTCACACTGTATTATAGGCTATGCGACTATATAATATTAAAAATTATTGAATTTATACAAAGCAAAGACAGTTGAACAATCTTCAGCAGCCTCAACAATACTATTTAATGCTATCAATTGTCTGTCCTTGTGGAGCAGGACCAGCATTGAGCCAAGCATTATTATCAGGGATATAATCGCCCAACTTGTAATATGCTTGCTTACACAGTGTGCGTTTAATGCATGTTTTAAATTTCGTCTCATTAAGTGCAAAAATACTTTGTGGAATTTTATTATAGCATCTCAAACAGTACCCCATGAAAGATGAGTCTACCTTAGCGAGTCTAAAGCCTAAATGAACTAATTGATCACGAACTTCGGCTAAAACATGTTCTCGTCTCTATTTGGTACTTGCGCGACAGTGATGGGAGCAAAGCTTATCCAAAATACGTGCTTAGTAACTTACGACCTTAATACCATCACCCGTGGCGCAAAATCTTTACTATTGACCCAGTCCTATTACAACACAGTTATTTAACTTAACTGTAGGAGCTGACACGTTTATTGGTACCTATTAAGCAATTAGGCACCCAATAACGTTAAACAAAACAATTGCTTAGTGTTTATTACCCAATCTAGACTGGGTCAGTATTACCTTTTTATTAAAAAATGTTTTTGCAAAAAAATAACCGACTTCCAAAAAATACACTAAAAAGGTGGAAAATAACTTTACTTTCGGAAGTCGGTGACTATTGTTTGTTTCATTGACTTTTTTGCCACCGACTTCCGAAAGTAAAGTTATTTTCCACCTTTTTAGTGTATTTTTTGGAAGTCGGTTATTTTTTTGCAAAAACATTTTTATTTTACCCTTTTTAGTTATCGCATCATACACAAATCCTTGTCAAGTATCAATTTCGCAATTTCTTTTACTTGGATGACCTATTTTTTCCAGCTATTTTGATTTAAAAACCAAACTGCTGAACCGATTTTGATGAAATTTCTATGGGACCAATCGGAAAGTAGATCCATTCAGATAAAAGAAGAATTTTTCAAATCGGTTCATAAAGGACGAAGATATGAGGTAACAAACACAAAAATTTCCAGCTATTTTGATTTCAAAACCAAACTGCTGAACCGATTTTGATGAAATTTCTATGGGACCAATCGGGAAGTAGATCCATTCAGATAAAACAAGAATTTTTCAAATCGGTTCATAAATGACGGAGATATGAGGTAACAAACACAAAAAAAAAAAAAAAAAAAAAAAAAAAAAAACATACAACCGAATTGAGAACCTCCTCCTTTTTTAGAAGTCGGTTAAAAATACGGATAATTTCAACCTCATTGGTTGAGCATTATAAATTATGTTTAATGGCCTTAATAAATTCAAACTTAAAGCCTTTTACGTATTAAAGTGGCGCTATTAATATTAAAATATACGCTGCTTTAAGCTAGTAATCCAGACGCAGTTGTAACAGTTTTTGTTCATTCGTATTAACAGTTATAAAAGCACAATTTGCATGATTGCTCTTTGTGAGAGAAATCCCCAGACTTGGGGACTATTTTTGAGGCACAAACGCGACGTTAGCGATTCATAAATTCAAACGATTTTTAATCGACAATCAAGTATGTCTTGGATGGACGTCGCCGCCGATGTCGGCCCGCGCACTGCGATAGCTAGTTCGAGGTGGTGCACGAAAGGAGTACCTGGATAGATATGATAAAGGCATATGCCCAGCTGTGGGACATTACAGGCTTATAAAAAAAAGCTATTTATATCATTTTCGTTACATGGTTTTGGCACGAGCAAGTCGACGCATAATTTAAGAAGTATGTGGAACAGTGTAAAAAAAATCCTCATATTACGAATACCTAAACAGAAAAAGCAAGATTCTCCAACCAAGAAGAGTATTGTGTCTTATAGGTGGTCGGGTTTCTGTATATTATGTTGATGGCGCGGATAACACTGATATCCCGATGTGGCATCATTGTATGGTCATTGTAGTTCACATGAGCCGGTATAGATGTCGCTTCATAAGCATGAAATACAAAGGCCATACAAATCAAGATGTACACAAGAGTAAAACTAAATTACGCTAATTTTATTATCTAAACCATCTGATATTTTAGGACAAACTGAACCTTATATGCGATCAATAAAGCTTATCTTACCCTTAGTTACTATTCTGAAAATGTAGTTAAACTGTAGACACGTTAAACTAGTGAAATATGTAGTAAAGTAGTAATGACTGGGGTGAAGTCCCAATTGACTTGCGTCTAGACTGGAGCATTTATTTTATTGATATCGCTTGAATGTGGTTGGGTGGACGGTAAGGTTGGCGCAGTGGCTGAGCGATTGGCTGCTACGCTGCGTGTCGAGGGTTAAATCCCCGTACGGAACAAATATTTGTATGAGCTGTAGTGTTCCGGGTCTAGTTGTTTGTGTGTGTGAGTATAAATGTTTGTAAACCACCGGCGAAACAGGAGAAATTCCTAGTGGAGCAATATTAATAGGAATCCTGGAATAGATATTTTCAGGATACCAGTATCTGGTATTTGAACAAAAAAGAATATTCGATTCGGTTAGTAAAAAACGTGGAACAAAATATCGGGTTTAGAGCATGCAGATCCGGTTCTATTCAAAAACCAAAAGTTATTTTGGTTTTGGTTATCACATTGTAACAACCACGAACCCAAACCTGTATCCTGTCTCCTTGTAGTGGGTTGATTGGAAAGTTACACTCTGATTATTCAACTTTGTCTATGAATAATCGGGTTAGACTAAAAAATTTCAAGAACGTTTGACCGACAAAATATACATGACACCGTCCAGTCGTCCGCCAGATTCCTAAAAAAAATCTCTATGCTCGCTTTCATACAGATATTTTCTGGGAACCTAAGAAGGAAGCAAGTCTTTGTTTCACTAGTTACATAAGCCTATCAGCGTCGTTTCACCAATACTGCAGTGGATTGAATTTTCAACAAATAGAACGAATTTAAAATTCACAGAAACGAAGGACACTTTCGTCCCTAACGACGTTTATACAAAAACTTCGGAACAATAATACAACAAAATGTTGTCGCTACAATTTTTGAGGGAAATATTCCAACTTTGTACGTATGTATGTATGTTTATTTAATTTAACGTGACAAGCTGTCTCCTGCATGATGAGGGTACTAACAACAAAACCTTTGGAAAATATCTAAATGTCCGTTCAGAACTCGGATATTGCGACACCAAATATCATTTTGTAATGTGTGAGTTTTAATGGAAAATATTGGACTTTATATTATAACACGTTATTGGCAAACGTTCCCGAATTAGTAGATCATCAGTCTGCTAATTTCGACATTTAGTTTTCTTTTTAAATGTCCGTGTACACACGCATCACGAATCCTGATAAATGACGTCTTAAATCACGTATCGTGATTTTTTTGTGACGGATTCGCCGATGAGTTCACTAAAAATCACGGAGGTTGTAAATCACGAAACTAATGTGAACACCAATTCGTCCGGATCGTGATAAAATACGATTCCGTATGCAATGTGAACGTCCATACGTTATGACGTATCATGTTTTATGACGGATCGCCAATTACGGAAGCCATGTGAACGGGCTGTGAGATAGGCCTCACTTCACTCTTTTCATTTCTCGCGACTTCCTTCTAGTTCTGACGGAACCTGACCAGTTCGTCCCGCCATCCCCTACGTGGTCTGCCGCGACCCCGCCTCACTGAGTCAGGGCACCAGTTTCCTGATATTTTGGCCCACAGCTTGTCCACAGCATGCGGCAGAAATGTCCTGTCATCTCTTTAATTTTTTATTGAGATAACTATTTTAAACTTTATTTCCAACCAATTCGTTTTCAAGTGGGTATGTAAATGTGAAAGTAATTATTTACTTAAAAGTACTTCTAATAAAATCAGTACCTTACACTGGCAACATCACCCGCAAATCTTCCAACACAATTTATTAGTAAACGAGGTTAATCTATTACGGTGTTGCCACCTCAGCTGTGGTAAATGGATTACTTCAAGCTTCGCCAGGCAATAAAGCAGTACTAAACTACTTATTACTTGATCACACGCTGCGGTTGCCCAGATAAACACTTTGGTATACGAGGGTTTTTTCGCTGGTGTTACTGAAACTATGTTTTTTTCGGGAATTCGTTTCGGTGATGTTATAAGCTTCATAGAGAGTCTCAGACTGTGACGAAGTCATGTTTACATAAATGTCTCTCGATCCCAAGACATGTCATAAAAATTGCTATGATAAAACACACACCGCAAAAATTGGATTCATTGTTTGCACACACACATTCCGTAGAAAAGAATACATAATTAATAATGAAAATTGTGTGCATTCATCAATAAGAATAGAAATGAATGAACTAACACAAAAAGCGCAAAATGAGTATTTAAAAATATGAGAGTTTGCTTCGAAAACTCAATTGCACTTAGTCTGTCGCGATGTCCCATGGATACAAAAATTTTACCCACTATTTGTATGTAATTATATCTGCTTTTGAAAAATACTTATTGTTCTAGAAATCAAACACATGCACTTGTTTCTAAGTTCACTTGGGACCGATAATACTGTGTCGTTTAAGTTGACTGGTATTTGCAGTGCACTTGTTACTAAATTCATTCGTTTGTTTCTTGAATCCTTTGGGACCTTAGAAAATGCAGTATTTATAAAATTTTTCATAAGTTGGTTTCTTGATTAAGTAATGAAACACCACTTAAAATTATTTTTCTACTATCATTATATAAAATGTTACTGCTTAGTCATCTATCAATGTTTAAAGCTTGATTCGTTGGTGTAGTCGTCACGAGGGCTTCCGCTAAGTATAAAGTCTTGGGTTTAAATCCAGGATCGGGCAAGGTATACGGTGGAGGTCTGTCCCGCTTGGGCGGAGCAACGCCGTGTCCTCATAGCGGCGATCGGCGGCGGCGACCTCTCGCGTCCGGCCCTGGTTCGAGCCATGGTCCGGAGCGAGACGGAATGGGAAGCCGTCACCTCCTTTTGCGAAGCAGTCATGCTAGCAAAGGAGGAGGCGGAACGTGAGAGAGAGCGTTCCTCCTCACGTCCCAGCCGCCGCGGGAGACGCACCGGGCGTCGGGGGCCACGTGGTGGCCCCCGGCCACCGTAGACGCAGGCCTGTGGACGGTGAGCTAAGGGCTAGCTCGCCGTCCCTCCGTCTTAGGACGACAGGCCGTGTCGACGGCGCGTTCGTGTTCCACGCGCGCCTCAAAGAGATGTCAGCATAGGGAAGGGGCCCGCAAGGGCCGATGCCTGCCGGGTGCTGCGGGTTGTTCGAAAGAGATACCGCGGCCCCGGAACACAAAGGGCGATGAAGGAACATGGGTGGGTTTTAGTCAGTAAGAGTCTGACACACCCTCCCGCTCAGCCCAGAGCGGGAGAAGTCATTTGATGATATCCCATCCGAAAAAAAAAAAAAAAAAAAAAAGGATCGGGCAAGGTGTTATTGGATTTTTTCGTCAATATTTTTTCGGTTCATGGCATCAGGCACGCCCACTATTACCTAAATGAGACTTATACATAAATCCACTAAATTTATTTATTAAAACTTGAAGCACAAATAAAAAAACTGTACAAAGGCGGACTTAATGCCTTGGGCATTTTCTACCAGTTATTCTCCGTCAGGGTGATGCAGAGACAATTCCTGGTAGGTGCAATACCGAAAACAGACTAGAAAAAAATTATAACTAAAATATAAGAATAAATACATATATACATACATAAAACAAAATTATTTAAAGTTATGTATCAGAGATAAACAAGAAAAACTACGATGACTTAATTCTGAGACGAATCTGCCAACTTCTTGTGTATGTGTTCTCGAGCTTTCACTTTAAATGTGAACCGACTGGTTACCGTCCTGATATTCAGAGGGAGCGCATTCCAAAGGAAGACCGCATGGACAAAGAAGGAATATTTTATGAAACCAGAGCGATGAGAAGGACATCGTAGAAGACGATTCTTGACCGAGCGAAGATTCTTACTGTGAGCAGAGCATAAATATTGACAATGAGAAGTCAGATAAGAAGGAGAAGTGGGTTTGTGAAGAATATAAAACAGGGTTGTCAAATCCCTCAAGGCTCTGCACTGCCGCATAGGTAACCACTTTAAAAGCGATGGATGTGCAGATACATGATCATACTTGCGGAGATTGAAAACGAATCGAATGCAGTTATTAAGAAGGCGGTCATGTTTATTGAGGAGATCTGCATTCAGGTCATAGTAGCACACATCACCTTAGTCAATTCTGGGGAAAATCAGGGACTGTACAAACATTGCCTTTAATCTAATGCACGAAATGCGGGTATTTTATAAACATCTCTGCCTCACCATTCGGGGATTACATACAAAATCCCACGGTTCATAAAACTCAGGTATAGAATTGAATTTCAGCAGACAATACCTTTTAATACACAGCCTATAATACGGGCATATGGACAAGAGCTCTTGTACGGAGGCACGTTGCTCCTTCAACGGTCAATTGACTTTGAAACTAGAATCCGATCGCTCTTTCCAACTTCGAGAAGGTTCGAGAGGGCTTCCAGCCGTTATTTCTTTTTGGCCTTCTTTTTGAAGAGAGATTAGTTTTGTGCTAACCCTTTTTTAATTTTTTTGGGCTATTTTGGTTGGGTTTCTTAAAAGGTTGCCTTGTGAAAAATCAAACAAATTGTATAAATTAGTGCTGTAGAGTCATCATCAGTGTTTTACATGAAGCGACCGCCTGTCTGACCTCCACAACCCAGTTAGTACTGGGTATATGCGATATCCCTTGGTAAGACTGGTGGTCAGACTTTCGGGCCACTGACTAGGTAGTCCATCAGTACCATCAGTGTAAAGACTGTCAAAGATCTACAAATGACAGTCGGCCAAATTACCCATCCACGGATCAACCTAGGCAAGCGCGGTGTAACCTAAACACCTAACCGATCGGCTGTTATTAGCACTGCTACTGCACTACGCTGGTGCTGTAGAGTAATTCTACCTATTTCTTATACTTAAAGTGTTGATGACTATCCAAATTAAGTCGCTGTGAGTCTGAAACCTTCAGTAGCGTCAATTAGTTCCTGTAATGTGTAGACAACAGAACATGGTATTATTGTCCCATTGTCGGCGAAACAACACCACATTTACACATCATTGCATTAACTGCTTAGTTTGATACAACCGAGAACAGCTGTTTAGCTCTGGGTTACAGGCGTAACGCCGAAATTGTGAATCTGGTTTCTCAACCGGCACTTTATAGTCTCCGTCAATTGAACTTTCATACATTTTAGAAAGAAAAATAAGATATTTCACGGTCTTATCACGCTAAACTTCGATATTTTACAGAAAATAGTCAGGTTTTTAGTGTAATGGCTTCATTGTTTGTTCCAACATTATATTTCAAAACTAAAGACTGGAACGATGAGCTAAATTACAGGTTTATAAAAATTCCATAAAGATATTTTCGGTAAAAATAAAATCAGTGACAGTCTGGTGTCCGAATGCACGCCCGCAAGTTGACCGTATCTTTATGCAAGCAAGATATTTGCTTCACACCCCTTGGTGTTAACTAAATGTGTTTCATAAACTCATACATGCTACTTACTCCAAACCATCACAACCGACCTACCGATCACCCATCACATCCTTAAAGAACCGTCAGCCAACTTCAATCAACTTCGAGCCACGTGTACCAACCAACTAAAACCCTATTAATACATTCCAGATAGAAAGGCTCTCACAAGATGGTATGACAGCAGTTTCCTAAACTTTGATTACAACGTGACAGGCGCGTTCAAAGTTCCGATAGATTCCACCAGTGAGACGTCGCCATATCTGATTAGCTTGTGAACTTGTTACAGTTTGCTTCTACTACTGGTGGAGATGTGGGCGAGATCCGAGAGTGACTTTGATTCGAATCGACAGCTGTATTAGCTGCTCTATTTTGTTTTACTTCTTTCTTATTCGTGTCGTTAGTGTTTGACTGCCTCGTTGGTCGAGTCGCAAACTCGACTGCTTAACAAGAGGTCCTGGGTTCGATTCCCGGGTCGGGCAAAGTGTTATTGGGTTTTTCCATCAGGAATTTCTCAGTAGCAGCAACGGAGTCTGGATTTGTTCCCGGTTGATGGCAATAGGCTCGCCCCTTATCACATGGGACTTAAACATAGCTGGCGAAATGTGGGTGTACTATTATTGGTGGTGGTTAGTGCCTTACCTGGTGTCAGAGTTTTTATGCCGCACACAGGCCTTGGACTTGGTTTTACATGCCTGAATCTAAAAAATCAGAGGAGCTTGTCTTGGGTTCGAACTCGAGACAATCTCACAGACATGAGGCCTGTGCGAGGTGGTGAAAGTCACATTTCATGCCAATATCCGACGTATCGTCGTTTTCCTTCACCAACCATCAGTTCGAATCACTCGAATTTAATTCGAGTGATTCAAACTGATTTGTTGAAACGAAGACTTATTAAGGTTCTTATTCCGAGTGATCATAGAACTCTTTATGTAATGTGGTTGGTTGATATCGAGTATTAAGGAGACACTGTTCCCACAATACCCCTGTCTAACTGTATTCAACTTCAGATTAATAAAAGATGAATTGACCAAAAATATAGAATTAAACTATTGATTAATCTACCAAACTTTACTAATCACATTACCCTAGTTTCTTATCAAATAAAGCCAAAAACAAACTCGAACGACACTATACATTATTCAAACAGACCGCAGTAACTAAGGGTCAAGTTAACCTCAAATACTGGGCCACGAGCCACGAGCCACGGGCTTGCAGGTCGAAGTATTTCCGGGTGAATAGTCACATTATTTACATAATCCTGGGATTTCATACTCTCAGTCCCGGGGGAATTCACGCCAGATCGACCGAACGCTAAAATCTCTCTTGTGTTTGAACTAATTATGTTGAAACAATAGTGGTGCATATTTTAAATTGTGTTGATGTGTGTTTAGTAAATTTGGAAAAGTATTTTTACATGTTCTGTGTTAATATTAGTAGTTAGTATGAATATCCTGCTCGACAAAAACTAGGTATTACTGAGGTACATTACGTAAATGAAATCATTTTTGTATGAAATTAATAAATAGAAAGCGTGTTTACAGCAAAAAATACTAATCAGTTTTTTTAGGCCCGTGGACAAGACATCCTAAATACTTTGTCACATCCAATGATTATTTTAAACGACAAAAATCGACATAAATCGTTAGGCCGCAAAGAAATCATCATTACAAAAGTTACTTTCGAACATACTGATCACATCATTTATCCCAAACACAACATTTCGTACTTACTTAACCATGTCACATTTCACCGTCGCTTTTCGCTGTTAAATCCTAAACAATAAAGCGAAAATGTAAAGTCACCGATTCTATAGCCCGTTCAATTTGTTTCGCTTTGATTCTCGTTCGTTGAGTAAACAATATGGCGTAGAGAGTAGCCCCATCGCTATTCGCAGCACGTAGTTGTTGCGAGGAAAGCAAACTGATCGCCAATATCGTATTTCAAGGTTCCATATCAAATCATTACAGGGCTCGGCTAACTATAAGTATTGGTGTCTCTCTTTGACAGTGAAAACAAAGGAGAGATGGATCAAATTTTTAGCAGTTATGAGTTGCAGGTAAACTTTTTTACTGAGGTGACCTCCAAGTGTCTGTAATAACAGGAGCAAGTGATGTATTCGCAATCTACTGTTTTAGTCTAGGAAGTGGCGAAGGGCGGGCGTTTTGGTGGACTGTCTCTTGTAAACTTTGACGTTTGACGTTGATTTATCAGCGAATGCACGAACATTTATGACTCGCGCCTAATCGCTCATACGTATATGATTAGCCTAAATCTAGACTTTCTCTTGGTGTCAAAGTGCTTTCCTATCATTCTCTATTTTCGTCGTGTCTTCCTTTATACCTTCGTGTTGTTTAAAACTACATGTACATCTATGCCCTAAGACCTCTAATAAACGTTTGGAAAAAACTCAATGGTGTTCGTGATTTGCCAGTGTAACCATATTTAAACCTACAGCCTAATCTGAATACAGGCTAGTTTGATTTTGGTTTTAATGATGATAACCACCTTAAATTAATTGTCATATTAGCTGAAGGACGTCCACTGCCCTACCTGCAAGCGTCACCATGTCTACTGTAAGGAGTTTGATGAATTGGAGGTCTTAACCAAGTCATCGGTCCACCTACTAAAATGACAAGACAACATATTTCAATATTTGTAGGTACTTACTCGTAGTTTGACCCAGTAAAATGTCTGTTGTATTTAGATTTCCTATTTTTCTTTGAATTTATTCTGTTCCCGTTGCTAGTTTGCAAAGTTTCGCAACAGAACCTCACATTTATTTTTATATTATCCGTTGCACATGCAATTTCAGAATCGAAGATGTTTATCAAAGGCTACAAATACTGTCGCCTCACATTGTTACTGCATACAAATATGCTTGTTTTCTTTGGTTCTTGGTGTTTCTTTCTTTTTGCCAACAGAATTCAGGAATAAATTGGCTGTTCATTGCTTCTATTTCATTTCAAACAATTCTAAGTATCCGTACAATGGTAGTGATGTGATGAAAATATTTTTTTTAATCGTATCACATATAGAAAAAGGATTGAAAGCAAAAATTAAATACCTCTGGTAGTTGATTTCAAACTTTAAAGCATTAAATTCATACGCTGACTTTAAAAACGAGGATGCAGCAAAGGTGTGAATACCTTACCGGCTAAAAATTAATATGAATTATTATAATTTATTTCTTAGAAATGGTACATTAAGATTTTAATATTAAACAGTTTCACATACACTACCGTTGCCATAATATCGATATGGATAATCGCAATTGTAACAGCCATTAAGCCAGCCTTAAGGGGAACAGCAAGGGATGAGCAAAATACACTTAGAGAACCCACAGAAAGGTGTCGCAGAGTCATATTCGACATCTAAATGGTCGGTTTTCAGTACCGTATGGTGAACGATTCTGTATTGTGGCTATTTGTTCGAGAATACTCGGACTGTTTGGTAACCACAATGCCGAGAATCATGGCTTCGGTTCGGTTCGGATCTTCTTGAACGTGCCTTTGACGATTTTGGCCAATCGGGAGAGTCATATTCAGTTACAATTTTCGTGATATTCCAAGATACATGTGCTGGGTGTTATTCAATTGGTTGAATTGTCGCCTGTGGGTGTTGCAGATTTTGAACTGAAACTAAGAATATGTCGACAAGAGCAGGGTTTTCAACAGACTTTTGTAGTTGTTTGTAATTATATAATTCCTATAAAACGAAAAAAGGTCGTCTTATTTTTTTTAGTTTAAATTGGAGAGTGGATTTGTATTCAATGACACAATAGAACTATCCGCTGATGTTGGAGCTGAGAGTGTATTTAAAAAAAAAGTGTGAGATACTTGGAACTTTGACCTTCAATATCTCTGTAACTTGAAGGTTCCCACGTATGGTCCAGAACAAAAAAATATCGCAATGCCTTTCAGCTTTGTTACTGTTCTTTTACATTGTAGTATTTAACACAGATAAAATAATTAAATATTTATGTTTTGTGAAGTCATAAAAACCTTGCAAACTCGGCACAATATAAAGTAGGAAATTACTCTATTGCATTTTTTATTTAAACACCAAAGTGATCTCTTAACTATACGTGAGTTCCACTAGTATCACACTATCTAAGGACATGAGAACGTACTTGTGGGCGTGAAATACACTTTGAAATAACATGTAAGCGAGTTCGTGGGAACAGCTGCGAATTATGCCAAGTGTTCATAATTTTGTTTGGCTGACTCCGCAGATGGAAACTGGAGGGATAGAACGACAGATTTTAAGTAGGCATAAAATGTGCGTAATGAAGTGTTAATTATTTTGAAATATTGTTGCAAGAAATAATTTGCGTCGTAAATGGTACGCCTTAACGGATGCAGCTGAATACCAGTAACTCGATTTACATGGATTGTAAAATACTGATTGTGTGAGGAATGATATGAAAGGAAAAGGTGCAAATGATTTCGTGACGGTTGACAGGGGTGAATGGAAGAAAAACGTGTTGCGGCCGATCCCAAATAACATGGGACAGTGACAGGAAGATGATGATGATGTAAAATACTGGGGGGTGAGAGATGAGAAGAGATGAAATGATGATGGGTGATGATGAGAGATGGCGATAGACAGTTGTCTAGCGCCATCTCTTTCCCACTCTCGGAATAGTACCAAAACATTCCTGCACTAACAGATCATGGTAACCCACCTGATTGTAACCCAGTATTGAAGTTGTGGGTAGCAATTTTATAGTACCTAGTACATATTTCACCTACATCCTTAAAACTGATTGCAGAATAGTTTTATTTGGTGGTATGGTGATGTGTGATATTAATAATTATGGTCCTCTGCCACGAGCATTGAAGTGTATACATAAAGCAACTTCAGAAATTGATTTCGTCATGCTATACTGAATGTTAAGATCATCCTCTTTTAGGACAGATACTGTTATGAAACAGGTCTTATCTTTAAGTTACAGTCCTTATTCTGTGTAAAATCGGTTTTGAAATTTGCAAAGCGTATACATATTAGTGCACCGGATTTTGTCTAATAAAGAGTATTCCAATCCATTCTTCAACTCTTCATTTGTAAATCTGCATCAGTTTCACGATTAGCAAAGTGTTGCAACGAATTGGTGTGGTAAATTGATTCCGGGACATTGATAAAAGATTATGTTCGGTTCGCGGAATACATTCATTTGACATGATTTGAACGGACGAGGGTTCGAACTTGCGCAGCCCACCGGTAATGGTCTGTTTTAGTTCGTCGAATGCATTTGCACGAACAAATAAGTCATCTTTAGATGATTTTAACGTGGTTAATAATAGACAGCTTTTGAGTATCGTGGTGGACGATAGCCAACAACTAAATGAGAATTTTCGGAACCTTATAATTGGGGAGAAACGGTAGCATAGCGCTTAGTCATAAAATTTGTCTGAGAAAACTCTATTACTACAAGTTGTTTGTACTAGGAAACTAGCTTTTACCAAATTAATTACTTTCAAGAAACTGTGTTTTGTAATAACAATTAAAAGACCTGCTCCCTAATTGTTGTCAGAAAAGCAAGTTAGAATGTTGCTAGGAAGATAGACGGTATAAGCTTATCTGCATTAACCTGCGGGCCTAGACAAAGCGATATAATGAAATCAGAGATAACGATGAAGACTCACAAATTTATGGAAATCAAATCATCATCATCTGCCTAGCCTTATCCCAACTAATTTGGGGTAGGCTTCCTGTCTAACCGCATGCAGCTGAATACCAGTATTTTACAAGGGACGACTGCCAATCTGATCTCCACAACCCAGTTACTATTGAATAATACGATACCCCTTGGTAAGACTGGTTGTCAGACTTTCGGCCCACAGGCTACTTAACGACTGTCTAAGATCTACAAATGACAGCCAGGCCCTGCTTTGTAGGGAAACGTGGTATGTAATGTGTGGTTACCCATCTACGGACCAACCTAGGCAAGTGCAGCTTGATCTGAAGATCGACCCGAGCGGCTGTTTTTATTTTGCCACGAGATTATATTTTATGGAACTGAAATAAGCTATCGAAAAGTTGTTGTAGAAATACGAAACGATTTGAAAGCGGGCATTCTTTTCCTGAGCATGATAAAACAAAATGACTCACCATCTCATTACCTACTCAAATTATGTAATGACATAATTAACTGTAACATTAGTGACAGCTGTCATTAGCTAAAACATGCAAAAAAAATAACTCTAACATTTATTAACATAACTCTTCGGCTCGAAAAAGTCTCAACTGTATACCATTTGGTTGAAACATTCACCACGTGTGACAAAATTAAAAGCTTGTCATGTGACGTCACTGGAGGCTTCTATTCTGTCCGAAGCTCGTTTTTGAGGCCGTCAGCTAAACAATGCGGTCATTTCGGCTATGTTCGACGTACCGACACTACCGTTCTAACGTTGTTTGGTAAGGGGCGTCGGTTTTATTTATTAAAAATATTATATCTGGTCAGCCCTCCAGGTCTTGGATATTCGGTTGTAGTTGAAACCGTAATACAAATGAAAAGAACTTACTTCTGTAGATCATCTCTAGTGGTGTGACCGTCGCGTCCGTCTGCCAAGTCCTAGGTCTCAAGTTCGAACCCAAGACATGCACCTCTGATTTTTCATGTGCATATTGTAAAATTATCGCATGCTTCGGTGAAGGAAAACATCGTGAGGAAACCAGCATGTCTGAGAGATATTAATTCTCGACGGCATGTAAAGCCAAGTCAGAGGCCCATGGGCAGCATAAAAACACTGACACCAGGTTAGGCCCTAATCACACGATAAATAAAGATCTGTCTGTAAACAATGCCGTAATTCCGGCTGTGTTCGGCGCACCGACACTGCCGTTCTAACGTTGCAAGGGGCGTCAATTTTATTTACTGAAAATGTTTGGTCAGGATTTCCATATCCAAATATTCTGTGAAAGAAAAATTGCATATGACTCTTACCTCGGCTTACCATATCACTCTTCACTCAAATCAGTCACATTTATTGCAAAAAATGCTATTATTTAAATTATGACCACGAAGGCTAAGGACTCGTGTTGTCTATAACAACCTTAATACGATAGTTTTATTTATTCTTTTTCATTATGATTTATTGAGATTGAAGTTATTTGAGGGTCTTCATCCCTATCTAATCGGGGAGAGCAGCTTATGTCTTCTTTTTTTCATTAATGTATAATGTAAAAAGCGGTGGTCCTAGTATGCTTCCTTGTGGAACTCCGTAGGCAATATTACGTTCTTTTTTTTCTTCAACAATTCTCTCGCAGATTCTTTAGCAACTGAGAAATATCTGCTTAGCTACAAAATCTAGTACACTGAACACTAGAGACTCAAGAAAATTGTAATTAATCGTGTAATATAAGAATATCCTCCATACTTACTGAATCAGTATTTAATTAAAGCTCAAGAAGATTAGCTTACAAACAGGTTCACATTTTACGCTTTTATTTAAACAAGTCTGATATTAAACCCTGCAGTGTACATAGACGTTACGAAAACTCATTTAGGTACTAAACCATTTACTTTATTTAGTAGATCGTTCACAGGATCTTTAAGGATTAAACGACTTGAGGTTTAAGGATCTAGCTGTAATTGGAACTTTGCTAGGTACCTAATTACGTTTCATCATTGTCCGCAGTAATCTTGTTCTGCAAATGGTTTGACATTTCAGTGTTATGGGAATGTTACTTAGGATTAACTGTTTTTTTAACTATCAGTTAAACAAGATAGATTTATGTTTCAAGTTCACCATCCAAGTCATTGCTGAATTTGGGGACGGTTTGAAATTTAACCAGCATCTGAATAGTAGTATTTTACATGAAGAGACTGCTTATCTGACCTCCACAGACTAGTTATTGGTAAAGCAATACCCCTTGGTAGCGTCATCTTATAAAATATCCCACTGGCCCATGTATCAGCCCTGTAACAGTCAACATAATTTCCATAACTTCGGTTTTAATACGTGGAAACATGGAGTGTGATTGTATATTCCATTTAATTACTTTAAGTTACACTTATGTAAGTAACTCATTGAGTCATAAGAGTGATGCAATTAGAATGTCAATAATTCAAGTACTCATGTAACAAAATATGGCAAAAAGAAAACAAGTCCAAAAACAGATCGTATTTAAATAAGTATTTAATTATAAAAACTACAAAATGGCTCCTTACAAAATACAATTTATCTAAAACCCCATCCATACTGATATCGCTACGTAACGTACTAGGCCGCTTTCGAATTTCATTCGACGATTCATATTATAATTGTTCACATTCCATTGATCCATTTCACCGTGAAAAATTCCAAAGATGAGTTCGAAACAAGCATTGGAAATTGTTGTACCGTGAACACTGGAATATGTTCGGTTCGATATTAACTAGAACGTTTTTGCACCACTTATTTGGATAATCGAAGCACAGGTCATATGGAATGTTCTTACATCATGAGACTCAATTTATTAATAGTATAATTAGCTAAATGTTCGAGTTCGAGTTAAAAATTTCACTCGTTACGCACCCAATATTTTTAGGTAACAGGCCATTAAGTGTTACAATCATCACTTAATATTACCCCACCGTTTCAAAAATACTTTACAAAGAAACTTGGCTTTCACTAACACTAACCAAAAGACTAGAACTCATAAATATCCATCCCAAATATTCACTCACGGTACTGTGACGGGTAAAAACATTTGAGGATCACCTAATTTTGGCTCAAAACGAATATTCACTTTAGTGTCACCATCACCGACTTCTAAGAAACTATTCCAATCGAGCATCCAGTAGAAGCCATTTTTCCTTGGAGGTGGTAGTTCTGCATCCCCTGGTACTGCAGGGGCGGCTCCTCCGAAGGAATCTTCTAGATCAGCTATTGAAGCTCCTGAGTCATCTGCTGATACTGAAGAGTCGCTGACAGCGTTAGTCTTTGGTTCTTCAGTTGTCGTTGTAGTTGTAGTTGTAGAATTCGTTTCTGCTGCTGCAGTGGTAGGCTCTTCTGCTTGTCTTTTACTTTGATCATTATTAACACTCACTTGTTCATTGATCGGATTGATGCCTTTGTTCAATGGTATCACTTTCACGGAATCGTAGTCTATCGGGTCATAGTTTGGTTTAGACACCGATTTAGTTTTCCTGACTGGCATCTCATAAGGAAGGCTGACCTCTTTTGTATCCGATGATGATGTATCCAATTCAAACGGCAATTCTGGGCGGAGAGGTTCATATAGGAAGTTGTTTGGAGACAAAGAATATGTTCCATCCTTTTTGGTTTTCGATTCACTGCTAGGTGATATGAGGTCGTAGGTAAGTAATATATTTTCTGGAAGTTGAACTGTTCCGTCTATAACTCTAGGAGTCGGTAGAGGTTTGAAGCCTTCTAGAGGCAGAAGGAAATGATCTTGTCCAGGTTTTCCTTCTAGACCGTGAGCATCCAGAAAAGCTTGCAATTCTTCAGGGAAATTATCTATCAGCTTATCTGGTAAAGCATAACTTGGTTTCACCGTTTTATGATTAGATTTTGCTGTTTTAGGTTGTGGAGTAGTGCTCGGTAACGCAACTACTTCTGTTCGTGGTGGCCTAGTATACAATTCCTGTAGTGAGGATCCATCGCGTGGGGTGTAGGGCAGAACCACCGTCAATGTAGATTCACCCTTCTTGGTAGTCGATTCAAAAATCGTAGGGGCTGATGATGATACTTTTACATCTTTGCTACCATTAACAGCTTTATCTTTTACTTTCGGTTCTTGAAAATTTATCTCGTTTTCGATTGGACTATAAGGAGTCGTTGCATTTTCTTTCTTGTCTTCTATAGATTCCTTGGATGTCGAAGTTGACGATTTTGCGTCTTCGGCTCGAATATCGTTAAGTAATTGCATTATTTCATCTCTACTCAGTCTTGGTAAGAGCTGATTTGTTTGTAGTATATTTTGGACTTGTTTGACGGTCTTCTCTACGTCCAATGCGGCCCCGGAGACTGCCACCAAGGCTGCAAAAAGGCAGCACCAAAAAAGCTTCATTTTCTGCAACAAAAAAATAAAAACAAATTGAAGCACCCCATTTCAAATAATTTTGACAAAAAATACATAATTGGGACGAACATTTTAAGGGATCAAATATCAGTGATTTTCGAAAGAGCTTCCTGTTGTTTGTTTTGAAAATTGATAGGGCAGCAGTAACGAACTTCGATAACGACCGAAGTCATCTGACCTATTGATTATGTTGGTGTTCTGGCTTTTGTTGCAAAACCAAACAAAGAAGCAACTAGACACAACACAAAAGGTAACTAGAATATAATAGAGAAGATTAAAATATAATTATGAATACTTTTTTGTAAAAGCAAAGAAGACTGTTATCCAAACAGAGCTAGTCAACTAAACATTCATATTTAAATTCCCACCAATCCCCAACAAGGAAATAAAGTATACGGGCGACTAGGACTGTATAAGCAGTAGCGGAGTTATCTCTGTAATTACAGTTTGAGTTACACAGGAGTACCATAATCGTAATTCCCAAAGTTGGGAAGCAGGCCACGATATCGGGAAGTTGTTATCGTTTCAAAAGTTTCGGCTCCCGGATCACTTATAAGACGTTCCACTCACATCTGCGTTGTATGAGAAAAATGTTATGATCTTTTATAAGTAATGATGGAGTAAACTGTGCGTTTATGTAGCAAATGGACTTTTGGTGGGGTCTTGGGGAATTTTATTGCCATTTGCTTCTTTTTCTTAATTGCTTTTACATCGTTGGGTTAGATAATTACTAACATTACTGTTATTGCATTTTGTTACGATGATGTATCGTGTTTATTAACAAGGGAAACTATCAAGCATCCAATTTAGCTTAGTTTTTTTTGGGTCAAGTTTAATTCAAAATTCCATCCATGACGCAGTCCGGAAAAATGTTTTATGTCCCAACTGAATCACTTCGACTTCAGATTCAACCAATTCTTTTCACTGTTTTTTTAGGGAAGAAGTTTTCAGATAAAGTTTAGATCCAATGATACAATCTCTTTAAGTTTAAATCGGAGTGCCTAATGACATTCCAAGATTACTCTCTGAGATAAAAGATCGTCAAGAGCACGATTGTGCAAATCGGAACCTAGTCTTAATAGACTTAAAGTATGTAAGCGTAAAGTATTATCGTTATATACTTTGGAGGATAGGTTGATAGGAATCGGATTTTAGTTAGTGAATTTCAAAATGAAATTCCATGGTATCTGCATTTCAATAAGGGAAAACTTTTTATTAATCCAATCTTTTCTCGATGTTAATGGCTACTCGACTTGTAATCAAGGCAAAGTCAGTCCCATTGTTTTTTTTTTTTTACAACCATTGTTTATTTGCTCAGTAATTTCGCAAGTTATTTTAAGGTTCCATGTTAAGTGTCCCTACGGACGGATTTTATCAGTAAAACTGACAGCGATTAATACGTCTAAACAGCGTTCATGCTATCACACACACTTGCAGCTCTTGAACGCGGTTTAGTAGTACTGATCATATTCAGTTTCATTGGTGAAATCCGCTCTAAGGGAGATCGATTAATGGTAACAGCTGTTGCTACTACAGTAACACGAATATGAACTTTAGAATACTAATCTAAAGATTCCTTTCGAGAAACACAGTAATTCTTTACCCACCCTGAAAAACGGGGTTCGTCACCAACTTGACACGAAAGACTGGACACACGTGTGTCCAGTTGGTGAAACTCAAAATTAGTATCACTTATTATTTCGTCATCTGGACACGCAAAGATTTACACATAGTGAGACTTCATATAGTGCAACTTAAATTAAATCACTTATATGTTTTCGTCAACTGGACACACTCAGTGTCGAACGCAGTATCTCAGACTGACTTTACATCGGTACACTTTAGGTATTATAAAAAATGTACTATTTTCCTCCCCTTTAAAGTCAACAGGAGGGAAAAATAGGTTACTATAAGGTTTGTAGGCCACTGGCTTGGCTGCAATTAGCGACAAGTACCATAGAGCTTGTCTGGATGAAGAGCTTTACGTGCAATTGCACAAACAAAATGTTTTGCGTTCGCTGTTTTTAATAAAAGCGTTTAAAAAAGTGGCTATTTAATACACTTGCGATTGTTAATTAAGAGAAAAGGCATTGAAATCTTAGATTGTCTAGTTTAAAATAAAAATTGTTTAAATGTAAAATTTTACGATTTTTCAAAATAAATTTAAATTAAAAAATAAAAAACCGTGGGGCCAAGGATGAGTTATTGGGGCTGAAGAGACGGCAAATGATCCCAACTTTCAGCCCGTTCAATTTGCCATACGATGTACCATGTATAAATAGCGGCACTCGTGATGATACAAAAAACAGACTTAATGCCATTTATCGACGATCTATATAGTCATGTAGGTTATTAAACCACATACCACAAACAAGCATGAATATTACATACCCTTGTCTTGTTCTGCTGTGACAATGAATTTTAATTGCATGTCATCATGTATCGCGAACCGCGTTGATTTAAGGACTCAACACAATTCTACGTTAAGCTTACATGATACGTGTGCGAAATATTTTCACGATATTTTGGGTATTTTCGTTTTGATTTACTTTGTTTCGTGTTTTATGTGCATTTGAATTTTGATATCGAATCTAATTGAAACTAGAATTCTTATTTAAGAATGCGTAATTGTAAAAGTTTTATTTTAAGGGTTTTTTTTTAAACCGTACATCGTTCTTCAGCGGAACCAGTTGATACTTACTTCAGGTATATACATTATAATAATTTCTTTGAAATTTTAGCTTGACGTCTCTTTATTCGTCTATATGTACAAATGCAAACAGTTCTAAACGAGTTAATAAATAAGAAAGTAATATTGTGTACGCACGACGACCAATCAAGCTATACAATACCAGTTTATGCGGATCTCTCATTTTACAGGAAATCTATACAAAGCGAGGACATGTTGTACTGGAAATGTATAACTTGATCCGGCGCCGTGTAAACCGTGACAATATTAGAAAAGACTTCCTAGGTTCCACTGTGATTATCTATATTAAGTTAGAATGCTAACGGTAAATGTCATTGTTATTCATTAAACTTTATGACTTTCTTCTTTATATCGCAACGAAAATCCTTACAAATCAGATCGTCTATGTAAGAACAATATGTCACGATGACGTGACGTTTTAACACGAAATACACTCTACGTTCTACTACGTTTATATTCCTCGTAAATGTAGATAAAATACCATTGTTTATGTTGTTGATACTACATCACAATACCTCATTCTTTTTATATCACAACACAAATCTTGGCGACTTTAACAGTACAAGTGTGAACAACCCTTCACGACATGTGTACGAAGTGTGACGTTGGAGCACGAAACACTTTCTACGCTCGCGCTCCCTCGTTAACATTCGTGATGCAATGTCTCTGCGAGTTGTTCATTACTAAGCATTATGCTTGATAATTATTTACTGTATTTAAGGAACAAATTTCAATACAGAGTTCGTCCCACAAAATGATATTTGACTGAACGATCGATCGGTTCTGTTTGTTGTCATAATCTCCTGGCCCCTGTCTCATGTTGTAACTTGGGGTCTTCATCTCTGATAACCGTCATGTGTTATCATTTCCTTTTTACACGACTGCGCGATAGCAAAGACAGGGTTATCTTTTTTCTTTTTTTGGTTGCGGATTTGTTCGAAAGAGATACCGTGACCCTTGGCAACTTGGCACAGGCAAGTGAAGGAACACGGGTGTGTTTTAGTCAGTAAGAGTCTGACATGCCCTCCCGCTCCACCCAGAGCGGGAGAGGTCATTTGATGATGTCCCACCCAAAAAAAAAGGGTTATCTTTTTCACGCTTGTCTGTGCATCTTTGTATCTACGTGGGGATTCTTTATAGGTACCCTCTAACCATCGTAAAGCCTGGATAGATTTTAACAAATGTTTTGATGTGTAGCATGAAACACTTTCAACGCTGCCTCCTTAATATTCGCGATGCATGTCTCTGTGAGTTATTCCTTACTAAGCATTCATCATCATCTGTCTAGCCTTTTCCCAACTATGTTGGGTTCGACTTCCAGTCTAACCGGGTGCAGCTGAATACCAGCTGCTGCCAGCTGACCTCTAGAACCCGGTAACTGGATAATACGATACCCCTCGGTATGGCTGGTTGTCAGACTTCGCGTCAAAGGAAGTGTCAACTACAAATTATTAACTGAAAATTTGAGATTTTTTTTGTGCTGAATTCCGTTATGCTCAGTTAGCGTACCTAAGTTATGTTAGTCGTCGAATATGCATAACTAATCACTTATCTGTTATGCATATTTGATGCACGTCTTGTAGTTTCGCTATTCATCAATGGAAATTAACGCATTCCGCACATAGTTTACAAGACGCAATCATTTTTCATTGCTTATATTTTCCTTCAAGTTTGTCCATTGATCGAACGGCATACATATCAATAATATCCCACTCAGTTTGCATTATAATGCAGGATATAGGTCTACAAACTGGGAATTATCTTTTTTACTCACTAATAATTATGGTGGCGTTTGCAGACTACTAAAAATCGCTCACACTGTTTTTTAAATGTTTATAGCCTACAAAAGTGATACTGTCCATCTGGAGCACCCGTTGTATTCTATGTTAAGCTCACACTACCAACCATACGAACTGCTTTATCCTCTACCTCAACATCAACTCTAAAGCTGCAGAACTACTATGAACTCTTAAGATCGTGTACGCCGTACGGCATTTCATACAAATTATCAAGTCCTTATTTTTCGAAATGACTAAACCGATTTCAATGAAACTTCACACACATAAGCAGGATACATAGTTCTAAAAAGTTAATGGAAAATATTTTCGAAATGTCTTATTTAAAAAAAGATAGTTGGAAATTTCTGTTTCTATGGAATATATAAAATCGGTCTAATTTAACTGTAACACATTTTTGCGAAAATGTTAGGGGGGTATAGTATCCTCAAATATAGAAAGAAAGACACGAAATGAAAACAATAAAACCGAAAACTAAAACGACATCGTCAACAAAACATGGAAACATCACTAGTGACCTCAAAGATAAACTCGTTTTTGCGACACCAATGGTTAAAACAAACAAAGTCATATATGTTTCGATTTCTATTCATCGGTTTGCTCCCATTTTCTTAGTTATTATTTCCTTTGTAGTTTGTGTACACAATTTTTATTTATAAGCAAGGTAAGACAAAGGTTTTTGATGTTGTTTAAGAGTAAATACGTAGGCGCTCTTAACAAAATATGATATTGATATCGGACTGGTCTTTTCGTAAGACAATAGGACCAGAATTTTGCAGATTAATCCTAGTTGCTTTCAAATTTTCTTATCAACAGTAAGGTAGTAGATATGGGTGTTGCAGGATGCTACCCTAATAATAAAATGACACATTTGTTTTATGACTAAAAAGCTACATAACATATAATAATCACCAGAACTGTCGAAATATGTTATTACTATAGATACACCTCTGCTCATCCTTCGGGGTTTACAGCCGTGCCGTTACGTATTGTTATAATATTTTTATCAACTTAATTTTACCTTCGACACATAACCAATACGCGTAACAAGAACACATAAAAACGTCCGGACTATATTTACCTAAATAATAGATGTCTCAATATTTTTCTATGAAAATCTTTGTTCGTATCGAAGGAAACATCACCTGAGTCAATAGCACTTGCTTTCTCGACTTATGAAAGAAATTGTGTTTACGATACAAATAAATAAAACTGGGAAAGCTAATGTTTTTGCGGGGCCTGATCTAGGTATTGTTATTTTATATCAAAGCTGGGTTTTAGCAATGAAATATTTCAGTTGGTATTTTTTAGTTTTGTCTCAAAAGAGATTGATTTATTATTGAGGCAGTGATAGCCTAGTGGTGTGACTGTCGGACTGACAAGTCATAGGTCTCGAGTTCGAACCCAAGACACGCACCTCTGATTTTTCGGATTCATGTGTGAATTGTTTTATGATCACTGGCTTCGGTGAAGAAAAACATCGTGAGGAAACCAGCATGCCTGAAAGATATTTCTCGACGGCATGTACAGCCAAGTCCGAGGCCCATGGGTGGCATAAAACCTCTGACAACAGGTTAGGCACTAACCACACGAAAAAGAAAGAAAGAGAGATTGATTCCCGATTTCACTCTCTTTTAAACAAACGAATGCCTTGTTGGTAAACAGTGCAATAATATATTTATTTAGACGTCTCGTGCCATCAATATCATATCAGCCCGGAATCACCCACTACTGGGTATAAGCCTCCCCTCTCTTCTGCTACACTTCCCGGTTCTATGCGTTAGGGGTATCCAGGTATTATCCGCGATTTTGACAATATCGTCGACCCAGCGAGCTTTGTGGCCCTGGTTTCATTTAATTAACCATGGCTACCTTTCGTGTAGTGTTAATAAAACAGGCACGAGTTTTTCATCGAGTTGTTGAGCCCCTTGAGTTATGGCTTGAGCTACACAATCACTGACTGAACAGGTCCACTCATAATATCTGTGCAGCTTTTTCTTCAGAATTTACAGAATAAACATCATTAACTATTGAATGTCTATAGTCCATATAAAATAGGTACGAGTCATTCTTAACACGCTTTTATTAGCTTTATCTGTAACTAACTCTGTAAAAAACCCTAGAAGTTAAATTTGCCACATTTCTCGGTTCCCGAGTGAGCTGAAGTTTTGCATACATGTTTAGTTTTGATGACAAGGCATGATTAGATAAATGACGTCATTCTAAATCCAATATGGCGAACTCTCAAAGATGGCGGACTAATTATTTATTTTTTTATGCATTCCTATGACACGGGTATCAAATCAAAGGATTTGCCGAGAATACGAGATATGAAATGACGTTATTGTAAAGCGTGTTTTTCAAACCATAATAATTTATTATTATATAGTTACAACATCTAAGTAGGTAAACATTTCTTTTGGAAAAAACGATTTGTCATCCAGAAAACCTATATTTATATAAACCAAATACGACTCACTACTGACGAAAGCTCCTAAACATGATTTGAGGCACGCGTGATTCCTTTGACCTTTAGATGCTCGCTAAGAAGGACTTATATCCAAGAGGATAAAAGTAAAGACATTCTGTATATTTTATACTAGAGTATATAGTGGAGCTCGTGGATAAATAATAACAGCCCCTCGGGTTAATCTTCAGGTTAAGCTGCGCTTGCCTAGGTTGGTCTGTGGATGGGTTACCACCCATTACATACCGAGTTTTCCCCGTGCCTCGGAATGCTCGTTAAACCGTTGGTCCCAGCTGTCATTTGTATATCTTTGGCAGTCAGTGGACCGAAAGTCTGACAACCAGTCTTACCGATGGGTATCGTATTACCCATTAATAACTGGGTTGTGGAGGTCAGATACTGGTATTCAGCTGAATCCGGTAAGACTGGATGCCAACCCCAACATAGTTAGGAAAAGGCTACGCAGATATTGATACTAGAGTATACAGTACTCGTACTGTAGCTATATATAGGTACATATTTACAAGTCTTTCAAGACGAAGAAACGAGCAAAAATTTTTAGTTTCTTAACTGATGGCTATTCAAATGTCGAAGGATTTATTGCGGTACAACATGAAATGATCGAGGAGAAGTTTACTAAGATCTCAAATATTTACCGCTCATTCATTTTCTACACGCAAATGTTGAGATGTATCTTATATTATGAGTATCTACAGTAAGCGAGTAGTTTATGGCTTAAATTATCTTGGTACATGATAAAATAAACGTCACGCCTGTAAACCCCGAAAGGTTAGGCAGAGATGTACCTAATGGCTGTAAGTACCTTTTACTAAACCGAAAGGGTTCTCTAGTCATTGCAAAAAAAAAAATTCTGGACCGTACCTCTGAACTTTCTAGTTACGGACATATTGGAGGTCAAAGTTTCGATATTTCCACAAGTATTTTTTATTTTTTAAATACAAGTTTTTTTTAAAACTTTATTTTAAATAACTCCATGACCCTTGTACTATTCAATGCATCCATCACCACAATGTTTTGAGTGCGTTATATGGAATCCTACCGTATATCGTAATTTTTCATCCCAAAAAAAATATGTTTCCCAGCAAAATGGTTTGGCATAGAGTTACTTAGTTTGTACAGAATGCTTGAGAGACGGTTTCGTGAAAGGTTCATTTGTATCGAACACACACAATCATTTTGACATTTATATTGAAGTTTTGTGTGTTAGATAACGAACCTGTCATATCCTGGGCGCAAATTTGGACTCCTGGCATAGCCATGATGTAAAACGAGGATATAAAATAAAGCAGAAGTTAACAATGTATACAAAATGACACAAATCAGAGAAAAAGTGGAGATCAGATAAAATGACCAAAAATTATCAAATAATCAAGAAAAGTGGTAAATACTTCACCACCTAAGTCCAGAAAATTCGTAGTCACACCTGAAGTATAAAGAATGAGAATATAAACTAGTTTCTTTACCATGCGTGCGACATGCCGCCTCATCGTAAATTTATCTCTCTTCACACAACAAATTTCAGTAGAAGTCGCCTGAACTTAGACAGTAACGAGAATTTATTTTGCTAAATTATCTACATATTTTAACACTCCGAGAGAAAGGGCACGCATTAATAATAAATTACGCAAATGTGTTTCACTTCCATATTTCGCGACATTCGTAGGACTACCTGTGAAATCTGATAAGTAATTTCACATTACACCAAAATCATGAGATATTTTTACTTCGCTCAAAGGGTCTAGACTACTGAGTCGCATTCATTGCGTTTCGTATCTCTACATCCAATTTCAATAGGATATAATCTTTTCAATATCTCATCATTTGCCTAGCATTTTCTCAACTATGTTGGGGTCGGCTTCCAGTATAACCGGATGCAGATGAATACCAGTATTTTACATGGAGCGAATGCCTATCTGACCTCCACAACCTAATTAATCTTTCGGGCCAATGACTACCTGAAACGACTGTCAAAGATCTACAAACGACAGCCGGGATTAACGGCTTAGCGAGCTTTCTAAAGCACGGAGGAAACTCGGTATGTAATTGGTGTTCACCCATCCATGGATCAACCTAGGCAAGCGCAGCTTAACCTGAAGATTAACCCGAGTGGCTGCTATTATTTAGCCACGAGCTCCTTTTATCAATAATTTCAGTATCTAATGTCTTCATTAATATTTACCTTTTCATCATCGTTATTACCGATAGAATGTCACTTGTCTATTTCCTCAGTTTGGACATTGCATTTCTATGGATGTTTTCAAGTGGCCATAACCAATCCCTATCAAGTGATTCACTGACCTGTTTACCCTACCGTATGAAACAAATCTAATTTATCGCCCATCTTCAACAACATAAGAAAACCCTTACCCAACTCTTTTACAATTTGCATGCTACGATAACCAACAGATTTTCTCATGAACATCAAATATAATATTATTACATCTACGGCAACCAAATGAAATAAGGGACGGAGTCAGAGGGCTCAGTAGTAGTGTATATTATGTTAGAGGGAGCTCGTTCCGCCCTTAGATTTACATATGGAAACAATGAGATGGGAAACAGTACGCACAAGATTCATGTGTAATAGTGATAACAATAACAGTGGTGGGTGTGGACCACGGATGGCGGGATCGGCTGTTGAGAGTCGAGATTGGGTTGTAACACTTTTGGTACGCACTTTGCACCCTTATCCATAAACCACGGTATCAAGTCACAATATATCCATTGTTATGCATGACGTCTTGTTGGATTTTGAGATAGGGGGGGAGGTGTGCGCCCACTCTAGCACATACACTTGCGAAATATAAATTTCCCTGCGTACTTGGCTAATCGTCGTTAAGATTGGCCGTCGTGATTTAAATTCAGTGAGGAGCATATTAGTATATATATTTTTTAAGTTTAGGTTTGTTCCAACTCTTTGGATCTTCTTAGTTTTGATTTTAATTCTGAAACAAGCCATAAAATGAGGTGTTTATTCAAATGTCAAAATCAAAATCACCTGTCGCATTACAGGAAATAATCTAATTAATAGCATTTATTTCTGTAAAAAGACCAACCAGGTTCTTCCTTAATCGTTGGTACACAAACAATAATAAATAGTACATGACCAGGTATCGACATAGACAATATCCGTTGAAATATGATGTTCATTTTGTTGGCAAAGTGTGTTTACAAAGCGCTGTTGTTATGAGGAAAGTCGAAGCGGTTTGTGTTCATAAAATAAATATTTTTTGATAAATGGAAGAAAATAAATGAATGCCAGCAACAAGTAGACAAATAAATAAAAGTTAAAGGATATATTAAGAATAAAAGGATTGACGACATTCGATTGGAGGACAAGCGGGAAAATCTATTAAATATATTATATTATTTATATAATAAACTATTGATTCGTCAAATCAATGTTTGGGTATTGACCACGATAGTAGAACCGGGATTTTAAGGATCCTGCAGTTAAAGCATGTAAAGAATTCTAAGTCCTTATAAAGGAATTTGGCAGAAACCGGTCCTTCAATCCAAGATACACCCTAACTAATTTATCTGCCTACAATGACGAATTGATTCTGACAGCAACATAGTGACTGGCTCGAAACTATATGTCCAATTTTCACCGTACGACGTTATCTGAACCCCACCTCACCCGATACAATCCCTTTGTGTACTAAGACAGACTGTGTGACAATATTGCTGCGTTGACATAACTCGGCGAGTGCTATAATATCGAGTAGTATTCGAAATTCGGCTCTCTTTCACGCAAAATAGCCTGAATATGACTATATTTGTGTCTACATAATAAAATACGCACGATCCTATAACCTAGGCCTGACTAAAGCTAATATATGGGAGCAAAGATAAACCCTTTCAATCTCCTAGTCCTTCGAGCCGGATCCAATGTAATTTAAGTTGGATTTCTTGACGGCATCACTGATATTTTTCGACGCCTTAGCGCTTGTAAGACATTTTTTTTAGCACCCTTACATCTCTATTCCATTTGAAGGAAACGTTAATTTTGACGAATAGCCCTTTGATATGGATATACTGTATTCAGCAATATCAAAGTTTATGTCGTGAAAGGAAACATTTGTACTGGAATTTGGACCTTGTCTCATAATGTTTAGAGTTCGTTTTTATTTATTGTTGACACTGAACGTTGAAGGTATGAAGCACAATATTTTCGTTTTATTGCTTCCGTTTGTCCGTCTATTCACTTACTTAAATTATGTATATTGTGTTGTAACATCCTAACATAATTGTGCTACCCACATTGGCGAGAATGTAGGCGATTGACATTTTTACATGTTAATTTGCGACTAAAGCCAGTACATATGCACGGTTTTTGTTATTTTTTCTGGGAAAATAAACGGCTTTTGTTGTATATTCCAGACTAGGTGTAGCTCGCAACTTCGTCTATCGTGTATCTTGTATTTCATAATTGTTTAACATTTATGTAATATTTGTATTTCTCCATGTTCTAGGCTACCTGTCTCAAAACAAACGGTCTGTGGTTCAGTTGTGAAAAAGTAATACTTGAAGAAAATTACTTTCGCATTCTTATTAAAGTATGTATTTGGAAAAATATTGTAATATTTTCCACATTTTTAATATATGATCATCAATAGGCATCAGGTGAGGTTACCATGATCTGTTAGTAGTGGGTAAGAGATGGCGCTGGACTGCTGTCTAGCGCTGTCACTTTCCCACTCTCAGAATAGTCCTAAAACATTCCTGCCCTAACAGATCATGGTAACCCCCCTGAAAAAAAGTCTCTTCAAAACAGGTATTGTAAGTTGGATTAGAAACAGTTGTTAGCTTGAAGCATGAATAATGATGTCAAAGAGCGCAAAAAAATAACTAGACTATTTTGCAAGCATAATGTCCGTTTAGGTAAGTTTATCGAATATTCTAGATTATTAGTTGTTATTTTGTTGTGTTATAAAGTTTTTCCAGCAGTATTTCTTCAGTAGCAGACGGGAGTTAGGATTTGTGTCCGGATTATATCAAAAGGCATGCGCCATTGCGTCAATAGTATTTAACATAACCGGCGAAATGTGGGTGTACTAATATATTTCATTCTACATAACTCGTAAGAGAAATACAAGTGTTATATGATGAAGTAGCTATACTTTAACACGAGAAACGTTTCAGTAAATGTAGACGAAACGTATCTTAAGACAAGATATCGTCATCAAAGCAAAACCAACCCCGCAAATCCCAAGAGTAAGCATACGTGTAATATCTACATCCTTTAATCTTACATCATAATACTACTAAAATATGATGCACTGCCAAACACGGTGGACATTAGCCAGCCGGCCATATTCGACCCACTATAAAGGAGGCTATGTTTATGACGGTACGGCTATAAACCAGGATGATTCATCGACTAGTGTGCCACTAACTTTATTACACAACCGGTGACCGGATATCTTGTGTAAGTGGATAATCTTCATTTTGCTTTATAATCTTGTTAAGTAATAAAAGAATCTGGCGATAATGCATGGAATTGGGGCAACGGCGGAACTTGTGGGTCGCATCTGTTTTGCTGATTGTCTTCGGAATTTGGTTTGTTAGTAGCTGACTTACTTAATCAGATGGCGCGTTACCGTAACATTTGTCGGCAGTGTAAAACCGAAATAATGTATAGGATGCTTCGACTATTGCTTTGACAGGAATTACTTTATTATAAGAATTATAAATTGAAGATAAATTTAATTAAACCAAATTAAAATCGAATGAAGTAAAGAGTTAACTAAAAATTAATTATAAATATTTATTATTATAATTGTTGCATTAAAAACAAATTGTAAAACTGCATGAAAATGAGAAATGAAAAAATAATCTTTATTTACAGTGACAGGAATAATCTGAAGCCAACGGAGCTAATTAACGTTCGTTGATCTTGGCCTAAGTCTAAAGATTGTTTTATTTTGTTCGTTATGTAAGAACTAAACTCCAGTTGTCTGTCTGTTCACTTTGTTTAACAGTGTTTTTTTTTAATTACTGTTAATTAAAACGTGGCGGAGATACCACCTCGTAATAAATTGTATGTATGATGTACTACGGAGTTCAATGACGGTCGACCATTTTTCAACCTTATTGCTTAGAACATAAGGGTGAAAAGTGGAAGACCCTTAGTAGACTCGGTAGTACATTGCCAAGAATAGATTTAATCCAGTAAATAGCAAAGTGGTCAGTCCATAAGAGCATCGCCCCTCAATTTCACGTGGTTAAACATGAAAGCATTGCACGTGACCTTACACACGACAAATAGAACCCTAGGCCGAAGACAAAAGGTTCCCCACCCACATAATAGAACAATATGTAAGTAAATGTGGGCGTACGTGGTTTCACTTGTTTTGCGAGTCCCACGTGGGGCTAAAAAGGTGACCTATTACCAAAATGTTATCTAAAATCAGATAGGGACCAAAATACATTTTTTCACCTCCAAGAACCTGACAAACTCTTTAGCTTTATAATATTAGTATAGATAGTAGCTTTACTCTGTTAAACTTCAATGTTTCAAATACCTTTAGGCATTTCTTAAATAGAATCTCTAACAGTTATTCTAATAAAAATAACTTAAAGCTAAATTATTCAATGAAACTTATAGATAAAACATGATTAATTCCTAAAATTCATTAAGCAAAAACGATCTCGCAAAATTTCAAAATCCTCATATGTCACATAAGCTGAAAAGTACTTATTTAACTTCGAAGCTTACAACAAATTAATTAATTAACGTTTACAAGTTTAAAGGCATAAAATAAACTAATAATAAGTCTCGCAGCTTCATATATCATTTAGTAGTTAGGGGTCGTGGCGGTCGTGGTTTTTTTCTTCTACTTTTTCTTTTTATTTCGTCTGATTATAATTTTCCATTTCATGGATTCTGGATTCTCTCATCTTCGACGCCGAAATCTTGAGGTCTAATTTAACATTTTTTTTAGCCAGACATCTGGCCCAAACTTAATTTACTTTCTTCATATAAAGATGCACCAATAAGGATAATCTCAAATTAGTAATTTAATATTTAAAGTAAAAGGAAGCTACTGATATATTAAACAGGGTATTAACAAAGGTATTTCAATTGTTTCTATTATCCTAGTTTAGTCACCCCCGGAAGATTAGAGGTCCGACTCTCCGGACTGTTCTATCTGGCAAGTATTTTTTAAATGTAGTGTGCGTTCCCAAGGCGCCCGAAATTCTTTTATTGTTACACATACATCTTTTTTTAAATTTTTAATAGGAGAACACACACACACACATTCTTTTTTTGCTCTTGTATGATTTTTTACATAGGATCTTACACTTGATCCCACACACACCCCGGGTCTGTTACAGTTTGGCCAGTTTGGGCCTTAGAGCCCTCGTCCACCGCGTCTTTTCGTAATGGGGGCTATCGCGCATGAATTCGCCGCTAGAGGCGTTCGTGTAGAGTAAGGTCTTCAGAAATGTCAGATGTCATAGAGTGTTCCATGTAATATTCACGAGTGTGGTCAAGATTGAGCCTTTCCTGATTAATTATGACTTGAAGATTGTAGGTAGCAAGTTGGGAGTTTTAATTTGTTAGTACTTGAAGGAAGAATGATTTTTAAATGTTTCATGCTTGCTGATTTTAGGGACAATATTGTAAATATGTACCATAAGTTTACACTATGTTGTTAAACGTAATTAAATGAACTTTTTATGAAATTATTGGTACTTTGAATTATAAAATAGAATTAATGACAGGACCTTACTCGACAGTGGCGCCATTTGGTGAGCTCTAAAACAATAGCCCTCATTGCGACGGTTACTCAAATCGGCCGGAATACAAGGACCAAACAGATCCTTCACCAAGCCGTCAACCAAGCATACTATAAATCAAACTAAGAAATCCTACGAAAAAATTATGGCTGGAAAACGACTTTTGTTTTTGGGTGAAAAATAACGTTTTACGGTAGGACTCAATGTAACACACTTAAAAAATTGTGCTGATTAATGCATTGTATAGTACAGGGGTCGTGGAGGTTATTAAAGTAAAGTTATAAAATTAAAAAGCTGTCTGTATTAAAAAAAAAAAAAGGAACTTTGACCCTCCCCCCCCCCCCCGTAACACCTTAAAAACAAGTGCTGTTCGGCTTCGATAAGGGTATTTTTACACCCATTATATTCACTGACTGGGTACCTTTGCCCATGAAAGCATGATTGTTTGCCGCTATAATGCTGTCGCGATGCACCTTACCACCTCTCTCTCTTCGTTGTCCCGATGTCGTCAGCGAATTCAACGAATGAACGAAACGATACCGTGGGCGAAGGGCCTTAACCACTCTCTCTTTGAAAAAGCATTAATTAGAAGTACATAGCGAATTAATGCAAGTAACTAAGTCAGCGTATCCATATATTTAAATATAATTTTGTCGCCCCGACATAATGACTCGACCTTGGACTGGAGAAAGAACTTTAATATTTAAGTCGTATGCATAAGGTAGAATATGAATTAAGTGACTGCAGTGAGGACGTGGATGAAGGATATTTTTTTCTTCCGTGGATTGAATAATTTGATGCTTTCGAATTATCGAGGCCAAAGGCTAGGAAAAGTACTTGAAAAGATTGTAGACAACATTTTGTATTGTCATGAGTTCAAAAAGCCCGAAGATATCTTCTTGGATTGTTTTTATTGTAATTCTCAAGAACTGACCACCTATCGGGTTTCCTTTAAAATAGAATCATCGCATGTCTTTGTCTTTCATAATTAATTATACATATTAAATTGAATTATGCACGATTAAAGTGACCGTGAAATTGTAATTTTCACACGTGCCTTACAAAACTTATTGTTATTATTTCTAGTGTAAACTTGAATTTTTAATTCACATGATATTGAGTCAGCAAAATTGTTTTTTTATTTAAATCTTACTGCATTTTCATATTTATTTCATTTTTTGTTCCACAATTTTATATGATGGTGGCTGTACACTTTCATCGAGACACTCCGCGACAAGGCGAATGCGAGATGTATGTATACGGGGTGGAAGGGACACCGTACCGAAAACACAAACCACGTGGTTTGTGTGGGGGGCTCAGAATGATGTACTGAGTACGTACTCAGTACATCATTCTGAGCCCCCCACATAGAAATTTACCATCGGTAGTCAAAAAAAAACAGCTGTTCCATACATTTTGACCGTGTAAGTATTGCAGTTTTGTAGGAAACAGCTGTTTTATTTTTTAAATACCCGATGAAAAATTACTGTGTGTGGTTTCAGAATGATGTACTGAGTATGTGGTTTCCGTTTTCGATACGATGTCCCTTCCACCCCGTAAAGGAACGCTTGTCTAGCCTCGGCGTTCCTCGTTTGGCTGTATGCTCTGGCACTCGTTCTGCCTTGAGAGAGAGTGTACAGGCACCTTTACAATGAAGCGCTGTCTATTTGTTTCTAGCTATTCAAAAACTTTAACAATACATTTTCAGAAAATCAACCTTTTTAGACAACTTGATTCTTTCGTCCTAATTTTGTTCCTCACTGTAAGAGAATTTCTAAAAAAATCTTCCATCGAAAAAGAAATTGAATTAAACGTATTTTTTTTCTTCACTTTTTCGTATATGCGAGTTTACTCGCTAAGCTATGTATCTCATCATTTTCCGATTTCACGATCATTCGCTTCTCGCGCCTCCAAAACAGTTTCGAGGCCGCCTTATAAACGGATTCAATTTATTTTTACTGGCGCGTTTTGCGAACCGTGGTGCACCACCGTACGTTACCAGTTTTCTATTATAAGGATAAGGAGTTATACTGCTAATATATTAAAGTATAATACCGGTGTTATATCATTAGGAAAGGTAGCTCTCATTTGTGATAATAATAGAGGCTGTTCTTCAATTTTCCCATTTTCTTCTGTATCGTGTGGTTAGTGCCTAACCTGGTGCCACCAGTTTTTATGCCACCCATGAGCCTCTGACTTGGCTCTTACATGATATAAAATAATAGACAAATTAGCAGGCAGAAAGTGTTGCTAGGGTTGTTATGCACTACATCTTCTCCTCAGCCAAAACTCACGAGGAAATTGTGACAAGTAGGCCTGTAATTGTAATTGTCTAATGTAATTTTGATGTCCAAAAAGTGCTGATTTTTTGATTTTGAAATGATGGACCCAAGGTGGACTAAACAGCCTACTTACAAAATTGTAGATGTGAGGCGTGGGTGTATATTTAAAAGTAAATAATTTATTTCAACATATAGGCATATAAATGTAAAATAAAAAAATAAAATAAACTCCTTTTTTATAAGGGCAAGCTGAGACCTAGCGTTTTAAAAGAATATTGTTTCAAATGAAACCTTTACAACTTGTAATTTAATATCCAATTAAGAATCTGTGTAATTTAATAAATATTTACGTACTTTAGTAACTAGTTATTTTGTCTTGGCGTGGTGCAGACTTGTAGTTAAGTAAATATTTATACAGAAAATGAACACAAACTCATGAATGAGACCTTTGTACAATAATAATATCGTTATGTTAGAATCGTTTTGCACGGAAATCTATCTACTAAAAACGAACAATGCTGGATGGATTGTCGTAATAATAGTCGCGAGGAGCCTATCACTGTTATTACGGACTTAACTAGGGGTAAAAAATCGTCATTACATGAAAATATGTTCACAGTTATAAACCCCTTGATTTTGGGTAAGGAGGTACCAAGAGGTATCATGTTACCCAGTTCTGGGTAGTGGAGGTCAGATGGGCAGTTGCTCCATGTAAAATACTGACCTTCAGCTGCATTGGTTAAAGTATAAGTCGACCCCAACATAGTTGGGAAAGGGTTAAGCTAAAGGTGACAAAGGCGATACGCCCTCAGGCTCGGCAGAGAGATCAATTTCGTAGGGTGGCCGGTAGCAACTGGATGAGACTTGCTGAAAATCAAGTTGAGCAGCGTGCGATTGAGGAGACCTATGTCTAGCAGTGGAGGTGATGAGTAGTGGAGGTGAGAGGTGACAACAGATCGTGAGTATGGTACATCGAATTGCACCTATGCTATAACAAATGTGCTCCATTGCAAACAAAGCTTTACACACAACTAAAAGAGCCGTTAGTTCGGTGTCATCTATTGACCGGCCCTCATCAATCAGCCGTTCAACTGACAACGGTTGTCGCTTCACTGGTTACTAACAACCGTGAGAGGTTCTAATTAACGACGCGATAATTTGGTGCGGAGTCAGCAGAATAGTTAGGGTCGAATTATAATGTGAATAGTTTCGATAAAGTTTGAATGAGTTTTTGGTGATATATTCTTAAATTTTATAGAACTGGATTTTGCCCGTGAGCACACAATAAATAATCCGAAAAAAACTGAGGCTATGTAGTTTTTGTTTAAATTTATCATCGATCATCTTGTATCTCCTGTATTGTATCGTAGGTTTTATAAATACAAATGAAATTACGTTACTATGAATGTCTAATGTAAAGTGCGTGTTCAATAATTTTTTTTTCATAAGATAACATATTTTGAGCCTTTTTTTTTCCGGATGGGAAATCATAGTGCTGTTCTTTTAAACAACTGTATAATTGAGCCCATGAAGTAAATAAACAGATTGAACCCCTTTCAAGATACCGCAAAGACAGGAAAGTGAATTCATTTGCTCTTAAATCGAAATTAAAGTCATTGCGGATTTACCTTTCAAATTTCGAAGTTATGCAATGGCACTTTTGATTTTTTGAACCAATGCGTTTGTGGTGTTATGCGTCTATGTACATATACAATGCAAAAGCTTTCACGATACACGAGTAATAATCAACTTCATTATTGCTATATTATCACCCTTATGCGGTAAGGTTTAGTATCATTTCCACGTCATAAAACAACAAGACTAAATTATGACTATAAGTTTTTAAATTGGCATGGTCACTAACACTATAATTAACAGCGAAAACGGGACATTTAATTTGTTTACTATTTTTTTACCGAAAAACTGCCGAAAAAAGTTCGAGATCGGACACAGTGAGTTTCGTGTGTCGGGAAGAATCGAGTTGTGAGTGAATGTGGTAGCGGTACCGAGCGCGAAAAACGAACAAGAAAGAGGGTAGACCCATTTAATTGCTCATAAACACCCACCTGCAATAACTTCATCATGATGCTTGATCATGACGCTTGCAACAGCGCAGCGCCAAAATATCGGGAACTCAAAACAAATAGTAAACTTGGTAAATATCTCGTTTTCAGCGTCAATGACAGTATATGACTCTGGATCAGTAAGACAATTTCGGGACGTTTCAGCCTTATAAAATTTACTGTGAATTTTAACAAAAGCCGTAAAGCAAAATTAATTGCCAGGTCAAATATCATCATAAATACATACACATCTGCCATATTAATCTCTTGTTAGCTACTCTTCGTGACTAGACAATAGGTCATGACCAATCGTATGGGAAACTTACGTGTTAGCTATTGCATAAATCGCATACTCATAGTTTGTTAAATCAATGACAGATTTCTAGGTCTTACTCGCTCCTCACACATGCAAGGTTATTGAAACGCTTGCTTGGGTCTAAAGATAATTTCTGTAATTAAAAGATTAAAATCTCGAACATTTTGTTAATGCTTACTTCTAAATAAAACAGAGGTTGAAGTTTTTAAGTTTTTCTTATAATATAAAGTGACGTTGATTTTATGGTTAAGCAAGTCTTCTCAAGGTTTGCAGCTTCGCACATTAGCTGAGCGCATTTTTCTTTTGCGAATGATTTACTTTGAACAAAACTGTTATTTATTTTTCAATAATTTCCTGGGATTAACGGAATTATGGGCTGACATTGTGATAATATATCTCATTCACTGTTTTAAGCTTTCACGGTTTATAACTAAACTTTCACGATCAGTTACGGGATATCTTCCGCGATTAATGTTTATATTGAGCTCCCGATATTTCGACGCTGTTGCAAGCGCCATGATCACGAGATGACTGGAGAATGCGGGTTGATGGTAAAAACTAATATCGGGAGCTCAATATAAACATTAATCGCGGAAGATATCCCGTAAGTGATAGTGAAACTTTATATATTATCTCATTTATTGTGATTGTATGAGCTAGCTGGTGCTTTTGTAGCTAAAATTTCATTGATTCAAATGGCTTTGGCACGATAGACATTTGCGATCCCATTAAGATGTTTGGTTACCCAATCTGACTAGTTATTTTAGTATTAACTCGTTAAACTGAGAAAACGAAAACACTGACACCAACACCAACACATAACTAACATTAGCATACTCATAATAAAGAATCGTTGAACTTTGACCCTTAACAACCATTGTCTTAAACCTAACATTACACAGCTGACATAAAAACGAGTACGTGACAAGTAATCTCTGTATCGAAAGTGAAAGGCATAGCCTCGGCCGTATCGCGTGAGAATATTTTTACAACAACATCGGCAAATACATCATCCATTGCCCACTTATAAAGATGTTTTTACGACCCATTCAAACAGACGCGTCAATGGTTTGCGTGTCTACAACCATTGTCGTTACCTGAGTGTATCGAGGTGAGTGGCTCAATGAGTACGTGTCCATGTCACAGCATTGGCGAAGAGGATTTATATTACGTGATGTACAACTGTGCTAAATGTGTTTCATTGTCATCTTATCACAAGGGAATAAGGTTTAGATTCAGGGGAACTGTTCGGTTTGAGGTTAATATGGAATGCGTCTAATGCCCATAAATTCCAAGCAGACACTCAATCTGAGTGGTAATTTTATTTATAGCGTTTTTTATTCAAATGTAAATTATGAATGAATTTCGTAATAGACAGACATGAGAGTTGGAAATTGAGTAATTTTTATTGCAAACCAGGAGAGGGATAGCATTTTGAAGATAAATGAAAATGTAAATGATAAAGAGCGACAAAAAATTACTTGGGATAATGAAACACGATAAGCATTGCATTTGCACCGAATGATATTAATCATTTTTGTTGTACTATCCTGATTTTAAGTTAGTACTTACGATAATTTATCCATGAGCAGTCTAACAAAGCAGACGGTTTTCAACGAGCTAAGGTCAAAAGTCTACTGTCATTCTATCAACTGACTTTTTTTATAACCTAAAAAAATCAGCTTTGATAGCTGCCTGAACTTTTCAAAATCCAGTACAACATATGTAGTACATACTCACACATCCAACCGCGTAGTGACCCATCAATCATGTAACGAACTATTGCGGATTGACACACATATCGTAACGTCAACCCTGTGTGAAGCAATCAATGGACGTCAAACACTTTGAACATCATCGAACGTACTACAATACGAAGTTGCATTGTGTTTTGCAATTTGTTCTTTGGTGCAATTGTTAACGGGAAAATTGAGTTTCCTTTGCATAACCTTTCAATGTTGTACTGGGTGCTGGGTGCTGCCGATTTAAATTAGTATTTTTAGAAGGCGACTAGATTTTATTGATTTGATTTAGAAGAAGGTATTTATCAAGCATTATAGACAACATGAGGTTCTGGGTTCGATTTCCAGGTCGGGCAAAGTGTTTCCGGGTTTTTCCATGGGATTTTTTTTTCAGTAGCAGCCACGGATTCTATATTTGTGCCCAGTTGATGGCAATAGGCTCGCCCCCTCTTATTTGGGACTTAAACATAACTGGCAAAATGTGGGTGTACTATAATTGGATACTCCTCTGCCTAACCCTTCGAAGATGACAGACGTGATGCTATGTAGTAAGTTAAATTGTATACTAACTTCTAGAATAGTAAGTTTTTCTTGTGATGTCATTAGATCATATTGGTGTCTGTTAAATGTAGAATATTATTAGGTTTATCGTTTTTTATTTTGGTATTTGTTAAAATATTTATTAGTTTATTTTAATATATATGTATATGTGTATTAGTATCTATAAAAGTATATACCTACATTTTCGAAAGTAGTATTCTTATTTTTATTTTATTTTTTTGTACCCTATCACAATTTTGTCCAATTTAACCCGAAGGTTGACTGGTAGAGAATGCCTTGTGGCATTAAGTCCGCCTATGTACCACTATTGTACATGAAGTTTAAATAAATAAATAAATATTATTAATATTAATACACCTTCAGTTTTGTTCTTATGTTCCACGTAAGTATCTACACAAAATTACAAACCCGTTCTGATAATCCTTAACATTCCATGTATGGTTTACTACAGTATTTAATTTACTAGCTGCTATTAAGGCTGTACATAATAGCGTCATAACGCTCTAGTATTACCAATATCAGGAGCAAAAGCCAAAATATAGTAGTTCATACAAAACTAACACGTCTTGACATCACCCTTATTGAAGATGACGGGTTCAACTTAAGTCTGTCACGAAAAATACATCCCAAAATAACGTAGATGTTTCCCGAACACGAGGAAATGCCTTTGAATTATTTATATAGGATTATGCGTAATTATAAATGTATGAAGTGTTTTTGGAGTTGTTCTTCGTCTTTCGTATAATGGGTGTGAAATTATCCTTAACGAAGCAGCAAGACACTATTGTTGCACCCGTAGGTAAGTGCGTTTTTTTTTTATTCTAGGCCGTACCTGGAAACCTTCTAATTACGGAGGTCACCATCTGCCTAGCCTTTTCCCAAACTATGTTCGGGTCGGCTTCCAGTCTAACTGGATGCAGCTGAGTATCAGTATTTTACATGAAGCGACTGCCTATCTGACCTCCACAACCCAGTAACTGGGTAATACGATACCCCTTGCTAAGACTGGATGTCTGACTTTCAGCTTCTGACTACTTGTAATGACTGATAAAGATCTACAATTGGCAGCCGGGACCAATGGCTTATCGTGCTTTCTGAGGCACAGAGGAAACTCGGTATGTATGGCTGGTCACCCATCCACGGACCAACCCAGGCAAGCGCGGCTTAACCTGATGATATGGACGGCTGTTATTATTTAGCCACGAGCTCCTTCTCTAGTCACGGAGTCTTCTCTCGCCTTCTAGTTACGAAGGTATTGGGGGTTACAATTATATATATATTTTTTTTAATACAAATTTGTCATGTTATACTTATATACTTTAAATACCTCCACGACCCCTGCACTATTAAATGCATCCATCAGCACAATTTGTTGAGTCCTACTGAAAAATGTGACGATCACCCCAAAAAAAAAAGTCGTTTCCCAGCAATAATATTTAAGTAGAGTTACTTAGTCTGATGTACAGAATGCTTCTTTGACGGTTTCGTGAAGGGTCCGTTTAACCTTGTATGTAAGAGATATATAATGATCCGACTGAACCGACTGATGTAGCTGATCTCATTAATTTATGTACAACATCTTATACCTGTACCTACATTCAAAGCAAATAAAGTACTGATTCTGATTCTGATTCAGAATGCTGGAACGCAGGACTCAAATTTTCTATGTAAGAGGGCGTGGGCCGTAATCCACCACACGTGCCCGTGGTGGTTTGTCTCCAAAACTTTTGGTTCCAAGTCAAACGTCAAAGAAATATATGTCGTGGAAATATACCTTGATTTTGTGAACGCTTTTTCTTTTAACAAAGTATCGATGTTGTGAAAGATACAAACAAAAAGTATAATTCATACAAAAATATTTAAATGAATGTAACACACGTAAGTAATCTTCAAAAGTATGGATATCTTATTTTCTACAACTCTTAGAGCCTGTTATTTTCTCAACGGAGGTCATATCACATCTGTATTGCTCAACTTGCGCACAATCATCTGACCTTTATATGTTGTAACTGTTGGTGGTTCTCATTTGCATGATTCGCTTTGAAATTGTTAAGTTTTTAACACCAACAGAAGTGTTATCAAGACTAAATCAAATAAGCTAACGCTTGACCCTCTTGGTACTCTCCGCTCTCCGCTTGATACTCTCAGTGGTAATATCAGTTTTTCCCGAAGGTTTAGGTAGAAGTGTTCCTATAAATACTACAACCGCATCTTTTCAGTTATGTTTAAGTTCGTTGTAATATAGGGCGAGCCTACTACCATCAACCGGGCTTAAAACAACACTTCGCGCTGCTGTTAGGGAATCATTTTCATCATCATTCTCCCAATTTATTTTCCCATTCGCATCATGTCTTCTTCTTTTATCATACTTCTCTATTACTCTTCATCTCAGCAGTCACCTCCTTTGTAGCCGTATCATCCTTCACACAGTCCATCCATCGTTCCTTTTTTCTGTTAAGAAATATCTGGTGGAAAACCAAATAATACTTTACCCGATCTGGAAATCGAAACCAGGTTCTCATGCTCACGCCACTTTCCGTCATACCCTATCCAAAATATCTTATTATTATTGTCTCCAAACGGGACCTAAATGATAGCCTATTCTTAGCAGAAAGATATCTAGATTTCTGCTAAAAAAAAATAGGCTACAATTTAGGATTAACGATCATCTGATCGTTCAAATTAAAATGTCTGGAATTTCTACACAGAGATATTGCGTAAAAGAAAATTTATTTCAAAGGGACCAGAATATCCTAGTCTAAACTGATGAGTAATGATAGCAAGCAATCCCGAAAATCTTATAGAATTTTCGGGAAGGGTCTGTCAAATCAGACAAACCTATAATCCAGTGGCTCACTGACCGTATATTATAGGCGAATCCTTTGGCGTAATCCTTTTGATAAAAGGATACTGCCCAAATCATTTTAGGTCAAGGATCTTATAGCATGTATCGTTTTTTTTTTCTTTTATGTGGGTACCTAGTTATTTATCTTCTGTGGTATTGCGTTTGAGATGGTTGGGATGGTTAAATGTACAAGATAGACTATGCATTTTTCGTGGTACAGGAGTTATGATATCAATTTCATATGAAGTTAGCAAAGGATAAATCTTAATGTCACTATTGATGTAAATGCGCTCATGTGAATATGAGAATCTATTCTGATATAGATTTATAATATTTCCATAAACGTCATCAGAAATGCCTGGACGCAGGTAATGACTTAATAAGGAACCTTTTAATACCTTAGCAATGTTAAACTACTAGCTTTTCCCCGCGGTTTCGCTCGCGTGTTGTTCGGTTATTGTCTCTCAGATGCTAAGTGTGAATCCAGATTAAAAATTATCGGTCTGCCAAATTTCATACAAAAGCGTTTAGTAGTTTTTTTGTAAGAGTCAAATATCCTCACTAAACTTCAGCATTTGCGAAAAGTAAAATGTGTTGAATTTTTTAATTAATATTTTCATTACCTTTACGTAAGCAACAAAATAATAATAGCAGTACTTACATTGTTACACCGAACATTCTAACATAGACCCACATTCATTAGCCCATATTTCCCAATAGTTCCAACGCTATCCCAAAACACCATAACTCATTTCACTAATACCATCATTAATTAAAATGACATTTGAACGATTAATAAATTCGTCCCATTCACTGAAATGTGTATGTTGTGGTTTTATATTGAATGCAACGGCTCTACGTAAATTACGACTAGCTAATTATTTTGCGGTAAATCGGTTCACATATCGGTTTTGTTCAATGAATCAGACTTATTCGTTCATATATTTACGGTCGGATTCTGTTAATGATCGTGCCCTAGAGAATTTTTAAATAATTAATGCGGTTTGATTATTTTTTAGGCTCATGATATCCCATAACGCATGAGGAGACATGTGACCCAGTAGATGAATATTCCTTTAATTACGAGTATAGGCTGCCTATGTTAAATCCCACAAAACATTTCCATTTTTTATAATAATTTAACATACACTGTAAATTTATCGAAAACAAGTGTTCAATTAATCTTGCCACACTCTGCACAAAAAAAATACAGAATTAAGAGGACCTTATACTCCAAATGACACATTCATTTAAATCACACTGCAATACCTACAACATACTGTCGCCTTTTTCGATAAAATACGTCTATCTTTTAAAAAACTCAAATGCAACCGAAACTCGTCATAGTAAAAACAAAACACAACTGCACACGAAAAAAAAAACGAAAAATTCAAAAATAGAACATACGAAAAAAAAGATCTTAAACCTACCACAGCACTAAAATCCAGCGAACACCATTCACTTCACTTCACTAGTTCCGTCCGACGGCAGGCACTGTACTGAGGACGCTGGTTGCCATCACCCAGTGGTTGCGCCACTCGCTTCAATGGTCACAATGACGAACGTGGTGGTAGTAGATACAGTGTGTAATGTAAATGATGATTGATGTTACAAAATATGTGAGAAGGCAGGACTTAGTGTAGGTCCTTGGGAGACACTTTTTAAAATTGTGCGATGAGTAACCTTATTAGAAGGAATTTATTTGGAGGGTCAATAGCTGTTGATCTTGTCTACTTTGTTCGGTTTATGTACCCCCAAGCACCTGACATAAAAACCCAATCAATGTAAAAATATAAAAAAAAAATATATATCAATTTAAAACGTTCTTTTAAACTTTACTTAGGCTCTTGATTGTAGACTAGATTATAGAACCTATTTACCAGTGTGAGGAAAATAATATAAAATAGCCAGGAAATACTGATAATTTCAACCTCGTCCCATTTCAAAATCAGAAAACCGTTGGTCCCCTCGTAGTAATCTTTTAAATCTAGTTTGTCAAAACTTCAAGTACAAGTTATGAAATATGTTTTAACTGCAAGTGTTAAATTCAAGGAAAAACATTTACCAATGGATATAAGATAATCGCTTAATATGGTATTAACAATTACCTTCAACGATTTAAAATAGATTGCCACTACAGAATAAATTATTATTTTTAAACAAGTCAGATAGAGGCCATTCTTTTCCGGATTGTTGCGTAACATCCGGCGTTACTCGCTCATAATATTAATTGAATGCATCTTATCTTCTATACAAATAAATTAAATTGAAGTGTCTGTTTGTAATTTCAAAATAACAGCTCTTTACTGAATGCATATTATAATAAAAATGATCATTAAAAAAAAAAACTTTTTTATTTTTATATTTTGTCTGTGTATCTGTCCGTCTGCCTGTTTGTTCCGAAACAGCTGGACCGTTTTTTAAAGGCGTTTAATTTTAGAAAAATAATTAGGGTTTCGTGCAAAAAATTAAAACCCTCGAAATTTTTAACAAAATCCGATTCAAATAGGGAAGTAATATTTTTACAATAATTTCACGCGAACGAAGCTCTCAGGCAACAGCTAGCTAGTGTGTTAAATATAAACAACATTTTGTGCTCTTTCTTTTATCTATTACGTAAATGAGTGCGTTGAGCTGATGACCGGTAGAATTATTTCATTTTAGAACCAGTTCTTATCTCATTTCCAAGTTTTGGCAGTTAGTCAACAGAACTGGTAGGCCTTTTAAAAGGCCTATATACTGGTAAATGCATCTATGGGAAATCGAAGTCATCATAACCATGATTCAGCATGTCTTCTTCGTCCATACTTCTATATACGTCATTTCAGTAGTAACCGTCTTTTTAGCCATATCAACACCCGGTCCATCCATCGTTTCTTTGATCTTTGAAGTATGGTCGTAAAAAATAGTCCATTATAGAACACTAGCTTATGCCATGCATATGTGGAGTTCGATAATTGACCCACGGGATCGTCCTACCGAGATTAAAAGTAGCCTATGTTCTATTCCAAACTATAATCTATCTCTGTGCCAAATTTCATCCAGATCTATTCAGCTGTTCTGGCGTGAATGAATAACAAACATGCAACAATCCATCCAAACTTTCGCATTTATAATATTAGTACAGATTAGTACAGATTATTGGAAGAGTCCCGTAATTTTGCTTACATACTTTATCATCAAAATGTATTGAAAAGTACACAGGTTACATTTAGGTCTTTAGCAATTGAAAATGTAAAGTTTCAACCTAAATATTCAATTTGCAATGGCGTCAATCACTTTAAAATTACGCAAGTGTCTAGTTTTTGTTGATTGTTGTAATGACTTTAAACCTGAACTATTCGAATATTTAGTTAAGTGTCTTTGGGAAATATTGCAGTTTACTTAGAAGATAAAATAGACGTATAGGTAAAACATTGCAATGATGAATGACCCAACTTGCAAGTGCAACCATGCATAGCATGTCTGCAGTCACACTTTCGATCAATCTTGCAAACATTTGCTTTTCACGGCCAACAGATAAGACTCCGTTCACTCGGCGATGATCAGTAGGATGTGTTACAGTGAAAAGTTTGAATCAGACGTCAACTTCCAACAATTTTGAACATTAGCTTGTAACAGCAGTGCTAGACATAGGCCTCAAGAACTCTTCCATTCAGCTGCTTCCAGCCACACCTGGGAGATCGTCGCTCCACCTTGCCTAAGGATTTTCTTACTTACGTCTGAAGTTTCGCAGTCTCCAATCAAGAAGTCATCTACGTCATTTATGGTTTCAAATAAGTGCAATATCGCGATGGTGGACAATCGAGTAAATATGAAGAAGGATATTATCCTATAGTCAGTTTTAATCAAGATTTTTTCGAACAAAATGTAAAATATTTATTTGCGTCTGCACACAAATAAACAAGTGAATAACCTTATATAATTGTATATATCGCGTACAATCTATATCGGTGTGCAGCCGGCAGAGAAAGTTGTTCCGTCACAATGTCAATAGCACCGCCGCCGAGGACGGAAGCGTTCGCGTAATCATTACGAAACTTGCGTCTACCTGTGTACGTTTGTATGACTTAGGTATGTGGTATATTATGTCATAGACGTAATTGGTATTTTGGAATGTGACGCGGCAATGGGATAACTAGTTTTTTGGTATTGTTTTGGGCAGTGGTGCACTTTCTAAGGAGTGAGTCTGTAATTGCTAGACAAGCCTCCCTTTCCGTTTTTCAATCATTTCTTGCCTTTTGAGTTTTCTGAGCGAGAAGTGAGTATGCTATTTCTAAAGTTATCGTAGTACGAATAGTACTCAAGGCCGTTACGGCACATCAGTGGTAATAAAAACCAGTGCAAGCTGGCCTCTTCTTCCATTAAAACTCCGACCCACTCTAGGCCAGATCAAGCTTTAAACTTTTATATTACTGTTTGTGGCCAATAGTAAAATCCCTATTTCTGTAATTCTTATTTCATTGAAGAGCGTTTAAACAATCGCGCATTTTTACTATTCAACATATATACAACCCAAATACAGCTTTCAATCGCGACATTCAAATCCATCCCAAGAACTGCCACCCCAGCGAAAATATTCACGAAAATAAAACTAAAGGGATGGCCTGAATAAATCATAGATCAACTATTTTTAGCACCTCCCCTGAACAAGCAAAGTCAACCTTACTAGAAACATAACAGATTTATTACCTATTAGCCAGAGAGAGGCAAAGGCTGACCACAGAGAGGCGACCCGATTAACTTAATCGTCCACATCTAGTCCTCGGAGAGGGGGCACGGCTGAAGGTATTAACTCATGAAACACAGTCACGTGGCTCGAATAGATAATGGGTCGTGTGAAGACATGGAGTCACAGTAGATATAATAGTTTTAACGTACAGTATTTCAACAAGGAACAAACGGCCAGAATCGGCTCGGCTTCAGGTAACAGGTTACCTGCTTGTCAGGAAGTCGAGACTGTCGCATTGAGACAACTGGTTACCTTTTATTTATTTTTTATTTTATTTTTTCTCTCTTTATTTATTATAAGAGACTTTTATACAAATGTATATACCAGTCCCATCGGACCTTATAACGTAAAACGTAGTAATACAAACTTAATTAAACTATATGCAGCTACGGAGCTAGGTGTCGACAAAATATGATGGAACATACAAACATCGTACATATTTATTTTGAGCTCTCTAAGAAGATCCTCTCTTGCAGATTGAAATCTGACACACTTCGTCAATTAATGTATAATATCTTCTGGTGTGCCACACACCTCACAATTAGGTGAATCAATTTTTTTCATTAAAAATCCAAATTTATTGAGCGGCACGTGTCCAGATCTTAGTCTGTGAGCTGTAACTATAATTTTTCTGCTAAGCCTAGTGTTACAAAACCACGGTACATGAGGAGGCTCCAAAAATATAGACCAATACCATATCCCTTTTTCTTTAGATCTTTGATTAAAATATTCTTTCCAAAATTCATGACATTTATTTTTATATCTAGGCAATATTTCTATGTAATTAGTTTCAATGTTTTTTTCTCTTCCACCAACAATACCCAACTTTGCTTAACGATTAGCCCCCTCATTACCCCTTGGTTACCTTTCATGTTTGTAGTACAACATGACAAAAAGTTAACTTAACAAGGCCGAAAAAATCGTTTCTTCATTGAACCTTTGGGTTTTTTATTATAATAATTTATTGTTTTAGCGGATGGATTGTGTGAGGAATGATAATATGGAAGCAGAGGAGTTAATGATAGCGTGACGGTTGACACAGGAGAATAGAGGAAAAAACGTGTTGCGCCGACCCCAGGTAACATGGAACAAGGGCAGGAAATTGATGATGATAATATAATATACATTATGTGTCTACCTGTTATGGTTCAAAAGATACAGCCCTGTGACAGACGGAGAGACAGACAGCGAAACCTTATTAATAGGCAGCATATATAACTAGGTCCTTTTATAGGGTCCAAGGGTGCCAAAAAAAGGATTTAGTTGGTTGACTGGTTTTCTTTATACTGTGGCGGAGGCTTGGTAGGGTCAGTATAAGAGGCTCCGACTTCGGATAAAGGGTTTGAAGTTTCTTGGCTTTAAATGCATTAGGCGTCGGTCGATGTAGGCATTGACCGCGGAAGGTAGGCAAGTATTGTTTAGAAAATGCAAGTGGTTGCGGCAGGTGAAAATAGGAGTGAGTGGTGGAAGGTTGAAATTGTAAGGCTTGTTTTGGTGAAGTGATGGTGTTGGTGCAGTTATCTTGAATGACAATTATACGGGTTTTTGGTTTGCCAAATTATTTCTTTTTGGTTTATACAATAAGGCTCAGCTTTTTTACATATTTGAATCTATATAATAAACGTTTTGCACGTAGGGGTAACTGTCGTGGGTTGGTTAGTAATTGAATAAGATATCTGGTTTTTGATTTCTTGATTAGTATCTAATTTACATGAGACTCAAACATAAATGACGAAATGTAGGTGTATTATTAGGTACACCTCTGCCTAACCCTTCGGGAATTACAGGTATGATGTTATATTAATATTATGTATCTATTTAAACGCATGTTTTCAAGAAGCAAAGCATTTTTTTATCCTGGATTCTCAGAGTTTCGATATAAATAACAACGAAAAATACATAACATTATTTGTTGTACTCGTGCAAATAGCATTCACACGAATTTGAATGGGACACTTTCTGTTGAGATCAGTGAGATTAAAAGAATATTTTTGAAAACCGGACATCCATTCATGGTGCCCCATGACGTAACCTAAGGAACGTTGACGGAGGGATCGTAATGGGATGATTAGCTTTTGCCCGCGATTTGAACCGGTAACCTTCGGGTTCGAAAAAGATTTTTTTCACAATTCTTTGTGATTCCATATTTTATTTGGCAACCAGGCATTTTTAGGTTTCCGTTGGCAAATGGAAAAACCGACCAAGTGCGAGTCGGATTCGCAAGCAAAGGGTTCCGTAGCACCCAAAAGTATTATAACAGCATTGTAGCGCTCACTCAGATGTAAATTCTCAGTCAGCAAAAACTAAATTTGTTTTTCATAGTATGTTAATCAAAAACACTGCTGCAGTTTGAAGAAAAAGTCTCAAATCTCAAAAACTGAATATTAAATCTTTTTTAAACTAAATTTCGTTGAAAGTTATATTTTTTATTTTACCTAATTTTTTTTCATTTCCATTTTACGGCTTTGAAAGCAAATATCTCAACAACCATAGACTTAAGAAGGAAAAAAACGATTTAGGAACATCGATATAATTTTTCAAGAGCTGTCGATAAACACCCCTCACAGTTATACATCTACATTTAATTTTTTTTTTATTCGGAAAAAGATCCATGCCTGGATTTAGGATGCAAGATGGTTGACGATTTCAAGATGTTTCCCGCTCAGACTTTGCATTATTTGAGTTGTGCCTTGTCGGTTAACGTCACCGTAAAGTAACATAGCGGCTACAGCTTGCTAATCTTTTTTTGGAAGGCGTCGTGACTATGTCTACTTTTAAAATTAAACTCAGTACCCCCGATTATGTAATTAGTTTCAGGCGTAACTAATTGAAAAATAAAATGGTTTTAGTAGTACAGCCATGAACAGACTGATGTTAAACTATTTAAATTAAAACTTAGATAGGTACTTAAAACGAAATTCTTGCTAGCTAAATAACGATTCACGATAGTGGAATACCCAAAACAACTTCCAAAAAATTGTTGCAAGAAATCCTACCAACAATTATTTCGAGAATTTATAACGAGCGCTCACCGTGCATTTTCCCAGAAACAATTTCAATCAGGCACTCCAACTATCTCAGCAATAATTCTTCATATAATATAAAAAAAACACGATAGATCGTATCTATTTCTATAAGAAATTTAACTTCGAGCCTCCTTCACGTCCCTTCTGCACAAAGAAGAAAGCCAGGAAATTCCACCGAGACCCAGCGAATTCCAAAAATCGGTATACAATTGTTATGTAAACAAGAAAAAAACAGGAAAAACCTGGTGACAAAACCTAAACACGGGAACTAACGTGATATCGTTTGAACTTTTTTGCCATCGATACGCTAAGAAGAAGAATGTTGTCGTACAGAAAGGACTTTGATGATAACTTTTTTTGATGTGTTCAACATCTATGGATCCGATAACTGAAATCCTTGAAAATGTTTAATTAAACTTCGTGCTGGTTCCTTTGCCCAAAATAGGCCACGTAGGCGGCTTAAACGTGCCCTTTAAAATTTAATGGATGATAATATTATCAGAAAAGTAATTTGTTAGTGCTTCGACCTTTGCCGAAGTTTTCGTCTCATTCGGAGTTGCGAGTGATAAGTGTCAAACTACGGGCTTTTTCGGTAAATGAATCCTGGGATAGGGAATTATTTTGCTCTTGTTGTAAAAAGTAATTTAAAGATTGCGATAAATATCTAACGCGATTAGTTCTTAGTCAATTAAGACCTTGCCGTTACATGAGTAACTCTTTCCCTCTCTCTTTTCTTTCTCTCTCTTTTCTTTTTTTCTTTTCTTTTTTTTGTTCTTCTTTTTGAGTAGCTCTTTGGTGCTTAGTGCTAAATTCGTTTAAAGCCAAGCTGCAGAAACAAAGCAAAATCTATTGGCAATAGTTCTCCAATCGGAGCCAATAGTACTAAAATCTTCAGTCTGTTGTTTCCAGTTTCACGTGTTATTTCTTTTTCTCAGCATCATTCTTTCTTTTTTTTATATCAGCCTGCTTTGTCCCACTGTTAGGCAAAGGCTCCCATGGCTTCTCAATTTTGTTTACAGTTTGCCTTCTCCGATCAATCCGTAAAGAATGAGTAGAAATCGTCACGTCACTCTTCCCTCATACCAATTTATTTGGGTGCATACACGTACACTTTTTTATCAGTCGTCATCTCAGTACTCACCCTCCTTTTAGCCATACTTATAGTAAATTTTATTACTTGGTCAGTAGTAGATATCCAATACATGACATAGATAACCCGAACCTTGTCATCTAGAACTTGCTACTACTGATGTTACTAAGCGTTAATGGGGAGGCGAAACTTCAATATAATCGTGAGGTATCGGTACGTAACTCGGGTGAAGTTGGTAACCTAATATTCTGGCAACGGTTAACATCAATCAACCTCGACGTTCGTGTTGTTGTTAGATTGGTTCGAAGGGAAATTTTAATTATTTCTAGATAAGACATACATTTACTATGCTCTTGGTTGCTACTGCAAAATTCCTAACGGAAAACCAATCCGGGATTCCATGTTCAGCATTCCCGCTTACAACCACGAAAAAAAAGGGGTAGATATTTCTGTTTCTGATCTCTCTCCGATCTTGTAGGATTACCGTCGCATCGGACTATGAGCGAATGAAGACATTAACGGACTTTGTAAACTATAATATTTCAATCGCTGGGCTCCGCAGATATTGGTTGCCATGACCGGAAACAGCCGGGAAGACTTTCTATTTTTTGTTAACCGCTCATCATGATCTTACTCTCGTTTCAATTTCTTTACTTTACATACACCTCAAACAGCAGTCATCTCAATGTTCACTTTTGTCTCTGCCAGTTTGTTTTTCGCAATTATAATCCACTAGCTGACCCGTACAACTTCGTCTGCGTCATATAAAAGAGAGAGGGTTGGTTTATTTTTTATTGATGCTCCGCTCCTATTGGTCATAGCGTGATGTTATATAGCCTATAGCCTTCCTCGATAAATGGGCTATCCAACACTAAAATAATTGTTCAATTCGAACTAGTAGTTTTTGAGATTAGCGTGTTCAAGCAAACAAACAAACTCTTCAGCTTTACCTTACGTTTACGTACCAGCCATGTGAATATAATTCTAATACACTTGGTAAGACTGTCCAGCAACCAAATGTGCTTAGAAATGCATGTTCTAGATGAATCACATTTTCTTTTATCCAACTCCTAATATTTATAATTGCCAGACATTTCAAAAACTTCCCAATTCTCCCTCCATCCCTACAACCCGTTCGTCATCGCTATCGCGCTAATGCAGAGTAAAATTACAATATCAAATTATTGGCTATGTATCAATATCAAATTGATATGAGGAGGGGTAAAACATTGATATTATATTTCAATTCCACCGGTCACGCGCCCTTTGTGCTCGAAGACTGATTGAGTGTGTTAACTATTCAGCTTGTTCAGTTATACCTGGGTAGCGGAGATTTAGTGCTTTCAGGCTGTTTAAATGTAAGTAAGTTTGACGAATGATCTTGACATTTTTATTGAATGAAGATAGATGATAATGATGAAATAATGATGGAGTGTGAAATTATTTAAAGATATTTATCGTTTTTATTTAAGTAAGACAGTCTTTGACTAAGCTTAGTCAAAGACTGCATTAAGGCGTCATCGCCTTAATGCAGGAGAGAGAAAGAGAGAGATTGCGCTAGACAGCAGTCTAGCGCCATCTCTCTCTCTCTATATAGAGCTAAAACATTCCTGCATTAAGACGTCATGGTAGCCCCCCTGAAGTCCAAACTCAACGTTTGCCAAAGAGCAATGAAACGTAGCATTCTCAATATTAGACTATCCGATTGATTGCGGTCTAAGACAGGCATCGCCGATGCTAGCCATAAATCTGCGGGGTTAAAATTGGACTGGGCGGGTCACGTTTCTAGGACAAAACCAGACAGATGGGCGAAGATAGTCACATAGTGGGTGCCTGAAGACGGTCGTCGTAACCGAAGCAGGCCCAAGTAACACTGACGTGACGATCTAGGCTCATTTTTAACGGATTGGTCGGGGTAGGCAAATGTTAAACAAAGTCGGAAAGGAAAAATTCGGAAACATGATTGTGTCATGTCATGACCCGCGATGGGGCGTATGTGAATTACAGTCCACTCCCTTTCACAGAGAGAGAGCGTGTGTCCCAGAAGTTGGAACATTACAGGCTGATTACAGCGTTATTTCCGGCTATTGCAGTTGTAACTATCGCCATAATACCAACAATTATATACTCACAAACCCCAGTACAGATTTTAATTTACAAACAAAATAACCGTATTCCCCAGACCTCGATTGTAGAACATTAGCCCACATTTGCCGGTATAATGAACAAACAGTGCATATAACCATAAACACGACTGGCAGCCGATTGCTGGTCAATGCGTTATGTTATTAGTTAGCAAGCAGTTGCCAGTGTCCATCTCTTTGATAATGGCTTAGTTAGTACCACTACTAATTAGCGGAATTAGTGCTGTTTTGATGTATTCGGCTGTGGGTTATTTCAAAACATGAAATGGACTGCGAAATTTACCGATGCAATGGTTCGAGGAATCTGCAATTTGTTGAAAGCGGCTACATTACAGACTCTGTAGTATAGTTATGCTCCATTTGTTAGTGAATAGCGGAGATAGGTATGAATACGAACTGATTATTTCGACGAAAATTAAACAATCCTCAATTTAACCTGAGGCAACGAATTCGCGCGCGGGCGCTGTTTACGTAACGTCATTACCAATGATTTTAAAATTGAAAATACTCGTTTCACATTTAATATTTCCTTAATTTTAAGAGTGTATTCATATCTATGGGTGATACTACTTGTAAAAAAAAACTAAAATGTAATAGAATAGTTGTATTTTCGATTCAATAATCGACATATTTACGTTACATTATTACATTGCGCGCTCGTGATAAAACCGAGTATTATAACAGGTCTAGCCTAGAAATGTAAAAGTAACGCTGTCTATCTGTTACCTTATCTAACTTTAACAGATCGTAATCTGAATTAAAACGAGATGATTTTTAGCCAGGTAGGTTTCCATGGAATAATTCCCGGCCTCCAACCGGGCAAAGCTATGAGCAAAACCTAGTTTGTTATAAAATACGCTACAAAATCAGAATCCTAAACACCATTTATGTTATTATCCACCCAAAAACCATTTTCTTTCGACACTTGGTATCCTATTCTACAATCTATGGCGATACGTTAAAAAGATATTACTTATTTTAAAAATTTCCGATGTTCAGTGATTGCGACCTCAATGTACAATCTCAATAATCCTATCCTTACTTGGAGCCTCACAGCAGTAATGAAAAGCACTCTGCAGAATATAAAACAGCCTGATTCATGTTTAACTGTTCTTTACTTTTCCTGGAATCTTAAATTGTAAAATTATACGATTATTCTTAAATGAAGAGATGGATATGCTATATGTGGGGAAAATTTAAGGCGTTTTTTTTAATTTCTGAAACGGTTGTATAACATAACATCACGCCTGTAAGTCCCGAAGGGCAGGCAGGGTAGGCAGAGGTGTACCTGATACTACACCCATATTTCGCCGGATGTGTTTAAGTCCCATGTAATAGAAGGCGAGCGTATTGCCTTCAACCGGGCATAAATTCAGACTCCGAGGCTGCTACTAAAAAAATCGTGATTGAAAAACCCAATAACAATTTGACCGACCCGGGAATCCAACCCAGAGCCTCATGCTCAGCAGTCGATTGCTACCACTAGAATGAGGCAGTGAAATTGTTAAATCTATAGTTAAACCATTTAAGATGTACATATTTGCTCAATTTCTTTTAATAAAAGTATATTAGAAAACGGTGAAGTGTCTCAGTTGATATTAATAATAATACCAGCCTGTAACTGTCCCACTGCTGGGCAAAGGCCTCTTCTCATACAGAGAAGGCACGAGCATTTGATATTAGTATCAGGAATTATTTTAAATTCGAACATTAATTTTATTTTTATTAAACCGATTACAGGCACTTTTAAACGATCAAGACGTTACTTAGTCATAAGACCGATACAGAATGTCTGTGAGAATTAGTCAACGTGCTATTGCCTTTAATCCAGTGACATTAGTACCAGTTACTCAGGAGACCCAAAATCACGAGAAACCCTAGGCATTTGGTGAGGCTTACCCGGCATTTAACGGTCGACAGGGCCTCGTCGGGCATGCAATCCGATGCTGGGCTAAAATCCACTTGATTTTCAAGGACTAGGTAAATACTGATTGTACGTAGAACGGCCCGTTGAAAAAGAAAACGAAACTCCTGGAGGACTGGCAGAACACATCGTAAATTTACATTAGGTAATTTGTGTTTTGTGTTTCTGCAGGAACACGTAAAGATAGACCGCGAGCCTTAGGTCAACTTGACTCCGACCATACTACGTGTAGAATTGTTTCAGATTTCTCAACTCTTTGAGGAAAAACATCGTGTGGAAAGCGGCAAGCCCTAGACCCAATACACATGAGACAACCTACTCATATGGAGCCTGCGTGGTGGATTCCATCTGTCAATACAGTGGGAACTTAAGGATTCCATCTGTCTTTCCTAGTGCTGTGTCAAATATGATAAAAAAAAACGATTGAATAAGAATATTGTGCTTGCTAAACGGACAGTCCCCATGTGCCAAGCCTCTTCCCAACTATGTTTGGGGCAGCTTCCAGTCTAACCGAATGCAGCTGAATACTAGTATTTTAAATGGAGCGACTGCCTATCTAACCTCCACAACCTAGTTAGTACTAGGTAATACGATAGTCCTTGGTAAGACTGGTTGTCAGACTTTCGGGGTACTGGCTACCTGTAACAACTGACTAAGATCTACAAATGAAAGCCGGGACCAATGGCTTAACGTGCTTTCCGAAGCACAGAGGAAACTCGGTATGTAATGGGTGGTCACCCATCCACAGACCAACCTAGGCAAGCACGGCTTAACCTAAAAATCGAACCGAGCAGCTGTTATTATTTAATCACGAGCTTCGAGCTTGCTAAACGGACAGTGAAAGTGTTAAATAATAAATAATAATAAATCAATCTTTAATCAGAAACTCAAAAGGTAAAATAAAATATGAATCTGAAATTAACAATGTAGGTGTAATAATGTTAGATGCCTGTACTAGGATAACCCTGTATCACAGGCTGCAAATAGTAAATTTTGATATAAGTGGGGAAAGTTTGTAATTGTGGCCGAGGATATATACACACACGAGCCGCAGGCGATGGTGTTATGGAGCCGAGAACTGCAGTAACAAATGCCCACGTGTATTAAACGACGTTTTTCAATAAACTTTTAGTTTTTTGGTTTTAATTTTTAGTCCAAATTTGTTCTAAGTCCAAGTTGATTCAATGGAATAGAAAAAAAATGAAAAATAAAATTACTGTGGGGGCGAGCCGCCTCACCACCTGGCTGTGGATTTTTTATTTCCGCACTATAGTGCGGGAATAAAAGAAAGAAAGGAAACCGCGAGGGTGAAATCCATAGCATGTTGAACCTAATCGTAGTGCGATAAGAGCCAGTTTTCGAGGAAGTGTATTGAAAAATATATAATATCACAGACTGCAGGCTGTAAATAGATAGATATTACATTATTTACATTCCTGTCAACCTGACCATCTGAGCTAAGATAATGCTGGACCATTAGGCAATTTCTGGTTTCTAATAAAGCAAGAAAAGGCTTACTATAATATAATAAATTATAAACGCGAAAGTTTGTATGTGTGGATGTATGGATGTTTGTTACTCTTTCACACAAAAACTACAGAACGGATCTGGATGAAATTTGGTACACAGATAGTTTATAACCTGGATTAATATATATAGAATACTTTTTATCAATGCAGTACGATCCCGTGGGACAATAACCGAACTCCACGTGGGCAAAGCCGCGGGCATAAGCTAGTATAATATAGAGACATTTAAAACTATATTTTTTCAAGTCAAAGTCAAAGTATTTATTAGTGTGATTTTTGGTGATACAATAGATCTTATGGTAACTCAAAAAACCACCCATTAGGGCATACATTTTGTGTTTTTTTTTGCGTGATGTCCAAATAAACACAGTATTTTCTTTCTTTTCAACTCTTCCTCCTCATGATCTAAGATCATACTAGTTTTAATGGTTAAAATTTTAAACTTAAAAACAGTGATGTCTCAAGCCAGCAGGGTGTCCTATTAAAAGTTTGTAATGTGGCCTAACCGCAACGCTTCGTAAACCCCACATTATATTAGTTCCTTGAACGGATCGTTAAAGGTGAGTGCACATTATGGAGGATTGCCAGTATTTTTTACAGTTGCTGGGCATTGTGCGTAGTAAATAAAATGGTCGTAAAAATGAAATTATGAAACAGATTGTATGATTTGTAGGTAACTAGAAACTAGCAAGCTTTTTACGGCTGAACAAAACATCGAGATTTATGCAAGGTGTAGTTTTGCAACCTCCAGGAGGTTGTCTTCGAAGACATAAATAGTATATAATAATATAAAATAATAATATAATAGTATAAATTACGGTACCTGGTCAATAACAATAAACGCTGCTTTTTTTAGTTGTTTTAATTTGACAATATTTCAGAATGAAGCCCTTTTCAAAAGAGGGAGAATCACCCGTTTATCGAATAAACGTCTGCGTTTGTTTCCGTGTGTGAAAGCGCGGTTATAGGGCTAGTATTAGACGGGCCGCGCTTTTAATACGGGTGGTGTACACTTATCGATTTCCGATATTAAGAAAGAAATATAAAAAATTACCTCCCCTTTTTATTATTGATTCGGGTCGAGAATCATTAGTATAGTTACCTCCTTGAATTTGACGAGGATGCAAAGCAACACCTTGTATACATATTAAATTTAGGTACAACAGACATAAACTCATTCCTTTTTACCATAGGATAGGCAAGAACGCCGCTTGCTATCCTTAAATAGTGCGGAAAGAGTGTCTTTTCCACCCTGTATACCTTTTGGCTCATTCACGTTCATACAAATGAACATACTATACCGGCCGCGAACTGCGTAGATTTGAACAATGACGCGGTCACACAGACGGACACGAAAATTCAAAACCAACGTGTGTATATCCGGAATGCGCAAAACGAAATAAAATCTCGACAGAGAACAAAGCTCACATAGCTCGCAGTACAAGTAAGCTGTAGTGGCAAAAGACCGACCAAATTAGCCGTAGAACCGATGACTGTTGGCGTAGACGTGTTCTTGAGTGGAGACCGCGAGACGTCGGCAAGCGTAAAGTGGGACGCCCTCAGGCTTGGTAGCAGCTGGATGAGAGTTGCCGAAAATCGATTTAAGTAGCGTTTAATTGCAGAGGCCTATGTCCAGTACTTAGTGGACTGCTGAAGGCTGATGCATGACGAGGATCTATGCCTGGCCTTTATTAAAATGCTTCTTTTTCTTTTGCGGTTAAACCGCAAGTCATGCCACTCAAATTAGTTGTACTATGTAGTTGTATTGTTATCAAAAGTTTTATATTATCGAATTTTCTTCAAAATAACCACTCATTAATTTCAGTTTCAAGTTCATTAAAATTTCGTCAATCATATTGCCGAATTGACTTATTTCGTTTATATCTAAGTCAGTCTACCAACTTTAAAAATCTATTGATCTTTTTAAAAACTTATAGAACTATAATTGTCCTGACCTCTTTGACATCGATGAAAAAACTGTAAAATTCTAGACTAATATTTGATTGAACATTAACTCTGCCTGCCTGTTATTACCTACATACCTACATACATACACGCATGAAAGTTGGATAAAAAATAGCACACTGATAGACCATGACCTGTGTTAGCGCAAAAGATACTTTTTATCCCGGCAGAACATCATCAGATGTGAGTGGCAATGCTGGGAGGGGACGCCCTAGAAGGATAAACACAGACCTTATTGATAAGATTTTTCAAAAAGCTCAGGTGAGTAACTGAGTAGTACTCGCAATCGGCGGGCGATGGTTCAGATGTATGAACGTGGACGAGGAAATGAGTATGTAAGGGTCGTAGCAGGTGGCGTTCTGTGGTTTCTGCTTACCTCCATGAGAAAAAGGCGTGAGATTATGTATGTATGTAATATTATCATCTGCCTAGCCTTTTCCCAACTATGTTGGGTTAGGCTTCCAGTATAACCAGATGAAGCTGAACACCAGTATTTAACATGGAGCGACCGAGCAGAACGTTGGAAAAATTTCCGACACGAGCGAAGCCACGGCCAAAAGCTAGTTATCAATACCCCATGAACCACGTACACACAACATATCGATAGCAAAATATTCCCAGAACGACAAGAATGCTGAATTGCTCACAAAACTCGTAGACTTATCCTTAACGGAAACGAATAGAATTTTATCTTCCTTCCTTCTATTATTAGACGGAGTATGGTGTCTTTTGTTTACATAATGGGCGTGAATGGCCCATAATGGCTGTCAAATGTACTTGAGTGGTTTGATGATCGAGGTATAAACGGATATCGAATGTGTTTGCAGTTTGATTGGAGGAGGAAACTCTGTCTTATCTTAGGAAAATCTGTGTGAAAAAGTGCTTTTAATATTTGTGGCTTTAAAAAAAAAAATATTTATCGTTGTACGTCCTACGAACTTATCGTTGATTAATCGTGTACCGAACTGTGATTATGCTAACTGAAGGTACTATTTTAAATTGGAAAGTTTGTGAGGATGGATGTAGGAAAGAAAATAAAGAAAAAAAAATAACATATTTATCTGTCGCAGAGACATGTCTCTGCGACAGATAAATATGTTATTTTTCACAATATGTGTTTTTGTATGCACGTCATGACGTGCATACAAAATGATTAACAATAAACATACAACTCATAACATAAATATTGTATAAATACAAAAGAACGGAAACGGAGTACAGTCGGTAGAAAATTATGATGAACGACGGATGAATTTTAAAAGATGGCTTTTGATTTAGTTCACTCATTATATCATCTTTGTATTAATGTTAATACGTCAATGTTTATGATTCGTTCATCTAATTTAAGAGATAATAGAAAAACTATTGCGTTCGTATACATATTTTTCGTATATTAATTTTCTACCGACTGTACTTCGAATGACGAATTGAAGAAAGTGTCGAATCGGCGAAAGTGGCAAATTAGGGAAAGTGAAGTTGAAGCAACTGTCGAATTCACACAAGTGTCCAATCAGCGAAAGTGACGAATCAACGATACTGTCGAATTAACTTAAGTGACGAGTGAGGGAAAGTGACCAGTGTTACGTGGATTCTTCTGAACCCCCACAGAAATTTTTCATCGGTAATTTAAAATAAAACAGCTGTTCCATACATTTTGGACGTGTAGGTATTGCAGTTTTATAGGAAACAGCTGTATTTTTTTCTGGAAAAAATATGTCATCCAAGTAAAAGATATTGCGAAATTGATACTTGACAAGAATTTGTGTGTGACAACTAATAAAAAGGGTAAAATAAAAACTTTTTTGGAAAAAAAAATAACCGACAAGCGACTTCCAAAAAAAAATTTTTTTTTTCTTAAATCGGTTATTTTTAATTTATTCATTAATGTACACATATAATGAAAAAAAAAACATTGACAAAAGAGCACAAATGAACCGCTTATTTCATTAAAATCTTTTCCAGCAGAAATAGGATAGAATAGGATAGGATATAGGAGAGATTGACAAGAGACGTAGACACAGTGTGTAAAAAGAATAAATTAAGCTTTAACTTAAAAAAAAAACCTAATCATGATAACAGTATAGCATACAAAACGTCAGGAAACACATCACATCAGCATCAGGAATTTCTCAATAGCAGCCACGGAGTCTGGATTTGTGCCCAGTTTATGGCAATGGGCTCACCCCCTACTACATGGGACTTAAACATATGTAACTGGCAAAATGTGGGTGTACTTGTTAGTATATCTCTGCCTAAACCTTTGGGGATTACAAGGCATGATGTTGGTTATGTTATAGCATAGACATACATATACATACTCATAACATAAAATAACCAATAAATTTAAGGTACTGAATTAGAAATGTCCCCTTCAGACATACATAGGTACCAGCTTTTCAATCTTCAACCTAGTGCTCAAAGATTGGGTCGATAAGCTAAATACTTTGTTGCTGTCAATTCAACTCGAAACTCTCAAGGTAGCGTGTTGGCTTAATATCGCTAAAAGCTGCTCTTGTATCGTAAAAGTGTGTGTGAAAGTAAGTACTGTACTCGTACATTGTCACCATTTTACATGCACTATAACTTCGCGAACATTATTAACAAAACATGTTTTATGTTTCTTGTATATCATGTAAGTAAGATTATGCTTCAGCTAACTGTACCGTAAAAACTAAAACAAATTACAGAGCAACAACGACTACCTATAACTTACTTTCGTGTAATATACAACTGTATGTAATTCCAAATGTACTACATAATCTCCACAAGCATTTTTATTAACGTCCTTTATTCATTGTTATAACTCATCTTAAATATATATTACAAAAAAAAATATATATAAAAAATATTAAAAATAATGGTCTGCCAGTGTCTAGAGCAGAGTCCAAGCTACCGGTGGTCAGGGCTTTAGAGACAGGAACCTCCGCACAATGCGGAGATACGGCATCAAGAAAGACTGCCTTCTGAATCAGGCGGTTGGGCCGCCTAGCGAGAGCCTCGAAAGATGTTCATCGACTCTCTTGGCCATTATTAATTTTATTATTTGCCTTTTCAGGACAGTAGATAGGTGTAGTCGATTTGTAGTCACCTTAGGATAATACATACAATGGACAAACCTTGTTTTTTTTGTAGATATTATGTTATTTTTCTTGACCTTCAAAAGTTCAAATAGACGAATTGCCCGTCTTCAATCACTGCTCGGTAAAGGCCTCTCTTTTCTGTCTTGGGTATACTATGAAATGAACACTCAACCCAGCTTCAAGTTCATGTAACATGTGACTAATTAATTCCATGACATCCTTCAGTACCTAGCCCTTTGCGTCTTATACCTTATTAACCCTCATGAATATGATGCCTAAGAGGGACCCTTGCGGCCTTTTAGTTTCCAACAGACGAACCTCTAATGACATCAACCAAGGTATTTAATTCAAACTATAAATTGAAATTTCGCATGTCTGTTTCAAGCCCGAAATACGATCTCTCAAAACGATGTAAGCGATTTCTATCTTTGTAATTAAGCGCTGCAAAGGCTACTATCGCGTGTACGTTTTAATTAGATGTAACTTTATAAGTTCTTATCTTGATTTTATCGGGTTCAAAAGTTAGGCGACCTACAACTTGGAGCTGAAAGATGTTTCTTACAGTGGAATAGTTTTGCCTTTAATTTGTTTAAAGTAGATATTCAAGTTGGTTCGGTGTGATCCGCTCCACATTTCCACAATTCCACAAGCGGTGTGGTTTTGCTTACCAACTGCGAAAGATTGTTCTTAAACAATAAAGTGAGACTACAGAAAATCAATTATTTGCCGAAAGAGAGCCTTCATTAATTACATGTTATAGATGAGGGAGTATCTGTCTGTCTGTTACCTTTTCACACCTTAAAAGCAGAACGGATTGGGACGGAATTTAGCATAGACAGATAGACCTTGGTTAACACATAGGTTGGGTCATATTATTCGTGTACTTAAAAAAAATTAAGTTCTATCAGTATACCTAACGGTCATCAGATTGATTACCATGGAAAGATATTGGTAGTAGGGTCACTTGGTCGAGTCATTTAAATAATAAATATTTTGCATAAGAACTGTCATTTTTGTCTCGAATAATACTTCTGTGTCTAGATCTCTACATTGTGCCTCTAGATTATATTATATAAAGGACTTATAGGCAATGATTGAGCGAAGGTAAGTGGAGTGTGGAGGGACAGATTACGGTGTGTGAGCGTTACCACGACGACAGGTAGTGGCTTCCTGTCTGCGTAGTTCAATGACCTACGGTTTGACCTTATATCACCTATCGATGAGACTTCGTATCAGTTTTAGTGAATTAGAAAACAAGACATGCTTGAAGTGTGTGATGATGAGTATAAATTCGGACCATAATGATATGGTATTTTTTTCTTGAAAATACGTGGTTGCATGGTCAAAGAGATAGCTTGTCCAGACAAAACAGTAAAGAGGGCAGGTGTTACCTTCGTCCAAACAAAACTTTTTCTTCATATGGAACTCATTTGTGGAACTCTAGCCAGGGTTACTTAGGAAAATAGCAAGCACTTTTACTGTCTAAGAAAATCATGGGTATTTTTTATTGACTTGGTAAAGGAAAACTTCGTAATAAATCACAGACTAAACAACCATATAATGAGCTGATCTAGTGGCAAGCACTACTGCTGAACATGAGGCTGGGTTCGATTCTCAGGTCTGCTTAAGTTTGTTGTCTATTGGGGTTTTTGTCCATAAGGACGTTTTTAGTAGCAGACGGGAATTTGGAGGTTTGTGGTGATCTCTCTCTGGTCGTTTTGAATTGCCGTCTCATCGGTCTATAACAGTGAGTGGAGAGAGAGTGCACTGTGTTGGCGCACACATTTGTGCACTATAATATTTTCTACGTCACTGACTGCTCCCCACTAGGACGCTAAGGGTTATTTTGTGAAAGTCTGTAGGGAACCAGTGGAGACCAGCATTGTGAAACTAATATCCCACCATCATCATCCACAACCCGACTTCACCTACTGCTGGGTATGGGGATATCTTTGCTAGTGCCAAACTCCACGTTCTAGTGCCAAGCACCACGTTCTTATAGCAGCCTCATCCAAGATTTTCCCACGATGGCAACAATATCGTCTGCCCATCTCGCCACCGGACGACCAACAATTCTCTTTCTAATCCTTGGGCAAAAAAATCCCACCAGTTATGTTTGATTCCTCTGCCCTTAAAACTGTGATGGAAAACATCGTGTGGCAACCAGACATCTCCTAGGACCAAAAATTCGATGATATCCGACCCGCACATTACATTCCACTCTCACAGAGTAGTGGCCTATGTCCCAGTTATGAAAGCATCCTAAAATCCCACCAGTTAAGTTTAATTTGATTACAACTTGAACCTATGTTAGTCAAGTCTTGATGTAAATTCTTAACTGTGTTGTGTGCTCCTTGTTCTGTGCTGCACTTTGAATAATGAGAAAAGTTCCGCAGTATTGTGCGACAACCACTGTGTTAACTAACGCTAACTGTGCCGTAAGGAAACCTGTACCTACGACTTGGTTGATATTAATGTCTGTTTCCACTGTCACTCGGCCTAAATTGCCTATAGTTACCTGCAAGATGCCATTTACAAACAAAAAGAGATCTGTCTTTATGTTTGTGTATGGCATCTTGCAGTTCAACCTAAGATTTTGTCGTCTAATTAACCGGACTATCGTGTACCCACAGGATGGTCTTAAGTGTAAGGCCTCCTCCTACCAAGGGCATAATTAAATTATAGTCAAGCACCTACACGCTAAGGGCACCTTCGGTGGGGTAAGAACCTCGGCTTAGGTCGTCGCTGGGAGCGGGCTTGCGGACGGCGAGCAATGGGTAGCTCGCCGTCCGGTAAGGACCAAGCCCGGGTCGATGGCGCGTTGTGTTCCACGCGCGCCTCAAAGAGATGTCAGCACAAACTGATGGGGTCCACTAGGACCAATGCCTACCAGGGTTGCGGGTTTGTTCAAAAGAGTTACCGAGGCCCTCGGCACAGGCAACTGAAGGAACACGGGTAGGTTTTAGTCAGTAAGAGTCTGACACGCCCTCCCACTCCACCCAGTGCGGGAGAGGTTATTTGATGATTTCCCACCACAAAAAAGGGCATCGCTGGGGTTGCAAGGCACAGGCTGAATCGGCCCGAGGTTGCAGCTTTTGACGCACCAACTACACACTTTTATTTATCCATTAAATAATTTGTCATACAATGTTACTGAAAACAGCCATGAATTCAAAAACAAAGTATTTCATTTCAGATAGCCCTATAATGGGCACTTATAAAATATCGAAAAAAGGCGCACAGTTCGAGTTGGTCGTTTCCTATGGAGAAGAACCGGCTAGAAACTTCATGGTTACTCTTAAACGTAAAGCAAGATGTAAAAGTTAACAAGCATCTAAGAATCTACAAGGCCTACAATGTTCACACATTCACAAACAATTTAAGTAAAAATAATCTATACCTACAAAGAAAAAGAGAGATATAATTTCTATGCTACTGCATATATACTTCACTTATATTTTTTTTACTTAAAGGTCACATTTCTCCATTGATTCAGCTGACTTACACGTCATGGGTTAATATTCGAAACGGATTGATTTGATTTCGTTTCGTATTGGCAGAATAGTTTGAAAGATAACTTGATTGGTTCGATTGTCTTCTTGCCCCCCATCATTCTCCCGCACGCGCCTTCCGCCTTCGTACGAGCGAGAAGAATACTGCGCGTCGCGTAATAAAACTGAAATGGCCGACCACGTGTCATTTTCGAACCACACTTGATCTTAAGAAGATTCGAAATATGGTAAAAATTTGTGTTTTCGTTGTGTGTGTTGTGCTCGACGCTCAGGAGGACAGTGAAGAGGATTTTAAGGTATCGTGAAATCCTTCCATTACACGCCCTGACATTTTTTTTCCAAATCGTCCCAAGGCAGAGTGACTCCAATCTTTGCAATGACCAATTTTTCAAACGATCGCATTATTTTGCTTACCCGCGTAAACACCAAGATTATTTTTAAACCATTTTTGGTCTTTATTCACAAATCTATAAAAAGACGGCAGAATCACTTATTCATCATTAACTTGAACAATGAACTTATTTAATTCAAGACAATAAGAACGAACTCAACTGAAAACAAAGTTTTACGTCGAAAAAATCTGCAAAGAAACTTTTAATTTTCAATTAATTGATACAATTTACGTTTCAAGTTATAAAAGAAATACCAATGAGAGATTCGTTAATTGAATTTGAAGTTAACGTTATTGATCACGTTTGAAATAAACGAAAAGCAATTTATAGCTAACGTTTAATCAAAATAACACAACATCACGCTTGTAATCCTCGAAGAGTAAGGCAGAAAAGTAACTAATAGTAACACGTATATTTCGCCAGTAGTGATTAAGTCACATATAAAAGGGGGCGAGCATATTGCTATTATCGGGGCACAAATCAAGACTCCGTGGCTGCTACTGAGAAATTCCTATTGAAAAAATCCAATAACACTTTGCCTAAACAGGGAATTGAGCCCAGGACCTCATGCTCAGCAGACGCGCTTGTTACCACTAGACATAATAATGTGTAATTTAAATCCTCTAAAGTGAGTCTAAAGGATTCATGGTGCTCATTATAATGAACAACTTTTACAGTGAGATCAGTCCTGAAATGGTATAAATAATCAAACTGTTTTCTACATTTTGTCGAGCTGTGTGAACATCGTGTAAAGAGCAGCAAATTTTTATAAGAAAGTGAAAAGGCAATCAATCAATATGTGAAATCTTTACTTTTGTCATACCTGTAATTTGTATTGTGTCATCATCTGCTTTGCCTTTTCTTAACTTTAACTATGTTGGAGTCAGTTTTTAGTCTAACCAGATGCAGCTGAATACCAATATTTTTTATGGAGCGACTGCCTATCTGACCACCAAAACCCAGTTAGTACTGGGTACCTAATACGATACCCTTTGGTAAGACAGGATGTCAGACTTTTGGGCCACTGACTACCTGTTACGACTGTCAAATATGTACAAATGACAGCCGGGACCAACGGCTTAACGTGTTTTGACAGGCATGGAGGAAACTCGGTATGTACTAGACGGTCACTCATCCACGGACCAACCTTTTTTTTTTTTTTTTCACGATGTGGAAATCCTCAATGGATGTCCTCCGCCCTGGGGAGAGCGGAGGGGTCTGTCAAACTCGTACTGACTAAAACCACACCGGTGTTCCCTCGCACACTTGCGTCGGGGAGCAGCAGGAACTAATGCGACTTCCGCTGCCCCGGACTAGTCCCGCTTCACCTGCGGGCCCCGTCTCGGGGGGGAGTGAGGTGTAATCCACGGACCAACCTAGGCAAACCCGGCTTAACCTGAAGATCAACCCGAGCAGCTGTTATTATTTAACTACAAGCTCCTCGATCCTGTAATTTCTTTGGGTACAATGTACATAATAAAGACTATTCTCTTGATATAATTATTTATCCATCCCGTCACAAAAGTTATTCAAAATGATGAGCACAATGACCCCAAAATATTTTCAGTAATTTTAATCATACCTTGTATACCAATCAATTAAAGTATTCGGTTTAGATATAAATGGCGACATTTTAAAAATCGTTGCTTTTAAAGATTATTTTGAAAAGGTTGGCCTAATGGATTTTTCTTATTAAAACTACGAATGTCAATCGTAGAATTCTTTGAAATTGTAGCCTTCGAGTTTTTCGCCTACACAGGCTTTCAAAAAGACTGGCTGGTTCAGACTTAAATTATGCAACGTTAACTTAGATTAAGCCAGATTTCTAGTAATTAATTACAGTAAATATTAAAATATCTACTAATTACTTAGGCTTCTAGTGAAACATCTGAGATACTATTAATGTATAATATAACTTTAACGCTAAGAACGGTTTCTGAGTGAAGATATTTTCTATAAACCCTTCCTCACAATGGGAATTTCTCCTGTATCGTGGATGCGTTCACGAGTAACGTTGTGGACGTTACTCGTGAACGCATCTGAATTGGGAATTTGATGTTGATGTCTTACTCTACATAAATACACAAAAAACGTTAGACATTTCAAGGTTCGTGGATTACAGTAAAAGAATCACTGCACAAAACGGTTGGCGCAGTGGCTGAGTGATTGACTGCTGCGCTGAGTGTTGTGGGTTCGATCCAAATCCCAATATTTTCATGGCCTACAGATAATTGTCCCGGGTCTGGCTGTTTGTGTATGTGAGTTTAAATGTTTGTAAACGCACCCACAATACAGAAGAAATTCCTAGTGTGGGAGAAAGTAAAAAAATTAATATAGACCATGGTCGAGTGTTCACGCTTACCATTAAACAACCAGTCTGGAATTATTCGGTGGGACCAACGGGACTCAAAAACATATTAATAAATTATTCCCGTTCGTCCCACCGACAAAATCAGTGGGACGATCGGGAAAAAAAATAACGAATACCCGTTCGTCCCACTAGGTGGACGAAATCGGGGGGACGAACGGGAATACACGGGTTCACGCGATGCTTGCTTTGGTCCAACCGACCGGTGTTATTATTTTGCCAGCTACTCCTGGCGGTACTGATATCTTCGCAGCTATTTGTGTAGATACTGCTGGCAAGATCTCATTATACAGCGTTAAAACGCGTTGTTTTAACAGACTTTAATTAGAATCTATCCTTTACTTCCTTTTCATAACATTTTTGTATACATTGTATCTTTACTTAGGCTCTAAAGGGTGTTTATAAAGCTGGGTACCCGAAAATACGTTCCTTTCCCGTTTATAAAAGTAATTTACGAAGTTGCTCCCACCAAGCATAATTTAACTGTTTACAGGCTTTGCAAGGAAAGCAATAACAGTGGTTTAAAGTTATTAAAAAAGTACCACCCGCAGTTTTTAAGCGGTTGATAATATTATTTCTTGCCATTATTCTGGAGTTTTTTTTTTTTTTTTGTATTAATATTAATTACGGTTTTTTTGTGCCCCAACGTCGAACCGAGATAAATGATGTCTTTTTGTTGTTAGGCTTCCGTTGCGAAATGTCAAAAAAAGGAATCCTTACATTCGTCCTGTCCGTCCGTATGTTACAGCCATTTTACTCAGACACTATTGGCACCGCACAGTTGAAGTTTGGAGATCCGGTGTCTTCTATGAGATAGTCTCGGAGTAAAATGGCTGTGACTTGCGGACGGACAGACAGACAGACAGACCGACAGACTGACACAGGGCGAATCTTGAAGGGTTCCGTTTTTGCGATTTGGCAACAGAACTCTAATAAAAATAAAAATGCATTCAGGTACATGACTCCTTTATTTGGCGTTTATCGTACAAAAGGGCTGGGAGATCTTTCCGTGAATTCGTTTCCCGGTGGCGTCAATTTTATATACGTGTAGATTACTACAATGTCGTGACAAAACACAGCTGAAACGAATAAATATCAATATTAGTTTAAAAATGGTCTTAAAATCTAAAATCCCGTCTAAGACCGACCTTCACTCATCTGTTTACCAAATGATGGTATGTTTGATGAAATTAAGTCAAGACTTAATTTGATTTAATATTTCTTATTTAATTTAGGTAATTCCATTGTTGATCCCCTCTGCAGGATATGCCCCACCTCTTTTCATGCCCATCCTGCACAGCTACCTGCACCTTCCAGGATTTAAACGAAGCCAATGAAAGAGCTGTACAGGTGGCTATTTAGTAGTTGGGTGTTATTTGAGCCACACAAAGAAGAAGAAGAAGAAGAAGAAGTCAAGACTATTTAAAGTGTGACAACCGAAAGTCTTGACCGATTTCAATTTCAGCGGTGGTTATTTATGATGACGATATTAATCCTCAATATCGTTATCAGCACCCCCAAAATCCCGAAAACGATACCCATCCGCCATCTTGGATTTTCATTTAGGCATCAGCACCCTTGACTACATCCGTCATCGACAGGTTCCATACTCATTGCTAGAACGCGTTGTGTTCAAAAATCCAAACAGTCATGAAACGTTTTCGCTTCATGATCGGTTTTCATTTGCCAAAAGGCGTTGTGGTCGTTTTTATAAGGGCCACGACACGAATTTTGCTTAGTGGTCATTCGGAAATGCCACAAAACGTTGTAGACGGATTTTTCGCTCGATGAGTGTTTTCGGTCAATGACATAATATTAACTGCTGACCTATTTTATACTTGAAAACCAAATCAAAAACAAAAGCAGGGAAAAATAGACAACCCAACAGTTTCTTGTGTCTTATGCTTTGTACTTTCAATCAATATTGATTTCATTATGGAATAAACATATCACATTTTATTTAATCCCCGAAGGTTTAGGCAAAAGTGAACCTAATAGTACACCTACATTTCGCCAATTATGGTTACGTCCCATGTAGTAGAAGGCGAGCCTATTGTCATTAACCGGGCACAAATCCAAAGTCAGTGGCTGCTACTGAGAAATTCTTGATGGAAAAACCCAATAACCATTTACCCGACCAGGAAATCGAATCCAGGACGTCATGCTCAGCAGTCGCGCTTGCAACCACTCGACCAACAAGGCAAGTTACAAAAATAAGTATCTTCATTCGATTAACAGATGGGTGTAGTTAGATCTTAGGCAGGACGTAAGAATAATGAAACTCGATGAAAATTATGTGAGTTGGCATGTTCACTTTAGGTTGTGGTTTCAAACCCAGGCAGGCGCAATACTTTGTGTAATTGGTTTTATCGCCACTGCTCTCTAAATGGTGAGGAAACCGACTTGTCCTAAAACCAAAAAATCCAAGACATGTCATCGACTAACACGCCCTTGTTCCGCGTGGTATATTATAGCCCACTCTCTCTTGTAGCGAGACCTGTGTCCAGCAGTGGAAACATTACATCCTCCTTATAATACGTCCTTAATACGTTGGTTTGATATGATAGAACGTTGGTTTTATCAGAATAATTAGTTGGTACGTCGCGTAGTAATCATCATCAACTTGTCCTTATCCCAATTTATTTGTGGTCGGCGCAGCATGTCTTCTTCTTCCATACTTCTCTATTACTCGTCATCTAATCAGACACCTCCTTTTTTGTCATATCATCTTTCACAGAGTCCATCTATCGATTATTTGGTCTTCCTCTACTCTTATACCCTTATGAATACTCGTAGTAATAAATACATGTATTTAATACTAGCTTTTCCCCGCAACTTCGTTTGCATGTAACCCGGAAATTAGCCCACGGGAATTAACGACTAACTGGAATACAGTATTAAAATAAAATAAAAGCGTTTATATACATGATTTCTATAATATTATTTAAAGTACAATTAATCGAGCTATGGGTTATATGTATGTGATTGCTAATGTTCCTGGGGGGTTCGGTGGTAACGGTGGCGGACTTTGTATCAGTTTTAGATACGCGAAGATTACTATTATGTCGTGAAACAACACAGCTGAAACGAATAATGGCAATATTAGTCCGAAATGTACTTACAACCAGAATATATTATACAAGGTGTAGTTTTGCATCCTCGTCAAAATTCAGGAGGTTGTCATAGAAGACGTAAATAATCAATATAAATTACGGACCCTGTTCAATAATAATAAACATGGCTTTTTTAGTTGTTTTAATTTGACACTATTTCAGAATTAAGCCCTTCTTAAAAGAGGAGAATCACCCGTTTATCGAATAAACGTCTGTATTTGTTTGTGTGTGTGAAAGCGCGGTTATAGGGCTAGTATTAGACGCGCCGTGTGTTAATACGGATGGTGTAAACTTACCGATTTCTGATATTAAGAAAAAAATATAAAAAATTATCTACTCATTTTATTATTGATTCGGGTCGAGAATCATCAGCATAGTTACCTCCTTGAATTTGACGAGGATGCAAAACTACACCTTGTATACAGGGTGGAAGGGATACGGATGCGAAAATAGCTACCCATATTCAGTACATCACTCTGAATCCTCCACAGAGAAATTATTCATCAGCAATTTAAAAAAAAACTGCTGGTCCATACATTTTCACCGTGTAGGTATTGCAATTTTTTAGGAAACAGCTGTTTTTTTCAATAACCAATGAAAACATTTCTATGTGGCCCGGCTCAGAATGATTTACTGAATTCGTGGTAACCGTTTTCGCATCGGTGCCCTTCCACCTTGTATAAGAGCAAGTCTGAAGTTGGCGCCGGTGAACGGTGACTGGAAAGTTATGTAGTAATCGGTTGTTATGGTATGGGCATGTGATGCGGAGGAATGAGGAAAGTTTTGAGTATGATGTATTCACACGACTATAAAAGAAGGGGAAGACCAAAGAAACGATTGATGTACTCTATGAATGAAGGTTAATATGGTGAGAAAGGAAGTGACTGCTGAGATGACGAATAATATAGAAGTATGGAAGTACACATAGAAGCTGCGCCGACTCTAAATAAATTGAGATTAGGGCAGGTGAATGATGATGTTCTTACAACCAGCCGAATATGTACTGAGATTTATCCAACGTTTGGAAAAATATTCCTTCGCAATTTGTTTGCTTCGTTTTTAATGAGATGACAAAATGTGTGGAACTATACAAAGATAACAGTCACTTATAAGTACTAGATATGAAACACAAACAAATGGAAACACACTGTATCAACACGGATTGTTTTACTACTCTATCTTAGTTCATAATTCACTAAAACTGATTGATGAAAACTTGTAGTCCATAAATAAGTTAAACTAATATAGTCCTATAAAAAAAAACAACTTACAACAAAAACACAGGGCAATGAAGCCGAAAATTAAAGAAATTATAAAGTGTATGGGTCGTTCTCCAATGCGGAAAAAGAATAATGCTCCCATCACACCCAGGACTGTATTCAATATAGCCACCAATAAACACAAGAGTGCTGCAACTTTCAAGGCAGCTACTTGTGTCTGAAAAACAAATATTTGACGTTAGAGTCTCGCGTCTACACATTTTTGCAGAATATAATCTTCCAGAAGGATCACTAGAACGTCTTTGGATACCAGATCGGCGATAAAAGTAGGTAAAGTTAAGTTGAAGCTACTGATCTTCAGTTATGGATCACAGAAAGGTCTATAAGTCGAAGATTAAAATATGCCTTTACACAGACATGTTTGAGTAAGCCTACCCATGCTCGAAAAATAATCAAAGGGTTAGTTTTGTCGAATAGGGTCATCGAAAATTTCTTATGCTACTTTCGGTCCCAAATCCGGATAGATAAAGCCTCAAAGATATTTTAAGATAACACTGATGTTGATATTGTATTGTTAACGATCGTATGCCGAAGGCAAATTGAAGTTTCTCAAAGAAAACTTGCGCACATATTCCTTTTTGTGAGACCTACGAGCCCGAAGCGGAGGGATCCAAAGGTGGGTTTATGATAAAATCGGAATCCCTTAAATGTCTTTTGTTGATCTTGAGTACGATGACAGAAACGTTCGGTTTTATTGTCAAAGCCTTCCTTTTAGATTCTTTGGGAAATAAACCGATGAAACGAGCAAAAATTTTCGCAGTTGAAATATCGTTCTGGATTGTTAGAGTGGCTTAGGAGACCGTATTGTTCGATACTATTCGATTGAATACATTTTGCTGATATTACATTTTAATAATACGGTTTGAAATCAGAAACTTTATGAACAGTGATTGTGTAACTTACTTCTGCGGAGCGTTCGAAATTAGAAAACAATTTCACAATTCAAAAACAGAGTGACAAAGCTTTGCTTTTCCTCCGAATTGTGATTTTTTTAAGTGTAATAAGAAAAACTATGGGTAATAAGTAGTCTTGGACTTACACAGTCACCAAGTACTGGTTATCCAGCATTCCCAAAGGCAAGTGATATCATAAAAAATAAAACGCGTTTCTCTAGAAATTAAGTATGTTGTTGATTTGTCCAAATACAAGGCATTGCCATTGCGATTATGATACGCAATTAAGAAACCTGACCAGTCAATTCACATATGCATCAGCGTGTAGCTTAACTTTCATAAACTAGCGGATACTCGGCGTGTTCTACTACGCTATACTGCCTAATGCCCTAAAGTGGTTTAAAACCATATTCGTTTAATTGCCTTTCTAATGGTTTGGCGCACATCGGTTGGATGGTTTCAAAGTGTGTAACGGACATAGGTAGAAACAATTTCTGTGTTTTATATTTAAATAAATTAAGATCTCATGAAATTAAAACATATACTTACTTCTAAAACACCTAAAAACAGGAGTAATCCGTTTATAATCTCCAATGGTATGAGTACCGCTATCATAGTACTGATTACGGATGCCCAAAACCCATCGCTGTAGATTCTGACGAGAAAATAGAGGCCTAGATAACAAAATGATGAGCACTGAAAAACATACATCAAAATTATGTAGGTATATTAAAAATTGGAAAAACTTGCAGAAAGTCGTTCCTAAAAGCACGCTCTTTTAGGACAATGCTTTAAATTCTACGCATTCCCCTTTTTTTCTTAAAACAGGACTTCTTCCTAGTATCTTTTTATAAGGTATTATTACCAGGACTGCCAGGTGGGTGACTCACAAAAGCTCGGCAGGCTGCATGCACCCCAGGGGATACAGATTAAAATATGACTGCTTCATAACATAGCTACTCATACAGAATATTCCTCGTTGTTTCAGTAGTTAGCCCCAGTCCATCCATCGTTTCTTTGGTTTCCCGCTAGACTATTTATGCACCTGACACGACGTCGAAGGTCAGATCGACCTTTTTTTTGCTTTATTGTCCCACTGCTGGGCAAAGGCCTCCCCCATAGCCTCCCACTCTTCTCTCCGTGCGGTTTTCTCCGGCCAATCTCTTACAAACGCCTTTAGTCGTCACGCCAGCCTTTTCTAGGCAAACCTCAGATCAAATTATTGTTTTTTTCCGTGCCACGTATCTTCTTTCAAGAAGGCCATTGAATTAGTATGTGCCTGGTTGGTCCCAAAAATTTCGTGCTCACGAGCGCAACTGCTGAGCGTGGTTCAATTCCCTAATCGGGTAAAGTGTTATCACGGTTTTTCATTAGAAATTCCTCAGTAGCATCCCAGTGATTGTAAGTTGGCGTTGTGATACCCTTGAAGATCCAGTTAGGTCGTTGGTCTCTCTCTAGAGTGTGAGAGTAAGGCAAAAGAGAGTGCACCTGTGTCTATCCCACACGGCGATGACTTGTCTCCACTGCAATTGGCAGAAATTCTGTCTGGAGAGGTATTATTTGGTGCCTTGTATAGTCCCAGGCTATTAACGCCAACACATTGGCTATACTCACCACTTTAAGCCCAGCTATAAACAATAGGGCATCCCGAAGTGCGAGTCTCAAATCGTTCTGCTCTTCGGGAGTCAAACTCCTAGATGTAATCATCAGTAAACGCCTAGTAGTAGCCATGTTGCCGAGTTTCTGTTTTGTATCTTTATTTTATTTTATTTAATAATTTTGCGTTTATATGCTTGCAATGGGGTTAAGTTTCTTGAGACGTTTAAAATTTTACAATACATTTCACAAAACAATTTTTCAAATATTTACCAACTGTATAACAACCAAGTGAACTTCTGTCAACGTCAACGTCAAACAAACGCCAAAAGATCCGTGTATAAGTTGTGGATCTTATGGCACGTGGCCATAATCAGAACTAACGCAGCCATCAGTTCCCTCCTGACATCCACATTGAATTGCCAAAAGATCTTTGCAGCGTACTTACCAACGAGGATGAGTTAAGGTTTGAAATCGTCGAGCTCATATTACTCGTTGTTAGATGGGATACGGCCAATAAAAGCTCAAATAGCCACGTTGCGTTCACACATATATAATCACGCCTTTTTCCATGGGGTAGCCAGAAATCATAAAACGCCACTTGTAACATAGTTCTTTTGCTTGTCATTTGTGAAATTCGTATCGATATTAATCCTCGAAGCATAAAGATCCTTATAAATTAGTACTGCTGAATGATTGTACAGACTTACCTAATACAACAAAAACTGCTCAGCAATGTGCGTAAGCACGTATTTATAACAAGCCATTTCAAATATTAAATTCAAGATTATTAAATGGTTAAATGAATGTAATTTCTATAGTTTAAAAATGTATTTGTTCCTCTGCAAAGGCCAAGTCCTTCCACGTACTCTTTTCTCGCGTCACCTCAAACCAGATTTAAAGAATTTATGGATAAAAATGTTGATGCCTTGCAACATTTTGCTAAACCCTGGAGTTGCATGCTATGTTTTATCACACACTATTGTTTGTGTATTGTTTTAACACTATTGTTTACCATGTTTCATGCAAATAAATTAGCTATGTTTATGTTAAACATTCACGTTAATATTCAATAAATCCTGTGCTTGACCTGTCTCCGGTTTCATTGGATTGTCGTCCCATCGGACCATGCGAGTAAGTTAACTGAGAGTGTACCTGTTTCTGCGCTCAAACTTATGCACTACATTATCTCCCGTCGATGACTTGTCTTCGCTGAGGTTGGCCGGAATTCGACCTGGATGGCTATTATTATGTGCCTGGTTTTGAGCTAGTAACGCCAATATAATAGAAAAAAAATACTTACAATTTTGAGCCACCCTAAAAAAATAATACCATCACGAAGTGCGAGTCTTCTCTCCGCCAGCTCTTTGGGACATATATGTAGCTGGATGTGAGCCACATATTACGTAGTTACTTTTACCCATGTTGCAACATTAATTTTACAATGATAATTACACTTTTTACATTGAATTTGGTTAAGTTGTTGCTTCGGTTTTATTATGACATTTTGAGACGTTTAATCGTTTGATAAGGCATATCATTTTTGCCATAGAGTTTTATAGAGTGTTCTTTTTTCTGCATCCTTAGCGACATGGAGCTATTAAGTAATGTAGCTGTACAGGGATGTTATTGGCGCGTGGACAAAATTGGAACTAACGCCAACATCTTGAAGAAAAGATCCTTAAGTAATTTTTTTTTGTAATTTAGTGCTAAGCTTTTTAAATGAAAAATTTATTATTGTTTTGTTCGATATCTTGGTTTTTAATTCAATTTCCACAAACATTTTTTTTTACCAAGAATGGACAACGCAAAAAATCCTTGGTGCTCTTTTAAAAACTTTATTATTCCTCATCAAGAATTAACAATAATTTACTTCAGGAGCCTCGGCTACTGTGACTATGAATATATAATATGACTAAACAGCGACACAAAAGCAAAACGACCGCGATGCTGTCGCTGGTTGCGGGTACCACGAACCTACATGTAACCACGATTGCAATGCAGACGCGATTCAGTATCGAGCAACTAACAATCACCGTGGGCGAAGATCCTAAGTTAGTAGTCAATTTGCTCAGCAAATAAATTCCCGGACTTTAGATAAATAATTTTCGGTTTCTGCAATCGTTATTTATGCTAGATGGTTAAACCGCTGATCACTTCTTAAGATAACGCGTATAAGAGCCGCCTATAATATTGGTACTCAGCCAAATCGATGAGTTCAAACATAAACCTTACGTTCCTGGGAAAATGCCAAAATTATTTTCTTAGTGGAATGGGAAACATGGCAGAAAGTCATGAAACCCCAGTGAGTTGGGATTGCGCTGCGTTCACTCCGTTGAGAACTACTGCGACCCACTGAAAAAAACAAACGGAGAGTGGTTTCTTTAAACTCACCTTTGACATAACCAGTCTATAATGTTCCCATCGCTGGGATACAAGCCTAATCAATCAATAAATAAGCCTAGGGGCGTAATCGACCACCCAGACCCATTGCAGTTTTTCTGTCTTATAAAATAATAATCGATCATCAATGCCAATCCTTTACAAAACATTGAAAAACGCCACTAAATTTCAAAATTTAGTATTATTATTATATTAAGAACAAAATCATGAAGATGAAGCAGGGTGCGACTGTAGTGCCTCAACACAAACTACTATCTTGGCTCCATGTGTAATTATTCCACCTGCACTTTGAGGGACCTGTCCGAAGCCACCACCAACGCTGTCGCGGTTTCAGTGTTCTGGTCGAAGCCTATTTGAGTTCTTTGACGATGAAAAAAATCAAAAGCCTGAAAAAGTTCAATATTACATGAAAAACAAACTAATTGGATACTAATTTCAATAACGTCAGCGCTTTGCATCGCTTTAAAACCTGAACAGCGAAACTAATTAAAATTGGTTTAACTAAACTATACGAAATTCTCAACTTTCAACAGTCGAGTCAGCGGCTATAAAAAAGCTCTATCTTTTCGTTCGATTTCTTTTACGACTGGCAACATAGTTATTATATAAAGTCTCTATGGGTTGGGAGCTGTATTATAAGTCGTTATTGTTAATAGAAATTGCTTTGAGAAAGCAAATGGCCCTATCAAAAAAAAAGAGTAAAATTTGGTTTTGTTAGATACAGATATCCCAGCAAAACTATGCGCTTCGGTAATGCAGAACGTATCGATCGTATGTTGCAACCATAAAAGTAACCAGTTTTGTATAACCATGGCTACAAAGTATTATTAATAACAACTCTATGCAATTTCAAAAAATTGTACTCAACTTTTACTTGGTTATGACAAGATGCGACCAGTAAGTTACCCAACAGAGAGGCATAAAAATGCAACGCAATTTTAAATGCTTCACGACAAAGCGCAGCTGTACAAAGTCAGATGCTTTGCTTTGTTGGGAGTTTACTTTATGACATACGCGTTTGGAAATACGAAAAAGACCATAGCGCAGAACGTTTCAGGTTTACCTGTATAAAGTTGATGAAATAGTTGTTGGTGACAGCGCTACAGTCTTTTTTAAGTTATTTTACCTCTGACTTTGCGTGTCTGTCAAAATTACAGTGATTTCCACGTTATAATTATGTTGTTGGGTTGCTGCCACTGACAAGTCTGTCAAGATGACAGTTATCTTTAATCTCGTTGCGATAAGGTTGCTACTTCTCTCTCCGTTGTTGGTACCTTTGACAGAACTAAAAAAATAACTTGAAAGGACTAATAGTACAACCTTCCAAAAGAGCTGGCACTCTTATATATTAGGGGTTAAAGTATGGAACTGCCGATTCAGACTGCAAAATTAAAACTCGTTTATTTCCAAATGTAACATATTTATTTAATCAAAATATTTACCCGCATTATCTATACATTGCTGCCATCTAATCGCAAGTTCATTTATGTCTTTGCAATAGAACTCAGGGGATTCGACAAACCTTGTGAAAGCATTTTGTACTGCCTCCTGGCCAAGGCCAAGGCCAAGGTTCTGCCACACATATGTACATTTACATGGTGGCAGCCATCGAATATTTTAAGTGTTCAAAAATCTCATCAAAAACTCCTTGAGGATTATTCTTTTAAAAAAAAACACTACTTAATTACGCAAAGCGGGTTCTATCACCAGTTGTTAATGTAAACCTGCGTCATCGCAATGTTTTGTCTACCTCGTCTCGCCATTTTATACAGTTAACCACACATTGACATCGCCTTTAAGCTCTTGTGCTAAGAACGATTTTTGTAATTAAAGTATTACCACTGATTTACAGTTAACTAGCTGTACCTATTATCCAAGTTTTTTCTCCCAAAAATAGTAGAAAATCCAATTCAAGAATAAATTAAATAGGAATCGAACTTAACCTCCATCCTATCCAAAATTAGTTTTCTCTTCCAATATTATTATTTCTCAAAGAACGATTCAATATCAAAATAATGTCCCAACAAAAAGTAATTTCATATTCGAATGTCGACTTGAAGTTATAAAAAAAAACTCTGTGAAGTTACTGCGTATCATAAATATCTTTTTATTTCGATATTAAAAAGTTCTTAGAGAGAAAAAATACAAGTTATTTAATATGTTCGGGAACATTTTCTTCTGAGGTCGCTCCTCCATTTTGTAGTTCTAGTGATTTTCAATGGCTCCGCCAAGAAAACGTATTATTAAAAAGAAACCCATCCCTTTTATTAAAGTCAAAAACTCTCACAAACAATGATAATACCTGCTATACATGCTACAAACGATTAACATACCCATTCAAATTATCCTATTATGTACCTAGTTTTTAACACGTCACAGAAAGAAGCGAATGACTCAATTATACTACTCTACAAAAAAACAGTTTTGGTTCGCAACAGAAACGAAAATATTGTATCCTGGGTTAAACGCTAAATCTGATAACAGAATTTCGCCATCACGTCAGGATTTTAGTTATTGTTATTTTTTTATTCCTTAAATATCTACGTACGCCTTGTTGTTTATTTTAAAAAAATAAATTTATATTACGACTTAATTCACAAAAAACTATATTTATTTAAAAAAGCTATTTCTAAAGAAACAATAAATACTAAATTAAAAAAAAAATGCTAGATTTATTCTATAGTTAGTTTAGTTTTTTTTTTTTAATTTAGTTTAGTTATATCAAGCAATAAAACATAATAAATGACTACAAACATTTAATTTCCTATATACCCTCAAAAACAAAATAATAAAATACTGCATCGTATGTAACTTGACCATAAACAGTGAATTTTTGCTGTTATTTTTTTTTATTTAAACTGACGTGGTGGCGTATATTTGATCGTTATATTAGTAATCAGTAACGCCTAATTAATCAAAAAGTATATGCGGTTACTCTGGTGCGAAATTTTGTAAACTAGTGTTATTAATGCACTCTGGCATCGAAAGCAGTTTTCATTGCAAAGTAATTAACCGATCGAGTAACAAGGCCTTCGTCAGTCAATCAATTAAAACGGCAAATTGAAGCACAACCTAGACTACTATACTACTACTTACTTATTGGACTGTGCTACAGAAATAATATTATATTATCAATCAATCAATCGTTATTTGTGAACACAGGTATTACAATAAAGGTCTTATGTATACATTTTAGTCGAGCGAGGCGAGCAATGAAATTGGCATACAAATATTAGTGTTTTAAGTAATAATTCTGAATCTATAAAATACAAAGTCACGTTCGAGTAAATAGTGCTAATTATTTTTATTGCTTTTTGCCAGTTTACGAATCGAGGACAAGTTTCAATCAAAACCCTTAAAGATGACCTGGTATATTGAATCTCGTAATTTAATCCATTTCGTTTTGTCGTAAATAATGCATGGTTATTAAAGTTATCAGGAAGTAGTAAGGAATTGCTCCGTATCAGCCACGCAGTCTGCATTTGTGCCCGGTCGACGGCAATAGGCTCGCCCCCTATTAAATGGGACTTAAACATAACTGGCAAAATGTGGGTGTAGTATTAGGTACACCTCTGCCTAACCCTTCGGGGACTTCAAGCATGATGTTATGAATTAAAATTATTTAAAAACAATTGGTCGTCTCATCAACAGCATATAATATTCACATCGCTTTGAAAATTATGTTCGTATGAAATCGATTGGGTGGCTTCGGCGATTGTAGCGCAATCTCCGAAACCACATAATCGATTGCAAAAATTTTGTGAATGAGTTTGGTCGGTTCCAGATTGAAAGATAGGATAGTTGTGAACCCCATAGGTGGTGCTGTTGTTGGTAAATAGCAGCCGTGCGAAGCCGGTGCGGATCGTTAGTACTGCTATAAATAAGAGCTGTTGGTAAGCCCCCTGCAATAATAATGATAAATCAACAAATAAAATACCTTCTACGCGTGATATTTCTGGGCGCCTACAGAAAAACCTTCAACTGACAGATATATTCAAGTATCTATCTCTCAAATCACCTATATCTGAGTAACATTTCCAAAAAGAATCCGAAAACATCCCTACATTGATGTCGGGCGTAAACATCTCAGTCACTAAGATTATTTTTATGGCGCACTCCCTGACTCCCGGGTCTATAATATTTTTACCACAATTTCACTTTCCGTTCCGATACTCTGAGCGTTTATGGGTTCCAATTTAATTTACGATTTAGAGCTGTACAAATAGAAATAAACATTTTTTTTTTATCTGGGGGATATTTTAACGAGTTGTTGCTTTAACCTAGAATTTTGGTAATGCTGCGAAATGTTTTGATCATTGTCCTTTGCTTAAATTGTCGTTTTTAAATGTGACAGCCAGTCTTATCAAGGGGTATGGTATCACCCAGTACTAACTGTGTTGTGGAAGTCAGATAGGCAGTCGCTTCGGGTAAAAACACTGGCGTTCGGCTGCATCCGGTTAGACTGGAAGCCGACCCCAACATAGTTGGGAAAAGGCTAAGCAGATGATGATGATGATGATGTCGTTTGTAATTTAAGTTAGTCGGTTCGCTGTGGTTTGGCGTCCATTATACAGCGTGTATTGGAAAAGTGTTGTCAATATTTAAGGAGGTGGTAATGAAATGGAACAGCTTTCTGTATAGAACCAACATCGAAATAGCGAAAATAATATCAGCTATCCCATACATTTGGGTATTGAAAAGTATGATGATTGTCCCATAGAGAAAGTTGTACAGTTACCACATCTTTTTCGTACATGCTGTACGAATTTTGATGTCGTAATTTGTTAATGACATAACATAACATCGCGCCTTATTATCCCCGAAGAGTTAAGCTGAGGTGTACTTAACAAGTATACCCACATTTCGCCAGTTATGTTTTAAGTCCCATGTAATAGGACGCGAGCCTATTTCCATCAACCGGGCACAGACACCGTGGCTGCTACTGAGACATTTCTAACTAACTTTACTCGTCTTATTATTTATCTAACTTTAATTAAGGTGAATATACTTCCATGTAACTCGTTAATGCATTTAATTAATATGACAAATATTACGACACAAGTCAAAGTGGGCAGGCTATTCATAATGATGTTCAAAGCAAACTCCTTCGAAGGATGTATGAATACGCACGACATATAAAAGACTTCTTAGTTTTCCTTGAAAATGTTTATTCATATAATTAAACGGTAAGTGGAAATCTCAGTTTAATTAGCTAAATTAATGACTGCTATTTCTAAAACGTATTTGATGGAATTAATTTGAGTGAATAAAAGTTCATACAATGTGTAAACGGTCCCTTCACGAAACCGTCAACCAAGCATTCTGTACATCAAAAGTAACTCTACGCAAAAATTATTGCTGGGAAACGATATTATTTTTTTGTGGAGAAAAATCACGTTTTACGGTAGGACTCAATATAACGCACCCAAATTTTATACTGATATATGCATTTAATAGTATAGGGGTCGTGCAGTTACTTAAAGTAAAGTTATAGCATTAAACAAAATTTGGAAACGTTGGATCTTTGACCCCCAATATCTCCGTAACTAGAAGGTTCCCAGATATGGTCAACAAAAAATGATCACAATGGCGTGCAGTACAAGTGCTCTTCGGCTTTGTTAGGGGACTTTTTCACCCATTTTAGAACGAGACAAATTATAATGTCGTGATGGTCAATAGACTTACATTATCAGACCTCTCGATGGTCTAGTCGCAAGCGCGACAGCTGAAGTGTTGGGATTTTTCAAAATCATAACTGGCGAAATGTGGCTATACTATTAGGTACACCTCAGCCTAACCCTTCGGGCAAAACAGGCGTGATGTTATTTGCGGAAATTGCATTTGTGCCAGAATTCAGGATTTCCAATACTAAAATAGAGGTGCGCCAACTTACTGCGTACCAATTTCGGCAAACATACCAAGCCTCTAAATTCAGTCACTTGATTTCACGTTTCACAGTTACACCAGCATTTTACCAATTCACATCCGTACCAGATTTTACTACAGCACTGCACTTGGAAAAAGCCGCATCCTATAACATCGGTACATGCTGGGACAAAATTCATAGGTACAGAAGGTGAGTTCCATTTCGCAGCATAACATCACGCCTGTAATCCACAAAGAGTTAGGCAGAAGTGTACCTAAAAGATAAACCATCCACATTGCGCCAGCCTAGTTACGAGTATGTTCAAGTGCCATGAAACGGAACGTGGGGCGGGACTATTGCCATCAACCGGGCACCAATCCTGACACCGTGGATCCTACCGAGAATTCTTTGATGGAAAAAAAATTTTTGCAAAAAAAAACCGACTTCCAAAAAAAACACTAAAAAAGTGGAAAATAACTTTACTTTCGGAAGTCGGTGACTATGGTTTGTTTCATTGACTTTTTTGGCACCGACTTCCGAAAGTAAAGTTATTTTCCACTTTTTTTGTGTTTTTTTTTGGAAGTCGGTTTTTTTTGCAAAAAAGTTTTTATTTTACCCTTTTTAGTTATCGCATCACACACAAATCCTTATCTAGTATCAATTTCGCAATTTCTTTTACTTGGATGATTTTTTTTCCAGCTATTTTGATTTCAAAACCAAACTGCTGAATCGATTTTGATGAAATTTCTATGGGACCAATCGGGAAGTAGATCCATTCAGATAAAAGAAGAATTTTTCAAATCGGTTCATAAATGACGGAGATATGAGGTCAAAAACACAAAAAAAAAAATTAAAAAAAACCATACAACCGAATTGAGAACCTCCTTCTTTTTTTGAAGTCGGTTAAAAAATTCACTGACACTGCCAATAACACTTCCCGACCTGGGACTCGGATTCAGGGCCTGCTACTGCTCACCAGTTGCAACCACTAGATCAAAAACACACACCTAGACACGCGTCAACGTACAGTGAGTGCAGAGCACACGCACTCACCACTGTCATTTGTTTCATGTACTTTGAGATCGCTCGAACGCGCGGACGAGCGGTGTCATACGAGAATCGCCCAAGGTTTAATTATTCTCTATTCTTGTTTTCGATTATGTTATTTCAACTCCCAAGAATGTAAACTTTATACAAGTGCAAATAAAGTTGAGTTAAGAATGACAACTACTGAAAAGTCATAAGTTGCAGTGCAAACTAAAGATCGTCTACGTGAGCATTAAAGTTGACTTCCTATTAACACTAGTCGTTTCCATGTATGAAAACTAAATCTCGAATGCATTTCTCATATGCACTTGCCTGTTTTCGCTCGTTCCCTTCAATTCTTGCTTGTTCCTGGCTCGTTCTACCCGTACTTCTGTATCTATCTATTTCGTGACAATAGCAAGTTCGTTCGGAAAACACGCCTTGTGACCATTCACACGGAAACGGGGGGCTTCTGTGACGTCAACAATCACAGGAGAATTGAACGTGAATTGATGTTTGATTGTGCTATTCATAGTGCAGTATCGAACATGAATCTTTTGAAGTCATAGGTGACAAACAATTATGTGGCGGAAAGGAAATGGTCGGCTGGTCTGAATTTTTAATTGAATTGGGTGACATTTGTAGTATTATGTATTCGGATATAGATAGATATAATTATCATACATACAAGGTGTAAACGGAGGGTCCGTTTACACCTTGTCTGTCCGTTTTCACGACGTCAACCAAGCATTCTACGTATACCTACAACAAATGGAGGTATTTACAGAAAAGTTAGAACCTTGAAAACTAGTAGGTATTTAAAAAAAAAAAAGTTGTGAAAAACTTGGAACTTTGACCCCCAATATCTCCGTAACTAGAAGATTCCGAGGTATGGTCCAGAACAAAAAAAAATATATCGCTAAGACGGGGAGAATAAATGCCTTTTGGTTTCGTTAAGGGTCTATTTATACCCTTTATAAGACTAAAATAGGATCCAACCACCCAACTCATTATACCCTTACTAGACCCAATACTACTAATTACAGATTTCACATTATGAAGGCAAAGTACTGCTTGCACTTATCGCAAAACAAATGACGTTCTAGCACGAAATCTAAAGTGACTTGAACGTAAACTTCATCATCATCTTCGCCTGCCCTTAATCCAATTTATTTGAGGTCGCCGCAGCATGTCTTCTTCTTCCATATTTCTCTACTACTCCGCATTTTAATAGTCACTTCCTTAGCAGCCATCCTTCACACAGTCCATCCACCGTTTGGTTTCTTTAATAAATCAAAGACCAAACCCAATTATTCATTCAATTTTGATCTCAAAAAAACATGTACCACGCAACAAAGTTGTGAACAAAGGAATGCAAAATACCTGTGGATAAGGAACAATTTACTGAAGTTACCGAAATGCGCCGATCTGGAGCTTTAATTACCCTTTTGCTTTCTACGTGTTCCCTCAGCTCACTTTGGTACATAAAGAAAGAAAATACACAGAAGTTTCAGTCATCATTCTGGTGCCCTTATCCCAATTTATTTGGGGTCAACGCAGCATGTCTTCTTCTTCCATACTTCTCCATGACTCGTCATCTCAGCAGTCACCTCCTTTCTAGCCATATCATCCTTCACACAGTCCATCCTTCGTTTCTTTTGTCTTCTTCTACTAAAGTTTCAGGAAATATACAGAAGTTTTAGTAAATAAACAAATTAGGGTCACATTCAGCAACGTGTCATTAGTGATATTTTATGGCAAACATTCATCGGAATTTCCAAGGGAGCAGTATATAAGTGTAACTGTTTCAGAAACGAAACAAAAACGCTTATTAAATTACAATGGCAGGTGAAAAGAAAAGCACTGACCACGGAAATAATAGAAATGAAAGTTTGTATAAAGTAGCTTCTATCTATACAAATAAATATTTGTGGTAAGTGTCTGTTTGTAATTTCAAAATAACAGCTTTTTATTGAAGGCATATGTAAGTATATTACGTTACATAAAACAAAAAATCATTTTTGTCTGTCTCTCTGGCAGATAGCTAAATATGTTATAAGAAGTAAGTTAGGCTACTTTTTTATTAGAAAAAGGTTAGGGTTCCATGCAAAAACAAAAACATGAAATTGCTAACAAAATCCGGCTCAAATAGAAAAGTAAGTCACGTGGACAAAGTTCGCAGGTACCAGCTAGTTTTGATATAACGTAAACAAGCATACCACAGCAGATTTAAAAATCCTATTTTGTTGTGAAATTGGTTGAATGGGCACTTCAGTTGCTAACTCTCGCTCACATGTCTGTGCACATAATAACCCTGCTTCGTTCTAATTTTACGAACAACGAGTAGCTGTACCACCTAAACCTTCTTCACATTTACCCTACATTGAGAGAGGTAGAGATAGCCGTTTATACCAATTTATGCTGCAAAGTTGGCTCTAGCTGCTCGCGGTGGGTACATGGCGATACGCTCCGGGAATTCCTGGGAGTTCGTGAGGTTGCGTGGGAACTTCCAATTTCATACGTGTTTTTTAATTAAGTAAGGGGGATCCTCGCTACGCACTCTTTAAGTGGCGTTTTTGTCTGAAGAATTCTGCGAATCAAAAGCCCATAACTGTCATCGTGCTAAATCGTGTTTTTACACCTTAATCGTCATTAATATGTTACTCTCTACAGGTAAGAGCCAGGTGTTTAATCACACATATCTAGCCATGTTATTCCACGTTTAAAAATAATGTATTATAACTGCAGTGACTTCCACAACCAAGTTAGTAATGGATAATACGATACCTCTTGGTAAGACTGGTTGTCAGACTTTTGGGCCACTGCCTGTAAACGACTGTCAAAGATCTATAAATGACAACCAAGACAAACGGGTTAACGTGCTTTCCGAGGCACCCATGTATGGACCAACCTAGACAAGTGCGGCTGTCATTATGTAGCAATGAGCTCGTCTACTCGACGCGTTTTCATGACTATACCCCGAAAAACAATGTATTTTATTTTTTTCTTTATAAAAATTCAGGGGAATCTGTCTTGGAAATTTCTAAACTTTCGAGCGAAAAGTGGGTACATTAAGAACCTGGGTTTAAAAAAGGGACAAGTCTATTAATGACAATTGTTAGCCTTTATTGTATCTGAAGTTTACATCAGCTGGTCATTACGGGTTCGAAATTTTATAAATGCGAAAGTAATTCTGTCCTTTTCACACCTAAATGCCAGAACAGTTTTGGACAAAAAGCACACGATGACCAAGATGAGTTTCATTTTTATTCCCGATCTCCACGCGAAAAACTAGTGAATCGTTTACATTTAGAAATGGAACAAAAAAGAAAACTAAAAATCAACGAAATATAATCTCTGCCTAAGAAGTTCAGATTCCTCTTCCGAGAATCCACTTTCATTTAGTCTGACCTTTAAAAAGAAATAAGATCCCATATTTTTCCACAAACACTCATTCAGATAAGTTTCTATTTCGTCATAGATCTCCGCTATTATTCGGCTTTCATTCGGTATTATGTATTAATCTTTTTATCGGCAGTAAAAATGCTTTTATCTTTCCTGGAATTCTTAAAATATTGAAATAGTACAGACAAAAATATTTTTATCAAATGTCTACAATACGGGTCAGTTTGAGACCAGGTGGCTACCATGACGACATAGAGCAGGAATGTTTTAGTATTATTCACTGGAATAATACTGTGGGAAAGAGATAGCGCTAGACATCCTGTATAACTCTGCCTCTTTCCTACACTGGCATGACTGATGACATTAAAACATTCCTGCTTTAAGACGTCATGGTAGGTATCTAGCCGTTACCAGCCACCCTGTGAAAAAGACTAAACAAAATGACGTGTAAACTTTTTTGTAAAAACCTATTTATAAAAAAGACCTTTTGAAACCTATACTACGTACAAGAGAAATTACTACTGAGGATTAATGCTATTTTCAAACAAACCTAATACGTGCCTAACACAACACAAATAATCTAAATACATAGATGCTAGGAACAAACCCAGTCTATTGGACAAACATCACAATCATGATCCAATACAAGCACTTGAGGCTGTGTTTGTTAGAGCGAAGCGTTATGTTCGTTTCCACTAACACTAACTGATACCTAAATGTATGCCTAAAAATTAATCCAGTTATTGGAATTTTAACTTTAGGCGATGAGCTTAGGATTGGAATTCCAATAGTGTACCATTATTTAAAGTTAATATAAGACGGTTTATTCGAGTGAATAGTTCACCCGAGCGACATCATTTTCGTATCATTCTACGTTCACACGTATCGTATCGGTAATTAATAATACACATAGTAAAAATTCTCAATTGCTCCTTTCATTTAATTTTTCCATCATGTGGTACGCGAATGGAAGATGGCCGAGGTAATCCAACATTGGTGGATCAATTGGCTAATGAATTCATTTTTAATATTGATTCCTTTTGTGTTTAAACGCTTAACGTTTAAATATGACGAATGAAAGGCAAACATGAAGGAAAAATTCACCTTTTTTCATCATAAATAGGCTTGCATGGCGCAACTCGCCTGATGTGAAGCGATGATACAGCCAAGAGTGAAGCACGCGCGCCTAGTAGAAACTGATTCACTCGAACTTTCATCGCCAAACGTCTGATATCGGCCTTATAATTGACCTTGCGTTAGTTAAAGCGGGCATTAGTGACGGTATTTGATATTCCATTTAGTTCGGGATTGACATCCCCGAGGGATTCACTAATAAATGATGATCTATAATGACATTGGGTTCCATGTGGCTTGTCTAATACCACATCAGACTAATCACTAACAAAACCTAGTACCTTCGATGGTTTCAATATACCTTATACATGATATTTTATGTTCATAGACACCACGAATCAAGAAATTTTAAGAGGGTAGTGCCTCTGATGTGTTATTCTTAAGGGAAGCCCGCGAAATTCAAATTTTATTACATTTTTGCAATAAGCAGATCAGTGTCAGTTTGAATGTTGATTAAAATAGGGGGTGTGGAAGGGACACCGTATCGAAAACGGAAACCACATACTCAGTACATCATTCTGAAACCCCCACATAGAAATTTTTCGTCGGTTATTTATTGAATCACTTTTTCATGAAATAGTCATTCCCAGGGTAGCCACCCTGGCGCTTCCACCTTAACACGAAAATCATTCAATTAGGCCATTAAAACGCACTTTTGAATTTCAAACTTTAACAATTAGAATTGACGCTATAATTTCGAACTACATACTTGCATAGATAACCGACACATAAAATTCACCATAGTTTAGACTAACGTCTGTAGTAATACACGTTATCGCGGAAAAAACAAACTTACGCATTTATACGAACATGAACCCTGAAAACAACACTCCATTTACCCCCGCCCCCTATAACACAGGTTTTACTTAGCATGGGGGTCATTGATCATTTATTTGCTATTTGTACGCTTAAATTAAGTTTCTCCCCGTTATCTGTGTACTTTTTTATGTCAAAAAAAAAAAAATCTATTCTATTTTATGGGCAATCAAAGGAAGGTGAAAATAATATTTCAATGAAAAAAAATGAAATTATAATTGTGTTTATTACTACTATTGTCATCGTAGAATCAATACATGGTATAGTTTATCCTTGTTTACCCTAATAATTATAATCTTTTTTATAGTGCGAGTGGGATAGAATGATCTAAGCTGAGGAAACGGTGGCAAAATAAAAATTTTAGGCTGTCATCCCATGCATATTGTAGTTTCTAATACTTCATTTTTTTTTTATATCAAATTGCACTGCACCAATGTGTCTCAAACTACCTACTGAATTTATAAACAAAAAAAAATTATATCAATTTCCGTTTAGCGAGAACGCTCTAATTTTTATTTCTTAACTGGAATATCACTGAAATTTTCATTCCAATGTCACATTATTATCCCAAACTATAGCCTACTAAATCATGAACACAATTCTCTCTACCATAAACACACGTATACAGGCTGATCAAAGATCCACAGACCGTGTTTGCTATCACGGCTACCCGATATCCCATTTAGCACAGGGACGCTCTCGGGAATCGAACCCGCTAATAAATAATTCTCGGTAATGACTAGTGGGAGCCGTAGATCAATAGCCACTGAACCTATACTAAAAATAGATATTGGATATTCCTGAGAGGTATTTTATTCATGATTGTTTATGCTTACGACCCTGTATGACTTGCTCAAGTGGCGATGCAGGTAAAGAAATAGGTTGTTGGGTGTTTTTTATCTGCCATTTTTTTATTTTTTTATTATCATCTTCTTGCCCATGTCCCATGTTATTTGGGGTCGGCGCAACACGTTTTTTCTTCCATTCTCCATGTCCATCGTCACGGTATGATTTACTCTTCTTTACTTCAAATCATTCCTCACACAATCCATCCATCTTTTGATTGGTCTTCCTCTCCCTCTCCAGCCATCAAAATTTATATTAATTTGTTAATGTGGGATGCAAAATGTAGGATTATTTAGTTGGTATATTAAAAGCGTAGGATCAGAGAAACAGATATTATGTAGGTGTACATGTACTACATACAGGCTTTGATTAGGTAAAGAAGCACAGTTGTGGAGACAGCTCACATCAGAATAAGCAATGGAACGGTCATATTAGATGACGACAAAAGTGTGACGACCTTCGCAAGGCTGTTGGTTGAGAGTCGTGGAATGTCGAGGCGACTTGCTGATGATATTATAGGCTTTAGAAACATGAAAGCTTTAAGAATTTTATTTCGGCTCATGTCCCAATAACTACAGTTTTGATACAGTTTAGTTTTACATTATCACTTACGGGATATCTTCCGCGATTAAAACCTAGCGATATTGTGAGTGTGTTTTGCCGTGACTTTATACCAAGCGAGCTCCAGTAGTGGGTGTAGCAAAAGATAAAGAAAGAGGGTAGCCAGATTTGTCTGCTCCTAACAAGTTTTTACCATCCACCCGCATTCTCCAATCATGTCGTGATCATGGTCGCTTTGCAACAGCGTCGAAATATCGAGAGCTCAATATAAACATTAATCGCGGAAGATATCCCTGTAAGTGATAGCTTAAGTTCAGTTATAAACCGTGTAAGCTTAAAACAGAGTTTAGTTTTAATTGTAACTTGTTAATTAGATATTTTGTTAATAATTTATTTATCAAGAGTGCAGGCATAAAATAAATATAAAAGCATTACGTAGAAGTGCCGATAAACAACTAATATTTTATTTAAGCAAATAATACTTAAAAAAAAACATGTAAGCCCATTTTATTGCTGAAGTACGTGTTTTCCGTTAGCTATAGGTAATCTAAAAAGTGTCATTTGTATGTAGTTACTTATACCTATGTACTTATACCTATGTAACTTCTACAAGTTACTGAGGTTTCTTATTTACTATTTATTTCGGCCCTAAATCGGAATTAAAACAAGTAACAACACGGGTTCCGTCATTGACGATTCATCAAAAATCAAAAAACACGATACGTCATGACGGATGGACGTTCACATTGCATACGGAATCGTGTTTTACCACGATTCCGCAAAACATCCGAATTGGTTTTCACATTCGTTTCGTGATTTTTCGGGAGCGAGCGGATCAGCGAATCCGGCACAAAAAATTCACGATTCGTGTTTTTTGACGAACCTGATTTTTAAAAGACGATACTTGATTGAAGACGTGTCTGTCATTTTCCACGATTCCTGATGCTTGTGAAGACGGGTATTTAAAAACCATTGCCACCGTCAAAAATTGTCGAATAGTGAAAAAAGACGATTCGTCAAAAAAAAAAAACGAATCGACTTTGTAATGAGCCCTGCAGTTACAAAACTTCACTTCCTGCCCAAAATCATACGGCCTCATTCTACCCCACGACTACAAAGATAATAATTTTCTTTTAACTTCTTTAGATAACTAATTCTTCTTTGAAAAGAAAATTAAATTGAAACTAGAGCATTTTAATAAATGAGTGCCATTCGTTAGTAGTAAGGTACGGCGTCTAACCGATAAGACACCCAAGTTTTTGTTAAGATATAGAAGCTTTAGTTATAAAACAGTCATTCTTCAGACTACGGCCGCTTTTACTTTTTGTTAATGTTCATGTCTCAGAAACTTTATATCGCTTTACAAAAGTATTTTAGAGTTTTGCAACAAATAGTACTATTCAATTTTAAGTTTTCTACTATTCTGCAATATAAACAAATTGCTACTAAAAATGAAACGATATTTTCTACCTAACCTTACTCGATCATGGGGTCCATTCCCAGGTAAAGTAACTTGGTTTTTTCCATTCATTAGGTCCCCGCACCTCACACACCTCTGGTATCTCGGATTCATGTGCGTACTGTATAATAATCACTTGCTTCGTTGAAGGAAAAAATCGTGAGGAAACCGAACCAGCATGCCCGAGAGATATTTCTCGACGGCATGTAAAGCCAAGTCAGAGGCCCATGGGCGGCATAAAAACTCTTACACCAGGTTATTCACTAACCATATGAAAAATAAGAAAAAAGCAGTGCTTTGAAATCTAGGTTGCCCTTGTCAAGTCTAGGTTTGTTCCGACATCTTGGACCTAACAACATAACTGGAAAAAAAAATAGGAGTTGTATTTCTGCTTACATTCTCGGAGTACAAGTATGATTTTTGCATGTATTTGACACCGTCTTTCACAGTCCAAAGGTTTCGAAGAAAATTCGTAATCTTTTGCTTTGTGTGTATTTGAAAAATTCGTCGACTCGAAACGTAAATAATTTTGAATTGTCAAAACTGAATGGCATTGGGCTGTGAGTGCGTTACTTATTTATCCCGTTTTTTCTCTCAGGTGTCTGGTTGTTTCGGATTGTTAGGTATCTGCACCTACAGGTTGATTGCTAATCACTGTATGGTCCTTGGGTGATTTGATCAAAATTTTGAACTGTGACCTCTGAGTTTGTTTTGGCCGTTTCTTCTCAGAGCAATCAGGTACGAAACACCATGTAGTTTTGAAAATAGTGTTTGTAAAAACCAATTTACAAAATAAACATCTTTAACTCGTTTAATTCAAGGGCTAATTGCAACACTTGTGACTCCGATAACTTTGGCTCCATTTCAAGGAATCACCCTGTATGAACCTAATTAATAAATTTCTAGATGTCAAACTTTGATGACCTTGCAAGTTACTAGAATAATATTAACTTACATGAATAGTTAATTTACGATAATACAGCTGATTTACATGCGTCAAATTATGTTCCCTATTCAATCAGAGACCTGTGATTATACTAATTAAGAGAAAGCTAACAATATTGCTGACCTTGCATTCGTTGATTGTTTTCATCATCTGGTTTGAAAACCATGTTATAAATAGTTATATAGTTATCTTTTATCATTAGTTTTGGCAATAGGTTCGCCCCTTATTACCTACATGCCACTTAAACATAACTGGCGAAGTAAATATGTAGTAAGTAATAGTTTATCATATTTTTTTTTTCACTCCAAGTCATAAATGTCAGTGTAGCTCTGGCTCTTGTACAAAACGAAATGTGGGTGTACTATTAGGCATGATGTTGTGTATATTATGTTATTTAGTTTTGAAATAGATAGTGGAAAGCGAAACGTGTTTACAATAATAATAAATCTTTACGACGAATGTTACGCTGAATAATTTCATAGCATAATCAGCCTCTATGCTGAAACACAGGCCTATCTTGTCTCTTGTGTTGTGAAAATTTTCATGCACACATCATAAATTCAGAATTAAATGTCTTTACAAAATCTTGCTTCTCAGTTCACACAAACTATTGACTCACCCCCTCATTTAATTTAATATTACAAAACTAATTAACACTCAAGCCATAGTTCCAACTTCTTTGCGGAGTGCCAAGATGAATGAAAAAATACAAACAACTTGTAGTAATGCAGTTTTAATAAATGTTGCTTTTAACCCTCGGAGCCTCGAACTCAGCTAAACGTGCTCGCTTTAAGAATAAGCTCGGGAATAGTTGGCCGGTGCAATTTGAGTTCACGATAGCCGCTGGGCTATTGACGGGTTAAGTTTAAAATATCTTGATACTGTGAGAATTTTGCCAATTGGTACCTACTTTTATCAGTTTGGATTTAGGCCTAAACTTTCAACTGCCGATGCGGTTCATCATCTGACTGACTATCTAGCGCAAGAACTTGACAAAGGTAACCACACAGTAGGAATTTTCCTGGACCTCGCCAAAGCTTTTGACACAATTTCCATTCCGATTCTGTTGCGCAAGCTTGAGATCATAGGTGTAAGAGGTATCCAGCTTAAAATATTCAAAAGTTATTTAGAAGATCGTTCCCAGTGCGTAAAGATTGGCAATGTTCTCAGCGATTTTCAAAAAAACTCATTTTTTGGTGTTCCCCAAGGAAGTATTTTAGGGCCCACTCTGTTTTTGATCTACATAAATGACCTCTGCAATCTAAAGCTAGAGCATGGCACTATCATAACTTACGCTGACGATACAGCTCTACTTTTTTCTGCTGACTCAGAAAATGAAGTCTACAAATTTGCGCAACACGGATTCAATATTGTAAATAAATGGCTTCAAAATAACTCACTAACCCTAAATACAGAGAAGACAAATTACATTAAGTTTTCGATGTGCAAGCAAATATCGAATTTCCCCTCAGGGTTGCATGCTCATTGTTGCCAAGTCCCTGCAGATAGCCAGTGTAAGTGTCCTAATATACAAAAGACTGATAAAATAAAGTACCTGGGTATTATTATAGATAAAACCCTTACTTTCAAACACCATATGGAAGCTGTAAATAATAGAATTCGTAAGCTGATATTCGTATTCAAAAAGCTTCGATTTACTACAGATCCAAAAATAATTAGACAGGTATACTTTGCTCTTTGTCAGTCAATTTTGACTTACTGTATTACGTCATGGGGTGGGGCGAGTAAAACTTTGTTATTGCCCATTGAAAGAGCTCAAAGAGCTATTCTCAAGGTGGCTACTTGCCGCCCTTTCCTTTTCCCCACTAACCTCCTGTATAAATCTTGTGAAGTGCTAACAGTTCGACAATTATTTATAATGAGCACTGTACTAAAACAACACGCAGCACTTCCTTATAGCACTGAATTAACTCAAAGGAGACGGAGAGATATAGTTTGCCCTCAAAAAAGTACAAAACATGCTTTCACAGCCAAATTTTATGTCTACCTCGGACCGCTACTTTATAACAGGCTAAATAAAAAAGGAACCATCTACTCCTTAAATCACAGTAACTGCAAGAAAACCCTTAAGGAAGCTCTTCAATCTTTGTCCTATGAAGATACAGAGAAATTATTACTTGTGCTAAAGTAAATATTGTTCGTATTATTGTTATTTTTAAATTATTATAAGCTAAGTTAATATACTATATTTTATACACCTTTATACCAATAAGATTAACATGCTAATTATGTGATTATTTAATCAATTAATAATACCTAAAATCGCCTGAAACACAGGACTACCTAGTTCAGGCAAAAATCATGGGTGCACTTGACATAGATTTAAGAAAAACTGTATTTAATGTTATACCTTTATATTTTTTGAATAAAATTTTATTTATTATTTTATAGTTGGTGTCGCGCTATTTTGGGTTGGTTGTCATGTCGCTTGTCTATACTAATATAATAAAGAGATATTTTTTTTTTATAAATTTGTATATAGCGGGGTAATCTTCGGAAGTACTAATTGGATTCTAAATTTTTTTTCACTAGTAGAAAGCTACATTATTCGTGGGTGCTAATAGGCTATAAATTATATTTATATCATGCTTATTAACCGAGCTATCACATTTTTGCGGGCGAAGTCGCGATCGAAGTGCTAGTATCGTATAATGGGCTGGTGTCCGCCACATCACGTCCAAAGCGTGTATTTTGCGTACGGGTGGAAAATCATTCGGTCCACCCCAGTTCCTCGAGCAAGGCCAGGAACGCCTTGGTGATACTGACTATTTCGCGGACAGTTCCTGGGTTACCGAAGTACATTGGCCTGTATGAGGCAACCTCTATAAACTTACCATCTATCTACTAATGATAGTAGAATACTTGGAGGGGTAGAGTGAGGCTCGTGGCTAACTAGGTGATAACAGCCACATGCATCCGAGATCAGTCCGTGGTCGTGGACGTAGTCCTTCACAAAATCAGCTGTTCTATACATTTTGACCATGTAGGTATTGCATTATTGTTAGGCAACACCTGGTTTTTTTTAATTTTCGATGAAAAATTTCTATGTCGAGGGATTCAGAATGACATACTGAATACGTGGTATACGCGTCGGTGTCCCTTCCAACCTGCATAGAGTGACTGACTATCTGACCTCTACAACCACGATCTCTGTCACATAAATTTTCGATATCACATTACAAGCGAAGGTCGTACACAGTATTGTTTTCAAGACAACTGTTATCTGCCAATACTAGACTTACATTTAAGTAAAACAGGGCCGGCTTAGGTTGGAAACTCACTAGCACTGGTGCAACGAATTATGTACTACCAGATAGACATATAATTCGTTGCACCTGTGTGTATATTTCTACTTTAAGGCCAAATTTACTGGATCTGATATAAAGTAGATTTATCTAATTGAAAACATGGTGATGGAAAACATTGTGAGGAAACCAGCATGCCTGAGAGATATTTCTCGACGGCATGTAAAAGCCAAGTCAGAGGCCCATGGGCGGCATAAAAACTCTGACACCAGGTTAGGCACTAACCACACGAAAAAGAAGAAGAAGATCTAATTGAAACGGTCGGTCGACTCTTCACGTGACCAGTGGGCTGGCATTTTTTTTGGCCAAAGAATCAACAACAAACAACGTGGCAATGCTGCCAGCCTTCTGGGCACTTTTACTGTTGACAGCGATGTAGACGAATTTTTTGACGCCCCGTAATTGTACATATTCTTATTTTAGATCTAATATTAGTTTGTAAATAATTTACATATGTAAATAAATAAAAATTGAAGAAAAATTAATTAAAGCAGTTAAAAAAAATTGCAATGCTATCAATTTTATTACAATATCGTCAAAGTCGCGGGAAACACCTGGATAAGTGACGCACAGAACCGGGAAGTGTGTCAGAAGAAAGGGGAGGCCTATATCCAGCAGTGAGTGATTCCGGGCTGATGTGATGATGATCACAATTGTCGAGCAGCATGGCAATTAAGAAAATAGGAAACACTTTTTCGCGTTTGTTTGTTTATGCAAACTGACTAAAGGGCGCTGGTAACTAAATGTGTGTTTATTTGATCACAATTGTAATCAAAAATGTCGGATGGATTGTGTAAGGAATGATATGAAAAAGAAAGGAGCAACTGATGCTGTGATGTCTGACAGGAGAGAATGGAAAAAAAAACGTGTTGCGGTGATCCCAAGTAGAATGGGACAAGGGCAGGAATACGATGATGATATTAATAAAAATATCATCGTTGCAACAACTGCAGACCAGTATTGACCCGCACTTACGTCGTTATCACGTGGGTTCGAACCCAGGCCCGACACTTTGCCTTTTGTCGTTAATTTCATCACCACTGCAGCTCTCAAATGGTAAAGAAGAAGTACCAAAAACTCGGAGCCATACCCACCAACCCGCACTGGAGCCGCGTGGTGGATTATTGCCCATTCCGGTCTAAAAAGAGGAGGCCTATGTGCCATCTGTATGAACGTTGCAACACATTCTGCGTCCTCACTCCCAACTCATAGCACTGAAACGCGTCTTAGTAATGACAGCCTTGTTGAATTTAGTTTTCGCTATCTAACAAATAAACGGCTGTCCCATCACGTATCAAAATAACATCTCTTCTTGTACACCAAAAACAATAACATCCAACTGATACAACCAATGTTTTCATTTCATTCCCGTTTGTAACGCAACTAAAGTTCGTTGCTAGTGGAAACACCGTACATTTACATACGAAACGGTTTTACAAAATAAACTTATCGACTGTTAAATATTTGTAATTGAAACTAAACGGATCTGTTTGTGGTTGTTTACGTTTGTTGAAAATAAAATTGACGCGTTGAAGCTAAAATTGGATTAGTTGTGAATGAGTTCTTAGTTATTCCCATTTTCACGAATACAACGCAATACGTGAGTTAATTATTATGTATTCTTATTATAAGCCAGTGCTGTCCCATTGCAGGGCAAAAGCCTACTTTCTTTCCTGATTGTAGGCCAATGCTTTGAGAAAGCGCCCAACTCATCCCGCCATCTCCTTCTGGGCCTGCCGCGTTGTCGCTTAAATATTATTATACTGTTATCATTGTTATTTAGGCCTTTGTGTTTGACAGAATGTAGACCGATAAGCATAAGCCGCGAAAATAAATACGCTGGTTACATGAAGAGTAGGAACAGTCGACATTGAGACGCTTGGAGGAGGCCAGGGTCCAGCATTGGACCTCTTTCGGCTATGAGGCCTGAAAGTCGTTACTAAAATGTTACTTTATTAAATTACCCATGGAGTGGCAATTTCACCTCTTATTTAACCTCTTCTGATCGGCTGTTGAAATCTGTAAAGACAGATTAGTGAGTTCCTACCACTTAAAAATAAATACAAAAGAAAAACATTCAACAGATCTTATCGGCTTAAACTGTATTAAGCTCCTTTGTGTGATATTTTTCTGTACAACCGTAGAAATATTTCTTTCTCAAATATTCTTATTTTGTACCTTTGAAAATCCGCCCCTGCCTAGAGATAGTTTGCTCAGCAAATATTAGTACAGCCACTAACAACACGATATCGCATTACCTGAGCGCTGAACTTGTTATAGATAATGGTACAAATTGACAAATGGTGTAAACAACTTGTATTTACGACTGTACCTCAACGTAAGTGGATCAGAGGATAATACATAGTAGTGGAGAATGTATGTTGAGGTTGTAATCCTATTGGTTATATTTAGCTGTTGGTGTTTGTATGTGTTGCATGTAAATATCATAGATGTGACTCATAGGTATGCCTAGTGACTGGTGAACGTGGGTTTTGAGCCTCTAGACAGGGAGTGGTCTAGGGGGGGGGGTGATTTCCATTCCTACGACGATTTCCATTAAGGCTGACATAAGCTTTTTTATGAATCTAATTATTTTTTTGATTTTCATCGTACAATGTCATTATGACTCTGAATCATCATCGTCTGCCTAGCCTTTTATTAGAAAGTGTCGACTCGCACATTTCGGGCGAGTTCAATTCGTGCGAATCATCCAATAACCCTTTGCATCTATGATGTAGTCGGCTTCTAGTTTAAACGGAAGTAGCTAAATACCAGTACTTCATGGAACGACTGCATATCTGGCCTCACAACCCAGTTAGTACTAGGTAATACGATACACCTTTAAGACTGGTTGTCAGACTTTAGACCCACTCAAAGATCTACTATTGACAGCCGGGACCAAATACTGAACCTGCTTTCCAAGGCACAGAGGAAACTAGAGAAGTAATGGGTGGTCACCCATCCACGGACCAACCCTGGCAAGCGTGGCTTAACCCGAAGATCGACCCGAGCGGCTGCTATTAATTAGCCACGAGCTTCTCTTACTCCGAATCGAACCTTCATAATTTCCATTAAATTCTACACTAAAACAGATAATTTGGCACATGACTTTGTTACAAGAAATGTGGCATTTAATATGCAAACTTTGAATTCTGTGTGTAACTGAGTATTCAATATGTGCTGTAAGAATTAAACGCTACGTGGAAACTACGGTATGTCTAATTTAATTATTGGTGACAATCGCAGCTGCTGACGATCTTATGTTTGACTAGGTTTTGCCCGCAGCCTCGCTCGATTTATGTTCAGAAATTATCCCTCGGGAACGCTTTAAATATAGCCTATGATACTCGTGGACAATGTAGCTTCCGATTATTGAAAGACTTGTCGGAATATTATCATAAGTTCCGAATATTTCTCCCCACATCCAAACTCACAAATAGTCATCATCATCATTCTCTTCCCTTTATCCCAGTTTATTTGGGGTCGGCGCAGTATGTTTCTTGTCCCATACTTTTCTATTACTCGTCATCTCAACAGTCACCTCCTTTCTAGCCATATCATCCTTCACACAGTCCATCCGTCGTTTTTTTGATCTTCCTGTAATCTTATAGCACCATATTCATACTCAAAACTTTCTTCATGACATAACTTACAAACTTGACCTTTCATGATATTAGAATAGATTCCAAATTATAAAGCAAGGATGTGCTCAACGTTCCCCCACTGCTCGGCCAAAGTGAGAGAGAGTGAGCCATAATACACCATGCAGACCCAGTGCGAATTGGTGGATTTCACATGTTACCGGATTTTAGGTTCGGTTTTGAGAGCAGTTGTGGTGAAAATACACGAAGAAATGTGCCTGAATGGGTCGGAACCCACAACCTTTGCCAAGTTAGTCAGGCTGCTACTACGATTTAATATAAACTGAAAGCTTTTGGTACGATATCTAACAATTCCTGAAACACTTATACAGGATGGCGCCGATAATACACAATAAATGAAAACACTAGTAATTCTACATAGTTCATATGAATACTTTTAAACCATCAAAAAAATCCTAGCATCAAAATTTAAAAAAAAAATATTTTTCAAACAAACTAAATAACACAAAACTGTTAACGAAATACAACACCATTTATAAATATTTGTTTACTAACCTTAGGTATAATTTGCACTAATTTGCACCTGGAAATAACATTTAAGGAACGAATTTGGCAAAGGTATTTGAAATAGCGAGTTGGCAACATGTGTTTAGTGTTTTTAACCGATGCGGGGGTCGTTAAACTGTCAGTGTTAGCCTATTAATCTGCATCACGTAGAAAATTCCGAATATGAAAAATAAAGTCCTCTGATTAAACTACTGGCTATATTCGAATGAATTTTTGTATGCAGACTGGGAATGTCATGAGGTACACGCAGTTTGATTTATTGTCCTATTGTCGGCGCCATCCTGTATACAGTCGTTGCAAACAAAACAAACAAAAAACTAAAAACAATTGTTTCACAGGCCATGCACAAAGCTTAATTCACCAGGAAATTTCGTTTCCAAAATCAAATATAAAGAAAAGCAAAAAAAAATCGCAACATCCTGTCAAACTGTAGTAAACACAAACGAAACCGAACACAAAGATGAAAAATTAATGAGAAAATAAACGCACAACATCTGCGTCACTGCTCCTGTATCACGACCAATTGTTCCTGACCTTTACAACTGTATAGATGGACCACCTATCCAGGGTCATTGAGTTAGAACGCGGGCGGGGCGGGAGGTCTTCGCCCCTGGCCGTCAATAGACCCATCATGAAATATTCATTCTGGAATGTTCCCCGAGCGGGCTGCGATCTCTTTTATTAGCATTTAAGACAAGTTTTGTAATGTAAGTCAGGGTTTCTTTCATGTCTACGTTTGGCCGGTTTGTTTCTGAATATTGAGGGCGATAATTTGAATTTGTTAAGACTTTTCGGGGCAGGAGTTACAATGGCATTTTATTTGCATTTTATTATTGTCTGTTTATGAAGGTCGGTCGCGTTCTTGCCTTTTGTAACAAACTCAGTTTTTTTCAGCAAGAGTATGTTTTTTTATACAGTTCCTTTCCTAGGAATCAGTTAGAATAGAGAATACTATTGATAATACGAGTAATATTGGAGATTGCATACGGGGCTCGGATGCAAAACTGGATTCCAAGAACAATACTCAGGTGATTGTTTTAGAGGGAAACTCTATATAACAGCAAATACTTATTAGTACAATATTGTTGTAAAATATTATTCTAAAAGTTTAATTTTATTGTTTATGGTTAAATTCTCGTGCAGTAATCGAAACGAATATTTGGGAAAATTAAGTTTCGTTGAAATTTTAAATATTGCTTACAAATTCATAAACCATTATAATGATAACAGGAAACTTGTGCCATAACAAATATTACCAGGAATTGCCAAAGCTGTTCCAAAAAATAAGCCAATTAGACGAATACCTAATTTACTAAATACCTCGTTAACACAGTTTAAATTCTATTTTTGGAAATGATAATATTAAAGATGAATTTGGAATTGAAATTAAAAATCAGCAGAGGTAATCCCATTCAGCCGAAGGCCTAAATAGCCACAATGTGGAACCCTGACACAGCCAGAAAGCGTCCCGGCACACCTGGATGGCGGGACGAGCTGGGCAAAACTAACGACCAGTGATCCACATAGACCCTAGATCGAAGGAACTGGAAGTCTTGGAGATTTAGGGAGTCTTGCTCAGCAGTGGGCTGACACAAGCTAACAGTAACCTACACATCATCATCTCATCTGCATAGAAGACTATGCAATTCCCAACTATGTTAAGGTCGGCTTCCTATTTAGATAGGATGCAGCTGAATACCAATATTTTACATGGAGCGACTGCCTGTCGGGCTTCCACAACCCAGTTAGTACTGGGTTATACTGTGATGTAGTGTGTAAGTGTACTATATTCTGCTTGTGTGAGTACATATAAGATGTCTCAATGCACTAAATATACTCAGTGTTTACTCAGCGTGCCAATGTTTCATTTCCCTTAAAGTCCCGTCCTTATACTCGTAATACGATAGCCCTTGATAAGACTGGTTGTCAGACTTTCGGGCCACTGACTACTACAGTTTTGACAGAAATTGTTGGTAGGTACTGAAGTACCTGTCAAAGTCCGTTGTCCCCAGCCAGACCGGAGTCCGATCTGGTTGGTTTGACCGAATCTTAACTGAATTTTGAGTATCGAAATGTGCCTGTATTTGGTCTTGTTCAATTAATTAGGAAAAAACGGGAACGAAAAATGAAATAAAGTACATATTATTATGTTTAGTAAATTATAGTTCCTGAAACTACCTCACCGAAAGAAAATAATGACGCGATGCTTCTTAAAATTTTGAATTAATTAAAAATGTTGAGTGAGCCAAGGGGCTTACACAAAATTATTATTTTATGTAAAACAATAATGCTTAAAACATAGTAAGTGCTTCAGAGTGTGGAAAACATACGGGTGTAGAAATGGTACCGGCACGATGCAGGTAAGGTCTGCCAAACATCAAGAGGCTCATGCTGATAAAATTAAGCTTAATAAATAAATTTTAATGGTTAATGTTCATATTCTTTTCAACTTTCATCACAACACGTGCCCCAGTCTTCAATTAAAACTCTTATATTTCATGAAAATACATATTTTCATGGGCTTGTACACACGTACCACCTGGTGGAATACGTTTTAGAATAAATCTATTTTCATAGCGCTAAGTTTCTAGTGTTGTATAAATAAGGGAACTGTTGTCAATATGTTACCAACTTAGATGGGAGTGTTATAGAAGTGCCTTGATTTTGACTGTGATACAAAATCAGATTTGGGAATTATGCATCTTCCCTACGAATTCGATCACGGCGGCGCAGCAACTGTGTATTTCAACAGAGACATAGACACGCAGGATCCTTCTCACTCACACTCTCTGTTTGATGAGGCAATTCAACGTGACCGGAGAGGGATTAGACGCAGGAACAATGGCTTTTCGTGCTATCCAAAGTACGGGGTTGTCACACCGACTTTCGAACTCCAGGACGTTATTGAAATCAGACGTAAAATAACACACTTTACTTAGAGGCCTTCGCTCACCACGACTTTTTGCAACGATGCATGTTTGGGGCTATGAAGAACGGGGTATAAAATTCTTCATCCCCCATAGAAAAGGGAGAATTTTTCGACCAGACAGACGGGTGTTGTATTTGGTGGACTGCCCGACAGTTATTGTCGGGTTTTTCTGTATAGTCTTATGTCGCGGATCAGTTTACTTGCGCGGTTTAGGAATTTGATATTAGTTCTTCATGTTTGTCATAGATGTCGCTGTAGTACTTTTTGTATTGCTGCTACACATGAAACGGCCATTGTGTGACTGGCTGTGTTTTCACCCACGTGCTGTTGCTATGCATACGTGATTTAGCATCGATACAATAATGCCTCTTCGTTCCCAAGATCGTCAGAAACAGTCACGCGATAGCAGCGATACAGAAACGCAGTCACGGATTACCAGTTCCAGTCCGAAATCACTCTCACTCACACCTACTTGTAGATATTTTTTCAGTAACAATCATAGTCACACTAAGCTATTTCTAACTTAAACCAGTACGGTTTCTCAAGACTCAAGTCTTCTCAAAACAGTTAATAATATCATTGTGAACGAGTAACCTCGGCCGGGAAGTTTTAAGTGGCGTTCGCTCTTAGCACTTAGATCTTGATAGCTTAAAATGTTACTTGCCAAAATTGGCCAGGAAATGGTATTATCTTGAGCTATAATCGCTGGGAGGAAACTTGAAAGTGTGGCGTTTTACTGTCAAGGCCTTAGTCTCTATGACCAGGCCGAGCTCAAGAATGGAATAAAGACGTTGAACTTTAAATGTCATTTGAAAGCAGGAGCGATTTTAATCGTTTTTTTTTTTAATATATATCCACGACCTAGCCAAAGCGCGTGTCCTAACCAAAGAGAACGTAAACAAAATCTAAGTTTAACACTTAACGAAAATCTTTCAACCATGTAGACTACTAAAATAACGGTATCATAAAACAAAATACCATTTAATAACTGACACATTTCTCACCTTAGATTTAATTTAATTAAAATTACAAAAACAAATCAAGTGTCCGACTCGAAAACAATCCGTTCTAAATCTTTCCTGAAATAGATTACTGAAAGTTAAAATGGATAGAAATCTCGTTAGACACGGTTGAGTAATTATCCAAATTAGCAAACTTGAGAGCAAAAATTCTCATTATATTGTACGGTGAAATCTTGAAGGAACTTCTCTGCTGTTTCGTAGCTACTGCGATGATGGCGTAGCTACGTATGCTACACTTGCTACGCCGTAGCAACACTGCTACGCGAACCACATTAACGCAAAATTGATTTCTATGAAGCCTTTTTATAGAGTTACATAGAAACCAGTCTTATCGCTACGGTCTCTCATTGTGATTGAGCAGCTCTATCTTAGAGGTTTGCGGTTTTATTCGTCTTCAGAATTATTTCTACATCCGTTCTTTGTGAGAAGCCCGAAAACATCGTATTTTGTATATCACAGATAGCTCTTACTTCAAATTAAACAAATCAAGATTACTCAATCTGTTTAATAAATCAAAGGTATTTTTGCAATCACAGCCATTAAGAGTTGTCTTAATTCACCTCCCGTTGCTGAAACAAAAGACAACAAACTTGTATCCCAATCGGTACTGATGCCGGTTCGTTAAACCCCTTTTCTTTGAGACATTTGTATTGGTTGATGCTGCTTTGTACCTTGTTGTTTGAGCCTTTGTTTTTGTTGTTGGTAGTAGGAGATTGTATGGTATAGTATGACCCAGAAGACCCGTGAAGGTTAAATAGGAAGGCTTCATGTATAATATTTAGCTGCATCCGGTAAGATTATCGCCAGTCTTTTCTCAACTATGAAGGGGTAGGCCCAAAACAGTTGGGAAAAGGCTAGACAGATGATTGGATTGTAGATGACAATGAGTAGGTTGTGTTATCATGTGATTAGAATCGAAAGTGCTCCTACGTTTACACTCATTTTCAAGTTGTGATACTTGTTTTCAAAAAGTTTCGAAACATGTCGTGTACAAAACATGATTGTATGGAACTATGGACGTTGTTTCAGACATGTATTGTTGACAATTTTGTACTCGTTTATGTACTTTTTTAAAATTTTAGTATACAACTAGTCTTTATAGCATAATTTAGATACAAACAAGAAACAAAACTAAAATACCTATACAACATGTAGAATACAACATGTTTTATACCTTGTAATAGGTTACAGCATCGATTTATTTACACCCAGGCATTAAAATCATTTTCAAAATTGAAAATCATGGCAAGTGTAGCGTGTTCACGCGAAAATCACTCTTATCCTGAGCAGTTACTGACTGCAAACATAATGACATACTAAAATTATACTGTTACGCCTACATCATAAAACTGAACATGCATTTTACCCCCCATAGGAAAAATAAGGGGAAGCCATATCTTTACCCATCAACCACACGTCTCACACATAAACTGGATAGTCTATAATTTTTTATAGGTTAAACTATCAAATAAATTGTATTTATCAAAGGAAAACTCAATTTTCCTTTCATTTCGGCTCATTCACACGAGGACGATTCGTTTTTTTTTTTGATGAATAGTCTTTTTCCACGATTCGTATTTTTTTTAACGGCGGCAATGCTTTTTAAAAATCCATGTTCACACACATCCCGAATCGAAAAAATGACGGACACATCTTAAATCACGTATCGTCTTTTAAAAATCACGTTCGTCAAAAAATCACGAATCGTGTTTTTTGCGACGAATTTGCTGATGCGCTCGCTCCCGAAAAATCACGAAACGAATGTGAACATAAATTCGTTGTTTTTTGTCTAATCGTGATAAAACACGATTCCGTATGCAATGTGAACGTCCATCCGTCATGACGTATCGTGTTTTATGACGAATCGGAAATGATGACGGAAACCGTGTGTATGAGCCCTTACGTAAAAAAAGTATTCAAATATCTTGATATACCGCAATAAAATTTGAATTTATTATGATATCGATAGACACAAGTTTACTCGTATATGTAACAAATATCAATATGTCAATCAAAATGAAAATATAATATTCTTATTTCAGTCTTTTTGATGTATTTTTGCTTTTTGACATGACATCAATAAAATCGGTCTATTGAGCAGTAAAATTCATATGTAGTATAAAATGAAACACTTTTCATGATATTTGATACCTACATAAAAACCCAATTCATGGGATAACCCACAATCCCGGAAAAACTAGTTCCTTGAATGAAACCAATACGCGGCATGTAATTTCCAGCGGACACAACGCGGAAATATCACGCTAGCAAAGACTAGCGATGTGTGTGGTGATTCTTTGAATTTAAAATGAAACTGAAAGCAGTTTCATATTAAATTCCCAGAATCATGAGTTCAGAGTGATTAATTCGCTATTTATGTATTTTCGCTATTTATCTATTTATTCTCAAAACGATCAATTTACAAACATGACACCATTGTGTTTTATATATTTATTATTTATGCACACAGTAGTAATTAATATATAATTATACTAAGTATTATTAATATTATAAACCTGAAGAGTTTGTTTGGTTGAACGCGCTAATCTCAGGAACTACTGGGGGCCTAAGTTGACCACATTAGCAGAACATAATAGGATAATAATATGAATCAGATTAAAGTTCTTAAAATGGTCAGACACAGTTATTATATTAAATTATCAGTTTGTGACCATTTTACGAATTGTAACGTAATTCATATTATTATCATATTATGTTCTGCTAAAGTGGCCATTTCAGAACCCCTGGTTCGAATTGAAAAAAATCTTTTAGTGTTGGATAGCCCATTTATCGAGTAAGGCTATAATATATTATAACATCACGCTGCGACCAATAGGAGCGGGAGCATCGATTAAAAACGTTACTCAGACGAAGTTGCGCGGGTCGGCTAGTAACATTTACAATTTGAGTACAAAGGTACTGCTTATTTTTTAAGAAATTTCTGCCAGCAGACCTGCGAAAGGTGAAATGGAAACGAAATGTATGTATGTGTATGTAATATGTTTTCTTCATAAGAGACTTATATATTAGGCACGACATAACTACATATATATGGTGTCAATAAGTCTTATGTATGGCTATCGTTTAATTATTCTTCTAACCGTGTCGATGACACTCTAAACTGTGTTGCATTGTTGATCTGCAGTTAATGGGCTCTTGATGCCAAAACTATTTAACACTAACCAACACAGCTTCCAATATAACAGCCAACACATTGAATTGTTTATCTGCGGTCAAAGAGCATCCTATACCAAAGGACTGTTTATTAGACCACTGAATGATTCCAGTTACTTTGCTTATAATGCAATACTCGTATTTGTACATGATCGCGTATGTGTGCGACCGATCGCTTTGATTACGGCACTGGGTCACGCTTTTGCGTTCGATTAAACTAGAGTTCTCCGAATGATACATCCGCAGAGTGACAATTTTATTCCTAGAATGACCGAATTGCATTGCTAGCTATACAGGTCACTACCTACTATTATTAGGGATGATGGTAGGCGCACTAATCATGCAACACATAACATAACATAACGCCTGTAATCCCCTAAGGGTTAGGCAGAGGTGTGCCTAATACTACACCCACATTTCGCCAGTTATGTTATAATCCCGTGTAATAGGGGACGAGCCTATTTCCGCCAACCGGGCACAAATCCAGACTCCGTGGATGCTACTGAGAAATTCCTGATGGGAAACCCAATAATTCTTTGCCCGACCCGGGAGTCGAACTCAGGACCTCATGTTTACGTTTCATAATTGATTAATTATTATCTATGACTGAATGACCGCATCTCACACTGATCCTAAAATACCACCAAAAATTAATCCAACAGCCAAATTATGTCCATTATCACTATCCTATACGTATAATCACCAACCAGTATCACATAACATTGAATTGTTTGTCTGCAGTCAAAGAGCACTCGATATCAAAGGACTGTTTATTAATGTAGTGATTGATTCCCGGTCTTAGTTTAGAGTAAACACTGTGCTCTAATTAGAGAGCGCATGTGAACCGATTGTTGTCTGTGGAATTGTCAACTCGGATCGGATTTGTATGTGGCTATGTGGGATTAATAGATTTTGAGTCACTATGGTAGAATTTAGCATGACAGGAGCTAAGCGTTGTTAAAATTTTCGAAATTATCGCGTACCTACTACAATTGTTAGAAAAAAGTGTTTTTTTTTTTTAGATTGATGCCTACGTTCTCATAAACTTTGTTAATAATGTGTTTGCTCAGTCAAAGTAATAGGTGGCAAGTGAATACATATTCTTTCATAATTTTTTTTTACCTAACGAGTTCCCTCCGTGCCTCGAAAAGCACGCTAAGCCGTTGGTCCCGGCTGTCATTTGTAGATCTTTGACAGTCGTTACAAGTAGTCAGTGGCCCGAAAGTGTGACAACCAGTCTTACCAAGGGGTATCGTGTTACCTAGTACTAACTGAGTTGTGGAGGTCAGATAGGCAGTAGCTCCATGTAAAGTACTGGTATTAGCTGCATCCGGTTAGACTGGGAGCCGACCCCAACATATTTGGGAAAAAGCTAGGCAGGTGATGATGATGATGAATTTCGTATGGAATCGAATACCCGATGAGGTTCTCCATCGGCTAAACTGCGGTTCATCCATACAAACTTATATCCCCTAAATTTACCCTCTCTTGTATATTTCAAAAATCCTTATAGCTCACTTTCGATAATATGAACTCTTGTGCAAAATTGCATGCTTCTAGGCCGAGCGGTTTATTTAGGTTGAACCACAGATTGCGCGTTTTATGTCAGTGAATGAATAAATACTTTGAAGAAGAGAGAAGATGAAGCCTGTTTAACGGCTCCTAAATGTGACCTTACTAAACACTTATGACCCGCGCAAACGTCACAATAACTTATATGGGAACGTAATATTTTACATGTAAGAGGTATCCAAAAGTCATATATTAGATATTATGTAGTAAATAGATCATAAATAATAAGATATCATACATACATCATAGAAAATCTATGAGTAAAGTCGTAACGCTAGAATGGGATTCTTATCTGAATAAAATTCATCACATATATTAGTAAGGGATTCTGCCCGTACATACATGATAATTATACAATACGCGCATGAATGCGAAAACTCAGACGTACGTGTCTTGGGTTCAAACTCGAGATCTATGACTTGGCAGTCCGACAAATATTACAACTAAAAAGGGTAAAAAAAACTAGGGTAAAGTTTTTTGTGTCTATGTACTTAAAACTCAGGAATATAATATTGCATCACCGAAATATTTCGCGGTATACCTTATTCTTGACTAAAAACTTGCATCGTATCGTTTTACACGAGGTTTGCACCATTTTATTTATTGTTAACAAAAATAAAACTTGCCACAAAAATGTGCCACCAAACCCCGACCGAATTAAAACTCTATTTGTAGTAAAATAAGTCTTAAAATCGTTTGAGACGAAGCTTATACTTATCTATCGACGGTGCTCTAGAGGTTAAAGCACACACTTAAGAATAGTACTTTTACTAATAGCACCGTTTATTTGCAATACTCCTCTCGTCTTAAGCACTGTACAAACAACTATAATTACTTTTTAAATGGCCAGTATAAAGCCACTTTCACACTGCTAGCAGCTGATACGGTAACAGCTGCATTTTATGCAGTTTACAGTGTGAGATCTGGCTACTATGCATATAAACTGGCTAATCTCCGAATTACTTGCTTTAAATTATTCACCGTTTATTAAAATGGAAGTTTTGATTTTTTTTTTTTTTGGTAATAATCACTGCGTCTACGTTCGAGTAGTCGCTAGAGCTTCTGGTGGACATGAGGTCTTGGATATGGTTCTCAGATTGGACAAAGTGGTTTTTTGTTTTTCTAACAGGCATTCTTCAGTAGCAGTTATTTGGATATCTGCATGGTTGAAGAGAATAGGCTCGCTATGAATTACGTACAAGAGACTGACACATTACATCTAGTCGTGCATAGTGGAGCAAGACGTCCTGGGTTCGATTCTTAGATCGGGCAAAGTATTATTGGGTTTTTCCATCAGGAATCTCTCAGTTGCAGCTGCGGGTTTGTGTCTGGTTGATGGCAATAGGCTCGCCCCTATTACATGGGACTTAAACATAACTGACGAAATGTGGACCTACTATTAGGTACACCCCTGTCTAACTCTTCGAGCATTACGTGCTCGATATTATGTTGTAACGTAGAAAAAGAAAAGATTCCTGCGTGGAAACATGAAATGTTTCATGAAATGTTTCAGTAGGTAAATTACAAACCAATTAGTTTGGAAACAATTTGTTACGTTTGTTTTTGTCACAAAACATTTTCAAAAACACTTTGACCTTTTTAATTTCTACTTTCAACCACGAGAGAGGAGAATAAAAATTAATCTAAAATTATAAATTGTTGACCTGGAAAAGTATGTAAATTATAAAATACCGTAATATATGACGTAAATTGGTATGGCGGGGTGTCCAGAGGTCCTAGCACGAGCGCGCGGTGTAAATGTCACGTAAATTATGTACGTCGACGTTAAAATTAAAAATACGTTTCGCTTATAATATTTTCAGATTTATTCATATCTATGGATGATCAAAACAATCGCCACAAGAAAACGCAAACGCGTCGTTTGTCTCATGTAACATCGCCCGAGGCTATGGAAGATGGCTTAGAAGAGTTTGTTTCTTACATCATCAAAAGACGAATATATATTTTTTTTTTACGTACGTTGGATCGAAATCAAACACCCCCGTTGTCTTAACAGAACCCACGAGGGTCAGCTTAACCCTTCTTAAAAAAAAGAAAGCTCAAAAAAAAAAGAAGTCTTACTCAAAAAGGCCCAAACGGAAAAACCTTATAAAGAGTTAACGCAAGACACTTTTGTTGTTCTTTTTTATTTAACTTTTTTTTTATTAAGCCTATAAATGTTTTATTATCTTCTAGTTGTCCGTAAAAAGAAACGTTGCTACAGTTCCAGATTTAAAACTTTGACAATTGTGAATGGTGGAAGTTGCGAGTGAAAAATTCGAGTTGTTTTTAAAGTTGAATCGATAGGGTTGGTTTTAAGTTTGTCGATGGAACGCGGTAGGATGCTTTATGGAATGTTCGTGTCGTTTACCGAATCGTAAAATTAGTGAATTTTACCCATTTTTTAGTGTCCACTGGAAAGTCATTTATAAAATAATTCATCGGATGCGATTAGAACCAATGAATCGCAAAAAATACATCAAAACATGAACTAAAAGTATTAATTTGTATTTTTTTTTTTTTTTTTTCGATCATCCACAAATATATTTGTACGGAGATGTCTTGGCACATGACCAAACTAAATATCTACTACCTAATTTTGCAATACAAACTCACAAATAAACCATAAATACATCAACAACGCTTCCTGACAATAATATGATTCAACCGTCAAAGTTCCTTGTACGCTCTCCACAGAGTTACCGCTTGCCGTCCACCCCGTTGGGTTCAAATGTGCTCCGTCGCGTTCCCTTCAAAGTGATTCACACCGAGTACCTTACTGTTAATTTAACATATAATAATAATACTGTGAAGAGGAATGATTTGATTGTTTGTATGTTTGCATTGAATAGGCTCCGAAACTACAAGACCGATTTGAAAAATTCTTTCACCGTTGGGAAGTTACACTATCTCCGAGTGACATAAGCTTTATTATATTTTCAAAAAAATTAGGGATCCTTACTAAAACTCCAATAATGTAACCCAAGGTGTAAAAAAATGATCTAAAAATACCTTACATCGCGTGCGCTGTCAAAACTATTGATGATAGAACAAAATAATGTACTACGACTTTGCAGAACATATCATTATCTACAAAAAGTGTCGCGACAGCATATGTCTAAATAACTTTTATGTATATGTCACAATAATACCAAGAACAAGAACCAGTCAAGTTAAAGAACATTACCTCTCTTTTATACTTTGATTCTGTATTTATATTATAGGTATATATTTATATATATTATATATATACATATATATATTATTAAAATAAATATATATTTATTTTGTTATTAAATAAATAAATAAATTGTTTATTGTTCCAAAATCATTACATGAATATATTATGAGGCGGCCCCATTAAGTTATTAATAATACTTGTGTTGGGGCCGACTCGCTTCTTCCCCTATTTTACAGTGACATAATGGAGACTAATAAACCAAAAACATAAAAACAAAAAAAAATAATAATAATAATATAAAAAAGAAAAGAAAACAGGATGCAAATTAAAAACTATGATATCTATGTTCAAGATAGCTCAATTGTGTGTGTGTGTGTGTGTGTGTGTGTGTGTGTGTGTGTGTGATCGTGCGCGCGTCCGCTCGTGTTTTTGTGTGTGAATGTGAGTGCGTGTGTGTGGGTATGTTTGTGCGTGCATGTTTTTGCCTGTGGTCTGTTTTTATGAATTCCTTTTTAGCATGGTCTGATCAATATTTGTTCAATTTCCTCGTATGTTAATGTTTTTAACCAGTCAGTTATGATCTTCTTGCACTTATGTTGAGCCTCCGGATGGAATTTTAATTTTAAATTTATTTTATTGTAGACAAAGGCAGATTGAGCAACATACTGACGCTCAGCAAAAGCTGTACGAACCCGCGATGAGTGCGCCACCATATTATTACGTCGTTTAACCTGGTCTGCTGGGTTAAGTGGTGTAGATTTATGCAAGTAAAGAGTCATGTTTAACAAATATAGCTGCCTTACTGTTAGCAAACCACACATACTGTATAGGCTGTTGGTCGGATATCTGTATGGTTTAAAATAGATTACTTTTAAAAGTGACCGCTGGGCTCTTTCGAGCTCAAGTAACTTAGTTTTGGCGGCTCCTCCCCAAACCGGAATGCAGTATGTTGTAACGGATTGTGCCAGCGCAATATAAATTTTACCAAGTACGTTCGGAGGCATCACATAGCGAAGAGTTTTGAAGATCCATATCAATTTTCTAACACGAGATATATTAGCATCAATCTGTGCCTGCCACGATAAACACTCATCCATAACAACACCTAAGTATCTAGTAGAGGTGACTCGTTGTAGGTTTTGACAATTTCTGTTTAAGAGAGGACACGAAACACTCTCGCGGATTGCTATGTAAAATTCTGGACCTGGTTTAGATTTTGCACTTGGAGAAAAGCAGATGTAGTTTGTTTTTGTGACGTTTAACGTTAGAAGGTTAGCTTTTAACCAGTCTACAATAATACTTAGGCCACATTCAGCTTTTTGGTGCACTTCCTCCCACGATTGACCAGAAAAGACAACGGCTGTATCGTCTGCGTATGAGAAGATGTTATATAAGCATGTATGTTTTATTATCTCTTTATTATGAATGTTATTCATTTTGTAGTTAATTTATTTTTCTTACACACTGTGTCTACGTTTCTTTTATATCTATCCTCTCGCAGGTCCGCTGGAAGAGATTTCTAAATGAAATAAGCGGTACCTTTGTGCTCTTTTGTCTTTATGTATTGTTCTTGTAATGTGTTTTGTGTGTACATAAATAAATAAATAAATAATTGTTCTATTATTTAAAAAAAAAATTAAATGCCGCCCCTAGGAAAGGCTCATTATTTGTGCCTTGGTAGTAATTATTATCAAAATAAATTACTTCATACTCAAGACTGCTTCAATACCTTTATATAACTTTTTAAATTATTCAATTCGGACATTCCATTCGAAAGATATCACGAGTTCAAAAATGTAAGTATTAGACAAAAGTCACGTGGTCGCCGTCCTATCCCGTCCTATCCCGTCCTATCCCGTCCTATCCCGTCCTATCCCGTCCTATCCCGTCCTATCCCGTCCTATCCCGTCCTATCCCGCCCTATCCCGTCCTATCCCGTCCTATCCCGTCCTATCCCGTCCTATCCCGTCCTATCCCGTCCTATCCCGTCCTATCCCGTCCTATCCCGTCCTATCCCGTTCCGTTTTTGTTAAATACCCATGCGAAGCCGGGACGGGCCGCTAGTTTAACATAAACACCATTGTGACATTTTGCATTTTAGCCTTATGATGTGGTTGAACAGTGTTTGTTAAAGTTACTTCCTTCGGTTGACGATATAAGGAACAAGGAGGTTTGTGAAACAGGTCTTGTGCACGGTTGGTGCGGTGGCTGAGCGATTGGCTGCTGCGCTGCTTGTCGTTGGTTCGATTCCCACACGGAACATATATTTGTATGTACCGCTACCTACATATTATATTTGTATGTCCTACAGGTAGTTGTTCCGGGTTTGGCTGTTTGTGTGTTTTTATTTTATTTATTTGGCTCACCAACAATTAAATACACGGATTGATAAAAAGAAAGTTCCTCGTCCTCCAAATAAGGGCCTCCTACCAGACTGTTCTGGTTTCTCTTTTCCGGTATAACGTGAACAGAAGAAACAGTTTATTCAGTTTCAGGAAAACTGCATTTTACTAGTTAGTTTGTAGCCCTTTCAAAAAGGCTTCTTCTCCTTTTGAAGAGCCAGGTCCAATACATCAGCAAGCCCACCTTGTAACCGTAGCTTCTACGCCACAATGCACTGCGTGTCTCCCGCCTGGAACGCGAACAAAGCTGTGTATCGATTGGTTCCACGAATCAGTACAAGGTCCAAGGTATGTGTTGCCGTACCGATATCTCAAAGGCTGTGGACCGGATACTTGAAACTCGGGTCAACTTGTAGAGTAAAACGAGCCTACAAGGTGTAAATACTGAACAAAAGCTTCACTCTGAAGTCTAGAGTATTTATGAGTGTATATATGTGGAGAGAGGAGGTCGGTCTTCAGGTTAAGCTGCGCTTGCCTAAGGATGACCACCCATTACATACCGAGTTTCCTCCGTACCTCGGAATGCCCGATAATTCGTTGGTCCTGGCTGTTATTTGTAGATCTGTGACGGTCGTTACAGGAAAATAGTGGCCGAAAGACAACTGGTCTTACCAAGGGAGGCCAGGTAGGCAGACGCTCCATGTAAAATCTTAGTAGTAGCATTTATTCAGTAAATTGGTTTTTTATTCGGTCTTTAGTTTTTTTATTAGCCTTTTCCCAAGTACCACATAATTGGGAAAGTGATAGGCAGATGTTGATGCGTGCATATGGAGACATTGTCAATTGTACTTCTGTAGCTTTCTTCACAGTTACGGTTAGGCCTGACGTGTAAATATAGGTTCGAGCCTGACTTACTAGAGGTATCAAAATCACCGTCCTACACTATCTTTCGCTAGCTAACAGGAACTCGATGCAATGTCATTTTAGACCCATGTCTGAAACCCTTTGAGATGTCGTGCGTTCGCTTTGTACGAAATAGCTGCAAGGCTTTTAATTTGTTACGCTTCGGGATTGGTTCGTTGGAAGTCTTGTCATTGCAAGTGGTCACTGGAAATTGGTTCTTCGATTCGTGATCAGGTAATGCTAAGTGTTTTTGCGTTTTTCCGTAACGATTATCGCAGCCCGAGATATAAATACAATATCTTGTCCTCTTCTTCTTCTTCAACCTTTGGCCACCCAATGCTGAGTGTAGGTGTCTTCCATATCCCTCCACTTTTCGGGGATTTGCGTCATGACTGTCCAGTTTCTTCCACCCACTTTAAGGAGATCGTCTGTCCACCTAGTCGTTAGTCTTCCCACATTCCTCTGTCCCGTCCGTGTAAATGCAATATAAATGCTTAATCAAAATTATATGAAATTGCAGTGTGAGTGTATGAATAACGTTATAGTCATATTTTTATTTATTTCAGAGATTATCTAATAATTAAAAGTTGTTTCTTATCATAAGTACTTTCAGTGTCTATAAAAATTGATAATGAGTTCAAAGTCAGTCAGTGAATAAACTTATTAGGAAAAATCACCCTCTGAGATCTACACTATGCAAGAAGCATCGCCATCATCAGCATTCTCCCGCCCTTTTCCCAATTTATTTGGGACCGGCGCAGTCTCTTCTTCTTCCATACTTCTCTATTACTCGTCATCTCATCAGACACCTCCTTTCTTGCCATACCATCCTTCTGTGTGAAGGATGTCCATCAATCGTTTCCTCGGTCTGCCTCTCCATCCACATTCATACTCAACACTTTCCTCACGACCTTTTCCTCATTCCTCCTCATAAAATGTCCGTGCAATAAGCATCATGATTTCAGAAACTTCCCCCAAGGGTCGCTTAATCACCCGGTCCTAGGCTTCTCACGTCCAGCTGATTTCCTCGGCCTTCACCAGGTCATCGTACCTTACTCATACCTAAATAGGTGTGATTAAGCATCTCACATCATCAACAATACTTACTATAAGTCCCTTACGGTAATTCCAACACCAAGTTATGACATCATTAAGACATTAATGGTCAGGCAAATTATCCCTATGTATTGTCTCACATTATATTAACCATAGGTATCCCATTAAATTATATCCAGGTATTATGTGAAGTTTAGGTGAAGTTATGTATAGGTTTCTGTAATTCGGAATTAGTACACGAACTTTTAGAATTAGTAGACCATAGTATGTGAGAAAAATGAGCTTAACTATACTATAATTGAATTCTATTTTAACTTTTTCATTAAATTAGACGAACCTATTTTGTATTTAGAATTTACCGCCAAACAAATCTTCAAGCAAAATAGAACCACAATTTGGTTAAAAGTAATGTCCCAGTGTTCAGGTTACACAAGTCAATGACCTATATTGGCGGTATTACGGCTCGTTTTCATAAAAAGTTTTTTGTTTAAAACGGGAAAGAATGTTTCGTTTATCCTCGTTTGTTCTCGTTTTTTTTTTAAGTAACTGTAAATTATATTAAAAGCCCAAAATAACCCTTTTCAAAGCCTCTCTCCCAAACTAATACATCATCACATTAATTATAAAAAGGCGAGCTTTATCCCGAAAACAAAGAAACACCCTCGAGTGAAAACACCGGAATTCATAAACAAAATTCACACCTGAGATGTCGGGTATTATAATAATTTAACATCTTTCCTCTTGACTTGAATATATATAACTCACTGAAACCAGGAGGTAGAGTGACAGCCAAGTTCTTTGCTGAAAACGTGTCAATTTTTTATTTAACGCTGCTATCATGTATGTATATTTGTAACAATTTGCCATTGACTACGTCTTTTGAATGTAACAATAACATGGTTTTTATAACTCAAGTGTTAGTGTACTGATGTGCAGATGTCAATACCTATTGTTTTAGTGTTTAGCTCTCTCTTTCTTCTTCATATCCATCCAAAGTTTAGAAACTATAATATAGGACCGTCAAATGCTCACAATTCTATATTTACTAAACTATTCACCATAAACTGCTGTTTTTAAGCCTGCATAAAAAGCCGGAAGCTTAATTAACTTACATTAAGCCTAGAATTGTTACTAAAAAGTAACGTTATTTTTATGTTGAACCCTACATCAAAAGAGGGCATTCCGTCATTTCTTTTCAAACTTATCTTACACTACCGTGCACCTATTTCAGCCCGCGTCCGAGCATTAATTAAACGAATGAGACCAATTTCAGGTTACTCCTTTCATGCTAATTGAAATAAATGCAAAGTTTTAATCAACGAATGGAAAATGGGGAGGGGTGAAACCCATTACTAGGGCTGGGAGATTTTTCCTATAATCGCAAAAAAACACTTTGAGTGGACTTCAATAAAGATTAATTTTAAAAACACTATCGTTAATCACGAGGAAACATCACGAGGGCTGAAAATCTGATAGAGTCAAAAACGTAAACGTAAATATATTGTTTTTTTTTCTTTAAGAAATAATCTCTGCATAATTTCCACTTTTACTGAAGTTATGTTTAGACGAAAGACGTGTCAGTCGTGAAAATAAACATCACCATCGTCATCATGAAACTAGATCGTTGTATCACCACATTTGTTGCCAAGTTCGACGCGGTATCGAGTCGGGTCGCTTGACCCGGAACGAGGCGAGTGACGTCTTTTTCGCTTTCATTATGAGCATAAAGCTCGTTCATCCGGTCCGGTCCGGTGAGGTTAATCATCAGTTACACTGGTACAGTTATCTACCGATAATCAAACTCAATGTACCGGAATCACAACAGCAGCCCTCATTCGAAAGCCAAGTCCACACAATAGCCCAGTTCTGTACGGAATCAACAAGCGAGGCTAGACTAAAGCCTCGAGTAAACATGCTCGCTCCAGCCTTGATTCGGAACGACAATATCCCAAAGCTATGGGCAGAACTTCAAACTACTTGAGTTTGAATCCTAACCAATTCAACAAACAGATGGTTTTGCATTAGTATGTTGTTATAGTGTGTGTTTGAAACAAAGCGAATATAGAATTGGAATAGAGAAGATTCTAATAGTACCACAGAAACATTATCAAATGCTTCAAAGCTAATAATTCAGGCTTTCGCTGCAGAATGGGTAGAAAACCGTTACTCGAGACACAACTTACATTAGCAAAGGAAAAAGACTTTATCCAAGATTACTGTAACGAGCCTGTGAATGATTATAGCGTGCACGCCGTACGGCATTTCATACAAATTTTCATGTCCTTATTTTTCGATATGACTGAACCGATTTTAATGAATCTTCACACCCATAAGCAGGATACATATAATTAACCTTAACATTTCTCAAAATAATACACATAACATGACGCCTGTTATTCTCGAAGGGAAGCACACCCACATTTCGCCAGTTATGTTTAAGTCTCGTGTAATAGGGGGCGAGCCTATTGCCATCAACTGCCCAGAAATTTCAACTCCATGGCTACTAGTGAGAAATTCCTGATGGATAAACCCAATAATACTTTGCCCGACTCGGGAATCGAATCCACTACCTCATGCTAAGCAGTCGCGCTTGCGACGACTCGACCAACGAGGCAGTTAAATAATACACACATACAAACTCACGTCTTTTTCCAACGGGGGTAGGCAGAAACTTTAAAACGCCACCTGCTACGATATTTATATCTGGATTCGCCTCATCCATGTCAAAATCGTCATCACATCTGGTAAAATAATAATAATATACAAAAATAACTTCTGCCCAACGTACACTCAACTTACGTTTATTTTTAGCACGCTACAATGAAGGAAAAACTCCGTGAAATTCCAAAATAAACTTCCACTTGTCTTTAGCCCATCCCTATAGGCCTCGTCTCGCTAATTTGACAACTACTTTCACCCTAATTCTGAGACTGCGGTGATGCGAATAAGTTTTATAGAAACAGTAGAATGTTTCTTTTACCCATTAGTACTTTTTCTACGATTGAATAAACAGGCCTGCATAGTTGGGCCACGGCCTCGCACGAAATGGCCCACGGAGCGCAAATGCATGTTTAAATGGAACGGGAAGGTCCGTAATAAAATGTATTAAAAGGAAAGTTTTTTGGGTATAAATAAAGAAGGAATTTGTTGGTGCTTTTTTGTTTTTCTCTTTTTTATTGTCAGTGTAAACTGTAGAGTACAACGACAGATATTAAAATAAATTAAATAAATCTTTAATCAGAACCAAAAATGTGTAAAATACAAAAGTAGTCTTAATTAAACAATGTAGGTCTCACAATGTTAGATGTCTGTACTGGGATAATCCTGTATCCCAGGCGGCAGGAGCTCTAACAATATAATACTTGTAGTACAGCAGATTTTTAAAACAATATTTAACATTATATAGTGATAAAATTTGAATTATTTGAAATAGTAAACCTAATTAACTAGTAATAATTAAGTGTTAATTGAACATTAGTTTGATAATATACTATCACGGGTTCAATTCCCAGGTCGGGCAAAGTGTTACTGGGTTTTTCTTACAGGATTTTTTCAATAGCAACCTGGAGACTAGATATCTGCTAGGTTGATGGCAATAAGCTCTCCACCTATTAAATATATGGGCCTGAAACATAACTTGAGGAATGAGCTTGTACACCCCTACATAACCCGTCGCGGATTGCAGGCGTGATGTTATGTCATATTTATTTTAATTTAATGGCCTTTGATAAACTAACCTTGTGTCGCCCGGGTATTAACACCTGAACGAAACATGACACGATTTCTCAGTAAGCCTGAAATCGACGTGAGTGTTTTATCCGATTATAAATCAAAAACAATAAGATCTCCAAAATCTTGACAATCATAAGAAGATTATTTACGTGATTTCTTTTATTTGTCTAGCTTTGTTGACATCCATGTCTGCTCCGCTAGGTCATACGAACCAAGGATATACAGGGTGCAAAAGACACCGACTCACAAACGGTCACACGTATTCACTTCATCATTGTCAACACCCACATCGATATTTTTCATCGGTAGTTTAAAAAAAAATCAGCTGTTCCATACATTTTGACCGTGTAGGTATTGCAGAAGCAAACACCAGATATTTTTTTTTATAATTGCCGATGTAATTTCGTACGTGGGGGGCAGAGGGGTTCAGAATTATGTACTGAATACGTTTTAACCGTTTTAACATTGGTGTCCCTTCCACCTTGTATATAACACTAAGCAAATGTCAAACTGTTAAGCCTGGACCACCAACACGGAACGTGTTATGTTGTAGCTGAAAATAATTCTAATTCAATGTGTACGCCTTGTTTTATCCTTTTTCTGAAACGTTTACTTTCAATGAGTCAAGAACGAGTTATATCACGTCAGTCCAAATATTTGCGGCTTATTCGATTAATTAGAGATGTTATAAAACTGATGATGATTTTTAATTACTAAACTTTTGTCTAAGTACGTGCCATGAAAAGTGTATTGAAAATAAAGGCAGATTATATTGAAAACTAATAATATTGTTTGGATATTTTAGCCTTGATTTTATAGTTTAGACCGAAAGCTTTTGGACCTGTACCATGTAACTCGTGGTATAAAGCATTTATCAGAAAAGTGTAGTCATTTTTTTAAGAGTTTAAAATTATAGACAAACTAACTGGCCAACATTCTCCACAGGAACATCATCTTAATTGCGAAAAAATATTCATCTGTGATGCTAGTTCATACTGTTTGGGATCTTGATAGAAATCACTTTATAACACACTTGATTATTGCTTATTCATGACACTGTTGGACATTAATAAGAGTCTCAAAGTTATATCTACTTCTAAAATATTTAATTGCAATTAAGCTTACAAGAGACGTGTACGCTCTGTACATCGTGAAGTTAGAAGGGCTGCGCCAACCATCTGTCAAGTTCATATTTAGTTTGTCAACAATGACATGACGTTGACATTACTAAACTTATACCACATCCATGCACATATTTTATTTATTTGCTGTCCGTACAATCCAAATCAAAACTATACAAGGCTTTACCTCAAACTAAAACGAAATAACCCATCGCCTTCAAGAGATATGTATAAAAGGGCACACGAAAAGAGATTGAATGTTATGTTAACAATGGAATTTTTCATCCCTTTCCTCGTCTGTTAAATAGGGTAAACGCGACAGTTCCCGACTGATACAAATTGCGGCTTAATCCAACGATTGAGCGTGAACTATGAGAGTCGTTACGCGGATCCAGCCGACGTAATAGTCCTTCTTTGTCGCTAATGTGCCATAAAAGGAGAGCTGTCCTCACGGCAAACGGTTTTGACGGTCAATCGGGTTTTGGACAACGAATGGGGATTTTACCCTAGTTACTAGTGTGTCACTATATTGGTACTTAGATTTATGTGATATATTTCGCCTGCTTGCGACAATAATGATATAACTCAAAAAATAAGAATATAGGACTGCGTGCTTTTAAGTTAGACTAAAATTGGTTTTTGGGGACTGCCAATTTTTTGTGCATAGAAACCTTTTGTCAAAAGATAAAAAGGTTTAATATGAAAACGATGATGTAACTGTCACCAATTAACTGTAGAAAGTTCTGTTTTAAGCTTTCACGGTTTGTAACAGACAACACAGACAGGCGGTTTGTGTCCCGTAAGTCACGGTGAAAGTTCTGTTGAAAGTTTTTATGGAAAGGAACGCTATGAAAGCGATTGGCAGTTGTGGGCCCATGTCTTGAGCATTTTCTACCAGTCTACCTTAGGGTGATGCAGAGACAATACACAGTAGGTGCAATAACAAAAAAGAAAATATTTATAATATATATAATAATAAATACTTATATACATACATAACGTACGTACGTATAATCATTGGTAGCATTAAACTAGTATAAAACAACTTATTTCCAGTACCAGTTCATGCTGCTAGTTTGAGAAATGCGGACGGTGAGATTGCACGGGGGCATTTCATTTATCAACTTGTGTCCCTAAGGATAATTTCCCTGCAACAATGTAGTATGCAGCGATAACTAAACCACCTTTCATCACGTGAAATTGTAAACCTGTAACCGCTATCGAGTCTCTCTGCTTGACAGAAGTGCATAGCATAATCGGCCTATAACGTTTACGATGCTGGGGAACAGGTCTCCTCTGTTTGTTTTGAAGTGAGTGGGCCAAATACGGCGTGGAGTGGTGGATGTCACAGTCAAGTCTTCGAATTTTTTTATGCTTGGTTATGCCGGTTTCTTCGGTGAAGGGAAACATTTCCTTCAATAGAGATATTAAGCCTGGAGGGCAGAACGGATTTCAATGTCAACTACAAAAATAAAGTAACATAGCATCACGCCTGTAATTCCCGTAGGGTTAAACAGAAGTATATCTATTATAACACCCACATTTCGTCCGTTAAGTTTTAAGTCCCATGTAATGGAGGACGAGTCTTTTGCCATAAACCGGGAACACATCCCGAATCTGTAGCTGCTACTGAGAGATTTTTCTTTTTTTGGCATAAAGGTTGACTGTAAAATGGACGAACGGTATGTTTTACATAGAATACGTTTTGTCTCGGTAGTGCGTACCCGTGGAATAATGGCCGACCTCTTGAGTCGCGGGCAAAAGCAAGTGAGGCTTCATACAATACTTTTCACCGAAACAATGTAAAATAAAAGACCTCAAGGCACTTTACGACGGGTGGCGGAGCAACCGGCGTGGCATAGTCTACACCTTTGTCGCTTTGAAGAAAATATTAATAAAATATTCCACTCATTTTAATTTGAAGGTTCACTTCCTTCTCGTCAGTACATAACTCCTTTTCATTTTTCGTGTAAGTCTGTTAAAGGAAATTACTAAAGAAGGAATGTGACTTCGCTGCTCAAAGGCAAGGCAAGACGATGTTACTTTTTGAACTAAGGCATGTAATAAAATATCTTTACGTTACATTGTCTTCGTGACATCGACCTAAGGTTTTTCAAAAGGCTTCTATTGTGAAATAATATTTTAACATAACATAACATCGCGCCTGTAATCCCCGAAGGGTTAAGCAGAGATGTATCGTTTAGAACCTGTTGTGTTTAATCCCCCTGTAATAGGGGTAAACTCCGGGCTGCTACTGATGGAAATTCCTAATGGAAAACCCCAATAACAATTTGCCCGAACCGGGAATCACATCCAAGACCTCATACTCAGCAGTAATGCTTGCGACCACTAGACTAACGAGATAGTTCACAATATTTTAATTGGTCACGTCAAAGTCAAAGTCAAAGTCAAAATTATTTATTTGCGTTAAATTTGGTACGTCAAAAGGGGAGTTAGGAGCGTGAAGGTCTGATAACTAATAGGCAGTTGCTACATATTAAATACTGGTATTATGCTGCATTCGGTTAGACTGGATGACGACCTCAATAGAATTAGAATTCAATGGAATTAGAATTTGGGAAAAGGCTAAAAGAGATTGCGGATTATGCATCTTAAGAACAAATGATATTTTGTTCAATGTACAGCCTGACAATGACCAGCAAATTGCAAAAAAACGTAAGAAAATTTGACTTTCGCGGGCTACCCTGGCGCTTCCACCTTAAGCAAAGTACACTAGTAAGTATTAATATAAACAACAAGGCAGTATTAGATTATATTGTGTAACAGGAACCCTTAAAGTGATAGCCCATGGGTGTCGTAACTCGAAATTATTACATGGTTCCGTTATGTAACGGGCGGGTTAAGTAGGTATGATATATCATGAGTGTAATGTTTGAAGTGTGTGATACTAAGCTTACTTAACACCAGGGTAATTTATTTACCATACGTTCTTTTAGAAGGTCAATTCTACACAATAAAAACTTACATAACATCGCGCCTGTAATCGCCGAAGGTTTAGGCAGTTTGTACTTAAATAGTGCACAAAAATTTCACTAGTTATAGTATTTAAGTGAAATGTTATAGGGGGTGAGCCTATAGTCTTCATTCGGGCCAAAATCCAGACAAATTAAGGTATCAGGCAATGTACCATGAGCTGTGCAATTACACCCCGGCAGTTCTTAACGCGAATACCGTATAAGTCATCCTCTACTTAGCTTTTCCCAACTACACAATTATTGTCGAGTTCGGCTTCCAGTTTAATCGAACACTAGTTTTAACATGGAGCGACTGTGTGTACCTGTGTGAACTTGGCACCCGAGTTTGGAAAAAATGTTTTTTTTTTAGGTTTTTCGGAAGATTTCGTTTAGTAGTGGATAGTAGTGTAGCTATTTTCGTAAGTAGTAATGCCGAAAAAATAAATAAAAAAAGAAAATCTAGTTACTGTCACTGGGTAATAAGTAACCAGTAGAAGCCGACCCCAACATAGTTGGGAAAAGGCTAGATTGATTATGATGATGAGTTTTAAAAATGATCCTTCCGACTGAATTTCGGCCACAGCGTCCAATCTCAACTGAGTTCAGCGGAGTCCGCAGGAGATTTATCAAACATTTGAGGCAATTATTAGCTTAGCACATGCTTGTGATTTGTTACGAAAATTGTGTACTGATTATCAGACTTTAGAGCCTCTAACGACCCGAAACGTCTGTCAAATTTTCGAATGACAGCAGAGACCAGCCGTTTAAAATGCTTTACGAAACATGATGGGAATCGATGAGTGGTCACCCATCTCCGACCTCAGTTTCGATCGACCCGTGTGGCTGATATTACTTAGCCAAAGGCCCTTTGCAAATTCTATGTCAGTGAGCTAATAAAAATACACCAATATGATTTATTTTCTGATGAAAATGTGCTCTACCGAGCTAAGAAAATTCCAAGTTGTCTCAGTAAAAGCGTGTGTTATAAAACCAGCAATAGCTTAAAGGCTAAAGCTTATCTTGGAACCTCGCTTGTTGCAAATTGACGGTACGATGTAAATATGTATGCGTAACGTATAAACATAAAGGTGCTACCGATATATTTAAACATCGAATAGTTTTTGATTTTCTGAATAACATTTTTTTTTTGTTTTTGGAAAACACGTTATGCCGTTGGTCCCGGCTCTCACTTGTAGATATTTAACAGTCATTACAAGTAGTTCCGAAAATGTAAAAATCGGTCGTAACTATTAACTGGGTTGTGGAGGCCAGATAAGCAGTCGCTCCAAGTAAAATACTGGTATTCAGCTGCATCCAGTTAAACTGGAAGCCAACAACAACAAAGTTCAGAAAAGACTCGGCAGATGGAGATGATATTTTTTCTTGAATATTCTAAATTTAAATAGTTTTGTTATCTTTCTTTTAAAAATAAACACAGTGGGTAGAACAAAAACTAGAAACGCAAGACTTTAGAAGTTTGTTTTCTTCATTATTTTCTTAGATTCTTTCTCTTATTCTTTTCTCTTCGAGATTATTCGTAGAATAGCATTGATTTTGGACTTCACAAGTACACAAACAGGTAGGGACAGATTGTGGAGCGAACTCTGACGGGTACTTCAGTATCTACACTATTTGCCAGAGTCCGGTACCTAGAGCTACACCCTCAATTAGTCCGTACCGTTTTGTCCAATCAAGTCAATATTTTTTACAAAGTCATAAAAATAACAATAACCTCATTGGTAGCCATGTGTTTGAGCCGTTTGGGGTTGAAACACTAGGGCCATGGGGTCCGAGTGCCCACCTAGCCTATCGGAACATTGCCAAGCGGTTTGTCGACTTTTCTCGTGACCAGAGGGCTGGCCTATTTTTTGGTCAAATAATAAGCATTGCCATCCAAGGTGGCAATGCTGCCAGCCTTCTGGGCGCTATTCGTGTTGACAGCGATGTGGAAGAATTTTTTTGACGCTCTTTAATTCTTTTCTTCTTTTTTATATCTATATACTTTTATTAATATTTTCAGTTTCGTTATGGACAATTATGTAAATTAAATAAAGTCATAAAAATAAAAGATTAGCATTTGCGACACAATCTTGTTTGGAACTGCTGATCATAATAAAACCTTATACATATAAAGTAGCGATGAAATACCACAATATCCAAAAGGCATTGGACACGTGTAAGGTCTTTGAGCAAAACCTTTACTTAATACTAACAAAAAAAAACAAGGACCGGAGACCTTTTGTAAAACAAAACTTGGGTACATATTTTGGGTACGTATAACACACAGGGCACTTTAGACGCTACGAATTTTATTAGGCCTGCCGTCTCTAGTTACTATTTCATGCCCTGTAGTAAAACAAGAACTACAAGGTCTGAGGTTTATATTACACTAGCTTATGAACACGGCTTTGCCTGCGTGGGGTTCAAGTTCTATACTACCAAATGTGCCAAATTTCATCTGTTCAGTAGATTTTTGCGTGAAAAAGTAACACACATCCATCCATCCGTTATTATTTTGGTATTGTTAATTTCGTACCGTTAGTTCATAATTGATTCTATAAAAGCTTGGAGTTAAGTTTTTAGTTTGGGCGATTTGACACTTAGCAAAGTGCAGCTGAGCATTTAAAAGGTAAGATTAACTTGAATTCTTGCTTAACTTGCAAAGTTTGAAATTAAGGTTTAAGTTTGAAGCAAAGTGTGCTAGAATTAAGTTTTTTGGTTTAATTTTGGATCAGCCATTTTAGCGTTTTATTTTAATCGCGACACTCAACAGGATTACGAAGATTGAATGAGCGATTCGTGTTGCAAATATTTAAATCGTTAGATTGAGTTGTAAATTCAAAGGAAATCCAAATAGTTTGAGCAAAAACTTAGTTGGGAGTTACAGATGTTACGAACCAAGCTTTAATTAAGGTTGATTGTTCTGTGGTGATTGTGAACTTAACATCCCTACCAGCTAGACTAACCTATTATTAATATATTGCCCAGAATATATTTTACAATCTTGGTACAACTTCATATTTAAAAAATCCGGTATGTGTGTGTGTGTTCGTGTTTTTTCTCCACCTACACGGCTAGACCGATTTTAATGAATTTATTTATGGTGACGTTTTAATCTATAGTTTTACAAACCATGTGAAAAAGATGTGAGTAAACTAATGTATGTTTATGCACCTATGTATGTTGTTTTTATATTTATGGGCTCACCTAGTAGGTTCTTATCTATAGGTGTCCCGTTAGGTGGAGCTGTTGTCGACATCCGGAAAACTACAGGACAATATCTGTCGGATCAGCTAGATCTACCTAGTAGCATAATTGAATCCCTATCAATCTGTCTGTTAAAAGATCTGATTCCAATCGAAATCCATCGAATCAAAATCACTCACACAAGCAAGATACTGGTTATCGTTAACCGTACCGTTGACCGAATCATTCGATACATTTCGATACCGATTCATTTCAATATCGACACACGGAATTGCGTTATACCTAATTAAGATATTGCATGCTCGAATGGTATGGTGGAGGTCATCGCTAAATAATAGCAGCCGCTCTGATGGTATTCAGGAAAAGCCGCGGTTGCTTAGGTTGGTCCGTGGATGGGTGACCACCCATTACATACCGAGTTTCCTCCGTGGCTTAGAAAGCACGTTAGGGCGTTGGTTCCGGCTTTCATTTGTAGATCTTTGACAGTCGTTACAGGTAGTCAGCGGCCCAGAAGTCTGTCAACCAGTCTTGCAAAGGCTATACAGATGATGATGCTCAGATGGTACATTATCCTGCACCCAATTGACTTACACAATTTTCGTAATAAATCATAAGCATGTGCTATGCCAATCATTGTCTCAAATGTTTGATAAATCTCTCGTACTTTGCTGACCTCAGTTGAAATTCGGTCGTAAGTATAATTTATTATAGCACATCAACGTCATCCTAGAAAATTCGCTTATTAGTAGAAGATCGAATAGCCATATCAATACACTACAACAACAATCGAACCAATTCATAAGACTGTAAATAAAGATTCAATAACCCCTAGTTTTCTGTATCATGAAATAATATCGTCCATTTTTATGATCGTTCGTGTATGGGTGACATATTTGACCCGGATCGACCAATCGATTGGCCCGTAATGGACGCTGTGAATGACGAAATTTCGCGACCCGCGTCACGTACAGCCGACCAAATAAGTGCGCACTGTGATTTTGATTATCACAGTTATGGTTTTGTTGCAACACTTTTGCTTTGTGTACTCGGATTTTTAGTGCTGTTCTATTATGTTTGGGGCCTGATGTGGTTTTGTTATTTATTATTTTTTCTCCTTGTTTTTGTTTATTTTTTTGTTGTGTGTTTTTGGACGAGTGCTGTTCGTCCTTTTGAAAGCTGTTATGAAAGCTTTGTTGCATGTTCTTTATTTTATGATGACTATTTGCTTAAAAATGAATGTCATCGTGTTGTTTTTGAAGAACAGTTAAACGTAATTTTAAAAAAATACGTGAGGGCTTACAGGGCAAAATGGAAGGAAAAACGCGTTTCAGCTACCCCAAATATTATGAGACAAAGGCAGAAAGATGATGAATTGTTCTTGAAAAAACCTAGTACCTGGCTTTTTTAACTAACAGTTACACTAACTAACCTACAAAGTAGTGCTTGCTGAAGCTGAATACTAAAACAAAAAACACAAAACAAAAGCTTTTATAATTATTATTTTAAGTAATCGTGCATGTCACGAAAACCAAACGTGTGTGCCAAATTTCAGCCAGATATATTCAGTGGAAGTGGGTGAAATATTGATTGCAAAATTCCGGGACATACAAAATGGTGATAAATAAAAGCTTTTTAAATACTGTCATAGTGCAAAAAATAATGTAATCAAAGAACAATAAATGAACTATGAAAACGTTTAGTCAAGTAAAACGTTTTCTTTCTTTCAAAACTTTCGTTTCAGAAGGCACATAATAACATGTAAATTTTCTTTGACATTTTTATAATAATTGTCGACGAAAGCTTCAATCTCTTCAATCTGAATTAAGGAAAATTTGTTTGAAAACTTTTCGAATAAGTCAAAATTTCTGTAAAGTTTTCTATAAGTCGTCTAATTGTTTTATTAATTTTAGCTTTGGAAATACTTTTTTGAACTTTGAGTTGTGCGTCAGATTGGAAATGTTAGAGGAAAATGTCTTATTTTACAATTTGCGGTGGTTACTACCGAACACTAAGTTATCTAATTTCTATACATAAAATAAAGACTCGAGTGGTCGCAAGCGCGACTATTGAACATGAGGTCCTGGATTCGATTCCCGAGTCGGCAAAGAGCTATTGGGTTTTTCACTAATTTGTCAGTAGCAGCGACGGAGTCTGGTTTAGTGCCCGGTTGATGGCAATAGGCTCGCTCCCTATTACATAGGACTTAAACATAACTGGCGAAATGTGAGTGTACTATTTAGGTTTAGGCGTGATGGTATGTTATGTATTTGTAACTTAGGCTACATTTGGAAGGAAATTATCTTATTTCCATACATAGTATAAAACAGTTTTTTGAATGCATAATCAGTCTGCAACGTCCCTACTGCTTGAACACGGGAGTAAGACTTAATCGACTACGCGGGCTGGTTTTAAGGGCTGATGACTTCATCATTTTAACTAGAAAGAAATGATTAGGGACCTTAAACCTCGAAATGGGTTTGGCATTATGACAATAACTGAAAAAATGGACAATTCCTATTGGGATGCAGGCTTGTCAAATGATAATGATAATTTATTAATTGAATTTAATTTGATTGATGTATTTATAATACAAATATGTACAGTTAAAAGAAGAAAAGTATTAAAGAGCGTCAAAAAATTCGTCAAAAATTTCTTCTTTAATTCTAGACTTACAATCCTTTTAGTCTTTTCTCATCCCTTTAAAACCATTGCAATCAGCAATTCCGTTTTATCATTCACTTGTTACAAGAGTACGAGTAACACCAGTTGTTCCTTCCAACAATTTACAGCTCATATTACGTAAAGCGTCGTAAAGTATTTATTTCCAAGTAAAAAGAAAAATATCGTAACAAGAACAATACCATTATGCGGGGCACCCAGTGCACATCTTAAAAGATGAAAATTACGACGCGTTTAGTGATGTCCTTTGGACATCTTTACCGATATCGATGTAGTAATATCGGTGTAGTATCACGTAGATAGACTTTAGGAATGTAGGTTAGGTGTGTAATTTGTTTCTCTAAGTAAGTCAAAAGGAATATAGTGAAAAATGGCTACTGCTTGTAGTAGGAAAAGGCTAGGTAGATGATGAAGTAGTCAGCGCATTTGTTTAGCAGTAATAACCAATATATCAAATAGCCAGTTAATAATATTTGAAAAGTACTATTATAAACCAAACTTACAAGAATTTCAACAACCCATTTCTTCAAATAATTATGATCTTTTATTACGTCTTTACACCACCCATAAAGTCCTTGCCATATCGAAAATTTACATAAAAGATACCTTGAAAATTTACTAAAACACGACTAAAACTGGAATGGTACTGGTGGTATTACTAAAATGTGATATAATTTCGAGAATTACATAAACACGTATAAACAAACACCGCAAACGCCAGTAGAAAAGACAACCAAACACATTTTCCAGGCAAAGGATTTGCTTTTCATCTGACAATCAGGAGTAGTAATTACGCCATATTTAATTTCATGCAAGTAATGCGAGATGAAAAGTAAGTTATGTCTTCATTTGCAACAGGCATGCAAATGATATGCAAAGCTATTGTCCGCCTCAGCGTACGCTTAGTTTCATGCATATGTAAACGTGTGTTATTGGCTTTTATCTACATCGTATTTGTATTTATTGTAACAGTAATTGCTGTTATCTGTAATTATGTGTGATTGAGGAGGTGTAGAGCTCGTGGCTAAATAATAAAAGCTGCACGGGTCGATTTACGAGGTTAAGCCACGCTGGCCAGAGTCGGTCCGTGAATGGGTTGGTGATGGGTGGACCATTAATTTCACACTTGGTTCTTGGGTAATTTACCAAGTCACTACTTGGTAAGGGGATACAAAAATAGTGAAGTGAGAAAACATTAACATATTACAAGTATCTGATATCTCCTTAAACCACTTTAAGCCACAATACAAACACTGGCACATTTCCCTTTATCACATGCATTTTGAAAATGTTCTTGAAGTAACTGGAAAATCATCTATACAACACTCGGAATAAATTCATATCACAGAACTACAGTATTAATTCAATCCTCTATCAAGCAAAAAATATTTTCTCGAGCGCAATTTATAGTTCGACGTCGGTCGCACTCAGCAATAATATTTTATCGATATTAGGGTCCCATCACTAAGATCGAAGTTTACTCGTGCATCAAATTGAATATATTCATAAAAAGTCTGAAGCCTTTATGGATGAAGTTGGTTCATTGTTGACGCTACTGATAGTGCTTCGAACTTATTTCAATATTCAGTAAGTATTATCATAAATGCTTATCAATATAAAATCGTCTATCAACTTTTAGTTCGCCGTAAATATTTCGTGAATATGTAACATAATATTAAACAAGGAATTGAATATGTGGAAGGAATAACGCCTCCACACATTTCGGGGCAGCCTAGGATAAATATTCGAAGAGGTTGCAACGATCAGAACGCTCGCTAGGAAAAACGCACTAGTTTTAAGCCCAGCTGTGCTTGTGTACATTGTGCATTAAATAAATTAAATAAATTAAAAAAAAACGAAAGGAAACTCTTACCTCAATGCCATATGCCTCCTGTCCAAAGATTTGCCTAATAGTCTGTTTAATTGCAAAAGCTTTTCCTATTAATTCAGCTAACGATTGTAGCTGGCGTGACGAACATCGTTCGGAAATTTTTGGTTAAAAATAACATGAATGTGTTGAAAATGTTTTTGGTCCATACTGTCCCCTTTTTTCAGGTAAATCTTTAATTTTGTTACACCATGTTTAACCCTGTCCTTCTCTCATCCAGCATATTCCCTTGGTTATAACCAGGTCATCGCTCCACCTTTTTTATACTACATAGGCTTGCGTTTGGCCTTAACTCACCTGATGTGAAACGATGATGCGGCCTAGGGTGGAGCTCGCTTGCGTAGAAGAAACTGATTCACTCGAACCTTGAATAGATCCAGATTATAGTGATCAGGGAACAGAGAAGCTGGCAGTAAATTCCACAGACTGGCGGTTGCACCTTCTGGAAAACCTTTTAACACTGCGCCCTTCAGTAAGCGGTCAGATCCTTTCGGCTCAATGTTCCATACGTCTTACAAGGTACCCAGTAATTATTACTCAGTTGTCGTGCCAACGCTTGCGACAGGCCTCTGTCCAGCAGTAAATGGCTTTCAGCTGAATTAATTATGATGGCCAAAAGGGCCAAACAAAGGAGTTTATCATGCAATTTCATTCACAAGGTATAATTTGCTCCGCCATTTTGAATTTGATAATTTCAACATACCATAATGAAAAGGGATGCCAGAACGAATAGGGACAAAACTTTCAACGGGATTTAAAAGTGGTTAAAATACTTTGTAACTAAATAAATTTAAACAATAACATTTTCAATACCTTTGTATAGAAAATGTTATTGTTTAAATTGAATATAAAAAAACAGCGTTCTTTCAGGCTACCAACATTTAACTAACGTCAAAATACGTTTCAAAGTTTAGTCCCGATTCACCCCATTTTACCGACACATAATTATGCAACTGTATAGCTTAGTTGTAGTATTACGTGTGAATCAATCTAATTATTCTGTTAACCTAAATTCATACGTTGCAAGTTGAATCATTAGCCGCGAGCGTCTAATCAGCTCGTAAGTACACTGCCGCAAAACTAACCACGCGTAAAATTGATCAGCAGGAATAGCTATTACAGAACCTTAATTGGAGTAGTTGTGATATGATGTAGACCATACAGAGACCGACTGGTTCGCCCGCGACTTACAGACACTTATTTACACGCTCTTAGTAGCTACACCTGTAACTAACTATCTATGTAAAAAATCTTAGAAGTTAAATTTGACCCACTTCCTGGTTTCCGTTTGAGCTGAATTTTTGCATTCTAAATTCAATATGGCGGACTCCCAAAGATGGTGAATAAATTATTTTTAGGCATTCCCATGATATGAGTATCAAATGAAAATTCGAAGACATGTGACATCTACCATCCCGCACTCGGACCACGTGGTGTATAACAACCGTTTCCTTGTGAGCCTGTATCCCATTTGCTATTATTTTTTTAAGTATTTCTGCCATATCTTCTGGAAGGAAGCAATTCTTGTTATTAATATTAATTTTCCAAAAAGTTTGAGTTTTACACATACATGCATACCTTCATGAGTAACAACCCCCGTACTCATGTACATACGAGATAAATATTTATATCTACTGTATTATGACTACACAATTTGTCACTCTTTACGAATTTACTACCACAGTCTATAAACATAAAAGTGTGTCACTTTGTTTTATATTTATTAGCTATCAAAACGTGGTTACATAAGCTCTGCTGAACCCTAAAGGGATAAGGCACCATCGTTAAACGGAATGCTAAAACACACCTTATGCGTAGGACCAGAATGCATAAATTTGTCATCACTCTATAATACTGTTTTGGAAAGCTCATACTTTTAGGGTTCCATACCCAAAATGTGCCAATGGGACTTTTTCACATGTCTTTTGAAGCATAATAGATTAACACTTGATATTTCACGGAATATGTTTTACTATTCTCACTATACCACCAATTAATTACAATTAAAAGGGAGGTCCCCTTTCAATTTAGACAAAGAACCTACAAGAAATAAACATATTATGTTCGGCGTTTTTTGAGTATGGTGGGACGGAACTCTTTGTGTGCGAATCCGACCGCACTTTGCCGGTTTGGTTGCTAAAACATTTACGTATTCACTTGTATGGCTGTCTGTCACGGTACAATTTCTCCGTAACCGTTTGATGAAGGTACTTTGTAATTTAACAGCCATGCGTGCAAACTGTCAAGTTGTCCGCTTAAATCTGCATGACACTTTCCTTACTCGAAGAGCGATGGGGGAAAATAATTACAATTAATCCATGTTTGTTCTCACTTTATTGTATTAGGAAATGGAAATAAGACAAGTCAAGGAGTTATGAGTGATGTACAGAATGCTTGGTTGACGGCTTCGTGAAGGGTTCGCTTACACCTTGTTTACTGGTAAAACAGTTTTGATATGATCGGACTATAAAAAATCGTGATCCCTTTGTGTCCCTGTGTGATTGGACTAAGCGGTCGGACCAAGTGTTCACAGGGTTTATTTCAATGTTAATTCGCAGACAATGAGATTTCCTATTAGTGTAAACGACGAAATTTAAAATCGGTAAGAATTGACAAGAATTCTTCCTTAGTAGTTACTGATCCTATTTCAAGCACTTAGACCCAGAGATGGCTGTCATGTGCGTTAATCGGTCACTTAATGATTTTTTATCCAGTAGAAGATTCTGGTAAAGTAAGACAGAAAATACCGGCTAGCCTTATTAAAATTAAATGGATAAAAGACGATCAGTCTCTATACATTTCTGTTTGTTTTTTCCCTTCGTTTTGGCAATTTGAGTACTATAAGCGACCTACCCACATTTCCTTACTTTGACACTGTTCGTCGTGTCGTTACACGTCACGATAACTGACAAATGCTTGCACTGACTGGGTGCACACAAATCTGTGTGGTTCTTTCTCCAAAAGACCATCTCAGACACTAATCTGCATAGTCCTCATTTGAGTTGACCAAGATTATAATTATGTGGACTTTAAAAGAGACTACGACCTCTAAGTTTATTTCGGCTGTTTCTTCTCAGAGCAGTCAAGTACGAAACACTAGCCCCATCTAGTTTAAAAAAAGATGTGTAAAAGTATTTGTAAAAACCTATTTGCCATATTAAAATCATTTATTATATTATAGCTATAAACGTAAGGATGCCAGAACACGATTTCTCCTCACGTTCAGAAACACAGTCCCACGTACGATCCCAGAATCACTACCAAATATCCCATATTCGATAATCCACATACCTTTGACCTGCATTCAATCTCATTCACCAAAATGCTAAACTAAATCGTTAATCAAGCTATGTCCCCGAATGATTGATGCTAATTAAACCTAATTTTGGCGTCGAACGTAAATCGGGCTGGCTTTCAGTTCTATACACGAGATCCACATATTTTGACCGAACCATTGTGCAATCATGCAGTAACTAATTGCAACATTCCGTTTCAAAGCTATGGAGCGGTTATTGCGTTAAATTTAGTGAAGTGGTGCGCCCAATTGCATCGGTAATAATGATAGTATAATTGGTTCTCCATCGCTTTATCAATATATGTATGCATATGCTTAGTGTAACCAGTATTGCGTGGCTAAGTAATAACAGCCGCTCGAATCAATCTTCAGGTTAAGCTAAGCTTGCCGTTGCTCCCGGCAGTCAATTGTTGATCTTTGACAGTCGCTACAGGTAGTCATTGGGCCAAAAGTTTGACAACCAGTCTTAACAAAGGGTATCGTGTTACCTAGTACTAACTGGGTTGTGGAGGTCAGATAGGCAGTCTCTCCGTGTAAAATACTGTTATTCAACTGCATCCGATTAGACTGGAGGTCACCCCAACGTAGTTGGGATAAGGCTAGGCAGATGATGTTACGACCAGTATTTGGCATAACTTCAGGTACAACCGATGTCCGTTGCCGAGCTGAGTGGCGTGCAATTGAAAGCTGTTGTAGCCTGGTGATAATAATAACTTCGTGTTTATTAATAAGGCGACCATTGTTTAAACTGTGCATTTTTTCTAAAGAATGGATCGTATACCTACGGCAAATGAGTTTATTGTATGTAGGTATAGAGTGTGCCACAAATCTAAAGATGCTGGGGTAGAACGTCAGGCGTGATAACGATAGCAAAAAAAAAAAGAAAAAAGTTTTGGTTCGCAACAGAAACGAAAATATTATATCCTGGGTAAAACGCTAATGCTGAAGCTAAATCTGATAACAGAATTTCGTCATCACGTCAGGATTTTAGTTATTGTTATTTTTCATTCCTCAAATATCTACGTACGTCTTTTTGTTTATTGGTAAAAATAAATTGATATTACGACAACATTTACAAAAAACTATATTTATTTAAAACAATAAATTAATACTAAATTAAAAAAAAAAACTTGATTTTTTCTTTAGTTAGTTTAGTTAGTTTTAGTTTAGTTTAGTTAGATCAAGCAATAAAACGTAATAAATGACATACAAACATTTAATTTCATAAGTACCCTCAAACACAAAATAATAAAATACTGCATTGTATGTAACTTGACCATAAACAGTGAATTTTAGTTTTTTTTTTTATTCAAATTGACGTGGTCGCGATATTTGATGATTATATGAGTAATCGGTAATGGCTAATTAATCAAAAAGTAAATACGGTTACTCTGTTTCGAGATTTTGTAAACTAGTGTAATTATTATCACTTTAGCGTCACGAGGGATCGAAAACAATTTCTTACAAAATCACGCCGAGGCTGAGGTGTACCTACTAGTACACTCACATTTTACCAGTTATGTTTAAGTATCCGGACTCCGAGGCTGCTACTAACGAATTCCTGATGGTAAACCCCAATAACAATTTGCCTGACCTGGGAATTGAACCCAGGACCTCATCCTCAGCGGTCGCACTTTAAATTTTATATTTTTTAATTTTTAATTTTTTTTTTGAATTTTAATTGAGGCCAGAGTTATTGTACTGACAATAACTCTGGCCTCAATTAAAATTAAACATAACGGGTGACCCCGAGTACACCAACCTACCTTTTCTGACAGGAAACTAATAAAAGGCCAATTTTATATTTAATAACGTAGAGATTAGGAACACTTATTACAATAAATTAAATTTTCGAATTATATGCTCACTGGAAGGTAACAGCAATAATTGGATAGTTTAATAATGTTTTTTTAGATTTTATCAAAGGTAGAGATGTACCAACTCGATCTAGTTAATCGATTTAGGTATCGAGTTAGAACTAATTCAAGTTAAATCGAGTTAAGCCACGCTTGATTGAGTTAGCGGTTTGCATGTCGTCTTGTGAGAAAGCACGGCTGATCACTAGGTCGATCACGATTGACATAATTTCTAACGATTTGTTTTAACTTTACCAATAGCTAGGTGGACCTTTATTTTAAGTCGAGTTCAATTTTAGTGACATAGTATAGACATAGAAATAGTTGTAAAAATATTATATCCTATTTAAATTGGATTTTGTTGTTTGTGATTTAATTTTCTGTGCACGGAACCTTAACCTTTTTTCTAAAATAAAAGCCTAACATCAGTTATCTACCGTTAAAAGTCCCGTAAAAATTTGCCCAGCTGTTTCGGAGATTAGCCGGAACAAACAGACAGGCAAAAATTTAAAAAAAATTTTTTTTTTGTTTATAAGAACCGTATATACTTCAATATGCATTCAGTAAAAAGCTGTTATTTTAAAATTACAAACAGAAACTTCAATTTTATTTATGTGTGTAGATTTAAATTAACTTCAGAGGCCCTAGCATAATGAAACGAACGAAAATACAATACTAACCTAACCTGTAGCGTTTTGGTAAGAAATTAAAATAATTTCTTAAAACTAAATCAATATTAGGTGCGAAATGAGTATTTTCTTCAAATTTTGTCGAATTTATGTTCCTTTTATTCCTCGCGTTTGTGCTGGACAATGTGCCAGCGAAGCGACCAGCGAAGTCGTTTGACATCAAAGTAGATCGCGGTGGTCTTCGCGACTTCAAATAGACTCAACATTGCAATATTTTTGTTGAAAAAAAAAAACACGTAAAGCAATATGATGGACTACAGTTTCAATCTTTCTCATTACCTATGCATCCAAAGAAGAACTTCCCTTTCCAAAGTGTAAAACCATATACTACTACTATTTACCATTACTTAGTAGTAATGGTAGTAGTAGTAGTCTACTATTATACTACTATTACTATTAGTATATTGCTTCATCTATGTATATTATTTTTAACCGACTTCAAAAAAAGGAGGAGGTTCTCAATTCGGTTGTATGTTTTTTTTTTTTTGTGTTTGTTACCTCATATCTCCGTCATTTATGAACCGATTTGAAAAATTCTTCTTTTATCTGAATGGATTTACTTCCCTATTGGTTCCATAGAAATTTCATCAAAATCGGTTCAGCAGTTTGGTTTTGAAATCAAAATAACTGGAAATAATGTCATCCCAGTAAACGAAATTGCGAAATTGATACTTGACAAGGATTTTTGTGTGATACGATAACTAAAAAGGGTAAAATAAAAACTTTTTTACTTTCGGAAGTCGGTGACTATTGTTTGTTTCATTGACTTTTTTGCCACCGACTTCCGAAAGTAAAGTTATTTTCCACTTTTTTAGTGTTTTTCTTGGAAGTCGGTTTTTTTTTTGTAAATAGTACACCACAAGCTACCTCCATTATTATTTCTCTACTCCATCCAAAGGTTGTCTTGAAAAGATTGCTTTTAGCGATAAGACCGCCCATTGACACTCTATGTGAAATATTTTCTTTTATGTAAATTGAAATTTGCATGGTGTCCATAATAAAAAATATTCTATCTATCTATAAGCATATCTAGTAATCGATTTGCTTATATGACTGCGGCCCACAGTATCACGTTGATAGCATTCCAAATTAAATCAAATTTGAAATCAAGTTAAAAGTAATCCCACAAATTCGTCAAACTCGATTTAAATGTTTAGGTATGTGCTTAGGTACTTGATTAAATCAATTAATGGAGTTTGCAATAATTACGAGATAGGCAATCTGTACATTGAAGTTTCTATTATGTGAACCTTTATAAATATACTTTAATACAAGGTGACCAAAACATTTTCGTGTGACGCGTGTAATGATGTATAGTGGTAAAACATCGGTTTTTGTTTTTTTAAGCCTCCTAACGATTGCATACAATGTAAGTATTTTATTATGTTTTACACATTTAAAAGTAAGTCCACCTATGCATGATGTATCTCAAATCTGTACCTACATACCTTATCATGGACATATCTCAGTTCCAAACCTGAAAATAAAAAAGGAACCCTCAGTTTTCAGAAAAGGGAAGAGGTATTTTTTATTAAAAACTAACACAACTTTCTGCGGTCCCTTGGATAGTTGGTAAATTAAAGCTTCAATCAACACAATCAAGAGGATCATGGATACCCTCCGTCTGGGGCGAGCGGAGGGTTATGTCTGACTATAACTGACTAAAAACCCACTGTTCCTACATAACCATGTGTCGGGGGCCCGGGAGATACAAGTACATTAGCGCGCACCCCCGACTGGTCACTTTCAAAACCTAAATATAGGGTACAAAGACCTGCTGTTGTCCTTGAACCATAAACGAAAGAAGCAAGATCTCTATGCAAAGAAAAGATTCAGAAAACTATTCTAATTTCTAACTTTCTATTCCCAACATATTTTTCAGTGCCTAAAAATAATACCGGAGCGTGCCTCAATAACGTATGTAAATGAGAATTATCTCAGCAATGTCTCTGTAACCGTCAGACGTGTTAGCAGAGGAGGTGACTACGTGGCCAATCTCGAGTTCGTTACCAAATCGAGTATCGGATCCAACGTCTTGGTAAGAGTTAAAAAAAAAACTTTTTGCAAAAATATGACCGTATTTAAAAAAAAAAAACACAAAAAAATGGAAAATAACTTTACTTTCGGAAGTCGGTGCCAAAAAAGTCAATGATAGAAACATTAGTCACCGACTTTCGAAAGTAAAGTTATTTTCTAAATTTTTTTGTGTTGTCTTTGGCAGTCCGTTATTTTTTTGGAAAAAAAGTTTTTATTTTACCCGTTTTAGTCATCGTATCACACACAAATCCTTGTCAAGTATCAATTTCGCAATTTCTTTTACTCGGTTGACATATTTTTTTCACCTATTTTGATTTAAACACCAAACTACTGAACCGATTTTGATATTTCAAATCGGTTCATAAATGACGAAGATATATGAGGTACGGAACACAAAAAAAAAATGCAACCGAATTGAGAACCTCCTCCTTTTTTTGAAGTCGATTAAAAATGATTAACTTCAGTGCCACAGCAGACTCGGTATAGTTCTGTTCAAACTTTATGGCGGCTTGGAAGTTAGCTGCGAGTGACTGCCAGCGCCGGTAGTCCTGTTCAAATTTTATTACGGCTCGAAACATCTAACGTAAAGCTGCGTAGAACACAATATTAGGTATCAGAGGGGTGTAGAGGCAGCATCGTCTTCCACAATTCTTTGAGTACGTTACATTGAGTGCTGCCGTAAACTGTATTTTTTCACACCAGAATAAAAGTCGTTTTTGATGTAGGTACAGAATGTCGTTTACACTATGTATAGACCACTACAATTTTTATCAATAATGGCAAACCATTTTATTTTCAACAGCTCGACATTATCTTCTACGAGTTCCTTCACAATGAGTTCAAGCGTTCGTTCGTGGAGATGCATTTCAATGCATGTGACCTCATACTTAGAGATGCGTACGTTGGCTGGATCGTAAGAAAGGCTGGCTTGACTACGTGCCCTTTACCTCCGGTAAGTCTAACTGTGGTGTATGACGGGTTTTTATTGTTTACTCCGACTCGAATAGTCTTGCTCCACTAGAGGGTCATGTTAAATTAGCTAGTGAAACTCAATAGTCGTGATTTTTTTTTACTCATAAAGTAACTACGCTATAACCCCAAAAAAAAACATAATTAATTAAAATTTATTTGCTAGGGATTATAGAACAATACAGTCAGGGTCAAGTTTTTTTAAATATAAGATATAAGTAAAAATATAAGATAGTAAAATGAGGAAAGCTAACGGAATTGGTATGAGATAACAAGACTTCACCAGGCACAAATCCAGACATCGGGGCTGTAACTGAAAAAAATCTGTTGAAAACCACTAGACCCTACACATACCCTCTGCCCCGACCCTTCCTGACCCTTCTACTCATGTAGAATTTCGCTTGTTAATTCAATTAGATCCTGTATTCTTCCGTAATACCATCCGCCAGTACAGCCTAATTTTGACTACAATTAGATAAGGATAGCTTCCAGTATAGTTCTAGCCAACCACTTCAGTTCTTGCCACATAAACTACCATTAGACCTCCACAAAGCACTTCTTCAGTTGAACTTTGCACTTGTAGCCCGAACTCATTTGACGGGTTTGCAGACTGATGATAACTAAATCCAAATAGAGTATTTAAAAGAACTCTTATTCACGCTATATCTAAGGCTCATGCTCAGTTTTCATAATTTGTTTTTTTTTTGTGTTGTAGGATAGCAAAGTCTCTTTGAAGAACGTGAATTTGAACCTGAATATTCCTTCTGTTTGGCCGTTCGAAAAAGGTAAAGCGGAAATAACTGCCACGGATAATTTGACTGGAAACCTCATGGCTAAAGGGGATATAGTGTTGACTTTTAAACAAAAATAAAATATTTTGTCTAATTTGTTGTTTATTTTTTAAGGTTCCCACACGTCACATCATCATCCGCATAGCCTTTTCCCAACTATGTTGGGATCGGCTTCCAGTCTAACCGGATGCAGCTGAATACTAGTATTTTACATGGAGCGACTGCCTATCTGACCTCCACAACCCAGTTAGTACTGGGTAATACGATACCCCTTGGTAAGACTTCTCAGACTTTCGGGTCACTGACTACCTGTAATTACTGTCAAAGATCTACAATTGACAGCCGGGAGCAACGGCTCAACGTGCTTTCCGAGGTAAGCGCGGCTTAACCTGACGATCGACCCGAGAGGCTGTTATTATTTAGCCACGAGCTCTCTTCTCACACGTCACACTTGCGTAAAAAAATGTGATAATAATTAAAAAGTTTCGGAGATAAGCACAGATATAATAAATACAGGAGATATGGCAAGGAGGCGTGGCGCTTGCGAACGCATCTAGCCGCAAAGAGGCTTGTTGCCAGTTTCGGCCATTAGTCGAATGTCAACTTGCGACGTCTTCACTGCTTGTGATTTTTTACAAAATGCCGCTTTGTACAGGGGTGTTTGCAAAAATAACACCTCTATTGTGAATTATACGAAAGATGGCATCTCATTTCACACGTTAGTACTAAAATATGATTGTTTTTCTTATTAAATTCATTAAAACATTACTTCGTGATACTAGAAACACGATAAAGTACCAAAAGCAATTATTTTCATTAGGAACAACAACCATTGTTTGCTTAATACACATCGATCAATGAATCGGCTGGTCTAATAGTGCAATGGATAAGTGTTTTACTGATACTCTCACTCACACGATAGTTTCGTGAAGCGGGTGTGTTTTAGGTAGATAATTAGAGAGGTGATGTCACTTTTGTGGTTGTCGATATTTTATACGATCCCTAAGTACGAATGATTACACAAGGGTAATAAATTAGACTATTTTTGTTACATGGAACTTTATAGCTGTTGTTTACTAATGTGAGGTACTTAATGATAAAAATTATATAATTAATTACTGAAAAATACAATTCATTACTATTTCTTGATTACTCGACTTATCTTTTATTGAATCAACTATGGGTTTTTAATTTATTGCGGTACTCTTACACATGTATCATTGATATCATCATCACAATTCACACCTTGGTTTTATTTTGACATTTTAGCTATCCGAAGTATCCAAAAATAAAAGAAAAGTGGATAAATGCGACAAGAAAAGGTCCAAACTGGTTTCCCACAAAAAATAACACGATATGTTCGTCTCACTTTGAGCCTAAGTGCTTTCAACCATTGAAGAAAGACTACATACCAACACCTCGAATTCAGATACAAAAATAGTACTGTATTTTTATATATAAAAAGGGCAGATTAAAGGTAACTGAATTTCATCGATACTATTTTTTCTACGATTACCTCTTCACATCACTAGTTGCTATGTGTGTTTATTCTGAGTCCGTAGCTACAGGTAGAAGCCCCGCCCTATGTATGCCTGTGTTCTATTAGTGAGTTTATTAGTGTTGCTGTAAGTTTCTTTGTGTGCGGGAGAAATATGAGCTCGTGTGCCGTTCTTATAGTTTTTGCTTTTGTGTTAGTGAATTAAGTGGGGAGAACACGGTGACATCTGAACACGAATACATTTGTTTACAAATCATATCTCCTGTATTTATTATATCTGTGGAGATAAGAAACACACACGTCCCACTTTCTGTATTCTCACTAACAAAATATTTTGAATAACATCGTATTTTCAAAATTATGAATTTTCGGATCCGGACCTGTGCTTCATCAAGCAGTGTTTTCCCATCTGCGTCCGATTCCAGACGAAAATTACGGCGTCAGCAGGTCCAGGGTTGACGGATTCGAGGACATCCGTCGCTTCCCATCAAACTGGGCCCGAGACGGCGGCGCTTAGTGTTCCACGCGCACCTCTCTTAGACGTAACAGGGAGAGTTTTACACTTCACTCCCCCCAGAAGCCACAGTCAGAGCCATATGAATCTTCTGTTAGCCCAACACCGCGAGGACCACAGGAGTTAGGCCAACAGAAGATTCAGCACAAATGCAATGTGATGGCACAGTTGGCGCAGTGGCTGAGCGATTGTCTGCTGCGCTGCGTGTCCAGGGTTCGATTCCCGCACGCAACAAATTTACAAGGTAGTGGATTTATCCAAAAAAAATTGTATTGCGTTTGACCGCAAATCTCCTGATGTGAAGCGATGATGCGGCCTAAAGTGGAGCATGCTTGCCTAGAAGAAACCGATTCACTCAAACCTGGAATAGATCCAGATTATAATGATCAGGGAACAGAGAAGTTGGCAGTGAATTTCACAGACTGGTGGTTCTCACAATAAATGTGGAAGCATAGCGCTTTGTTCGGGTCCGCGGAACTTCAACCATAAAACGGTGACGCTTCGCCGTATCTCTGTTCGTCCGATGGTAGAATGGAGATGGGGAATTAGATTGTGTAATTCCAAAGCACACTCCCTGACATGTAACCGATAGGCTGACAACTTTGCGGCGATGTTCAAGGCTTTGGAGCTTAGCTTTGACAAGAGGTCAATTCTCATTTGGTAATTTATGAATACCTGTAAAAATTGTATAAAGAATTAAAATAAAAACCAATAAAAAAATACCTATTTACAATAATTGGATACCGGGGATCGAACTCGCGAACCATGTTTTTTCTGTTTGGAAATCTTATAACATTAAAAAATAAACACTGCCTGCGACTCGAACCTGCAAACCCTGGTTTACAGGGCGATTGCTAAACCGTCAGACAGTTACTTCGGTGACAAATGGTCTCAAATATTCGTTATATTCTAATGCATGATTTGACAGTTGTCAAACAGTTGAGGAATATGGACATAATAGCATAATTATTACGCTATTAACTTAGAGAAATGAGCAATATTGCATAATATTGCTCATCCCTCTAAGTTAATAGCGTAATAATATATAGCTTATCTGCTATTCCAAACTATAATCTATCTCTGAGCCAAATTTCATCCAGATTCATTCAGCCGTTCTGGCGTGATTGAGTAACAAACATCCATCCATCCATACAAACTTTCACATCTATAACAGTAAGAAGTAAGATTATAATAGTAGTAAGATTATGTATTTTTCTTAATTACTTGACTGTACTGATAATCAGGTGCAGCACGGGACCCTAATTCCCCACCCAAGGTCGCAGTGCTTCACCCAGGTGGAGAACCTAGATGAAGCATGGATCCGGATCCGAATTTTTGAAATAAATAACGAAGGCGAATGATCGTATCAATCCTACCCAACTCGGGTCGTTCAGTATTTCTACGACACTCGTATTTCTGCAATGCACATTTATAATTAACGTCATCGGCTCTGAATTAACTAGTACAAAAATGAGGTGAGGAGTTCTCGATTCGGTACAGAGCTTATATGTGTGTTTAGCTTACTCCCTATTGCTTTTAACAGTTAAAAATAATAGTGGCCTAGTAATAACCCACTGCATGGAACATATAGAGAAGGCTTATGCCTTCTCATATACATATACATACATATATACGTATATATGGTCATGCCTCCATGAATATGCTCATGTATATCCATGGAGACATGGAGTTTCATGCCCATTCTTCTCCATAGAGATCTACGCTTTGGAATGGGCAACTACAGTACTTTGACAAGTTATTATGCCCTGTGATTGAGACTGTAGCTTCGCTATTTTTGTTTTTTTGGCTTTCAAAAGTGCCTGTTTTGGTCTAATTGAAATACAAAAATGCTTTGAGTTTAAGTTTGTATATAATTATCAACGCTCAAATACGGAGATCACACCACACTTGCTCAACAGGCAGCCTTATATGTCCCGGTTTCCTCACGATGTTTTCCTTCACCGATGTCGGTGGCGTCCAAGATAGAGTTAGAAAGTATATTAATAATTACTTCTGTCCAAATCCATTGAGTATTTAATAAATAAAATAACAGTTGCATGTGGAGAATACATTTTTTATTCTAATACTGATCTACATATAATTTTTATTTTGTAAAACTTACAAAAACATCGATAGAGCCCATAAGTTCACCAGTTGCTGCCACATTCCAGGTTCCTTCGAGCTTGCCTTTATCAAATACGACGTCAAAAGGGAAATTACCACTGAATGTCATATTTGTCATTTCAATGGGACCCTGTAGAAAAGATAAACAAAATATTTAGAATTCAATAAGGTTTTATTAATTTGTAATGCCTGTGGGAACTGAAAGTGTTCGTCGATATCGCTAACAAACAAAATGCTCAAAAGCAATCCCAAAATATTACGATTAAAAAAACTAAAATTAAATCTAAAATTAATAAATTAATATGGAAGAAACTTTTTAACTTCAAAGAGTTTGGTGTTGTATTTCATTTCTACAGCCACTAGTTTTTTGTTTTTTTTTTTTATGTTATCCTTTATTTTTGGTAATGCTGGTTGACCAGTAAGTGGCGATTGTGTAAGTCCAAAACTCATCCAAGAGTTATTTTGTACATAGAAGCTGTTGGTGATTCTATATTATTAAGAAACATAGTTTAGAAATAGTTATATTTACCGGAGGAGTAGGACATTTCGTTAAACCATTCTTTCGGATGATAGGACCAAACCAATTGTCGTGGAGAACCAAATCGCACCATTTGTAGTGAAACTCCATCAGGGTGCGAACATACTGGTTGTATCTACTACTTTGCTCATACACGGTGACGTGGAACTAGAAAAATAACAGAAGTTTTAATGAGAAACATTAGACAGAGAGGACATACGGGTTCGTGAGAAATAGAAGGAGGCTTTTGCTTAATTATGAAGGCAGGTAGGAAGGAGTATTCCTTACCACTAGGGCTAAAAAACGTCACAATAAAACAAGAACAGCTGGAGGCAAAAACTGCTTTCTTAAGCTAAGCGCGCATAACAGCGCGCTGCAGCTGTATGCCCAAATCAGACTAAAGTAAATTTAGGAGTCCCATCGGGCCTCATCACAACGCAATCATTGTGTCAGTTAGCTCTATCCAAACCAGTGTAATGAATTGGCTTTCTTCTTTCACTTTTGGCGGATATTTCGAATGCGCTCCAATCTGCGAAATTCTTCGCACTCTACGACTATTTAGGTGCGATGGAAACATGTGCGATACAGAAGAACGTAGGCAACGACATCGAAACAGAAATGCCTACGTTCTTCACTCTTCGTTCCACTAGAGTTGTCGGAGGCAGTCCCACGTCAGTCGTGCGTTAGCATCGTATCAGTCGCGAGTTTCAAATGCGACTAACGTCAGAAATCAGTGATACCATGTGCAACAACATTGCTTCAAAAAATATGGCCGTTGGTGAAGGCCCGTATTAATTATTTTATCAAAAATCCTTACCGTAACGTTATTTCCTAATACCGTTTTGTTAATAAGCTTGAAGTTGAAGACATACTGCCCTCTCTTGCTTGACCTTCGAACGGTTGACGAAGCGTTAGTGATGTACTTCTCGTTCGCGTATTTTAGTATCACACGTTCGGGTATTATGCTGAGACACTGGCAAATTGATTGAAAAAAGATATCAGTAAGTAATGCTTTCTTAATTTGTCTTTTTTACACATTTTTCTTTAAATATTTTCTATAAGCGATTTAAAAACATATATATATATATATATATATATATATATATATATTCTTAGATATTCCCTAATCCAACCTACATGGTCCGAGTAGAAAAAAAAGACATGGCGCGATGTGACAGCTTTTTGAACGGGCGGATTGTCAAAGGATAGAATACTGATAGCTTGGCTTGGTTTTCAGATGCAACGGATTCGGTATTCTAAGGACGTTATAATGTTGATTAGGATCGTGTTATATAATTCTGATGTACTTATTAATTACCTATGTGCTTGTTGCTGATTAAAAACAATTTGTAAGAAATATAACTTTCTAGGTTATTTAGTGATTTGTTCTTTAATAGTTTTCGCTTCTGGTCTCTAAGAATATATATATATGTCGGAGAAAGCGATAACTTTTAAACATCAAGTTGCTGATTTGACCATTGTAGTAGGGGTAAACGCCGTGACGTCAGATGTTGTTTTAATGGCGGCACGTGGACAGAGTCGTTTTGTAGAGTGGGGATTGTGCCGAGATCACTTTTGCTCGGAACTCCAACCAAGTCACTCCTTCAGAACGAAACTGTCGGTTTGCCCATTTTGTGGAGATTATTTGTTAGTGTTATTTAATGTAAATTTGTGTTAAATAATCAACTGTGATTTTTGTGTACCGAAACCGAAACTATTATTTTAACATTTCATCATGAACCCGGTACCACCGAACCCTAATGACAACGGCGCTATCGCTCAGCCATCGCTTACGCCGTCATATATATATATATATTGGTTCGCCAGGGTCGGGAGCCGAGTCACAGAGAACCCTAGCCTAACATGAATGTGCTTCTTACGATATGATTATTATTGGTATGTAGTTTCAGAGTTTGGCTTGGTATCCCACTGATAACTATAGGCTTGCATGGGACTTTTAACAACATAATTATGACAATAAGTTCATGGGACTTAAATATTTTTGCAGGTTAAGTAAAGTTGAAAGTAAAAGTATTCCTTACAACTTTACCTAACATTTTAGTGAAACAGACATGAAGTTATGTGTTTATTCACTAGTTACTGACCAAGTGTTTTTTTTTTTTGTTTTTTGGTAAAACCAAACACCTTGCAAATTGCAGAACGCATCAATAATTTTATCACCATTTTTACATTGCTAGACTTGACGTCAAACAGCGCAATAAAAAAAACGACACTATGTAGTATTTATTGTTATCAAGAAAATTAAATACATAATAGTTTATAGTACTTACATTATAGGAATATGCGCCACAAAACAACAAAATAATAAGCGAAACAAACGTTCGCTTGAACATTATGTCAAGCTACGACAGACACAATGTCATCTAGGTAATCTATATCCTATCATTATTATGTATGCAAAAAAAACCTAAACCATTAGTGTGCACAATATTTGCACAAAAGCTCGCTATTGGATTTTCAACGCTCTGTTCAGCGGAAAAAGTTGAAATTCCAATATTATTTAGACAGTCGATCTCGTTCTCGCTAGATGATAATGAAAACGTACATTACTGTCCCTGATTTTGATTGGAAGATAGGACCAAATAATGTTTTTGAATAGGCAGCGGAAATAATACTTAATTACCTAATTTACGTTGGTATTGTGATCACTGTGCTCAGTGAATATGAAAGATTTTATCTAAAAAATATAATAATAGTAAAAATGGTACCGAAGTAGCAAAGATTATAATCGTTTGATGAGCCCTGAGAGATGAGTGACATACATAGGTCACGCGAAAATGTTAACCCTAAGAAGAGAGAGATTGCACATCGCAAGGAAACACAGACGATTTCCAGTATAAGTGAGTGAGAATTCTATTCAAATGTCATTGTTAACGAAACAAACGCGAATCTAATGATTTAAATCTTTGCGAAATAAACCTGTTGACATAATGCGTATTGATTAGTTTTAAATATATATATAAATATTTATGTTTAATGAAAAATTGTTAGATATCGATACTGATGTTACCGCTATGTTAATTAATTGAACCGCTTTCAATGAACGAACCGTAAAATTATTAACAAACAAGCTGATCCGCGCAACTTCGTCTGTGTCACATTTTTTATTAATGCTCCGCTCCTATTGGTCACAGTGTGATGATATATAGCCTTTCTCGATAAACGGGCTATCCGACACTAAAAAAATGATTCAATTAGAACCAGTAGTTCCTGAGATTAGCGCGTTTAACCAAACAAACAAACGAACTTTTCAGCTCTATAATAATACAACCATGTACTTTTACAACAACAACTTAACTTTTTTAGACCAGAGTTTTGTTTTAGATATATGTATATATATGTACCAATATAAATATCAAATATGAAACCAAATACTTTTAACAACCGACATCGATGCAGTTTACCCGGCGAGGGTCGTTCTTTCACGGAAAATCTTAATACCGCGATTCAGAAATTGGCGTCAAATGAACAACGCCATCTATCGAGCAAGGAGTTAAGCCGCTAACATTTAATGCATGGAAAGCGATCGAACAAACAATATAGGCTATGAAGATTTTCAAAGCAGTGCCATCTAAAGTACCTTTTGCTATCATAACTTTTCGAAAAACCCGATAAGTCGATTTAAAGTTATCTTGTGAGCACATTCTTCATCTTTATTCATTAGTACCAGTTTGATTCAATAGATGTCGTTGCATGTATCTTAAGTAATGATGAAATGATGATGATTGCTTCTTGAACACTTTAAATTCATATATATATTTATTAAGAGCACGGATTGCAATTAAACAAAAACCTTCTCTAAGTTACGCAAAATACTTGTGCATTGAAACTAACCACATTGGTTTTGTAATTTTCACGTGATACTTAAACAAACAAACATAGCCGAAGACTCACAGACTGCAGACGAACAGACAAAAATTCTAAAAATAATAGAAATGGGTTCTGTTTGTTATCCTTTAACACCCCTACTATTTTTTTTTCTAAATATTTTCAATGTACACAAACGCCACGTCTACAGATTTATTATATGTATAAATATAGATAGATATAGCATAGATATAGAATCGATTTTTTAGGTATACTTCATTTGTGTCTACAGAAAATGTATGAAGATAGTTGCATTGCCAAATACAGACGAGAAATGCTAGGCGAGAATGCTATGAAAAATTATTATAGGGAATCGATTTTTGCTGATTGTACCGAAAGCAAACAAAAAAAAATGTATTTGTAGCAAGATTACATTTCCTATTATATAAATGCATTTCCACTTTACATTATCCCCGAATAGCCGTGAACAATGGAAAGAAAAGGTGTTCAAATCGACGTCTGAAACATTGAATGTCTTCATCAACTGAAATTCGGCAAGGTCTCCATTTTCTAACTTTTCTGATCAATATTACCTTAATAATGTTGATGATTTGATTGTCTGACTATTGGAACGAAAGAAATTGGGAACGAAACTTATAATGAAGTATCAATTGAAGATGATTTGTTGTTCGGTAGTTTTTTAGGTGCATAGGTACACCCCCTTTCATTTCCTACTGTTAAGCCAAAAACTTGACCTAAAAAAGGTTTTTATTTTTTGAGGATGGTTGATTGGTCCGATAAGTTCTTGAATCGGAGTTCTGGACGAGACCTGAAGGGGGGGAGATTGCGTATTGGCGTAGCGTGGGATGATTTTGACGCAGCTTATGGTTAGAAGAGGCCGTTTTTTCAGCAGTAGGTAGAGACCTTAATAGGGTGAATTAATTGAACAATTTTCCTTCTTAACCAAGTATACACACATCATCATCATCATCATAACAAGGCCTCGTTTCCTGGTTCTGTGCGTCCCTCATCCAGGCATTTGCCGTGACTTTGGTGACATCACGGCTCTGCACAACTCCTGTCACTACAGCAGTTCAGTTACAAAACATAAACAAATTTCTGTTAGTATTTTCTTTTAGTTCGATAGTTTAATAATGAATTCCTTTGTCCTCGAGCAAGCATAGCTCGTAATTTGTTAGTTTTTCCCTTCCTATTTTACCCGACGCCCCGGTGACGTTGTTTTTTTTTGCAATGTAATTAACGGTCTTATTCTTTTTGAGTAAAATAAGCAATAAGATAAAATAATAAATAAGCTCCATGTTAAACACTGGTATTCAGATGCATACGCTTTTCCTGCATGTGCATATTTTTGTGGGCGGGATCTATTTCGCGTAATTAAAAGTACATATTTTGCATAACATTTAATGTCAGGACCTAATGGTAAGCAATTGCGCTTGACCTCTAGATCAATGCGGCAATCTATAAAACTATAGTACATGTTCTTTAAATTAATCTCTATTACTAGATAGGTAGGTCGGGTAAGCACAAAATTCACCCATATCTAGAGCCAAGCCAGCCATGTAATCTATTGGCTCTTAATTTTATGCAACGCCTTGGCTACGTGCCCAGGCCTCAAGTGATATACTGAGAGGATATTGACCAGTTTAAGTGTACTTGTGAACAGAAACATAATTATACTGTACGAGGAATTGGGGTGGGGAAGGTCAGTTGTACGGTAAGTGGAATAATAACTGTAGGTAATAAATTAGGTATTAATGGTGACATTGCAGGTAAAACCTACTCGTAAAAGGCTAGACAGTAATCCAGACAATAATAACTATTATTACCTAAATCACTATCTAGCCTTTTAGGTTCTAGGATTGATATACAATAGTCCAATTTGTATTGGATTGACATAAAATACGGAAAATCTTAAGTCAATTCTGTTGAAAGTGCTTGCCCACTGGTTTCGGTCCCCTGGTTACGCTAACACAGAAGCGTGCAGCGTGACAGAAATGAAAAGAAGACTAGATACATAATTTTGACCCTGCAGTTAGAGTTGTCAGGCTGCAGATGATGACTTGAAATAATAGAATTACTTTTTAATTTCAATCATTGTAATAGAATTGTTAAGAAGAAACGATGCGCGGATTGTGTGAAGGATGATATGGCTAGATAGGAGGTGACTGCTGATATGACGAGTAATAGAGAAGTATGGAAGAAGAAGACGTGCTGTGCACACCCCAAATAAATCGGAATAAGGACAGGAGAATGATGAATGATGATGATGTGATTTAAATTTGTGAATTTTGCTATTTTTATAAAAAAAAAAACGTTCGATTTTATGTAACGCTTTTCCAAACAAGCCAGTGTTGGTCATTCTTCAAAGTTCATTGATGGATAGCAGACCACTTTAACGATCCTTTTTATTTTGGTACTAATTGATTGATGGACGCCGAAGTGAGCCATAAATGGAATACTTTTGTATGCTTGCACTCTTTTTTTATTTAAATGTATTTGCAAAATGGATTGAATGTTTTTCGTCTCTTAATAAAATTTAAAGTTTGTGGAGAAATTGGTCATCCGTGGTTGTCTATACAAGGTGGAAGCGACACCGCTGCTAAAAAAGTAACCACGTTTAACCACATTGTTCTGAACCTCCAAATAGAAATTTATCGTCGGTTATTGAAAAAAAACAGCAATACTATCCTACAAAACTGCAATACCTACACGGTCAAAATGTATGGAACGGCTGTTTTTTTTATGGCTAGAAAGGAGGTAACTGCTGAGATGACGAGTAATAGAGAAGTATGGAAGAAGAAAACATGCTGCGTCGACACTAAATAAATCGGGATAAGATGGGGTAGAAAATGATGATGACGATGAGCTGATTTTTTTTTAATGGGGGGTTCAAAATGATGTACTAAATACGTGGTAACCGTTTTGGCGATATTGAACAATAGTCTGAATTGAATATTGAACCCCACATTCTAGCAAAAGCCACTGGTCGAGCGAATTTGCGATCGTCAACTTCATACACATTTGGTCGAAAAACCCGATAGCGCTTTCTGTGGGCGTGACCGCGCGTTAAGGTTTACCGAACAAAGAACGTGACGGTCGTATATTCGCAAGACGCTCACTTGTGATTAGGACTTGGCTATAGTGAGCTCTAAAGGATTACATTTCTATCAGAAAAACTCGCGCACACCGAGACCACTATTAAAAGAATATTGTAAAATAGCTATATTACAATTTTAGTGTACGATAAAGTACACTGTATAAAGAGAAAAGCTAGTCTTTATTCTCCCTGACAGAACTCAATAGTTAGCAAAGCTTCAAAATCCAAGACAAAGTTATAAATTCGTCATCAAAATCCTTTAACAAACGGTATCATTGTAAAGCAAGTTTATCCGTTTGCTAAACAAAGCTTCGTTGGCCCGTTAAGTACCCATCACGCAAAGCCTAGTATTAAAGTTTCTATAGCTTTAAAGCCTAAAATCCTTAGCCTACAATAAGCTTTATAAATTACTCTGTCTTTGTTGCCTGAAGATTATATGTAACGTTTAATTTATGTTTTAAAGATTATGATGTAAATGTGGTACCCACCATTTTCTTAGAGAAATGTGTTTTTTATGTTGTTCATTTCAGAATTCAGGATGTCACTGAGAACTTTCTCACCACCACCTCATCATTCATCATTCTCCTGCCCTTATACCAATTTATTTGGGTTTGGCGCAGCATATCTTCTTCTTCGACACTTGTCTATTACGACGACACTTATCTTCTTCATCCTCACTTCCGCCTCTGGACAACTATAATTTCAGAAACATCACAAGTTTTGGTGCCATCCAAAGAAAGCGATTTAAAAGAAATATGTTTGAATATCTTTGGTGAAATGACCTATGTGTATGTTATTTTTTAATGACTATTAGAAGCAGTAATAAAGTGTATACACACTACTAATATTAGCCTAATACGATACACCAGGTTAGTTACTAACCACACGATAAGATAGAAGAAGCCTAATACGACTTGATAAGAGAAAAAGACTGCCTACTGCACGGCACGCGGTAAAGGCTCGATTTAAATTGCCTAGTAAAAGTATAAAGCCACTACGTACTTTTATCTAAACCCAATTTGTGCATACTTATCATTTTCCTAACGCATACTTTTAGAACTAGATACTATAACACAACAGCAAAAAAAATATTTTTAAATAAAAAATAACAGTGCTAAACGGCCAAAATGAAATTTATATCACAAACTTGATTTCCCTACGTAGCAGGCAATTTGGCGAAATTTATGCAAATTCAATATAATTTTGATAATAATAACCTAACGTGAAGCGGCTGGGGGAAATATTATTTACTCGTTTGACTATCATAGTATTCCATCTTTCTAGTAAATTCTCATGTCTGCGATATTAGCTATTTATTTATATGATAGTTAAAACTGTAAATCGGTCAAAAGCAGTTTTGCCTGGTTTCAGTCAAAACCGTTACTAACACCCGTATATAGTCAAGTTAAAGTAATTACTTGTGCAATTTTTTTATGCAAAAGCCAAGAATTTAAACGACAAAGAAAGCATAGCTAAGAATTTTAACTTTTTGCAGTTTTTAGCATTTCAAGCAATTACTAAACTACATAATAAAATTGTATATTAAAAAAATAAATTTACTCAAGTAAATACTTTGACTTGTTTATAGATACGGGTGTAAGACAAAAAGCGTTATCCTCGTTATCTTTTTCTGACTAAAATCTGTTTTTACGGAACACCTTAATAAAACCATTTGGTATCACTGTAACAAAAATGATTTTGAAAGGATGATTTTAACAAAAACCCTACCAACCGACCGAACTAAGAAAATGTTGGTATTATTAAAATAGTTGTAACCTGAACTTTCACTATCACTTACGGGACATCTTCCGCGATTAATGTTTATATTGAGCTCACGATATTTCTACGCTGTTACAAGCGCCATGATCACGAGGTGACTGGAGAATGCGGGTGGATGGTAAAAACTTGTTACGCGCAGACAAATATGTCTACCCTTTTTCTTTGTCATTTTTTTTTTCTTTTCTTTTAGTTGTAACTTGTAAAGTAACCAGTAAAAGTAGTCTTAACCGATTAACAGTTTTAACTGTGGTATTATGTACTACGTGGAACTACTATGTCAAGTTTCTTGGAATCGAGCTTTGTCTTCTCACGTCTCATCGGGTTAGACTGGATGCCAAGCTTAATTAATCCGATATGCCTCAAAGGTAGTAATCAGCCTTCAGATGAACAGTCGGTTATGAATAGAGGCCGGATTATATGCAACTTAAAACCGACGAAATACGCATGCAAATATACATCATAAATGCTTGTACTATAAGAACTACAAAATAATGTATGTTTTTTTTTTATTACCAAAGAAAATTCTGTAGGAATCTATGTTCATCTATTCCTTTTTAACCGACTTCAAAAAAAGGAGGTTCTCAATTCGGTTGTATTTTTTTTTGTGTTTGTTACCTAGCTCATATCTTCGTCATTTATGAACCGATTTGAAAAATTCTTCTTTTATCTGAATGGATCTACTTCCCGATTGGCCCCATAGAAATTTCATCAAAATCGGTTCAGCAGTTTGGTTTTTAAATCAAAATAGCTGGAAATAATATGTCATCCAAGTAAAAGAAATTGCGAAATTGATACTTGAGAAGGATTTGTGTGTGATGCGATAACTAAAAAGGGTAAAATAAAAACGTTTTTGCAAAAAAAATAACCGACTTCCAAAAAAACACTAAAAAAAGTGGAAAATAACTTTACTTTCGGAATTCGGTGACTATGGTTTGTTTCATTGACTTTTTTGGCACCGACTTCCGAAAGTAAAGTTATTTTCCACTATTTTTAGTGTTTTTTTGGAAGTCGGTTATTGTTTTTGCAAAAACATTTTTACTTTTTTTTCGAAGGCGAGTGAATAACAAAAAGCAATTGAAGCGAAGCGTCTTGTCTGTTTTACCTACATGCATGAGAACTGCCCATCTATTTAAGACGAAGGCCTTTCTCCTTTATATTTCAGTTACCACCGATATTCTGTTACAATTTATTACCAAGGCTCGTCCTGAGAGCTTCGGCGCTCGAAATGGAATACCAAATAGCATTGCTGTCATAGCAAACACTCTTGATAGGTGGGCTCCTTGCTTGTCTAAGACGTTGTGTGTTGTCTGAAGGACAATTAATCGATACCGGTATTGTCGAACATATTAATGGATGAATTGATGGATGAAAAGGGCTGAGGAGGGAATATTTGGGAGCAGGTGACGTTCTTTAGTTTTGCCTAACCTAGTATAGTTGTTTATTGCACACTGTTCAATGCAAACTATTAATTGAACATGTAAATATTTGGTCACTTGATTTTTTGTGGGCACAAAGTTAAAATTTCCTATATTTTACTGTTTTGTTTTTGTTCAATTTTGAATGGGCATAATGTTTTCCTTTACTAATTTAATAACTAACCTTAATTATATATTTGTTCCAATATTTTAATTTCAACATGACTACATTCCGGTCCTTCGAGCCGGATATGAACTAGCCAGTTTTGAATAAAAAATAAAAGGTATATTAACTTTTTTATTTAAAAGTATCCCTTTCCATATGATTTGAGCCATCATACTATTTCTCACATACATAGATCTAATTATCATAGATTTATGATTAGGCATACCTCACCCCAATAGCGTTGCATAACCCCCTATTAAGTGTCTTTTCAGGTCAATCTGTCACGAATACATCAAAATCATTGCTTACACATTTCCTAAAAAGTAGCCAAAAATATAAAGCACAAAGTAACATGCATGATTACTGTCCAACAATACAAAGGAAATCCCGAAATATTTAAATGCAACGAACAAAGATACAAATAACATTTTCCCTTGAAATTCCATTGTTACACTCCTCATGACAGCTAGTAAGGAACACTTGGAAACTTACCAAACGAATTTGAAACTTATGTCACTGTGATAAAAGTCTCACACAATTCACTTGGCACAGTCTCAGGTGTTTGCCCCAAACAAGAATTGAAGAATTATTTCTGAACACCTTTTTCGAATAGAAAAACGTATTTCATTTAATAAACGGTTTTTTCAGTGTGTGTTTCTATGGTGATTATTAACTAAGTTTTAAGTTTGGTGAACTCATTGGCATAAAGAACGATTTAATTCACAATTTATCAGCTACCCCTCCCCCTACCCCCCCCTCCCCCTCCCCCTTTCTTTCTTTTTTTTCCTTTCTTTCTTTCCCTTTCATTTTTTTTTCTTTTTTTTTTTCTTTTTTTCTTTCTCCCCTGCCTTTTTACTGCCTCGTGGGGCTAGTGGTCGCAAGCGCGGTTTTTGAGCATGAGGTCCTGGGTTCGATTAAATAGGGAATGTAGGTAAGTTTATCATTTTAACTATGGGAAATGCTATCGTGTGCAAGGAGTATTATCAATAATAACATTGGCCGTACAATAGTAGAGCTTCAAATCATGTTTTAAAGTAAGATAAAATGACTTTTAAGGTAAGTGTTGAGTTGACATTTACTTTTTCAAATATTGTATTTTTTTTTAATATAATTGACATTGTTTTCTTTTTTAAGTGTCGTTCTATTTATTATTATTTTTCTTACTGTTAATATGACGACTATGTGGGTCGTAATTATTACTATTTTTTATTATTTCGACTTATTTTAGTTACTTTAACGATTGTCTGGCAGTTTGAATACTTTATGCAGACTACCCAAATGTCCTTTCTTTGGTATTGTTCGTCTTGTCGTTGAGCTCCTTGTTTTATGAGTCGAGCTACACGATCACTGACAAATGCTTGCATTGACTGGACAGGTCCACTAAGATCTGTGTGGTTCTTTCTTCAAAAGACCATCTCAGACACTAATATACGTATTCGTCTTACGACTTGACCAATATCTGGACTTTAAAAGAGACAGTGATCTCTGAGTATGTTTCAGCAGATTCTTCTCAGAGTAGTCAGGTTCGTAACACCGGCCTCATTTAGTTGCAAAACACTACATGATACAAACACTACGTGTAACCGTATTTTTTAAAAACCAATTTACAGAAATAAATATGATTTTTATACAACATCATTTTTAGTATATACGAAACCAGAATATAGTTTGTTCAGAATAAGTAACTGAATCGATTCCAATAATTTTTATATCATGTTATATTTTGTCCCAAAAATATTTAAAAAAGGTTACGAGTTGGACACCGAGCGACACTTAGTACCTATCCGCAATCATACGCGCACAACACGGGCATTAGGCGCGGGCGCTCAGTGTGGCGCCGCGTGGTGAGTATGTTTCTGTACGGACAACCAGGTAACATAACAAGCTTATAACTTTGTGATTTTTCATGATACAGTTTTGAAATTTTCTTTTTTTTCTCGTATATTATATCATCATTTCGACATCACGATAATTTTAGTTAAACCACCTAACACTGCTTCAACTCCTATAATTGGATTCGTTTTGTAAGCCTTCGGATCACCTCAACGTAAACAACATTCTGCTTACAAAAAATAAAAATAAATGCGAGAGAGATTTAATTTCAAGCCAGCATTAATTACAAAATGAAGTGTCGAAGTATCAATTTTATATGTACTTACACTCTTGTCCGACACTCAAACTTGTTTTGTGAAATAAATCTCCAAACGCTTCTGGAGTGGAATCTTTAAAAAGGAGCACTTTGAAAGTACTTCCTTTTATAATTTACACTTAATTTAAGATTATACTCTCAACAGTTAAAAATAGAGTAGGTACTTGGCAGTAAGTATGGGACACATCGAGATTTATGAAGAAGGTTGACTTGTTTCTCAGTGGCTGCCACAGAGTCCTTTCGCTGACAAAAAGGTTCACCCCTACTACATGGTACTTATTTAAAATATGGGTGTACTATTAGGTACACTCTGCATAATTCTGTTTTCAAGAAAAAAAAGATGAAGTCCAGTGGAAGATATAGTTAATAAAAAAATATATGAATTTAGTAGTACACGACTTTTTTAAGTTGCATGTAATCCGGCCTCTAGTCATAATTATGCCCGGATAATGTATCTAAAATGAGAGATAAAAGCATTTATTAAATTATTATACAAATTCTTTATTAATAACGTTTTACAATAATAATAGATAGTAAAGAAAACATTCTGTTTCTCTATTAATATTAATAGATAAGTCGGTTTTACATTTTATAATTGTAATGTTACAGATTATAAATAAAATAAACAGTTTTTATTTCTTTCTGTGGTAGAGAGCTATCATTATTGTGTAATTTTTATTATTGTTTCATCACCGACTTTTCGCAAAAATCTTATTTTAGTACCGCCTTTATCCTGATTATTTTAGAGTAACTATTTTATTATTGAATACTTACATACTATTGTTTTCCATGGTTTTAAAATCACACTCGTGATAAGCTATTTACAACAATAAAGTGGTAATATTATTATATTTTTTTTATATTCATTAAATTATTGCTTTGTAGGCTGTGGGTGTGATAGGGGAGGAACAGAACTGTGAATAATCTAATACTTATAAAAAATATTAATTGTATTATACAAATCTAAAAATTAAGATCTATAATACTATACATGGACTTAAATTAAATATATATTTAAATAATAATTCCCGTTTTTTTATATATTTTTCTCATTATTTCAGCGACGTATTGCTCCTTAATTAAGCATACTTAACAGTAAACAAAAATACTTTTAAATAACATGGCGTGTATCATTCGTTCCTTAATACCTACTTTCATTTTAAAACTAAAGAACTTTCGTGTTCCCTCCATTTTCTTTTGGTTCAGTTTGAATCTGATGAAGTTTTTTAGTGTTGAACTAGGATCTTCTAACGCCCGGTGAAACTCCGATTTAAGCGGCCATCTTATTTTTGTTTTCAATACAATTTTACAAAACAAGCTCACGGTAATGTCACTCAAGCGCCAAAAGATCCTTGTAGCACTGTACAATTACAAGCTTTGAGAATAAAGACCTCATTATTATATGAAGTTAGGGCAGCTCCCAATTCATTTCATCGTCGTACCGTTGCTTCACTTCCAGAGGCCCGAAGACTGGAGTTTTCGCGATCAACCCTGCAAAAGAAATAAATTGATATTGAAATTGTCTTTTGAATCTGCTTCGTTGGTCGCAAACGCGACTGTTAAGCATGAGGTCCTGGTTTGATTCCCGGGTCGGGAAGAATGTTATTGAGTTTTTATATAACGAATTTATCAATAGCAGCAAAGGAGTCTGAATTTGTGCCCGGTTGATGGCAATAGGCTCGCCCCCTATTACAAGGAACTTAAACATAACTGGCGAAATGTGGGTGTACTATTAGGTACACCTCTGCCTAACCCTTCGGGGATTACAGATGTGATGTTATGTTATGCTAAGCTATCTAAGTTATTTTCATGAAGATCCACTAGCAAATAATGCAGTATTATACTGAAATAGTAGCCTTTTTGTCCCTGCACGAGTATTTCTTTCACATTTTTTTTAATGTTCCCCTTTTTCACTGCTGGTCTTACCTATAAAGAGAAGGAAGACGTGAACATAGTACACTTAGGTAGTTTATTTGGGTGCGTATCCCGATACGCACCCAAATAAACTACCTACTTTCCTTCAATCTTTTTTTTCATATCACAATGGCCAAAACCCAACTCTTCCCGAAAACAGTGTAAATGGGTAACCTACAATTAATAAATGAACAAATTGAATATAGGGTAAATCCGTGGAAGGGGTTCTCTAATTGAATCATTCCCGCTACGTCGACTCCCCTTAGCGACTCGTGGTTTTTCTTGGGTTTGATGCATTGTCTTTTGTTTCACCTCGACAAGTCGACATGGCTGTCACAGAGTACAGTCGCATTAAAAACGAAATACGGCTGTGCTTTAATTTATTTAATAAAGTAATTTCGCTTATCCGATGATACCGTATTTTGAATAATACATTGATAACCTACGAAAAGTACTAGGCTAGCAGAAATTCAAGGTGTTGTGTATTTTTATATTCTGGGTATCTGAGTAGATAAAGATAATATCTTGCAGGAGCCGCCGCCGTAGTGCAACAGCGCTGTGTAAATCACTTCCACTGGACGCCTGCAGACTCGGCCTCTCCTGTCACTGCCATGTAGGCACATTTTGCACTCATCGGTAAACAAAATTGACTCTCATTGCACTGCGCTCCAATTGAGATGATTTCGAGCAAATTAGAGGCGCGCTTGCTGTCAATTTCGGTAATAAGTTATAATTAGTATATAAGTTATAATAAGTTATAATTTGTGTAAAAAATATTAATTTATTTGTAACTAAGCGTTTCACTTTCTGTTTTATGTGTACTTGACCAACCTCGAGGTCAAGCGTGAACTTTTTAAAACAGGTGTCATTTGTTTCGCGAATCGACATAGAGGGAATGATTCCTGTAATTCACCCCTTGAGTAAAACCGATATCGATATCGACGGTTTAAGAAAACGCTTGTATGTAACAGACCCATACGGTTATTAAGGACCTCATCCACAGTGGTTTTACGATAGTTCCTTCACACTCTATAGAGTTAAATTAAATGATCAAAACTCCGCGGACGTGATGAAAATCCATATCTCATCGACATCATGTTTTTTTCGGACCTACGATGGCATTTTGTTTGGTAACTTGAATCAGTATTTAAAAACCTTTTATTTACACTACAAAAACTGTTTATCTCCCCTCTTTCATCCGATAAATTCTTTTTTTTGTGTGTTTGATCATTGATGTCTACTCTAATGTCTGAAGTTTCACTAGCTAATTTAACTTTAAATTATAGATGATCCCGGTAGTATGAGTTACAGAATCTTGCATTAAATTAAGAGCCACCTCAGACACTCATCTGCATAGTCCTCATGTGAGTTGACCAAGATTAGGTCTGGACCTTAAAAGAGACAATGGCTTAAAAAAGACGACGTGTAAAAATGTTTGTAAAAACGATTTGCAAAATAAATATCATTTATTATTATTATTTCCTTTCTTTATTTAGTTTACAAATTATTTTACATTTATAAGAAAATATGTAAAAATATAAAAAAATAGTAGCCCACCGGTATCGGGAACAAGGTCCAAGCTACCGGCGGTAAAGGCTCCAGAGAGAGGAACCTCCTAACAATACGAACCATGTCCAGGAGTACCGCTTTCTGAATCAAGCCCTTGATCCAGCTGCCTAACGAGAGCCTCTTGGCAATTAAGCCATTAGCTGAAACGACTAACGGCACAGTGATTGCTGAGTTCACATCCCACATGTCAACAACCTCGCGAGCCAAGTCAAGATACTTGATTTGCTTATGTTTCTTGGCTTATTTATTATCATCATTAACATCATATAATGATAGCGCCATGAATACGGACTCTTATAAAACTTTGAAAATGGCATTTTCATCCGTACAGAAACCAGAATATGCACCCATGATATTTCAGCGTGCGGGTTTTAATCAAACTGATTTGTTAATCAAGCGACTCGTCGGGATAAAATAAATCCGTTCCACGGACGGCCGTGTACGAATTGTATTAAATTTTAACAAGCTTTTATTCGGTCCAGTTGTGGGAAATTGTGAAATTAGGGGTTGTTTTACAATGAATAGGTGTGTTGAACCATTTACTAGGGTAGACCTTTTTCAGTCTAGCAGATAATCGCCTTTTCACAAAAACATATTGCCTTAATTTATTGCTATTTTTTGACCGCAGCTTTGTCCGCATTTAGGTCGGAGAATATCCCATGGGAACGTATTATCAGGATAAAAATTACCTGTCCTATGTCCTAACTGACGTCCTGGTCTATCCGTGTGCTAATTATCATACAAATCCGTTTAGCTGTTAAAATATAATGGACAGAGAGACACTTTCGCATTTATAATATGGATGATCCAAAAACGTATAAAATTTTAAAAATATATTGTTGAGTAATCTTCTGCAAAATAACAAACTGATCCGAATACGCAAAAGCTAATATTTTAAATTGAATTTACGAAATATTTTGTACCTTTAATAAAATTACAATCAATTACTTCGCCGCCAGCAGAACCCGACTTAAATCGATTACGTTTTAAACATAAGAGGATAAAGAGTTATTTAAGTTAAGTACTTTTGTACTTTTACCCCACGTTTCACATTAAAATCATATTTCGTCGGAAAGTTAAAGTAAGCTTTGCATCTTCTTATGTCTTTGTGAGAGCAAAGAAAGTATTCGCCTCTTGTGCTTCGGTTTCAAGAGGAAGTGAAAAACCCTTCATTGAATGTTGTTCCGAATATATTTTGAACCTTCACCATAATGAAATACGTCTTATCCCAAAGTTGTAATCAGCTTTGTACCACGAATTTGCTTTTGAATTTTGCTAAGCGTACATATATGTAGACGATCACTTTTCAACCTTATCACTTAGGACATAAGGGTGTAAAGTGGCAGACCTTCAGTGAACTCGGTAGTACATAATTATTAGTGCTTGTTACTGTACCTACGTCAGACATTTTATAAAACGAAAAAAAAAAACAAAGTAATTTTGAAAACAATATAAGAACGAAAAATTCAGGCACATAAGCACATAGGTAGATTTCTCATTACTTTGTATATCAAATTAATTACAAAAAAAAATAGAATATATGAGAATGTGTAAAATTTTGTAAAAGAGATCTTTTGAAGAAAACCTCTGTATGGATTACAGGGTACATACCAGTTATGATGCCGGATCCAAGCCCCAAACCCAATGTAGTAGCGAGTGCTAACAGCTGATACAACGCCTGCGTCCCCATGGTTCTCGCTTCAGTGGTCGCTGACAGTCCCTGTTAAAAAATAATACAAAATAAGTCACTAGACGGGTTCTGCATCGCCTCAGCTCATCGGCTTGTCATCAACCAGGTGTCTACCCAACGTAGAACGCAACCAGATCAGCTCAGCATCGCCAAAGCGACGCCGGGTGGACATCCTGCTTGTGGGGTCGATGCTGGCTTATGCTAGGCTTATGGTAGGACAAGCACGGCTTGAATTGGTAAATCAGGCGAAGGCTCGCCGAAACCAGGCGGTCGCCCCGCCTTAAACCAGATCACTACTGTTTACTAGCCCTATCCGGAGCCGAGAAGATGTCGTTACGATTAACTTATCTTATCTTCATTCTCTTGCCCTTCTTCCAATTTATTTGGGGTCGGAGCAGCAGATCTTCTTCCATACTTTTCTTTCACTCGTCATCTCATTAGTCACCTCCTTTCTAGCCATATCATCCTCCATCCTTGGATTATATGCAAAAAAATGTAATGAAAATAGAACAGTATCGTTGTATACGTACATTCACTAATACTCCATCTGCTGGGTCGACAACGGTAGCAGGAAAGATGGCTGACATCTCAGTGCCGTATTTGTCAGATGTAGCCAGAGCTGCGAACAGCACGGAGAGAAGACCAGAGTAAAGTCCAGGCATGCCGTGGAGATTGTTCACACCACACGTGTCCTGGACACCGAGTTTTTCCAACGCTGGCTGCAAAATACAATTATTATTATTACATAATATGACATACCGTCGCGCCTGTAATCTCCGAAGGGTTGGGCAGAGGTGTACCAAATAGTATACCCATATTTTGCCAATTATGATTACGTCTCATGTAATAGAGGCGACCCTATTGTCATTAGGCAATAACTTTAAATACATATGCATTCATAACATACATATTATATTATGTAATAATGTCACGCTTGTAATCCCCAAAGGGTCAGGCAGAAGCGTGGCTACATGTGTACACCCACATCCAACACAACCCCAAACTCAATACTTCACAGCAAAATAAATTTCTTGAAAACATACATATTTAGTGAACTCGCAAAAAGGCAAGCTGTCAAAAAATAGAAAATAAAGGTAAAACTAAAAAAAAACTGTCCGATAGCTCAACAAAAGTTTCTAAATACTTAAACTAGTTACTGTCCATAGATATCGGCTATCCTGAGGGACTTTCAGATTTCAAACGAAGTTCGGTACAAAAATATTATCTACTCTAACACTTGGACATTTTCGCGAAAGTTTTCTCTAATTTCGTCTCCAGATAGTCAAAACTTTGTTCTTTTATAGTTCTGAAGACGTTTTGTGGGAATGTAGGCGGTATATTGGGTAAAATTACCAGATTATTTTGGACCAGACAGAATATTTTGTTGAGAAACTTGGTCTGTAGGACACTAAGTGAGTAGGTTGTTCTTTATTTCTTTGTCAAAACACAGGTTTTCAGTGTCGTTAATGTAACAATGTCAGATAGAACCAAGTAACACCAATGACTTTATTACTCACTGAATGTACAGTACAGTCGACCATATGTCGGTGGACTTGGACTGGCCGAGCGTAATACGAAGGTTGAAATGAATTGCTTTTGTTACCACCAACGTGTGGCTTACTGTACTTAGTGAAGAAACCAATAAAAAAACTTTGAAACTTTGGCCTTCATCAATAACTTCGTAATTCGGAGGTTCCTAGGAATGTACAGTACAAAACATGTTTTGCAATGACGGGACGAACACATGACATTCGGCCTCGTTAAGTGTTTTCCACTCTCATTATTTAAGGGCATTGTAGTCCTGATAGTCACACTCAAAAACCAATGGGTTATTTGTTTTTGAGTGTGAGTAAAACGCTGATAAAAGCAGCACCCATGCCAGTAGCAAACGCTATACATATGTACCTACAATGTTAGTCACAGCACCTCACCCATAACGCCATATACCAGTATGTACAAAGTTCTGAACGTGGATCATGTCCAACTTCTTAATGCCGGTGGTGTCCCACGAGAGGATAAAAGCAACCTTACCCTATTGCCACGTCTCTCTAAAGCTTCTAAGGACCAATTCTTACTGGAGGAATTCAAGTTAAGGAGCCATCTGAGCCTGGCGTGATGTTGCTTGCCATTCAGAGGGACCCAAAGGATCGTGAGTTTTGCTCGTCTGATGTATGGCAGATCTTTCCAATCATAGATATTTAAAGACCCTGTAGTCATACTCACAGTTAGGAATCTGTACCCGAAAACGGAGATGAAAGCAGCGCCTATGCCAATGGCTACCGCTACGCCAGGGCCAATGAACAAATTGGCCACAGCACCTACGCCCACACCGCCAGCTAGAGTCGAGTTCTGTATGTGGACCATATCTAACTTGCCAGGTTTGTGGCTTAGTGCTGCGGAGAGTACGAAGGTGGTCACCTGATGGAAGAAATAAGGGTTATTGTAATCAACATGATCATAATTTCTACTGTTACACAATAGGCCTTGGTACCAAAAGTAACCACATTTACAAATACAATACTGCTCTGATAATAAATGCTTTAATTTTGTGTGAATAAAGTTCGATATAATCAACAGTGGCTAAATGTCTTTAGAGAAAGACTACTCTGTCTTATTAACGCGAAATCCGCTTGAGCTGATCAGAAAGAGCTTATGTTTATGCAATAAAAGCGAAAAAGACGTCTTTTGCTACTATTTGGTTCAGGCTCGTCTCAATTCCACTTCATCATAATCATCCACAGCCTGTCTTCACCCACTGCTGGGTTAGGCCTCCCTTTGCTTGTACCAAGCTCCTCGTTCTTGTGCCAGCATCATCTAGGATATACCCATGATGGTAAAAATGTCGTCTGCCGATCTCGCCACCACTCGGCAAAGCACAGCTCGGGGCAGATGTACTCATATTCCACTTGGATGATAAAAATCATCTATTGTGGTTTCTCTCTTTACAGCCATAAAGTTTAACTTTTAAAAGCAACATTGGAATGACAATCATACCGCACACGAAGCTAGAGCCAAGTAGGTATTGATGATTGCCCTTTGGTACTCAGCGTCACCTGAGGTCAGCGCAGAGTTGAAGAATGGCCAGTAGATCCAAAGGAAGATTGAACCTGTGGTGAAAAATGTGTAAAAAGAGATTTACATATTTTACATAATATATTTTCTCTCGTTGGTCTAGTGGCCGCAAATGCAACTTGTGGGTACAATACAACGTGCTGGGTTCGATTCCCAGGTCGGGCAGTGTTATTGTGTTTTTCCATCAGGAATTTCTCAGTAGGAATTGTTTCACATCTGGATTTGTGCCCGGTTGATGGCAAAAGGCTAGTCCCCTATTACATGGGACTTAAGCATAAACTGACAAAATTAAATGACACCTACACATATAGATATAGGACAGTAGGCTTATTTGGGTTAAAGAGCGAAACGCTACCATAAAACCTCGAAAGAACCTTTAATTAAAAGTTTTCTATTCTAGTATTTGTAAAAATCCCACAATCTGTCAGTAAAACATTGAAATACATAGCTCCAACATCTTTAGGTATTCAAAACATTTTGAAACAAAGGTTAGTCCTTCATAAAAACAATCAATTCATAAAAACTCCGTACAAAAATAAAATCAAAACAAAAGACGAAGTAGTAAAGTGCTCAGGAAGGTCTGCAAGCAAAGCTTCAGAAGCAATCGAGAGGAATCTAGGTCATTCCGTCACTTCTTGGATAATGGAGCGAACCGAGAGGGGCGAACATTTTCAATAATATTAAAAGACACTTTTACGTAAGCTGCGCGGGATAGCGAGCTGCATTAATGGCAGTTTAGAAAGTTGACATGAATAAATCGAGCATAGTTCTCGTGCATTTCGGTGATAATTCACTGAATACGTTTTGGGAATAAATATTATCGAGTTATTTTAGTCGGCCATCGTAAAAAACGCCCTTAAAGGGGATTTTCGGGAACGCATGCCCGAGAATACGCCCAGGAACAGGAGTTGTCGGCATCATGATTGCAGTTTAATACCGACACTGAAAGGTCTTAGTGATATCTGGGGTAAGCGGGCCTTAATCTAAATTTATTATTTTCACCAAGAAAGAATACCTACCTCAAAATCTTCCAAAAATCCGCCAGGAACAAAGAAAAAACGGTATAAAATCTTGTCATGGACTTGAATGTGTTTTTTTTTTGTTTAATAACATTAATAAGCTTACCAAGCATAGCAGTAACATCAGAGGTATAAGTGGCTCCATCAAGAGGTGGTGGGGAGTCTCTTGGCAATTGGTTTGCTGGTGGTTCAGGTTTCTTCATTCTTAGAGCAGCGCTCACTCCTAAACCGAAGTAGGCTCCATATGCGTGAATACTTATGGAGCCACCTACGTCTGAAATCTGGAAGCAACGGCATTTCATTTATTTTAATAAAACTAGAGTCTAGCCCCAAGTTCGCCCGTAATCAAAGATTATGGCAAAGCATTTCAGTTTTTTTATGGATTTATTTCTAACTTACACAGAGTGGTATTGCAAGGCAGTAAAAGCAGTTGTAGTTACAGGGAAACTTATCTATCCTTAGATTTTTGAGTAATTTCTTTCTGCACAAACAGGTTTTCGAAAAATATTAAAGCAAGGCAAACGATTTATTTCATGATAATACTGGATTAAGATTCAGATAAATCTTAAAATGTTCTTCGGGGCCATTTGAAGCTTCGCAAAAAATCTTTTCTTAAAAGTTTCTTCTGCCAATTTAATTATTTAATCCTACAACACCAACCTTATATATTTCTTCATTTAAGTAAATATTGGTACAGCCTATTGCTATTTCTACGATAGATATGAAGAGCAACTGTACGCCACTCGCGAGCCCCAATAAAGCACCAAACGTGATGAGGACAGTCGCGGTCATTATATCAGCCTCTGTGAATGAAATAAAAACAACATACAGAATTAAAGCTAATGAGAACAGTGGCGTGAGTGTACGACCAGGATGTATGAACACGGAGGACGGAAAAGATGTGAGGTTCGTGTAGGTGCAGGTGGCGGTCTGTTTCTGCCTACTCCCATGGGAAAAAAAGCGTGAAAAAGCGTGCGTTGTATGTAATTAAAAATAATCACATACATAGTCAGACCATCTAATCGTCTTCTTGTTCTTCTTTCAACTTATTAAACCTGTATCGTAATCCGGAAATAAATCCACAAAGCTGGCCCCTATATTACGAAACAATTTAAACTCCGTACCTACTACTCTAGCCCAGCTCAAGGTCAAAGTTTCAATCGATGTCCTGTCGAATGTACAAGATAATACAGATTACCTACTTTACCTATCTAGAGCCTGCAGCGTACTCCTGTTACACGCAATCGTAAAGCCCTTAATTTTGTCAATTTAGCAACATTCATTGCGTCATTTACCTTGTCGTTCAAACAAATTTTTGGAACCGAAGAGCAATGGCTTTCAAATTTCTTTCAAAATTCTTCGGTTCGTGATTGGATGCTTGTTACGCAATTAGGGTGCTAGAAGCTGAGTAGCTTAGCTTAGACAAACTCAATGTTCAGTAATAACAATCAGGCTAATTAAATTAAACAATAATCTTAAAGTCTTGAAGGTCAAGCTACTGAAAATCAACATCTGCCTAATTCAATTTCGCTTCAACCAAAAGAAAATCCAGTTATACACAAAATGGTAATTGAATTTAAAACAATATCAAAACATTTTCGACGATGCTTTAAAAGCTTTCTTTTGTGAAAGAGAATACAGAGGAAATTGGGCATTTAAAATTTAGCCTTTATTAAAATTTAAGAAAGTCCCACGTTATTGTTAGATTAGTATAATAGGACGCAGGTTGGTGGTAACAAACCAGTATAAACTGAACTCTTCAGGAAAGATCACGAGAAACGATGGATTGACTGTGTGAGAAGATAATATAACTAGAAATGGAGATGAAAAGTTGTGTGGTAATCAGCTGTCATGGTATGGGCATGCAATGCGGAGGAATGAGGAATATGTCACAAGAAAAGTTTTGAGTATGAATGTGGACTATAAGTGTACCAGAAGACCAAACAGACAATAGATGGACTGTGTGGGAGATGATAATTGTGGTTAGAAAGGAGGTGACTCATGAGATAACGACTAATATAATATTTTAGAAAAAGAAGACATGCTGCGCCAACTCCAAATAATTGGGATAAGGGCAGGAGAATGATGAAGCCGATCTAACTCCGTAGTAACACTAGGTCAGCTAAAGGTCAAAGTGTTGCGACCGATTTGCAGTCTACTGTACAATAATAATTATTGTTTGTTTCTGACGAATAAACTTCGGGGATTGAATGAAGTATCAAATCAAAGAAAGCACTTGAAGAGTTTACTGTTTTGTTTGGATGATTCCACGGGTAATTGGACCGATTCAAAGGTTTCTTAGATTTTACTTTTAAGGTTGCTACAGGTTAGCGGCAAAATCGTAGATTATAAATATGTAGTTTCGCAGTACCAAATAGAATTTGCCGATCAGTATGAGTCAAATATGAATAGTGATTGCTTCGGGTTCGTTTTTCAAAAACTACTGCCGACTTGTCAAGAGTGATAATATGTACAAGTTCTTCAGAATTACTTCAGTTTCAATAAATTTTATCAATAAGGATATCTTAAGCATTAACTTCTTGTGGAATTCTATGAAAAAATACAGTTTCTATTTGACGATGTTTGACTTACCTAGCATGCTTTTCTTCGTGATAAAGATTGTGCCATCCTTCATGTGAAAGAAATTCTGGCAGAGCAGGGCCCATTGTATGGCCAAAGCAGCCAACAGCCAGTTGAATCCCAAGGCACTGTAGGAGTACTTCTTCAGAAAGGTCATCAGGTAGGCGAAGCCGATGAATATCATAACATGTGTTTCTCCGAAGCCTGTAACAAGGAATACATTTTTATATAAAGATCTATTTACAGAAATAAACAAATAATTTCGTTTCATCTGTTATGTGCCTTAGTCTAGTGCAACCATCTTTGATGTAGCCCTTGTCGGATGTTAACATAGCACCGCTCGCTCGAATCGCGCAAGGGTTGGTGACAGTTGTATCCTACGCCATTTGGTCAGGCTGTCCAAACCTAATTCCTGCGACCAATTCAGGAAAAAGTAAAAAGTGGTTCAATTCTTTGTCATCATCAGAAGATCAAAAAGGTTTTACGGTACCAAAAAAAGTTGATTGTTATTAGTATATCAATAAGTTTCATAGGATCAATTTAAGATTTCCCTATTTAGTGTGTGAAGTTTAGGAGTAAATAGGTATATTTTTGTCGAGTTTATCGGGGAATCGGTTCAAGACCTCGAGGCGAGATTGGGAATAATACTTGTCGTCTTGATTGTCCCAAATATTGATCAATGTTTGGTTTCATGGGAATTCCAACTTCGTATCGCCCATGTTCAAGCCTTTTTGAATTTTGTGTGTACAGTGACTTGCAGTTGTCTTCCTCGACTATTAAAGATTCGTTTTGAGCTGTTATACTCATAGGTACATAAGTATACTAAAGTCGGGTGACTTCAATAATTATTTTAGCTGTGTTGGTAGACTTATTAAAGGTTGAATTCAAGTCAAACCTACACTAATACTTATCATTTATCAAGTGATAAATCGACACGCAACTTTTCACTTTTAATTCAAAAACACTCAACACTAAAAATAAAATGGCTAATAAACAAAATTTACAACCCTCACCTATTGAGCCTTTCTATTATTTATGTTTTAAACGCTCCAAATACACCATTACCAACTTCATCACGCATGAAGAGAACAATACATCGACCTTTTATTGCTCTTTTTTATCTGTTTATTTTTTACTCCAACATTATTTGTTAGAATGTGAAATGAAAAATTGCAAATGAAATTACACCATTCATTGTTTTTTTGGTACATAATGGACCCCTGTAGGATAATGGGACTTAAAATGGATGAAACGTTTGTATTATACTTGTGTTATTTTTTTATTTTATGCCTAGTCTTTTATGCTGGTGTGGTATGGGCGGCTGTGATAATTAAAGATAGAGTACTGATTATATTTATGATATTTTAGAATAAGAATTACATGACATTATAGTCAAAATTCAAGCCACTGACTACCTGTAACGACTGTTAATGATCTACAAATAACAGCCAGGACCAAAGACTTCGCGTAGTAAACTCAATATGTAATGGATGGACCCATCTATAGACTGGCCTTGGGAAGCGCGGCTTAGCCACGAGCTCCTCTAACTCGTCAATTGTATGGTTGGTCCATACAATTGACGAGTTGCGAGGCGTAGTAAAAGCAGTCGACCCATTTAATGTATATTTTCAGACGTTCGTTTCGCAAGTTCGTTGACATAAAAGTATTAGGCTCAAAAACAATCTTCAAACGGTACGTAATGAGAGGTCGATGACTTTAATAAGGAAACTGATAAAGTAGAGGCTTAAATCTGTTTTTAGGCTTATAGTTCAACCATCAATTTAATTGACTATGGTATGGTTTGATTACTTTGTTTAAATTGATTAGTAGTACAAAATCGACCTAATTTTATTATTTTTAGAAATGAACAAATAAGCGACGTTTCTAGGGGAAAGATTATATGATATCAAAATAATTAAGACAGACAAATGCTTTTGTTTTTTCGGACATAATTGAAAGCCCAATTAATTTTCACCCTAAACATTATACCAGTACATAAACAAATTAAATAAAACAACACTTCCCATAAAATAAATAAGCGATTAAATTTAATTAGCCAAACTGCATTAACTAACAAATTGCCAATGGCTCTGAAAGCACTAAAATTCAATAACCATTGTTCGTTATTGAATTTGAGTGCTTTATCATATATCTAAAATACATTTGTTTTGTGACTATTTGTCGCACAACAATTATTACTCCACCAGGAATCTTTGGACACTCCAATTAATAAGATAAATTATATATATATACATACTAGCTGCTGCCTGCGACTTCGGTCGCGTGGAAATTTTGATGAAAAAAAAAATATTCTATGTGCTATTCCAGACTATAATCTATCTCTCTGCCAAATTTCATCCAGCTCCGTTCAGCCGTTCTGGCGTGATTGAGTAACAAACATCCATCCATCCAAACTTTCGCATTTATAATATTAGTATAGATATAGGGGTACAATTCCAATGGCCATTGCACACCGTAAGGGTGAAATCAGCATTCACGCATCAGCATTTTCTTGCATCTTTTTCTCTTTCCATCAATGAGGTCCAATCCCTCGTTAAAGTGCTTCCGATGCGAATGCATGTAGATTCTTGCCCCCAATTCTCGCTCCACCAAATGTCACCTTTGCAGAATGTTACAAGAAATTCTGATCTGTATGCAAATGTTTTGTCACCCTAAACCGCTTCCGTAACAAGACATCGCCGACCGCTGCTATGTACACTTCAACCAACGTATTGTGCAGGCGGCAAAACACAGAACTAAAATAAATGTACCAAGTTTGAAATATCTATATATTTTTCTTGACAAGCCGCGACACCTTGAACCGCAAACTTAAAGTGGTCATACTGTAGCATTATACTGAAGTGCTTTCATCGAGTTCTATACCAGTTATGTCGCATCGGTCTGTCAAAGCAATCGCTTTGGTCGGCTTTGCAGTTGCGGTTTGTGGCCTGCGGTCTGTGGCCGCCTTTGAAATAGTATCTTTAGGATAGGTTGCTTTTAAGTCGTTGTTTCTTCTTTATCTTGAGTAACTCGCTTCATTTTAACGTGTACTTTTTCAAACTGAACGATCCGCATCAAAATTCTTTGACCCTTGTCCAATTTGGAACTACGTTGTGAATATATAAATATAAAATATGGCTTTAATCATTCAAACTACAAAAATAAATATCCACTTTTCTATGAATCTAAAATGTTCAGTACCTACACTTCAATAACTCTTAGAATTTAGCTTTTAGGCGCCATTTTGGATTTTGGAAACGTAGCTACAAATAACTCGAGGCAAACTAGATGTAGTTGAAAAGCGAAGTAGCCTAAGCCCCTTTCACCAGCTTCCAAATATATGGTATTTAATCCCTTGAGAGCAGTAATAGATTTGTATGCAGCTTAGCTAAGAATCCTATATACAAAGTGAATAATGAATGCCTTTACAAATAACAACCTACCACCTTCAAATCATGAGAACTAATCCTTTATAAAAGAAAAATATGAAAATATCCAATTTCAGCCTTTTCTGTGAATTTACATAAATATATGAAAAAGTTATAACGAAGTTCGTGTCAGCGTTGAATCACTTTTCTTATGTGTGAAAGAAGATAAAGTTATTATAGGGTTTCAACTTACTTTCAATTCGCGAATAAAGGTTTGTTCTTACCAGGCGTGCAGTTTTATCTGGTCACACAGTGAAATCTAGGTACTACCGCGCTCGCTGACAGTCGACAATTTTTCAACCTTATTCCTCAGAGCATAAGGTTGGACAGTGGCTGTCAGTGCACGCGGTGATACCTTACATTCTACTAACATAATATAACATCACGCCAGTTTTTCCGCGACCAGCCAGTTATTAACCGACTTCAAAAAAAGGAGGAGGTTCTCAATTCGGTTGTTTTTTTTTGCGTTTTTTACCTCATAATTATCTTCGTCATTTATGAACCGATTAGAAAAATTCTTCTTTTATCTGAATGGATCTACTGCCCGATTGCTCCAATAGAAATTTCATCAAAATCGGTACAACATTTTGGTTTTGAAATCAAAATCGCTGGAAAAAATATGTCATCCAAGTAAAAGAAATTGCGAAATTGATACTTGACATGGATTTGTTAATGTGTGCGATACGATAACTAAAAAAGGTAAAAAAGTAAATGAAACAAACAATAGTCACCGACTTCCGAAAGTAAAGTTATTTTCCACTTTTTTTGTGTTTTTTTAGAAGTCGTTTTTTTTGCAAAAAAAAGTTTTTTAAATCCCATGTAATAGGAAGCGAAGCCTATTGCCATCAACCGGACACAGTTATGACTTCGGGCTGCTACTGAGAAATTCCTGATGGAAAACCCAATAACCGTTTGCCACCCCTTTTTTCCCACCAGACCTTTATTTATTCGATCCTAAAACCGTTTGCAACAACAACCGTAGGATTATAATGTCATTATAACTCAATAACTATCGAAAATCTTCCTGATGTAATTCCTGAGACCCTTTTTAAGACGATACGATGAAATCTAAAACTTTAAAGATAGAACCAAAACTTTTGTGCAACTTAAATGACACCTCAGAGGACACCGCTTAAAGCACGCAAAAGTTTGAATGTGTTAATTAGTTTTCAGATCTAAACAGGCAATTATGAAGTAACCAACAGAAAATTCACAGTGTAATTTAGTGTGATTTAGTGGTGAATGATTATAAGACCCTTCAGTAGTGAACCTTTCCGTTGTTTATCTATACCTACTTACATCTAAATAAAAGAACTAAAGTTGAAGAGTCTGTTTGTAATTTTAAATAAACAGCTATAAACAGCTTTTTAGTGAATGCGAATGAAAGTATATACGGTACGTATAACATTTTTTTTTTGTCCATTTGTTCCGGCTATATGTCTGAAACGACTGAACCGATTTTTATGGGACTTCTACTGGCAGATAGCTGATGTTATAAGGAGTATCTTAGACTTTGAGTTACTTTTATTTGAGAAAAAGGAATAGTGTTCCGTGAAAAAAAAAACCCATGTAACTGTTATCACACCCAATTTCAATTGGGAAGTAATATTTTTATAATTTAATATTTTTATAATAGTTTCACGCGGACGCAGGCAACAGCTAGTAATTAAATAAAATCTGGGGGGTCCAGAGTCCTGAATTCGGGGTAATAGTTTGTTTTCCTTGCATATTCTATAGAATTTACCTCGTGATCTTATTAAGCTAACAACTTAGTCCGCCCATTCAATAACTCATCTGAAAATATCTTTATTTCAATCCCAACTTTTTTTTCCACTACGTTGCCTTTTTTTGTACAATGACAAATTTTATCTCTCCTTTGTTATGAGACCAATCATGGATTATTATTTCTGTATAGGAACCATTCGATAGCACACAATGTAATTCTATCAAGGCAGACGGCATTAAGAAGGCGAATTAACAAAATGATGACATCGGCGCAATTAGTACCCGAGTGTATTTATTGTCAATGACTAGGAGTTAACTGTTGGTAGTACGAGGGGTATCGTATTACCCAGTAAATGGGTTATGGAGGTCAGGTAGGCAGTCTCTCCATGTAAAATACTTGTATTCAAAGCCGACGCTAAAATCGCTTGAAGAAGTCCTCAGTACAAATCAAATCAAAAGTCATTTATTCAAATTAGGCTGATAATCAACACTTTTCCAATAGAAATATACCGAGTGCAGCTTGCACTGGAGGATTTATCTGATTTTGGCATTAATGAGGATGTTTGGCTCTTACGTGGTCGCATTCAGTCGCGACACATAAGAGTTAATAGCTAGAAGGTACAATTCTTACTTATTATTTCACAACAATAATATTATTCAAAGATATTGTACCTGCATGACCGGACGACGTACTGTAGGTACCTGTGCGCATATTGTGTCAATCGTCTGGTAGTTAGGGTATGCCAGGCATGAGCGATGTGTAGGACCAGCTTTATTTTTAAATGAGGTCACAGAGTAGGATTGCATGAAAATGTTTGATTTTCCCATGAATCAAAAACACACTTACTTAATAAATAAATACAACCTAAAACGCCTTTTCATTATTACTAAAAAATCCCTGACGATTCCGATGATCACGGTAGTTGTGTAGATAAAATTAGTGTTAAATCAAAAAGTGCCTTATATTAAGGGAAAACATTATTTTTGACATTATTTGGCATTAATATTGTTAAACTGACTTATTTAATATTGCATAACTTTAACCTGACTAAGATTTGGAACTTGGCACCATAGTAACTTTTGTTCAGCCTAAAAATACCTATCCAACAATGTATTACACATAGATATTGGAGGGTGGGACCAGAGTTCATACAAATCCTAGCATCACCTTTAATAGCAAAATATGCAAATTTTTGCGAATAAATAAAAGTGAAATATTGGAAATTTTCAATCAAATGCTCATTGAACCACTGTTTTATTAAATAAACTTTAAATAATAATGAGCTTTTTGTACAAATATCCTGTTTCCATATGAAATCATTTCAATGCCCGTGCTTCGAGATAAATAATTTAAATAATGCCGGTTCCCCGATGAATTGCTGTTAAATATTTCAATGTTGCAAGCTGTTGACTGACTGTCATTACCAATTTATTTTTTACTAGTTTTAACTAGCGGGTTTGCCCACGTAAAATAACATGTTTTTTTTATCAAACACGGATACAGCATCTATTAGAACGATATGGTCATATTTAAGGGATAGTGTTTTAAATTAAACATGTTTTATAAACGGTAATTTTTGAAAAATATTTATTTTGATTTAATAAATAATCAAGTTGATATACTTACTATACTGACACTGCGTTTTAATTTTTTAATGTGTACCTAACAATGATTTATAATAGAGTGCCGAAATGGGAATGTTTTGTGGGCATGATAAATAAATTCACGGGTGCCGAGATGGGACTAAACCAAATTAATATGACCACACTTTTCTGAAACACGCTGTATATATGAAGCTAAAATACGCAACATAATACACAGCAAAGTCCCCCCTGTTTACTATCAACAGCATGTTGATTATGAGTGTCAACTTCCTCTGAATCAATCTTTGGAATCGTCAAATTGTTTCAGTAGTGAATTTATGGTTTTTCATTTTCCCAAATATGAATATGAAATGTATTTTCTGGATAGATTGGAAGCTAACTTTAGCGTCCAGTCTATCCAGATGCGACTGAATACAACCCGGCTGTACAATAAGATACTCCTTGGTAAGACTGATTGTCTGAATTTTGAGCATCTGAATACCCGTAACAACGTGACGGCACGGCAGGCGCAGTAGCTGAGCGATTGGCTGCTTCGCTGCGTGTCGCGAGTTCGATCTCCGCACGGGAAAAAATATTCGTTGACCTATAACGGTATTTGTCCCGGTCTGGCTGTTTGTGTATGTGAATTTAAATGTTTGTAAACGGACACACGCTACTAGGAAAATTTCCTAGTGTGGGGCAACATTAAAAAAAAATCTGTCGAAGATCCACGAATAACAGCCGGGACCAACTGCTTAACGTAATTTCGGCGAAGTCTCGTTATGTAAAGCACGGACGGTTTCTACGGACAGACCTGGAAAACGTTTACTAAACCTTGAAGATCGACTTTTGCAGCTGTTATTGCTTATCCAAGAGCCGTTTGATATGAGAGCCTCATCATCATCTTCTTGCCCTTGTCCCACATCACTTGGAGTCGGTGCAACTGGTTTTTGTTCGTCCAATCTCCCCTGTCAGCTGCCACGCTATGATTTACTCCTTTTTCTTTCATATCGTTCCTCATACAATATATCCTTATTTTCTTTAGTTCCTCTCTCTCTCTCTCCATTCAACATCATAATAATTTCATCCACCCGGATAACACAACAACTACCAGTCACGAACAAATAATCCGATTAATTGGAATGCACTAAGAACGCTGTTCGTCGACACGCTTATTGATAACCGGTTCTGAACTCAAACCGGGTCAATGGGGGACTGCTTACGTCACGGCTCCGGATATATCTGTTTACCCGGGTCGGAAACATTGCGGGGTTTAATTACTTGAGAAAAAACGTAACAATCTTGTTTTTATTTTGCGTACTATTCACCTCTTTTACAAGTATGCGTGCGTGTATTTGGTTTTTCATCATTTCCAAAATGAAAAGTGGCCTATATACTTCTCCAGGCTACATAGTTATCTATATTTTATTACGATACTATAGATAGCTGAATTTTGGGTCAAATATATTACATGAAAATTTGCCATCGATACGCTAAGAACGTTACGTTAATTACGTATGTATCGTAATATGTTCAAAAAATGAACCTGTTTAAATGATTAGGTGCTTGAAATCTTGTCGCTGGCCTAATTTTTTTTTTTAAATTATAGCTTAAAAAAAAGAAAAAAGATGTTTATTTAACATATATATATTAAATTACTTGATTTTTTTATATTTCTTGTACGTTTTCTTCATTTATTCATATTTGATGATATTTTTTTGGAGAGTGGAACTAATGAGAATGATGTTGATTAACTTCTTTTTCACTTGTTCCACTAAGAAGAACCATGGAACTACTGAGAAAAAAAAATCTCACAAGTTCCATGCAACAACTACGGTGGAACTAGTGAGACGAGTTCGATTAAGTGTTGTTTCATTTGTTCCATTATCAAAGTGCATGGAACTACTGAGAAAAAAAAATCTCACTAGTTCCATGGAACTAATTGCTGGTGGAACTAGTGAGAATGATGCGTTAATTCGCCTTGAAGTAAGCGAAATCTAAAAAGAAATTTTTAGAAATTATTTTGTGATTTTGACAAAATATACCAAAGATCTTTAACCTTTGAAATACCACAACACATGAAAGGAAAATAATATCCTGTAATTTGGCAACCTCCTGCTGTGCGTCAATAACTCTACGATCATCGACCCTCAGCCATTCAGAGCTTAAAGAATTATCAGACTACATCTTGGAAGGTCAGTTGCAATATGTGCTACATTAACAGATTATCGGGAGTTAATTGGTTTCTCATAGAATTCCCAGAAATATTTGAAAGGTCACGCTCGATGATTACAGTCGATTAGTTTTGTTTCAGCGAAAGTGTTTGTGTTGGAATCTAATATTAAATAGGGATTTTGATGTTGTGATCAATCAATCAGAATTTATCGGAATTTGGAATCGTAAGAGCTACACGAACTTTAATGATGCCAACCAATTCTGTAGAGCTCTAATCGACGTCGGTCCGTGGATCGGTGTCCATCCTTTGCCGCCATCATTCGTCCATCTTTTACAGTCAGTCAGAAACCTGAATGTCTGCCTGAAACCTGAAACTGGTATTTGAAAATACTGGTTGAATACCTTTTAAATACCAGTTTTTATTGCTGCACCCGGTTATACTGGAAGTCGACACCAACGTAGTTGGGGAAAGGTAGGCAGATTCTCTACGCACTCTGCCTGCAAAAACCAATACAGAAATTGACACCCGCATCAAAGAACATTATTATTTATCACTTGATTGTCACATCACGGGAAAAACATGTCGCGTGCTTCTGTATGTGTTTATAGGAAACGGGCTTTTGCTCACAGCTTTGTTTAGATGGAGGTTGGAAATTATCCCACTGCTGTAATAAAAAGTATCCTATATCTCAACCTAGGCCATGGTCTCCCTATGGACTGTGTTTCAAAATCGAAATCCGTTCAGTTGTTTAGGAGTTAAATGGGAAAAAGACAGACAGACTGAATAACTTTTTACCGCCACGGTTGACTATAGCCGACAAATGAAAAAATGCCCAACACGCCACTGTCGGCTAGAGCCGACAAGAAAACAACATTTGTTTATAGTCTTCATTTGTCGACTATAGACGACCGTGGCGGTCAAAAGGTTAAACTAAGGATAAAATATAGTGTTGTGTTTACTTCCTTATTGGTTGGATTTAATTAAACACACTAAAATTACAAATTAACACATTCACTATCATTTTGAATTACCAGTATTGACGTTAAACCAGTTGCTAAATAACTTGCAACCAAAGCTGAATTCAGCAGAATTAGCAGACAATTGGTGAATGTTGAAAAACATCATTACAAAATTGTTAAACTAACGCTTTTCAGAAATCGGGGTTAACTGTTTCAGTGTCAGTTTTCCAGCTACTGCTGTGACGAAGTATGGTAAACGCTACTAAAGAATTCAGTGGAAAGCAAATTGTAGAAAATTGCTGCTCTTTAGCTCTGACCTACGTTTAAGTAAACCAACTTGGTCGATTCCATACATTGCATGATATGTGAAGCATTTCATATTAATGGATTAAGGCGTGCATATACGTGAATTGGGCTTCATTTAGGATACATTAGAACCTTTTTTTTCCGTAACCATCACCGGATGTTTTTCCCAAAATATATATATTAATCTATACAATGTAGAGCATGTCCTCTTGACTTTAAAAAAAATAAAAATATAATTTACACATCATAAATAAATATGCAAAGTAGCCTCTGTTTTTGTAACTAACTACCATTTTTCTCCTAAACTATCAATCATAGGATCTTTTTATTGCCATCAATATATTATATTAAATAATGCCGAGGGGACTTTTGGCTGATTTTTTCCAATAACTTTCTTAATTATTTATATGGATTTTTTACGTAATCGCTACTCGCAAATCGCATAGCCTACCCCTCTGGCGCCCAATAAACGTTCAAAATAAATAAAGTTTAAATAACGTTCTTGTATTGACCTTTGTCATTCACATACTAAGATTTTCTCAGTTGCAGCCAGGAAGCTGGATTTGTGCCCTGTTGACAGCAATAAGCTCGATTCCATTACATGGGACTTGGACATAACTGGCGATATGTGGATAGACTTAAGGTAGAAATCTGCCCATTCGGAGATTACAAGCGTGTTGTACTTGTTACACAGGCTGGAAGGCCCGCCACACAGAATTTTTTTTTTGATCAGATTGTCTAACTTTCAATTCGTCTACGAAGCAAAATGCCTAAAATTAATGTCCACACAGCAAATTGCCTAAGCTGTAAATCGCCTAGAGATCAAAATGTTTAACAAGCAAAATGCCTAAAATGCAATAATTTCTAATTAGTAAATCGCCTGGAGATCAAAATGCCTACCAAGCAATGTTCCTAAAAAGCAATAATTTTAAGCAGCAAATTACATGAAACTAATATTTTTGAATTTGAATTTAAATCTAACTTTCACTAAGCTGAATCAGCAAATATTTTTTTCAGAAATAATTTTGATATAACATGTATTTGGGATACATCCAGTTTATCGGGTTAGAACTACCTCTGTAATGTAATGACTTCTTACTTGGTATGTAAGTATGTACTGGCCACTTTAGATTGAAGTATACACATTTCGTCGGTTATTAAAAGAAATACTGGCATTTCCTACAAAACTGCAATACCTACACGATCAAGTTTTTTTTTTAAATACCGATGAAAAATTGAAAAACAGTATGATGTACTGAATACGTAGTTAACGTTTTAGCGTCAGTTTCCCTTCCACCTTGTTTATTTATGTTTATTTCAAAGCATCTGCCTGGTTGAGTTGATTACCCATACATTTACTTATTTGACAAAGTATTTATAAGTGGATTCTTTTCAGTTAACGATCACAACTCCCACTTGACATACAAACACAATCGTATCGATTCCGTTTCTTCAACTTCAAGACAACGAGACAATATCAATTGAATAAGAAATCGGTCTACACTGTTGAGTGTCTTTGTTCTCTGTTCACATATATAGTCGCGGCTTTGCCCGTGTGAACTGAAAATCACATTTGACACACAGCAATAGCGAAGGTTAAGGTAAGGTAAAGGTTTAGGCAGAGGCGTACAATTTTTGACACGGATAGACCAGGGTGTGACCAGGGTTAGAAGATAGGATACTTTTTATCTCTCTAGTACGTGAATAAGATGAATGTTTTACAGTACTCGTCTAACAAAGTCTTCATTCATGTCTTCAACAGTCAGAATCCACAAATATTGTATCGAGTCAAGATTTTAGTTATGGTGCACTTGTTTTCAACTCCGTGAAAAATTACTGCAAATTAATATTGAGATTAAGACTTCCACGGTTGTTTAATCTGCACACGAAAACATTGTGAAGAAACTGACTTGTCCTAGAAATAAAAATATTGAATGTTTGAGACATTAACCGTGCGGGTTGCACTGGGCCCGCGTGGTGGTTTATTCCAGAAAATAATCTAGAAGGCACATCATTATGCATGACTTTTTAGAAACCTTTTTACTGTAATAGTAATGGTTGCCATACCAGTATCTGCACTTACTCGTTAGGGCCATTACACACAGGGCGAAAACTGATAAAACGCGCGCGGTTTTCCGTGAGCATCCAGCACGTGAACTTGACGGACTCAGATATGATGTTCACGTGCACTATCGTCAACGAATAATAACAATGCGGAATACTCAATGATAATACTAACTCAATGATTTAAAAACTATGCCAGAACTACTAGTATACTACGCAAACTATGCTCTTTAAGGGATCTGTTCCAACAACTGTCTGTGCCGACAATCAGCATGTATAAATGAGTTATTGAGCAACGAGCAGCGAGTATATAGTTTTGACGCAGGGCTATGAGTAAGTACGCTAGAGCGATGGTCTACATGACTGCCCACTCACATTTTGTCAGCGAGTACTCTGCCCGTGCTCCCGTTACCTACATCTGGGAGAGACGCTGCCTCCTTGGGATAAGCTCGAACTACCTTCCTACAGAGCGTGTATCGTGTTGTAACAATATTTTGATTTAAAAGAGTGTCCATGGAGTTTCTTTCCCATTCTTCTCCATAGTGATCTACGCTTTGCAATGGGTAACTACAGTACTTTTTTTTTTGTTTTTGGCCTTCAAAAGTGCCTGCAATGGTCTAATTGAAATAAATGCTTTGAGTTTAAGTTTACCAAAAAATTTGTTTTTATACATAGGATGTGGTATAGATCATCAAACTGAACAGCTTTCTCTGAACAATAAAATTACCACACCTTACTGGTACACGCTGTAGAGGTCCTCTCACCGGTGCGTGTAGGCACGAAGTACCCAGCAAGTTATTTCCAAAGTATGACCATTGATTTCAAGTTCATTACCCTATTCATCATCGGCCTAGCCTTTTCCAAGCTATTTTGGGGTCGGCTTCCAGTCTAACCGAATGCAGCTGAAACCAGTATTTTACATGGAGGGACTGCCTATCTGACCTCCACAACCCCTTACTCCTTAGTATGATTGGTTTTCAGATTTACAGGGCACTGACTACCTGTACCAACTGTCAAAGATCAACAAATGACAGCCAGGACCAACGGCCCAACGGGAATGAATACACACATACTCAAAAGTTTACCAAACGAGACTCAATGTATGAAGATCAAAATAGTTTCCAAAACGGCACTTTTGTGATGGTATTTTGTTTAGCTGTCCAAACGGGAAAGTTACCAAACGAGATGTAGCCTGCTGTTCGAGGCACGAAGAAACTCGGTATGGAATAGGTGGTCACTAATCCACGGACCAACCTAGTCAAAAGCGGATTAACCTGAAAATTGATCCGAGCGGCTGTTATTATATAGCCTTGAGCTCCTCAAAAAAAAAGTTCCAATTAATCAATTAAAATCGCTCAAGTATCGCTGCTCTGTCTGCATTGACCCTTACCAGCCTCGGCTACACGCTGGATTAATGTGGAATTTCAAGCAAATTAATTGTACGCCAGTTCGTTCTCACACGGAGAACATTATTTTAATTGACAACACTCGCGATGACATTAACAATTTAATGTGTAACGTGATACCGTGTGCTTTATGTTCATCTCTTGAATAGGATTGGTGATATTTGATATTACAATTTGAAACATATTTAGGTAGACTGCCTAATGTATGTACAAGGTCAAATAGAAGTAGCTAATTAAAATTCTCAGACGTGATGGACGCTGTACAAAAAAAGGATCATGATTTAGTTTAGGAGTTAGTTTTTTAAAAACCACCTCTCCGAAGTCTGGAGTTTCACTTACCAATTTAATTTGAACCTGTTTAATAAAACTCCATGAGTTTTGTGTGTGAATGTTTCATATTATAATTTTATACAGCCAGGACAAAAGGTTGTTTTTTTTTTCTAGGTTGAGAATTGGCACGTTTTATAAAATCAAAAAATTCGTTAGACAATACCCCAAAATGTCCACCCTTCAATATGCCTTTGTGGGAAGAAAAAGATTTGCAACCAAATCCCTTGTATGTAACAAAAACCAGGCTGATTAAAATGAGTGAATATTCTGCTTCATAAATGCCGTAATTTGTGCAAATATTGAACAAAATAACAAACTGATATGAATAATTAATCTACCGCAAGAGCTAGTAATAACAAAACTACATTCTACTAATATAATTTGCACAAAACTCGGGAATTTTAGTCCAGTTCATTGCAACAGTACAACCTTGTTTTAATAATTAATTGGAGCAACGCATATGGATTTGCAGAAGAAGCGCGAATGAATTCATTGAACACGTCGAGGATTATTATTAAGACAAAGATGGAATATACTAATTGGGTCGCTCGTTGAGACTGCACTAATATGCAATTGAAAAAGTTAATGTCATCGGCGCTTAGGACACGTACGGTTATGGATGCAGCGTCATCCATTTTATGAGTCGAAGGAATTTTATTTTATACTATTATTAGACTTTCTGCCAATAGCTAGAAAAACTCTCACTGAATTTCTTTTATCATAGTTTTTACTCAGTACATTTTATGATAATATACGAATTGCTATTTGGACTGTGACATTTATAAATTCGATTAATACGAGTATATTCATAGAGAACGAATTAAGGAACAATAATAGTAAATAACGAATTACTTTAGATTCGTAAAATGTTGCGTTTAGTGTTCCGCACCTCAAAAAGTAAAAACGGAACCCGTTCACAGATCACCTTGTTGTTCGTCTATTCGCATGTCAATAACATTTTTCTAAGGAACCGATGAAGGTAAAGGTCAAACTTTTAAGGCACAGCAATGAAGAGGTCATTAAGGTTATATTTTGAAGATTATCTCACATTTCAAAGCCTAAAGTCTTCTCGTAGACCTCGCAGCATGCAATTTGGTAAGAACTCACATACATGTACAAATTCTTCTTCTTCTTTCGTGTCGTTGTTGGAACTTGTTTAAATTTCTTGGACCCAGTATGTGGCCACGGTAATCGCAGCGTCTGTGGCGTCTTTTTTTCTTTGTTTAAACGATCCAATAAAAGTACGTACCTATATAAAGGAACTTACCTGTTATTGAAGAATCACGGTCTCCCCCGTAATCAGTAAAGAATATGTACAAGATCATTACAATGATCTGGAACACCAACACCGGTGCATATTTGAGTTGACTCATTGTGATCTTCTTCACCATGATGTTAGTTTAAATCTGTAACAAAGAAAATAATTATTGATATCTACTACTCAACTGGCGGAATATGAGGGTACTATTTGTAAATGTACACCTCTGCATAATCCTTTCGGGGATAACAGGAAAAGGATTTGTGTGTGGTCCTGGGTTCGACTCCCAGGACGAGCAAAGTGTTTTTGTGTTTTTCCATATAAATTTTTTAGTAGTCTCAAACATAACGCGTAATGTGGGTGTACTACTAGGTACATCTCTGCCTAACCGTACCATGTTGTTTGTCTTCATAATAATTGCGTCAGATGAAACGATACTTTCCATGGTAAGTTCAATTTTTTATTTCTTTTTTTCGACCCATGTTCGTTAGAGAAAGTTGTCGTGTTTGAAGGTCTAAATTACCACCTAAAAGGTATATTGCGCTTTTTGCGCTACATCCTGTATAGAGTGATAAGTGTACAATAAACACCTGCATCTATGTTTTTCGAGTATGTATGTGATGTATGTATGACGTTTACACTCGTCATACCATTTTTAAAATTTTTGTTTTTAGATTTTAAGTATTGTTTATTAAATCGTCAATAGTTATTTGTTATACAAGAGTGCAAAGTTGCTTTTTAACCGCGTGTTCAATTTTGATGACCGAGCAAGCGAAGGATTCTAAAATTGAATCACGAGCGCAGCGAGTGATTCAAAATTAGAATCCTGAGCGTTAGCGAGGGAATCAAAAGAGCACGAGGTGAAAAATCTTTGCACTCGAGTGCAACACGTAACTTTTCATTCCACCTCAGCGAGGAAATGACTAAATGCAAAAAAAAAAACGTTTACAATCACAAGATAGGTACACTTTTATTTCAGTTTAGGTATTAATTACTACATTATGACAGGTAAGTATTACAGAATAATCTTTAAATTATAACAAAATAATACTAAGGTATAATTAAGAAAATTTTAAAGTAACGTTGCTACAGTTATTTAAATTGAGTGTAATATTTTTGTTTGGTACTGTAATATTGGTGTTAGTTACTTGTGTACTGTTTTTCGGTAAACTATCTGTCATACTTAATAGTTGTACCGATTCATCGGATTCCCTTGGCGTGAATGTTGGAGAGAGAGGGAGATGGTTAGGTGTTTCATAACGGCTTATTTTTGATGTAGAAGGGCCAGTCCAAGGATCCGATTGAGGCTCTTTCAGTGTAATGGCTCCTACGATGCCTTCACATATTTTAGACTTATTTTGGATGGAGTCCTCTATGTATCCCTCTACAACTGCATTGGACTTCCAGCCTCCGTGGCGCTTAAGGGACAGGAGATCAGCTCCGGAATCAGCCAAAAGTGTGGCTGAAGTTCGTCGGAAACAATGACCCGTGTACAACAGGGGTTCTGGAAGTTCAAGAAATGTTGCTATTTCTCGTGGGATACTGCCAATTTTATTAGTACCCATAGGCTGTCTAACACACTTTCCATTGCGATACTGTAGAAAAAATCGATTGATTGGAGTGTTTTGCGCATTATTAACAGTTTCAGTCAATTCTGTTGGCGTCAAGCAAACTAACTCGTCGCTAGAATCACTCATTTTAGTTTTTTCATTTGTTTTCAAGTTTCTTGTTTTTAATATAAGGTTTAACAATGACGTGAAAAAATGCCGCGTAAAGAACCGCGTACAAAGCAAATTGAAAAAAGAACACCAAGAAGGTTCCGAGTCTGAGTTTTTAACAAATTAAAAAAAAGTTGTATGATATATTCGGCACCATAGAGGTAGCAGTAAATAGGTTTAAAGTTTTTTTTAATTCACAAACTTAGTGCACACGATGTTCTAAATTCAATTTACTTTATCCTCTAGAGAATAAAAACGGCTTTTCCACTCAGATATTGAAGATTAAAAATACTCTTTCCGAGATGGTGGGATGAAATAGTTATTTGTTATACAAGAGTGCAAAGTTGCTTTTTAACCGCGTGTTCAATTTTGATGACCGAGCAAGCGAAGGATTCTAAAATTGAATCACGAGCGCAGCGAGTGATTCAAAATTAGAATCCTGAGCGTTAGCGAGGGAATCAAAAGAGCACGAGGTGAAAAATCTTTGCACTCGAGTGCAACACGTAACTTTTCATTCCACCTCAGCGAGGAAATGACTAAATGCAAAAAAAAAAACGTTTACAATCACAAGATAGGTACACTTTTATTTCAGTTTAGGTATTAATTACTACATTATGACAGGTAAGTATTACAGAATAATCTTTAAATTATAACAAAATAATACTAAGGTATAATTAAGAAAATTTTAAAGTAACGTTGCTACAGTTATTTAAATTGAGTGTAATATTTTTGTTTGGTACTGTAATATTGGTGTTAGTCACTTGTGTACTGTTTTTCGGTAAACTATCTGTCATACTTAATAGTTGTACCGATTCATCGGATTCCCTTGGCGTGAATGTTGGAGAGAGAGGGAGATGGTTAGGTGTTTCATAACGGCTTATTTTTGATGTAGAAGGGCCAGTCCAAGGATCCGATTGAGGCTCTTTCAGTGTAATGGCTCCTACGATGCCTTCACATATTTTAGACTTATTTTGGATGGAGTCCTCTATGTATCCCTCTACAACTGCATTGGACTTCCAGCCTCCGTGGCGCTTAAGGGACAGGAGATCAGCTCCGGAATCAGCCAAAAGTGTGGCTGAAGTTCGTCGGAAACAATGACCCGTGTACAACAGGGGTTCTGGAAGTTCAAGAAATGTTGCTATTTCTCGTGGGATACTGCCAATTTTATTAGTACCCATAGGCTGTCTAACACACTTTCCATTGCGATACTGTAGAAAAAATCGATTGATTGGAGTGTTTTGCGCATTATTAACAGTTTCAGTCAATTCTGTTGGCGTCAAGCAAACTAACTCGTCGCTAGAATCACTCATTTTAGTTTTTTCATTTGTTTTCAAGTTTCTTGTTTTTAATATAAGGTTTAACAATGACGTGAAAAAATGCCGCGTAAAGAACCGCGTACAAAGCAAATTGAAAAAAGAACACCAAGAAGGTTCCGAGTCTGAGTTTTTAACAAATTAAAAAAAAGTTGTATGATATATTCGGCACCATAGAGGTAGCAGTAAATAGGTTTAATGTTTTTTTTAATTCACAAACTTAGTGCACACGATGTTCTAAATTCAATTTACTTTATCCTCTAGAGAATAAAAACGGCTTTTCCACTCAGATATTGAAGATTAAAAATACTCTTTCCGAGATGGTGGGATGAAAAATAATTTACCTTATTTACAAACTAATATTAAATAATAAAATATGTACAATTACGGGGCGTCAAAAAATTTGTCCACATCGCTGTACAGGAAAAGTGCCCAGAAGGCTGGCAGCATTGCCACGTTGGATGGCAATGCTGATTCTTTGGCCAAAAAAATGCAAGGCCTCTGGTCACGTGAAGAGTCGACCAACCGCTTGGCGATATCCCGAAATAATAGGTGGGCACTCGGACCTCATAGCCCTAGCGTTTCAACCCCAAATGGCTCAAACACTTAATTAACAATTAAGTTTTCAGCCCCTGCAGCAGCCGCCCCAGCGTGCTAGGAAGATGGGATGGTGCAAGGGTGTCGACGCAAGTTGCATCCAACACCAAAGACCTACCCAACTTCCATGGCATTATGGTCATACTATCTGGTCTCTTCCCATCGACGCGTGCTAAGTCATTGGGTTCTAAGACAGCTAGCATCACACATCGGCGGTGGCAAGAGCACGACGGATGAGATCATTAATGCTAGCGTGCCGCGCAATCCGACCTGCACTCTTACAGCAGGAAAGGCCATGGTGTCCGAGGCAGTCGACTGCTTCACCGCATTGATAGCGATGTGGATCCCCACAAGGAGCGCGCAATCGCAGACAAATAGCGATCCGGAACGTTGTGTCACCTAGCATAGTGCCTATGTTAGGTGACGGAAGTGCCTGAGCCGCTCTGCAGGTGCAGAGCGGCTCATCCCACTGTCTCTGGAAAAATGGGTTCTCGGGCCGACCCGACTCCGGGCAAGCCACTTTCCAGGCGTCCTCTGCGTCGGTCAAGCACGACACTTCCGAGTCAACCAGGGGAAGAGCTAAAATTTTTCTGGTTAACTTTTCAGTGCTGTGGACAGATGACAGGATCGCTGCTAAGCTTATACTAGAAATTTTGCTGACGCCGAGGCCACCAAAACGAATTGGCAGGGTGGCTTGCAACCACGCTCGGTCGTCCAGGGCCACATTAAGAATGGATGTTAATGTTTTGCGAATAATTTGGTCAATTTTGTCCAAAGTTTCAGGTCATTCAAAACGGTGTCAACATCACCTACTATCGTTCCATCATCTAAATACCATGCGTTAAATTGTGAATTTCTTTTTTGGATTATGGGATGAATAGCCAAACTGAAAATGACAGGCCCGAGAGGGTCACCTTGTTGACAACCAACTGCAGATAACATTTGCACAATAATTTTGATGGATGCCTATAACATTGGTATATAAAACCATAAATTTCGATTAGTACTTTTTTGACATCAGCCAACAAAGTGTCCCTGTTCACGGAGTTGAATGCGTTTTTGACGTCAACCTTGAGGATGACCTCGCCTTTCTTTGAATTAAGAAACGAGGATAAGGCATGTACGGCAGCCTCACAGCCCCCTCTGGAACCAAAACCAAGTTGAAGGGGCTGGAACTTAATTGTTGCACCTTGCAACATATTTTGGCTGCCAAGCGCCTGACAACGACTGCAACCGAAAGCAATGGGACGAATGCCGCCGTCCTTCTTGCGCGGGGTTACCCCATACAAGAATCGACGAAGGCATCGTTCACGCCGCCGGAGAGCATTAAGTTGATCAGAACCGCAAGCTCCTTCAAGTGCGACTCACCAGCTTCTCCGGCGCCTGAACTCAACTAATCTTAACAAATCAACAAATGTGGAGTCAGGCCGTCGAGGCCCCTGGCAGAACCACTCCGGAAAGAGCTCACGGCTGCTATCAACTGCGGGGCTGTAATTTGGAAAATAGATGAATCGTGAACGAGGAGGTCGGTGGACGGGCGGGGAAAGTGAGTCCATCCGCAGGCGCTGGGTGTTTACTCTCTAGGGCTGCAAGAGTCTCCGGAGAGTAAGGCGCCACCACATCACTGCTGAACAGTATTCTGGCCGACCCCCTTATGTCACCCTCACTTAACTTGGATTCCACATGAGCACAAATGCCTTTCTGAGAAAAGTTATTAAAAAACGGTAATTTGGAGGCTAAAATGCAGGCCCAATTGTTGCAGTTTGCTTTAATTTGGTTTGTTAATGATTTTTGAGTTGCCAAATATTTTTGGACATGTAGAATCCTATAAAGGAAGGTGAGTAAGTGCTCCCAGGCACGTTGTGAGTTCTCCTGGGTCACGAGACGGACACATCGCGCTAAACTTAGAGCAACAGAGTGCCTCGCGCCCCGGAGAACTCTTTTAGGACTGGAGTGGAATTTTTGAATTAAGACAATTTTTTCCACAAAGTTTCCTCAAAAGGTGTTGAAGTAGTCGGCGCAATCGCGCTGGTGGCCTGGAGTGCCTCGCCGACCATGCCATCATTTTAGCGCAGCCCTGGTAACCGATGACAGACAGGCGTCGCGTAACGTCCAAATTTGAGATTGTCACAAATATAAAAACCGCTATGAAGCGCACAATAACCTCCCAACTGCTGAGCAGAACACACCATGCACTTTTTTATATTTTTTTTTAACAACATAGGCACTATTCCACGAATTTTTGTCATATTACAAAAATTTTATATTGTAATAAATTTTTGATGATTTAATAATCATACAAAATAAATTACATAACGAGATTAGCTCTTGTCAACATTGAAGTTTTACGACTCTTACTTATGGCGAGATTTTGATAACAACTAATCTACTATATAAAAATAAGTCGGGTTTTCCTTCCTGACGCTATAACTCCAGAACGCACGAACCGATTTCCACGGTTTTACATTCGTTGGAAAGGTCTCGGGCTCCGTGAGGTTTATAGCAAAGAAAATTCAGGAAAAATTTCAACGAAGCCATCTGGTGGCGAAACGGAGTTCGCCGGGTTTGCTAGTTACTTTTATGATTTAATTCTCTTAGGTTTCATAGTGATTTAGATTGTCAGCGCAGCAAATATCCGAGACTCTAGCACGAGCGCTCGGTCTAAACGTAAAGAAAATACGTCGATTTTAAAAGTAAAACTACTTGTTTCACATAATGTATAATATTTTCATAATTTTAAGAATTTTTTCTCTATGGATGATACTGACTCTGCTTGTTGCAAACTATTTAACTAAAATGCTAGAGTATAATATTATTTTAGATTCAAAAATCGATGTATTTACGTTACGTTTACACAGCGCGGTCGTGCAACGTACGTGAATTCAAAACTAAAACGAGAGGCGCTACCTCCGGTTTAAATTTTGAATACACGTCGTATTGTGTGATGGGTGTTTTATAGGATTAAATTTCGTGGTCAATTTCGAACTGGATATGGAGTTTGATATCGCAAATGTGTTTTATAATTAACTAGCTATTAGCTATCCAGACAGACGTTGTCCTATCCACATCGAATTTTGAAAATTTTCCCCTTTCCCTAAAAACTGTATTCGTACCATTAGGTTTAAAACTAAAACATTTAAAAAAATCAACTAAATTGGTCAATCCATTCTCAAGTCATGCACTTACCAGTGAACCACATTTTTTTTTATTTAAGAATTAGATCGAGTTCTGAAATTATTTCACAGTTGTATTGTTAAATATTTTCAGTACCTACTCAATCGAATTGATCAACCAATCTCTCACTGTCCGTTTTTAAACATATTGTCATAGTATTCCATTAAAAATATCTAGAATTACAAGGTCTGTATGAAAGGCTTCTTATCAGAATGTTTCCACCCTTTGCCACCAGAGTTCCTCTTGAGTTATCCTAGATGACAGCTTTAAGTGGTACTCTTCGAAAACCGAAAGATGAGGCCCGTATTTGAATTATAGTAATACTGTCTTTGCTCTGCGTCTTCACCCGAGTGAAGGTCAGAAATTATATTACAGAAACGTAGTTTCGGGTAAAAAGTCCTATGACCAAACCCAGGGGGCCTAAAATGGCCGCTTTAACGGAATAATAATATGAACTACGTTACAATTATTTACGTTACTATTATTTAGTAAAATGGTCAGAAAGTGACACATCATAATATTAACTGCGTCTGTGATCATTTTAAGAAATTTTACATAATTCTTTATTATTTCCCTATTATTATTCTGCTAAAGCGACCATTTTAGACCCCCAGGTCATGGTGTCTCCGTGTGCCAAAATGTTCTTTCAACATAATCTAATCTATATAGCAGGTAGATAAGTCCCGATGACAGAGTTATTTTCACATTCACATTACACTAGTATTTCTACTATCCCGACTGAGCTAAATACGTGTACATGGAGCGTGATCAGGAGCAGGATATGAACTCATGACCCGTTTATCGTCACTGAATGCCATAGTTGTTTTGCTATTATTGTCGTTGTTTTTATTTATGTACTCGTATTTAGGTTGAAAAGTGGATCAACTCACATTCCATGCAAATAGTTTGTTGTAATACACACTGTATTTAAGGTACCATAGGACTGTCATTTGCATTAAGCGGAAAGCGGCAGGGTAGCTCGTGAAATTAAAATTTCCTTAGGTTTTTTTGCAATTTGCAGGTCATAGGACGGTTTTACATGACTAAAAACAATTAAACATATCAACATCAGTCCCTACAAAATTTAAAACACACCTTCTAATCTAGAATACGGGTTCACTTGAGTGAATCTCTGTCTTCCCCTTTGGGGGCACACGCATGATGCAAACGGCCTTGTTCCGCTAACCCCCCTCTGGGATCTTCCTAAACCGAAGTAATTAATACGCCACTGTAACAATCATAACAATCATTGTGAGACTTCCAACTCATTGTTTAATGTTATAATTCTTGGATAGTTCGTGTTTCATTAAAACAATCGTGATACAGAAAGTTACAGTATTAGTGGGTACTACCTACAATGTTTTGGTTTCAAAACATGTAGCTTCCACAAGAGTTAAAAAAAAAAATAAGTCATTCATTGTCTGGTTGAGATGCCTCCACATTTTGCCAGCTAAGAGGAATCAGGGCAAACCTATCGCCATGAACTTTGCTCAAATACATAATCCGGGCTTCTACTGAAACTCTGGTTTTGCCAAATATGGGAATCGAAACCAAGTAGCACTATTATATTCCTTATAGCCTTGAAAATTTTACTTTTAGAAAAAAATATTAGTGTTCTGTGCAAAAAAAAAAACCATTGAAATTGTTACCAAATCCGATTCGAATAGGGAAGTAATATGTTTTATAATAATTGCACGTGGACGAAGGTTGCGGGCAGCAGCTTGTAACTAATATTAGTGCTGAGATATTTGGCTACTCATTGGTGATTTCGGTTTGTAATACGTTACTTTTAAGCATCGTCATGAGCCTTTTTAAGCATCGTCATCGTCATAGACACCTTAGTCTGAGGAGATAACTGAACTGCTACTTGGTAACACATTACCAACTTAAATAAATTATTTTTGCGATTTAAACGACATTAATAAGTAACAACAATGCAGTTTTTTGATTGCGGTACCTACTTTATTTTATTTACCTACGTAACAAGTAACTGTAAAAATATTACAACATTGTATTCGAAAATATTTGAGGCGCTCATCAATGATTAACTAGAAACTTCATATTACGAATGGTGCTGCATTTTATTGTATGAATGCTGTAAGTAATTGAAAATAGTCATGTTTTGAGAATATAAAATGAATCATTAAATGCGACCAACCTAACACATGGCAGATGTAAGTGGAAACGCCGGTAGGAGGCCCTAAACTGACCGCATCGGGGCGATGTTCTACAGAAAGGACCACATTGTATGAACGAGGAAGAAGGATCAACAGGATCGTAGCAGATGGCATTCAGTAGTTATTTTCCCCTTTGATAAAATGCTTATGCTTTTAACTTACCGTTAGAAATCTGCAAACGCAATAAGTGTAAGAATTGCTCGAAGGTGCTAAAAAGATACTTTCTGGATTGTGGTATAATCTAGGAAGTGTACTGTACGATACCTATATCTATGTATATATGTGTATCTATAATGTTGTGGCGCCGAGTGGCAGTGGCTGGCATATCACTGTTAAACCCGCGATGATTTGTGTGGGTATGTTGTGTGTATAGATGTTTGTTAGATGAAATTACACAGACTGATAGTTTATAACCCGTATTAACATATAGGATACTTTTTATCCCTGCAGTACGATCCCGTGGGACAATAACCGAACTCCACGCGCGGAAAGCCGTGGACATAAGCCAGTATTCCATTATTGAAATACATGAACCTGAACACAAAAAACGCAATTTTTTGAAACACATATAAAAAGCCAGAGAGCTTCGCAAAATGATCCTAACCCAGTTAACAGCATAAAGGCAAAAACCAATGAAAAGGAACACTACTACTAATACATAGTCAAAAGGAAATCAAAGTTATAAACGTTTAAAGACAGTTTTAGACGCGATTTCCATTTAAACGGCGTGGACCAACCATCGAAACGCCATTATGCAATTGAATGCACGTTAACTCGATGAAAATTTTACATTTCATAGCCCAACGCTTTATTCGTGGGACGTTAAATATTTGAAAAGGACTATCGTTGATTGGTCTTCTATTGGATATGAATGAAAAGTTTCTTCTGGGTCGTTACGTGTTGGTCGGTGATTAGGTTTCGGGAGAATTTAATTTGACTGGCATAAAATGCGTTCAATATTTATGAAGTGACTGAAAAAATTACGCTACTGCTCAGCTAGGGACATAAAATTCAAGACAGACTGTTGATTCATTGAAAGACAGAATCTATAAGTACCAGTCCTCAGAATACGTTTTTCACATAATCACTGACACAATCACATGATAAACTAAACTAAAAACTACACAACGACACGCCACGACTAAATTATAGAACCAGATACAGAAAGAAAAAAACCGTTTTGAAAATCTTTAAGCATCTCCCGGTTTGCACACTTAGTTCCCGATTTGTCAACATTTTAGAAAACTAACACTGTTGTCTATACGTGTCTTTGGTTTTCAGCCAAAATTTTGCGCTTATTATATTTTAGTGGAGACAGAATTACAGAAACTTAAAAGGATTTTCCTAATATAAGGAAAAAGAAAATCTTTTCTTCTAAAGGGAAAAATTACCTGAAGCGATTTTGTATTTCAATATTCTCTAAATCTAATCACAATACAAGTCCATCATCGCCAAAGATCGCAATCGGTACGTTTTAATAATTTCACTAAACTTCAGGGAATTAAGTAACATGAAGCAACCCTCTTATAGACTCCTAAATTATTGTTAAGTTCCATTAGGAAACTTTTAAATCTATTATCCACGCTTCTTGAAAATCAGATAAATACACTCTTCCTATACCACCCTCCGGGGGCCTAAAATTGCCGCTATAGAAAAATCATGATAATAATATTAATAACTACGTTCGAATTTATTACATGGTCACCGAAGCTGTTAATATTATGAATTGTTACTTTGTGACCATTTGACGAATTTTAACGTGTTTCATATTATATTATCCTAGATTCTTCTAAAACGGCCTTTTTAGGTCCCCACATCATCACCAGAGATCGGATTAGGTAGGTATGTTTGCCTAAACTTCAAGGAAGTTAGTAAAATGTGGATAATACCACCATCCAATTAACCAACTTTTTCTTAGATTTTATACGGAGTTATTATCCACATATTAGGTACTTACTGCCTCGAAGTTTAGGCAAATATACTCCATCTATTCCGATCTCTGATCATCACTCTCCCATTTCCCACCTACATTTAAAAACTAATCTCCTAATCACAATATATAAAACACAGCATACCTTCTGTACGTGCGAAGTTCCCGGCAGCTATCGTCAGACACACCCGCTTCAGTCGAGCCCCCGTTTGTCAAACATCAATCAACTATTACCAAGTATTATGTCGCGAGCAGTGTGTACAAACGTACGTTTTCATACTTCCTACTAATTTGATGGGATCACGAATTATAAATATTGTTGTGTGACATCGTAGTACGTAATACAATGTTTGTAGAAGTATTAAATGATTTGTGAGATGGAATTTGGCTTGGATTTAAATTATTTTACTACGCTGCATAAAACGCTCATGCGCTCCGTTATCGGCACTATCCGAAATACTCGTATAAACGATCCAATTGTAATGTACGTTCATTAACACAAATGTCACTGTTTTCGAACCGATAGATAGTAACCCAATATTACACTAACTTTTAATCAATTGCCATTTTTGACAAAACTTCTAGGAGGTAACACTTCCCGTAGGTATTTTTAAACACGGCTGTTTAGACCAAAGCCTATTTTTCAACTTCTATCCGATTCGCTATGCAGACAACACATGGAACATCGAGCACTGACTACATCCGTACCTAATAATTATCTATCTATTCTCTACTCTCGAAATATTTCTTGCGTACGTTTAAAAATAATACAAATATTTATATAACAACGTTTTTTGTACGCACGTTGCCAGTTCTAAGTCACAAATACTACGCAAATACATTTCTCATAAAATTTTAAGCGGTCGTCTGTCAATGAGAAGTATTGTATTCATTACAAGAAACACTATAATACTCGTAATTTATTAACTATTATTGTGTAGTATTTATTCTATTATAGTATCAACAGTACCTATGTCGTAAACATTTACATAGTAATGTAATAAACTACTTGACATTATGATTTTAACCTTTTCTCTTTCAGCAAAGGGCACAAACCTGTGTTTACTGCTACTCGAACAAAAACGTAAATAGAGGTATAAGTAATTCTTTAAACGTAAAATCAGTCGCAGCCCAGAAATTGTCGTAACATCCCGATTTCGCGACAACACTCCATCTTTGTCCCCCACTATGATATAGAAAAAGATGCATATAATATAAAGCACTGTCCCACCGCCGACGATTAGCGACAAGAGGTACCAATTAAAAACGATGTTGAGTTGGTGAGCAACGAGTAGCGAGTTAGAGCATCGAGCATGAGGATCGATACTCACTGAAATACGTCTTTTTCTAGTAAAAGTCCCTTCTTAGCGAGTGTTTTACAATTACAACCGAACTTCGCTGAGTGAGTACTCGACTTGACAGCTCTCGTCGCTGCGGCAAACGAGAGTAGGTACTCGCTGGTGGTGTGAATAGTCAGCGATCAACTATTAATAGCTGCATATCATTAAACTGGAAGCCGACCCCGACATAGTTGACAAAACTCTAGGCAGACCGTCTGTCTAGGGAAGATCTCTTTTATCTTACACGGCACCAAAATTTGTTTCAAGGTTTTTTGAAAGAGAAAATTGTCGAAAGCAAGTCGCTCTCTCGCCGACAGTAGGACGGGTGCCTATCCGCGTCAACATCGGCTGCCGGTACTTATCATCTATTTAGCGAATCGAGCGCCCTTGCACTTGTTTTATTTATGCGCGGTTACGAGAAACAATTTGTTTGTTTCAAACGAAATGAACTTGATTCGCGATTGATTCTTTTGTTTTTGTTTACGTTTTGCGTTGTTTTGAGAAAGTTCTTGTTTTCTAAATTAAAACTGTGTTTTGTATTTTCATACCTTGCTGTTAAGCCGAGAAGTTTGCCGTCTTCGTCAGGAAAATCTTAAAAGTATATTCTTGACCAAACAAAAGATGGATGGACTGTGTGAAGGATGGTATGGCTAGAAAGAAGGTGACTGCTGAGATAACAATTAATAGAGAAGTAGATATGGAAGAAGAAGTCATGCTGCGCCGACCCCAAATAAATTGGGATAAAGGCAGGAGAATGATAATGATGATAAATCTTGTAATTTTTTTAAAAGATACATGAATGATTGTGCATACTAATTGTTTAGAAAAAATAAACCACTTTGAAGCAAAAGAATGTATTTCAGGTAAGCATTGAGACGACATTAGCGGAGGGCAGAAGTGTATGGAAGAAGGAACGAAAAGTATTAACCCAGTAGTGAAAAAGCTAGATCTTTAGAGAGATGAGCTTGAGGGGCCAGGAACCAACACCAATCCAAGCAATAACCATTAAAATAAACGTACGTAACGCGCGAACTAGAAAGTATACATACATATACCTACATCCGTACCGTACATGTAAAGGTTCGTATCTAAATGCTGTTTGCTTAGATTTTTGAGGGAGGTTTTTTTCAAATCCGAAACTATGAGGAATAGCTAAAAATACTTAAAGTAGTCGCCGAGCCCAATTTTAAAGAAAACTAAAATTGCATCGAGGATTTTTTTTAATCTATATTCCTAGCCAGGAAAATCAACAGATTCGCCTTTGATTTTGAAAAAAAAACACTAATATTACACCATTCGAAAGCGTCGCTATTAAGGGTCAAATTCTGGTAAGTGATGACATGCCACATATCTCAGCCATGTGCAATTGCCTTTTATTCATCCCTTTGTTGGCCTGCTATTTATGTTATAGTTGTATTTAGTCGTGATATTTATGTTATTAAAATTCTTACTTCATAAATCAAATAAAGATTAGCGAAAGTATGCCTTACAGGCATCCGAAGCAAATTCAAATCCGTTAAGATTCAACCTCACCAAATGGAAGCATTGCCCCATCCGGCGCCATCCAACTAATACCGGTATCATCCGGTTCATTCCGCCCGATTTCAGTTTAAAAGCCTATGCTGACTTACTCAAATGGACTTTGTTTTAGTCCGTTTAGGCACATCACTTTAATGCATGGACCAACTAAAGTTAGGAACTAAAATTTATTCTGCTATTTCTGTAGGAGCTGTTAATTGAGAGATGCAAAAGCTTTTAAAATTGTGAATGTTAGTGATTATGCGTTTGTTCGTTTGATAAAAATGGTAGATGGCTTTGTGTCGTCATCTGTCTAGCCTTTTTCCAATTACGGTGGAGTCGCCTCCCAGTCTAACCGTATGCAGTGAATACTAGTACTTTACTTCGAGCGACATATATTATCCAACCTCCACACTCTGTTACTGGGTAACATGATATCTTTTGACAAGAGTGTCTTCGGTCTTCAAAAGTACCTATACCAACTGCCCAAGATCTACGAATGACAGCCGGGACCAACTGCTTATCCTGCTTTCAGAGGCAGTGAGATCTTATTATGTAGTGGAAGATTACATCCACGGAATGCGGTGGAAGATCAAACCGCCGTTAGTGCAAATGTGAATTTTCTAGAGACCATCATCAACACAGACGAACATCACGTAGGTTGTCTGAGGTGGTTTCATTAGATTTATAAAAATGGGGCTGATGAAAGTATGAAACAAGCCAAGGGTCAAACTGCAGTGATGATGCTTTGGCGAGGCCGAGCTCAGTCTATAGCAGTTCACTGCTAGCCATAGACCGCTCCCAAGTACAACTTTACAACACTTTGTACTCCACTTTCTGCATCAAGTCTGTACCAGCTTCCTTAAGGTCGGTCCATCTGGTGGGCGTTCAACACTACGTCGCCTAACCACACTTTTATGAGAGATCTAAGTCTAGCGATAAAGTAATAGATACCAAGTAAAGGGAGTCATTCATGTTTACGACCACGCTTATTGTACTATCGTTGCCAATAGGACGAGCAGACAAGAACAGTTCTCCCCCTATGCGCAATGAAGCGTATAAACAATAATACAACTCGCAATCTAATTCTATCTCGACTGAAAATAGAAATTGTGTGAATGTACGACAAAACACAAAACAACTATTCTCAACTAGTGATGCATCATCCGATCTAAAACCTCTTAGTATCGATATAACAGGATGCGACACTCCGATATTATATATCTAGTTATTTTATTTTATGTACACACTAAATACTGAAAAAAAGAAAGGAACAGAAGATAGATGAAAAGGTGATTGCTACTTCTAAAGAAAACTCTCCTGCGAAAGGAGTCAAGATAAAAAGATGATGTGGACACAGTGTGTAAGAGAAGAAGAAAAAATAAATACATAAAAACATAAATCAAATATCATACATGACTATGCAACTATGATGAAATGGAAAGATAATGTTCTTTCATACTTCTTTTGAAAACTGCAACAGTTTGGCAGTCCCTAATGGCAGGCGATCGTTACAAACGAATACGGTAAATATTTTGAATATGAATGTGGATGGATGGACTGTGTGAAGGATGATATGCTAGAAAGGAGGTGAGATTACAAGTTATAGAGAAGTATGGAAGGAGAAGACATACTGCGCCGACCCCAAATAATTAGGTTAGGGGCAGGAGAATGGTGATGATGATACGATAAATGTTTGGATCGATACAAACTGGAGAGTATCGTGCCATATTGTCTTAAATTGCATGATCGATCAGTCAGTTCACAAGAATAAAATTACATAAATAATCAGATGAAATTTTGACTAGACTCTAGAGGGATTAATAAGAACGATACGATGCTTGCATTCATATCGATTGATACAAATCCCTATTCTCAACGCAAGCATTAACCTAACTAATCTATAGCAGCGTTCGTGTAAACAAAACTATTTACGTTACGTAACTGAGTTTGTGGAGCGTTTGTCAACCGTTCGTGTTTCATGATTGAGTTGTTAGCGTTTTATTTAGGTTTTTAGTGCAAATTGTCGTAGTTATAGTCACCGAGTTTATCTTGGACATCACAGACATAGGTGAAGGAAAAAATCGTGATGAAACCTGGACTTGTAATTAATATAAGTCTGAAATCGCCAACCCGTCTTGAGCAAGCGTGGTGATCAATGCTCGTGCCTTCTCTGTATGAGAAGAGGCCCAGCAGTGGGACAGTTACAGGCTGGTATTATTTATGTCACCTAGTGACGATGACTGTTGGTATTTAAGATACTGTTCTCGCTGTGCCGTGATCATAAACCAGACTAGCTGTTACCCGCTACATCGTTCGCGTTAAAATAAGTCTTTTAGTCAGGAGGTTCTAAATTCCAATTTTTTGTTTGTGTTCGCTAGCTGATGTTTCCAGTATTAATACACCATCATCTGCCTAGCCTTTTCCTAACTATGTTGTGGTCGGCTTCCAGTCTAACCCGATGCAGCTGAATACCTGTGTATTACATGGAGCGACTGCCTATCTGACCTCTACAACTCAGTTAGCACTGGGTAATACCATACCCCTCAGTATGACTGGTTTTCAGACTTTCGGGCTACTGACTACCTGCAACGACTGTCAAAGATCTACAAATGACAGCCGGGACCAACGGCTTAACGTGCTTGCCGAGGCACGAAGGAAACGAAGTATGCAATGGATGGTCACCCATCCACGGACCGATGTAAGCAAGCGTGGCTTAACTTAGATAATCTGCCCGTGCGGCTGTTATTAAATAGCCACTAGCTCCTAGTTTTAAATATTAACCAAAACGTGAACGTGGTGAAGTGTCTTCATCATCAACATCATTTCTTTAAACTACGGCAGGAGTCACTATAGTCTGTTATAATTTTACCGAGGATTTTATTTTTGTCTGACTCGTTGAGGTCCTGGGTTTGATTCCCGGGTTGGGTAAATTGCCATTGGGTTTTTCCATCAGGAATTTCTCAGTAGCAGCCACGAAGTCTGGAGTTGTGCCCGGTTGATGGCAATAGGCTCGTCCCCTATTACATGGGACTTGTACATAACTGGCGAATTGTGGGTGTGCCTACTATTAGGCACACCTCTGCCTAACCCTTCGGGGATTACCGGCGTATGTGTGTGTTATGTTATGTTTTTTTTGCCATCTGTAACTACCTAAACATGACAGTTTTCAAACGATTACATTGAGAACGGTGCCTTATCAGTGTCTGTTGATAAGCCGATCTTCTATTTACGTCTGCTAAGTAGACTGTAGACGTCTTATATCATCGTTTTGTACATCATTCCTGAATCACGTTTACCAAATCAATGAAGATCGACGCTAATTAATGAGCGATTTCTGAAATACGGCTTTGTAATGGCGGAATGGTTTGGATGTGAGTTCTAATTTGAGTACAGACACATTAAGTTACAGGCACCGAAAGACACCTTTTTTTTGAGTGGGAAATCATCAAATGACCTCTCCCGCTCTGGGTGGAGCGGGAGGGCGTGTCAGACTCTTACTGACTAAAACCCACCCGTGTTCCTTCACTTGCCTGTGCCAAGGTGCCAAGGGTCACGGTAAGACCCTTCACCTTCACCAGGGTCACCGAAAGACACCTGCATTCCTCCTATTTAATAGCTAGGCAATTCTTCTTCGTTTTGTCAATGATTCCTTTAGAGTTAAATAAGCTTCGACCAGAACTGTGCACCTCGATGGTGTTAGTATAATACATATATGTAGTTTCCTCGAGCAGGTACCTCAAGGTGCAGTTAGGCAATAGCAATTATACAAGGTGAAAGGATGTGAGTTGAACCGCCGCGAGGAGACACCCTAGAAGTACGGTCGGCCAAGAAAGTGGTGTACCAGTTTTGATTTAGTTTCCCGGTCATTGAAAATTACAACAAGGTTCGTTATAAAAAGATATTACTGAAAGAGACAACATTATCATGACGTAAACCTATGTATTTAGTATTCATACCTACGTCATATGTCACATATAAGTACATGACATTTTAACCTTTAGTATAAATGAAAAGGACATTAGTTTCTACAAAGCAATTGAAATGTTTCCAAACAAAAGTAATAAAAACTATTTAGACAACCGAATTCCATTTGAAAAAGAAAACTGACAATTGACATTTTGTCAAATATATGCAAAAAATCGATATATTTTCCGTGTTATTTTTCAATCAACTGCATATAAAATCATCTCAATGCCTGCCAACTTGACCATTGCCGAAAGAGCACAAATAATTGCCCAATTTAATGAGGGAAGCAGTATCAGTGCGATATCCCGGAATTTGAATACGAGGCGTTCTGTCCGCTTTTGGATTCGTCGTGAAGGAGAGGAGGGAAGTTTGTTGGATCACAGAAGAAGTGGTCGCCGGCCTGCACTCTCCAATAACGATAGAGAATTCATGAGACGGGAATATGAAATCAATGGTTTTAAGCCCACAAAACATTTTGCGGAGATGTTCGATGTGAGTGCCCAAACAATAAGGAATCATCTACATTACATGGGGTTGCACCACAGGCATTACGCCAAGAAAATATATTTGACGGATGCTCACAGACTTGCTCGTCTGAACTTCGCCAGAGAGCACTTAGAGTTTGATTGGTCTAATACAGTGTTTTGTGATGAAAAAATGTTTAAATCCAGTCAGCATGGACGTCTTCACCTTTGGCGATATAATTCAACACGGTATAAAGATGATCATGTAATCCCAAATAGAGAATCAGGTCGAATTTCCGTAAATATTTGGGGCTGGATGAGTACGGATGGTGTAGGAGAATTGTGTTCTCTACCTCCTCAAGCGACGGCTGTAAATTATATCGACGTGCTTTAGAATGCAATGCTACCGACAGTCCGTAATGTTTACCCGGAGAACGAAGTGCCACAATTTGATTTTGTTCAAGATAATTGTTCAATTCATAATGCGAGGATCGTAAGAGCCTGGTTTCGTTCACACACTGACGTAAGGGTAATTCAGTGGCCCTCAAGATCGCCGGACCTCAACCCGATAGAAAATCTTTGGGGCCTTATGGTCCAACAATTGTCGCATCAAAATGAAAGAACCAAACAAGCTCTTATTAGTCACTGTAATTATATCTGGGAGGAAATGCGGGGAACCGATATTTGCTCACGGCTTGTTGGTTCAATGAGGTCTCGTCTTTTAGAGGTTATAGAGGCCAACGGCGGTTACACCCGTTTCTAATTTTTAAAAATTTTCAATATCTTCTAAATATTACTATATATGCTATGTTTTTGTTTGTTATAAGTATTTTAAAATTGATTGTAGAAATTTAATAAAAGGATAAATCTATTTTTAGCTTGTTTTTTATTGATATTGTAATTACAAGTTTACAGAAATTGTAGGTTGGTGGACTCGCCTTGTGCCTTTACAATTTTATGTAACTTGTTGATTACAATTCTGAATTTGTAGATACAATTTTGTCATCAAAATCTACAGCCCCCCGCCGTTGATTTTACGACGTCATTGGTTCCATCAAGTTCAAACTAAGAACAGCTGTCACGTTACAAACAGTAATAGTCGTTATCAATAATCAGATAAAGACAGCAATAGAAGTTGTCAGATCGATCTGCAAGCGAAACTAATCTTTATCACCTATGAATCTGCAAGCGATATTCAACCTTAGGGTGGTACACCACTTTCTTGGCCGACTGTACATACACTGACTTTATTATTGATGTCAGGTGAGATACACTCACCTGTTTTCACACCCCACCGCATTGTTTCAACGCGGACGTAACAAACGGAGTATGTAAAGATAGTAGCAGATGACTATATTCTGTCGTATCTGCCACCGATAATGCGTTTGAAATGGGTGTGTTAATTACAATAATATATGAGCGCGAGAGTGGAAATACCGATTATAAACATAATCATAATTATTCATCGGAATTCGAACTGCACGACAGAAAAGGCGTTCGAGGATAACGTCGTAACTGCGTTTCATGACTCGGTAGTTAGCAGTTTATTTAGAAGTTAGGTGAAAATTGTCAGTCTGTCGTTGAGCGTTAAGGAAAAATTGAGTTTTTTTTTAGCAATAATAATATTTTGATGACTGTTTAGTTACAGACGACGAATTGAACGATAAATGTTATAAACTAGCTTATGATCTCAGATCGGCTCTAAAATGATATAACATGAAAGCTTCGCTATAAATTATATCCAAGGTTTTCTGTAACAACATTATGGTTTAAAAGAGTATCCATGGAGTTTCCTGCCCATTCTTCTCCACAGAGATCTACGCTTTGGAATGGTCAACTACAGTACTTTCACAGTTATTATGTCTTGTGACTGGGACTGTAGCTTAATTTTTATTGCTGTCTTTGTTTCGACAATTCAAAAGTGCCTGTAATTGGCCTACTTGAAATAAATGCTTTGATTTTGACTTTATAGTCGTAAATAGTTACAAACAATTCCAATTAAAACAGTTTCATTAAAAAGAAAAATCTTATCCAATTAGAACCTATGAAGACTTCCAATTATTCTTTTAGTTGACGACAAAACTGATTCCAGTTTTAACAGATCAAGATCAATTATAAAAGGAGAACGATAAACACAAGGAAAGACAGTACGAGGCGATACTATAATTATGATTGTAAAGTCTACTATACAAAAGGTACCGAAGTTTCCTCTTTACAAATAGTCAAAGTTCCATCTCATCTCTTTTAACCATAAGCCCCGTTCACAACTTCAGGTGAAGCAACTTGCGACATGTCTTACGTCAAGAGACACGCGCATGCGTCGCTACGCGGCCACGACGACGACTTGACACACGGCTGGCCGCCATCTTGAACAAAACTAGTTGGACGCCTGCTTGTGCGAGCAAACTTTCTTCCTGGCCAAAGCTTCTGCGGCCAAAACCAACGACGCGATTTGTGGTACTCACTACAAGGAAACAAGTGACGCACGCGCCCTTACTCGACTCTACGGCACTTTTTAACCGACTTCAAAAAAAGAGGAGGTTCTCAATTCGTTTATATTTATTTTGTGTTTGTTACCTCATATCATCGTCATTTATAAACCGATTTGAAAAATTCTTCTTTTATCTGAAAGAATATACTTCCCGATTGGTCCCATAGAAATTTCATCAAAATCGGTTCAGTAGTTTGGTTTTGAAATCAAAATAGCTGGAAATTTGACATCCAAGTAAAAGAAATTGCGAAATTGATACTTGACAAGGATTTGTGTGTGATACGATAGAACCGTAAAAATAACCGACTTCCAAAAAAAAACACTAATAAAAGTGGAAAATAATTTGACTTTCGGAAGTCGGTGGCAAAAAAGTCAATGAAATAAACAATAGTCACCGACTTCCGAAAATAAAGTTATTTTCCACTTTTTGTGATGGTATTTTGTTTGGTTGTCCAAACGGGAAAGTTACCAAACGGGATGTAGCCCTCTAATCAACTTTTTTCATTTGTTCCCCGCAGACACTGACGCAACAGCGTCGAGGAGCTCGTGGCTAAATAATAACAACCACACAGGTCGATCTTTCAGGTTAAGCCGCGCTTGCCAAGGTCGGTCTATCGATGGGTGACCATCATTTCATATCGAGTTTCCTCCGTGCCTCGGAAAGCACGTTAAGCCGTTGGTCCCGGCTGTCATTTGTAGATCTTTGACAGTCCTTACAGGTAGTCAGTGACCAGAAAGTCTGACAACTAGTCTTACTAAGGGGTATCGTATTGCCCAGTACTAACTGGGTTATGGAGGTCAGTAAGGCAGTCACTCCATGTAAAATATTGGTATTCAGCTGCATCCGGTAAGACTGGAATCTGACCCCAATAAATTTGGGAAAAGGCTAGGCAGTCGCAGATGAGTCACTGACACAACAAACGTGTAGCTAGTGGCCAAGCAGTAAGTTTCCCGTCTACAAGCTAGTCAAAGTTGCATCTCATCTCTTGTTACCTAAAGACCTGCCGTTAGACAGTTATTGTTCTTTGTCGGCGCACCTGTGCATATTTTATGCACATGCACTGTCGTTACTTGCCTTACGACGTCATTATATTGTAACTCGTGTAACAGGTGGGGAAATGGGGAGTTTTATGCTCTTTGTATTCAGGTTTCCTTGTGATCATCGCTTGGATTTTTTTACTTCTTACAAGATACTCACTAGCCCTGATACAGCCGTGAAGCGTCGTGACAGTTTTCGTAGTAGATAAAGGGACGAACTGGACGCAACCAGTGCGGAGTGGTCCACATCAGCCCTGAATCAAAAAATTGGAAGTCAGGCTCTCCCCATGACTACCAGCTCCTATCAGTGGGGTGACGCAGGCTAACAGCACAGTGCAGTAGCTATACGATTCTCAATAGCATAGGTAATAAGAATTAAGTGTTGGATTTGAATGGATTCTTTTGTCATGACGATAGAAGCAGTTATTAATTAATAGGTAGTTGAGGGCCTTAGCAAATCTCTGACGCGAAAATATTGATGCCAAACCGCTAAACGAATTCTGCTGGTTGTTCTGCTGCGAAACATTACTGAAGATCGGTTTTTCCATGGATCCCGATATTTTTTATAATCCTTTTATTAAGCTCTCTACTGTAGTTACCATTATTTAATCCATTAAATAATTTCCACAATATTTACCCAACAAAAGCCCAAAACGATCCCAACCCAAGTGCCAAAACGACGCCCAAAGTTCACCAAACTTAATCCACAAGAGCGATCCATTTTTAACCCAACATTAGCATTATTAGCTAGTCACCCAGCTGTAACGTCCCACCCAGGTCCATTGAAGCTTTATCTTAAAATAGAATATTCCAGAGCCGGCCACATCTTATCTGTTTCCATCTCATACAATATTTATGCGTGAAGAACACAGAATGTCGATTACTCGTTGCTTTGCGAAGATGTAGGGTTAATAGATGGGGTCTAGAGAGAGATATGATAAGGTCCAGTTTTCACCGGAGCTGAGCAAACGGGAGACGGGAGATGAAGATGAAGTCGATTTCAACTAATGTGATTGGTCGATTCCCGCATGTCTCCGCTCTGATAAAGCCTTAGAATTGGATCTCTGTATTTTAGATGCTACTATTGACATGTAGCAGGCCTGCGTGCTGGTTTTTGGCAAACTGGTATTTTATTATGCGCAGTGCCAAGGACTGGAATCTCCTGCCTGCGCCGGTGTTCCCGAGTTCAAATGACCCCAATCTATTTAAGTCGCGAGTTAATAGGCTTCTTTTGGGTTAACTCGTTCCATCGCCGACTTCATCTCTGTTCTCAAGACAAGATTGAGGTCAAGACTCAAGAGTAAGCCCATCAAATATTTAAAAAAAATCCTACTCACAGAGAGATTTTTTCCCAGTAGTGGCAACCTGACAAGCCTCAGCCATATAAAAATATACGAATGGCAACCTTCTCCATTGAGACTCAGCACAAATAGACCTGAAGACAATAGTCTAAAATTCCCTACACATATTTCCTTCTCTGTATGACAAAAGATCTTTGTAAAGGCCAATTGCTGACCCATTCAAAATCAAAATCAAAGCATTTATTTCAAGTAGGCCAATTACAGGCACTTTTGAATTTTCAAAACAAAGACAGCAATAAAAATGAAGCTACAATCCCAGTCACAAGACATAATAACTGTGAAGGTACTGTAGTTGCCCATTCGAAAGCGTAGCTTTCTATGGAGAAAAATAGGCAAGAAACTCCATGGACTCTCTTATTAAATCATAATATTGTTACAAAAACCTTGCATATATCATTCTTGTTGAGATGGTACATTATGTGAGAACGATGTAGCAAGACGTGCACGCTAATAGTGTCCATAGTACAAACAAAAAAAAAGACATTTCAAAAATAAAATAATTAGTTGATTAAAGCCGTGGCAACTAAGAGATGACCAGTCACAACTGACAGCGCCCATTCACGAACATGACGCATGGATCAGATATTATTCAACTCAACCATTTTGAAGGGAACTAAATGACCCGACACACACGCCACCATCAGCGTGACATTTGAGTGAGCATGACATACTCTCAACCGCCAGGGCACATTCAAGTCAAGAAAAGACGTAGGTTTCCAGTGAATGATTTTATCATTGAAACTACGCTCATATGCCTATGAATACTACGCTCCCACCCCATCCATTGACCCTACATCTGATTTCCCGCTCCTGAACTGACGACCCTAAGGCGAGAAAGAGACGGCATGCTTATCACACAACACTTAAGTTTTAGATGCTCTTTTGTAATCTTTATTGAGTGGCTGTAAATTGACTTTCCAAGAAGCCCCTCACAACTCAAGGAGTGTTTCGTACTTTGGAGAATATTATACATTAAACTGAAGACGTAATTTTTTGTTTGGTAAAGTAGGTACTTAAGTAAGCGTTTTCTGTGTACCTTTGGGAAATGATTTGGCTGGTGGTTTTAGCGTAATAGGGTCTGTGTGCTGTGGCGTGAAATTTTTTAAATTAATGATTGTGTTTTATGATGTTCATATTTCTTTTGTTTGCATTTCACTTTGTCATGTGGAACTAAGTGGAATGTTATGAGTCGTATTAATTAATGACATACCTGATATACATAAGTTTACTAATTACAATATTTATTTAGCATTCAAAGACTTGTAACACAAACCAACCCACATTTAGGTTACAGTTCGATCATTCTTACTGCGAAAAGGCCCGAATTCCAGCAGGCTGTTTATTCAAGGTGAACAGCAAAGCCTGCTAACACAAACAGCTGGTCAAGGGAGTGCCAACATTAACCTTTACGCTTGCTTGCACAAACGGTAATCCGTGGAGAAGAGGATATCTTCAAAGGTCAGCAATACAAATATCCTCTAATTTGCTGATAACAAAGCTTTCATAGGACTTGAGATGCTAGTATTAGCCTTCTCAGAACATTTTCACATAATTATACTTTTATCTTTATTTAACCTCATTGGTTAATGGTCGCAAACGTGACTACAGAGCAGGTTTGGGGTTGGTTTTAATTCCGGGGTCGAGCAAAGTGTTATTGGGTATTTCGTTCAGGAATTTTTCAATAGTAGCCACGCATTTTGGATTTGTGCCCAGTTAATGGCAATAAACTCGCCCGTTATTGACTTAAACATAACTGGAGAAATGGGGGCCGTAAACCGTTCGGGCATAACAGGCGTGATGTTGTTTTATGACAAAAATTTCGACCACTAAGCCACGACTGCTGCTATAAAGGTTTCTTACGAAGATGTCACCAGGAACCTACCTAGTAACCTGCTACAACCAAGTCACAGTGGTTAATCCTGTTGCCAAAGTAAAAAGCCACGACTTAATACCAGGTGGCAAAACTTCAAAGTAGTTAAGTGAAAAGCGCTTAGTAGGAAGTCTTTTCCCAGAAAAGGAAGGGATACTTTGGACTTTGCAGAGTTTTGTCAGAGAGAGGATAAGTGAGAATGCGTCGAAAAGACAATACAGAGATTATTTTTTTGTAAGACATCATCTTCTTAGCGTGACGATGACAATTTAAATTGAGTCAGCCCAATATTTGAAGACGAGTCATAAGAAAACATCAAAGTTTGAAGGCATCATAAGAGTGGGGCAATTTGTTAGCGTTGAATTATTGGGTTGGACTGTCACGTTGCATGGTCCAGTGGTAACAAACGTGACTGCTGAGCACGAGGGTATGCTTCCCGGGTCAGGCAAAGTGTTATTGAGTTTCTCCATCAGGAATTTCTCAGTAGCAGCCACGGAGTCTGGATTTATGCCCGGTTTATGGTAATAGGTTCGCCCCCTATTACATCAGACTTAAACATAATATTGACGAAATGTGGGTATACTATCAGGTACAACCCTGCCTAACCCTTCGGGAATTGCAGGTGTGATGTTATGAATTATTGGTATTGAATAAGGAATTTCTCTATAACAGCCTGGATCGTGGAATTGTGCCTTAGGGTTCTTGTCCTTTAATCACGTGTTATTTGAACAGGAGAATAAATCACGATTTACCACGATGGGGGGGGGGAGATAATGTGACAATCACGTGTATTTTTTCGTGGGACGAAAAGTATAAATGTAATGTGTGACGTGTAAATATTGTTTATCAATAATGAATTAAAAACCCGAGCAAGCGATTTTTGGTCTATCCTAAAAAAACCGAGCAACTGAACTTTTCTCTAAAATATCCGTTTTTGTTTTAAATTTTTGGTTAAAACAATTTCTGAAACTATGTCTTTTTAATTATAAAAAATTCACGTGAGACGGGGAAAGGGGAGGATGGGTTGCCGTAAACCTCACGACGCATCACCAAGGGGAGAGGGGCCTACAAAAGTGGCATAAATATCACATGTGATTAAAGGACGGCCTATGCGTATAAGCTCTATATTAAAAAAAAAACCTAAACTATTACCATTACACGACTCAGACGAATCAATAGACACCTCATATACAGGGTGGGAAAAAAATTACAAATGACAGCCGGCTACTGCCCATGACCTCAAATATTTTCGATTCAGGGCTAATTTGGATCATTGGTCGTTGGCTTTTTCCAGCTCTCATCTTCTACGAGGTCTGTCGCGACGCCTTCTGATTGTGTAAATAGTGTTTTTATAAGTTGGTACAGATAAACCTGAAAAAGTATGCGCTTCGATAATCTTCGTGTCAGAAGATAACGTCATACCTTAGTTTGTACTACCGCACTTTGTAGTAGTGCACATCAATTCGCGTTTGAAATATTCGCGTTTTTATTTTTTTGTGAAATTTTCTCTTTGTGGGCATGACAACGTGAATAAAACTGCATTTTGTATAAATATTTTACATAACTGCTCAGAACCTTCCAAGATGAAAACAAATAGTTTTATTTATCAAATTAGTCTTATAAAAGATTACCACAATACGAGAAGAAATTTCAAACATTACATAATTTGAAATCTCTGTATCTTATATTCAAATATCTCAGCTAAGCGGTATATGATGATAACGTTGTCAATATACATGGCCTCCAAAAGATAATTACGACATAATTTAATCATGCCAAATGACAGTGCAAACATCCAAAACTCCAATATTATGTTTATTTTAAGATTAGTACTATTAAATTTTCTGTTCATACGAACAAGTTCAAGAGGTATTTTAGTCCTGACGATACGATTTTTCATGTTTCATTAATTAGCAAAATGCTTATAGTGAAGCTAAGTATTTTGCTAGTTTTCGTGTCCGTTTTCTGTACAATTGAGTGACATAATTATGAAGGCCACAATTACGTATTTGCTCGACGATTGCCTTGGTTAGGACGTGGCCAGTCTATTAACTCAGTGAAACATTTTAAAATGAAACAATCTTTAGATAAAGATAAGATTTTACGTTAAGAGCTCCAAAATTCATCAAGGACAAAGTCGTCTCACCCACGATGGACCAAAGAAAACTCAACGATTCTTGATTGATTTGTTCTGCCACTTAAAGATCCCTTATTTTGGAGGCGTGTTGTTTATCGTTGTTGTCTAGTATTATATATGGCCGTGATAAAGATGTCATTTGCCCAGTTAATTTGCTGTTTTGGTCTGCTCTTTGCTTGGATAGGGTTAGCTTTTGCGTTTTCATTCCGTTTCTGATTTTTTTTTTAACCGTGGAAAAACGATTGCATGTAACGGAGTTGAGACTGTTGAGATGGAAATGTGGAGTGATAGGAATCTAGAAATTAATTAAGTAAGAAATGAGTATTTAGCAGAAATAATAAAAAATAAACATTAAAAAAAAACTTTTATTTAATTAAGTGCATTGTCACGAGAACCAAACGTGTGTGCCAAATTTCAGCCCGATTGCTTCAGTGGAAGTGGGTGAAATATTGATTGCAAAATTCCGGGACATACAAGAAGAGCTTTTAAAAATTATGGTTTGCTTAATTCCTTAATTTTTCTGATCTCCTAGTAGTTTGTGCCACCTCACCTCTAACATAGTCACACAACCAAATCTATATTTCGATTAGTGGCGCGGGGCAGTTTGGACAGCGGGAAGAAAATTACGGACTTCCCGTTGTCCCCACCAGTGGGGTGGGTTAGTGGGGACAGCAGAATGACACATTTGATTTTCCCCTTATCCCTACAAGAAGGAACATGGAAGTGGGGACAACAGGCATACACCGGATGAGGGTGTTATTGGGGCTGAAGAGACAGCAAATGACCTGTCCTTTCGGCCCGTTTTTGGCAAACGATGCACCACACATCCTGTATATCGATCGTCTCGCAGTCGTATCGTTAGATCTAAATACGATATTCGAACAACGATGTTAATTAAGTATTTCGCACCGATCCCTTTCAATCAGATTCGGCATTAATATGTTTTAAGGCGAGTTTATTGCTTATAACTGAATAATTATCTTGTTAGACATTCATTGTTGTTTACAATACATAGTTACGTGTATCTAGAGGTCGAGAATTCATTTATGAGATGATTTTAGAATGTGCTGGAATAACTACTGCTATAATTCTTGACTGAGTTTTCTTTTCTCTGTGCTTTGACATGACATCTATGGAAAACATTTAAGAAGAAAAACGGTATTATGGGGGACGATCTAATACTGGCGAACGGGCACCAATTCGGCGAATGACAACATCGTACAATAAAGACCTTGAACATGTAGACATATTTACATGCTCCGTGAAAAAGTTTCGAAGCCTTTTGTTTGAGACTCTTGAGCTCCTGTATTAATTAATTATTTATTATTCTTAGGTAAACAAATTAGTAATTTTATTATAAGCATAAAACTTTATTTTTATTAATTTTTTCTCTTTTTGTATTTATAATTAGTGAATAACTGTCTTGCATGAACAGCTATTTCCTAGCATTTTAACATTTATTCGTTAATGGTAATCTGTGAACAGCGCTGTGGGCTGCATTATTATTTAAGTTACTTATGTAATCATGTTCTTAATATCGCATAATGTAGCTGTTTGTTGTTCCAACTTGATAAAATAAAAATAAAATAAAAGAAACAATGTAATAGCCCAAAATAGTTTCTTGTTCCCTCAATGATCCATTTTTCCATCATCAAAGTCTCGTTCTTTCTGTGTAAAAAACTTTTTACCCGCAGGCGAACAGTAAAATAATATTCCACTTTCTTTTGTAGAAAAGCTGTCCAATCCAATATCATCATCGTCGTCACGCTACAGTGATTCCACTGCTGGACATGGCTTCGCTAATTGCAAGCCATTCAGGTCGATTCTCGGCAATTCTCAACGCGAAAATCGTCGCTCCACCTAGCCTCAGGACGCCCTACTTTACATCCGTTGAGTCTCATCTAACAAAAAAACAAAATCTTGTCCTTCGAAACTTAATTTGTAATCGCCAAATATTTCTTACAACTTTTTAGTTCAAAACATCTTCAGTTATAACTATGGACTTTGGAATAATTTTCAATGAAAATGTTGCCGCTCGAACTCATCGCAAACCTTTTGAGAACAAGAATTTGTAATGGCTGCAAAATTGAATTAAAAAATTTCTGTAATCATTTTAACTTGGGACTCGTGACTAAGGTAGATCAAAGACGACATTCTTAGTCGGCTGCTTTTAATGTACCTAACGCAATGACAAAATAAATTCGACGTCTCTGATTTAGAGGAAAGATGTCATTATTTGTATTTGGAAAAAACTAGTCAAGTTACTACGTTACTTAATGAGTAGTGAGTTTATCTATAAACGAATCAAAGTGTTTACTTGAGTAAATTACATCTTTTAAGATACGATTTTTATTATATAGGTATTATAGTAATTGCTTCAAGTTAGAACTGTAAACAGTTACAATTCCTAGCTTTGCTTTCTTCGACGGTTCTTACTTCGTTTAAATTCTAGTCTATTGCATAAAAAAAATTGCAGAAGTAATAAATGTACTTAAGCTCAAGTAATTACTTTAACTTGACTATAGACACGGGTGCAAGTGCTCATTTACGGAGACGCGGCGCGTCGGGCGGCGCGCCGCGGCGCGTTGAGCGGTGCCCGCCGCGTTGCCTGCGTAAAGTCGCTTCTCCGTAAACGCTCCCCTACTGATTAAGAGCTGGATATACGCCAATGACCTTGGTCATGTGGGCGTTTCGACGATAAAGCCCCCCGCGTGCGCCTCGATTACGTAAAAAAATCCATATAAATAATTAAGAAAGTTATTGGCAAAAATAAGCCAAAGGTCCCCTCGGCATTACTTAATATAATATATTGATGGCAATAAAAAGATCCTATGATTGATAGTTTAGGAGAAAAATGGTAGTTAGTTACAAAAACAGAGGCTACTTTGCGTATTTATTTATGATGTTTAAATTATATTTTTATTTTTTTTAAAGCCAAGAGGGCATGCTTTACATTGTGTAGATTAATATATATTTTTTGGAAAAAACATCCGGTGATGGTTACGGAACAAAAAGGTTCTAATGTATCCTAAATGAAGCTCAATTCACGTATATCCACGCCTTAAGTTAAATTAGTGCTAGAAAAATATTTTTTATCAAATTTTCAATTCCTAGTATCTACTAGACATTCTGTCAAATTATTTATTCTTACACGAGGTTGATGGACTGATTCGTGTGGAATTTCAAAAACGAGAAACAAATTATTTGAGATAATATATGTATTATATTTGAGATAATTTATATGTCGGAGAAAGCGATAACTTTTAAACATCAAGTTGCTGATTTGACCATTGTAGTAGGGGTAAACGCCGTGACGTCAGATGTTGTTTTAATGGCGGCACGTGGACAGAGTCGTTTTGTAGAGTGGGGATTGTGCCGAGATCACTTTTGCTCGGAACTCCAACCAAGTCACTCCTTCAGAACGAAACTGTCGGTTTGCCCATTTTGTGGAGATTATTTGTTAGTGTTATTTAATGTAAATTTGTGTTAAATAATAAACTGTGATTTTTGTGTACCGAAACCGAAACTATTATTTTAACATTCCATCATGAACCCGGTACCACCGAACCCTAATGACAACGGCGCTATCGCTCAGCCATCGCTTACGCCGTCATCAGAATTGGGATCTGGACTCGATTCCCACTGGCGTGCTATGTTCGAGATGCAGCAGAAGAACATGATGCAGCTGATCGAAGCCATCAGGACACCAACAGTGGCACCTCAGATTATGCTGCCAGAAATTAATCCGGAGCTACCAGATACCGATCCACGTGCTTGGTGCGATACTATCGATATTTGCCTCGACGAACGTCCACTGGAGGGTGCATCGCTTATTATAGCTCTGAGCAAAGCCCTGAAAGGTAATGCGTCATCGTGGCTGTCGCAGATTTCGCATGCAGGCATGACGTGGCAGCATTTCCGCGACTTATTCCTTGCGCGTTATGCATCCACTGAAACTCTTGCTGCATCGCTTGTTAACATCCACAAAGGCCGGCCGAAGGAGGGCGAATGTCACGCAGCGTACGCTACCCGCCTAATTGCGAAATTATCGGCGAAATGGAAACATCTGTCACCAGAAGAAATAACGGTATCGTACGTACTTGCCCATACATCTCAATTTGATACTCGTTTACATCGCCTCGCTTTCACCACTGAGATTCTTGATCGGAATAAGTTGCTGCAAGAGATGAAGTCATTGATCTACTTGAAACGGAAACACATTGAAGATCATCCCGCTACGACAGACGTGAAACGCTTCAAGTGTACACAACCAAATTCATTCTTGTGTAATCGTTGCAAAAAGCCTGGGCATAAGGCCATAGATTGCCGCCTTAGGAACGCAAGAATGAACTCCACTCACTATAACACGTCACAATCCAATTCTACGCGAGGGGACAAGCCGATGACTCCCGCAACTGCAAGCACTACAAAGCCGCCGGCTTCTTCGTTTAAGAAACCCATCACTTGCTTCCGATGTGGCGAGAAAGGTCACATCTCCTCGCAGTGCAGCCGACCTGGAACGAGCACAGCTATAGGCGCTCACGGGACCAGCGATTCCGGTCCGAGCACCGTCCCGCAGCGACGTGTGGACAGTTGTGAGGTTCGCGGCGTCCTTGGACAGCTACAACAATCCGGTGAGTCGTTTTCATTTTGTTTTGATTCCGGCGCCGAGTGTTCTCTCGTTAAACAAAGTGTAGCTGATAAATTCTCGGGCAAACGTTCACTTTCAACCGTGCAAGTAATTGGTATCGGTAATAATTCGAATGTTTTTAGCACTGAACAAATTCTTAGTGATGTTGTGGTCGACAATAACGAACTGTCAATTTTATTTTACGTACTACCCGACGATTGTATGAAATACGATGTTATGATCGGACGCGATATTTTGACACTTGGCTATACGGTACATTTAACTGAATCTACCCTACGTATTTCGAAAGTCACAAATGTAGGTTGTTGCGATTTACCTCCCGTAATTGATCTTTACAATGTTGATTCTGATATTTCAAACGAAAACAAGGACCGGTTGACGTCCCTTTTGAATGAGTATTCGAATGCTTTTATCAATGGCTTATAACGACGATGATGAAACCGGAATTGACCTAACAGAGGCGAGAGAACACGCGGTGGACGGTATTAAGAAGAGTGCGGCTTATGAAAAAGCCCGTTTTGACAAAAATAAGGCCAAAGTAGTTAATTTCAGTGTTGGTGATTTGGTATTAATCAAAAATGAAGAAAGAAACCAAACTAAATTAGAACCCAAATTTAAAGGTCCTTTCAAAATTTTAGAGTTCCTTGAAAACGATCGCTATGTTTTAAAATCACTGAATGGTAATAGAACCTACAAGTACGCTCACGATCTTATACGAAAGATGCCTCTAAGTAGTGTTCCTAATGAGTTAAACGTAGAGGACGGTGATGAAAGTACCTCCACCGAGCAGTAGACACATACCATGGCCATTTGGTCGCACCGTACGCACTAGTCTGTAGTCGTAACTGCAGCTCACTTGTGAGCTGTTCAGGGGGCGATGGGCAGCTGGTGGTACGGCGGGGACCTGGGTCTCAATGGAGACTATTGTTGTTTTGGTCTTGTACTGACCTGGGAGTCGCAGACTCTATGTGATGTGTGTGGTCGTATCACATGAGGTGATGACGATATGGGTGGCATAAGTGTCACTAGCTGCTGCGGCAGCTGGGCCATGAGCGTTGTATGTGATCGAAGTTGATTTAGTTGCTGAGTAAATATGATTGAGACTTAGAGGAACCTTTTGTTTGACAACTGTTATTTTCAAGTTATGCTTTTCCATAAAGATGTGGTCAGGTTGACCGAGCCTGTACTGTTGCTCCAAATTTGACTGTTTGGTTACAGGTACTCACGAGGACGTGTAACTTGTCAGGCTGGCCGTGTCGGAGAAAGCGATAACTTTTAAACATCAAGTTGCTGATTTGACCATTGTAGTAGGGGTAAACGCCGTGACGTCAGATGTTGTTTTAATGGCGGCACGTGGACAGAGTCGTTTTGTAGAGTGGGGATTGTGCCGAGATCACTTTTGCTCGGAACTCCAACCAAGTCACTCCTTCAGAACGAAACTGTCGGTTTGCCCATTTTGTGGAGATTATTTGTTAGTGTTATTTAATGTAAATTTGTGTTAAATAATAAACTGTGATTTTTGTGTACCGAAACCGAAACTATTATTTTAACATTCCATCATGAACCCGGTACCACCGAACCCTAATGACAACGGCGCTATCGCTCAGCCATCGCTTACGCCGTCATATATTATATTTGAAATACTTATAATATCATTATAATTATAATTATTTCAGATATTATTCATATATCACGCCTGTAATCCCCAAAGGGTTAGGCAGAGGTGTACACTGCACCTAATAGTACACCCACATTTCGCCAGTTATGTTTAAGTCCCATGTAATAGGGGGCGAGCCTACTACCATCAACCGGGCACAAATCCAGGCGCCGTGGCTACTACTGAAAATTTTCTGAAAAACCCATAGAACCCAATAAACCGAACTGGACTGGGAATAGAACCCAAGACCTCATCAGCAAACCAACGAGGCAGTCGATTGAAGACGACTGACGAGAGGTAGTAGACTATAGTACGAGTAGGTTTTATTGTTATCAAAACAAGAGTTAAGATTTCACTAACACAATAATAGCGGTATTCGAGATATCAATACTTAGCAGAGATCGTCGAATATCTACGTAATGAGTTCTACAATAAATATAAACTAGTTCGATAAAGAATGCTCGATTCGTCGGGACCGATACCTACCCTTTATACTGCCCCAGATAACGTTAACGCAATTTTAAAACAGGTATTATCGAATTACAGGAAAATTGAACAAAATAATCTTGAAAAATGAGCATGGCTGCGATATAAGTGGAAGCTTTACGTAGTGAGGCGGCTTTATATTCTGCTACTGCTATTAACGAAAATAGTGGTGACGAATAAAATACATTAGTTCAGACTCGGATCGAAGTTTAGTATGTAACTTAGGAATTATTCTGATTAAAAGGATTTGAAATGATAATAGAAAAAAAAATTGATCATTACAGTAGCAATGTTAGAGAATTAAAATAGATTTGCTGTGAATAAAATTGGATATTTTGGCTGCTAAAGGACGGTTGATTTACTAAGTTGTAGACCAAAATGGATATGACAAGAGACTTGACGTTGCTGTGTCTGTGCATCTAGGCATAGGCTATGAGCGTCCAGTGCAGAATACGAACGGTGATGAAAATCATCACACAGATGGTCGCAGATCATAGCAGACTATGCAACTAGATGATGTAGAGCATGGGTTGTGAGCGGTCAGTGCAGATAGCGAAAGGTGTCAAGCAATTGACATCGCACAGGTGACCGTAGATCACAACAGACTGTGCAAATTGATGTTGATTAAGACCTGAAATGAATCTAATTACGTCTAGTAGTAGTTTAGTTTAGTTTTGTCTTATATCTAGCAAATAAGTATATTTTAATGTATAATGCTTTAAGTTACACACCTATTATATTAACCGAAAGTTTTGTCATCAATAAAACTTTTAATTGTGCAGTAACACTTGTCCAGTAGCAGTTTTGTTAACTTTTTAAAAAAAACTTTGATGGGTAATTCTTTTAAATGTGTCGGTATTTTATTATATATAAGGACCCATGGTTATCAACTAATTATCTGTTATTTGTTTAATTTAACTTGAGTTGTTAATGTATTTTTTTTTCACATGTGATTGATTTGTTGCATATCAAGTGAGAGGACTCACTCTTATAAGGATGGCCGAGTTGTTGGCCTTATAATTTTTAGTCGAGTTATTTCTCATCATAGTCGGGTAATTTTACTATCTGTATTCAACTGACAGTTGCCATTTAGAAATGACAACTGGCGATTTCACTTTTGGAGTAGCTCACTTGATATTCAGCCATCGAACAGAACGTATTATAACCAAATATTTCTACACAATCCGTGTTTTATTCGAGTGAACCTGCACTGATCGTTCATGTTTAAGTCACTCTTGGGCTGAATTATGTTAAGTTATCATCTTCCTGCTCCTTACCAGTCATTGAGGTTGGCGCAATATGTTTTACTGATCAGTATTTCTAAAGCTAATATTGCATAAAACCGGCATCATACGGCAATAAATATACATATTATAATAATAGATAAAACATAAAGTGCTTACCGCGGTCAAGGTTTACGGATCCAGCACATTTTTTATCCTTGTATCTTTTGCACCGCCATATAGATTTACCACTTTGATACACTCGTAGTCGGTAAAACTAATATCCCGATAAGTCACATATAAAGTCCACAGCACAAATTTTTATTAGCAATCAAAAAATTAAATGATTTGGAAAATATGACAGCAACAATCGTTTTTTTTTGCATAGACAAGTTTTTGCAGTGCTGGCAACATGTATCTCTGTGCAGTTCCGTTATGTTTCTTAACAGAGACTTTCACATTTTTTATCGGCCTACCCTCACAACTGTTCATGAAATTATTTTTTAAACTTGCATGCACGTATAGAAAATTATGATGCAAATCACTCTTTATATTATCAGGGATATGTAGGTAATTTAATTCGTTTGGTTCCTGAATAGATACTTACAAAACAATAAATATTATTGAATTATTAAGTGTAACATGTGTTTAAAGAAAATTAACTAATTTCGTAAAAATATAAAAAAGTATTTAATTAAAAAACATAAGTACATCTATGTCACTATAATGATTATTTCATACAAAGTGTATAATTTAATTAACAGTGTTTTGTTTAGGTGTCCAATAATATTTAAGTTTATTTTAAACCTGATGTGAGGCAAAACTAATATATTAATTGGTAATACATTCCTTAGAGTAGAACTCCTTGGTAGTAAAAGTTTCACTAGTTCTACTATTTGGGAATAAATCGACACATAGTACGTACTAGTGAGAACCAAAACTCCCATTAGTTCTACCTTAGAACTGGAATAGAACAAGTGGGAATAAAGACTCCCATTATTTCTACGATTTTGTGACACCTTATATCGTAGGACGAGTGGGAAAAAATATTCTCATTAGTTCTACCGTAGAACAGTTTAGTAGAACTAGTGGGAACGAACCGTTTTACTTACTCATTAAGTCCTACTTTACATTTAATAATTACAATCATACAATGATGTGTTTGTTTTGGGGTTTATTTGTGTCATATGTTTGCCGCTTAATTGAGCGATCAAATGGGTAGGGTAGCCTTTTAGGCTGACTTCCCACCAAACTACCAAAGATGCATAGCGAGGTATATGTGAAATCATCATCATCACCATCCTCAACCTTTTTTCACCGCTGGCAACAATGAATCTGTCCATTTCGCCGCCAGACGACCAAAATTTCTTTTCCCAGTTCTTGGACGCCACTCGGTCACAGCTTTGCTACCTCTGTCATCACCGCACCTTGCTAGGTGACCTGACCAATTCTATTTTGTAAATTTGACCTTTGTACGGCTTCGGATTAACCAATAATATCGCTCCATTTTCACAGCTTGAGTTAAGCTGGCTATGTGATTGGTTAGTTTATGCATATCCCTCGCTTCATAGCCTCGCACATCTCTGGTTGTAACGCAGCATTACTATTTAACTACGAGCTACACGTTCACGCGCACGTTTGCTATTAATATTATAACAGGCGCTTTGAACAGTTTTATGATTTAGTTAGGTGAATTATATTGTAGTCTAGCAACAAGGACAAAAACATTGATTTAATTTAAATTGAACTCAACATGAGTTTTTCTTACAATTTTAGGTACCTACACTGATATTATCATCTAAATTTTCACACCTATTCTAAGTCTGACGATTCCGTCTTTCATACAATCCAACCGTCGTCTCTTGGAGGAACCAACCATCCTCTTGTTGTCAATTAAGTATACCTCGTCGGTCTAGTGTAAGCAAGCGCGACTGCTGAGCATGGGGTTTTTCCAGTAGGAATTTCTCAGTAGCCATAGGGCATAGATTCAGATTTGTGCCCGGTTGATGGCAAAAGGCTTGCTCAGTATTACATGGGACTTAAACATAACTGGCCCTTTGGGGATACCAAGCGTGATGTTCTGTTATGAACTTAATGGTTGAAAGACGTATGATGTGCTGTCCGTATAGTCGAATAGGCATATAAGCTGAATCTCAACAGATTGCAGTACCTACCTACAATACTGCTCTACCAAGAATGGATGTGAATTTAGTCTACGGACTATTTCGACACATGATATCGAACTGACGCAATGTCGGACATATTTACTTTATCCTTAAAACTAAAAACAGAATATTTAGCATGTTTACTATTTATGTTCCCGATATTTCGGCGACAAAAAAGAAATACTTACTTTAATTATTTTCTTGAATCATTTTTTCTTAATTCTATAATAACATGGCTGCGTCGTCAGAAATATACGTAGATCCTACACACTCGCCTCACCAAAAAGATTACCATATTGTAATCCGTTGAGGTCATGAGCTACGGTAAATGTTATTTAGGACTATTACGCTAACGATTCCACCGAATATTGGCACCAAGCCCGTTCTATGTATGGATTTCGTAACTTACCGTACCAACAGGAAAAATCGGGAGAGATTATCGATTAAATGCTGTTTTAACCCGTATATGCCCAGATCTATTTTACAAACTATACTAAATGACTGTGACTTTTTTGAGATAAAATTTACGATGCTTGTACGAAAGTACGATGTCTTGTTTCGTTTTCGAATCACTAGGCATAATATAGGTTAAGACAACTTATTTTTTACGAAGGCTGCCTGAAAGACGTACCACTTATAAAGCTTTAATCATAAGGAAAAGAGACAACATCAGGATAGGTTAGTCCCTGAAGAGTTAGGCTGAAGTTAGGTAGCAGCGGGTGTCCAAACCCGAAACCAGTTTTTTTTTAAAGTGGTTTACGAGAAAAAAAAGTTTGGGAACCTCTGGTCGGAAGTCTAGCCGAACGAAGCAGTTATTATGTAACCTGCTTTTAAAACGAATCTTTAAGGGAGGTTCAATCATATTAAGGAGTCGGATCCTAGACCTAATAGTTAGTGTGCCGACTTTAATTAAGAAATCATGCGGGTCTTTATTAATCACTTATCAGCTTTATAGGTCCGTCCATGGATGGGTGACCACCAATCATATGCCGACTTTCCTCCGTGCCTCGGAAAAACAAGTTAAGCCGCTGGTCCCGGCTGTCATTTGTAGATCTTTGACAGTCGTTACAGGTAGTCAGTGGCCCGAAAGTCTGACAACCAGTCTTAACAAAGGGCCTCGTATTACCCAGTACTAACTGGGTTGTGGATGTCAGATAGACAGTCGTTCCATGTAAGTATAATACTGCTATTCAGATGCATCCAGTTAGACTGGAAGCTAGGCAGATGATGATGATGATGATCGTATGTAGGTATATTTTAAGTTTTACTCTGTCGTATCTCTTCCACTATAGAAACGAGCTGTACAGCAGCTGCTGTCTCCAAAACTCAGGTTATCACAAAATACTTAGTTATATGTAGCTGGCAACAAATTCAATTATAAAAGAAAATAGGAAAGAAAGTTTTTAAGTGAAAAAGTTCACAGATAGCGTTAGATAATTTCGGAGAATCGAAGTAATTTCCTTTTAAGTTCTGAAATGGTTGAAAGTTACTTATGTAAAAGTGGGATTTTTAAAATCACTACATAGTATAAAACAAAGTCGCTTCCCGCTGTCTGTCTGTCCCTAAGTATGCTTAGATCTTTAAAACTACGCAACGGATTTTGATTCGGTTTTTTAATAGATAGAGTGATTCAAGAGGAAGGTTTATATGTATAATACATGCATATTATAGTAGAGAAAACATTAGAATCTACATTGCGCCCGTGTGTAGCCGGGGCGGGTCGCTAGTAACCTATAATTTACCATTTATTTAGATGCCTAGACAAAATGACATTGTATCAGTGATAACAAAGTCAGCAGTCTTCGTGATCTTGGTGTGCAGTGCAGCTGTACCTACTCGAAACTTCTATATTTATATGTGGAAAACATTGTCAATAAGGCATAACGGGGGGCCTAAAATGGCCGCTTTAGCCAAAAGCACAATTGGATATTAATATGAATCACGGTATTCTTTTAAATGGTCACAGACGCAGTTAATGTTATGAATTGTCACTTTCTGACCATTTTGCGAATCCTTACCACTTATTTAAAAAAAGCTGTTTCCTACAAAACTGTAATACCTAAAAGTTTAAAATGTTTGAAACAGCTGTTTTTTTTTTAAGAATGTTGATGTTAATGTTTATAACTCAATAGTCGTAAACATTAACAGACCAATTCAATACACTTTAAGTAGGTAGTGATCAATATCACTGTTGAAAAAATACAAGAAAAACGCTAACACGTGTTTGATCAATTTTTTTTTAATAATAACAATACTTGTACAAAACTGCTGATTAAAAAGCTACATGTTTACTTCATAAAAAAATAAGGAAATTATTAGGGTAAACTTTTACAATAATAGATTAGGTACATTAAAGCTTTGTTAGAGTGACAAACACGAACTTTCCATAAATAACATGAAACAAACTTAATTAAAACCATCATCATAAAAATAAAATGGACATTTTAGCGAATATGAACTCTTTTGACATTACGTCCCATTTAACTTCACGAGTACTCGATCAATAAAAAATTGTACATTTTCTTTTGAGTCAAAACTCGTTAAATACACAAGTTTCCACGAAATAATAATAAGTCATCAAATACTTTTTTTTATTATCTGTTGCATCTGTTGTATACAGCATTAATCTAAAGGTATCGTATGAAATGGCACGAAATCTGATAGCATCAGGCCAGGCGGCTCGCTCTCGACACGTGATGAAGATGAACTATCGACTAAAGGCACTACATCGCTACGATAGTTAAACCTCCTCTTAAACCAACCCACTACAAAAGAAGCAATGAATATCAAAATGCCACAAGTCATACCAGCCCACAAAAAAATCATCTTCGACTCAGTAACGCTAGTAATTTTTATCCAATCACTACATGATTTACTGGAAGCGAGAGTCTTTACACACACCCTAACTAAATATTTGGGTACTATCACAGATTGGACGAACAACCTTGTCTCATCAGAAGACACGCACCAAGATTGAGGCATTAGATTATTTATACTTACCCTAGGCAATACTTCTACGGAATATGATAATATTGGACCATTCGTTATATTTGGAGGGTTCCACTTTACAAAAATATGACCGTATTGGTTCGCGTACACGTAAGTGATAAAAGGTATGTCAGCATTTTTTAAACGGAATGTTCTGACAACACCTTTGGCTGATCTGCTACAATGACCACCTGAACAAGCTCTTAACCTAAACTTATAGTCACTAAAGGGTGCCAGCCCACCAACTTGGAAGTTACTTCTCGGGCTGCTAATATTTAACAAAATTAGTGTTTGCACATAGTTGCCAAAACTTGAATTGCTTGAAATTATGCTCTCTTGGTTATCACAACCGAACTGGATGTCATCACAGACGTCGAAGTACTCCTCTACCATCGCTCCAGGAGTTACAGATGCGAGTACGCCACACATTGATTCACAGCCTCTGTTATATTCTGGTGGAGGTCTCCTCACTAAAGCATGACGAGTGTAGTCAACGTCAAATAAATCTTCTTTAAGTTTACAATAATCTACCGCAGACAATCTCCTTGAATTCCTCTCAATCAGGGCCACATCCAGTTCGTAGTAATCGATATGCAGAGTATAATCTTTGTGATCAACCCATCGTACGACAACGACGTCGGATGCAGACGCAACCAACTCAACTATGAAAGGTGGCTGAGGAATTCCAACAGGCGTTGTAAAGTTGAATATATTGCTCCTAATCAATCGTTTGTACTTAGGATCGTATATTTCGATACAGAGAGCGTAAGACGATGCTGGTTGCAGTGAATTCAATTCAGCCATACCAAAACCCTTATCGAAAACTGCGGGGACATCAGTAGCGTGCCATTCGAACTCGCTACATGTTTCTGGAACTACCGTCGTATGAACTCCAGGTGGTAAGCGCACATACAGAGCAGAGTAGTGTATATCGTGATCTCGAACAGGTGAAAACTTGATCAAAACTGAGGATTCATTGGCTAGTGTTATTTTAAAGTCGAAAGAGACCTCTTTACATGCTCCGCTATAACCATTGGACCCTTCAGGGATCTCTATCGCGGTTGGTTTAACCGGGAGTCGGCTTTTCACTACATCAATTTTGGACATACACAGTACTGGATTATGATCAAATCTTGCTGTTCCGTTCTTGATTTTGAGATTCTTTGTGACAGCTGAAGTAAATAATGTTTGAAGATTGTTATTGTGTTTGATATCAATAACGTACTTATCGTCTTTTAACTTCTCGCCTTTGATTACTCGTAGTGATGACAGAAAATCTAGTGACGTTATATCGGAGCCTTCAATGGATATGTAGTGAGAAACTTCTTGGATATGACCGAGGTATGTTCTGAGATCTCCCATTGCTCCTGGAATTGCTCTAACGTGTATAATCAAAGATCCGTTTACGTAAACACATCTTTCTGCGTCTTGAATAGAGCTCAGAGACTGAATTTTTATGTCACCGCATGTCTGGAAGTTAAAAAACAAAAAATGTACATCCATCCATCCATCATCGAACAAGAGGAACGAAAAATTTCGACGTAACATGGCGTTACGTGTGATTGTAGTGAACCAAAAAATTATCAATTGTACTTAGTTCATTTAAATTCTTATGAGTACTTGTACTTTGGCTTTGTTGTAAAAAGAAAGGGTTACCGGCAGTCTGGATTTATTGACTACGACTGCAGATGGCTCTCCTCAAATGCTTGCAGGAACAACCTAATTGGCTACCTTGTGGATATACTGCAAAAATAGCATTTAGATACTTACAATTTCACAATGAGTGCAAGGTTCACAAGTAATAAGGCGTGTGTTATTGTTCACCCTATAGTCTAGTGGACATTCAGCGACACAAGTATTATTGAACACCCAGCGGCCCAGTTTGTGACATTCATCCTCCGTGACGCAATATTGGTTCTCAGGAAGAAGAATTCTGTTAAAAAAAATATTATTATTTTAAAGCAAGTTGCATCTAAAAGGGACTAAGATGACTTTAGGGATAGCAAGCACTTGGATTCAATTCACTTTTTCCAAATTAAAAAAAAAAAAAAACAATATAAATGTGGATGCTTTCTATTAGCTTCCACTCCACTTTTGGTCCACATACAATAATAGTTAAAACTTCTGCTATCGGATCTCAGCTAGGTAGGTAAGCTATGCAATCGTTTAGGAAAGACAAACAGGTAGATCTCGTTCTCGGTCTCTAGCAGTGCAACTTCGTATTTATTCAAGGTACTTAGAGGCAAGATACATAATGTGGACATGTTAGGGCAGATAGGTTTGTGTGTTCCGGAGTCTGGACACCAATCTGCTTTACCCCACGTACCAACGTGGGGTAAAGCGGACAGCCACGCTTGCTGGCAGAGACGAGCGAGCGGACCAATCTGTTAGGTGAGGCGCCACTGTTGATGCGTGCATTCCACACTCTCAACCTCATAGCTTTGATTTATTCTGTTGTTCTCTGAGTGAGTTCACAAAAAACGCATTGTTACAAAACTTAATATTGTTATTATGTACACTATCGCATTAGGTAACCCTGTAGTGATAGTCGTAAGATGAAGAAAATAAATAAAACTTTCGTGAAGCGACACGCACGAGCGTCATCGGTTTCCGTCGCTCCGCAAGATGGCGTCGCAATCACACGTTGCATGCTTGATACAAAACTGCGGATAAAAAATTACAGAAGTGGTAAACCAGTTCTGTCATTTGTTTCATCCGCAGTCTGCTTGAGCATGGCCAAAAGCACTAACAGCTATGAAAAACTTACGAATCCGATGGACACTGCGACACACATTTCCTCTGATACGTGAAATGGCGGCACACAAAACAGGTGTTTTTATTAGTCTTACGGCATCCGAGGCACTGTTCATTGCATTGGTCAGCTTCAGGCCCATCAAGGAACAACTGGCACTTTCTGGAATAAAATGAAAAACGAAATTATATAAGAGCCTTACTATGAAAACATAAAACGAGATATTTACCATGTTTATTATTAATTTTGAGTTCCCGATATTTCGGCGCTAGAAGATGATTTTGAATAATTTCCATTTCCAAGATGTATTAGTAAAATAACAGAAAACATTAAAAGAAGCCGCCACATCCATCAATAGAAACAACTTTTACTTCAACATCACGAAAAATAGATCTGTTTCTTCATACAGTATGTTCGCAAAATTCAACAAAATGTAGATAAGAGCAGATTAATTCATAAACCATTGCATACTGCTTCTGAGAAATTAAACATAGAAAAACCCAGTAACACCTTTGTTGTCCCGGGAATCGAACACAGCCCTCATCCAGCAGTCGTAGATCAACGGGGCAGATTGAGAACATCATCATAATTCTCCAGCACTTATCCCAATTTATTTGGGATCTATGTCTTCTTCTTCCATACTTCTCTTGTGTTACTTGTCATCTCATCAGACTCATCAACAATAAACAAAAAAAAAATACCTGTTATTCCAACAGCGATTCACCGAAGCTATCCTGGAACAAGTGCAGGGTATGCTACACTGGATCTGGATGTCTGGTGGACTGATCACATGCCGAGCCTTCGGAGCCAGCACCTTCCAGTCAATGGTGTCCACGAAGCAGGCTTGGGGCAGAGCCCACATTGTCACCCCTCCTCTATCGATTTTGAGAAGGCTGTAGAGACCAATCTGGAAATAAAGTATTGGATACCTTAAGTATGATCAAAGAAATCAATACTAATATCAAAAACAGTTCCTTTGGTTGGTTGAACGCGCAAACTACTGGTTCGAATTGATTTTTTTTTAGTGTTGGATAGCCCATTTATCGAGGAAGGATATATCATCATTCTGCGACCAATAGGAGACGAGCATCAATCAAAAATGTTAGGTACGCGACGAAGTTGCGCGGGTCAGCAAGTATAACTGATAAGAGACTAATCAGTTCAATCCGCTTTTTCTTTTTCAACTTTTGGACACAAAACGCTGAGTGTAGACCTCTTCCAAATCTCTCCCCTTTTGGCGGTTTTGTTTTCTCTTTTGCTTAGGTAATCCCTGCTAAAACCTGGGGTTCTGATTAGTTGTTGTCTTGTAAACCAAAAACTAAAATGAGGTTCTATTGCAGATTTACTCATCAGAAACTTGATCAGTCTTTAGACAAGAAAGGTCTTCTAAGCCCGGTTGGTTCAGAAGATCTTCCAATTAGAAAAAAATAATATTCCGAACCCGATCATTTGCTACAGTTCCCCACATCAGTATACTGCACTTCATAAATTAATGAGGTTAGGTCCACCCCATTGGGACTTAGTACCTATTACGATACCATGAGCAGACGGTAAAAAAATACGATTATAGATCCTGCCTTCATGGCGAACTTTTATAATAATTATGAGAAACAGTAGGTAAGCTTGGGATTATTTAAAAGTACACCTAAAATACCTAATACAGTAATGTAATGTATGTGTTAATGTAGTATACCTAATCTATAAAGGTGTTGCTTTGCATCCTCGTCAAATTCAAGGAGGTAACTATGCTAATGATTCTCGACCCGAATCAATAATGAAATGGGTAGGTTATTTTTTTTTCTTATTATCGGAAATCGATAAGTTTACACCACCCGTATTAAAACGTGGCCCGTCTACTACTAGCGCGCTTTCACACACACAAACAAACGCAGACGTTTATTCGATAAACGGGTGATTCTCTTCTTTTGAAAACGGCTTCATTCTGAAATAGTCAAATTAAAACAACTAAAAAAGCTTATTATATTTTACTTCTTTACTTCTTTACTTCTTTACTTCTTTACTTCTTTACTTCTTTACTTCTTTACTTCTTTACTTCTTTACTTCTTTACTTCTTTACTTCTTTACTTCTTTACTTCTTTACTTCTTTACTTCTTTACTTCTTTACTTCTTTACTTCTTTACTTCTTTACTTCTTTACTTCTTTACTTCTTTACTTCTTTACTTCTTTACTTCTTTACTTCTTTACTTCTTTACTTCTTTACTTCTTTACTTCTTTACTTCTTTACTTCTTTACTTCTTTACTTCTTTACTTCTTTACTTCTTTACTTCTTTACTTCTTTACTTCTTTACTTCTTTACTTCTTTACTTCTTTACTTCTTTACTTCTTTACTTCTTTACTTCTTTACTTCTATATTTCTCGGCGGGCAAATGCAAAACGATCACGCAGGTAGCAAGGATATGAAGGGTTATAAAGGATGTTGAAGAGGAGACATAATATTCGAGTGTTCCTGCGAAGACGAATTGGGAGCCACTTTAGTTCCTTGCGGAAGTGTAAGACATGATCATATTTTCTCAGACCAAAAACGAAACGAATGCAAAGGTTTTGCAAGCGCTCAAGCTTATTTAAGAACTCCTCAATGGCATCCAGATAGCAGGCATCAGCGTAATCAATGATCGGCTGAATCAGAGTTTGAGCTAGGTAAATTTTGGTCTTAAAGGATAAGAAGCTCTGTAAGGATACCGTAATTATTATTGACCAGGTACCGTAATTTATATTGATTATTTACGTTTTCCATAACAACCTCACGAATTTTGACGAGGATGCAAAACTACACCTTGTATCTATTATTTATTTTCAATTCGTGGTGACTTAACATAACATAACATTACGCCTGTTATCCCTGCAGGGTTAGGCAGAGGTGTACCTAATAGTACACCCACATTTCGCCAGTTATGTTTCTGAAGTCCTATGTAATACGGGCGAGCCTATTGCCAACAATCGGGCACAAATCCAGACTCCGTTTCTGTTATGGAAAAATTCCTGATGGAAAAACCCGATATCACATTGCCCAACCCGGGAAACGAGCCCAGGACCCCATGCTCAGTAGTCACGCTTGTGACCAACGAGGGAGTCAGTCGACTTTGCAAGATTAAATAGAGAAGTATGTAATTGGATATTACAATACCATGATGTGAAACCCGGATTCTATTGGAGTTCCAGGCAAATATACTAAAAATTTAGCTTGCAGTTTAGACATAGTTCTGTTTGAATACTTTATTGTGAAAAATGTCGAACGTTCAGCCCATAGTGTATTTGAATATTTTCAAAAACAATTTTGCAAGATTTAATATGAATTACCGTAACAGCTATCTAAATGCAAATAGTTTTATGGTCGCCCAGTGGCGAAAAATTTACCATCAAATCCTAGTTGTTGAGTTGATTTGACAGTTTTTAAAGTCTTCTTTATCGTGTGATTAGTACCTAACCCGGTGTCACAGTTTATATAAACGAGTGTGCCAATAAACGTTTTTTCTTTCTTTCTTTCTTCTTTCTTTCTATATGCCGCCCATGGGTCTCTGGCTTGGCTTTTACATGCTGTCGAGAAATATTTTTCAGGCATGCTGGTTTCCTCAGGATGTTTTCGTTCATCGAAGCAAGTAACAATGTTACCAATTCCGAAAAATCTGACGTGCGTGTCTTGGGTTCGAACTCGAGACTTATGAGTTGGCAGTCCAACGGTCAAACCACTTGACTATCCCTGCTTACAGTTTTTAAAGTTGGAAGAATAGTTAGAACGGGTGACAGACTCCAGTATTCTCTACATGACGAACTTTTTACGAAATGTTTGTCGATTTCTCTAAACGCAGTAGATTCCTTTGCTCAATCCGAAATATCCAAGACTAGCTAATCGGCGCAACTTCGGCTGCGTAACTTTTTAGATTAATGTTCCGCTCCTATTAGCCGCAGCGTGATATTTTAGCCTATAGCCTTCCTCGATAAATGGGCTATCCAACACTAAAATAATTTTTCAATACGAACCAGTATTTCCTGAGATTAGCGCGTTCAAACAAACAAACTCTTTAGCTTTATAATATTAGTATAGATTATCGTGGACCATGGCCTGGGTTAGGAGATCAGGAACTTTTTATCCCAGTTGTACTTTCCGTAGGATCACTTCCCATCCAGACCTGGGCAAAGCCATGAACAGAAGCTAGTAGTTACATAATTACCTCTCTTAGGTTTGAGTTGTCATACACAATTAAGGCGAAATTGTTCAACAGCTTCAGGCCTCGTATTCTCGTCAAGTTCGGGAACAGCTGTCCCACTGATTCCAGACCTCTTACTCTATAAATAACTAGATATTCTGTTATCTGAAAAAAAAACAACTATAGTATTAAAACATAAGGCAAAGTATCTTTTTAAAAGTGGGGCTAAACCCAAAGGTTGAAACATAGCCCATGGCCACTTTGCCTAGTAAAACTGGCAAAGTAGGCAAGATACGAGCTTATTGCCACCGGATTCACTCCAAAACTCCAAGCGCCTGCTGAAAAATTCCTGCTAGAAAAACCTATTGACATTTTGCCCGTCCCTGTCAGTAATGGAACGAGGGCTCATGCTCAACAATAGTGCTTGCGACCACGAGACAAATTTTCCTGGATTTGGACTCATGGGTGGCAAACGGCTCGCCTCCTGTTGAAAGGGACCGAAACATTCTGGCGAAATGTTGGTATAGGAAATACCTTTGCCCAACCCTTCAGGGATTACAGAAGTGATGTTATGCATGTATGTGTGAAGATACGAATTTCCTTCTTACCTCTCTCAGATCGAAGAACGTCGTATTGACAAAGTTCTCCCTACCCGCTTTTTCTATGAATATCTCTAGGCTTCCCAGCACCACGACACATCCTTCTAAGTTCTTTAGAGCTACGACGCTTCTGATGAGCTGCCCTCTGCATATCCTCGAGCTGTTTGTACTCGTGTAATCCAACCTTTGTGGTGATATTCCGCCCAAGAGAAGGGAGTGGAACAGTAACCTGTGAAATATGAAGTTTCATCATTATACAACAAATATTTAAACTCAGTTATACAAATAGCCAGACCAGGAACAACGTACGGGGATCGAACCCGCGACACGCAGCGCAGCAGCCAATCGCTCAGCCACTGCGCCAAACGTGCCTTAATCATCCTCATCTGCTTAGCCGTTCCCAATCTATGTTGGAAAAAAAAATTATAAGTACCATAATTATACTTTCATATGCATTCAGTGAAAAGCTGTTATTTTAAAATTACAAACAGACACTTTAATTTTATTTATTTGTATATATTATAGTATCTACCATGATTAAAATTAAAACAATGGATATACGGTGTGGAAGGGACACCGACGCGAAAACGGAAACCACATACTCAGTACATCATTCTGAACCCCGCAAAATAAAAAAATTTCGACGGTTATAAAAAAAAAAAATCTGCTGTTTCATACACTTTGACCGTGTAGGTATTGCATTTTTGTGCAAAACCAAAAAATAAAATAGAATGATGATGACTGAATGTAATAGTTACTTACCTAAAAAAAAAAAAAAAATTATTTGCGAATGCGAAAAGTTTTAATGCAGGCCCCCCTGCATTCCGTTCCGTTCAGAATGATAAATAAATAAATTTTATTCAAAAATATAAAGGAATAACATTAAATACAGTTTTTCTTAAATCTATGTCAAGTGCACCCATGATTTATGCCTGAACTAGGTAGTCCTGTGTTTCAGGCGATATGTTCAGAATGATGTACTCAGTATGTAGTTTCCGTTTTCGCTTCGGTGTCCCTTCCACCTCGTATTTCTCAAAGAAAACCTGTGCAGGTATTTTTTAGCTCTTTATCATCATAATTTAATTACGAAACTTGGACCGTACAACCAACGTGAAATAATAAAGCATAAGGAAAACAAAACCCTAGGGCATACAATATCAATTATAGTACTAAACTACTATAGTTATCTCGATAACACTAATTAGATGAATGCAATAATATATAACATGATTATTAAGTTTACTTATTATTTCCTATGGGTCAATACGTAGTCGAAGGGTCGTCGATAGCACTTATTAACGGCATAAAACATTATAATAATTCTTCTTGTGTTTTTTATTTAAGTTAATTAAAAATACACGCGTCGATCTGAAAAAGTCTTCATTTTTCGTCGGTTAAAAATGAGGAGAGTGCTTTTTTACTATTTTGTGGAAGAGAATAAATTATGACTTTTTTAATGAACACTGATTGTGAACTTTTTGAAGTCTAGTGGTCGCAAGCGAGACTGCTGAGCATGAGGTCCGATTCCCAGGACGGGCAAAGTGTTATTGGGTTTTTCCATCATGAATTTCCCGGTAGCACCCACTTAGTCTGGGTTCATACCCGGTTGATGGCAATAGGCTCGCCCTATTACATATACATGGGACTTAAACATAACTGGCGAAATGGGGACGTACTATTATGTACACCTCTGCCTACCCCTTCGGGGATTACAGACGTCATGTTATGAGTTAAAAATTATGTAGACCATTACAAAATTCTAGCCATTATTCGTCTGCTCATCCAATTTACGTGGTTAAAGGTCAAGACACATTGATCGACGGCGTTCGACTGTATGTCCATTCAAAAAGAGCATAAAGTATAGGACCGCGTTCTTCGAGATTATCTTAAGTACAAAGAAAGTAGGAATGTGTAGTAGAAATACGAAAAAAACTTTCGAACGGAACAGCTGTTTTTTTTTTATTACCGACGGAAAACAATTATGATGAAATGAACTGTAAGGGTTCGTGTCACGTATCCCTTCAGGTTCGGTCAAAGCAAAATGGAGGACGCTCCGGACACCAGATGACCAGAAACTGATAGGTAATTTTGAAGTATCGGTGAGTGCCCGGACGTATCCGCAGCGGGTCAGCAATCTATCCGTACTGGTTTCCTTGAGACACGACAAACCGGTACGGAGTGTCAAGTGTCTTTTTCTAAAATCAAAATTTTAAATTCAATTTTTTCTAAATTTCTCTTTCGACGAGTGTCTTTTTCTAAATTCAAAATAATAGCTTTTTACTGAAGGCTTATGAAAGTATAACGGATTATACGGTACTATAACAAAAAAAAATCTTTTTTTGTCTTAATTTTTGTCTGTCACTCTGTTTGTTCCGGCTAATCTCCGAAACGGCTGGACCGATTTTGACGGGACTTTTACTGGCAGTACTTTTATTTTAGAAACTGGATTAGGGTTCCGTGCAAAAAAATTACCAATGAAATTTTTAACAAAATCCGATTCAAAATAATATTTTTATAATATGCGGACGAAGGTCGCGGCCAACAGCTAGTAATAATAACTATAATGCAGACTCTGTTAGTAAATTACTGAAGTAAGTGTGTTTATTTTTTGCAGATAAGCATCATGCACTGTAGGAATCTCAAACAAGTTTCTACTCAAGACGCGTGGGATATCCAATTATTATCTAGATGCGATCTCTAGTAATTGAATATTCTTCTGTGTCTACATGTGTATTTAAGATAATACCTACCGGAATCAGTACAATCAGAAGGAAAAGAAGGTAGAAAGAAGAGGAGGAGAGAGGTAGGTGGTGGTGGGGGTGGTAGGTGGTGGGGAGATTGAAGCAGTACCAACGTCAGGACTGACTTTGTAATGAGACGAGACTGTTTAAGAATCAAATAAACGGTCATTTTAAGATCTGGACTGGTAGTAAGGTACACAGTATCCATTGCAATCGATTGAAGGCAATCAGTTACCCATTATGACCAATTTGAGCCTGATCTCACAGCACAGACAATCCCTAAAGCCTAAAGACTCTGAGGAGCTAAAATCGTCGTGCTCTGCTGGATTTTGAACGTTCGGCTTTTAGTCGAAAGTTGAAAATCGGACAGCGCGCTTTTATTCATGCGTTTAGTTCGTCTTAAGATATTAAATAGAGTCAAACATACACACATTTTTTATTCCAAAACAATTTCTGAAATCATATCTCGCAAAGCAACAGAACATGCGATATAAAAATTAAATGAACGAAAAAATTAAAATTACTTATTATGAAAATAAAACTAAAAATAAAAACTTGAATTACCATATCAGCGTTTTCGCCATGACACCTTGAGTTTACCGCCGAACTTTTTATACTTTTTCTGCGTCCGCGCAGCCAACCGCTTCCTCAATACAAAACGACTGAGTAACCTCCAGTGCAAGTACCTTACATTTATGGGAAAACACATTGTGTTGCGTTTCCCATGGTCCTATATTGATCATGGGATTTTAGCTATTGTCTGGATCAATTTCTAAAGTATTAACAACAAAGAAGTCTATTGGAAGCAAGTAATCGGAAGGACAATCAAACATATCGTTGTCTCTTTTCAACCTGATGTTAATTGTAATGTGGGATAAGGACGGCGTAATAGGCAGAATAGGTGAAGTTTGTTGACTGTAGCAGTTAAATAATTATGTATTTACTTTAATCTTGTAATTGAAACGATTTAGATAAATGCTGATCCTGTTTACAAATCTATCAGACCGTTAAAATCTAGTTAGCCTGTACTTAAATAACGTCACTCTTGGTCTTCGAGTGGGTCAGTACATAACATAACATCACGCCTGTAATCCCCGAAGAGATAGGCAGAGGTGTACCTAATAGTACACCCACATTTCGCCAGTTATGTTTAAGTCCTATGCTACAGGGGGCGAGCCTATTACCATCAACCGGGCACAAATCCAGACTCCGTGGCTGCTACTGAGAAATTTCTGATGGAAAAACACTTTGCCCGGGAATCGGACCCAGGATCCTCATGCTCAGCAGTGGCGCTTGCGACCACTCCACTCCAACAACGAGGCAGTCAGTGCTTCAGTACTTGTAGGTACCTATCTCTTCTGCAGTCTTGGTATTGACCCGACCTTTCTTTTTTAACACGCTTTTATTAGCTTCACCTGTACATTACTACATTTTTCATCAGGAATTTCTCAGTAGTAGCCACGGAGTCTGGATTTGTGCCCGGTTGATGGCAATAGGCTGGCCCCCTATTACATGCGACTTAAACATAACTGGCAAAATGTGGGTTTACTGTTAGGTACACCTCTGCCTAACCCTTTCGGGATAAATTACAAGCGTGATGTGTTAATAACTGAACAAGGACTAATATTCAGTGTGCCCACCTAATTAAAATATAGTGTCAACGTATGATTATTAATATCATAGGTATTTTTTATCAATGATGTATTGCATAATTATGTAAATCGATAGTTGATTGCAAGTCCTTGACCCTTGATGCAACGAGTTCACTTCATGATCAAGCTCAAGTCACACCGCACGCTAAACTATGTATATTAGTTTAGTGCAGGCCCGTCCAACATACGGCCCCCGGGCCACCATGCGGCCCGCATAGGTCTATCACCCGGCCCGCGAGCTATTTAAAACTTTTTAAGAGATCGAAAAATATTGCGCGAACATTGTTTATAAAATTTCCTAAGTCAGTTTTATTCCCACGCCATATTTCTACCTACCTCACCTCACCTACGAGGTATTCCTCGTAGCGCTCCCGTTTTGAAACGCTCCCATCTAAGCGCTCCCGTTTTGTTCCTCCAAGCGCTCCCAAAAGGAGCGCTTCGAGGAACGATTAAAAATATTAAAATTTATTTCCTCGAAGCGCTCCCACGTTTAAAAATAGGGAAAAACATGAAGTAATGAATTATATCGATAATTTTTAAAAACTTATGTGTGCATTATTAGAGAATGGGATACGGTTGCAGGAAGAAAATACTTATTTATAGTACAACAGAAAAGGTATATATTATTTTTATTTTAGACTAATGTTACAACGGTTGCTAGGACACACACAGCAGTAGACAAGATGTAGTTTATATTAAACTTATAGGTTTGCAACCTCTAACACCGCCCCTTAAACTTATCTTGCAAACATACATCGATAGCCAAACCTAACTCGTTTACAAAATACTTATGTTTCTCTACCGACAAAGGTTTCGTTAAGACATCCGCCGTCATTTTGGACGTTGGCATGAAATTTATTTTTACTGCACCATTGCTGACCGCCTCCCGGACGAAATGATGACGTATGTCTATATGTTTTGACCTACCATGAAACACACTACTTTCAGTCAATTTCAAGGTCGACTGATTATCATTGAAAATAGTTATTTCAATGTTACTACCTATACATTCGTGCAAGAAAGTTTTTATAAACAGTGCTTCTTTACAAGCATCGGAGAGTGACATGTACTCCGCCTCAGTACTCGATAACGCAACGGTACGCTGTTTCCTACTTTCCCAACAAGTAATAGAATTCCCAATTTTGAAAACATATCCCGTATAAGAACGTCTATCAATTTCATTAGAAGCCCAGTCTGCATCAGCAAAACCCGTCACAGATAAGTCAGTTTTCTCATAGGTAATACAGTAATCTACTGTACCTTTAAGATAACGCAACACGCGTTTAGCTGCTTTCCAGTGGACATCGGAAAAACAGTTATTGAATTGGCTTAATACGCTTACAGCGTGACAAATATCAGGGCGCGAACAGACCGCTACATACATAAGACAACCAATCAATTCTCGATACTCCAAACTGTCATCCTTTTCTTCAGCTTTGTTCAATTTTTGGCACTGCATTGGAGTTTCAACAGATTTGCAGTCTTGCATTTTGTATTTCTCTAATATCTTTTTAATATAGTCACTTTGATCTAGAGTGATCTTGCCATTCTTTTTCCTGATTCTTAATCCTAGAACTCTTTCTACAGGACCAAGATCTTTCATCACGAATTCTTTCATCAGCAATGATTTAGTTTTAGTTTTTTCCGCATTACAATTGCTAAAAATTACTAAATCATCAACATACAATGCGATAATCACAAACTTGTCGCCATTTCGCTTTATGTATACACATGGTTCACAGACCAATCTCTTAAACTTGAGTTTGTTGACAAGAATATGATTGATCTTTTCATTCCATGATTTAGGCGCTTGTTTTAGACCATACACAGCTTTGTGTAGTCGATACACCTTATTATTGCCTCTACCTTTTTCAAAACCTTCTGGTATTTCCATGAAAATGGTTTCTTTTAAATCACCGTTTAGGAAGGCTGTTTTCACGTCCATGTGGTCAATCTCCATGTCGTACTCCACAGCCAAAGCTAATAACATTCTTATGGTTTCGTATCTCACTACAGGTGAAAAAGTTTCAAAATAATCCACTCCATACTTTTGTGTAAATCCTTTTGCCACTAGACGTGCTTTGTATTGTAATAGTTCACCGTTAAGCCCTCTTTTCTTCTTAAATATCCATTTGGTTTTTATTGGCTTTGCACCTTTCGGCAAATCGGTTAAGGTAAAGCACTTATTGTCCAAAAAGGACTGATACTCGTCTTTCATAGCAGCTTGCCACTGCCTGGCTTCAGGACTATTCAACGCTTCTTCAACTGTTCTTGGATCATCACTGCCACACGCTTCCCCCGTCAAAAAACTACATAAGAAGGAGTTCTCATTAGCTTCCACGTATTCTGCTCTCGAGTCATCTGTCTCAAATGAAACATCTGGAACATAAGTAGCATCTGAGTGATGATCAGTGACCAAGCTACTGGTCGAAGCCTCGCTATCATTAGCATCATCAGTAGTCACAGAAGTTTGTCCTGACTCTGTTCTATTCTCGGATACACAAGGAGTCTTAAGTTCTATAACCACATCTGATTCTACTTTAGTGAAGTTCAGATGCTTGAGGAATTGATTCTCTATGAACTTAACATTTCTCGCTATTGTTAGCTTATAGCTCTCAACATCCAAGAGCCTGTATCCTTTTGTGTTCTCACAATATCCCGCGAATATGTAAGGTTTAGATTTGCGATCCAGTTTATTACGATTATTTTGTACAGCATATGCTAAACAACCAAACACTCGTAAGTTATCTAAGTTTACCTTATGTCCAGTGTAAATTTCTTCTGGAGTTGCACCTCTAACTGCCTTTGTAGGTGAGCGATTTTTAATGTACACCGCAGTGTTCGCAGCCTCAGCCCAGAACCGATGATCCAAACCTGCTTCCAGAAGCATACAGCGCACCGCCTCCATAATCGTTCGGTTCGCGCGTTCGGCAACTGCATTTTGCTTCAATACAAGCGATACATTGCTCGTATGTGGATACATCATAGTCGATACCAGCCGCCATACCACTCTTGAGTAGGTTCATGCTGCGACTATTCAGATGTCCAAGCCGACGATGCCATAAACCCTGAGATTGAACCTCTACCTGGGTACTCAAGGAGACGCTTAATGGCATACTGTGTTCGCACGAAACGGAATTTATAGGCGCATCCCCGGTTTCTAATTTATAAAGACCGCATGCATCCCGTTTTGCTACAGCTATTACCTTTCCGTTTTCATAAATTTTACAAAAAATCGATATAAATTTTACTTCAAAGCATTTTTGTGTCAAAATACTGACAGATAACAGATTACATGACAAGTTCGGTATAAAAACTACATTACTGACAGTTATCCATTGGTTATGTAAAAAGAGTTTCACATTACCACGACCCGTTGTAAAAAGTTTTTCACCGTTCGCAACGCTTATTTCTTTTGGCGTATCACACACAAAATCATACAAAATGTCTCTATTATTGGTCATGTGGCAAGTTGCACCACTGTCGACATACCACACATCTCGATCCAGCTTTACCGTCAGAGCCGACAACATAGTCGTCCTACCAGGAGTTTTCTGAACCTTCTCCTCCTTTTGACAACTGGAACTAGATGGCTTATCTTTATGCGGAGCTTTCTGTCTGCAATCTCTAGCGTAATGACCTAATTTTTTGCATCGAAAGCACTTGGGACGCTTCGATATCGAAGTCGAAGTCGTTAGGGCATTCTGTTCCGTACCTTCTGCATCACCTCGCCTCTGTGCCTCCTGGAGTAGTTTAGTTTTCACCAGTTCACTTGAGAGAGAAAGACTACTATGCTCTAACGTCATAATGAGTGGGTCAAACTGCTTAGGGAGCCCACTGAGCATTATTATAGCAACGAACTCGTCTTCCAGAGAAGCATTTATGTCTTGCAGTTGTTGGGCTGTATCTAGAATTCTTGTAACATACGCCTCCATACTCTCAAACTGCTCTAATTTTGAGTTAAATAGCATTCTGAGGATACCTAATCTTCTACACAGACCTTTGTCCTCGAACGAATTCTGTATATTCTTCCAGGCGTCAAACGCAGTATTGCAATTCCTGACAACGGAGTAAACAGATGGCTGAACACTGAGGCAGATTCGTGCTAGCGCTTTTTCCTGTTTCTTCTTGTCTTCGCATTCTGGTTTATTTTTCTTATCGACCTCGTTGACACATTCAAACAAGTCTTCATGAATAAGCAACATCTTCATTTGAAATTTCCAGGTGGTGTAATTATTTACTCCGGAGAGTTTTTCAATTGCGACGGATTGGTTACTCATTTTCGCGATTTCGTAATTATTACGTGATAATATAATTTATTATATCATACGCGTTCTGTTTCCTCACGCTCTGCTACCATATTAGAGAATGGGATACGGTTGCAGGAAGAAAATACTTATTTATAGTACAACAGAAAAGGTATATATTATTTTTATTTTAGACTAATGTTACAACGGTTGCTAGGACACACACAGCAGTAGACAAGATGTAGTTTATATTAAACTTATAGGTTTGCAACCTCTAACATGCATCATCGACATCGAAGTTGTTTAACCAAATTACGAAATTGAGAGAATAATGAACCTAGGACAAGGAAAGTCATTTCTACCATTGACGTAAACGATAGACACCTCATTGCCTTATTTCTACGAAAAACTTCCGAAAAAAAACATTGAGGTGTGCGGGGAAGGGGGTAGTAATGGGAAACATAATGGAGAGAAATCATAAGCTTTCTAAACAATAAAAAAATATGAATAGGTACATATGTCGGTAGATTATATTCATCTATTTGGTGGACTAAAGGATTTACAATAAAACAAAAAAAAAAAATTAATTACCAAACCCGTGCGAAGCCGGGATGGGCCGCTAGTTGTATATTATAACAATGTGTTCTACTTATTATCGATAATTTCAGTTAGTATAGTCCCATCTCTATCCGAAAGTTAATCATGGGAGCGCTTCGAGGAAATAAATTTTAATATTTTTAATCGTTCCTCGAAGCGCTCTTTTTGGGAGCGCTTGGAGGAACAAAACGGGAGCGCTTAGATGGGAGCGTTTCAAAACGGGAGCGCTACGAGGAATACCTCCACCTACGATACCCGCGAATGCAGACCGCATCATCGCAGTCTAATCCGACGAAGCTTGTCAACGATGCAAGTATTTTGGTTTTACTCTTGTTCGATTGCGATTGTGTTCCACAAATTTCGTAAGTAAATCTTTAAGTGAAAATTTATCAACAAGAACAACATTTCATTTTGTAACATTTTAAGTGAAAATTGCCGTTTAATTTAAATTTAGGGGTCACTTTGCATTTTTTTTTTGCCCGCTATGGTTACAAAAATACTAAACTTGGCCCGCCATATGTTGGACACCCCTGGTTTAGTGGTATGTTACCTATAGCAGATTCTGCTAGTTACATGCACACATTTGAAATAATCAGGTGGTTTAGTTTATGGTGAGTTCTAAATTTAAAAAAATGTATAAAGGGTGTAAAAATACCTTTAACGAAGCCGAAAGGCTCCCCGAAGGATCTCCCCGTCATTACAATATTTTGTTTGTGCTTGACCATATCTGGGAACCTTCTAGTATTGGGGTCAAAGTTCCATTTTATTAACAAGTTTTTTTTTAATACACGTTTAATGTTACAACTTTGCTTTAAATACCTCCCCGACCTCCGTACTATTCGATGCATCCACCAATACAAGGTTTTTAGTGCGTCACATTGAGTCCTATGGACCGTAAAACGTGATTTTTCACCCCCAAAAAAAAGTCGTTTCCCAGCAATAATTTTTGCGTAGAGTTACTTAGTTTAACGTACAGAACGCTTGGTTGACGGCTTCGTGAAGGGTCCGTTTACACCTTGTATTATAGTAATTGTCCCACTCCACAGATCTTGAAGCCGTACCTTACAAACAACCACACATGGTATAAAACTTCTGTCAGATCAGACCAGTCCAATGCTAAAACTAACTATGATTAGCGTTACAAGTTAGCTTAGCTTAGCTCGCGGTGTAGCCTCTGCTTAATGCGAGAAGGTAGGTACCTACAACATTTAATTTAGCATAAATAATGCGGCGTAATTTTGTGTAATCATTACATCGTTACTGTACATACGCCATTTGCACCGTGACAAGCTTTTGTTTTAACTGTTTCAAATAAATTCACACAATCCTGCTACGCTTTCTAATTTCTGGCTTTGACAGTATTTTGTAATTAGCTGTGTCATTGAGTTTCCGAAATATTTTCTGAATAGTTCACACCATAATGCTGTTGCACAAGTCTAAAATATTGGATAAGTATTAAGATAAATAGAATATTTTAGCACAACCAATAAAAAAAAAACAAATGGTAATTTCGTTCTGAGTGAAGTGATTGATTGATGAACTTGACTACATAATAAAATATCCTACATTTCGTCGCTTAAGTTCTAACACCACGTAAGTCAAAAATAGCAACTCTACAGGAGAGTGAAAAAGCTGCATAATTTTACGAAGATACCATTACAATAGCATTTTATTTGGTGTACCTACACTTCAAATTATATAGAGCCGTTGCTTGTCTGTGATTGGCTGAAACAATGTATCTTTCGATTCTTTTGGAAACGGCATCAATATATATAAAACCGCCTAAAGTTGACTTAGGTGGTGTTAGAACATAAACGACGATATGCAACTTACCAAGTTATCATCTAAAAATGTAAATAACAGAGCATTCGAAAAACTTCCAAACATACATATCACCTTTTTTTCTGACTCAAAGACTCAATTTACAGACTGAAAAAATCGCAATTCTATAGAAATTTATTGTAATTCTCTAAATAGCAAAGATGTTAAATCAGAATTCTCTTATCGAACGATCTTAACGATTTTAATAAGAAGCAGTAAAACTAGAAGCTTTAACAATAATCCATTCCTCCATCAATCAAATTAAGTATTTCATAAAAGTGTAATACTAAGGTTCAAGGACCCAATAAACATCAATCAATGAGTCAGGACTAAATGACGAAGCGACAGAGGCCTGTGCCCAGAAATAGGTGGAATAACAGCTGTCAATCAGGAAAACAATACGTCCACACTACACATCAAAATGAATCAGTACACGATGAAAATGAAAAAAATTATAATATGGCATTCAGTATAGTGTCTATGTCATTTTTTTAAGGAAATTCTTAATCTAACCACATCCATAATATCTGTTATCTATTAACCCCTTCACCGCCATAGTTATCTATTACTTAATACTTTTATTTTGTGTTTGGGTTTCTTTTGTTTTTGTCATTTGCTTATTATGTTTAAAATATTCCAAATATACTTATATAATATTATGTATAGATACTTACTTATGTGTTCAAGTTAATGTACCTTGTGTAATTTTTTTTTTTAAATTTGCATGATATTATTACGGCCGAATGTGTCCTGCTCTCAAACATTTTATATCACCTGTATAGGTATACCACTTTTTATGCAAATAAATAACTTAGGTACTTACTTGCTTAGCATTATTTACGTCAAACTCACCACGCATTGCACCCAAACAAAACTATATCAAAACGAAAGGCCATGTCACACATAAGTCACAAAACGCAACGACCTATTATTGCAAATAACTCAATTAAATACCATAACAAGATGTTCCTGATAGATAACTAAATAAACTTGTACGGTCAACAACGAAATCAATCAAATTTTTAGAATATTTTTGATAAGCACACTGCTCTTCAGCAATGTGTCCTGCCAAGTGCCAATAATAACCGGCTAATACGGTGCCCAGACATTAAAGCTCACAAAGGTTTTTTGTTTTTGGAAACTGGCATCTCGCAGGTTATAAAGCTGGCTTCTACTTAACCGGACTATCCTGTGGGTGCCTTGAGTGTAAGGTCTCCAGCCACGGGCACAAAACTTACAAAATTAAGCGACTACACGCTAAACTCCCAAAGGAGACTGACTGTCCACCGCTTATGAATACCATAAAGGCCTATAAACCGAGCCATACTCATAACCCTACTAGACCAAGTGCGTAACACCGAAATACAAGGTTGGACGAAAGTGTACATCGTCGGAGACAGGGCGTTGCGCCTCAAGTGGAGTTGGGCTGGCCGTCACGTGGAGATGGCCGGTGCCACAGGTGGAGTAAAACTTTGACCGAAGAGTGACCAAGGAGACCGAAACGTCGTAAAGCGTGTTGGGTTGACAATATCGTCAAAGTCGCCGGAAACACCCGGACGTGGGACACACAAAACCAGAAAGTATGGAAGTCTGTCTGTCCCCAGAAGTCTATAGGTACCCAGCAATGGGTGGAATCGTAGCAAAGGGGAAGAAATATCCTTAGATAGGGATTCTAAACATATTGGTTCTCCTTTGATAGGATTCCGGGCAGAAAACGATGATAATGTGGTGACAAATTTGTATTAAAAGTATCTCGCAACATTTTTTTTTTCAATTAAGTACTAAGGTTCCGAACAAATGGAAATCGGAATAAAATCTCATTTGCTTTTGTCTGTTTCACACAAAGGGATTTTTAAATGTTACTGGTTACTGTTTATGTTGCCAGTATCACCCGATGTCCACGACGTGCAATTCACTGTACAAAGGCACCGTTGCCAGGAGCAGTTCGTTGAGTTCTACAGTACAGATGGCGCTGCCGTCAAGCAAACATCGGCTCCGCGTAAAAAAATAAAATAAAATAGTTATAAAATAACTTTTGTGAATCTAACATGCAAAATGTTAATATCTAGAAGCAGTACCACAGTACAAGTGTAGTCAACAATTACTTTTAACTATTTGCCACATTTTCCAACTAAAACAATTCAGTGTTATGTGAATGTAAACAAAGTGCAATAAAAACATTTAAACAAACATTAAATTAAAAACATTGAATTAAAAACGATTACTAAACATTAACTCTCCAACATACAAACTATACAAATTAATATCAAAAACTAAGTGAACTATGTGAATTATAACAAAAACAAGCGTTAATAAGTGTAAGCAATTTCAAACAGTGCGCGCGCATAGAACATTTTTTTTTTTGAATAACAAGCGTCCTAACGAATTTTTGTTTTTTTTTTACAACAAACAAAAGACCTATTTCAATTTAACTATCATAACTCGCTTGTCCCGTTTTGTAAATACTCTACATGCCGAAGCTGAGGTTGTGAGTTCGAGCCCAACTAGAAACAAATTCTTTTTGTGAGATTGAAATTTGTTTCAAATCAAGAATCCCGATGATTTACTGTAATTAAATTGGTCGTGCTTACGAAACATACACTCTACACAATTTTGTTATTTCCTATTTAAAATTCATAACAAAAATGCAAACTCGAAGTTCAACGAAAATGGCACTCAGAAAACAAACGAAGTCGATGGAATCCTTAGACCAAACTTTCACATCAACTAGTTCAGAAATATTCGCCAAAAGTCTACCGGATTTATCAACAGAGCACAACTCATACATATCCGAATTACAAGAAGAAATTAATGCTTTGAAACAGCAACTTGAAATCGCTGATACCAAAATTGAAAAACTCACTATCGAAACTATTTCATTGAAGAAAGAAAGGGATGAACAGCAGTCAGAAATTCTTAATTTAAAGAAAATCTGCTCAGAAATTAGCAGTACAACCAAAGTCAACCGGTCAGAGACAGTTCATCAACAAATAGAACAACATGATAGCTCAAAAAAAGGAATCACCTCAATAACAATATCTCCAAAAAAATTAAAAACTTCAACTCCCACCAAAACTTTCCAAAAAAACTCGCATTCGGGAAACAGTGCTACTACTACTAGTTGCTACCAGTTGCCAATAGATAGCGCTGTCACTGCATGCCGACGATCGACGAATGACCAGTCAAATTCGTTTCAGAAAAATACGATAGATGGAGTTAATAGCTCCGAGGTGAACAAATGCCGAAAAATATACATTTATGGTGGACAACAATGCGCTGGATTAGGTGATATTCTAGTTCGTACGAGGCAGAGTACAAAATTTGAACGGTATAAAATATCCTCTACAATAAAACCGTCTGCTCAAACTACGGAAATCCTCAAAGACTGCTACAAATATATAGAAGATGCAACTGGTAATTATATTATCTTGAGTGTTGCACAGAATGATAAAAATCCTACAAAAATTACTATGGACTTGGCTGCGTTATTAAGTAAGCTAAAATTTATAAACATTATCATTTTAAGTGTTACGTACAACCCATACTTGAATGAATGGAAACTCAATAATTTACTAAAAGGTATTTGTAATAATTTTAAGCAATGTAACTTCCTATCATTATCAAATGTCACAAAATATAAGACAGCCTTCTTATATGATACTAGTAATCGCATTAACAGTTATATAGACAGAAATGACCATGATAACTTAACTATAAGACATAGTCCTGAACCTGAAGGTATTAAATTAGTGACAAAACCGCCGCCAAAAAGGGGCACTATTCCATTTTATTTCTCAGTAAACACAAACCAACGTTCTACACAAGAAAAACTAAATTCTAACAATGATAATCTTTTTCGTGGCCAATAATAATACTGACTGCAACTATGATTACACCGCTACTCTTTTGCACCAAAATATTGCTGGTTTGCTCAATAAAGTTGATTCTGTCCTTCTTTGTTTAAATGAATTAGCTGATAAGAATTTTAATGTAGATATTCTTTGTTTTTCTGAGACGTTTGTAAGAGCAGGTGATGAACTAAATAGTAATTTTAAAAATTTTAATCTTGCATGCTCGTTTTCAAGGAAAAGAGAAAAGCGTGGAGGTGTTTGTATTCTAGTACAAAAAATGTTTGACATTAAGAACATAGAATTACCTAAGGATTTATGTACTGAAAAAATATTTGAATGTTGTGGAGTAGAGATACCTTCTCTAAAATGTATTGTTATTTGTATATATAGAATTCCAAATTCAAGAACATTTCTATTTTTTGAAAAATTTGACCTTTTGTTGCACAAATTACTCAAACGAAAAAAACGTATTATCATTACAGGAGACCTAAATATTGATACATTAAAGGAAAGCAATGATACAACCAAACTTAAAGATCTTTTGTCTAACTATGGGTTAAGTTTGCATATTGATACACCAACACGCCAGATTTCTTGCCTAGATCAGATTGTAAGTAACATAGAAAATTCAACTGGAGCCACACACGAAGTTTTTTTATCAGATCATAACACATGCCAAACACTAACATTCCCAGTTGAAGAGAGGAAACCTGCCTTGAAATATTGGTATAAAGTAAACAGGGATTACTCTGATGATAACATCAAAAAATTTATGGAAGCTGTTGGAAATTTGTCTTGGACCAATGTTTTCGAAAACACTGACGCAAATGATAGCTTTAATATATTCCATGAAAACTTCTCACTATTCTATAAGTTATGTTTTCCCTTAAGGAAAACTAAAATATTTGTCAATAATACATCACCCAAATGGATTACCAAAGGTATTAGGAAATCTTGCTCTTATAAAAGACAACTAAAAAAGATGTGTTACTTACAAAATAAAAATAATGAACTACGGTCTAAGTATTTAAAATATAGTAAAATATTAAAATCTTGCGTCCTCCGCTCAAAGAAAAGCTCTAACCTTAAATACATACTAAAATCTAAAAATAAAAATAAAGCTACATGGGATATCATCAAAAATAGAACAGACATACACAAAACATTTAATCAGATAAACGCAATAGATCACGATGGCGTTATTTTAAATGACCCAACTCAAATAGCTGACTCACTAAATGATTTCTTTATAGATATTTCTAATACGAATCCACAACCTATCAAAAGTACCCGTACATCTCAACCCACACGGAACAACTCCAGTATATTTTTGAATCCATGTTCTGACACTGAAGTGTTTCGTGTAATAACATCTCTAAACAATAAAAAGTCGGTAGGGTATGATGAGATCTCCACACACATACTGAAACTATGCGCTAAAATTATATCACCAATACTGTGTCACACAATTAATTTATCTTTATTTGAAGGAATCTTCCCTAATATACTGAAATCTTCAATAGTTAAGCCCCTTCATAAAAGTAAGAGTACACTTGATAAAACTAATTATAGACCTATCACTCTCATTTCAATATTCTCTAAAATTTATGAGAAAATAATGCATTATCGTTTAATTCAATTTATAAACAAGCATAAAATTATTAATGAAGAACAAAATGGGTTTCAAAAAGGTAAGTCAACCACTTTGGCAGCATTCTCTTTAGTAAGGTCCATAACAGATAATATAGATAAAAAACGTTCTGTCTCCGTAGTCTTCCTTGATATGAGCAAGGCTTTTGATCTAGTTAATCATGATACACTTCTTGATAAGTGCGAGCGCTATGGAATTAGAGGTCCTGCACTAGAATGGCTGAAAAGTTATTTAAGTAACAGACAACAGTGTGTTGAAGTATCCCGTATTAGTGATAAACTTGTTGCAATGTTATACAGATCCTCATTTCGTCACAACGGGTCAGGAGTGCCACAAGGTAGTATCCTTGGGCCTCTTCTCTTCCTCTTATACATCAACGACTTACCAAATATAACAAAACATAAATGCGTACTATTTGCCGATGATGTATCAGTAATAATACCAGACAGTGACAAAACATTACACCAACAAGAAGTAAAGCAAACTATTACCGATATAGTAAATTGGCTAAATCAAAATAACCTAAAAGTAAACCTTTCTAAAACAAAATTCATTCAATTTGCAAATTATAAACAGAACCCACCAAAAATCAATTTACACAATATATTATTATATTATTATTTTTTATTTTTTTTATTTTTTATTTTTTTTTTTTCGTTTCGTTACACAATAACGAAATAATTAATAGAGAAAATAGCATAAAATTTTTAGGATTAACACTAGATCAAAATTGTAATTGGGAAATCCATATTGACAACCTATGTAAAAAAATAAACAGATTTGTATACGCGCTAAAAGAGCTACGCAAGACAGCAAATGAAGAAGCCGCACTCAACGCCTATTATGGCTATGTAGCGTCTGTACTGAGATACGGCATACTCTTATGGGGTAACTCGACACATGTCCAAAGAGCATTCCTAGCGCAAAAAAAATGCTTGAGAGCAATCACTGGCACGCCTCCCTATGAGAGCTGCAGACCAGTTTTTAAAAAGTTAAAGGTTTTAACTCTAGCCTGTATTTATATTTTAGAGATAGGAATATTTGTTAAAAAAAAATCACACTTCTTCTCCACAGTAGCTGAAAACAATAGATTCACAAAAAGGGACCCAACTAAGCTAAAAAACCAATTTTGCAACAGTGCGCTTCATTATAAAAACAGTTACCTAATGTCCATTAAAATTTACAACCACATTCCGAAAACAATAAGAGAGTCACCACTGCATTTTTTCAAAAGGAAGTTAAAATCGTGGCTGCTTCAAAAGACCTTTTACTCAATTAAAGAATTTCTTGAAGATAATAAGTAGCTACTAGATATTTTTATACAATTGGTTTTTTTTTTTTTTTTGTGTCTTATATTATATTATATTATAGAGTTTGTACATTTAAGTTTTGTTATATTAGTGTTTAAGTTAGCTCTGATTTAGGTTTATGTAAAATTAAAAAGTGTTAATTTTTGAATGTAACCAGTGTAAATATTCGTATGCCGCGTCTAGCGGCGGATATGTCCTGAACATAATATTTTCTATAACAACTTTGTACCTACTACCGTATCCTACGAATAAATGTCTTTGTCTTTGAAAAAAAAAAATGAGTCATGTAAGTGACTTTCCAACAATACTCAGCGTAGAGACTGCATGGACGCAGTTAAGAAGTCAATAGTCAGTACGTACTAGTAAATTAATGTCTCAGGTGAATTCAACATGTTTTAAAATGTTCTTGATATGTTTTGTCTAGACTAACAGGGAACAGGTCGAATAACGAATTACGTTTACATTCGATTACGTTGTCTTAAAAGACTAACCATGGAGTTTCTTGCCAGTTGTTCTCCATAGGAAACGACCAACCCGAACCTTTTCTCGACGTTTTGTAAGTGCCCATGTAGGCCTAGAGAAATAAAATATTTTGATTTTTGATCCTATGATGGATCACATAAACTAATGGTGAAATGAATCACCGAATTAATCTTTAATTAAATCGTGAGAACGTTCTGCAAAAATTCTACTAAAACTCAAAGCAGAAATAATTATTGTACTTGGAAATAAACACAAATATCTAAATACCTTGAGTTTGAATGTGGATGCCTTTAAGAGTAGAGGAAGACCAACGAAAAGGTGGAAGGTGGTGGTGGGTGGGAAGGATGATATGGCTAGAAAGGAGGTGACTGCTGAGATGACGACTCATAGAGAAGTATGGAAGAAGAAGACATGCTGCGCCGACCCCAAATAAATTGGCATACGGGCAGGAGAATGATGATGATTAATTAAATAAATACGCTAACTACACGCAGATTAAAGGTAGGTACATAAATGTTAATATTTTCTAATTAATTCAATATTCACATTATTGATAGATTATTAACACCCGCAATCAACAACCCGCAATCACACATCAATTTACAATTCGCTAATCATAAAACATATTCATCACTAATTTCACGGGATAGATCCGAATGAAATTAAATACATACATTGATTAATTAGTACCTGATTACCACAGATAACTGCACTATTCTACGTAACATTATATACCTATCATTATTAACTATTCCTAATTTGTAAACAAAAGATTACGTTTAGTTTTCACTACCGAACACCTGCACTCATAACTCTACACAATTTTATAGTTCAACGACACTGGCAACTCAGCACTAAGTAGTTAGGTATACAAAATAGGTATTATTCAACTGTATTAAAAATAAGGAAAATGTCCCCGGGACTTGATAAAGTCTGGTTTTAATGACGCGTAGGCAACGACTGGGCCTGTCGTGTTATAATTTTGAATTGTTAACAAATTGTCTAATTATTACCGCGATGATTTCGATAGGAGGTAATATAGTGTACTTATTTGATCACGACCTTAGCAGAGGTCAGGTGTATACAGGGTGGTTTGTTCTCAGAATTTATCTTTCTAATTCTGTTCGGAAGTCAAATAAACGCTGTTTCAGAATCTGCTCTTGTCTTATTCTATTATTTTGAGGGGTTGAAGGATTGATTCGAAACGCAAACTGCTTTAAGGAATGACTGATATTATTCATGTTTCATTGAAAAACTTACCCAGAAAATGTAGCAAAAACTTATTTTCTCAGCCTTATTTACTATCAGAGGCTATTTAAAAAAAACAGTAAAGACTTGCGTGAGTTAAAAGATCAAAGCTCAGAGAGAAAATCAGGGCCGTCTTAAGTCTATTCTGCGCCGGGGTGCGGGACTCAGCCTGCGCCCTCGTTTTTTTTACACTGCAGCGTGGCACGCGACCGACGACACACTGCAGTATGAAAGGGCTCCTAGTCAACCAAGAAAACACAATACACGTAATTTTGATAATTTATTTATTTATTACTCTAAAAAACAAAATTAAACTTAAAACTTCGATTACTAAATATCTATTTATTACATGTACATACACATACATCAAACAAATTTATTTTAATATCAATTTTGGATTCTATACTTACAATGGCTAAGTTTGTCAGTCTGTCTTGGGTCATGGTTGAACGAAGATATTTTTTTTATTAATTTTAATTTTGAAAAGGATCTTTCACCTTCTGCTACTGTAACAGGCAATGTTAAATATATACGCAGAACTGTTGAGATATTGGGAAATGAGGAAATTAAATTATTAGAATATATATAGCTTAAAATATCAGTGGGAGTACTTTTTCAGCATTAGGAAAACATATTGGCAACAATTCTAATTCATTTTATAAATCCTCCCCGTCAATATCAAATCTATGTTTAAATGTTAGTTTTTCTTGGAGCCGATAACACTGAGATTTTTTTTCATGCATCGCTAATTTATTCCAGCAGTGAAAAAACTGAATTGTGTTCCGTCAGCAAATCGAATCTCTCATTTAATTTCGAAATAGCAGTGTCCAGTAGAAAAAAATAAAAACATACTTTAAATTTGTTGGTTGGGTCGAAAATGGGCTCATCTGCAGCCTCGTAATCAAAATGTCTTTTTCGGGGACGTGGACGAGCTGTTTCTTTAAATTCACGATTCACAAACAGTAAGAAATTAAAATACTTTAGTAGCGATTGGCTGATCTCGCCTTCGTCTATTTCACGAAAATACTTAGTTCATAATCCCCAAAAACAAATCACAAGCACACAAGCCATATAAGTACAGATATAAGTACAGACAGTCCAGTCCACTGTTAGACATGAGCCTCCAAAACTATGGGGTTATTTATTGCCATAATCTCAGCGATTGGAACGCGTGTTGGACATATCACACAATACAAAAATTTAACACAAGGTCTGAGAAGGTATGTATTTAAATAAATATTGAACCGGCCGGGATTCGAACCCGAGACCTTTGGCACAAGATTGAGTGTTAGTTACTAACCATTGCGCCTTCCGGTGCGCAATCCGCAATTAATTAGATATTGTCATAATCATAAAAACCTACTTTATTTAAGACTCATAAGTAGGTAGGAACTTAAGGATCGAACCCAGGCAGGATACACCAGCGACTTCTGTCACTGATTTATGCCACTTCAGATGTTTTATTTATGGTACCAACTGACTGAACTTACCAGGTCGAAAGAAAGAGTCAATCGGAGAAGTTAGCTTTTTAATTTTTTCTTCTTTTTCCAGTTTTCTTTTTCTATTTTGAGCACCCGATGGTTTCATTACATCTAATTCGGCCATCTACAATAAAATCAAATTTCAATTTAGTATTTAATTTTTCTATCTTTATTCTAAATAAAGTAAGTAGTTTTTTATCAATCACTAACATTAAGAATTTGTATTTTTGCAATTATAAACAAAAAACAAAACAGTCATGACTCTCTCTCATAAACAAATGATGTGATGATAATGATTGTAATGTACCTAACACTAACACTTAAAAAATAAAATTGACTTACCTTTATATTTTTTCTCTAAGAACTTCCGTGCTAATTTACCGGTTGTCGCAAATGAAATGAGCTAACGAATTCAATTACTTAAAAGAAGAAATCAGATCAATCACTGACCGACACTTACATAGGCGCCGCGCTGTAAATTCAAATGAACTTACACCTAATTGTAGTGATTCAGAGATCATTTCTCTTTAAGTGCGAGCACCCGGACGGCTATGTCAAAGGACGCAACAGACATACAGGTGCCGCGCCGCGCGCCCATTTCAAATGAATGAACTTACACTTTATTGACTTATACTTTAGAGATCATTTTGCTTCAAGTGCGGGCGACCGGGCGGCAATGTCAAAGAGCGCAATTACTCGCCTATGACAGACGCACAGGTGCCGCGCCGCGCGCCCGTTTCAAATGAACTTACACTCTATTGACTTAGAGATCATTTTGCTTCAAGTGCAGGCGACCGGGCGGCAACGTGTCAAACGTACATACATACACTCTTTGGATTAGAGATTTTGCCGCGCGCGTGTTGTATTAAATAAAATTGTTATTTGTGTAGTGTAATGCGGTATGACAAGCGCCGAAACCGTAATAAAAGTAAAAAAAATATTATTGTTGATGACTATTTTTTTTTTTGCTTGCGCATACATATTTGGCGTAAGTAACAAGTATATAAAACTGTGCAATGGCGTTAAGTTCAATGAAATATCCAAAAAATCAGCGGTCGACAGGCGCCCCCGGGCGCTCCGCGCCCGGGTGCACCGCACCCCTTGCACCCCCTGGTAAAGACGGCCCTGGAGAAAATAATAAGATTACTTAAAGAATATTGAAAAAAGATAGATAGGTACCAACCGTCACAAATATTCTTTGCCTCTTAAAGTTCTCTTAAACCTTTCGACCTGTATTAAACAATCCTTTCGTTCATATCAAAGCTCCACGAAATCTCAAAACATACAATCTGAAACCCGCTAATTAAAAACGATATTCAAAAACCGGTTAGGTGCGATGCGGGCTCAACAGTTAAACCAAAAATGTACAAGTAAGGTACATTTAAATGATAGACTGATAAAATGCTAAACTTGTGCATTGATAAAAACTGTTAACTGATCGACTCGCGGCGAATGAGTCTCTTTGTTGTTAGCCCAAACGGTGCTATGCGATGCGACTAGTAACTACTCGTTAACTTAGAATTGTGTATTCGATTCATTCGATGTCATGTCAGTCGATGTCAGCATAAAATTGAAACAATTGATATTGTACCTACGGGTCAGCTCGTACATGCTCCCCGAAGAAAACATTTAAAAATACAAATGATTACTTAGAAACAAAATAATTATAATAAATGATTTGTTCGTATTCTAAGTTTACAAACTATAATAGTTTATAGCACAACATAACAAAAATAATATTATGTGGCTTAACAATCTCAGCATGCATTTGATATGGACATGTTTACAAAATTCTATAGAGTAGCCTAATATTCTCTTTAGCAGTTTGTGCAACGGTTATCTACTGGTCCGTCGATTATAGTCTATTTTTAACCGACTTCTAAAAAAGGAGGAGGTTCTCAATTCGGTTGTATGTTTTTTTTTTTTTTGTTTTTTTTTTTTTTGTGTTTGTTACCTCATATCTCCGTCATTTATGAACCGATTTGAAAAATTCTTCTTTTATCTGAATGGATCTACTTCCCGATTGGTCCCATAGAAATTTCATCAAAATCGGTTCAGCAGTTTGGTTTTGAAATGAAAATAGCTGGAAATTTTTGTGTTTGTTACCTCATATCTTCGTCATTTATGAACCGATTTGAAAAAATCTTCTTTTATCTGAATGGATCTACTTCCCGATTGGTCCCATAGAAATTTCATCGAAATCGGTTCAGTAGTTTGGTTTTGAAATCAAAATAGCTGGAAACAATATGTCATCCAAGTAAAAGAAATTGCGAAATTGATACTTGACAAGGATTTGTGTGTGATGCGATAACTAAAAAGGGTAAAATAAAAACTTTTTTGCAAAAAAAAAACCGACTTCCAAAGAAAACACTAAAAAAGTGGAAAATAACTTTACTTTCGGAAGTCGGTGGCAAAAAAGTCAATGAAACAAACAATAGTCACCGACTTCCGAAAGTAAAGTTATTTTCCACTTTTTTAGTGTTTTCTTTGGAAGTCGGTTTTTTTTTTGCAAAAAAGTTTTTTTTAGTGTTTTTTTTTGGAAGTCGGTTTTTTTTTTGCAAAAAAGTTTTAAATTTTTAGCAGAGGCTATTACGGATTACTTAACACGTATTTTGTGACACAATTGGGTTCCTAACCTTATTACGGTTCACAAGGTACAGCACTGTGACAGACGGACGGACAGACTGACCCCAGATATTACGACGACGCAACTTAGGTACCCGTTTGCACTCTTTAAGCACGGAACCCTAGAACCAGAAAGTAATCAACGCTGCTCAACAATTCTGTTTTTTTTTTACTTAACATTTTTCCAAGTCGTCGTTCATAACAGAGGTTGGAGTAATGAAACGCCCTGTGTGCGGGGACCAACAGGTCAAGTGGGTTTAACGAGCAATATTGCATTTTGTAACGTTCAGGCCGGGTGCATGCACTATGATATTGCTTGACGGAGGTACTTACTTGTGCGAAATTGCGAGAATAAATCTTGTTATAAAATTAAATTAGGTAACAATACCCGTGTAGTAGAAACCTCTTAGATAGAAGCTGTTCTTTTTGTTAAATATGCTTCGACCGAAGTACTTTCCGTAGGTTACCTTGTTTATGTATGTATGTAACCTGCTCCTGTTTTCCATGAGGGCAGGCAGAAACTACAATCCCTATGATACAGGACCTTCCTAATTTTGATACGTCCTCACACGTCATTGATGTTGATAGATGTCTTTAACATCTGCAATACGTCCATGAAATCACGCCATTTTTCAAACGATTGAGGCAGAACGCCACCTGCTACGTACGATCCTTAGGTTCACACTCCTTTCGCCTCGTCCACGTTCATAAATCTGGTCATATATCTACGCATTAGAATACGCATGACATAAACTAACAAACAACATACAAACATTGCAAGTTAATTAAAAGCTTGTAAAAATAAACTGTAGACATCGCTGCTATATCTAGCCTCATTGGTATTGGACGAATAATAACGTCTAGTTATTTTTTTTTTGTTGCAAGTGTAAGTAGCTGTTGAATGTGGCCTGGGTTTGATCCCTTGATCCCCAGGTTACATAATGTTGGGAGCTGGGTATGGGATAAATTAAAAACACTGCCAATTAACACCAAATATCTTTATTTAGCACTAAACACTTAGTCATAAAATCACTACTGATCACTATTCACTTAGACATTGCACTTGTAATTCACTTCGATTCGCTTCGTCGTGTAGCCAAAATCAGACTGACTGCTCCCTTTTTTTTTGTGAATGGCATCTCGCAGTTCAACCTAGGAGGTTGTCGTCTGCTCAACCGGACTATCCTGTGGATGCCTTGAATTTAAGGCCTCCAGCCAGGGCAAAAAAACTTACAAACTAAGCGACTACACGCTAAGGGCACCCCCTGTGGGGCTCGGACCTCGGCTTAGGGCGTCGCTAGGGGAGGGCAGCAAGGTGACTGCTCCCGTGAACCCGATGGCTATTTATATGCCAATATCCTTCGAGAAAGTTCGACAACTTTCTGGAACTTTCATATGTCGACCCATTCTTCGAGAAACTTCCACAACTTTCTGGAACCTTCCAGAAAGTTCCACAACTTTCTGGAAGTTTCGAGAAAGTTTCATAGTGGTACATTGTAGGATTATTCTTGAATCTTCTAGATAATTCCATGGTGGAACATTCTAGACTCGAGCATAATCTTGAATGTTCTCGTAAAGCAGCCGACGTAACAATAATAAGTATAATCAGCCTATAATGTGCCCGCTGCTGGGACACAAGCCTCCTCTTTAAGAAAGCGAATGGCCTGTTATTCACCACGCGGGCCCAGTGTGGGATGGTAGATGTCACATTCACATGTCGTAGGTTTTTTGGTTCTTGGACATGACGGTTTTGTCACGATGTTATCCTTCACAGTAATTTTGATGTGCAAAGTAATGCGCCTGTTTGAGTTTAAACCCACGACCTACCTATAACTCGTAATTCGGAGCCGGCCATTATCACTGAGCAACCACTGCTCTCCCCCGAGGCTGGTTTATAAAAAAATAAACCAACGCAAGTTTCTCAGTGCCTACCCAGTAGATAATTTCAAAGCATAATAATGTTAATAGGTATGTCTTACCACAATACTTTTAGAAGACAGCTTCACACAACTCCTCGTTCTCACTGAAAATGTGAGAGGGTCCCGTATTCCACCGCACACGTGCATCGTGCGTGTGACAATGTACGTTAGAGGCACACGCACAATCAGCTTATCTATAACAGTTCCACGATTTCCTTCACCGTTTTTGGAGGTTTGCAGGGTTAACCCCCTCATAGACAAAACGTGAAAATATTGTTTTCTTTCCTACTTTTCTGGGAAGGTTTTGACAAATACGAGTACCAACTTAAAGCGTTTTATAGATAGATATGGCAGAAAAGTATGTGATTTTATTAATTATTACATAATTCCTAAATTACGCTTTATGTCAATAATCTCTGCCCAATTATATAGGCATCTACAATACTATACTCTATGATATAGGCAAAAAATTAAACAAAAACTTGTCATTGTCACTGTCAATGTCAAATATAATACTGAGCGCTGTTTTAGGATTACAAGCATCAAAACTAGGACTATCTCTTTCTTCTTTGAAAGAAATACGGTGTGTTCGGTCTTTTTCTGGTATGCTCATGCTGTTATCTACTCAATATTAACACTGGAACGTTTACGCAAAACAACTTTGTGTTTTCTGATGAGAAAACAAATGCGTTAATAGGCCGATATTTCATTTAATTGATACAAGTAAGTAATAGTTAACAAAATAAGAGTGGCATGGCTTCATCGTGAGTATTTTTTTATCCATTAATCAAAGTAAAATCATCGTAGGACCGGTATCAATCGAGTAGCCAAGCGCTATTTTCGCATAACAATGCTTTTTATTTCATAGTTTCTACAGGGTTCCCTATTAGTTTTGTACGGGCATCATCTATAGAATAATCCCAGTATAGAAGTACATGATTTAAAGTACAACATAACCACAATTTAGTTAGTATCTTTGAAACAAGGTAAGTTGTAGTTACTTATTATCTTTTGTCGGTTTACATTGTGTTATAGGTTTTTAAATCATATTTACTATCAAATTAACAGCGAAAGTCACCTTATGTATCGAAAAACTTCATGAAAAATATTCTACACCAGTTAAATATTTGTGTGGAGATTGGGGTTGTGTCAATATATTATTATTTGTAAGGTAATTTGAATTTAGAATATACTTTTATTTGTTAGGGATTTTGAATTTAGTTCTAGTTAAAAGAGGAAGAGGTGTATTATTATTTCTCCAAGTTTTTTAGATTAATTTTGTTACACCATACCTGAATTATATACCTCATTCAATAGTTTGATACCTATGGTTATGGTTGAATATTCATAACAAAAAATAATAGCTGTAATCTCCAATGGATTAGGCAGCACTTTACCTAATAGTATACCCAACTCACATATTAACATAGCACAAATCCGGATCCTGTGGCTTCTACTGAGAAATACTTATTGGAAAAACCCAATAATGCTGCTTGACCTTCGAATCAAATCTACGACCTCATGCTCAGCAATAGTGCTTGTGACCACAAACAAGGCAGAATTTTCATTTAAATTATGAAAAATAAATTTATGTATATCCAAAACCAAATTTTAACACAAAAGAATAAAATATAATGAGTATATTTGTTGCCCTTCTGGGTATAGATCTCCAACATTTACTGTGTCTATTTTCTTGTCCAGTTTTTACCAGTTACTTTTTGTATATTGTTTTTCCAGTATTCTTTGGGTCTGCCTTGGAGTTGTAGGATAATATGAAAATAAATGTAGCCGTTGTACATACAGGTAACCAGTGGCCGAGCCTTACTGTCTTAGCAAGGGGTATCTTATTACCCAGTACTAATTGGGTTGGGGTCAGATTGGCAGTCGCTCCATGTAAAATATTGGTATTCAGCTACATCCGGTTAGACTGGAATAACAACCCCAATATAGTGCGAAAAGGCTAGGCAAATGAATAGTTCAATAATAAATACTGCTTAATCTGGGTATTGATGAAATCAGCACTGGGGTCCTGGCAGGCCGTGTCTCATCAGTCAATATGCAACATTAAAATATTATTTTTTTCTTACAGTAGAAGAAATAAGAATCAAAATAAAACAATAATATCTGGGACACAGATAAATACATATAAGAATATTCCCAGATTGGTTACACCTTATTATGCTGCACTACTACTTGATAAACCAATCCCCAATTTGAAAACCATTCCACTATCAACCCCTTCAGAATGTGAAGTGGTAACTGCTTTGCCACCCAAATCAACTGTAGTCAATTTAGTGGATCCACCAGACGACGGCAGTTCACCGTATATTCCTAGGATTGAGACGGAGGTTTCTAATACAAATCTGCCCGATAATCCTACTCCTACAATTGCTTTAAAGACAGCTGCAAATACTGTTGGAGACAACTCTGAAGAAATGACTAAGAAGAATAAAGCTGCAAAGAGACGGGCGGCAATGCTGAGCGCAGTCACGCAAGTTCCCACTCAGGGTTTTATGCCAGGTGTTAGTCAGGCTGCTATGCTGGTTCCTCCTACTCAGGCTGCCCCTCAGGCCACCATACAAGCTAGTGGCCCGGGTATTGCTCAAGCTACGAGTACCTTACAAGCTGGCAACGCAACTAATTCTACTCCAATTGAAGCTGGAAATTCTTCTGTTCTTCCTAAGATCGACGATCCAATGAAATCGTAAGTTATCTATGATATCTGCCACTTTGTGCTTTTTTACCCGACTACGTGTGTATGTATGTCGGTTTCTTTGTTCCGTCGTAACTCCTTAACGGATGGTCCGATTTTTATTATACATCGTTACATTCGTCTTGGTCGCACATGAGAAACTGGTTACAATGCGTTTCAAATAAGAAGAGAAACGTCAATAGCCTCTATCTGTGAACTATTAAATGAGAAGTATGGTTTGCAATAAAATTTTAATAAATTCTATCTTTATCCTAAATATCGTTTTTATGACTTAATACGAACTTTTCAAGTGACCGTTGACAGATCCATATAAGTCATTGACGTTCCTATTATCCCAGACTTTTATTTAGGTGTCGCTTAATTGCCGTGGAAACGGGCATTAGTCCAACAACAAGGTTGCAAAATCTTATATTAACGCTTCGCCACCACCAAATACTTTGCCTTTGTTGTCTTGCTACCACTCCACAAGTACGCAAACTATGCGCTTAGGGCGTCGAGTTGCGGATGCTAGCCTGTTATACAATACCACTCCATAAAAGTTTTTAAATACTAACTCATCTGCTAAACTTACTTACAATTTAAAATCATATGATTTCAGATTCAACAATCAACAAAAAAAGAAATGGCTTAAATTTCAGAAAAGGCTTAGGCAGAAACAGAAAAGGCAATGGTTAAATATAGCTCCTGCAGGTAAGCAGTTCATCATCATCATCTGCCAAGACACTATTAGTTGAGTTGTTTTTATTGAGTTGTTGTTCCCAAAGGGAAGCTTGCAGGCATCGAGTTGTTAGGTGCCTTCAGATCTGCTACAGCATGTCTTCTTCTTCCATACTTCTCTATTACTCGTCATCTCAGCAGTCACTGCCTTTCTAGCCATGTCATCTTTCACACAGTCCACCATCATTTCGTTGTTATTCTCCTACTTATACAGGGTGGAAACTTTCATTGCAGGTCCTAAGAAAAAAATTCTGACTTTTTTAGTACTCTAACCTGGGTTGGTCCCATAAAAGTTTTTGATTAATATTCGATTGTCATCAAATTGTTAAAAAAATTCATACAAAATGTATGGATAAAGATTTTTGCAATTTCTGACTTTTTTAGTACTCCAACCTTGGTTAGTCTCATACAAGTTTTCGATCAGTATTAGAAACAGGATTGATTGGCATCAAAATATATTTTTTTGCAAAATAGCAATTTGTTTGCTAACTGTATTTTTTTTTTTGAGAATCTGTGAATGGGGATCAAAATTTCACAAAAAATTATGGATAGTCTCTTAAGACCATTTTCGTGTAGTTGCATCGGTTAAGGTAGTTCCCCTTACTGCCCCGCTGAAAGTTTCCACCCTGTATAGCCATCCACAATCCACATTAATACTCAAAACATTTCTCACGACATTTTTCTCATTCCTCCGTATCACATGCCCATAATTTCAGTCACCGGTGCCACTTTCAGACTTTCGCTTATGAAATAGCTTGTTTCATGGCTAATAACAAAAAAGAGCTCTATTGCACGAGTCCGACTTACACCTATGCTTTTCATTGATAGTTCTTATGATTTATTTCATTTTTATTTCTGTAGGAGTACCAAGGAGTTTTTTTTTACAACAAGAAAAGTCACCAGAAGCGGGCGGTACACCAAGTAAGTTATAACATTAATGTTTACTCCAAGAGTTGAGCGAGGAAGTCGAAAATAAAACACCGTCTTAGATATTTCTATACCTACCCAAATGTCTTTGCTTTTAGTATTTTTCTTCGGATCGTTGAACTCTTTAAGTTCTGAGTTGAACTACACGATAACTGAAACACGAGTACACTGTCTGGCCAGGTCCACTTAAACCTGCACGTTGATTTCCTCTAGTTACCAACCTCGTACATTTGCATGGTCCTTATAATTGAACCAGTATGTACTTTGAAAGAGGCTTTTCAGAGAAGTCTGAAATAAAAATGACGTCATCATCATCATCTGCCTAGCCTTTTCCTAACTATACTGGGACTTTTACTAACTGTGTTGGGATCGGATTCCAATCTAACCGAACACAGCTGAATACCAGTATTTTACATGGAGCGACTGCCTATCTGACCTCCAGAGCCCAATTACTTGGTAACACAATACCCCTTGGAAATATTGTGAGATTTCCAGGCTTCCTACTATTCGTATCATTTCAAAAGATCAAAGATCTACGAAAACCAGGACCAACTACTTAACGGGCTTTTCGAGGCACCGAGGGTCATGGTATGTTAATGATGGTCTCTCATCCACGGACCATCCTCGCCAAGCGTTGCGTATCCTTGAAGATCGAATCGACCTGGAGTAGTTTATGCATTGTCTTCAACCTTGTCCTTTTAGTCAACAAGATGGTAGATAGCATTAGCAGGGACCATTTACGGTTTTCATCAGGTGGTTGCTGACTTTTTGCAGTTTTGCCTGAAGAGCCTCTACTTCCAGAAATGAGTCAGGATGGATCACCAAATGTTATCGCTCAAGCCAGTGAATCTCCTTCTGCTGTATCTACGGATGGTGCCAATCAGGGATCAAGTAAGTGTGCTCATATTTAGAGATGAAAGTATGCCAATATTATTTCAAGGAAGTGTTATAGACCACCGAACTAAAACGCCTGCACACCCCAGTTTGGGTCGAGTAAGTTTCGAATTTTTGCATCGGAAAGCTTATTTCTGTTTCTTTATTACGATGGGTTGGGCCTTTGGAAAAAGTATTTTCGTTAAAATTAAATAAAACCACCCTTTTCTGATACACCCAATATTCATTTAAAATAGAAAACATTATTGAACAATATGAGACATTTGCTAAGCAAGTCAAATTGAAAGCAATAGTTGCGTAGCACATGGTTCCGAATTCCTTAAGACTTTGGTCTTTTGTCGATCGAATCTATTGAGTGCATAGTGACCCCAACTGATGAATGCTAATACCTTTACAGCAATGCCAATAATACAAAAACCAAACATTACTCTGAAAACGAAGAAGAATCTTCATCAAGAGACAGCGAGGCAGCGGCTTAATTGGACAAAACCCGACGCGAATGCAGCTGAAAATGGTCCTGGTAAGACCTGATTATTTGAAACTATATGAATCAACTCTGCCTTTCACAATCTTCTAATAGACTTAAGAATATCGAACACGGTCAGTTCGAATCAGAGATATTATGTTATTTAGTTTGTATCTTCTTGGACGGGTCCAATAAATGGTTTTCTGCTTTTCTTATGTGTGCAATATTTTCTTGAATAGCACGTATATGGCTTTCTTTAATTAGCCGTTGCTGTCCCACTGCTGGGAAAAGGTTTTTCCTTAGTCCTTCCTAGCCAGGTACACTTTTCCCGTGCATCAGCATACTCTTCGCCATTAATTATTTTATTTATCAGAGGAAAATTAAAGCCATTTTCAGTTCCTGTAACTCGTTTTTGTTTTAAGTTTATAATTATGGTATTTTTTTTAGATTGTATTTTAGAGGAATATTTAAAAAAATATAAAACGTGTACGAAAATAAATATAGGATAATTATCATTATTACAGGGACTAGTGCCACACCACAAGATTCTTCACAAATTGTGGAAGCTCCTCAAGTCCCGTTATCGGCGGGGCCTGTTCCGAGATCAAGTATGTGTATAAAATGTTACCGTGCTGAACAGTTGTCTGTACAATGACCTGCCTGACTAACACTTTTGGATTCTGTTACATCATCTGCCTAGGGAAGCGGGCAGGAATCGGGTTCTAAGGTGCCTTCGGGCCTGATGCCTAGCCGTTTCCTAACTATGATGGGGTCGGCTTCCAGTATTAACCGGATGCAGCTGAATCCCATTATTTTACTGAATAGCCTAAATGCCTATGTCTCCACAACCCAGTTAGCACTGGGTAATACGATACCCCTTGGTAAGACTGGTTGGCAGACTTTCGGGTCACTGACTACCTGTAACGACTTTCAAAGATCTACAATTGACAGCCGGGACCAACGGCTTAACGTGCTTTCGAGTCACAGAAGAAAATGGGTATGCAAGGGGTGGTAACCCATTCACGGACCAACCTAGGCAAGCAGGCTTAACCTGAAGATCGACTTGAGCAGCTGTTATTATTTAGCTACGAGCTCCTCTCGCTTTTGGAGTTTGTTACATTAAACTTAAGACTTGTCAGTTGATGTGTAGACCGAGACATTTTACATTTTTGACGACGTCATTTGCATGGTGTATTATGTCAAGGTTATAAGTATGTTCAAGGAATTTATAATTCGACCAGTTGACTTTCGAAAACCATAAACATTACGTGGTGCTCACATTTCTCCAGTTATTTTCAAATGTTGTTTTTTTTTTCACTTTAAATTCAAACTATATAAAAGAGCATCAAAAAACTCCACCTCAATGCTGTCAGCTGGTAATGTACCCATGACACTGGCGGCTTTGCCACGTTGTGTAGCAACGTTTAGCCTCTGGCCAAGGCAAAGGCCAGTTTTCGGTAGAAAATGATAAGAACATTTTGGTAAAATATTTCCACAGCCATACCGATATTGGAGAATCGCACAGCGGGACCCGTTCCCAGAAGCAGCGCTGGTAGCTTCTTTAAGAAAGCACCACCAGCTCAAAACCCACCACCACAGCCACAAAAAGCCCACAACGTTGACCCATACGGTACGTAAGTTTTGCTAAACATGGAGAAAGGAAGACAATGCAAGTTCGTAAAATAATGGAAAATTGTGCCCCGACAAAAGATTCGTACGATTGGATAGGCCTATGCCCAAAAGTATTCCCGTTCTTTATTGTCCTTTGATATGTCACAGTTAAGACAATCCAATAGAATGAGTACGCAGCTCAGCTTGAGAACTGTTAATGTACTCAATAGATGGTACTCTCCACGAGCATTTGCTTCGCGAATTTGTTTTACAAACATTCGTTAACCGAGTTTTTGTTACGCGACGAACAGTCATTCGCAAGCACTGCTGTAAGAATTTGTTTATTTTTTTGGGTTTGGATTCACGTACTTATAGTAAAGCGAATGCCCGCGATGAGTACCTAAGGTAGGTAATATAATTAACTAGCTGACCCGCGCAACTTCGTTTGCGTAATATTCTTGATTGATGCTCTGCTCCTATTGGTCGCAGTGTGATGTGATATGTATAGCCTATGGCCTTTCTCGATAAATGGGCTGTCCAACACTAAAAAAAGTTTTCAATTCGAACCAATAGTTCCTGAGATTAGCGCGTTCAACCAAACAAACAAACTCTTCAACTTTATAATATTAGTTTAGATAATAATTATTGTTTAACATCAATGGTACAATTTTTGTTTCAGCTTATAGATATCCGAAAGGTATGTTTGTGAAATATAATCATCTTATTTGCTTTTAGGATTCCGTTTGCAAAGGGATCCCATTGGAAGTTACAGAATCTTTAGATTTTCAATTGATCTGTATCTTTAGATTTGAAAATCAAATAAATTGCCTGTTGATGTGGCTACGATCATGGCTCATCAATCTCCTGACCTAATCCCTGATTATTTGGGGTCGGCGCAGCATGTCTTCCTCTTCTATACTTCTCTATTAATCGTCATCTCAGCATGTCATCTTTCACACAGTCCACCATCATTTCTTTGGTAATCTCCTACTTATACAACATTATTTTAGTATATGCGAAACCAGAATAAAGTTTTTCAGAATAAGTAACTGAATCGATTCCAATAATTTTTATATCATGTTATATTTTGTCCGAAAAATATTTCAAAAAAGGTTACGAGTTGGACATCGAGAGACACTTAGTACCTATCCGCAATCATATGCGCACAACACAGGCATTAGGCGCGGGCGCACAGTGGGGCGCCGCGTGGTGAGTATGTTTTTGTACGGACAACCAGCTAACATAACAAGCTTATAACTTTGTGATTTTTCATGATACAGTTTTGAAATTCTGTACATAGATTCTTTACATAAAAATACTAGACACTTGTTTCGGGTTTCGCATATACTAAAACTAATGTTGTATAGTCATCCACATTCATACTCAAAATATTTCTCACGACATTTCCTTCATCCCTCCGAATCACATGCACATACCGGTGCCACTTTCAGACATCCGCTTATGAAATGGCTTTGCACATGGCAAATAACAAAAAAAAAACAGAGCTCTATTGCACGAGTCCGACTCACACTTATGCTTTTTATTGATAGTTCTTATGATTTATTTTATTTTTATTTCTGTAGGAGTACCAAGGAGTTTTCTTTTGCAACAAGAAATGTTGCTAGAAGCGGGCGGTGCACCAAGTAAGTTTTTACATTAATGTTTATCTACACCAAGAGTTGGGCAAGCAGGTCGGAGATATAAAAAACTACATATATTTACCGTCTTAGGTATTAAAGTTATTTTGCCCGCCTGAATGTCTCTGCTTTAGTATTATCTTCGGATTGTTTAACTCCTTAAGTTCTGAGTTGAACTACACAATAACTGAAACACGGATGCACTGTCTGGCAGGTCCACTCAAACCTGTGTGTTGACTGTTGATATCCTCAAGAAACCATCCTCATACATCTGCATGGTCCTTATATACCAATATGTACTTTAGGAGAATTTGTCGTCTGAGATTTTTTCAGTGTTTCTTCTCAGAGAAATCTCCTAAAATCAAATAAAAATTACGTAAAAAAGTGTTATTTTGAACCTATTTGCAAAATAACATTTATCTCTTTCAGTCAGCGCCGATTCGCCAATATGGCCGAGTAACCCCCACCCTACCGCCTACCAGATGAGTGGCCCAACACCGGCCCAGCCGTCTGTGGATATGGGAGAAAACAACATGGCCCCGGCTACACCTCCGATATTTGTCCAAGCAGAGATCCCGGTCGATGTTCAACAGCCGTATTCGCCTTCGGATGTTTATTTCGAACAGGGATGCAATCCTGGTAAGAGATATCATTCTTATCGTTTGTTGTTTCACATAGGCCTACATGGGCACTTATAAAACGTCGAGAAAAAGGTGCACGGTTGGGTTGGTCGTTTCCTGTGAAGAAGAACCGGCAAGATTTGGTTGCTCTTTTAAAATCATTTGGTTTTACTATATATTTTAATATACAAGGTGTAAACAGACCCGTCAGCGAAGCATTCTGTACATTAAATTAAGTATCCCTACGCAAATATTATTGCTGGGAAACAATTTTTTTTTGTGGGTGAAAAATCATGGTTTACGTTAAGACTCAATGTAAGCACTCAAAACATTGTGCTGATGGATGCATTGAATAGTGAGTTGAACAAAAGCTCACTGTTAGATTTTCAATTCTAAGCTCAGTGGCGAGGGTTGAGAATCCAACGAGCAATAACTGGTTTCTTACAAGACAAAAAAAAAACATTTTTCAAACACATTTGCATTCATTTTTCAGAGCCACCTGAACTTGACATGGAATCCTCCGACCACAACCAATCGGGGCAGAAACGTTTAAGCGCCTTCCAAAGACTGGGGCCCGTCTCCCAGCCGAAGAAACCTAAGCTCACTATAAACTTGAACTTGAAGAAGGAACAGCCTGTAAGGTATGACATTGGGTGGGTTTATTTAAATGATTTGAATGATCATCATTATTCTCATCGCTAAGAATATCATCATCAAACTCCAAGCAATTTTAAATAGATCAGCTGCAGGCATTTTTTGAATCGTTAAAGTATCATTAAAACTAAAAGCTATTCCAAAGCGTAGATCTTTATGGAGAAGGTCAAGAATGGCGAGAAACTCCAAAGAAAGAGAAGTGTACATAATTAGCATTAAAACAAAAAAAAAAACACCTTAAAAATAACCAAAGTTTTTAAAGCCAAAAGGGCCTCTGCTCAGCATAATGTCAGATGGCAACACAAGATATACCACCTGACGCTGATTTTCAGTTGCAGCCCACGTGTTCCATACGCTCAAAAACACAAACATATAGTATAAAGTAAATCATATAAAATATCTCGTACAAAATGAAATAAAATGTTGTGACACTTAATTACAATTTGATTAATTACAAACGACTGAATTTGATCTGTGTGTTATGAATCATATATCATAATATCATTTCATCATCACTTCATTGATTGCTGTTGTGCGGTCATAAGAAAATATCGCCATCTCATTCTAACGTCAAACAAACTTGCAGGGAAGTGGTAAACGAAACAGACGACGACCCGGACAAGTACACTCCGGTACACTTACGTCACGACATTTTGACGAGTACAGACGAGACCGTCGTGAAATTCTTGCCGAACTGGCCTTGGAGGAAGAATGTTGGCGTCCGAAGAAGTGCCACTGCAAGGAATTCTAGGGTAATATAAGTTTTTAAACTGACATAGGTCACTAACTTTAACACTGAAAACGGGATATTTGCCATGTTCACTATCACGGATAAACTACCGTCGTTTATCCGTGAGCATGGTGCTTGGAACAGCGCCGAATTATCGGGAATTTATAACAAATAGTAAACATGGTAAATATCCCATTTTTAGTGTTAGTGATAGTCCTAGGGTAATGTTATGCAATACTATTATACACCTGGTTTCCCTTCGCCGATGTTATCGATTAAAATAGAAAGCACATAGTTATGAACAGTGATCGGAGTAGGTAGAGCTAATGTACCTAAAGTTCAAGGAACAGAAACGAAAAGCGGGGACTTCCTTACGAATTTTTTTCTGAAACTCGGAAATGTCTCGGAATCAGTTAAGTACTTTTAATAATAATGTTATTTATTAATCAGTACAGTAAACTAATTGAATTCATTATTTTTCCTTTTTAACCGACTTCGACAACAAGGAGAACGTTCTCAAAAAGCCAGTAGATAGGTTTTCTATTGTTATAAATTCGGGTAAAGAAGCTGGTATGAAAATTAAATTAGCTTCCGCACTTACTTACGGCGTTCAAACGAAGATAAGGAGATTACCTTTATTTTTTAAACAATAAAAATCGTGCACTTTTTTTTAAAACAGAAACAGTAAATGAATTCGATGGTTATTTTACTTTATAAATTTTAGTTGTACTTAAGTAATGTTCCGACATTCGGAACAAATATTCCGAAAAAAAAATTTGTCTTAAGGAAGTCTCCACTTTTTGTTTCTGTTCTTGAACTTTAGGCACATTAGCTCTACCTATTCCGATCACTGGTTTTGAATTAAAAACAATCGAGTGGCGTTGTCCCTTTGTGCGACACTGCCTTCAACTGTTTCGTGAATTCGTAAGTAAAAGGGAATTTCTTGTGTCTAGTTATAGACGCTGCTAGGCCACACCCACGCGTGTCATGGTCACTTACCCGGTACTTTTCCGTTTAGCTTTGAATATAATCTCGACATCAACAGCCTTATGTACCAAAACAGAGAGTTTGTACATCTGACCTTCGATATGCTTCTGATGTCCAGCATTGTGTAATACGTTTTCTTAATCTTATTTCAGTCCGTAATGATTCTGGAACAAGAGAAAATGGAGGAAGCTTATGAAAAAGATAACATATTCATTATGATAACGGTGAGTTGTTCAATAAATACATACTTACATACGCTAGTAGGATAGATTTTTAATGGATTACAAGGCCAGTTTATACTGGTATTGTTTACTCAGACGTGTGACCTACTGCATAAAACGTATTTATTACTAAGCTATAAAAATATTACTTCCCAATTTTTTAATCTGATTTTGTGAACATTTCAAGGGTTTTATTTTTTTTCCGCGTCACGAAACCCAATCCTATTCCTAAAAAAAAAATTGCCTAAGTTAATCCTTATAACATAACATAGCTTAGCTAAGCTTATCTTAGCATAGCAGCCAGTAAAAGTCCCGTCAAAATCAGTCTAACCGTTTCGGACATTACACAGAACAAACAGTCAAAGGATATTTTTTTTTTTGTGAACAGTACCGTTCAATTTTATTTATTCGTATAGATTATTGCTAACCCGTACTCTCCCAGTGCTGGGCCAAAACCTTCCTCCATTCTTCCCAACGCACCGGCCACCACTATGTAACCGCGCAAATTCTTTCCAATTCTCAAGGAATTCATTCAGGCCATCTCACCATCTCCTTTGTATGTAGTCTGTCGCTGAACAATAATATATGTAAAAGTTTTTTTTTTAATAATTGTTAAAAATTATGTTGACCGTTTCAGGTGAAGGGCTACCCGTCAACTTGGACTAAGGAGCGTGTATTGGACGCCGTACTTGATAGTGTTAAGGGATATAGTCTCATACCCTGTTTTACTGAGGTAAGATTACACTGTCATTTTTCATACTTGTATAGTTTATTTCCAAATTAACTTAAAAAATGCCCCGTTGCTCTCGTGGTTGCAAACGGGACTGTAAGCGAGCGAGATCCTTCGATTCCCAGGTCAATGCCCAATTTTGTATGGGAGTTCGGCTGTTCTTGCGTCTCGCCTGAATCATCGGTAAAATATAGAAGAAAAAAAAATAGTCCGATGTAAATGAAATAACATTAAAATATTCGACTTTTAATTTTTCTTCTCTTCCATTTATTGTGATGTCGCGCTATGATCACAGGCTAAAAAGAATAGATATACAGAGTGAAAGAGACAGCGATGCTAAGCTGGTTACCACGTGTTCAATACACCATTCTGAACGCCCCCACATTTTTCGTCGGTTATTAAAAAAAAACAGCTGTTCAGTACATTTTGACGTGTAGGTATTGCAGTTTTGTATGGAACAGCTGGTATTAGGCTTAGCGTCGCTGTCCCTGCAATCCTGTATAATCTCTTTGCTTACACGAAGAGATTTAAATTTTGAAATGTCTGGCGCAAAACAAAATGCCCGCCTCGTGTCGCGGGAGCGTGTGCGGGCGGCGGGCGGCGCGTGTGACACACCGCGGGGACTATATGCACCGGTCCGGTGCGTAAGCTCCTAGGGAACAGTACGATTTAAAGTGGATGTGCCAGGGTAGCCCGCGAAATTCAAATTTTCTTACGTTTTTTTGGAATTTGCAGGTCTGTGTCAGGCTGTACATTGAACAATATATGATTCGCGGCCGTATGTATTTACGTGATTATAACTCAGTAAAACTGTATTAGTTACAGCCGCGAATCATATTTTAATCAACATACAATCCGACACTGACCTGCAAATTCCAAAAAAAACGTAAGAAAATTTGTATTTCGCGGGCTACCCTGGCACTTTCACCTTAAATGTTTGAACAAGACATCATGCCTGCCTTTTCCCAACTATGTTGGGGTCGGCTTCCAGTCTAACCGGATGCAGCTGAATATTACAGTATTTCACATGGAGGGACTGCCTATCTAACCTCCACAACCCAGTTAGTACTGGGTAATACTGACTACCTGTAACGACTGTCAAAGATCGTCAACTGACAGCCGGGACCAACTGCACAACGTGCTTTCCGAGGCACGGAAGAAACTCGGTATGGTATGGGTGGTCACCCATCCACGGACCAACCCAAGCAAACGCGTCTTAACCTGACGATCGACCCGAGCGGCTGTTATTATTTCGTGAAGCGGGTGCGAAGAAGAATTTATTGATATAGTTGCCCCCTTAATTTCAGTTCTACCAACACGAATGCAAGTTCCTAGTTCTGCGCAGTCGTTCAGCGCTCATAGTGCTACACAAGACTGGTTTCTACATCCACAAGGATGGGGTCGAATTGGCCCTCACAATATCCAAGCCTGTGTTGCCTCATCCAATAAGTTTTATACCCAGAATTATACTGAGGAAGAGAATGGTCATGGCTCAAATGGATAAGAAGCTGAATTTGAGTGCTTTTACTATGCAAAATGGTGAGATTAATAATCATTATTTTTAAGGAAAATTGACTCCGCGTCCTAATCAGAGTTTTCGTAGCGTTCGTATGTCTCGTCAACTAAGAGAAAATATTTTTAACTGTTTTAAGTACTTAAGTCTCGTAAGTAGCCTTGTGGGTGGTCGCAAGCGCGACTGCTGAGCATGAAGTCCTGGGTTTGATTCCCAGGTCGGGCGAAGTGTTATTGGGTTTTTCCATCAGGAATTTCTCAGTAGCAGCCTCGGAGTCTGGATTTATGCCCGATTGACGAAAATAGGTTCGCCCCCTGTTACATGGGACTTAAAACATAACTGGCGAAATGTGGGTGTACTTATGGGTACACCTCTGCCCAACCCTTCGGGGATTACAGGCGTGATGTTATGTTGAGTACTAAAGTTGGTTTTTGCAGAAAAGCGTTATTAAGGCCTGTGTCACATTTATTTGTTAAAAACTAGCGACCCGCCCCGGCTTCTCACGGGTGCAATGTAGATACTAATGTTTTCTCTAATATAATATTCATGTTTTAAACGTATAAACCTTCCTCTTGATCACTCTATCTATTAAAAAAAAACCGCATCAAAAAAGAGTTTTAAAGATCTAGGCATACGTAGGGACAGATAGACGGCGGGAAGCGACTTTGTTTTATACTATGTAGTGAAGCGCGCAGTTGGCATTCATTTAAGTCTTAGTGAACACGTGCTAGTGAACACGGGCACAAGTGTAACTACAAAATCGAATAATAACTCATCATCTGCCTCGCATTATCCCAATTATGTTGGTGTCGGCTGCCATTCTAACCGAATGCAGCTGAATACCAGTATTTTACATGGAGCTACTGCCTATCTGACCTCCACAGTGGGTTGTGGTTGTGTTACTAACTGGGGTTAGTACTGGGTAATACGAAACCCCTTGGTAAGACTGGTTGTCAGACTTTCGGGCCACTGACTACCTGTAACGAATGTCAAAGATCTACAAATGACAGCCGGGACCAACGGACACAGGTTGGCCGAAGCAAGGACAACCTGTTCAGGCGGAGATTTATAGATGACTCTGCCCTGGAGTGTAAATGTGGTGTTGCCCCACAAACGATGGGACACTTGATATCGTGTACTGCCTGTCGTGTTGTTTGCACATCACAGGAGCTGATGGACGCTAGCGAAAGTGCCAAACTCGTCGCCAAATTTTGGCTTGACTTAATTTGAAATGTCATCGACACGCTCAGAAGAAGCCGGGACCAACGGCTTAACGTGCTTTCCGAGGAACGGAGTAACGTCGGTATGTAATGGGTAACCCATCCAGGGACTAACCCTGGCAAGCGCGGCTTAACCGACCCGAGCGGCTGTTATTATGTAGCCACGAGCTCCTCTTTGCTCTCTTTTAACTATTTATTAATAATTAAACTTCCTTTCCAGATATAAGCCACTTCATATACTTCCCGCTGAATCGTTTGACCAACCAGACCGACTGCATTCAACTGCAGACCGCCAGCGACTGGGAGAAACTAGTTGAGCTCAATCTCTCGCATAATAGGCTTACGTACGTAATCAGACTATTCTTTTTCAAGTTAGGCCAAAAAATTACTTCTTTTCGAACGTCAAAATTACATGAAGTTAGTCCCCCAAAACGCTCGCCCTTCGCCACATCCTATTGTTTAAGCAAAAGCAGTGATAACCTAGTGGTGTGACCGTTGGACTGCCATGTCATAGGTCTCGTCTTCGAACCCAAGACACGCATCTCTGATTTTTCTGAACCATGTGCGTGTTGTATCACTTGCTTCGGTGAAGGAAAACATCATCAATCTCCTGCCCTTATCCCAATTTATTTGGGGTTGGGAGTAGTGAAGAAGAAGACATGCTGCGCCGACCACAAATAAATTGGCATAACGGCAGGAGATTGGTGATGGTTATGGTGCAATTTCTGTACAAGCGTAATCGAAACTACCTCAAGTGTCATTTGGTGTTGCCAATAGGTATGTCTCTGTAGCCCTGAGATCTGATAATGATGATTCTGTGGACAATATCAATTTTAAACATTTTTCTAATCAGTTACTTATTGACATTATTTATAATTAATTATTATTGACATTATGACATTTCATTAAATATTGACATTACCAATTGCATTTTACAAAATAATTTTGTTTGAAAAAAAAGTTTTGAGCAATACTGAATTATTATAAATTAATTTACTTAAACGGCAAAAGCCTCTCATAAATGTATATTTGTACGCGAAATGGCGAAACATAGAGAAACTGCTTTTATAACAATTAACATCTTGTACACTAATGTAACCTATGTTTACAAATAAAGAATATTGATTGATAGATCCCAACTAGTGCCACTATTACATGGGACTCAAACATAACTGGCGAAATGAACGTGTGTGTATTATAACTACTCTGCTGTACGTACGTCTTTGGGGAATACATGGCGTGATGTTTGGAAGGGATTGAGTTGGGTGTTGATGATTCGGTCAGTGAAGTTTTTATATTTTTTTGTTTTCAGAACCATTTCTGGCTTCGACTTAGCGAATCAGACACCAAAATTGAAGCACCTGGACCTATCGCACAATTGTTTGGAGAAGATCACTGTTTTGCTAAACGATCGAACACTTCCTTTAAATACGATACGCTTGGAAGGGAACCCTCTGTGTCACGACTATATTGATCCCGATCACTATGTTAAAGTAATAAGGATGATGTTTCCATCTGTTGTGGAAATTGTGAGTATTTTTTTGTTAGTCTGTAATGTCTCAGTGCTAGGCAAAGACCTCCCGCAAATCCGTCTAGGAACAGATTTCTTGCGCCACCCCCCACCAGTCTGGGCCCTCGCAAGTCGCATAGAACTAGTCAAAACAGTCCCTAGTCAAAGAGCAAAACGAAATCCTCATAATTTCGTAAGTACACATAGCTATTTCACTCTGAGTCACTATATCGATGAAAATTGACGAGAAGATGTATTCTGTGCCCCGCTAAACAATAAGGTAGTGAAATTACAAAAAATTAAACCGAGGGATAAAACAAAAAAAAAAAAAATCAAAACAACAATCAAAAAAACATAAGTGGTTGCCTGGATTTCATTAAGAAAACAAACATTTTCAAAAGATGGTAAGATATTTGTAAGTGGCTTTCTTCCACAAGCACTACACCCGTTTAAAATATAAACCCCAGAGGGTGACTTAGCAATTATATTCATAATACTCTCATCACGCCTACCTACTCAGCTATCGAGTCTTTTGGGCTTCCCTACCATAAACAAACTATTGTCCACATTTCCCACCTGACTATTATTTCTGTGCAGGACGGCGTACCAATCCGCCGAAAGGGTGAACTACCCAATTACAAACAGAACTACTGCCCCGATGAAGCACAAGAAGTATCGGAGAAGTTTCTAGAAATATTCTTCCCGTTGCTCGACTCTGGGCCGGACCATAGGTCTATGATACAAGGGATGTATGAAGACGACGCCAGTTTGACTATTACATATTGTTATAAATTACGTGAGTACCTATCCTTAGTAATGTTTTCAATGTGAAAGTGAGCTTTTTTGCGTGATTGTCTCACCCCATTTTAACGGCTGAACATGCTCTATGTTTTTAGGGTTCCGTACCCCAAAAGGAAAAAGGAACCCTTATAGGATCACTTTGTTGTCTGTCTGTCAAGACCGTTTTTCTCAGGAAAGCGTAGAGGTACTAAATTGAAATTAAATAGATACTCGGGTCTATGGTCTCTGACAGCTGTGTCAAACTTGTAAGTCAACACGATCAAAAACTATGACCGTTTATGTCGCATATTTTGCGATTTCACAAGGAAATGAAATCCACAGGGTACTTCCCGTCCTAGAAATTAGGCAAGAACTTGACTTACAGCACATGTAAAGGAAAAAAAAACTGAAAGCCATAAAAAGTTGTATTCAGTAATGCATTGCAGTGCAGTGAGTAAAAAGCTGACACTTAAATTTTATTTATTTGTATGATGATGCAATATCCATTAACGTTTTTGTTATAGGTTATGGTCCATTATACAGGAACTTCAGAAACCTCTTTTTGTACGCGCGGTTTTTAGATGAAGGAGAGACCGATTCAGTTGTGGGTGCGATGGCTATCACCAAGCTTATAAATAGGTGGCCACATACTGAACATGATCCGTTCACCTTCACCGTGGATGCGTTGTATCATTCGGTGAGTAAACTGGAGATTTTAACCATTATTTTAGCTTGTTATTAGCGTGCTAGCTGACTCGCGCAACTTCGTCTGCATAACATTTTTTTATTGATATTCCGCTCCTATTGGTTGCAGCGTGATGTTATATAGCCTATAGCCTTCCTCGACAAATGGGCTATCCAAAACTAAAAGATTTTTTCAATTCGAACCAGTAGTTCCTGAGATTAGCGCGTTCAACCAAACAAAGAAACAATTTCTTCAGCTTTATAATGTTAGTATAGATTGATGGCATAACAACGTCACGTTTGTAATCCTCCAAGGCAGGTGTACCTTGTAGTAAACCCGCATTTCGCCAGTTATTTGTTTAAGTCCCATGTAATTGGGGGGGCGCCTATTGCCTTCAACCGGGCACAGATCCAGACTTCGTGGCTGCTACTGAGAAATTCCTGATGATATGGCGATTCTTAAACTATCTATTAACTTTATCTTAGCGGTTAAAATATGTTTAGGACAAAATTCTGCTACGAGAACAGCGCTCAATGAAGATTGAATGTGTGCCGTTGTTTATGGTGAGACACCGCATACATTCGCATATTCATACGCAAAATACTCGCTTTGGATGTTGGAGTTGCGAGGAACAGCCCGTTATATAATACCTCATTAGTCCATTGGTCGCGCTACTCCTGAGAATGAGGTATTGGGTTTGATTCCCAGGTCAAGCAAAGTGTTATTGAGTTTTACCATTAGGAATTTCTTCTGAAATTTTCCCAGTGTCTGGATTTCTGCCTGGTTGATAGCAATAGGCTTGCCCCCTATAACATGGGATCTAAATTTAACTGGCCAAATGTGTGTATACTATAAGTATACCTCGCCTTAAGAAAACCTATGCCTACATCAAGTTTTATTGTTCAAGTAATATTTTTGTACCAGGAACATACAACAATCCTTCGAATCGGCGGCGTGCTCAAATTAACAGCAGAAACGTTAGCCGATGATGAGCATCTCCTGTCGTTCACTAGGACTATAGTGCTTCATTCCGAAGACGGGTTGGAGTACAAGATTCACAACGAAATGGTTTACTGGCACGAACCCTCGGCTGCGGCTGCGAGGTCGGCCTTCAGAGTTAATACGGTAAGACTTTATACCTACATACAAAAGCCTTTTTAAGTTACTTGGTGAAACTCCACGTGATTTTAAAAGGGCGCAATTAGAAACGAAAGCAAACAAAAAAAAATTAAAAAAGTATTTTTGTTTGCTCTAGTTTCTACTCATACCATAAAATCAGTAAGTTTCGCCTGTAACTGTTTAACTAAACAAGACGAAGATTGATGTCATGGTCGTCAGTAATTGTTACTTTGTGGTGAACCCTGCAATCTTTATTTAAACTAGACAGCTGACACAATCATCGTGTACACTCGAAACTTACTTTCAGGTTTTGTTAATAGGAACATCTTATACAGTCGAATGCCTAACGTCAAGTAACGTCTATCCTTAGCATATTAGTCGTCGGGAAGTCAGTCGTACAGTCACTAGCACCAATATGTAAAAAATTAGAAACTTTAAAAAGTGATTTTCTCCTACTGTTCTGCTCCCGTATTCCAACGCTTCGATTCGATTTCGATTACGGAAAGTCGTATGTCTATCTCGCTCGTTTTCGTAATGCCAAAACAGATTTAAAGCGTTTTGAATACGGGGGCTAATTAAAATTTCATGTTGTTACGAACATAGCATTTTGGACCTCATATTTTTATGAAACAGACCCTATCTCCACGTTACAATCGTTATTTTGCTTTTAAATTTATTGGTGATCGTGACTGTACATATCATCATCATTTCAGGCCGGAATCACCCACTGTTGAGTATAAGGCCTCTCCTTACTTTTCTGTTCTGCGCGTCACTCATCCATCTGTCATATCATCACCTCAGCGCGCTTTTGACGGCCCTGGTTTCTTACGCCTACGTTGTTCGTATACTATTTGAAAGACATATGAAGTAGGTAGGTATTTTATGTTAGAATTTCAACTCTCAGCGCTGCTGGTCACACAGATAGGACCCCCACAGAGAAAAAAGCTAGATTGGGCTATTTTATAAACACAGATGTTGGACATAAAGAAAACAAAGTTGGGAATAGCTCAACGGCTGAATTCTCTCAGATTTTTTTCAAGCAAAACAGTTTATATTTAAATTAGCCCTTGCTGGATAATAACGGGTATACCTGTGTACCAAATTTCATCGAAATCCGTTCAGCCAATAGGGCGTGAAAATGTGACAAAGTTACTTTCGCATTAATTATAAATGATTATGGATTCCTATAAATCCTTAGATTTGCAGCATTATTAATCTCACATAACTAAGCATTAAGCTGTTAAACTCGGTTTGCAGTTTGCCAACATACACTCAGTTGTGACGTCATCAGCAAAATGAAAATTATCAAAACATTAATTTGTTTTGAATTTTTCAGCCATTCAATGCGGCGAATATTGATTTGCATGTTCAGATGCGGGTTCAAATATGAAACAATTGCCGCTCGATGTTTCTATGGCTACTTTCATGTGGGACGCAAAATATAAATAAGAGAAAATGAATAATATTGTATTTGGTCTTTGTGTATTATGCCATGGCAGATGCAAGTTGAGATTGAAAAGAAAATAAACAGATACAGCAACTAAATAAACAAACCAGTTCCAGTTCATAATACCTACCTATTTATCTATATAAGTATGTACCTACCTATGTAATATTTTTGAATGCACTGCAGTGTGGTTGGATAAATTAGCTATCCATGACTATGTGCAATGTCACTCTTGACCTTTACTATTATATTGGTTAAGGAGGATAATAAAAACACAAGTATAGGCAAAAATAATTATCTTTATTCATATCCTTGAATTTAAAATGTGCAGTTTACAAAGAGCTTTATGAGATATCTACCTGTATCACTCTGATTACTCGCAGAAAATTGTATCCCACATTGATTGTTAGCTTACTAGTCATTCCATAATATTACTTCTCTTATTAATGAAATGGACTTAAATATAGACATAACAATTTGCTTCAAAGGAACAACTTGGCACTATTGGTATGACATACACTTAACATAAGGGCCGTGGTAATCTAATGAAAATGTTAAGTCTTTAAACAACTAAATGATTCTCATACTGTGTCCATAGATTCTTCGTTTAGCGGCTCAGTTTCCATTTCCATATCTCTGTCGTCGGCTCCCGACGCGTACTTCAATCTAAGCTTCTCGTAATGTAACTGCTCTTTCGACGAAACAGATGGCTTGCATTTCGCGAGCGCAGTTCTAAAGTCTTCGAAAGTGACAAAAATATCACCGTCAAGGGTGCCATTTGCGATGTGAGTTGTCAGTGCGTTCGTTGCAGCCGCTCGCACCAAGCCAGCCAGATCGGCACCTGTATATCCGTCCGAAAGTCCGGCAATAACTTGTAAATCAACGTCAGGTCCCAGATGAGGTTTAGTGCCACCTTTGGTAAGCTTTTGCAGTATATCGAAGCGGTCTTCTCTCGCCGGCATTCCGACATACATAACGCGGTCCAAACGGCCCGGTCTCAACACTGCAGGGTCAATGATGTCTGGTCTATTCGAAGCTGCCAACACGAAAACTCCTTCACGTGTTTCTATACCGTCCATTTCAGTGAGCAACTGATTTACAACACGGGCGGCACCGTTGTGGTCTTGAGATGTACGCCGTGGACATAGGGCATCAAATTCGTCGAAGAATATAACACAAGGAGCAGAGTTTCGCGCACGTCTAAAACACGTACGGACAGCCCTTTCGCTCTCACCAACATACATGTTCAACAACTCAGGACCCTTCACTGAAATAAAGTTCACTCCCGCCTCATTCGCGACAGCCTTTGCCAATAAAGTTTTACCACAACCAGGAGGCCCACAAAGTAATACTCCACTAGGAGCTGATAATCCAAGCTTGGCAAGCTGATCTGGATACTTCACTGGGGCTAAAACAGCCAACTGCAACTCTTTACGAACTTGGTTCAAAGATCCAACATCATCCCATGTTACATCGGGGACGGTTACAATACCTTCTCTTACAGCACAAGGCTTAGTAGTTTTAAGAGCTTTAACAAAGTCTTCATGTCTGATGGCAAGCCCTTTCAGATCTTCCCGAGAGTAAGGCATGTCCTCAAGAAGTTTTAATACCTCATCAACAGGATCTACTGGTTTCTGGATTGGTTCAATTATGTGATTTTCTTCTGTATTTACAATCGTTTCACTTATTTCTTCTATTGGTTCTTCAGGGATAACTGGTGGGATTTCAGGTTCTGGGACAATTTCAGGAGCATCACCTGCACTCGGGGTAGCTTCATCAGTTTCTTTGTCCCCATTTTGTGTAACTATTATTTCATCATTCGGTGGAGATATTTCAGCAGGTGTGGCTTCTTTTTTAGCTTTTGATGCTTGTATTTCTGTAAAAATTCTCTTAACAGCATAAGTGCTAGCCTTGTTTACAAGTGCTTGTAAATCAGCTCCAACAAACCCAGGAGTTATTTGAGCTAACACATTCGTGTTCACATCTTCACCTAAAGTTATATTTTTACAAAGAATAGAAATAATCTCTTTTCTAGCATGCAATGAAGGTATACCTAATGCGATTTCCTGTTCAAGGCGTCCTGCCCTTCTTAAGGCAGGATCTAAGGCATCTGGATTGTTTGTGGCAGCAAGTATCAGAATAGAAGTATTATTATCAGTCAATGAATCTAGGGATGCCAGTAGCTGGGCAACCATTCTCTTTTCCATATCTTTTTGTGCATGAACTCTGTTGCCACAAACCGCATCAATCTCATCAATAAACAAAACACTAGGAGCAACTGACACCGCCCGCTCAAAGAGCTCCCTAATCCTTTCTTCAGATTCTCCTGACATTCCACCAACTAATTCTGTGCCTGTAATAGCAATCATAGGCAGTTGAAGTTTTCCAGCAATAGCATGTGCTAGCAATGTTTTTCCAGTTCCTGGTGGACCATGTAACAATGCCCCTCTAGGAGCTTTTATACCTAACTGACTGTATACCTCTGGATGCTTCATATGTAATATTAAATCACAGATCTGTGTGATGATTTCAGATATACCACCAATGTCATCAAAACTAACCGAAACACTTTTGACATTGCCAATATCAACCCTTTTCTTTGGTGGTGCAGTTTTGTTTGAATCAACTTTCCTCTTTTTCTCATTTGTGTGTTGATTTTGATGCGACTTGGCGGGCGTACTCTCGGTCACCGTACTATTTGCGTTTCTGATTGGTATGTGGGGGGTTATGGTAATTTGGTCATTGATTTTCGGTAGTTTCGGCGCCGCACTGCCGTCGTCATCACTGCTCAATATATCTATAGGCTCTCCCGACTTGTCTGTATTGCGCCTGTTTGTTGCCGGCCGCTTCTTATCCTGCATCTTGTACATGGCGAGCAGGCGGTCGTTCAATGCACTATTATTCTCGTCTAATAGCTCTAAATCAGACTCTTCTTCCGATCCGTCTGATGTAGAAGCACCGTCAAGTCCGTAGCTCTGTAATACGACTTTATAGGCACTCTCCACCATCTGACAGAAGGCGTTGTCGCTCCTGTTGTTGTACTCGCGGTAGCGCTCTTTCAATGAACGCGCCATTTGGCTAACATCGACGAATGTCTTGTCCACATTCTCGGCAAGGTAATTCTTCACACGCGACACAATAACTGGGTCGTTTATAGTCTTTTGTCTTGTTTGGTGTTTCTTCATTTTGTACGGAATTAAGTATTAAAATAATTTTCGTTTGTAAAGTGAATTACTTCTTCGTAAAACGCAATGTTTGACAGCGGCGTCGTTGAATCGATAAAATAATTGCCATAGTTAAAAAATGTTTTTCCATCCCCACGTGGTTATAAGGCTGCCTATTCACGTAACATTTACAACCACATCGGTTTTTCTAAAATAAACAATACTCATTTAACTTTTATTTCTTTATAGATTTCACAGAAGAATTTTAATCTAAAAATAGAAGCAACGACGGATGAGGATCTTCGGGACAAGTATCTCAAAATTTTCATGAAACTTACAACAATGGATAAAAAAGTTTGTGAAAGGTATAAAGCTGTTTCATTTTCCTTATTGTGTACTAGCCTAAGTACTTCGTTGCGCAGTTAACAGTTTTATAATTTTCTAAATTCTCTCAATAAAGTTATCCTACTAAAACATAAAAGAATTTAAAAAATAATCCATGTTTTGTTTCAGGTGCTTGGAAGTTAATAATTGGAACTTCAAACTAGCTCTGGAGCATTTTACCAAGCTATTAAAGCTAAACAACTTAGACTCATTAACTCAAGAGATCCCAGTCCAAACTACTAGCTAAGAACTACTCTATTTCATTCTGTACTGGGTGAAGCGTGTAGGATTTTATGTAAGATTATGGTCTTGATTAAATAACTATGATGAACTTTGCCTTTAATTCTGATACTGTCTCTTCAACGCAACCATAGCAGGTAATTGGAGTATAGAAATCTCTTGTGTCTTAGAGGTTACAAGTTTCGACTTAGTTAGCGGCAGTGGTGCCACTCATTTCTTCCTGACTTTATAAACAGACCCATTTTAGTCAAAATGTTTGCAACAAGCACAATCAGTAACATCCGTAGATATGAATACATTCAAAATTATATTTAAAAATGCACATAGAAACAGACATTTTTAAATTGACGTAAGTATTTACACTATGGTTAAACCGCGCGGTCGTGCTAGGGGCAGGGCCTTCCATCACATAGTATAAAACAGAGATATATGTTCTGTGTATAAAACAAAGTCGCTTCCCGCTGTTTGTCTGTCCCTATATTGTATGCTTAGATTTTTAAAACTACGCAACGGATTTCGATGCGGTTTTTTTTTAATAGACAGAGTGATTCAAGAGGAAGGTTTAGGTATGCAATTTGTCTAGGTTTTGTGTAAATTGGTTGAAATATGACGATAATTGTTGGAAGTGTCGGAAAAAGTCAAGCCGCCTAATATACTCCACTACCAGTGCGAAGTCGGGGCGGGGCGGGTCGCCAGTCCTCATATAAATTATTCCGTGTAGCACTTGACGGATATCGTAAAATTACTTTTTGGCTAATGTTTGCCCGATTCATTGTTTCGTACTTTAGTGTGAAATTTCAGTGGGTCATCTTAGGGGCGGATTTTGTGGAGTTGGAGTATACGCTTAGGGACACTATGAGAAGCAAAGAAAAGTAACAGAAAAAAAAATTGTTTAAAAAAAAATTTGAGACGTATTCGTATTTTTTTTCGGAAATTTACCAACTTCCTTGCAGTATGGGGTTCCCCTTGACCATAGAAACCATTTACCGACCGTAACGAGAAGTGATTCTCGTTACGGTCGATCGATTTTTCACTGACATTTTACATCATCTCATGGTTTACGACTAGAGCAACAATTTCCAGAAATGATTTTCACCCAAGCTACCAATTTGGAAATATAGCGTTTTATGAAAAAAAAAAAACAAATGCTCATAACTCGGCAACGGTGCGTCGTGAGGCCATGCTTCTCTGAACCTAAATGATTAGTCAAGGTTAACCCGATACTGCAATAAAACTGGTAATTTTCGAAAAAAAAAACATAAAAAATAATCTAAGTCCTCGCTCCATAGCGCCCTAAGGCTACACTCTAACCGAGTGAAATTAGAAGTACAAATTAAGTTACACCTTGATGTTACAAGTGTAACATTAAAAAATGAACAAATGTTTTACACCCAGCAGATACAGAATATCTAGCGACACAATAAATCATCTCTGGCATTGTTTATTCGACATAGCCCAATGTATTTCGGCTTCTGAAATATCAGCTGCATCCGGATAGACTGGAAGACGACCCCAACATAGTTGGGAAAAGGCTAGCCAGGTGATGAGTTCGACTTGTGAGCCAACATCTTCAGCGACAGTGATTCAGCACATTTCTCTCCTAGTGAATACGAGGATTTATCTTACAATGGCCAGGAAAGCAACAAAATAAAAAAAACAACGGTTTATTAATTATTATAAATGAAATTTAATTACGACGTTTGCATAAAAATCTAAGTTAAACTACACAATCATTTCAAGATGTCCGGCGTATTCGATGATTTGGCCGGCGAGTTCGGCAGAGGGCAGTGTACCAGCGGCGGCTGCGCAAGTCTCCTCAGCAGCATTGAAGTGATAGCAGTTGTCTGCGCCAAGGACCCAGTTACGCTGGAGACGTAAAAAGAAAATAATATTTTATAACATTTTGAATACAACTTTTGGAGGCAGCTTGTACTGAGCGGTCCACGCTGCAATAGACAGCATAACTTGCGTCGTATGTGGCCGCGATCCTCAGCATCAAAGGAATGAAGAAGAGGGAATAAAACTTTTTTGCATAAAATGTTCATTGTAATCAAATTGAGACAGAAAAAATCCAAAAGATGATTGTATAGAGGATTTTTGTTACCAATTTATGAAAAAGACATTGCTAGGGAGTTTTTGCGTAACTTCTTTCTAGCTCAAAAACTAGGAAGTAGTCTTATGCAATTTCGATTAACAATTAAAGTAATTTCAACAATTAACTATTGATTATAAATCACAATTGTTCAAGCACTGGAGCCCTGATTCATGCTAGCCTTTCTATAGATGTCGGCTAGCAAAATTGACTTAAATGATAAAAGAAAAAATTGGAAAATCAGACCAAGGAGTTTGATTTCCTAGAAAAGAGTAAACATACCTTCTTCCCGTATTCATGGACAGCTTGTTGGGAAGGCAGGTTCAGTCGTCTCGCTGCCTCAGCGCATGAGATGCATAGGTAAGCCTTTTCAATGCATGCAGCAATCTCTCCTCGGACCGTGTCTAGAAGGGTATCCATGAACAGGGTGTAACTTTCTGCTGGGACATTGTCCTGTAAGGAGAATGAGAAATAATTATTTTTTATACAACTGTGTGGTTGATATGTGAAAGATGTTTAGCTGTGGAAATAAGTGTGACACAAATTGACACCCTACATTGATTTGTCGTGATTTACGCATTTCATCCCACTTTCATATGACTTGTAGTTTCAATATTGCGATAATTTTAGTTCATAGTCACTTTGCTAACGCTTGCTTTTTCTGCATTTTCTTAATAATGACCACTCATCCGAATATGTTGATGTTTTTGAATATATTAAAATTCACTGGTGTAACGTGTATGGTCAATATATAGACTGATTTTTTACCATTACAAACTAGTACAATCCAGGTTCTTTTAACATACCTTAGCCAAAAAGATTTTATTGTAGCTGCCCTCCATCAAATACTGTTCCAAAGCCAATGGGTGCCTGATGTACGGGTCTGCCCTGATCACGTCTACTGAGAGACGTTCTAACTCAGTGTGGAACTCTGCAACACGGTTCTGTGAGAGCAGGAACAGTAAGTTCAGGCCGAGGAGCTGGTACATGAATGCAGACTCTGGGAGATGGTCTCTGAAAGTTGAATGAGGAATTATTTTTATAGCAATTTTCTGGCAAAATATGATTTGTCTGATATGTTGTCCAACTAAAAGAATGATAGAAAAAAACTAAAATTAAAATGTTATATGTAAATATTTTACCACTGTGAATGCACAGTTAAGAGTAATAATCCTAGTATTACAATAATAATCAATGGATGGACTGTGCGAAGGATGATATGGCAAGAAAGGAGGTGTCTGATGAGATGACAAGTAATAGAGAATTAGGGAAGAAGACATGCTGCGCCGACCACAAATAAATAGGGATAAGGGCAGGAGAATGATTACAATACACTTTACTGTAGACAATGATGTAGATAACTTCATATAATGTTTATTCTAGACCAAGCGCGGTAGAAAGAAGCAACTTAGTCACTTTAGCCTTGTATCAAAAAATATCACAGACTAAGAACAATAATCAGAAAATAAGCAGCCTTGCCTGAAAACAACTACATAAATGTTATACAATCAAAATACAACTAGTTCTAGACACAAAAACGACGCAAAAGGAGTTACTAAGAATGATAAAAGGTGGTTTCTGCCTACTGCCATAGGAGAGAGAAAGGCATTGGTTTAAGTATGTATTTTTTCCTTTCCTTTCCTTTTTCAATTCCTAGCACTACTGCTAGGAATTGCTTGCACTTACTTGTAGTCAAAGTAGTAGCATTTCAGCTGAGACATGAATCTTTCAAAGGCTTTTACATCCTTAGCAGCAACTGCCCATTGAGCTCCGATTTCCAATACATCCCGGGCCAAAATCAACTCTTTCTGGTTAGCCGCAGTATTATTACTCGGAAGGAAAGTTAACTGCGTTAATGCAATCTGTAAAGAAAGTAATAATTTAAGGAAATGTTGAGTTGAAACAAAGATTACTGTCCAGTCATCGTCAGGACTTACCTTGATTTTATTCAATAGTTCACCACATTTGTCGAGTTTACGTGGCTTCTTGGCCCACTCAGTTTTTAAGTTTTGATATAAAGTCGCGACGTCTTTCACGGATGCCATGTTTTGAAATTATTTTGATAATGATACTACAAAATCTTTCTTCAACGATTGAGGTTGTTTTGTTAACTTGCGTTCAGAAGTTCAGAAACGTAGAATACAAAATGATGAATGCTAGCTTCCGATGAGAAATCTTTGAATTAATTACATCGTGATCACCAAATACATCATTGAATTTTCAATATGCGGACTAAGTCAGATATTTAATTGCCTTCGCTTAAGACTTTCAAAAGTATTTTACAACCACATTCTGTTGTTAAAGGTATTGAACGCACCATCATGACATGTCAAAGTCGAATTTGAATGTCATTTCAATGTTCATGAATGTTGCCATTTTGATAATTTCCATTTCTAAAACACATTCATCATCATCTTCCTGCCCTTGTCCCATTCTACTTGGGGTCCGGTCGGCGCAACACGTTTTCTTGTTCTATTCTCCCAACCGTCACTGCATAATTTACTCCTTTCTCTTTCATATCATTCAAACCGTTCTGTTTCAATTTTGGTGTACAATAAAGTACATTCAATTCTATTCTATTCCTCACACAATCTATCCAACTTTTCTTTGGCCTTCCTCTCCCTCTCCATCCATCAACAGTTATATCCATCACTCTTTTAGTAACATGCGTTTCAACCCTCCTCATTATATTATGTCCTTATCAAGACAGGCGACTTCCTTTAATTTTTTCTGTAACAGGCGCGACTTTCAAACTTTCTCTATTATACTCATCCCTTACTTTATTCATTCATGTAACTCCACGCATCCATCCTAACATTCTCATCTCCACTACTACAATTTATTACATTAGAACCACAGTCAACAAAAAAGAAATCACTGTGTAAAGCTTCCTATTCACAGACTACGGATGGATTTCAATTTTCAAATGGCAATAGATTCGTTTCAAATCAACTCTGTATTGGCATGGCAATTAAATATTGAGTTTGTCAAAAAAAGATAATTTGACAGGATTCAGTGTGCGGAAGGTGAATTTTCTTGCCGAGCTTTTATCGAATTTTAATTATGAATTATATAAAAGGAAACAGTTTGTTGGTGTACTACGACAGGCTATGTGTATTTAGAATGAAATAATGATATGGTGGCACGATGTCTTCGCCTGTGGTGTGCCGAGAAATATTCGACGAAAACAGTCAACCATCGGCAGAGGGTTTGTTCATTAGAATTTATTAAGTATTCAACGTAAATATTGTGTTTAAGCTGGCTTTAACTAACTGTGTTTAGATAAATTAATTAAATTTCCGTAAACGAGAGCTGTAAAAGCTTTTCTAATTGTATTGATCAATAATATATTCAAATCGCAACGAAAATTTTATTTCAATTAATTGCTACGTGAATTCGATTCAAATTATGAGAGAGCGAACGATGAACAAAGTAACAGTTGTTATCTGAGAATTCCTTTGCTTCATTATGTCTGTACTCTTACATGAATATTGATTTAATTTGCATCCACTTTAAAAAGTAATGTGGAAAACTTATAGATTCATAGATAAGTTTGAATGTAAGTACGACAGATAAATAAAATTTGCCTGAAACTTGGAGAGGATTAAGACTTGTTTATACTTATTAGAAACTAACTCCTTTTAGAAAGTTCAGAAAAATAAACATTTTGTAGGTGTGAAAAAAAAATCTTATCAAAAGCTGTCTCATAATTAACTCATCTTCATCATTCTCCTGCTCTTACCCGAAATCCCTAATTTATTTGGGGTTGACACAGCATGTCTTTTTTCATATTATTTGTCATTTCAAGTTTAACTGATTTACTTGATTGATTTTTAAGATTAACTGCCTGGCTCACTAGCAACAACCTTATATTGTTAACTAGTTTATATTGACAGTTGAAAGGTAACATGGCTAAAGCTCCATTTTGGTTGAAATTGAGTTATATACAGGATGGAAACTTTCAGTGGGGCAGTAAGGGCAACTTCTGTATATCATTAGACGCAGAAAAAAAAATCCAGTTCAATGATATATAATATATAACTCAATATCAACCAAAATGGTGCTTTAGCCATTCTACCTTTCCTTTCTGAATTGAATAAAATTGAATTGAATTGAATTGAATTGAACTTTCAATGTAAATATTTCATAGTATAATATTTTTATTGTATAACCAACTGGTTACTGTAACTGACAATTTAATATCACAATCTCCATATCATATTAGTTTAAAACTTTGTTGCATTTGTAGAAATCTCCGACTATGCTGCACAACTGGGCATTGATCCTGAAAGCGAGAGCCATCTGCTGCCGTTGGCTAAAGATGGACTCATGCAAGCACTACCAGCACCATGGAAAGCCTAGTAAGTAATTAAACATTTAGAAAGATAGAAAATACGTACTGAGCATATGCCACAAGTGCACTCAGCATAAAAAAAAATAAAAAAAAGTTACATACAGTTTTTTTCTTCCCTATTTGATTCGGATTTTGTTAACAATTTCAAAGGTTTTTTTTTTTGCACAGAGCCCTAATCCTATTTCTAAAATAAAAGTAGCTTAAGTTACTCCTTATAATATCAGCTATCTGCCAGTAATATCAGCTATCTGCCAGTATAAGTCCCATCAAAATCAGACCAGCCGTTTCGGAGATAAGCCAAACAAACAACAAGTATTTTGTTGTAAGTACCCCAATATACTTTCACATGCATTCAGTAAAAAGCTGTAATTTTATTTATTTGTATGTATCAAGTATAGACAAGGTCCTCCAAAGCAAAAAATCCCGTTTTTATCTCTGATTTATTCCCTCTCTACGCAGTTACGACGACAAGATACAATCACATTACTATTACAACGAAGACACGAAGAGCACACAATGGGAGCACCCACTCGACCATGTGTACAGAGAGCTGGTGAAAAAGGCGCGGGATGCATCCATGCAAGACGATACCTGCGCTTCTGTACAGGTTAGACATTAATTTCATATTTGAGCGACTTTTTCCCTTAGATTTTGATCTATGATTCTTTTCTGGAGCCGTAAACAAAACGAACGCCAATGTTGAAATAGTGTAAAGAAAAATCATTATCATGTTTTCCTTGTTCACTTGGGGTCAGCGCAGTACGTTTTCTTCTTCCATTATTCCTGGTCTACCGCCACATTATCATTAACTCCATTTTATTTCTTAGTATTCCTCACACCATCCATCCATGTTTTCTTTGGAATACCTCCCCTCTCCATCAATCAACATTTACATTCCTCTCGCACACGGAAAATGTAAAGAAAATTACCCACCCCCTTCTACTTACGACGGCGGTGTTAGTGCCTTAACCCTTTCGTAGTCACTGGAACACCATTATGAGTAACAAATCAAACTTTGACAAAACATTACGCGCGTTTTCACCAAAGGTGTAGGCAGAAGTGATTATGAATGAGTAGAAACGGTACTAGATGTTGTAGCGAAAATATAAAAATATTATCTTCACTGCTATACGATTTAATTTAGATTATAATATAAAAAATACCAAAGTTCAAATAAAAATTGTTTAACAAAATCGTTTTAGTCGCATTTATAATTTTTAATAAATGATCCGTGTAAATATGTTGTTAAGTATTTTTAAAAGAAAAGCATGATGTATGACGTGGATGTTCTTTATATAATGTAAGTAGTACTGATAGCAATAAGTTTAAAAGTAATAGTTCAAGCCAAAAACAAAAGGTTGACTCAGTCTGACTTAATCCTCCACCAAATATTCCTCACAGGAAACAGATTAGACCGTTATTGTATGGCATTCAAAAAAATATAAACTTCATCACCACAGCATTTGCCGGAAAAACTATCATAGACGAATGTGTTTAATAATATTGTGGCAAACTCCACACATATGTATATACGCAAGCGCGCCACGCCGACCGGTTCCTTATCGCCGCAGGCATTGGAATGTTGAGGGGACTGCGCGCGGCCGCGGGACGGGGTCTGAGCTGCGCTCGGGCACCGACCGCGTCCGCCCGCCAGTGGAGACACCTACGCGACGCGAAGCGCTCGTCCGCCGACCTCTCGCACTATCTCTTCGGTAAATCCGCGGTTACAGTAGTGACGATAATTCTCTTGACTCTTTCTCCTCCTACCTCGCCGCTTGTACTCTTAACTAATTATCGTGTATGTATAACTAAATATAAAGTGATAAGACCTGTGCTTTATTATTTGGACCATACACTCCTGCGGCAACGCAAAGCTTCTACATTGGTGACCCCGAAAGGAACACAAGATGAGTCAAGGTCAAGCAAATCAAGATGGCGGAGCGAAGCTTTCAAGCGAACCCAACCTTTACTACGATGTGCATCGGGTGGGTGTGAGGGTACCCCCATTTTACCCAGAAAAACCAGCGCTGTGGTTTTCGCAGCTAGAAAGCCAGTTCGCATTGTCAAACATAACTAGCGACTCCACCAAATACCATCACGCTATCGGTAACCTCGATCCGATCTACGCATCTGAAGTTGAGGACATTATCACCGACCCACCAGCCTCAGACAAGTATGAGAAGTTGAAATCGGAACTGGTGAAGAGGCTTTCGGCATCACGAGAGAAGAAAGTTCACCAACTCCTTACCCAAGAGGAGCTCGGTGACCGGAAGCCGTCGCAGTTCCTGCGACACCTGCGGCACCTGGCAGGACCGAACGTTCCCGAAGAATTTTTGCGGACCATCTGGACCAGCCGATTGCCCAGTAGTACGCAAACTATTATCGCCTCGCAGTCAAAGGTATCATTAGAAGAAGTAGCCGAACTAGCAGATCGCATACATGACGTAGTCCCGACTAACCTCCAAGTGGCATCCACGTCACGACCAGTACCAGGTAGTAACGTCGATCAGATGAACAACCAGATAGCTGAGCTAACAAAACAAATACAAGCGCTCACTACACAAATGGACAGACTATCACGGTCAAGACAACGATCTGGCAGCAACAACCGAGGACGGTCACCATCTGGCCGCTCCAACTCAAACTACAGAAAATTCCCTGTTTGCTGGTATCACTTCAAATTTGGCGACCGAGCAACTAAGTGCATGAAACCCTGCGACCACTCGGGAAACGCGACAGGCAGTCAGTGACGGCGACCGACGGCTGCCATAGCTCTGGTCGCTTATTCGTGACAGACCAAACCACAAAAACTCAATTTCTCATCGACACCGGCAGTGACGTATGTGTGTTCCCCAGGTCAGTGATTAAAGAACGTCGTTCTAAGACCAACTACGAATTGTGCGCGGCTAACGGCAGTGTAATAAATACGTACGGCTACATACAGTTAAAATTAAATATAGGCTTGCGCCGTGACTTCATGTGGAAATTTATTGTCGCGGACGTTACTAAGGCGATAATAGGAGTAGACTTCCTATCTTACTACGATTTAACAGTAGACGTCCGTAACCAGCGCCTCATCGACGCTAAAACCACACTGGCTACCCCGGCTTTGCCTGCGCGTTCGTCCGACATTGTTTCTTCGGTAAAGGTAAGAATTGGTGACACCACATATCATGATATACTTCGGGAATTTCCAGACATAACCCGACCATCAGGTATACATCAAAAACCAACACACAACACTGTACATCACATACGCACAACACCCGGTCCACCTATATCATGTACACCTCGCCGACTGGCTCCCGATAAGTTAAAAATCGCAAAGGACGAGTTTGAATCAATGCTTACAATTGGCACAGCCAGACCATCCGATTCACCATGGGCCTCACCCTTACATCTTGCTCCAAAAAAAGATAACGGTTGGCGTCCTTGTGGCGATTATAGAATGTTAAACGCGAGAACAATTCCCGACAGATACCCAATCCGGCACATCCACGATTTCACGCACAATCTATCTGGCTGCAAGGTCTTCTCTACAATAGATCTAGTAAAGGCCTATAACCAAATAGTGGTAAACCCAGAGGATATCCCAAAGACCGCCATTACCACACCATTCGGTTTATACGAGTTCCCGTATATGACGTTTGGCCTCCGCAACGCAGGACAAACATTTCAGCGTTTTGTTGATGAAATGTTGCGGGGGCTAGACTTCTGTTACGGATACCTAGACGACTTTTTAGTATATTCAAAAGACCAAAAAGAACACAAAAACCATCTACGGCAGCTGTTCTCCAGGCTACAGACATACGGGATGGTAATTAACTCATCCAAATGCGTGTTTGGTGCCTCAGAAGTCACATTTTTAGGGTATAGCATCACGCCCAAAGGCACAAAACCCTTGAAAGCGAAGGTTGAAGCCATCAGCGACTTCCCAGCACCAAAGACCGTACGTGGACTGAGAAGATTCTTAGGTATGGTAAATTTTTATAGGCGATTTATTCCAAATGCAGCACAGCACCAAGCCCCGCTCAACGCACTCTTGTCAGGGACGGTAAAAGGGTCACATCCCGTGCATTTTACCCCAGACGAAGACGAAGCCTTCAAAGAATGCAAGAAAGGTCTATGCAGGGCCGCAATGCTGGCGCATCCAGACACCGGCGCTAAACTCGCTGTGGTTACAGACGCCTCAGATACGGCCATGGGAGCAGTACTACAGCAGCTGAAGAACGATACTTGGGAACCACTAGCATTCTTCTCCCGCAAGCTGAATACAACACAGCAGAAATACTCTCCCTACGACCGTGAACTACTAGCAATATACGAGGCCATCAAGTATTTCAGGCATATGGTCGAAGCCAGAGAGTTCATAATATATACAGATCATAAACCCATCTGTTTCGCATTCCACTCGCGCAAGGAAAATTGCCCACCTAGACAATTCAGACATTTAGATTACATATCGCAATTTACCACAGATATAAGACATATCTCAGGAAAGGACAATATCGTGGCAGACACATTGTCACGAGTGGAAGAAGTAGTACAGCCTATAAATTTGAGCGAGCTAGCAAAATCACAAAGCTCCGACTCAGAACTCAGACAACATCTAGACGGCAATACCTCGCTAAACTTGAAAAAGTTAGCACTACCGGGACTAGAGCCGGAATTGTACTGCGACGTGCAAGGTAAGACACCAAGGCCATACGTCACTAAGGAATTTCGGCGCCAGGTATTTGACAGCTTACACTCACTCAGCCACCCAGGCGCAAACGCCAGTGCAAAACTCGTAGCAGAGCGGTACGTATGGCCAGAGGTAAGGAAAGATTGCAGGGCTTGGGCGCAAAGCTGCTTACCCTGCCAACGCTCAAAGATTACTCGCCACGTCTCTGCACCGCTCAGCAATTTTAAACCACCTCGTTCCCGTTTCATGCATATCCATATAGACTTGATCGGACCACTGCCATTGTCACAAGGATATCAGTATTGCCTCACAGCAGTCGATCGGTTTACGCGATGGCCCGAGGCGATACCCATCAAAGACATCACTGCAGAAACAGTGGCGAAAGCATTACTATACGGATGGATCTCGCGCTTCGGTTGTCCCACCCAAATTGTCACAGATCGCGGTAGACAATTCGAGTCAAACCTCTTTAAGCAGTTGTCAGAAATAGCAGGTTTCGAGCACCGTAGGACGACTGCTTACCATCCAGCTTGTAATGGACTAGTCGAGCGTTTCCATAGGCAGCTAAAGACATCCATTACTTGCCATGGAAATGAAAATTGGGTAGAAACACTCCCCCTGGTCCTTCTGGGTATGCGGAGTGCTTACAAAGAAGACATCAGAGGAACCACTGCAGAATTGGTATACGGGGAGACTTTGCGACTACCGGGAGACTTCTTCCAACCGGAAAACGATATCTCGAATATAACTGAATATGTAGGTAGACTACGCATGTTCGCAAAAAATCTACAACCGTCACCAGCTTCACGTCATAATAATAAAAGGGCAATATTTATTTTTAAAGATCTAGCCACAGCATCACATGTATTTCTAAGAGATGATTCTTCTCACGGGACTTTTAGACCATCTTACACCGGGCCTCATAGTGTATTAGAACGGGGGCATAAAGTGTTCAAACTTCTCCTTAGTGGTAAACCAGTCACAGTATCGATAGACCGAATCAAACCAGCCTACATACTGAATGACACGCACACCACAATCAGACATAACAACACTAATAACAGTATTAAAAACACAAAAACTGACCAAACACCACGACAAACTCTTGTCACCAATTCTACTCCTGAAACGGACGACCCTATTGTCGGACGGACCCGATCAGGACGTAGAGTGCACTTCCCTGACTATTATCGCCCGTAGTGACGGTCTCTGGAGGGGGGTGATGTGGCAAACTCCACACATATGTATATACGCAAGCGCGCCACGCCGACCGGTTCCTTATCGCCGCAGGCATTGGAATGTTGAGGGGACTGCGCGCGGCCGCGGGACGGGGTCTGAGCTGCGCTCGGGCACCGACCGCGTCCGCCCGCCAGTGGAGACACCTACGCGACGCGAAGCGCTCGTCCGCCGACCTCTCGCACTATCTCTTCGGTAAATCCGCGGTTACAGTAGTGACGATAATTCTCTTGACTCTTTCTCCTCCTACCTCGCCGCTTGTACTCTTAACTAATTATCGTGTATGTATAACTAAATATAAAGTGATAAGACCTGTGCTTTATTATTTGGACCATACACTCCTGCGGCAACGCAAAGCTTCTACAATATCTAATTCATATTGAATAGAAAATGGTTATTTTACCATAAAAAATCTAGTATTGACTCATCGCCATTACTGCAAACGCGACTGTCAGATGCCAATAAAAAATGTACACTTTTTTTTCATTCTGGCAATTAAATTTCAAAAATAAATGATTCTTTTCTTTTCTAAAGAAGACATAAGGTTGCAAGCCACGAAAGAACTAAAAATTTCCTAGCATTGAAGCTTTCATGCAGAGAAACACTGCAATGTGCATAAACATCATCATCCACAGCCTGAATTCACCTACTGCTGGTTATAGGCCTCTGTTTTCTTGTACCAATCTTCATTTTCCTGTGCCAGTCTCATCCAGGTTTTCCCCCGATGGCAACTATGTCGTCTGCCCATCTCGCCACCCACATTTGTGAAGTGCATAAGGTTGAAGTTAAAATATTACCAAGCGTAGAAAGAAGATTGTGGATCATATGGGTGCACACGCCTGCGATATGCGAGCGAGGCACGCACTTAGTAACGCTAGGCTGACTTATAGTAAAAGTAATTAACGACGCTGATTAATGCTTTGAATTCTTGGCTTTTTTTTACTGCTACGGGTCGTAGACTCAATTCTCACGCGATATAGACGAAGGCTGTGTCATTTTGTGTACAATCAAGTCGCCTATTTGGAAAAAGAAATCACTAACCATTTTCTTTAAATTTTCTTATTCATGAAAGGCTTAATTTGGTTTTTTTTACGTCAAAATGATTGACAAACAGGTTGGCTTTTATTCTGGACGGGCGCACATCAGTTGTTCATAATCATCATATTCCTGACTTTTCCACAATTAATTTGGGGTTGGCGTAGCATGTCTTGTCCTTGTATAATACTCGATTAGTCGTCTAGCCTATGCGCTTGCCGTATTGTTGACTACTGGGTAGGCAAGCAAACTGTCCAGAAAGCCTAACAGCGTGAAGAGTAGTAAGTTATAAGGTCAAGCCCAGCTTTTAGGCTTCTAAGAAAGTACCGCCGTTGTTTCAAACCATATCATCTTTCAACACAGCCTATTTGTAACTGGAGAGACCAAAAAATGGTCTTTCGCTACTCTTATAGCTAACAATAATTCTCAAAACTTACCTCACGACATTTTCAAACATTCATGGTTATGAAAACAATTATCTGTTCTACTCCGCTATATCAACTCGCAATCATACGGAAATGTCCCATACCATAAATATCAGAATTATCGATTTGTACATTAAGAATTGACGTCGGGTCGTTGCATGTCCAAGGCTGTCCTCAGTTCACACCTACAGTTCTATGATGTCTTTACGGCGCAATAAATTGGCTGTAACCCTATTAACCTTTAATTGAACCAATTGTGTTTGTTCGTGTGTCTGTTATGTTTTATTTTGTGTTGTGGAACTGTGTTGTCGATTCTTGTGTGTTGACGTTTTCATTGATTTTCTTGTGTTCAGTCAATGGAATGAATGTTTTGTCTTCAATAATTAGGTTAGACGAAGATTTTACTATTGGTACTAATCAATAGAATGTCTACTTGGTGAGGTGGAGTAATCTAGTTGGTAGAATAGATGTTCCTTACTGTGCGTTCCCACTGATGAGAAATAATATAAAACCATGTTGTCTGATGAGATAAAAGATTTTATCTAACATAAGAGAGTGAGAGAGAAATGTGCATTTTTAGTAACTTGATTATGTTTTTTCTAAACACAGGAGCTCCTAACATCAGAAGAGAACACAAAAAACTTAGAACGCGTAGAAACTAAAGTCGAAAGCGATGAGGAGCTCAGTACGGACAGCGAAAACCATGCCTCTGACGTCAGAGAGAACCCAACACTTACTGGTCCACGTCGTCTCACACCATTAGGTAGACCACCACCATCACCCCTTAGTAGACTCGACAAGAAACTATCCGAAACACGAATATCACCCTTAAGACGCAGCGTAGATGGCTCACTTTCGGGCAAGCCGAGTCTTATGAGGAATCCGTCAGACCGGGATTTGCTCAGTCGACCCGCATTTGGAGCTGAAAGGCCGAAGTTATTGTTCAAACAGCAGTCGGAGATTATTGATTTGAAGATGCATGTTTTGAATAGTCCCGAGGAAGATAATTTCAGTCCGTTGTTGATGTCTACGAAAATTGATCGGGGATTGCCGTTAACAGGTATGATTTGAAAGTAATCCAATACATAGTTGCTTTGATAATACTGTGCGTTCGCACTGGTGAAACAACCACATTTAAGTATATCTACTAGCTGTTACCCGCGACTTCGTTCGCGTGGTGATTTTGATGGGTAATGTGGAAAAAAAAGTTCTAGAAAAAAGTTATTCTATGTGCTATTCTAGACTATAATAAATTTCATCCAGATCCGTTCAGCCGTTCTGGCGTGATTGAGTAACAAACATCCATCCATTACTCCAAACTTTCACAGTATAGATGAGATAAAAGATTAATAAGTTAGAGAGTTAATAAGAGAGAGATAAAAATATCACCAAGTTTGATGTGAATGTTTTGCCAGTTCGTTCACACGGTAAAAGTCACCCATTGTTCATTTGTCTGAATTACCGATGTTCGTAAACAAAAGATCATCGGTTGGCATAATGTCGCATCATTCTTATTGTACCTATTTATGCAACTAAAATAATAGCATTACAGGCCTGCCATGTAACTGAGACGATGCTTGAGGTAACGGCGTGGTGCTGGATGGTTCCCAGACTGTCTATTGTAGTTCCTCTCCACACTGGGCAGCTACCTCGGGCACCGTCTTGACAGGCCTATATTTTCTGTTTAAAATCAATGTTATGTTCATGATGTCCTTAAAGCTATATCCTACAATTCCCTCAATGGTGTTCTGACATGTCCGCTTTGTGCTCGGAGATTTTCGGCCAAAGTTGAATAAGATGGCCACGAGCACACGAAAGAGCAGCATAACAAAGCTCTAAATAACCACCCTAGAAAGCCATCGAATGCAGTCGCAGTGTCTGAAATCGGCTAGATGGCATCATCATCATCAATGTCCATGTCAATCAACTCAGCCAAGCGCAGTCCACTGATGGGCACAGGTCTCTCCCATGCTGCGCCACATTACAAAGTCCTCCTTCCGCATCCAGTCTGTCCCAGCCATCTCTTCAAGGTCGAAGGTCCATCTAGCTGCGTATCTTATTCCATAGTGGGAAAGCAATGGCGCTACATGTCCTCTATAGCTCCGTCTGTTTGCCACACTGGAGTGACAGTAAAACAATACTGCTTTAAGTGAGAAGCACCAGGGCAACTCGCGAAATTCCATTTTTTTTTACGATATTTTGCAATTTGCAGGTCACCATCAGGATTTATGTTGAACATAATATGATTCGCGACCGTAACACGTATGTAGTTACTTACATAATTCTAATAATTAAAATCATCAATAGAACCGTCGAGGTTCATTTAATCCCAATCAATGACTATTTCATAAAAAGTCATTCAATGGGGTTAAATGAACTTAGATGCTTGTATTGGTGATTTAAATGATTATTACTGTGTAAAACCATATTTGTTACAATCGTAAAACCAACCAATCAACATACAACCTGACACAGACCTGCAAATTGCAAAAAATGTAAGACAATTTCAATTTCGCGGGCTACACTGGCGCTTTCGCCTAAAGACGTCATGGTAACCCCCCAAGACTCGTTGGCTCCATCAGCCGTCGGTCCTTCGACAGACATGGCCAACCTTAATAAAAATTCTTTTATTTTTCAGGCAAGGGCAGCATGTTCCTAAAAGTATCAAAATCGGATCTCCCCAGCCCCGACACTGACAAATCTTTGCCCATCGACTCTGTTACAAAGAGTGATCCTCCGAAAGGAATATTGAGGGAGAAAACGATAGATACTTACCACAAGAAAGTCGATAGTATGTTTATAGGAAGGCAGAAACAGCCAGTTAGTTTCGAAGAGGATCGGAAAAGCGTTAGGTAAGCGATTATTATCTTTATAACGAGGATCTACAGGAATCAAAATGGCGTGGTCAGCAAAATCATGTGAACTAAATGACAATTACATGACATCCTTTAGTATGGTTGGCCAAACAAATTCGACAGTCTTGCCCGTTTTCACAAACTCCAGGCGAAAAGTGCATTGTTGAATTTCGTATGCTGGGCTCTGTACAAAATCCAACGGCGTACTTTTATTTGGGCATTCATTTTTTTTCCGTACCAAAAATACGCGCTTTGGACGTGGAGTTGCGGACACCAGCCCGTTATGCAATAAACATTCATTTAGTGTGACAGAACACGGGCGTTATTCAAAAGTTGCATCTACCTAAATATAATTCTGCTTTCTCCTACAGGTTTAAACTCGAGAACCTACCCGAACCGACCGTCAGTCCCGGTTCAAACAGTTCCTCAGAACAAAATGATGGTCAAAGCTCAATCATATCGGCCAATCCACACCCTTCCATACCTTCACCGGTCATCCCGTCATCACCAGTTGTCCACTCATCACCTTTCGTGCCGTCATCACCGGTGATATCGCCACCCATGAACATGAACCAGATTGTGTTGACCCCTCTGGCTGCAAGACCACCGTTGCCGCCGAGGCCTAATGAAAGTCCGAGGGATCTGAAGTGTTTGTCTAGCTCTGAAAGAGATTCTGTTGGTAAGTGGCTTTCTTATATTATGCTTTTGTTGACCTTAAATGTTATACTTTTTACTTACTCCCAGTTTCCGGGAGTTTAATTAATTTTCTGTTGAATAATGTACTGCCTTGATCAATAATTGATTGTATAGACCGAATTAGAACCTCCAGGTGAAATTAATAGCATAAGCTTATGTGTACAGCTATTAATCAAGGTGAAATTTAGTAGAGAGTTTAGTGATGTCCTTCGGTTTTATCCTTGACATTGCGTAGTTCGTGATTAACTGCGATTTAAACCATTATTTATTGATGACATGCTACAAAATGCTTCGTGCATTTAACAGTACTGACATTAAAGTTCACTGTCTCCATGAAAATCGATGTTTGCAGTAACGACTTTAGCATAGCATAACAATACGCTTTTTCCACAAAGAGATATGCAGAGCAAGCATGCTACACCCACAATATCCCAGTTGTGTTAGACGTCTCTTAAAAGGGATTTAATATTGTCATTAACTATGCATAAATTCAGGCTCTGGTCTATTACGTAAAATAATTAACTTTACTGGAATCCTGTTAGGCTAAAGTATATCATATTTATAAATAACCCTATTTCTACCACTCTTAGATCCTGATTCGCCGCCGGCTCTCCCATCCCCCCCCGATATCCTTTTGTCACCCGTTTCGCCTCCTGCGGTGCCAAAGAACCCAAGGTTCCTCACCCCGTTGGTACCAAGACCCAGTCCTCTGCCGATATTTAATAGGGAGCCAGATACAGGAGATTCTGATTCAGACGGTATATCTTTGATTTGTCTTTAGATGCAGAAGTAGATTAATAGGATATCCTATCTATATTTCCTGGTGTATTCTATGTTGATTTTTGAGTGAGTTCTAGAATGGTTGTAAAAATTCCTTTAACGAAGGTGAAAGGCACGTGTTTTCCCAGTCATTGCGATATATCATTGAGATATTGGTGGTCAAAGTTCCAACTTTTTCACTCGTTTTTTTTAACACTTGCTCTTCTAAGTTCAAATAATCCATTTTTACTAGTGTTCGCGTCATCTATAGCTACGTATATCAAACGACTATCCGACCCTTATGCTGGGTGCTTAGCACCGAAAGTGTTAAATACAAGTTTGTCATTAAAATTTTTAATTTAAATTAAAACTTATTTTGTGCATCTTATTTAATGCATCCATCAGCACAATTTTTTGGGTGCGTTACATTGAGTCCTACCGTAAGACGTGATTTTGCAACAAAAAAAAAGTCGTCTCCCAGCAATCAGTTTGATGCACAAAATGCTTGGTTGACGGCTTCGTGGAGGGTCCGTTTACACCCTGTATGTAATAAATTATTGGGTCTTTGTCCCTGTATGTAACGTAGTAGGAACGTCTTTCTCGGTAACTATTCCTATTTCTCTTTTCAAGGTGCTAGCTAATTTAGACCAAAATACGTTCTCATTAACTGTTAATCATTATCGTTCTTCTGCCCTTAACCCAATCTATTTGGGGAAGGTGCAGCATACATTCTTCTTCCTTAATTCTCCATCAGCCGTCATCTCATGTGCAGAGATCGGAATAGGTAGAGCCTATTTGCCTAAACTTCAAGGAAGTAAGTAACATGTGGATAATATCTCCGTATAAAATACCGGAATGTTTTTAAGTTTCGAAATAAAGCTGTTAAATTAGAGGATAGTATTATCCATAATGTTATTTACTTCCTTGATGTTTAGGCAAATATGCTCTACCTATTCCGATATCTGCTAATGAGTCACCCCCTCTCTGGCCATATCATCTTATTCCAATAGTAATTCTTACATTTAATTTCAGAAAGCGAAAGCCATGCCCGCGGCACTTCTCCCCGTCGTCGCGTCCTAAGACCCCCACCTGGGGACTATATCAAGCCCGATCTGTTCCAGAAGAATTTCCAAAAGATATCCGACTTAGTTAGGCCAGGCGATATCGATACCATGCCTGTTAGTCTGGAGGAACCAGGGCTGTCTGAAAAGGAGACCAGGCCAAGGTATGTATGCTTTATAGTAGTTAGTAATAGAGCTTCTTTTAGAGGCAGTGAAAGCTCTTTGTGATGCGAGTCCATATCGATTTCCACCGTCGAGGTTTGAAGGATAGCTATAGTCCATAAAATCTAACTTCATTAAAATGACAGCTGCCAAACTAAAGGAACTATTAGCATTGGTCATGTCGTAATAAATGATTACAATTGCATATTTACGCAGTCAGTAAAAGTCAGTAATTAGGACCAATTAAATTAAACATAAGGTCTATATGCTCTGTGTCTTGGATGGCTACACTTGCGAGTTCTCTGGGATTGAAAATACCAAAGATGATTATTACATACTTTTCGCATGTCGGGGAAACTTTATTATGCTAAATACTTTGTATTGCACCACAGTACCTGCTGTGCCTGTGTTTGACGTGTGAGATGAATATATCGTTGGTATTTTTTTACAGATCACCAATGATACCTCAAAAGAGCAAAATATCAATAAACCTAATGGAGAGCATAGAATCCGAAACATCAATAGATTCTCCAGACAGAGAGTTTGCTAATCTAGACCTTAATGACCTCGACGAATCCAACGATAAGGACAAAGTCAGTAACGAAATAGAAGTAGAGAAAGACAGTCCAAAATCTGAAGACAATTCAGAAAAAAAATCCATTAGTCCAGAGAAAATTCGTTCAAGTGAAAATATACAAATACCTCAAATAAAAGTTCCTATCTTAGACTTTTCGAAGCCGGCACCATCTGATTCTGAAGACTCGAAGAAAACTTCTACTCGAGATGACGAGACGAAGTCGAAATCTTACGAAATTTCTAATATAAAGTCTCCTCAAATGAAAGTCTCGCCTACACCCAGTCTTGGTTCAGAAATGAGGTCACCACGTCTCGACTACGCGAAGCCTTGGAGTCCTTTATCCACCTTCAAATCGTTAAACAAGTCCATGTCACCAAATCAAATAAAATCATCAGATTCTGCTTCAAGTCTAGGAAAAGGCCTAACAAGTCCTAGACTAGACGGAGTCATACTATCCCAAGGAAAGTCTAGCTCAGACAATGTAGTTGTAGTATACCAATTTGAGACCCAAGAGGAATCTTTTCAAAAGCCTATAAAGTCCCCAATGATTCCTGATATGGGGACGAGAGATATGATAGAGAGGAACAAAGCAGATGAGAGGAGAAGACTGGAGTTAGCTTTACAGAAGGAGCTGGAGAGTATTAGAGTAGAGTGGTCGGTTAGGGAGAGGAAGTTAAGGGCAGAGTTGCAGGAGGAGTTGAGAGAAGCGGAGGAGAGGTTTTTAGCGGAGAAGAGAATGAGATTGAGTGAGCAGGCTGACAGGCATCGGAGGGAAATGGATGAAGTAAGCTTTGGGTTACTTTTTGGTTTAGGGATATAATAAAATAAGCAATTTTGTCGGCTTAAAAAAAGTGTTATAAAAATATTGAGATTCTGTAACTAATACAAATGAATTACATTGGCTGTAATGTAACAATCCAAGTTAGATTTGAGCATTACAAGACGTTGTTACAAACTGAATCATTGCATGAAGCGAATGCGCACTGATCGATATAATTTCTAACAATCAGTTGTGTCTGTTCAAAATCGAAACTTGAATTGTTACATTACAGGCGAATATTCCCTAACTTGGAGCATCTATTTGTAACGTAATGCTCAAAATCGAAACTTGGTTTTGTTACAAAACAAGCGAATGCTTCCTGTGAGCGCCTCTATAAACAACACATCAGCAACATTAACATTTTAATATACTTAAACACAATATTCACACAGTGAACAATGTTCAATGTTGTACACAATGTGTGTTTGATAACTAGTCTATAAATTCGAAGCAGTGTTTTTTACTCCTTGTTAGGATGTTCTTTTAAGAGTATGTATATCTTCCCTTTCCAGGCACTAGCATTAGCGGAACAAACACACAGACAAACCCTGGAACAAGCGACATTAGAGCTTGAGAAACGAAACCAACAGGACATCGAACTAGCAGAGAGGCAACATGTAGACAATATGAACAAAGTTCACCTACAGTACCGGGACAAACTGATCGAACAACAACGACATTTGGAAATAGGTAATGAAAATTAACACTAATACCATAAAGAGGTAGAGACGAAGAGTTTGTAAGTGTGGATGTATGAGCTAATTTCCGAAACAACTCAAACATGTTTCACTGACAGAAAGTAATTTTTTTTTTGTATGGCATCTCGCACATGTCAACCTAATACGCCCTACAGACTCACGCGACAAGTCTCGGCGAGGAGGCTCGCCGGGACATAGCGCGAGAACCGAGATGGTCTCTACAATCATGCGACCTTCTCCCGAGACCCGAGCAACCCTTTGAAGCGGGCAAACAGACCGACACCGATCGGAGAACAGGCGAGTGCGAGATAGAGATGGCGAGAGACCAATCACATTCACGCTTCTCGGGTGTTCTCGGGGGTTCTCGGCGTGAATCTGTAGGGCCCTTAGGAGGTTATCGTCTACCCGGACCGGACTATCCCGTGGGTGCCTAGAGTGTCAGGCATAGAGTATATAACCACTAAAGAGCTTATAGGCCGATTTCTTCTAAGTACACGACTCACTACCGCGGGCCGAGGGACGAGGAAGAACGCGCGCCTGCAATTGGTCAGTTCAAGGTCAACTTGCATAGGTATGCATATCGTTAGGGCTGATCTATTTGATTAGGGGAAAACAGTCGATATCGATAAAATGGATTTTAACATTATGAAAAATACTCAATTAAAATCGTATAAAAATAATTATATTTAATCAAAAACAATCGATTACAAAAAATTGTATCCTGTTATTATTGATTTTTAAAATAAATTAATTTGGTAAATGTTTTTCGAATTCAAGTTTTAAGGTCCTGAACGTTTAAATTGCACCTTTTTTTAAGTTGGTTAAGAGTAGATAGGTATTTTATTGCAGTATTTGAATTGAATAACATTTTTACTAATTTAAATTTTATTATTGTCGATATCAATTTCGGATAGTAAAGGCACGGGTTTCTACTATAAACACACAAAGGGATAAAAGAATTAGAATTGTCTAATGAAAGAACGAGACATTTCCAAAAGACATCAACGCGGAAATCAAAACGTGTGCTCTTTCACCCAACCACCATTTTAACGAGACCTCTACGGTCGCTCATGATCTGATTAAATCAAAAATAATTTTCTTACTGTTTACTTACCGGTGAAAAGTCATGCCATCCTTTTTGTAACTAGATGTTTTGGAATGTTTCCCACACCACTTCACCGCGCATGAAGGCATTTTGATGAGTTATAATTGCATAAAAAGTTTAAAAAATTGGAATAATTTTGCGTGCACACAGGTCTAATACTTGGTCACAACTAAAATGGTTACTAGTACCGTAGCCTATGTGTAGGCGACAAAACACTAATAGTTTTCGAGCATCGGGGCACTATGCGCAGTCAAGTGGTTATATAGTCTTTGGTGTCAGGCCTCCAGCAAGGGCAGTCACACTTTTGGCGAGTGTTATAAGATATGTTTTATGTTTGCTAAAACAAAAACTTCACGCGTTTCTCCATAGGAAACTACCATTTGAAACGGGCAAGGGGCTTGCAATTTTCTGACTAGCACTTCTGAACAACTCTTTTACGATTCTAAATACCTTAGCTGTGAACGGTGTATTTGTAATAAATGCTTTGACTTTGAACAATGACTATGTGAACGTCATGTTGGTGAAAATATTGAGTTTTAAAAGTACTTTTCCTTTTTTTGGATGTCATGACGAATGAGGCCTGCGTATAATCCATCCCGGATGATTCGAGGCAATTTTCGCTTGCTGAATTTAAAAGTAACGCGTAAGTGCGTCACAGTGCCGTCAATTCCTATCTAAGTAACATCGAATACTAATAATATGATTGTTTCTTTCATCCAGAAAACGAACGCACTTTATCAGAACTACGGGACCAACTGCAAGCAAACTTAAGCAAAGAACGGGGCCGTATGATAGAAGAGAACAGAGCTACCATAGATTCGCTGAGAGAAGAACATACTACTAAAGTCACGGATCTTAGGCACGATTATAGAGCTGAGGTTTGTTGTGAAGCAAAGTTGATTTTTACACACATTATGTCATGCTTGTAAACCCTGAGCTATTAGGTAGCGGTTTACCTATAATAAATAAATAAATATTTTATGTTTTATTTCAATAGACAAGTTTTGTCAGTGTAAAGTGACAATAAGTGGCAATAAGTTTCCCCGTTTTTATATGGGACTTTAAAAGCTCTTGTTCACGACCGATTTCTATCCGATACGGCATTGCTCGGTACAACGCCGTATGTGTACACGAGCCCAATTTATTGCCCGAAAGAGGTGCCGTTTGAGGGCATGCGCCGTGCTTACGTTCGGCCTCGTAAACGACAAAGACCATATTTGATGGTACGCTGGGCCTAGCACCGGTGTGGTGAACAAAACCCATAGTGTTTCATACGTGGGACACTCAGAAAGTTTTGCGACACTAAAGAAAATTGTTCTACAGGTACATGTATTTTTATTAAATCTTTTCAAAGTACTCTCCACCAGCCTCTATACAAAGATTCATGCGTCTGAACCAGTTTTCAAAACACTTTTTCCAGTCCGCCGCAGACACCTCGTTTACAGCCTGCTCGAACGCAGCCAGCGCATCTTCCGGCGACGAAAATTGTATCCCCTTGAGCTGATTTTTTATTTTTGGAAATAAAAAGAAGTCACACGGTGCTAGATCAGGGCTGTAAGGAGGGTGACCCACGAGTTTGACTGGTGTACTGTCCAGGAAGTCCCTCGTTTTGAGCGCGGTGTGTGCAGGCGCATTGTCATGGTGGAGCAGTAGTCCGCGGAGCCCTGTGTTTGGTCGCTTGTTGCTCACAACAGTAAAAACTTCTGGTAAACATTTGGTAGTATACCATTCGGCGTTGATGCTTCTTTGATCTCGTAAGGGAATTGAGGCCAAGTGGCCAGTCAAATTAAAAAAGCTGGCGATCAAAATCTTCCCCCCGCTTCGAGATCGCTTCACTTTGGTAGGCGTTGGTTCATTTTGGAACACCCAAACTGTCGACTGGCGCTTGGTTTCTGGATCGTATTGATAAATCCAGGACTCATCACCTGTTACGATGTCGTAAACACGCCGAGACGAGCCTGCTTCAAATTTGTTCAGCATATCACGGCACCATTCCACCCGGGCCTGCTTCTGAGCGTCGGTGAGGTAGTGCGGCACCCAGCGCGATACTATCCTCCTCACGCGAAGATGCCCGTATAGAATCTCGTGAACGCTTCCCGATCCAATCTTTAATATGTGCTGAATCTCCTGATATGTAATTCGCATATTATCTTGGATTAAATTTTTCACTGCTAGCACGTTTTCTTCCGTAATAGCCGTCAAAGGGCGACCGCTTCTTTCTTCATCCCCCAAGGTTGGTCGACCGCGCCTAAATTCGTTATACCAACGATACACGGTTGCCTTGGAGGGGCCTTCATCCATAAATACCATTTGAAGTCTATCGAACGATTCATCCGGTTTCAGGCGACACTTGAAATCAAAATCATAGCTCTAAAATGTTCCCGGCGCAGATCCATTTTTCAGTAAGACACGATACTTTGAATTGGCTCGCAAAAAATGTGGAGGGAAATTTTGAAAATGGAACACACATATTTTTACTTACAAGTGAAATATTTTCGAAAAAGATTCTAACTGGCCAGTCTCCCATATATAAAAACTATTTATCGCAATACTTTCTGAGTGGCCTGGTACATAATTTGCAGAAATCGGTCCTGAACCACCTTACCCTTCGGGGAAATACAGGCATGATAATTTGAACAATATTTGTGGGTGCAGATCGAGAGGCTCCGCACGCAGCACGCGTGCCACGTGGAGGAGGTGCGCGCGCGCCTCGCCAGCCAGCGCGCGGCGGGCGCGCGGCCGCACGACGCGCACGACCCGCGCGCGCTGCAGGACAAGTACAAGTGCCTCAAGGAGAAGTACGTCCGGCTCAAGCATGATGTTAAGGTGACTGCACTCTTCATAGTAATTCACCGCTGGGCTCTCTTCCAAATCGCAGGCGTTTCGACTCGACCCTTGGCATAGTATAAATACACGAAATAATGTTTTAAATTCATATAGCGCTAAATGTATTTGTGATGACGAAGCAATGAGTAATGATCGTTCTGTAGTTAGTTTAAGCACAGATAATATAATTCTGCGCACAGATGCCTAATCCCATACAAAGAAATGACACCTCCCTAAGTCTGGCTATTGAGCTGGCTATTTTCCTTCCTCCATTTTTTCAACAGATTGCAGTATCAGCGGCTTACTAATAGCCAGAGGCAAAGCCATTTAGGAGTGGACCTAGATACTAAGTGGCATCGAAACTAAATTAAAAGAAACTACATGTTTTGCCATTTAGAAATGGCGTACAATTAAAAAAGTAGAGGTTGAGAGTTGTGTAGAGGTTGTGAGTTGTTGAGGAGATTACCCATGCATTCGTTTTCAGTCGTTTAAAAATGATAAGCTGTAATGACAATTTGCTAAAATATTTTTTAAACTGTATTTTATGAAGTCTACTTGTTTGGTTTTTTTTTGGTTTGAGGAGTTTATTATAAATGATTGGTGTCAAATAGAAAAATACTTTTATGCATCAGTGCCGTGCTCGGCCTAACTATTTGTAGCCTGTTATTATCACGACGACTGCGACATGTAACTTCTTTTATTTATTTTTTTAATAATTTACGATTCGTTTGGAAAAAAAATTGTACTTTTTATATTTAAACAAAGAAAGCAAACTTAAAACATTATCACATAATTTATCGCGTCAGTGCTTTATAATGCATACAAGTTTGTAGAGCGCGTAAGCGGAGCAATAAAATTTATTCTTTAAATTTTTATTAGATTAGCTTTGTGTGTTCTTTTTATTACTTAAGACTTTTGTCAATTGTTACACCTTAGAGCGTAGTCTAGGTACTTACTTTTTTAAACCGATCCTTGATAATTGAATCCGATATTGAGGTTTGGTGATAAGTATTAAACGTTGACTGAAAAACATGTCTTTTGTTTTATCTACTTTAATTTTAGTTGCCGTTGTTTATAAATTTCGTTCGCGTGAAATTATTGTAAAAAGAAATATTACTTCCCTATTTGAATCGGATTTCAAGGGTTTTATTTTTTGTACGGAACCTAATTATTTTTCTAATGTAAAATAGCCTAAGTTACTCATATCTTATAACATCAGCTATCTACCAGTAAAACTCCCGTCAAAAACAGTCCAGCCGTTTCGGAGATTAGCCGGAACAACCAGACAGACAACAGATAGATTCTCTACATCTCAAAACGAGTATGACATCGCAACGTGCGTTCAAGGACAAGGAATAACAATACAACAAAAAAAATCTCGAGTTGGCGGAACACTTGCATTTTTGTGTGTGAGCTACCTAGCAAATTTCACGCTGCAGTTCATGTGACAAATTGAGTAAAACGCCATCTGTTGCAAAGAGCTCTGAACAAAATGTTTAACAGATGGCTACTTGATCATTCTATGGATTCGAATCGAAACAAAAGACTTCATTTACCTTTTTTGTTGAAATAACGTGATTTATGATTGTAAATAGATAAACCAACGTTAAACAAGGAAGTTTTGATTTTTGCAAGTCTTACTTCAGCCAAAATCTGCAGTTTAACGCATTTTAGTGATTGTTATTTTCATAACTGTTACCTATGCTGCCATCTCGGATTTTTTTTCAAGACTAATTTGTTCGAGTTGAGACCCCATGGTTTAAGTGAGTAAGTAGTGAGAAAATGTTTCAAAATATTTTTAAATATTGCCTTTATTGTTACAGATGTCGATAGAACGCCGAAACAAAAGACGCGAGATGAGCATGACCACAGGATCCGAAACTGAAAAATCAAATTCGCACAAAGCAAACCAATCTCTAGAAAGGTGAATACTATTTTCATGAAGAATTTGTAAATTTTGCACCTTCTAGATAAGTATTTTTTTGCGGGCGGGAGTGCGGCATTCTGCATCCAAGCCTGGATTTAGTTTTTGCGGAATTAGAACTAAATATTTGGCAAAACATTCTTATTATTTATTGTATACACAAAATTAAACATTCAAAGGCGAGACTTACCTAGAATTGGGTTGACCTTTTATCGTCATGGATTTCCAAAGGGACACCAAATTCCTTAACTTATTGTACAAGTACTATGTGCCACCTTAATAAATCCTTAAATAAAATTGGATTTTGGCTTTCGCTTGGGTCAGAATGGAGAGTTGAAATACCAACATTGCAATATTATTTGGGCACCCAAGAAAGTATCGCTAGCTAGAAGACTGCCCGTCTTCAATAAAAAATCTATTTATCCAGTTTTTTCTTCTTCTAATAATACTTCTGTGTACTTCACAGATGTAAAGAACTCAACGAGACATCGGTAAGCGCGGTCGTGGAGCCCGTCCCGCCCCGAGCTCGCATCAACAACAACCCGAGCGTCAAGTACAATGACAACGAGACTTCGTACTCCGACAGCAACGCGCACAAGCCTTTAGACAATAATAATGTAGACTGGAAACTTAGGAGGGACAATGTGAGCATAATACCGCCGAGTTACGGTTTTTTTCATACACGATGCAAGGTGATAAGATGAAAGATGAGACACTGATACACTGTTGAATTGTCTCAGGATGGAACAACTTAGTCATATTAATATAATCTTTATTTATATAAAAAAACAGATTGTAGAACATGTAACTTGCGACCCACGGATGCCCCTCAAGTTAAAGGGGAAAATATACAAGTCCGTGATTAGGCCTGTCGTACTGTATACGTATGGATCAGAATGCTGGGCTGTGAAGAGGATGGATGAAAAAAGATTGCATGTAGCGGATTTATGAGAATGTTGAGATGAATGTGTGGAGTAACAAAAATGGATAAAGTAAGGAATGAGTATATTAGAGGAAGTTTGAAAGTGGCGCCTGTTACAGAAAATTGAAAGGAAGTCGTCTGTCTTGGTATGGACATGTAATGAGGATGGATGAAACGCATGTTACTAAAAGAGTGATGGGTATAAATGTTGATGGATGGAGAGGGAGAGGAAGGCCAAAGAAAAAATGGATGGATTGCGTGAGGAATGATATGAAAGAGAAAGGAGTAAGTGACGCCGTGACGGATGGCAGGGGAGAATGGAAGAAGAAAACGTGTTGCGCCGACCCCAAGTAGAATGGGACAAGGGCAGGAAGATGCTGATGCAAGGTGATAGGAAAACTGTTACGATGTCTGAAAGTCTATGGAAAATGCCAGACTGCTTGCCACGTGTAGCCCACGTACACACCACACCTGCGAACACGCCACGCACATGCACAAACGGTGTAAAGGATGTTTATTATAAACAGGGTGATAAAATGCCGTCTTCTTATTTTCCTTTATCATGTGGTCAGTGCCCAACCTGGTGGCAGTTTTTATGCCGCCCATGGGCCACTTGACTTGGCTTTACATGCCGTCGAGAAATATCTCTTAGGCGTGCTCGTTTCCTCACGATGTTTTCCGTCACCGAAGCAAGCGATATTTATACAATACGCACATGATTCCGAAAAATCAGAAGTGCGTGTTTTGGCTTCGAACGAAAGCTTCCTGCGACAGTGTGCTCAGGAGCGATGCCGTAGGATCTTTTTATAACCAATCGAAAATCACCTTGACTACATTAAACTAGGTAGTCGATTAAATTGTCACAAATATAAATTTAAGAGCACGTAACCGAATATAGAAGTACTCACTTGTATCATTTGTAACGGTTGTTCCAGACGCTTCCGTCGGCGGACACATCACAAACGTCAGCGGTAAAGCCGCGGCCACACCGGCGCACGGCCGTGGCCTTCCGCGAGCCTCCCCGCCGGCGTCGCGACAGAGATACAGGTGACAACATGCTATAAGTACGGCCGTTACTTTTACTTTTCTATTTTTTTATGTTAGTACAGTCTTGTCATTTATTCCTTCGTCAGTTTTCAAATTTTTGTCTATATCGAGTACTTCTGTGATATTGGGGCCGGTGGCTAAATAATTACAGCCGCACGGGGTGATCTTCTAGCTTAAGCGACGCTTGCCTTGGTCTGTCCGTGGATATGTAGTCACCCATCCATGTAACGAATAGTCATCTATTAAATACCGATACCCTTCCGTGCCTCAGAAAGCACCTTAGCAGTAGGTTCCTGCTTTCATTTGTAGGATAGTCTGGAAAACAGTTGACATGGGGTATCGTGCTACCCAGTTACTGGGTTGTGGTTTTTAGATCAGTAGTCGCCACATATAAAATACTATTTATTTAGCTGTGTTCCGTTAGATTAGAATCCAACACCCAAATAGTAGAGCAAAAGATCAGACAATTTATAAGTTCTATGGTATAGCTTTCGTACAGCGATTTCAGACAAATTATTATTTATTATAATTAAAGTTGTTTTTTTCTGGAGTGGCTTTTATAAATTGTTTTAAAATATTTCCTATTTCAAATAAAGAATATAAATTTTTTTTTTTTAAACTAACTAATGTGCCTTTATTTTTATGTTGTAATTTAATTTTATTCACAGGTGCTACAACTGACTGCCAAGATTCATCTGATGCCACAACGACCGCCGACGAAAAACCCAAAGAAAATGTCAATGGTAAATATTGATTACACATACTGTGTGCCCGATATCGTATTCACATGCATCCGGTTAGACTGGAAGCCGACCCCAACATTCTGGGAAAAGGCAGAATTTGATGTATGAAGAGGATGAGGAAGACCAAAGAAAAGATGGATGGTGATATGTTGTATGATGATATGAAACTAGAGGGAGTAAATGATAGAGTAACGAACGACAAAAAACAAAAACGTGTTGCGCCGCCTCTTAAGTAACATGGGACAAGGGCAAGAAGATGATGATGATGAATTTAGCCTGTTTTGTCCCACTGCAAGACAAAAGCCATTGATTTATTGTTATATACTTCAGCTATTCAATGAGGTAACACCTTGTTATTTATTTCAGGACATGGCCGACGTAGGTGTTTTACAAGATTAAAATCAGCCTCCACGTCGCGTCTAAATTATTCACCAAAGTAAGATTGAGTTTTACTTATTTATTCTTAATCTATATTTATATTCTATACAAGGTGGAAGGGACACCGACCCTAAAACGGTTACCACGTATTGAATACATCTTTCTGAACCCCCACATAGAAATTTTACATTGCCTGATACCTCGCTAGCTATAGCGTCCTGGTACCAGGGCTTGAAATACCGTTAAAAATATGGTATCGTTACAGCCTTTTGATGCAGATATCGTTAAATAATAAATAACGTTATAATATTTAACGTTATATCTGGCACATTTTATCGTTAAAAATACGTAACGTTAAAATCTATGCTATCGAAAATTTTATCGTTATGAGTTAATTTTGTTACTGTCGCTGTCGTCCAATCGCAAAAGAATGTCAGACTTCGTCGACGCTAAGACTGTGCCGTACGACTATTTGCGTGTTTAATATTCTCTTTGCTATTCTGTGTTGTGCTTGTTCTTGTGAATATACATGGTTGGTTTGTCCACCCGTAACGTGCAGGCGTTCGTGTATTCCCGTTCGTCCCCCGACTTCGTCCACCTAGTGGGATGAACAGGAATTCGTTATTTTTTTCCCGAACGTCCCACTGATTTTGTCGGTGGGACGAACGGGAATAATTTACTAATATTTTTTTTTCCCCGTTGGTCCCACCAAATAATTCCAGACTGGTTGTTTAAGGGTAAAATTTTTTTTTAATAAAAATCAGTCATGAGGATTTATTAAGGCACAAACAATAACAGAATCAACTTTACGATACGTACTGCTATACGATTACGTTTCAAAATACATATACATTCAAATAAAATTAAAAATTAAACTCTTTTCCATAAACAGCTTTATATCTAATATAATTATGCATCTTTTCAAAGGCCGAAAACGCTCATTGAGCGAAAAAACCGACCACATCGCGATGTGTCAAACACAAAACGACCACGAAGCAAAATTCGGGTTGTGGCTGTTTTGATTTTCGACCACAACGCGTTCTGGCAATTTCTCGCGTTCTGAGCCTTTTTCAAACAGCCACAACCCGATGTAATACATACATATGTAAGGAACTTGCCGATGTTGATGAATAAGGAGATGCCAATTTTTGTTTTTGATGTTGCCATTTGATGATGAAAATTCGAGATGTCGGCTGAGAAAATTTTGAAATTCTCAACATTTGGGAGTCGTTTTCATGGTTTTCGAGGGTGCTGATGTCAAAACGAAAATCACAGATGGCGAATGTGAAAATTTTCAAATTTTCGTCACGACCTCACTATCGGCATCAGCGCCTCCGAAAGCCATGAAAACGACTCCCATATTATGTTGCTCGTTTTGTGTTTGCCATATCGCGATGTGGTCGTTTTAAAACAGCCGCGACGCAAATTTCGCTGAGTGATCGGTTTTTTCGCTCAATGAGCGTTTTTGACCTTTGAGCCTAACATATCTACAGCCATCGGGCACTTTGCTTATGATTTTATTTATGTAAGTTTTTCTGAATTAAGAAGTTGCATTTGGCAACTCATAATATATTGGTCTGTCATGATTGAATGTTAACTTAAGCCGTTTTGGACTTTGTTTTGCTTTCACGCTGTGTAAGTTGGAGTCTTGGTGTAATACCGTAAGCAATTTTAAAATGTTAGGTCTTTTTTGCCCATAGCTCTATTTAATTTATAATTCCACCCTTCTGCAAAGTTATTGGTGCGGTGTCGTTTACCAAAACTGCACCACACTTTTACGAAATTCGGTTGAAGCTACCGTGATAGCATGTATTGCGGAAATTTTTCAATTTGGCTATCATCATCGAGGCTTTCGCCAGCGACATAAAACCAGCCTTCAAAAATACGGTCCTCAGGTGAAAGCATCGCACTTGGGGCTACTTGTATACAGAACGATTTATTTTGTAAAATAATTATTAAATCCAACCAAGTAACTAATTTGAATAGTAAACTGCAAAATAAATATTAACATTTCATGCACAATATTATTTAGTTGGACGAATGGCACTAAACTAAGAAAATATTCCGATTCGTCCCTCAAAAATCCCGGGTGGGACGATCGGGAACAAATTTAATATTATTTTTGTAAATTCCAGTTCGTCCCACTAGGTGGACGAAATCGGGGGGACGAACGGAAATACACGCAGGCGTTTTGCAATAAAAGGGCTAAAATTAATAATTTAGATTTTTCACAGCTGTGTAACTGCTAACACTAAATCTTTGAGCTGCGACTATAAAATCGTAGAATGGAAAGTTTAATCACCAATTTAGGCTTGTTTGTTCTTCTACAAATTAAGAGTATTTCATTTAATCATGAAGTATTGTTTAGTGCAGTTGTATCCTGCATAGGCCTTTCTGCCGAAGATCGTGTAGCTCTCAAAGAATTTTGTTGGTGATTTACGCGAGCCCCTTTATAATTTCCTTGATAATTTCAGAAGTCTGTACGGAAATTGGTTCGAAGCAAATGTTGATTGGCCGAGTTGTGTGCAAACTTTAGTTAATCAAGAACCAACTGTTGATTCTGATCAACAGTTGGTTCTTGATTAACTAAAGTTTGGTATCTGTACCAAGAGCACCCTCAGTCTCTCAAGAACCGTCGACATCATTGTCCGTTGGAACAATGACAAAAAGGTCCCGAAAACCATTCGAAGATCTGGGAAGTAAACAGAAAAAGAGAAGATCTGATGATTTTGAATGGCATATGCAGCTGCAGCACGTTTAAAAGAAGAAGGGCATGGAGATATATTAACTAACAAGGCAAGTTGAATAAAAGTTTATAAAAATTAAGGACTTTCATACAAACTTGCGAGAGCCGTTAGACCTCCTTAATCTAGCCCTGTCGCAAAATCTAACTATTAACTGTCGCATCTGTAATCGAATATATGATGAAAAATCCTGAAGCAGCCGCTAAAATTAATGAAACGCTTAAGAAACCAGCGAAAACAGTCAGATTTACGCCAGAGAAAGCGCTTGGATTGCTTCTTTCACTAAAACTATCAAAGTGGCAATATATTACGTTGCGAGAGGCTGCCAATCGGGAAGGTGCTAAGGATATTTATCCATCCTACTATAAAGTGCAACAAACTAAGCTTGATTGCTACCCTCCGAAGCAATCAGTGTCAGTTACGGATTCATCGGCTAGGATTACACTTCAAACTTTACTTGATATCACGATGACGAGGATCATTCAAAGCATGTCTAACGATGTGCAAAATAAGCAGCTAAAGCTGATATCCAAGTGGGAATTTGATGGTGCTTCCAGCGAAAACCGAAACAAGCAGAAAATGGAGGGTGAGCAAGATGACTCAAGCATTTTCATGACCTCCTTGGTTCCACTAAAACCGACAGTTGGAGAAAACGCATTATGGACGAACCCAAAACCATGCTCAGTTTTGTATTATCGTCCAGTTCAGTTTTCTTTTGTAAAGGAGAGCGAAGCAGTTGTCGTTGAGCTGAAAAGACAAATTGATAATGAAATTAAGGCCCTTATCCCCACAGAGTCCAGTGATAGTAACAGGGTGACTCATCAACTAATGATGACAATGATCGACGCTAAAGTCTGCACTTACCTTTCTGAAGCCAGATCAAATGCATCGTGCTACCTGTGTTTAGCAAAACCTACAGAAATGAACCACTTAGATGCTGTAACATCAAGGACTGCGTGTTCTGACGTGTACGAATTTGGCTTGTCGTCCCTACACGCCCGTATAAATTGTATGCAATGTCTGTTATACATTGCGTACAGGCTCGACTTCAAACGCTGGGCAGCGAGAAGTGATGAGCACAAAGAAAAGCTGCAGAAAAGAAAAATAAATTCAAAGATGAGCTCAATCTGTTGATTGATTGATTGATATTTTCAAACAAGGCTCGGGAACCACCAATGACGGGAGTCCCGCAAGAATTTTTTTTGCGTTTCCCAATAAAACTGCAGCCATAACCAACATCTCATCATCATTATCATCTAACATGTTTGGATGAAGACCTTATTAAAAGATTTGCTGTAATTTTGAAAGCAATAACATCTGGAGAGAAGATCGATGTAATAAAATTTTAAAGATAATGCCCGCAAAACAGCAGAAAAGTACGTGATATTAACGGCTGGTACTACATGTCATCAACCGTACATAAATTATTAATACACGGGGCTGACATAATCCAGAAAAACGATATAGTGCCGATTGGGACTCTTTCGGAAGAAGCCTCAGTCTCGAAACAAAGATTTTAGGAGGTTCCGGGAACATAATTCGCGGAAAAAAAGCAGGCAAGATTCCAATCAAGATATCTTAAATATGCTTTTTGTTACTTCGGATCCTTCGAAGTAAGATGCCAAGAAAAAGCAGAGGTTTTTTGCTGAAACTCTCGACTTAATTCAGTTTCAAGTAACTGAGTTCGAGTTTTTGAATATTTCCAATCTGGATGCTGACTCAGAATTGGAGTCTGACAACGAGAGTGATAAGGAAAATTTCCAAAAATATACACACATCAAAAGTGTCTAGGGATCAAGCATTTTTATGCGGATTTCTTGAGATTGAGATGTGGCTTTGTAATAAATTTATGATTTTATAAATTTATATGGATCCTTTTTGGTGCATTTCATAATTTGAATCAGGAACTCTCAATCAAATTCGAGTAAAAGATGAAAATAAGCTGTCAATATTTTCCCTATAAAAACATACAACGCATTGAAGACATTATTAGTGCTACTGTTTCCCTACTACTGATTAAAACCAATGTTATTATGGAGCGGCGACGTCATTTAAGCAGGGAAGAAATGCTCAGAGCCGTGGGAATGATAGAAGCTGGTTTCCGGCAACGTACTGTGGCTTTAGCTCTGAATACAAGTCAGAGTGTTATCAGTCGACTTTGGACACGTTACCGAAGCACTGCACTGGTACCGTGGCTGAGCGCCATGGAGGACGGTATCGCTGCACCACACGGAGACAAGACCGATACATTCAAATCTTAACTCGAAGAGCTCCAACAATAACCGCCATGATGTTAGCAGTGAGGCTTCATCACTCTTCAGGGAACTTAATTAGCGACCAAACAGTCAGAAACCGCTTGCATGAAGTGAACCTTCATTCCCGAAGACCGCTACGGGTACCACCTATAGCAATGCACAATCGTAGGATTCGATATCAATGGGCTCTTGAACACAGAAATTGGGCAGAAGAACAATGGCGTTTCGTGTGCTTTTCTGATGAGTCTCGTTTTGGTATGAGACCGGATACAAGACGTATACGCCACTGGAGACCCCCTGGACGCCAACAGCGATTAAAATCCTGCCAGGAAGTCCATCCTTATAGTGGTGGAACCATCATGGTATGGGCGGGTATTTGGATCGGCGGAAGAACTGAGTTGATTTGGATCAGAGGCAACCTCAACGCTCAAATTTATGCTGAGACGATTGTATCAGACGTCATCGTTCCTCTACAAGTGCAAATCGGTCCCTTATTTCAGTTAATGCATGATAATGCACGACCGCACACCGCAAGAGTTGTAAGACAGACTCTCGCCGCAGCTAACATCAATGTCCTGCCCTGGCCTGCTCAGTCGCCAGACTTGAACCCGATTGAGCATGCATGGGATATGCTACAGAGAAGAGCTCTGCCGAATATGGAGGGTATCCAGTCGCAAGAAGACCTTTTTTTGTTGTTGCAACGAACATGGGCGGCCATTCCACAGCGTGATTTGGATGAACTCATTTTGAGTATGCCAAACCGATGTTCTTGTGTTGTTAGTGTTCGCGGTAGAAACACGGATTATTAATTGTTTAAGTTACCCAATAAAATTTTAAAGAAAACTGTTATTTCAGTCTTTTTTTCGAACTTTAATGTTAGTGGTTCAAATGTCAAAAATCCCTTTATTAGGAAAATGGCAAATTTCTTTATTAATGCAAAGGTGACTTGGTTTATCGTTACTGTGACAAACGAAAACACTTTATTTGATGAATCCTTAAAGAAAATTTTAATTAATATCAATCAGGAGAAAAGTTATTGCAAAAATATATGTTGATCCCTAGATACTTTTGATGTGTGTATTATGTACATATTTGTAAATTTGTATTTGTGTTTGCGTTTTTTTTTGTTTTTTTCGCTTGTTTGTTTTTTTTTGTAATACTTAATGATATATTTTTCATGTTTTTTGTTATTTATGTTACTTTATTTTACCAATGCGTAATATTAATTCCATAAATTATTTTTATATAATATAACTGTATATACTTAAATAATAATTTTGTAACCTCTGTTTTATTTAAATTATATTTTTTTGTAAATTTTTCTTGTTTTATTTATTCTTAATATTTGGGTTAATAATATATCGATGTTCTTAACTTAGTCACTAAAAGGAATCGTTTCATATGTAAAAACAAATAAAAATATTTTGACGTTTTTAAAAAAAAAAACGGCATAAAATGTTTCGGCAAATCGGCAACAAAAAAATCATAAATAATTAGCACTATAATCACCTGCAAGGATATTCCTGTTTAACTTTCCGTTTAAGAGATAATTAGATTTTTCATACTAGCTTTATTTAAATTTTTCGTAAAAAATTATAATTCCTTCGTTTTTAAGCAGAATTAACTCGGGTGTCAATTTTGTATACATATAGTAATGACTAATAGAAGCGATATCCGGCAATAAATCCAGCACTTGCAAATTGAAATCCCTAAGTCTATAAAAGCCGATTTTTAGCCCAACGCGCACCGTGGTGCCGGCCGTCTTACAGAAAACGGCAACGTCGCATAAAATCACCAAAATAATATCGGTAATTATTACCGCTATTTTTACAATAACATTAAAAATACCGTTAATTTTTAGCGCAATTTTTAACGTTATTATTATGTTATGCTACTAAGTAACGCTACCAAATCGTACCGATATCCAGGTATCTCTACGGAAATACCGTTACTTAACGTTACTTTTAATGTGAATTGGTAACGTTTTCAAGCCCTGCCTGGTACTTTTAAAACTAATTTAGTCTAGCTTTTCAATCTCTCCACTTCGCTTTCCTTCTGTCCTGGTATACATGACCTAATCTATATATCTATACATACGGGTTGTAAGGGACACCGACGCCAAAACAAAAAATCATCAATATCAATCAATAAAAATAAACAGCTGTTTCCCATAAAACTGCAATAAGTACCTACACGGTTAAAATGTATGGAACAGCTGTTTTTTTGTCCCAATAACATGGGAATTGCCATCAATCGGCCACAAATCCAGACTCCATGGCTGCTACTGAGGATTTCCCAAAACCCATAACACTTTGCCTGACCTGGGAATCGAATCCAGTACCTCGTGCTCAGCAGTCGCGCTTGAGACCAACGAGGCAGGGAAATTCTAATAGTGGGTGTGGTTTCTGTCAGGAATTGGTGGTGGGTCGTAGTTTTAGTGTAATTCATGTGGCACAGTGCGGGTCGACAACTGTGAAGCAAATCATCGTGAGGACTCCGGCATGTCTGAGAGCCAATTGAAGACAAGTGACATCCACCATGATGGATCCAGGATGACCTACATGATGGCCTACTCCTTTTCATAGAGAAAAAAAAATTGTTTATTGAGTCTCTGAGATTTACATAACAAATGTGAATTAAACAGTTCCAGTAAGTGGTTACTAACACTTGTGTCGGGGTTGTCTCGCTCCCCTCCCCTGAATTGGTAGACAATATTGAGACTTTAAAAATTAAAATAAATTAAAAACAATATAAAATTAAAATCAATTTTAAAATTATCAAAATTAAATTCAAAACAAAAACAAAATCAAAATTAAAATCAATAAAATTAAATTTAAAAGCAAATAATATGTATTCGCAAATCAGTGAAGAATTCGAAATCGTCGTGGGGAAACCGATTACTCGATTACGTTCCATTTTCACTCGCAGAGTTTGCCTGTCCCAACTGTTGGAACATTATGTCCTAATTATGCTTATGGCTTGTATCTTCTCTTTATAATCGTAATTGTTGTTTTGTTGTCTTGTAGACGTGGCGAAGGATGGTCGAGTCCATTAGAATCTCTTCGGCAGCAGTTGAGAAAGTTAGATGATTTAGAAGATCAGTTCCCAGATTTAGCATTGCAACCATCGTACAGTCTTCGGTACCCGTTTGCTGAATTAGGTGAGATTTGTTTGCGCTACAGATTTTTTAACCTTTTGACCGCCAATAAAACGACAATAAAACGAAATTTTTCAAGTGGTTTTCATCTGTCGGCTATAGCCGACCGTGGCGGTCAAAAGGTTAAATGAGTAATAATTAAAATCGTAATTATGCGTATTACTACCTTTACTATAGGTACCGCTTTTCCCATGGATGTCTATTATAGCTCTTAATAAATCAATTTGAGTTACCTAACAATCTTACAAGCAAAGTAACTTGAAGATAATCCAAAACATTTGATTTGATGACTACAGTGCTATTTTTACAAGAGAACAATAATTTTACAAGGCTGTTTTTATTAAACTACACAAAGACTGCAACGTAAACTGTAAAAAAAGTACTTCGAAAATCACTCAAACAGCATACTTCTCACACAAAACGGGGATTTGAAAGCAATCTTTGCAATATACAAGGTGTAAACGGACCCTTCACGAAGCTGTAAACCAATATTATTATTGCTGGGAAACGACTTTTTTTGGGGTGAATAATCACGTGTTACGGTAGGACTCAATGTAACGCACTCAAAACATTGTGCTGACGGATGCATTGAATAGTACGGGGGTCGTGGAGGTATTTAAAGTATCAGAAACGTGGAGACCAACTGCCTTTCAGCTTCATTAAGGGTACTTATACACCCATTATAATTGACTTTCAATGAACAAATAAACTTCTTCATATGATCTTCAAATCTTTCCTCAAACCAGGTCCAGTAGCAGCAGCGGACACACCCGAACTAGAGTTCGTGCGACATCGTGCGCTTGTAGAGAGAGAGGGCATGCGACGAGCGAGAGCCGCGCTCAAACGCAGGAAGGCAGCTTTACAGGAGACCAGGGCCTCGATGTCTCCGCATAGAGCTCCTTCGGTAAGTTTTATCAAACTCTAGCTTCATTGGAACCTTGCATTTATTCCGAAATTAAAAGTAGTTTATGATACTATCACCGCCCATAAACTATGCAAAAAACTGTGAAAGACCAAACACATTTTTGATTTTATAATATTATTAATTCGATAATATTACATCGCGCCCGTAAGCTGTAGTCTCCGGTAACAGGTTATACTCTTATGAATAAGGATATAATAGGATGTACGCCGGAAGGGGACGTCCTAGAAGGACGTACACTAACCTTATTGGTGAGATTCTTTAGAAAGAACAGGTGCGTAATACTCGCAACCGACGTGCGTGAATGACCAGGTGGGTTACCATGATCTTTTAGTGCAGGAATGTTTTAGGACTATTCCGAGAGTGGTAAAGTGACAGCGCTAGACAGCCGTCTAGCGCCATCTCTTACCCACTCTCAGAATAATACTAAAACATTCCTGCACTAACAGATCATGGTAACCCACCAGATGTACCTATGACCGTGTACGAGGCGAAAGGAGTATGTAAGGATCATAGCAGGTGGCGTTCTTTGGGTTCTGCCATGAGAAAAAGGCGTGAGTTTATGTATGTATGTAAATAAGTCGGGTTTTTCGAATCGAGACAAGTGGTTACGTTTTATGTGTCGTCGGAATTGTGCGTTGATACTATGCCTGTATATAAACAGGAGGAACGCGAGGTAACAGAGCTAGAGGTGGCACTTCACCGGGCGCGGGCGCTTCTAGGCGAAAAGGAAATAAGACTCCGGCACATCGAACGGGCACTTCGTCGCCTGGCCGAACACCCTCCACCACACATACAGGTTCTGCTGACGAACTATCTTCATCCATATTTTGTTCTGTTTAAAGTGCTTTTTTAATTGGTATTTTTTTTTTCGGTCGAATATGTTGCCTTAATTTTGGTTTTGTTTCAAGCAATTTCCAGCTTTGTTTCGTCAGTGGTAGACTTATTTTTGGTTGTCTCGTCTGCTTTTCATTGATTTTTATTTTGTTGTTTCAAGCATTTTCAGCTTTATTCCGTCAGTGGTAAACATATTTTTTGACTATCTCATGTGATGTTATTATTTGCTGTTGATCGTCATTTGTTATTTTTTGGCGATTATTCTTTTTTTGGTTGTTGTTTTATTATGATTCGATGTTTTCGCTGCAGACGTGTTTTCCCATCTTTTTGGCGTCTTCCTTAAAATTCATAATTTTGTGTTGTATTCGTAGTGTCTATGTAGCAAAAGCTTACTTGCTGGGCCCGCGTGGTGGATTATGGCCCACTCCTTCCCACATAGAGGAAGTCAGTGCACCAGCAGTGGAAACTATATAGGCTGATTTTGTAAAGCTTGCTTTATTTATAATACGTATAAGTACAAACTACACTGGCATAGCCGAAAACTGTCCTATTCGGTGTTCGGTTTACGGTTAACACTGAATCAAGAAATTTCAACGTTGATTATGAACCTACCTAAGTATTTAAACTTCTTTTAAACAATCAAACTGACAATGACTGACTGCAAATTGCAAAAAACGAAAGGAAATTTGAACTTCGCGGGCTATCTAGCGCATCCTTCTTGATTCTTAATATTTACTTGAAAAACAACCCGACCAACCCTGAACCGGGCCAACGTGTTGGATTACGGCCCACTTTCAGAGAGAAGGCCTGAGCCCCAGCAGTGGATGTGGAAACGTAATACACTGATTATGCTATTTGAATACCAGGAGGGCACGACAAGCGAAGCGTCATCAGGCAGCGATGCACCGCCAGCGGAGGCAGGAGGAGCTGTACTACGGTCACTGAGGGCTCTCCACGCTGATGTCAGGGATATATGGCGAGCCTTGGATGCTAGGCGACCTCATACTGGTAAGTAATACTTTGAAGAAATACGTTTCACGTTTCTAGGTTAATCTTTTGTTCGATCGAAATGTTGCCAGTTCCAGTTCGGAGAGTAGAAGAAATAAAGCGGAAGCGACAAATCCAAATTATTTTTGTTTTGGTTGTTTTTTTTTTTAACTAGCCTTCGCCCTCTACTTCGTACGTGTGGTACGTAGATTTGAAAAAATATCATTTTTGTGGGAAAATGTAGCCTATATTTTAAGTTAGGCATTTAGCAGTAGAGCGGTGAAAACTGCGTTCAAATCCATGCAGTAGTTTTTGCGTGATGCGCGTACAAACATACAGACAGACAGACAAAAATTCTAAAAACTCTTGTTTTGGCTTCTGTTGCTCTTATAAAGACCTTATACCGTATACATTATTTTATTTCAATATCTTTTATTTTTTTTCAATATTTATTATTTTTATACATTATTTTTTTTTCAATATTTTTTATTTCTTTGTAGAGCATCGGCCTGTCACAATTTCAATATACGGGATGGAAGGGACACCGTACCGAAAACGTAAACCACATACTCAGTACATCATTTTGTAACCACATATAAAATTGACGTTAGTTATTAAAAAAACAGCTGTTCCATACATTTTGAGCGTGTAGGTATTGCACTTTTGAAAGAAACAGCAGATTTCTTTTTATTGATTGATTTTGATGATTTTTTTTTAGGCGTCGGTGTCCCTTCCACCCCGCATGTATAGATATATAGATTACGTCATGTATACCAGGACAGAAGGAAAGCGATGAGGACAGATTGAAAAGCTAGACATACTATGTAAATTTGTTTTAAAAGTACCAGGACGCTATAGCTAGCGAGGTATTAGACAGTGGCGCCGGCGGAAGAACGGGGAGCCGTACTATAATCCCGGAGGGCTCTTCACGCTGATGTTAGAGATATATGGGGGGCCTTAGTTGCTAGGCGACCTCATACGGGTCATAAAATTGAGTAAATAAATGCGTATAGTACTCGAGCATTCATTTGGCATGGCGAGTTTTAAAAACAAACTGTTTCTATTATTTTACAAAGTGTTACATTTACACCTGACCGTCTAAGTACTCCAATAAATTAATCACTCTACTATAAACAGGTAACACATCTATATACATATATAAAAATGAATTGACGTTTGTTAGTCTCACAAAAACTCGAGAACGGTTGAACCAATTTGCTTATAAGTTGTAGGTAGTAGGTAGGATGGGAAAAGTGCATTGCAACGCATGCTGGGTACAACTAGATTATGATAAAGCCGAACTTTTTCTAACAGAGCGACTTATCCTTACACAGACTCATATTGATATTTCCTTTTAAAAGTTTAAGAAAAATAATTGTTTTGTTTTCAGCTTCACCAGAAACGAGTTCGTGCAATGCTCCTACAACATCACAAACGCGCATGACGTTATCAGCTGTAAGTATTGTCAAATTCACTAGCATATTTTCTTTTCTATTTTGCGTTCGGATCCTGTCATAGTTGGTTTTTATATTCTGTCACCGCACCTCGAAATGGTGACGTAAAAAAATATTGTAAGGAAACCTGGTATGTCATGTGCAGAGATCGGAATAGGTACAGTATATTTGCCTAAACTTCAAGGTAGTCAGTAACATGTGGCAAATTTTACGCAACTTTCTACGTAAATAAATAGCAATAGGATTACGAAAACTCCAAAATAACTAACCAATAGGCATAGTTTATTTATCAATAAGTTAAAATGACTTTATTTTGCTAAGATATATTTACTAGTTTTCTTCTAATTTATTTTTTCTTGAATGACTGCAAATCGGCAGGAATAATATTTGCATCTCACTTTATCACACGGCGTTTGGTGATAAAGCAAGCATTTTTAGGCGAGTTTCACTGAGTGGCATGTGCACTCTTAATCTATCACGACAGTATTAGGTTTTCAATAACCCCACTATGCCATTTTAAACAGATACGTATTACTTTTGTAGCCTGAACCAGTAATGCAAGACAACTCAGACGGCGGAGTAGCTGAAAGGGCTCGCGGGCTCAGGGCTTGGTTGCAAACAGCGCCTTAAGTGAAGGTCCATCTAATGAGGTTGTAATACAAGTATTGACATAATTCTGGAAAGTTCTTTATGGATTTTGAAGTAACTACAGCGGAATTAGATCTTATATAGATCCCCTAAAATGTGCTATAATATTCTATAGTATTCATAATATCCTATTGGTGAGAGATCTTCCCTCATCTGCTATTGAAAAGGACGTTGTTGGGTCGCGATTTTAACGATGCTTGTCGTAGATTTTCAGGTCACTACATCGCTATCGCGAGACGCCGTGATAACGTGGCACAACGCGCGATTTTGTATTGTATTTGTTTTGGCTCTAACATATATCTCTTTACCAAATCAAAGTATTCAAATGAGTTTAAGATATATTCAAAAATTCGTAAGTTACTTCAAGATCCATAAATAGCGAATCTAATTCGGGATTCTAACAACTTAACTCAAACGTGTTCGCACAAATTTTTGCATTAAAATAATTCGGTATTTATGTGGTTTATTCGTTTGCCATCCAATAGCTGAGGTAGGTGTGTGAAATATTTAGTATTTTTATTATATTATACATATACCGGGTGGTAGGGATACCGAGACGCGAAAAAGGAAACCGCGCATTCAGTACATCATGAGAAATTTCTATGCGGAGGGGCTCAGAATGATAGGTTTGGCAAGATGTTCTGAATACGTGGTAAGTAACCGTTTTCGCGTCAGTTTTCCACCCTGTATTAGAGAAAATACATTCGGTTAGGGAAGGTATAGATTTGACGAAGTAAGAGACAATCAAATGTAATTTTGTGCACCAGGGGCGGAAATAAATGCCCTTGGAATAATTATAATCCATGTAGCACTTAGCAATTATTTCACTTGATTGTCAATGCTCTTCGGCAAGACACTACCAGCCCATATATTACTTAAAAACATATTTAATTGTTCTTTCAATAAAAACTATAAAATGTTTTCTAAATGCTTTTAGTATATCGAATGTAAACACATTCGGCCATGAAAAGGTATACAATAATAATAAAAATAAGATTTTTTCTCGAAAAAACAAAATACACATTCTATCAAATTGAAGTTAAGTGTGATCTGAATAATTTAGTAGGACTTGATGAATAAATCTTATGTAATTAGCCAAATAATAAATTTTTAGATGATAAGTAGTTACTTCTAGTCAATATCACTCATAGATGTGTTGAAATGTGCTAGTTATGACTTAAACGTCTGTGTATTAATCAAAAAATTTAATTACCGGTCAGGGAGCGTAAAATGGATAATATTGGAATATATTGTCCCCAAGTAAATAATGGGACAAAAATATAATAATATTTATCAAGGAGGCGTTACTCTGCTGTTAAAGTAAAGAGGTATCAATACCTTTGTGTATGTAAAAAAAAAAAATTGTTAGTGACTCGGTAGCTGCGAAACACATGACCAAATAATTGAATTTCCTGGAAATCAAAAACCCGAGTGATGGTTATAAAATTTAGGGCTGCTACACACACGATTGGGTCGGCCTAACCCGGCCGAGGCAGGGCGGCAAAGTCGAAGCTATACAGGGTGGAAAGCGACATCGACGCACAAACGCTTGCCACGTATTCAGTACATCTTACCAACCCCCCAATCTGCTGCTCCATACATTTTGACCGTGAAGGTATTGTAATTTTGTAGGAAACAGCTGTTTTTTTTTAACAACCGATGAAAAATTTCTATGTGGGGGCTTCAGAATGATGTAATAAATACGTCCTAAACGTATGTGCGTGGGTCTTCCCATCCACCCTGTATTTTACCGTCCTGTATTGCCGAATCTAACCTACCTGAAAATGTGTGTTAGTATGCCTTACTCATGATCTTAACCTGATCGTTATAATTGTTTTAAATACAGATCCAGACTCTGTTAACAAGAAAAAAAACCTTAACAGAAGAACTGCCGTTTCTGCCGTGATAAATAATTTTATCGTGTTTTTTTGCAGCACACGTGTCGAAATTTATATACTTAAAATAATATATAAAATAATGTAGCGAAACTGCTCTTTAAAATAATGATCGGTAATAATTCAACTTCTTTCGCACAAAACATTCCAGGCCAAGTGAGAGTTTAATTATATTTATTATACTTAATTATTATATTAAACTTAAGAATTTTAATGCATTTAATATTATATTCTGTGCCAGATGCATTGTATAGTGCATTTATTGTAGAATAATTTGTTGTTTTATAAATATGTTTTGTATACATACTGAGCAAAGTATACCCACCTGTTGAAATGTATACATTCCAGATATAATTTTACTACCTAATACAAGGCTCTGTTTTATTAGTGCTCAATGTTTTGTGTATAGTTTCATAATAGGAGCATTTTTCTACCTTTTCCAAATATATTTGGTACCGCAATTCAATGTATGTTACAAAAATTGGCCTATGCTTTGTAGAATAGCAGGCTGTTTTATTTATTATCATCGGGCTTCGGTTAGTGTTTAGTTCTGTCGAAATTATATCCAAAACATTGCGGACTATCAGACTCAAATACCAGCGTTTTTCGCATATTATTTGAGCAAATAAATAAAATAATAAATTGTATGTAGTGTCTTAACTTGGCCTCCATTGTAACTTCGTACGTAGGTAGGTACTATTGTATTCCCTCGCTAGGCGGGGCGACTGAGAAACACCGTTGTTTGTATGCCGTAGAAAGTTCACTATAGTCAAGCTTTGGAAGAGGCGGTAACATAACGTGGTCTTCGAAAACAAAACAAAATAAGCTCGTTTTGTTGAGAACCTCATACCATTTAAGTATATCAAACAGGGGTCAAATAATAGTTTTGAAGATGAACATACAGGGCTAAATTTAATTAGCTAGGACTTTGGGGCTATCGGTATCTAAACAACCTAAAACAAAGAAAATACGTACGTACATACCTACTGACTCGAAGTAACAACACTTCAAGCTGACAAGGCTCTAAAAGACCATCTAATAATTTTTACGTTTTACTACATTTAGATATCGATATCAATCACCGACTGTCGATTTTTGCTAGCTAATTATTTGACCTTGTAAATATAATTGTGAACAACTTATAAGTTGTAATAATTTGAATAATAACCATCCTTAACTCAAATAAAACTCATCTTAAAAAACCTAATATTTCACTAAGATGAGATGACACAAAACAATTAGATTTGTCAAGAACAATGACAATACATCTATGACTACAGTGAATTTTCTACGACAAAGTATGAAGGCACTGTGATAATTATCATTGTTAGGACATTATCAGTCATTCATAATTCCATTGTTGTATTAATTCGCCATTCGGTGAAAATTCAAGTTGGTGATCCTTTACCCAAAAGAAATAATTTCGTGTGTAATTATCGTACTAAAACCTATATATTGCCAAAACTGCTACCTCCGCTGACAAAACACTATTTTCTACATTACCGAAAAAGGAAAAGAAAACACTTTTAATCATATTTCTATCGTTTATTTTCACTTTAAATGTAGATGCAAATATTATAACTTCAGTAAACTCCGAAATATGCAAAGGCCGTCGGTCCGCGACTTAAACAATGTAGCATCGAGTCTCGGCTGAAAATTCTCTGCACGCGCTTTGCACACCCGGCGCTGTGATCGCTGAATTATCAAATTCCTAGTTCACATGAAAATTGTCTATTTACGACGATTGCGCTTTATATTATGGGCGTACTTCATCAATAAAACTGACAGCGATTCGCATGTCTAAACCGCATTCAAGATCGTCAGTGTCAATATTCTTTAGCAATGATGACACTGACTGCTGTTGAACTCAGTTTAGGTGTGCTGATCGCGTTTAATTTTAGTGCTGAAACGGCCCTAAGCCATACTAGTTCATAGAAGCAAGTGCAACGCACAATATGTGCTGTTTTGCTCCCTCATTTTGATCGCGTAAAGCAAGAATTAGATCATTTCGAAACCTAAAGGAATGTTGAAAATATCTTAAAGTTATCGTCTTTAAATTAAAATTGGTGGGCGGGTAACAACTGGCTTTTTCACATTACTTAAGAACAAGTAATTGTAAGAAAAAAAAAACACTTATAAATCTGTACTATGAAACTCAAATATCATTCAAAACGTCTCAAAAACTACAATTATGTTCCTAACAAAACCCAAACAGATCTTCGCTTAAAAATATATTTTCCGTATCTACACTTGCTTGCAAAATTCTCTACTCACTATTTATGCCAAAATGCCGTTTTGAAAGCCAGTTTAGAATAATGTAGTAACAAAATATTGAAATAATAAATTTAAAAAAAATAGTGCAGTTTTTTTGCAAGCAAGTTCATGTTTTTGACCTAGTCACAATATTTTTTACATGTTTATGTATTCTTCCAGTGCCTGTAAGGTGCTTGATATTTATTTTATTTATATTTTCTTCTTTTTGAAAACGTTACGTCCAAAATTTATTTACAATTGTATAGTCACGAATTTTATTAATAAAAATATTTTGAAGTGCACATTCATTGCGGGAGACTTTTACCATTGTTTTTTTTCTTTGTCATATTCTAATTATAATATAACGTAAATGGCAAAAGTCTTCCTCTCATTTAATAAGTAGGTTTTTTAAGTGCATAATAACTATGAATTTCAATTATTATAATAGAAAAATAATATAAATGGTAACCTACATTATAATATGTAAAACAATTAAGAATCTCTAAAAAGAGCCAAACATAATTGTAAAAAATTTGATGAAGTTACAATAATTTGGTATTTCGCTTAAATTTGCTGATATAATTGGACAGTCTTTTCCCTACATATTTATGAATTGTATAAACTTTGGTATTGTAAGTTGGGGCGATATATTCATATTCCATATTCCTATAGTTATTCCAGCCCAAACATAACGTAAAGATGATTTCCAGTTCCAGTTCTTAAGGAATAAAACAATAATAATCTTATGGTTTAATAGCCAAGAACCTCGACCAACATCTGAGGAGGCTCTCGCTTGGCAGCTGGATCAAGGGCTTGATTCAGAAAGCAATACTTCTGGACACGGCGCGTATTGTTAGGAGGTTCCTCTCTCAAGAGCCCTGACCACCGGTAGCTCGGACCCTGTTCCCGGTGCTGGTGGGCTACTATTTTATATATTTTTAAATATTTTTTTATACTAATTTTGTATAGGAATATTTAAACATGTAAAAATAAGTCAGAAAAATAAGTAAAGGAAATAATCTTAAATAAATGATCCTGAAGCGACCCGCTTATTGTAACTTCAGCTTTAAAATAATATAATCAATCGTTCACAACGATATTCAGCCGAAATAAAATTGAACAAATCACTATTTGGTTTTATTTAAGTATTCGCCCTTGACTTCGGTTTTGATCATGGCAGTAGTAGCAGGGATATTACTGTGATTATCATGCTGAAAAGGCCTCCTGAAAAAAATATTTACTTAGCAGATAACTCTTTAATAGAGTCGAGGTTTTAATCTTGTGAAGATAGCATGGTTTATGCAAAACCATATTTTATGAACAAATTATTGTGGGTACTGATTGAGCTTATTAGTTATCTTAAACCCGAAAAAGTGCATTATTCAATTATGTATTTTTAAACCTGAGCTTGGAGACCTGGGTTCGAGTCCCAGGTCGGGCAAAGTGTTATTGGGTTTTTCTATAATAAATTAAAGAAATTTCTTAGTAGTAGCCATGGAATCCGGATTTGTGCCCAGCTAATGGCAATAGGCTCGCCCTCATATGACTTAACATCACGTTCAAAATGTGGGTGTACCACAGATATAGATAGACCTGTACTAATGGGATTCGATACGATCCTAGAATCGTATCGGTTAATTGCAATCCCGATCGCTCCAAAAGGAAATATCGTGCATCCCCTATGTACTAGAGATATCTAAATCTCCATAACAATGAAAAACAGAACAAACCTCTTATATTCCTTGCCGCGTTATACTCAGCAGGATGTCCCTTCACTAGCTGGCCTGCTCTACTGATCTCTGGCGTACAAACAGCCGCATTGCCACTAAATGGTGTGTAGGAGAGAACTGACCAAGCGTGCCACAGCTTTGACGTCGCGTTCCAAGCTCCGCCCGAGAAGTCACGGGGTATCTGGTGGAGGAATGAATGCATCAACTAGTTGACTCGCACCGGCTTCGTCCGTGCAAACTTTCAACTCCTATTTCACCCGCTTTGCGGTTGAATTTTCCAAAATCCCTTCTTAGTGTATGCCTACGTCATAATAGCTATACGTGTGCCTAAATTTAGCCCGATCCGTCGAGTGGTTTGAGGTGGTCGTTGATAGTCAGTCAAGACAAACGATATTATATGTATACAGGTTGGAAGGTACATCGACGCCAAAACGATTACCACGTATTCAGTACGTCATTCTGTCAAAATTTTCTATGTAGGGGGGGGGGCGTGCACATAGAAAATTTTCATCGGTAATTAAAAAACCGATACCGATGACGTCAGTGTCCGTTCCACCCTGTAGGTAGGCAGATACGAGGTCAGTATGCAGGTTCTGACTGAGGCATCATTACTGAGCTGTCTTCGAATGTATTCGAGGGCCAGATAGGGATAATCCATGCTAAATCCATGTTCAGATCAGTCATGATTTGGCACAGAGGGGTGGCACGACCGAATACATCATTGAGCCGAGCCGTCGGCTCGTACGTCCAACGAAGTTTGCTAAGCGGAATGAGCTAAATGAAAGCTGAATATGACGTTGTCGTTACTTCTGATCGTCTTGTTCTTTAACCCTTAATTTGGCAGAGATCCGAGTTGTTTTATTTTATGAAATATGATGTATTTCTGAAGTCCTAGGGTTAAATACAAATTAGAAAAAATGTACAAAAAAATATTTTATTTACAGGTTTTCAGGAAATCAATGTTCATCACAGTGAACACTGCGAAATACGTTGAGAACAACAAGTAATTTGTAATGTTCACTGTGATAAACATTGTCAAATTAGTGTCATTTAAATAAGTAATATAAAAACACTATGTATATCAATAAATCAAATTATTTATTATGAAAATGTAAAAAACAATTGCGAGGATTTTTACCCGTAACAAAGCAAAGTCTCATATTGCATTTTATACAATATACAGTTGTATTTTTTTGACAAAACTTGCATCGCCCCATCTCTTCTTTTGTGCTGGGATAATGTCCTGTATTATCGAATCTGATGGGGCTTGTAGGCCTGGCTGATCTTGGGTTTATAATTTTACATTCCTGCATTTTTTCAGTAGGTATAGATCTTTTTTTCTTTGTTAAACTTAAGTAAATCTCGTAACGAAAAACTTTCAATGATTTTGGTTTTCGTTGTTTTCTATTACAGTTACGTTTGTGCATGAGCCAAGCATTATTAATACATATATCTAGTAATTGACTGAATATTCCTATATACCACCTTCTAGTTTTGAACGGAATTTTATATAATGATATTAACATATCAGCCAGGTCTACACCCCCCATATGTTTGTTGTACTCGCGTACAATTTGCGGACAATCCACTTCTATTCTCTTTTTTTGTTCTTTGCAGTACCTTTTTATTGTTTGGACTGGTTCAGACCCAACAAAAGAGCTTATAAGGGTGACAGGTTTGTTATCATTCCAGCGTACAATAACTAGTTTATTCGTATCACAAACAACTTGTGAAAACGCACCTCTCTGTTTTTTTTTCATTGCTTTTTCATCCGGTAAAAATTTTTCAGCTCCTCTAATCCTGTTGCTACGTATCGTACCAAGACCAAAGACACCATAGTTTTCTTTCAATAGGTAAAACAGCTCTGGCGATGAGAAGAAATTATCACAAAATATAGTTGCTGGTTTCTTTTGTATAGTCTGAGTCAAGGCTATAACTATTTGTGCTCCAAACCCAAGTGAAGATTCTTGGTCTGTAAACTTATGCGAACGGAAGGTATCTTCTCCTGCATATAAAATGAAATCATAAATCATTCCACTTACACCAGCACGTACATAATTTTTAAATCCCCACTTATTTGGTTTGTCTTTCATGTACTGTTTTCTATTTCCTGCTTTCCTGCCCTTGTAGGGTATCATCATCTCGTCTATACTAAATTTATTCTCGTTTTCTTGCTTTAAACAATTTCTTCGGATTTTTTCGGCTATGGGTCTTACTTTGTAATATCTGTCCGAGTCCTGCAGGTTATTGTCGGTAAAGTGTAAAAATCTGCGGATTTGTTGGTAACGTTTTAACGTCATTATGTCTGCTATGGGGCCGTATCGAAACCTATTGCTCCAATAGTCCAGATAGCATGGCATTTCAACAATTCCCATCAGAATATGAATGCTTATAAAATCTCTCATCTCATTCTCTGATGCTTGAATGGATCTTCCAGTTTGTTGAACGGAGTAAAGATTGGTCTGGTCTACTAAATCGGTAAATATATCTTCAGAAAAAAATAAATACAAATAATCAAGGGGGTCATCATCTGGAAAATCGACATAGGTTTCGGTTCTTTCTTCGATTACGGCACGGTGACGAAAAATACCTTTCTTCCATTTGTAAGAAAGAGAAAATTTTGGAATTTTCTTCGATTTCTTGGCAGCTGGAGCTATCTGCTTTTTTGCTCTAGTTTTTCTAGTATAAGACGTACCAGGTGTTGGTGATTGTATCTCAGATGGAAGCGATATTATTGAAGATAATGATGGAACATTATCATAGTTTGGTTCTCTGGATGGTGTATTAGGGCAAATTTCCTGCAAAACTGGAGTTAATTGGAGAGCTTCGGAGTGGTATAAATGGGATGATTCTAACGACAGTAATTCATCCTCATTTTGAGTATGTTCAGGTTCGGGACTACTATCGATGTCTAAGCGTTCTAAAGAAGAATTAATGGAAGGCGCGGAAGATGAAGCAGGGCTTGGAGAAGGTGGTGGCAATTCGTTATCACTGTTATTTTCAGATTTATCACTAGTGTCGGATGGTGCATGCTCGACAGGAACAAGTGCTAGTATTCTATGCGTGCGGTCTTGTATTTTATTCTGTTAACAAGCAGAAAAAGGAAAATAAGCCCAGTAGAAGTCCACCACACAAAAGCATATTATTGGTAAATAAAAGTTATACCTAATTTGCCAATGTTCATCACAATGAACGTATCGAATTGACAATACTTGTTCGAGTATTTGGCAGTGTTCACCGTGATGAACAAACAAGTTTGCCTCCAAAAAAAAGTTACCAAAAATGCAAAACATTACGTAAAACCCATTCCAAAGTAAAGCATAAACATTGTTTCGTAAATAAAAACCACAAAAAAGTTAGTTTAGTTATGTAAAACATGTAAAATAAAAACATTTACCTTGCGAAGAATCGAGTGCCCGCGCCTCGCTGACATCTTGTCTCGATAATGACAAATGAACGATGTTGCCACTAGTAGAATTATTTTTTATACCAATAAATATACTTTAAACTTGCTATAACTAAAACAAAAACCAAAAAATAGTAGATAATAGTCGCTCAATATTTATTTTTTATGAATGTTTATCACAGTGAACAAAATCAAATTAAGGGTTAAGTAATACTGCCGAATCGAATGCTAGTACTGACATACTACGTAAGACTCGAACAAGTGAGTTGCAAAACTTTTTCGGTAAGTACAAATTTTTAACCATCAGGCTGATATTTTACAACCCGATCATTAAACATGCAACTAGTTTCTTACTATCATAGTGCTCAAAACCTACTTTTGAATGCATACCTTCTGATCACCAATAGTCCACGACAAGTTAGGAAGTGGTACGCCGCCGGCAGTGCAGTTAAGCGTCACCCGACCTGTGTCTTCGTTCACTGGTCCAACGGTTACTACAGCGGCGGTAGGTGGCACTGTAATTATAGATAAAATGTTAAGTAGGTATTATCCATCGTCACACACTCGACGCCTGCGGAAGGACAGCGCCGTCGAGGTCGACCGCGGCGAAGCTGGCGTGACGATCTGATCATGTTTGCGGGGCTAACATGGTCAGAGATCGTAGGATAGAAAGGTATGAGAGGAGAAAGGTGAGACCATTACCCAGCAATGGGCCACGCTGTAGGCTAGTAAAAAAAAGGATTATTTGTTTTATAACCAAGTAATGATTAGGAAACGAATAGGATCAGTTTTTCCACTTTTTTAGCACCCTATCTACAATTATCCTGATTCGAATAAAAATATCATAATTATTCCCTGTCCCCATACAAAAGGTAAAATCTACTCTCCAATTCCACTACCATATGAATTGTATTAATTATAATGCATCCTGTTTGTAACATTATGGACTCCAGGGTAATTAAAAAAAATGTAACGGTTGAGTTGAATGATGGCTGATCCATGCGTCATGTTCGTGAACGGGCGCTGTCAGTTGTGACTGGTCATCTCTTAGTTGCCACGGCATATTTGAACTAATTATTTTATTTTTGATTTGTCTTTTTTGTTTGTACTGTGGACACTTAACGTGCACATCTTGCTACCATCGTTCTCACATAATGTACCATTTCAACAAGAATGATGTGTCCAAGGTTTTTGTAGCAATATTATGATTTAAATGAGTGTCCATGGAGTTTCCTGTCCATTCTTCTCCACAGAGATCTACGTTTTGGAATGGGCAAATACAGTACTTTCACAGTTATTATGTCCTGTGACTAGGACTATAGCTTCATGTTTATTGTTGTCTTTGTTTCGACAATTCATAAGTGCCTGTACTTACCTAATTGGCCTGTTCGAAATAAATGCGTATTCATCTGGATATCATGGATAGATGTGCTAAATAATGCTAAATAAATGCTAAAATTGCTAAAACCCTTACCAAATTTCTCAACAACAAGATTCTTTCTTTTTATCCTGAAGTAGGGTCCTTCGCCAGACACTTCGCAGGATATCGTGGTATCATCCCTTTGTGGTTGGTACAGTTCCAGGGTGATAACACAGTTGCCCTTTTGTCGATCGTCGTCTGGTACAGCACAGTTTGTGGACATCATGTCTTCTACACGCCTGTAAACTATGTGGTGTCTGGTACCATCTGTCTGTAGAGAAAAACGGGGATAAGGAGTGTGAAGATAATAAGGATTTTTTTTTTCTGTGCACTAGGTATAGGCTTTTTTTTTCCTTTATTTGTTTTAGGAACTTTTAACAATATGTTACGCTAGTTCCATCATGAACTAATCTAATTACTAACAAACTTACAAATTAACCAATGAATATACCAATGCAGCCTCTGGCGACATTGGTTTTGCTAAGATCATATTGAATATACCTAACTTATTTATGTTTAGTTCACTAACTAACGCATTTCTTTCAGGCCCATTCCTGACACACTCCACCAAGAGGTGATAAACATCTTCTACTTTACTATCACAGGCTAAACAAAGCGGAGATTCTACCTTCTTCATCAGAAATGCAAAGGATCTTAGTGGCATGTGTCCGGAACGAATTCTGAAAGAAGTTACCAACGTTATACGGCTAATTTTAAAATTACTAAACCATGGGATCTGAGGAGGCTCACTTTGGATGGTTTTGTACCATAGCCCTTTGTCTTTAGATTTGAAGTATTCTTTCCATTCATTATCCCCATTATAATAAAAATGAATGATACAGTTTGGTTGGGTAGTTATCACTCGTTTACGGCGATTTGGGGCTAATACAATTATTATAAGTCTAATAACCAGAGATTCAAATAGGACTTCAGGGGAAAATCGAAAATGAGGAGTTGAAAAAAAGCCCAACAAAGTTTTTTGTGTTTTTTTTTTTAATTATCACCAGGCCTGCAGAAAATATATTGGCTGAAAGACACAACCTAAAAACCCTAAAAGCTACAGTCGTAACAAGATATTTCTAGGTCCCTAATACCTGCCTACATATTCACGAAGATTATCCCCGAGAACCGCAAAACATTTTAATCCTCTGTAATTGAAAAACATCTAACAAAGGAGACGACTGCCAAATTTAGAGCACTGAGTAACAGGATGTTTGGTGGCTGACCTTTTGTAAACAAAAATTTAATCATTTTGATCCGTTTAGGACCGGAAAGATGAGATAATACGCTACCTGTACTTATTTTGGTATAGTAGGTACTTTGTAAATTCGTTGTGTAGTCACATTTTTTAATGAATTTGTAACATCTAATTGGTTACGATCTCATTCAACGTTTGGTGGTCTCTAAGGTATTACCTTGAGGATTTATTCTGTCGTATGTACTATCAAAATCTCATCTCCTTTTGCTAGGGATAACAATAACAGACTTACCGGCTTATATCATCGCATATAGGTAGACCCATAGTCTATAGTGACTGTGTTTAGCATTCGCAGAGAGGCTCCTAAATGTCTTTATGTTTTTTTTCGATATGCTCATCTACCTGTGGCAGCATTGGAGCTACGATTAGTCCGAGCTCAATCTCATTTACAGCTGAGTCTGTAAACCCCTAAACCTACTGTTTCTTGCTTGCAAGTCCCATCAGAAGTTTCAATAACATCCAACTTACCTCAGGCCTAAAAATAAGGAACTGCTGATTATTTTGAAACAGTCTCACTGACTGTAAGCTGTCGTCGGTAGGTATCACCCAAGAACAATTGATCTCCCAGCCCAAGTCTTGCTTCCAAACTTTTGTCAGGCTCACCTCGACGGCTTGAACGGCGGCTGAAAGAAGGACAACATTTTAAACGAGAAATCAAAGTAACTTTGAAAGGACCACGGACTCCAGAAACAACGAGGTGATCTTTGAATTTCGGTTTGGCAAAAATCTTATTCCACCGCATTTCGCCGTTAGACTAACACAAAATAATATAGCAGAGGGCAGTCTTATTGCCCACCAACCGGGCAACAAATCCAGACTCCGGGTCGTTACTGAGTTTGGGGAAATGTGTAGGGTGTTTTTTTTAGGCAGAGAACTTTAAATTGAGTTAAAACTCATTCACTCAGAGAAATGTTTATGTTGAAAATTTTATGCTATTTATGTTGGAACATGATTTCGGGCATGTGGCCGCAGCGGTTAATTCAATATTAAGTTCTCCGCCTCTAATAAAGACACTGTTTACCCTACCTACCTATCTGTTTCACCTCTGCCGAATATTTTGGAGACATTTAGATGTGGTGTTTGTTATGTTTTTATGTTCACGTAGTTCGGTTTTTACCTTCCGCCTCCAGGTTCTCATATCTACCATGCGCGTAGTTCAGGACATCAGCTGTTGAAATGTTCATCGTTTGCGCGTATAAACGATTTGAAATTCAATACGTAAGTAAAAGTACTTTAAGATCATAGTTGTGTTTTAAAGGAGCATTGATCGAGCTTGGAAAAAAAATCATTTACACCTACTTGGTAAAACAACCTTAGCAGACGGGTAAAAAACTCTAAATTGAAAATCTAAAGCCAAGTTGGTATTCAAGTAGAAACATTTATTTTCTTTTAAAAACGCTTCACCTTTTCCAACCTTTCTATGAAGTTGCAAAAGCATAAATTATTCCATATTCCCGAGTAAATTAAACAATTAATCAGTTGAATGCATGGCCTACCATTTTAAAGTGTAAAGTCACGCAGAGTAGCCATTTAAATGCACGATCAAACACATGATAATAAGGTTAGGCACTGTGACTAAATTCAATTCGTGAACCAAATAAATAAATATTTTACTTTGTTAGGAATTCTACGAAACTTTCATTTGCGTAAAAATGTGAAGGGCGCGTTCTACTATTGCATGTATGTATAAAGTGATATATCCCCTGCATCGCTCAAAGTTTAGTAGACGCCTATAGCAGCAGGTATTACATTTTTATCGCTGAATTTTTTCACTTTCGAAACCTTATTCTAATGTTTTGAAGCTTTAAACTTGTTTGCACTTTCAGGATTCAATTCCATCCAGAGCCTCGACGTAGATATAGCAGTATGAGCATTTTTTTGTATAAGAAGGCAGTGAGGCATTAATTGCTCATCGGATGTCAGATAGTAAAAGGGATCAAAATTCTTAGTAATACACCAATCACATTTCACAATAAAATTTGAATAAAGAATACTAGGTACCTAATTCAGACCAATCCAAATCAGTCTTAGTCACTCAGTCATTGCCGGGAAATTGCCAGACAGCTTATGAATTTTAAGTGTTATTAGGTGCCTAATGCGTCTTATTCCACAAAAGTATAAGATTGTCTTTAGTCATTCGCTTGGGCATCCACCGGGAAGTCATAAATTAAGACCAGTTATGGAAACTTAAGCGCTGTGCGGACGGGCACCGAGAAATTTTGATCCTCGAGTTTCGACAGCAGACAACCCACAACAACCGTTATTGACGTTGTTCATGTTATTTCAAGAAACTGTGCAGACGTTGATTGTACTGCAACTGGTAATTAACCGTTAACGGAAAGCATACTTGCAGGGCCTTAACCCATCAGCCACGAGCTACACGTTCACGCGTCTTGCCACAGACAACTGTGGAGAAACCTAATGAAAGGAGCGGTTGTTTAGATCATGACACGATAAACCGCGACCTTACCTACTCCCGTCGCTCTACTCCGCGAAGGGAATAAGACAAGCGTGCGCGGTTCGCTTGATGAAAATTGCAACGCCCGAGGACATGAACTCTAGTTACAGCCCTGGCACGAGCGCGATGTAAACGTAACGTTAAAACTTCTACTAACTTTTTAAAATCGAAAATACAATTATCCTATAGCATATTAGTTATTTTTTTTAGGACAATCTCAATCAAAATCATCTCGCATAACTTCTTAAAATTAAGAAAATGTCATAATATGTGAAACGAGTATCTCTAATTAAAAAATCACTCGTATTTACGTTACTTTTACTACTAGCGCCTCTGGGCTTAATGATGTGTCCAGTTGCTGTCAGTTTTAATAATAAACATAATCGATCTAGCCCGTATAACGATTATGTACCTATTGAACTCACAAAAAGTACAATTTACCCCTCCATTCTATGAACGCCGTCCATCAACAGATTCCTTGTTATGTTTTCGTGTTTTTAAATTAAACAAATTATCAGAGATGAGGGGACAACGACGCTCATTAGTTTCGGCTGTTGGTTTATTACATTGAATTGGGTGTTGCTTGAAGAAAAGGCTTCTGTTTCTTTGTCATCCTTCTTTTATGTCAATGGACCAAAAACTGAAGTCAGTATCTGCCTACCTATTTGCCTACCTAGAGTACTTGTACTATTATGTATTCTGTGCCTAGAGTCAAATCATCATCTGCCTAGCCTTTTCCCAACTATGTTATTGTCGGATTCCAGTCTAACCGAATGCAGCTGAACACCAGTATTTTACATATAGCGACTGCCTATCTGACCTCCACTACCCAGTTAGTACTGGGTAATACCTACGTGACCCCTTGACAAGACTGGTTGTCAGACTATCGGGCCACTGACTACCTGTAACGACTGTCAAAAATCTTCAAATGACAACCGGGTCCAACGACTTTACGTGCTTTCCGAGGCACGGCGGAAACTCGGTATGTATCTAGTGGAGAGTCCATTCACGGACCGGCTTTGGCAAGCGCGGCTTAACCTTTGCGGCTGGTATTATTGAGCCGCGAGCTCGTCTAGAGTCAAATAATGTCCGATATTGGACACAAAAAGTGAGACACATTATATCGTGTCCAGCGTGCTCTGATGCCTGCATACTACTGAAATAGATGGACCCTAGTGATAGCTCCAAACTGGCTAAGTTCTAGGCCGACTCAGTATAGATTGCAATTGTTTTCATGTGAATAAATTGATTTATTTTCCGATTTCCTTGTGACAACCCATGACCACAACCGACTGCTGTTAACGAGGTCTCAAATACAAAGCTCCAAAACATGCAGGAATTTTGATGAGTATGTAAGGAATTGCAGTTTCTAAGCTTCTTCTTTATCGTGTGTCTTGTTCGTGCTTAACCTGATGTCAGAGGTTTTATGCCGCTCTTGGGCTTCTGACTTGGAGGTTTCGAGCAAGTCCAAGTTAATTATACTTATCTATATTTTAAAGTCTCGTCAGGTTCAGTTAGGGAGGATCCGAATCGTTTAAAAATACATAATATCTAATTGAAACAGGCGACAGGCACAAACAAAGGGACAAGCACAACACTATCCCAACGCATAGTCTTAAGAGAGTCTTAATTCGCTCAATTGGCCGGTTGTGTCCTCCGTAATGCGTAATGTACCATATTTGGGACACGGAATATGAAACGCTTGGATGAGGAGAAATTTAAGTTTTTCGTTATTGTAACGGACAGTTTTTGGATGAAAGACGCTTGTTTTAGAGAGGTCTTTGCGATGGTAATATTGAAATAGTTGTAGCACCTACTCCTCATTGTATTGTGAATGCAGTTAGTTACTTCAGATAAGCTTGATATTTTTTCTGTTTTTCACGGATTAGTACTTAGTAGGTACCTGTGCTGATTTGCAGACAATATGGTATGTAAGTATTTTTGGTTTGATTTGCAAACCGTAAATGAGATCAAATGAATGATATTTTAGGCACAAAAATTTTTCCTCGAGGAGTAAAAGAAATACTTATTGCTGCAACTGGATCTTTGGTAGTTACCTCCACTGATACATCCCTTCACCACATTGTCGTAGTGAAGATTTCTCTATCTCTAGCAGCAAAAGTTACACATCAAATTGTCCTTAGTAGGAACAAAAACTGAAAAAAGGAACTAGTCACTTAGAAAAAAAGGAAACGTCTAATGAGCGGAGGAACACTTTTCTTTTAACTAAACAGACCTCGATGATAGGACCAAAAAAATATACTGAAAAGTATTTTATTTTTTCTCGTCATTTAGTTAAATACCCTCTATTTATCCTCCCATCAGTATTTATTAAGGTTTGCCATAAAGCGGACATTACGTCCCTCCATTGCCTGGTATGATATTAAATAATTGATTTTAATTGGCGTTTATTAAACATGTGCGTGTGACGACAAGCAATGGGAAAAAATGTGCAAGTGTCCATTAGCTATGCGGACTTTTTATGGGTTTTAATAACGAGGATATTATTTGAACAGTGTCCTGTTTTGGAACTGTATAGGAAACCATTTCGTAATGGCAGGAATTCCGGGAAAAATAATTTCTGTTTGATTCGGATGAAAGGACCAAATTGTTCGAATGTTGACTGAGCAAATTGATGGCCAGTAGATTCCGAGAGTGATACTGACTTATGACTGATGACTTGATATTTTAGAAATGAAAAGGTTTCTTGATAAGTTTTTTTTTTAAATATATGTATATAAATCTAATGGGTATTTTTTTTTCCGGATGGGAAATCATCAAATGACTTCTCCAACTAAACAAAACTAAACTTAAACGTAAACTTTCATTTAGGTACGCTTTACATTGACGTTACCTCTCAAATAGAACAGCAAATCTATCGAAATAAAGCCGCGGTCCAATCAGAATTAAAGCATTATCAATCTCATGGACAATGTTAGCACATGACATGCACTGTTTTCGTGCTAGACATTAAATGATCCAGTTCAATCTGATTAAATTGAGGCGCGGTTACAACGTGGACGCTTTTTAATTATTTTGTTGAAGACATCAGAATCTCACGATAACGTATCATCATCATCCACAGCCCGACTTCACCCATTGCTGGGTTGGGCCTCTTTTTGCTTGTGCCAATATCCACGCTCGCTCCTATGCCAACTTCATCGAGGTTTATCTCAATAACATATTTATGCCTTTGCCCAATCGCATGATATACTGAATCAAAATATTTACTAAACTATAGAAACATTTTTCCTTCCTCGCGGGGATTCGATTTTATCATCTGCCTAGCCTTTTCCCAACTATGTTGGGGTCGGCTTCCAGTCTAACCGGATGCAGCTGAATATCAGTATTTTAAATGGAGCGACTGCCTATCAGACTTCCACAACCCAGTTCGTACTGGGTAATATGATACCCCTTGGTAAGACTGGTTTTCAGACTTTCGGGCCACTGACTACCTGTAAAGACTGTGAAAGATCTACAAATGACAGCCGGGACCAACAGCTTAACGTGCTTTCCGAGGCACGGAGGAAACTCGGCATGTAATGGGTGTTACCCATCCACAGACCAACCTAGGCGGCTGTTTTTTATTTAGCCACAAAAGCCTCGAAGCCTCCTCAGTAAAGATAATAGTATTGAAAAGTAAAATAGTTCAAAACCGTTGTTGCTCCAAAATCAATACCGTCCCAATTGGCAAATACATAGAAAAGATTTATAGCAAACCAGTGACAGTTTTCTTAGGCGTTATTTATGAAATCCATTCCAGGTAACCCTTTTCTGTTTTTACTGAAACTACGACTCAGTACTTAATCTTCCCGTGTCAAGTTTTAATGATTCGCCAAGCAGGTGGCGATGGTTATAAACTAAAATCTCGGGGATATTGATTGACTCAGCACCATGAAGGTTTTGCTGTATAAGCTGTGGTATGGTAACCGGCAGGAGTGGGTCGTAATCCACCATTGGGGTCCAGTCTAGTGCGGGTTGGTGATTTGCCGCACTACTGTTCGCCCGTATCATAACATCACACCTGTAATACCCAAAGGGCTAAACAGAGGTGCCCTCTCAAACACATACATTCCGCCAGTTATGTTTTAGTTCCTTGTACAAGGAGCGAGCCCGATGCCTTCAAACGGCACAAATCCAGACTCCATTGGTGTTACTGAAAAATTCCTGATCGAAAAACCCAATAACACTTTGCCTAATCTGGGAAACGAATCCAGGACCTCATGCTCAGTAGCCGCGCTTGCGGCCACTAGACCCACGAGAACTGTACCAGCTACGAATTCGTTTTTAGATATAGGGATGATGCTTATACCACTGTCTTCTGTGACCACATATCCGAATCTGTTATTCGGATATCTACCTCTATCCTAAACTTGATGAGTTTTTTCTATTTGAAACTCACTGTCCCAAGACGACCATGTTATAGTGTAGTTTTTTTTTTTCAAGTGACGATTTTTTACACGAGGACGTTAGTAGATGTTCCAATTTGTTTTTGGTCATTATATTCGCGGTTTTATTTGATAACTAGCCGACCGGCGCAACTTCGTCTGCGTAACATTTTTGATTAATGCTCCGCTCCTATTGGTCGCAGCGTGATGTTTTATAGCCTATAGCCTTCCTCGATAAATAGGCTATCCAACACTAAAATAATTTTCCAATTCGAATCAGTAGTTCCTGGGATTAGCGCGTTCAACCAAACAAACTCTTTAGCTTTATAATATTAGTATATAGATATAGATGAGGATATTTTAAAATTTTGTATTCTTCAGGGTTACTTAAAAATAGCTTAGCCAGACACGTGTTTGTAATCTTTTTTATAATTTTATATTATTTCGGTATTTTGATTACGAATCATCGTGCTTTTCTTTAGGCCACCTATTGAAAAGTTTAATTAGCAATAACCACCAGACCCTTCGTCATGTTTCTTTCATGTACATTCATTGAACAAGTTGTGATTATCAATGTCATAAAGTAAAAATACCACAATTTAATAAATCCGGGAAAGTTTTAAAATGTTGAAATATAACCTTCTCTTTTCTTTAGAAATCGGTTAAAATGATGTTCAATTCATTTATAGGGATTTTTTTCGCAAAATAAAAACGTTTTCTTTGTTTACCTAATTAATTTAACCAAAAAAGAGTTTTTCGAAAATAGAATAAAATAAAACAACTTACCAAAGACCAACCAGAAAGCCAAAACAGTGACTTTATATCCCATTTTGTCCGTCCACCCGTTACACCACTCACATAAATAATACAACGACCACTAAAAGCACTATTACAAAACACCAAAAGCTATTATTGTTATAAAACCACTAGTGCATAATATAACATAATTTGGGTGCGCGTGACACGATAGTTTTGAGTGTACTGTGGAAGATGCGCGCGCGCTCACTGTGACGGGACATTGTTAATTCGACGAGTACAGGAGCGGTCTTTGATTGGATAATGTGGAAAAAACGGTTTTATGTACGCAGCGTTTTTGGCAAAATTACTGCAAATGTTTCAGCTGTTCTGTGTAACAGTAAGGTGAATTCTAATTTATTTCAATGGTCGAACTATAAATATAGTAGGTAAATACTTAGCTATTCAAACCTCCATTGTACCTCATACCAATTAGTGCGATTTCGATTCATGTTTATTGAACGTTTTGAAGTTATAATAATCATGTTGATCTTGACAACGCCTCTTATAATTGACGTAAAATACTGGTATTTAGCTGCACCCGTAAAGATTGGAAACCCAACTTCTTCTTTTTCTGGTGCCTCTTCAATTACTGACTTGCAGATTGTTTGGTCTTGACATCACCAAAAATCATAAAAAAAATCTTACTTAATGTTGTGATGATCACAAGAAATAGGAACTACTTTAGAAATAATACAGTGGACTTTTTCTTACTTTCAGTAGCAGTACAAGAACAATAATTGATCGTAGTTTGCAAGTAGCACTCAGTTATTAGGTATAACACCCTTGCTACCCCTTTCGGGGCCAAAAGTTTCCGTCATAATACCATACATCACCAAAACTACCATGACGTGACATAACATATGTAAAACCTACTAAACCTCACGTGAATGACGTGTTCGTAGAGAAAAAAAAAGCGATTTAATGCCCGATGGTTTTAAGCAGTAACAGGCGATGCTTTTAAAATAATAGCCGCAATAATGGACGCCCACTAATTGAATGAACGTGCTGTAATCAACCGCCACTTGTACATGATTTTAGTTCTAATAGATTCCGTTCACGCCATTACAAAACGATTTCAACTCATTGATTTTAATTATGTAGCGTATGCAGGCTGGTCTTTTTGCATTAAAGGGTTCAAAGGACCAAGAACTTTCTACGTACAGTCACGGTGAAAACACTTTTACGTTTAGTTGGCCCAGCGTAGTACGGCTTTTCAATAGAATAAGAGATCAGCTTACATTAGTTTGAGTCCGCTTAACACCGGTCCATTTCCCTCACTCGTCAGTTTATTTAATTCGACAGTTTCGTTGATCAGTCAGTCTCGCAGATTGGACAGTTTTGTTGCGTCAACTTGACAGTTTCCATAATTTGTAAGTTTCTTCGATGAGAAAGTTTTATTTAATTCGTCAGTCGAAGTACAGTCGGTAGGAAATTGCACACAAGTCTGATAATTTCAGTATGAACGTGCAACTTTCTTTACATTTACCCTAAAGACTTATATATCACCTGTCTTCGTAATTGCTGCAGTGATGGTCTTTGGTGTTAGGGATGAGTCCAGATTGACAAGCAATAGATTCATAAGGTAACATGTAGGTTCCTATTAGTTTATTGAGGACTAGCTGTTTGGCCGCGACTTCGTTCGCGGATAGGTGGGGATAGGTCGGGATAGGACGGGATAGGACGGGATAGGACGTGATAGGGTGGGATAGGACGGGATAGGATGGGATAGGACGGGATAGGACGGGATAGGACGTCAAAAATCGGCGGCATTTCAATTAAATTTTTAAAATAAAAGAACAATTATTGTGACATATACATACAAGTTAGACATATGCTGTCGCGACACTTTTTGTAGATAATGATGTGTTCTGCAAAGTTGTAGTACATTATTTTGTTCTATCATCAATAGTTTTAGCAGCGCACGCGATGTAAGGTATTTTTTAGGTCATTTTTTTACACCTTGGGTTACATTATTGGAGTTTTAGTAAGGATCCCTATTTTTTTAAATATAATATAGCTTATGTCACTCGGAGATAGTGTAGCTTCCCAACGGTGAAAGAATTTTTCAAATCGGTCTTGTAGTTTCGGAGCCAATTCAGTGCAAACAAACAAACAATCAAATCTTTCCTCTTTATAGTATTAATATACTGGCTTATAGAGGATTGAAGAACTGGAGATATTCGAGTCACGCCAGTATTTATAGTTTTTTGACCGACTGTGTGCTTCCCAAAGCGTTATCCGATAAATAAACTGGCAAATCAAGAAGTTCTAAAAATTTTATTCATCATGAAAATCAAAACTTTTGTTCTTGTATCTGAAATTGTATGGAAACAAATACGAAAAAATCCACTTAGTCCAATTGGATTAAGAGCTTACACACCGCATTCGTCCGTAACTATAAAATATGCAAATGCAGACTCAGACGCATATTTCGGTCCGAACTCAATATTACCGGACGGATTTTCCTTTGCTAAGTCCAGTATTAAAATTGTAAAACAATATTTAAAATCCTCCGTGTTTGCATCCCAGTACGGTTTGGAAACGAGGATTAGTAAAATTTTCTGTAAGTACATAAATTAAACAAAAAATTGCTTCTGATGAGTTTGTACTTTGAAACTAAAATGAATTTCTGCAATCTTTCCTTCGTAATCAGTGTTACAATCGATTCATAGATTTTACATTGCTTAGATCGTTACGTTAATCTAGTGGTCGCTGGCGGCACTGGTGAGTGGTGAGGTGTTGGGTTCGTTTTCTATGTCGGCCAAAATGTTATTGGGTTTTTCCATCAAGAGTTTCTCAATAGCATCCTGGGGTCTAGATGCCCGGTTGATGGCAAAAGGCCCTCCTCCTATTATAAGAAACTTGAATAATTGAATATATGCGAGTTTCATATAGCCTACACCTCTGCTTAACTCTTCGGGGGTTACAGGCGTCGTGTGTTATTGTTTAGATTTAAAACATTCTTTTAGCATCTATTGTCATTTCCAAAATCTAATTAGATGTCAGGTAGAACAATTTGCATACGAATGAGATAGGCAGATGCATTATAATTTATAATGTTATCCACATACAGATAGAACCCACACAGACCGAATTCGAATTACAACGCCAATTACGATTTCAACTAGAAACATAATAGGGTTGTGTTCACCGACGGATACAGAGATGTAAAGTGGACCCACATATTTAAAGTGTATTTACCCGTTGTATGGCCAGTATCATCAAACATTTTTCGGGCACAAATTCAGACCCCGCGTTGCCACTTACACAGCATATTCCCAAAGAAAACAGTCGATAACACCACCCAGACTTGTGATCTAGTCCAGGACCCCGCTCAGCAGCTCATGACAACTAGCCCAACAAAGCAACTACAATATTGAATAACGTAAATCAGTCCGATAATTACCTAGATCCAGACAGAGCCGGAACTTCAGACAAGTATATACTTAATGTACATTACTATTAGGCCCGTATTCCTAGAAGGGTTAGGCAGGCGTGTATCGACCTACCTATAGCAACAATATCCACATTCCGCCGTCGATTCCATTTCCAAGTTTATTCATTTCTTTTTATTTATAAATAACAATACAATATTAATATTTAGTGTATGTAGGTATAATAGTAGGTATAAAAATGCATAACCCACACCTATTGTCCATGGAATAATATCGATTTTAAAGTTCCACGAAATATTGCGCGAGCCTAGTATTGCCATCAACCACGGAGTAAATACAAAGAGGAGATGGCCTAAGCAACTGTGCACTGTGATTCTCAACTAGGTCCTGACGTTATCATGTGGGCGTGGCCTTAGTCAGTGTATTGTTGGCGTTCGTCCTGTGCACAACTATGTGAACGTTCCTATTTTACAGCATTGTTCGCGCTAGACGAAAAAAAGAATGAAGTGTTGTGTTTTGTCTTGTAAAAATTACTCGGATAGACGTTCTGATGCTATGGATGGCATCCCATTTCATTTGTAAGTATTTTTATGCGTAATTTATTAAAATAGTTCTAGAAAAATCTCCTAGCGTCGGCGTTTACAAACATAATTCTACCCAACACTAGATGGCGACATTTGGTGTCATGGAAACTAAAAATATTTAGGTATGTAGACCTCAGAACTAACATATTTTAATAACATTAATGCTGAAATTTGTTCAACATTCATTCCTAAAGACCCTTTAATGGCCAAAATGTTATTTTTGTAGTTTTCATATCATTTTGTAAACAGGCCGCCATCTATCGTCAACTATGAACAACAAAAAGACAGGGCCGTAATTAAAAATAAATTTTTTACTGAAATTAAAATTAAGTTAGTTAAATTTTAAATGATATAGGTTTTAGATTTCCATCCGAAGATAATCTAAGACAGCAATGGATTACAAACATACTGGTTTTGTAAACCATCTTGATAAGTCTTTTTAACAAAATAAGTCATTTAAATATACAACATTATTCTTGATTTACACTAAACCTGAAAAGGGGTCATTGTACTCATCTTTTTCTCGAAAAAAAAATCAGCTGTTCCCTACATTTATGTTGGTCCCATAGAAAAAGTTGTTCAAAATGATGACTACAATGACCCCTTTTCGGGTTTAGTGTAAACAAAAAATAATGTTGTATAAGAGAAAAATCTAATAATCTTCATTCGTCATTCATCAGAAACCTTTTTTTTTCACAATAAAATCACAATTTAAATTTAAAAAAATACGCATCAAGATGGTTCGCAAAATTAATTTAAAATAAAACAGTACTCCCCGGTTCGAAAATTCTGAGTACGACCCTGTTGCATCCTGCACTTAGTGACATCTAGTGTGAGATAGTTACGTAACTACAAAACAAAATCGACAGAACGAGCGAATAGTTTTGCTATTCAAATTCAAATTCAAATTCCATTGACCGGTATTGACCGGTAGATGGAAAATAGAGAAGTGGGCGGGATCTTGCTAGATCCCGCCCACTTCTTTCCCCCTCACCCCGCAAAGTGTCACGCGTTGTTTCCTAAGGAAATCTAAATAGACCATCTCCTCTTTGTATTTACTCCGTGCCATCAACACAAAACTAGACTACAGGTAGCTACGGAGAAAATTACTCCTGAAAAAACTCAATAACAATCTGCTTAATGTGCGCAAAGAGACCATCAAAGCAACTAAAAAATTAAATAACCAAAACCAGCTCAAAAATGACCTAGAACCAGGCAGAACCGTGGCAAGTTCTTGTTAATCAATAAGTAATAAAAACTTTTAAAGTATTCCCATGGCGTTTAAACAACATCAAAAAGTTTTAATCGACCCCGTGATTAAGTTCCGACATTCTTCGAGAACTTTCTTTTTAAATAACTTGTAATTTGTCACTTTTTACGCCCCAACTTTCAGGCCTTTGTGGGAAGTTTGTTTCTGAATTATCCTGTAGGTGTGTTACCTATATTTTTGTAAGTGGGCTATTTATTTATTTTTGCTGGGTTGTGAAAATATAGGAGTGTGCGGTGAATTAACGGGAAAATTAATTTGGTCCTTGCATCCGAAATTCCTTACCTACTTTACAAAGTATTAGATACACCTATTTGACTGTGTTAGGAAAGATGCCTAAACTCACACACGAAAGACAATGTATAATAGTGTTGGCAGGTATTGTAACTAATTTGAGTCTGAGTGGTTTGAGCTCAACACTTCATTCATTTCGAGTCCTAAAGTTTAAACTGGACATGGAAGCTTCCGACACTACGCAATATAAATCGCATATTAGTAATATCTATTTAAATTTGCGCGCAGCGTTTAAGCCACAGATAACCTTCTGGTTTAGGCGCACTGAAATCAGCAAACTAAACTAAAAAAAAATATACCATAAAAAATATACATAAAAAACCATGTAAAGTACTGATTCTGATTCTATTTCCTTCTTTGATAAGACCAAAAATACATGTCGAATTCTGGATACATACTTCCGAACATTTTATAAAAGATTTGTCACCCGTGCAGTCAGTTGAATCGAACGAAAATTTAAACGAGGTCCTCAATGGGTCCGATAGTTAATCCAAGCTCAAGGAAGACGGGAAAGAATTAAGGAAGCTATTAGTGGGGACACTCAAATATGCAATTTATCCTCATTAAAATAATGTCGACGGTAACATTAATCACTGTGCTCCATTAGTACGGAATTGTTTTGAACATTTTAATTTTAGCTACTCCAGTATTTTGTTTAAGTGATGTTCGTGGATGGAATGATTTGAGGCTTTTTAGGTCGTAGTTTTTTTTGATTGACGATTGTGACGTCTATTTTTTAAAAAATTCGATAGGTCCTTCGACATCTCATCATCGGCCTAGCCTTTTCTCAACTATATTGGAGTCTGCTTCCAGTCTAACCAGATAGAGCTGAACACATTTTACATGGAGCGACTGCCTATCTGACCTCCACAACCCAGTTAGTACTGGGCAATTAGATACCCCTTTCTTAAGACTTGTTTTCAGACTTTCGGGCTACTGAATATCTGTAACGACTGTCAAAGATTCACATATGACAGCCGAGGTCAACGGCTAAAGGATTGTGCCCACGTATCGGGCAAAAAAAAATCTTTGTATTGGAAAGTGGGCAGAGTAATCCGTGTCATGTTTCTTTCCGTGCCTGATACGTTCATAGCCCGGTAGACTCCTTTAAAGTGCGTTCCGACGCTTGATAGAAAATCGGTATGTAGTGGTTGGTCAGCCATCCGTGGCAACCTAGGCAAGCTCGGCTGAACCTGAAGATTGAACCGCCTCCTTCGTCACCTGTTTTTTGAATTTATACTTTTTCCTCCTTGTTTCAATAAAAATATAGGTAAGTACATCTTTCTTGCAAACAAACCAGTTCTTTTTCATGCTAAATATCATTACTACTGCTGCATTCTGATCACACTGCTAAGATATACTTAATCTTTATCTACTCGTATGAGTCATCTAATCTTAAAAAACGTCTAAAAACGGATGATAACTGTAATGATTTAATCATTTCCTTTTAAACGATAATCAGGGTTAATTAATCGCTCGTTGATCTTAAAAAGAAAAAATATAAAACATTCAATGCGTCAGCTGTCCGTCTTGCCGTATGAAAGAGTTAACTAAACGGAAATAAGTTGTTACGATGTTTATGAGTTGAGGTCAACCTGTCGGCTAGATCCTCAATTACGATTTTTTTGCTTAAAGGAGTCTGCCCACTATACCGTATCATACCATGACCGTGGTAGGAACGTGTCAGGTAAAGAAATATATACCCACTAGACTGTGCCGTCACCAACCAACACCGTCGCGTGCCATGTACGTAGCGTATTAGCACCGGCAAAATATTGTCGCCGCCATTTTTGGTGTGTTGGTCGGTGACGAAACGGTCTAGTCGCACCGAAAAGTATGAGACCATGCCCACTAGAGACTCTAGTGGGCATAGCCTCATAACCGCGTACGATGACCATTCTAAACCCGTTAGCAATGGGTATGATCCGCTTTTGAAACGTTCCAGTTGGCATAGGTGTCCGTGTCATGTTTCTTTCGGTGCCTGATTCATATCACAGTCATGATATGGTACGTTGCAGTGGGCACGCACCTTAACACCGTACCTACTTTCGATGGCTGACTGCAGATACCTACTAAGAAACAGGAATAAAAACAGAAAAAAAAATTAAATAAAAATAATTAACTCATCCTAGATACAAACTAGTATCGCCGACCGACGCGTGTGCTGGTGGGTGTATAAAATGTACAAAATGTTCTGTCCTGATTATCATTTTTTTTCTAGTAAAGTTTGCTCTTTTGAGATGAAATGTGTTCCTAACACGATACGTGTTTACCTTCGTCTTTTTTATTTCCGTCTCAAAGAACACCGGACCTTTTCAGACAATGACAATGTACTGTCTGTCTGTCCGGTGTCCGCAGCCAGTCCGGTGGCCAGTCCGGTGGGTTTGACCGCGTGTGGGTTTTTACAAAAACTTGATTTATTACCTTCCCTAAAGAGTTTTTCTTTCACAACATGTGATAGAACTATCCTTGTATGTAGGTAAATATACAAAAAATAAAACTCAGTGGCAAAGGGATGAAGCTGTATATGGGCCCGCTGTAATCCCCCAACTGTTACGTTCGTTAGGTTTAATGAACGTAGATTTACATAAATGTTTTTAAGCCCTGACGTTCAGGGTGACCTTAAGCTTCTTATGCTGAAAAAAGTGGTACGGAATCGTCTTTTTGATAATTGGTTAGTTGGGGGGAAATGGTTAGAGATGATTTGTAAGAAAAAGAGTAGAGAACAGAGGAGCTCGTGGCGAAATAATATCAGCCGCTCGGGTCGATTGTCTGCCTGGGTTGGTCCGTGGATAGGTGACGACCCAAACATACCGAGCTTCCTCCATGCCTCGGCAAGCACGTTAAGCCGTTGCTCCCGGCTGTCAATTTAAGATCTTTGACAGTCGTTACAGGTAAAGTCTGACAAACAGTCTTACCAAGGGGTATCGTATTACCCAGTACGAACTGGGTTGTGGAGGTCAGATAGGCAGTCGCTCCATGTAAAATACTGGTATTTAGCTGCATCTGGTTAGACTGGAAGCCGACCCCAACATAGTTGGCAATGGCTAGGCAGATGATGATGATGAGTTGTGAGATAAAGTTATTTGAGAAAAAAAAAATCCGAAGTAAAGCCATCATGTTTTTTTTGCAACATAGTGTGTTCTTATTCGAAGGATAACACCATCAGACACTAAACACATAGTATAATAATATAATATACAGGTACTATAATATATTATTGTATATACAGTAAATGTAGGCATACAAACTCACACACGAACACACACACAAACACCCGCACATACACACCATCAATCACTTGTAATTGTTCTAATTTGAAAATCCTTACTATGTGTTAAAATGGGGGGCCTGGAAATCTAAAATACAGGCCTAGGCTTAGTATAGACTCCAGATCTCCCACAAATTACATTTTTTTTTGTCGAAGTAGCTGTCAACTTAATAATCGATAAGAATGTAATTTGTGGAGAGAAATAAACGTAATTTTATTTATTTATTATTTTATTAGACTTTCTAACGATGTCTCAAGACGGCACAAGGCTATCATGTTCGGTCGTTGAGTGTAAGTGATTAGTTTTGTTTCGCGTGGTTAGTGCCTAACCTGGTGTCAGAGTTTTTATGCCACTCATGGGCCTCTAGCTTGGCATTAAAAAAAAAGTGATCAGGTATCTATTTATTTTTATAAAATCGGTTTGTAACCTTCCAATCCCATAACTGAGCTACCATCAGAAAAATAAAAGGGTCACCCTTTTTCAAAGGGTCATTTCAGCGAAAAACATTTATTTACCAACAAACATGAAACGGAACTATCACACGCTATCTGTAACACAAAGAAAGGAGATTTCCTCTCAAACAAAAAACACAAAGGTAATCTGTAATACAGACCAAGATGTTCAGTCAACCCTTTCATTTCATAGAAATCTCAATTTCCATCAAAAGCTAGGCAAAAGGTAAAATAGATTCCTCATGCTTCAGAGTCTGAGGAAATCCGACGACGATTGAAAAATCTTTGTGAAACGTATGTTGTAAAACGTTGAAGTAAGGTTTTGCTAGATGAGGGTGACGCTTGGCTGAAATATTGTTACGACGGCTGCTTTACGACAATATTCTAGATTACGTTCGAGTCTAGAATGTTCCACTATGGAAGATTCGAGAATGATCCTAGAATGTTCCACTATGGAAGATTCTAGAATGATCCTAGAATGTTCCACTATGGAAGATTCTAGAATGATCCTAGAATGTTCCATCTTTGTTGGTCTAGTGGTGGCAAGCGCGACTGCTGAGCATCGGTCGGTGGTCCAGGGTTCCATTTCCAGTTCGAGCAAAGTGTTATTGGGTTTTTTCTTCAATAATTTCTCAGTAGCAGCCACGAAGTCTGGATTGGTGCCCGGTTGATGGCAACAGGCTCACCCCTTAGTACATGGACCTTAAACATAACTGGCGCAATGTGGGTGTGCTATTAGGCTATTCTGCCTATCCCTGTCGTGAATTACAGGCGTGATGTTATGTTATCTTATATATGTTTATGTCCCAAAATCACCAAAGATTTAAAAACAAAATGTTTTAGCTACACTGACGTTTTAAAATGTGATAATTGTAAGCTTACGCTTTGCTCCGTCAAAAAGCAATTTCAGTTATAGATACTAAAACAGAAAACTATATAAATTTTATACATCACCGTTACCACATCTAGTCCTCAAATGCGTAGACAGAAAATTCCTATAGGAGATTAGCTACAGAGCCGTAGGTCTCCCAGGGCTTTGATGTCCTAATAACTTTCCATCGACTATTCTCTTTACGTTTGAGAGCTAAAAGGTGCCCACTTCGGCTGTAATGAGGGCTTTAAATGTAGGAAATTGAGATGTAAGATAAAGTTTCTTGCGGCATGCAGGGATGGGCAAAATACATGCTTTGCTTTAATTGATATACAAATTACAAAATACTATCTCGCAAGTATTTAAAATACGAAATACAAAATATCTTTAAGTAATGTATTTGAAATATAAAATACAAAATACAGTATTTTAGCTATTTTTATTTGATGTATAAAATACAAAATACAGTATTTTAGCTATTTTTATTTGAAATACAAAATACTATTAAGAATAAAAAGTAATCCAGCCCAGCATGGGCTAAAAAGCAGAGTAAAAGAAAATTAATCAGTAAAACCAAAGTTTCCTTTCATGAACACTAGATTTTTAAATGTACTGTCAGACAAACAGCCTCTTGTTGGAGAATGAATAAAACCTGCTAAAGAAAATAATTTTTCTACAGGTCCTGATGAGCACAAACTTGTGTTAAAATTGGATGAACACATTTTTACATTTGAATATTTGATATTTATTTCATATTTTTTTTGGTTAAATGTATTTATGTTAAAATGTATTTTGAAGCCATAAGTGTTTGAAATACTAACTACAAAATATCACGGCGTCAGGTATTTGAAATACGAATTACAAATTATATTTTAAGCAAGTAATTGAAATACAAATACCAAATACGTATTTGTATTTCAGCTGCCCAACCCTGGCGGTATGTTATATAGTGGTATACCAGACATAGTGATGTCTATTTAGTTGGATTTGAACAAGGAGCAAAGTGTTAATGGATTTTTCCATCAGGAATTGCTCAGCAGCAATCCGAGGTCTGGTTTGTTCCCAGTTGATGGCAATAGGCTCGCCCCCTATTACAAGTCATTTAAACATACTATTAGGTACACCTCTGCCTAACCCTTTGAGGATTACAGGCGTGAAGTTGTGTTATGTATCAATTGACATAGTTAGATGTGATGGTTGATACTCGTATCAGGGGGGTTACCATGATCTGTTAGTGCAAGAATGTTTTAGGACTATTCCGAGAGTGGGAAAGTGACAGCGATAGACAGCTGTCTAGCGCCATCTCTTCATGGTAACCCACCAGTTGGTCATTTGCTGTGTTGTGCAGGCGTTTAGTTAGTTAGACAGTTGTTGGATTGCAAAATGATAACATTGCGTAAGGACCGTATTTTGTTTAAACTTACACGATTATAAGTCTCAAATCGGGAATTACTTAGTAAACATATCTTCATTAATAAGGTTTCCCACCTGAATTTAGACTAGAAACGGGTAGGATTTAGAAGCAAGATTAACTACTAACTATTTTAACAGGTACATGTTTTCTATATAATAGGCAAAATCAGCGTGTTTAAACTAACCAACCCAAAATAATAAATTATTTTAGACAGGTTGCTAATCTTCCTTAGGGCACTGATTATTATTATGTTAAGAACACATAAATAATGATTATTTTGTACGAATATATCTCATAAAAGCGTGTAAGCCGTTGAGCCGAGTCAACGGATTTAGAGACACTCAATTACTCGTAAGTATCGTAGATTAGTCTGAGAGGAGATGTAAGGGCGAAATTCATACTCATATTATGTTGTTAATGTATCATGAATGTATATTTTGTACCTATATACGTTTTAAGCATTGTATAATTATAAATATTGTAATAATAAACTACAGTGGCAAAATGCAGTGGCGGATATGGAAATCTTTAAACCGACTGCGGGCAAGATGGCCGCTGCAGATCCCCAACTTGCCTAAATGGCCAAAATCAACCGTTCTTGGATACAATGCGAGTGTGGAACTCCAACACATGATATGCCACACCTTCTCTCCTGTCCGTCGTGCACTACTTATTGCACCGTTCAGGACTTGAATGAGGCAAGCGATAGAACTGTCCAGGTCGCTACGTGCTGGTCGGACAAAATCTGAGTCATCGATTCGAGAAGAAGAAGAGACGATTGTAATAATTTCCAAGATTTTAATTTACTACCCTTCAGAGACGGCGCAGACTAACAGTAACTCCTATGCTTGTAATCACTACAAAAAATTCAAGAGAAATAACTACTGAAGAAAAAAATTGCCTGAAGTTAGTCCCATGGACGGGTGTGTACTTTTAATCCGTTCATCAACCACCGTTGTCCACCATTTAGTTGTAGCAGTAGGTAGTTATAAGTCTTGATCAAGTGTCATTCGGGTCCAAATGCCTCCCAAGAGTAGAGATAACATAAGTCCGGGATCCGGTGCAACCTTCACATACCTTCTTAGGTATATACTGTGGTAGCAGACTGACTGTCACTGACTGAGCTATGAGCTATTTTGATCCGTGCCGATATAATAGAAGAAAAGGAGTTAAGCAAATGCCAATACCCTTTCATGAATGGCTATTTCCTACCACGAACAATAAATAGACTAAGAAAAGACGTTAGACTTATTCTATTCTATAATGGGTGTATAAATACCCTCAACGAAGCCTAAGGCACTTGTTTTCCCGTCTCCGTCATTGCGATCGTTTTTTTTTCTATATACCATACCTTCTAGTTACGGAGACATTGGGGGTCAAGGTACTAACTTTTTTACAGGTTTTATTTAAATACAAGTTTTTAATGTTATAACTTTGCTTTAAATACCTCCACGACCACCGTACTATTCAATGCATCCATCAACACAATATTTGGAGTACTAGGTACCGTGAAACGTGATTTTCACCCCAACTTCAAAAAGAAGTCGTTTCCCAGCAATGATTTTTGCGTAGAGTTACTTAGTTTGGTGTACAGAACGTTTGGTTGACGGCTTCGTGAAGGGTCCGTTTACACCTTGTATACACACATAACCTACTTCTGGAAGACATCCTACAATCTCGTGAGATCACACACGCTTCTACATACTCGTAATAATTAGACAATATAAAAGAGAAATTATAGGTATACTACACCCACGCGGCACAAGATAGACAGATAGGTTCAGAAGCTCTACTCCATACTACGAGCGAAAACATGTGAACACACCAATTGCATAATCAGTCTACAATGTTCCTACTGCTGAACACAGGCCTGCTCACTATGAGAGAGTATGGGATATAATAAATCGACCACGCTTGCCCAGTGCGGCTTGGTAGATTATCTTCTTCTTCGTTCTTGGGTTTTCCAATCAGGAATTACCAAGTACAACCAGTAGTTTGGACTGGAAATGGCAATAGGTTCTCTCTCTATAAGGGACATTAAACATAATTGGCGAAATGTGGGTGGACATACTATAGGTACACCTCTAGCCAACCCTTCGGGGAAATATGTATAGGCGTCATGTTATATTATGTCAATTGAATGACAGTCGCGAGTCCATTTGTACTCCTCGTATGTGAGCCGGTTTTATGTGTGTTTTCGCTCATTTAATGGAGCTGGCCTTCTATAGGTCTTCTTCATTGCGTGCATTGTATTCATGAAAAAAATATTACTCAATATCGGATTATTTTCGTCTATATTGTGCTCAATGCTCACATTTTGTGAATGGGAGGGGACGGAATTCTATAAGACACGCTCTGTTACCAACAAGATCTACCTCTTTTAAGCATGAATTCAGGTTTAGGCGTTGGTAGGTAAAATAGATTGATAATTTGATATTTATTTTAGTAATTTGGTTTTAGTTTTACACAACAAAAATACCTATCTTATGTTTTAAAACGAGATGGGGTCACTGATTCCTATCCGACTCTGAGAAGAAACATCGGAAACAAAATCAGAGGTGAGTAAAGATGGAAGGTGACTTCTGATGAGTTCTGATCTCTCGGCATGGCCACAAGCTACACGCGTGATTCGAGTTTGCGACGCAAAGGATACAAGTGACTCAAGCACGTGTCGCTTGACACAACTCATGACACAATTCGTTTCGCCTGAGGTCGAGACCGTGGCGTAATGGAATTAGGATCGTATAGTATTGCAGCGCTATAGCCTAATATACAAAAAGATTAGCAGCAACATCTATGACACTAGATTAGAACAAAAAATCCTGCATTGCGGAATCAGAGTTCTCCGCGTGGACATTCGGACAACAACCACCAGGCAGTAGCCCGCCAGACACATCACCCGTCTGCTCGGATGATCTTCTCTTTTCAATCGGGGATGTGGAACTTAATATCCTGCTGTGTTAAACCCTCCAAAGTACCCTATAACTCCTAAAACAAATACTTTTTCATTTACTTTGAACCTATACCTTTCCTTCGGCGTAGATGCAAAAACAAGGAAAACCCAAAAGCAATGATCTGTATATCCGTAGCCTGAAGCCAATTCAAAAACTTCCTCCCCGCGAAAAACTGAAAAAGTAACTACCTGATAGCCGTTTCCCCCTATAATTGGATTGCAAAAGTGAAACTTCCCGCATTTTGGTACGTTAGGTCAGGGATTTTTGGAAGCAATCGTATTGAGAGGCAGTTGGAATACTAGGGGTATGGTATGTATAACCCAACAGCCCGTTCACACGACGATGTATCGTCTTTTTTCACGATCCGTCAATTTCTTTTAACGGCGGCAATGCTTTTAATTGCCCGTGTTCACACGCATCACGAATCGTGCAAAATGACGGATAAGTCTTAAATCACGTAACGTCTTTTAAAAATCAGGTACATCAAGAAATACGGATCGTGAGAATTCGCCGATGAGTTTGCTCCCGAAAAATCACAGAACTAATGTGAACACCAATTCGTTTTTTTTGACGGATCGTGATAAAACACGATTCCGTATGCGGTGTGAACGTCCAGCCGTCATGACGTATCGTGTTTTATGACGGATCGTCAATGACGGAAGCCATGTAAACGGGCTGTTACGCAAAAAAACTGGTTTTTGTACTCGAAAAAATGTTTCGAAGTCACTTCTTTTGAGATATTTTTCGTGTTTCTTGTTACACCGACGTCGCCATAGAGGCTGCAAAATACTGAAGAAATTCTCAGTGTTACAGTAACATCACCCCTGTGAGGTAGAAATGTACAAGACGACACAGCAAGTGGCGCCGTGTGAACTACCCGATGAAGGTCGGATAAGAGCGACACTGGCTGATGAATGTCACTCTAGCGGAGTAAAAAATAACATATGGACACCTGTCCTCGTTGAGCTAGAGAACCTACACCACCACTACAAAGACTACATGCCATCAGTTATGTTTCAGTCACATGTAATAGGGGGCGAGCCTATTGGAAAAGTCTAATCTTTGCATTGTCCGACTTGGGAACAGAACCCAAGATCTCATACTCAGGAGTAGCTCCAGCGACAGCTAGACAAAAGAGGCAGTTAATAAACCATGAAAGATCAAAACAGTGTTTATTAAATCACTTTCTTGATTAGCTCCCATAGCCGTATTGAAGTCTCAAATAGCCGAAGTTTTACAAGCCCATTAACTCGTAATATTTCACAGAGTTAGAGGAAGTGCGTGCCCTGTGTCCCTTTATCCGGATTTTGGATTCAGAACATGTCCCCATTGTTATTGTACAAAGCTAACTTGTTGCTTCTGAAGTAGCAAGTATGTTCTACGAACTAGACAATCAGTGTAGGTATTATTAGTTGGAATATGAACGAAGTGGCGTGTCTGTTTTATTCTATTGCCTTTTGATGAATCAGCGTTTGATACAAACGGTTGTGCTTGGCATAGAGAAATATGGTTCTGTGTATTGGTTCAAACTGTCGGCGTAATAAAAAGTTCAGTGTAGAATGTAACTAGGTTATACATTTTCTTAGTATGCATATCAGCAGGTAAAACTTAACCGTTGTTATTGAATTCAATAAAATTATTTATTTTAAGCATAAAGATTAATTGGCATTAGCAGACATGAGGATGAAGTTGGCATCTTATTGATTTGTTTTCCGTTATATTAAGCGGTTGGCGGTAGCTGTGTCCTCATTTGATTTGTGGGTATTCGTTCATTTGGATTCCGATTTTAAAGTTTGATATTTCCGTATTTGTAAGTTTTTCCACAAAAGTAACATTCTCTCATTTTAGCTCAGTTAATTTAATTAAGTAAGCAATATCCTATAAACAATTGATAATTCTATTCCATTAAAGCAGCAACAGAGCTTATATTCACAGAGTTAATATCCATTGAATTCTAGTCAAGAATATTCCGGTTTAAACTAAAATGGTCTGTTCTTAGTGGCCACGTTCGGGCGGCAGAGTAATGAAAATACGATTTCTAGGCAAATAGTAACGATCTAGCCAAGTTGAAGTGGTCTATTGTATTGACTACTTACACTTCAAATGCAAAATAGGCCATGCCATATCTATTTTAGGCCAGTTTTACGTCAAAGCCTACTTTGCAAGAAAGTAATATTTTCTACCCCAATTGTTGATTTTCACACTTTCTAGTCGCCGGGAACGGTGGTGCAAGGGATATAAACCGGGTAAATTTTGGCTGTATATGCGAAAGCTTTTATAATTTCGAAAACAGTAGCTCTATATTAAATTTTCGAGTAATATACCATCTCATAGTCGATTTACTATTGTCAGCCTTAAAGGCTCTTTTGCTTCACCTCTTACACCTTAATATGCCAACATCATCACAACAAAAAGCCTACAGAATATCTTTAATACAATTAGCCGACAACAACTGGCGAAGCAAGATCCGAAGGTGTCAGATTTACATAGCTTCGTTTTAATTCGGCCACCTCTTACTTGGGTATTTTCGTCGAAAATTTAAATTTACTTGCGAAGCTCCAAAGGGTGGGGCCGAACCTCTGTCGCATTCGATTGTCAAAGACTTACCCGTAAGCTGTAAGCTCCTTACTCGAATAAGGAGATTTTCGAATAGGATCCCCTTTGCGACGGAACATTGTAGTATTAAAAAAAAAAATTAAAGCGTTGCCATCTTCTTTTTTTTTTGTTTTGAGCGTGTGAGATTATGAACTGCTATCGGGGTTCGGGATTGCTTTAATGAAATGCTCGAGGCTTGTCGAGAATTTTCGTATTGATAATGTGATACGTATGATTTTAATATGGATGTAACTCGATGAGATAGAATGTGAGATAAGGAGATTATCCGTAATGCTTAGCAATTGCTAGAAAGGGATTATATGATGTTGTTATGCCGTTTAGAAATTATGTTTTTGTTGCTTCGGTCTCAGGTTATATCGACTTGTTTCTATGGTAAAACTTTGGATTTTATCTATGAGGACTTCGTAAAGAGCAGTTAAATTTACAACTCCAAACTATTTTATATGTCTTTCAACAAAACGTATTTAGTTAAAGTAAACATATCTATGATTTTTGAACGCCTGTCTACGAGTCCGGGAAAAACCAGCTGGGATGCTCTCAAAAAGAATTATTCTGCCAGTTTTTTTTTACTAAACTTATGTCGTTATTTTAGTCTAATTATAAAGTTAAGTGATTTAATAAATAAGTAAGGAAAAAGCTTCCCAACAACTGGTATGTTCAAGATCAGCTCGGTAATTAACTTTTCATCGCGGTTCACCGTACTATCGTACTAACTAGGTAAGGTACTCTGCTGTTACACGTGGTTACTGTAATTGTATTCAGGGAGTTAAGGATCGATCATGTTAAGTTGCCATTTTGAGTTCATTTTGTAAGGTGGAATAAGTGGAAGAGATTCTTCTTGATTTTTCGATTGGTGTGTTATTTTTGAGTTAGATTTGTCAACTGTGGGGCTACCATGACCTCTAAATGCAGGAACGTTTTATTTACTATTCCTGTGTGGGAAGAGACACAGCTATACAGAATGTGTAGCGTAATCTCTTTCCTACATTGGAAAAGGTAGGTCACCTGCAAGGTTACCTGCAAAAGTAAAGAGATGGAACTAGACAGCTGTCTAGCGCCATCTCTCTCTCTCTCCCGAAATAGAACTAAAAACATTCCTGCATTAAGAGGTCATGATAACTCTGCTGATGATTTATTTCCTATGAGAACGAGTTTTTCTATAAAAGACGGAGAGAGCTAAAGGTGAGCTGGTAAATTGGTCTATGACAAATATCTAAATGTCTACGGCCAGTAGACCGATATTTTTTGTTATTTTGAAATGAGGGGATTAAACTCTTTGTAGTTCTTTATCTCAAATCCTTTTCTCGCTGCCTGTTATCAAAAGCTAAAAGCAAACCGTTTTCAAAAGCCAAAATTAGAGCCAAGAAAGCAAAATTACAACGCAATATTTTCGGAATAATCTTTCTGAAAAGCGCAATTGTAAATCTGAAAATTCCCATTCAAATATTACGAACAGAGCCGACCTCCATTCAGTGGAGCTGTTTATCTCTATTTTTCAAGATAAAATAATAAAGAAGAGCGTATAAATGAAGCTCTAGGTGCCGATAAACGAACAAAAGTAAATGCTACGTTAATTTTCCGGTTTGAGGCCGGCTGGGCCCTTTCTGACGAAAGAATGAGCCACCCTTCGCCTTTCACACTTTTACGTCTCATAGACTTCTTTGACCAGAACTACAGTGATTTATCCCCGAAGAGCCGGGAATAAATTCGTTCAGATTAAGCCGTGGACGCCTTTTATATGTTTTCGTTGGGCTCACAAAGGAACTACTAAGAAATGTTTAGTATTTTTCGGTAATCGTCCACTTTGGGACGGGGTCCTTTTTAGGGATATTGATTGGATGGCGACCTTTTCGCGTTTTAGACAGCCAGTTCCGAGAATGCATACACATACATATTTTATGTCTAAGCATCTTTGCTTAGTTTTGTATAAATGTTAGTGGTCGCAAGCGCGACTGCTGACCATGAGGTACTGGGTTCGATTCCCAGGTCGGGCAAAGTATTACTGTGTTTTTTCATTAGGAATTTCTCAGTAGCAGCCACAGAGTATAGGTTTGTGCCCGGTTGATGGCAATAGGATCACCCCATGGGACTTAAACATAACTGGCTAAATGTGGGTATACCTCTGCCTATCCCTTCGACGATTACAGGCCTGATGTTATCTAAGTGAACAAACAAAAGTGAATCAAATGGTGGGGATTACTTTTCAACACCTACCAGAAGGTTACGAAATATGGACCAGTACAAAAAAAATCACAACGACGGGAAGAACACCAGTGACTCTCTTGGCTTCATTAAGCATATTTTTACACCCGTTATTTTAGCTTTTTTAGCCCATATCCCCCTATTCCGTGTCCATTTTTGTCGTAAACGCTGACGTCAAGTCAGGTTCTATGAATAAGTTACCGACCTACGAATTATAACTCGAGTATAATCTTTCCGTAGTGATTACTTACGTGATCTCATAAAATAGAATTCTCAAGATAAAAGTTACGTTTTACCTTAACAGGAAAAGAAAATTAAGTCACCAATCCTATCGATTTTCTAGAGTCCTTGAGATTTCGAACGAAACGACTTGAGAAGTTACGGAACTAAACGTAAGTAGTCGTTGGAGAAATGCAGCGAATTTTAGGATTTGATTTTCAAGATTGCGGTTAACTTTTCTTCGGAAAACTAGGATGTACTTTCCACCAATGAAAAACTTAAGTTTTCTATACAAAACATTTTATAAGAAAAGCTCACACATAGAATACAGTTTTTCATATAACGTAAAAAAAATATTAGATCACCATCTGCCTAGCCTTTTCCCAACTATGTTTGGGGTCGGCTTCCAGTCTAACCGGATGCACCTAAATACCAGTATTTTACATACCAGTACATACCAGTATTTTACACTATGAGGCGGAATATCAGAATTTTACATGGAGCGACTGCCTATCCGATCTCCCAACCCAGTACTGGGTAGTGCGATGCCCCTTGGTCAGACTTTTTGTCAGACTTTCGGCCACTGACTACCTGCAACGGCTGGCAAAGATCTACTAATAACAGCCGGGACCAACGGCTTAACGCGCTTTAGATTTTGTTAAATGCGCAACATAATCTATTGTATAGTTTAGAAGATCTAAACAGTCATGAATGAAACGGAAAGCGAGTCATCATCGCGTCATCATCATCACGTTTGTAATACTCGAAGGGTTAGGTAAAGGTGTACCTAATAGTACACTCACATATCGCCAGTTATGTCTTTGACGACCCGAATGGCGCAGCGGTAGTGAGGCTGCCTTACGTTCATAGGGTTCCGGGTTCGAATCCCGGTAGGAGCAAGTGTTTGTGTGATGAGCATGGACATTTGTTTCCGAGTCATGGATGTTTACATGTATAATAAGTATGTATTTACAAACAAAAAAGTATCTATGTAGTATATCAACTATCTGGTGTCCACGACACAAGCCTCGTTGCTTAGTGTGGCACGAGATGGCGCTGTGTGTAATGTCCAGCGATATTTATTTATTTTATTTTATTTTATTTATTTATTTAAATCCCATGTAGTAGGAGGGGAGCTTATTGCCATCAACCGGGCGCAAATCCAGACTCCGTGGCTGTTACTGAAAAAATTCCGGATGGATAAACCCCACAACACTTTGTCCAACCCGGGAATCAAACCCACGTCCTCTTACTCAGCAGTCGCATTAGTCCAACGAGGCAGTCAAAATAGTCCAGTCGACCAGTCTAGTAAAACGAAAACTTGGCGTAATATGATAAAGTAGGTAGGTACTTCGGTTTTCACCAAGGAATCCCTAATAACTTATTAATAGAGTTCTATGATGAGTCGAGCTTAAAGTGTCATCTCGTCGAAAGTGTTAATTTTAGCGCTAAAGAGGATTACTCAGCAGATTGTTAACGCCCACTCAAAATTTAGTCTCATACAATATGATAGGTTCACTGTCCGCAAAGCGTACATACAAGATCATCACGCCTGTTGTCGTCAAAGGGTGAAGCAGAGGTGTACCTACCCTAATGACACCCGCATTTTGTCAGTTAGTCTCATGTAAGTAATAGAGGGCGAGCCTCTTGTCTTCAATCGAGAAAAATATTTTCTTTTCTGGGGAGAGGCTAGCCTCTTCCTAACTATGTTGGGGTCGGCTTCTCCAGTCTGACCGGATACAGCTGAATACCAGTATTTTACATGGAACGACTGCCTATATAACCTCGACAAAACGGTTAGTACTGGGTAATATGACACTCCTTGGCAAGATTGGTTGTCAGACTAATATCTATACTAATATTATAAAGCTAAAGAGTTTGTTTGGTTGAAATCTCAGGAACTACTGGTTCGAATTGAAAAATTATTTTTGTGTTGGATGGCCCCATTTATTGAGGAAGGCTATAGGCTATAAAACATCAAAACATCACGCTGCGACCAATAGGAGCGGAGCATTAATTAAAAATGTTATGCAGACGAAGTTGCGCCGGTCAGCTACTTAAGCATAAAAAGACAGAGATCTTATAGTCTGCGCATTTCTAAAATAATTTCAGAATTTAAAAGTCTGTTTTAAACATTGTTCATCTTTGCAACAGGCCAAGTTTTCATTCCGGTCCTGACCTGGGGCGTAAAGCGTGATAAAGTTTAACGTGCAAAGATCTCATTACCGCGCTTTGTTCATTATACGGTTGTACACGTGAGATCATGTGATGGGACGAGTTACCAAGTTTACATGACACGGGAAAGATACATGTGTTGTTGCAAATTTTGCGAGCGATGACTTGTTGAGGTACAGTTATGGGAAATGGCAATTCAGTTTTTCGATTTTTACTTAGGTGTCAAGGACGTGGACACTCACGGTATGGTTGGTCCATAAATTCAAGGTCGCTTAGCAAGCTATGGAACTGGCTATGCTTGGAGTCTCTCCAACGGATCGCATCCAGAACGGATAGCTCATAGAATAAGTAAACTGGAGCGGCAGTGGGTCGGCCATATTAGCCGTAGAACCGATGACCATTGGCGCAGCCGTGTTCTTGACTGGTGACCACAAATCGGCAAGCATAAGTTGGGACGCCCTCAGGCTCGGTGGAGCGATCTTCACAGGATGGCTGGTAGCAACAGGATGAGAATTACGGAGAATAGAGTTAAGTGGCGTGCGATTGAAGAGGCTTGTGTCCAGCAATGGACTGTTGTGGAGTGATGATGATGACTTAGGTTTCTTTGTCTCAGTTACATTCACTTAGGGATTAGTTAGACTAGATTGCATTAGCATTGCCTCAACTGGAGTCGTTCATCATTCTATCTATGACATTCCATACGCCTACCCTTTGGCATCGTAACGGCATCGCTTTGGCTTCGGATCAGCTAGTAAAAAGAGTGAAGTGAATGAGGTTATGACAATCCGGTATGTTGCTTGTAGGCGTGCTACACTTTTAGATAGACCAAAAGATCACGGTAAAGTATAATGAAGAACATTCATCACCGGTTCATTGGATTAGTAATTTTCAGTGGGGCTGAAATTTAGCTAAAAACCCCAATCAAGCACAAAAGATACCATCACTTTTCCATTAATGCTCAAATAAACCATAGCATTTCTTCCTATGTGCTGATGTATAGGAAAGTCACATTTCTCCGGGAACTAGAAACAACGTTTAATAACTAATCAGCTTATCAGAAGACGTTAAGCTATCCCAAAAGGAGAGGAGAAAGGCAATAACTACTAAAGTCAATAAATATAACCGCCAGAGCAAGGACGTTAATAGGTAACAAGTCTACGACTACTAACCTAGTTTCATACAGTCTCGTACATTTAACACGTAGATAAGGGGCTCAGAGCTGTTTTTAGAATATTTTCAGGGAAATGTAGAGTCTAAAGAGAGTGGTAACAAGGTGTGTTTTAGAAAAATTGGTTGACGGGGTAGAGCTAGTAAGTGTTGACAGTATTTCACCTATATGCACCTTCACCTTCATGTTAAGCAAATTATGTAATGTGTGTAAATTCCGCGAAAAAGTACCAGACTCGGATGCAGGATGACGCACTAACTTCCCGTCCGTAAAAATATGCACATGCAGGAAAAGCAATAATAATTAACATGACATGACATACACCCAAACCTATACTTATACTCAACACGTTTTGCGCCACTCCACGGTGCATCCTCAGGAGACGGTGAGAGGAGGTTTTAATGTCACGAATTTGCACAAAGTAAAGCCTGATTCCATAACTTATATCCACCTACTAACATATTAATATGTTATATATAACTCAAACTAAATAAGTGAAGAATACAATTCATCATCAGGTAAAAGATGTGCACTGCTGGATTTAGCTCTCTCGCATCCAACGGATTCTTATGGTCTTCACCAGGTCATTGGTTTACCTTAAACGAGGCTTCACTGTGGTGGTCCTCCAGAAATAATATTCATCATCAACGTCATTTTCCTGCTCTGGTCCCATGTTACTTGGGGTCGGCACAACACGTTTTTTTCTTCCATTCTCCCCTGTCAACCGTCACGCAATCATTTACTTTTTTTTACATAATCCATCCATCGTTTCCTTGGTCTTTCTCTCCCTCACCATCCATCCACGTGTCCACTTGGCCATACCAAGACAGTTAATTCGATACCTCGAAAAATAACACTGTTGAACAGAAAATCATTAGGATCCAATTTTTCGGGATTAAAAAAATATTTAACAAATACGAGGTTTATTAAATCTTATATTGGTTGTTTAAGAAAAGCGTGTAATAAAGTTATAACAAATATAAAACCACTAAAATATCGTGTAAATTATTTTAAAAACATATTTCAACGAGACCCATTAGCTGCCATGCCCGTAATAGTAGCTGCACAGATTTTTACGAACAGCACAAATATTTACGACCCACCATAAAATATAGGCTGCGTTTTATTTAATTCCACACGAACGGCACTGCTGGTTAAAATGTACTAATAGACCCAACGTTTTCTGGGGTCAAATAAAAATAAATCGACTTTGATGTTACGTGACGTAACAAAAATACTAAAAACTAAAATTACTTAGAACCTTTAATTAAAAGTTTAATCTGAAATAAGAGATTCTTAAGTTTTAAACAGTAAACAAGCATGCAGATGCTTGTTGGAGTGTCCAAAGTGTCCCTACTCTCAATCGAAGCTTCAATCAACATGGCCTCATACTTTGCCAAAATCATCTAGTCAACTAGACTAATCTAATGTACCATCGCGAATCGGTGCGAAAAATTAAGAAGCAACCTAACTGACAGATGGGTAAATTATTTTGTAACAAAGGGTAAATACGACATCCACTTATTATAAAACCCGCCCACGAGTTCAAGAAAGTTAAATTCAACCCCCAAAAGTCATTATCTACATCAGACAAAAGGGTTTAACTATTTGTCTCTATTTGACATTTAGAAACTTTCAAAACAAAAAATAAGTAGCTGGTTTTAACTGGAAGGGCTAAAACAATTTTGTAGATAGGCAAAGAGACCTTGCTGAAAATTGATGTCATATTTAAGAGAGGCTTCTTCTAAAAATATGAAAATTGTTAAGCTCCTCCACTTTTTCATGGACATGTTTCTGTCTGGTTATATTAAATTAGTAAAAAGACGTAGAAAATCGCTTACTGCTGAAGCGCATTACAAAAAGTACTACAGATAAATAGTACAAAAAGTACTACAGCGCCATCTATGCCACAAAAGAAGAAGTCAAATCAAAATTCTAAATCACGCTATTAAAGTTATCGGCGACTTAAGAACATATAGAAAACCCTGACAACAACTGTCAGGCAGTAGCCCTCCAGTCAACACCCGTCTGGTCGGTGGAACCTCTCTTTTCTGTGATAGATGAAGAACGTTACACCCTGTTCTTCATTTCCCTAAACTGCTTTTCCACTACTTACAGGAAACACAGTCCTAAGTAGCATTATGTAACCTAACTTGAAATGTCAGAAAACTATTCTGCCCACCCTTTCGTCTACAAGACGTAATATAAAACTATTTTGAACAGTACTAAAAATATTGAAGACAAAAGAGGTACCTATGTAAACCAACAAAAAATAAAAAGCTTTACTACCATACTACGGGTCTCGTGTCAATGGAACATTAACGGTTAACACGTATAACCAGCATTATTTTACTTGGCAAAAACATAAAATGAAAATGTTACTGCGGACGGAGGGCGGGGGTTATAAATCCTTGCGACCGTACAGTCGTACAGTCGCAGCGACAAATCGTTGATGGCGTTTTCATATGAGCGATTATTAGATTGATATTCGTTTGTTATGCTTTCCTGGTGTTTGTGTTGAAGCAGTTTGACTTTTTATGCGTTTTTGAAGTTTGTTTTTTGATTTGTGCTAGCTTAAATAAATATGGTGTGTGACTAATGTTTCGTAATGTTGTTTTTGTTTAAATAAGTTGTTCAGTTTTTACTTAAAAATTACTTTAAGCGCAGAAAGTTAGGCTTTGGGCAGGATTTTTTTTAATTTCAAGATTTAAGGTTTTTTGTTTATTTTTGCATGTGCCAAATAAACCTATTTATTTCCTTTCTTTCTTTTAATAAAAATAAAGAAAAGCTGACGCTAATATTGGTCTTAAAAAGTCCACAAATTATTCCCTATCTCTTTAAAGCATTTTTCTAAGTTACAACAGTTCAAGTCAAAGCCAGTCGTCAGCCTGCCGACAAAGAAACAAAACACCGTCATTATTACGTCATCAAGGTGATACAATCCCCCTAACCACATCACAATAAACCTCGTCAAGCCTTCTCTTGGGGTAAACCACCCCCCACTTTCGCCCATTATTTACCAATGCAATAATTATCAATTACCCCGAGACTCGGAGCAGGCTCTGTTAATGTTTAAGCGAAGTTTCTAATTTTGGGAGCTTTGGCTGTGTTATGGACAATGTCAATCGTAAACCAGGCTTGGTAAATGTTTTGCTCAAATTGAGGCTTCCCAAGGGGTGCCTGCATTAAGCATCATGATCTCTATAATTCCTAATAGTACGCCCACATTTTCGCCAGTTATGTTTTAGTCCCATGTGATAGGGGGCAACCCTATTGCTATCAACCGGGTACAAATCCAGACTCCGTGGCTGTTACTGAGAAATTTCCGATGGAAAAACCCAATAACACTTTGCCCGACCTGGTAATCGAATCCAGGACCCCATGCTTAGCCGTCGCGCTTGCGACTACTGGACCAACGAGGCAGTGGCTATGCTGCTAATACTGGTGGCTATTTAGGTGGTCAATCCCAGTTATATTACGACCCGAATGGCGCAGCGGTAGTGAGGGTGCCTTACGTTCATCGGGTTCCGGGTTCGAATACCGGTAGGAGCAAGTGTTTGTGTGATGAGCATGAACATTTGTTTCCGAGTCATGGATGTTGATATGTATAATAAGTATGTATTTACAAACAAAAAGTATCTATGTAGTATATCAATTATCTGGTGTCCACGACACAAGCCTCGTTGCTTAGTGTGGCACTAGATGGCGCTGTGTGTAATGTCCAGCGATATTTATTAATTTATTATTATTATTAGTTGGATAGGCTTACGTTTTCATTTTGCCATTCGTTTTTTAGTTCCGATGCGAGAAAGGAAAAGAAAAAGTCGGGTGCAGTTAGCAAATTGTTAACCTGTACACATTACAACTGATTAAGTCGACTAGCACCCCAATGTCAAAACACATCTTCAATGGTGATTACCAAAGGATTTTCAAAGAAATACCGAGGCCATTGCATAAAATGTTTGAAAAACTGGTCTGGTCGATAGCGTCGAAATTGATAGGCATTGCCATTGCAAGTGTCTTACATAATTACCACGCAGGATGATATTCCTCTCGAAAAAAAAAAACGTAAAACCTTTTTTCCCTTAGTCGGAATTTAAAAAGAGAAATGGACACAGCATGGTCCTAATATTTTAGTTCTACGTAAAAAAGACCTCCCAAAAACAAAAAAGGCGGAAACGTTTTGTGCCTGACTGCACATATTAACATCTCACAGCTACCCGCTTTGAATGTACGTGTTAGAGGCGTCAATCTTCCCTTTCAGGACGGAATTTATTAAGTAGACCTAAATAGGCTTAATTTGTTGAACCTAAACAAAGAGGCTTTCTTAGAAAATGAATGTGTTTATCGTACGCTACTTAGGAATAAAGGAGACATAAATAAAAGAAGGTCGAATGAAATTAGTAGGAATGTGGTACGGATAATTAGGTAGGAATAATTAACATACATATGTAGGTACATTGTGTCAGTCCATCTTCAAACAACTTGTATAAAGAGGGCTATCTTTTTGAGCTCACCAGATGGCGCCACTGTCGAGTAAGGTCCTATCATTAATTCTATTTTATACTTTAAATACCAATAACTTCATAAACTTAAGGTACATATTTACAATATTGTCCCTAAAATTAGCAAGCATGAAACATTTAAAAATCATTCTTCCTTCAAGTACTTACAAATTAGAACTCCCAATTTGCTACCTACAATCTTCAAGTCATAATTAATCACGAACAATACACGAACGCCTAGCGGCGAATTCATGCGCGATAGCCCCCATTATGCTACATTCTGTCATCATATGCCTAGCTTTTTCCCAACTATGTTGAGGTCGGCTTCCAGCCTTATCGGATTCAGCTGAATACCAGTATTTTACACGGAGTCACAGCCTATCTGACCTCCAATTACCAATAAATGACAGCCGGGACCAGCGGCTTAAAGTGCTTTCCGATGCACGGAGGTAACTCGGTATGTAATGGGTAGTAACCCATCCACGGACCAACCTAGATTGATTGATTTGTCGTGCTGGAGCTCTTTGTTACGACTCGACAGGCAAATAATGATAGTTGCCAATAACATTTGAATAAACGGACATTTTAAGTTGGCAGCCCATTTGCATAGCAATATGTTTCCCTGACAGTTTACCAGGAACCTCAATTCTTATGAACCGCTAATCAATTTGGCGATTATACATTCTGACATAGAAATTGAACCAGGCATCGATTTTAAAAGCAGTCATGCTTGAAAACCAGGCAATGAAACCTTCTCAACTTTACAACACACCGTACAAAAGTAGCGTAAAATTAAGTCAGTATCTACATTATATACATACGTACTTACGCATATTATGTGTGTGCATGATGGCGTATATTTTACGGTCCATAAGGCTGGGGTTGCTATACCTCTGAAATTTTCCGGACAAGTCCAGAATGCTAGCTGTTTTTACGTCTGTTTTTACTAAAATTAAAACGGTCAAGTCATAAGCAATTTTTTTTTTTTTTGAAATCGCCGTGTTTATCGTCAGTATCACCCGGCAATATTCTGCAACAAACTATTCTCTATTAATATAATTATCTTTCTAAACAACAATTTTATTGCAAAATAAAAGCATACTGCATATCCAAATGAAAGAAAAGTCCAGAATTTTCTACAAATGTCTGAAATTTTCTCCGGAAAACTTATTTATGGAACTGGGGACCCCCTACGTAAGGCGTAAGGTCCTTATTTGCATAGCATAGCGCAATTTGTATTCGCACGCAACAAACATGTAATTGTTTGTGATAATGTATTATTTATTTGAAGAAGGTTTTTATACTGGTGGTACTTATGTATGTTTTTGTTATATCGTTTTGGGTCAGTAATTAAGATTATTTATTTCTGTGACTTTAGTACCAAAGAAAAGGCCAATGAAATGAGTTCGTAACTTTCAAAGTATGATTGTGGGGCTAATTTAGTTTTTGCATTATGTTGTAGCATCACAGAATAATTGGATTCCTTCGTAGATTTAGTAATGAATGGCTGGATTGCGGATTCTAAAGTCAGGGTTTGCGCCCCTTTGACGGCTCTAGATTCGCCCTTTTCACAGACCTTAAACATAACAGGTGGAATGTGGGAGTAATTTAGGAGACTAGTATTACTTACTATATACCTTGAAGATTACAGGCGTCATGACATGTGATGGTAAATTTATGAAATTATTGACTTCTAATCTTGAACGTGGATCCGCGCAATGCCGTTCTACTGCCGAAACGCGGATCCACAACAAAACGACTTTCGACTTTTTTTTAGATAACTTTAGCCTAGTTCTCAGATCCATGTTATACCAAAGGTTAATAATGTAACAAGGTCTAAATGGAATTAATTAAATTCGACTTTCAACAGTCCACAAAAATAATTTTCGTAACTCAACAAAAACCAACTCGACCATCGGTCATAAAATTTGCGTTAAAATTCAAACACATTATCCTAATACTTGGCACATTGTAATTACCAACAATAATCTCTTACTAAATGCTTTAAAGTATCATAGGTCGTCGTTACATTAACATATTATGATTCTACATCTAATCTTATTATATTTAACAGGGTACTGTGGAAAGACTAAAGAATTTGTATAATCAGGCAGGTGCGTTACATTGTGTAATTTATTTTTTTCAACTCTGCTCTCAGGAGCTGTTCAAGAGCTGTTGTGTTTCATTTACTGTTTCAAAACAATAAAGGAAAACATCGCGAGGAAGGTTTCCTCACGACTTTCGATATTTTTTGTGGTAACCTTAATCGAAGATATACAGCGTGTTCTAGAAAGCGATGATTCCCGACGTCTACCACCGTGCAGTGCGTGCAGTGGTGGACAGTGATACTTAACTGCTTATGAGTTCATGCTTTTGAAAATACATAAGCTTACTGAATATAAAAAAAAAATTAAGACTGTCACTTTGTTTAGAGTCGTAATATTATGACGTACAAAAAAACCATTCAACCTTAGTGTGATAAAGCAATTTCGAGGTCGACTCTACAAGACATAACTGTACCATTTTCGGGACCATAAACAAGAGTTTCGCATCTATAAATTAATTATTCTTATAGCCCCAACCTTTTTTAATGTGTAATTAAGTATTTTACATCCAATGTTTTGGAGTGCCGTGCGTACGTATTCATTAAGAGGTGCCTATTTATAAATGTCTCTTTAAGCGTTATGGTTGTAAGTGCTTGTTTAGGAGATCAGATTAATTTGAAAGGGTCTCGTAACGCTTTTTTATGTGTTTAATAAGTTTTTGTGAGTTAATATTCACTGGTTTTGTTTAACTGACTACCTAGAACCCATCAGCTTTCAAAGCAAGAGTGAAAAGACATCTTCAGGTCTTCAGGGCATGCGTGCCTATTGTAAACGTGATCAATAGCTTTCCATCAGACGAGATGGAGTTCAAAAGCAGGCAATAAAAATAAAACAAAATAAGATCAAGCTCTTTATAAATATTACACTATTTATAGTATCTATCTTTTCATATCTGCCTCGTTGGTCGAATGGTCACTCCTGAGCATGTGTTCCTGGGTTTGATTCCCGGGTTGGGCAAAGTATTATTGGGTTTCTACATCAGGAATTTCTGAGTAGCAGCCACGGAGTTTGGATTTGTGCCCGGTTGATGGCCATAGGATTGCCCCCTAATACATGGGACTTAAAACATACCTGATGTTATGATATGTAATATATTTTAGTCATACAACAAGCTTCTGCTCGGGCCTTCGCATCGAAGAGTCATATCTACAGCATTCGGTATTAGCTTTCCATCAATAATCGAATTTTTAATACCTTAAGTTACGAACTCTACCTCATATAATATGAGTATAAGTATACGCAACTTTAGCGTTGCTAGGAAAAGCTTCGGCAAATGAAACACATGAAATCTTACCTCTTTGCACAAAAATACACCCACACATCATCAATAATTCAGTAGGCACTAACAGCACATTAGATAACACACGTGTACATTATATATTGAACATTCATAGGTATATACGTGTATATGGACAAGTACTAAAGCTGCTAGCAAACAGCTGAGCTGTTTACGAAGGAGTTTAAGAACCTTATGGGTATCTACTATGGTATCTACTCATTTTTACGTCATGTACTGCTCGACTGTCATCAAATAATGCTAAGAGATTTATGTAAACAGGGTCACAATAAATTATCTAGAGAAATTAGACAGACGCGATAGGTATTAATGGTGTAGTCCCATTGTCCTCACTGCCATGTCCATACTGGTGGGGACAACGGGAATAGTAAAAAATATCGTTTCGTTGTCCTCACTACCCTGCCCCACTGATGCAAAAGCCTATTAATGAAAGAAGAAGATTATGTTTTAGGACATTGGCAAGAAGTATTATCTTCATTACTTGCTACACGATAATCGAAATATAAATTTGGTTGTTTGAGATTCTCATTTTAATAAGTGGGGAGGTGGCACGAACTACTAGGAGATCAGAAAAATGAGGGAATGAAACAAACCTTAATGATGTCAGTGGGAATACCGAGACAGACGACTCCTTTTATTTTCTATAACAGTTGCCTCTTTCAAAATTCCTCTAATAAACTCATTCCTTACTTAATCCATTCCTAGAGGCATCTATGAGTATCGGCATCATGGAGTGGTAGGCACTACCACTCCACTCATCCATCTCAACATTCTCATCTCCGTTACATGCAATCGTTTTTCATCCATCTTCATCACAGCCCAGCATTTCCAACGTGGCGCCGATAATACGACAATAAATGAAAACACCGGTTATACTAGTTAATAGGAACATTTTTAAACTATCAAAAAATCCTAAAATCGAAATTAATAAAAAACATTTTTTCAAAGTAAAAATTAAACTAAATAGCATAAAACTTTTAATGAAAAAGAACACTATTTATAAAATTTGCACAAATTCGCATCTGGAAATACAATTTATGGAAAGAATTTGGCAAAGGGTTTTGAAGTAGCGAGTGGGCAACATGTGTTTATTGTTTTCCGATGCGATGCGGGGATCTTTAACCTGTCGATGCTAGCCTTTAATCGGTCTACATGATGTAGAAAATTTAAAATCATGTCCTGTGACTAAACTACTAGACATATTTGATTGAAATTTTGTATGCAGACTGGGAACGTCATTGGGTATACGCAGTTTAATTTATTGTCGTATTGTCGGCACCACTCTGAATATGACACACATGTCCCTCAAAAGTACCAGCCTGACATGAGTCCAAGGTGATATGTATTTAAATAATTTTGGGTAGGTACGGTCTTCAATTCTGGTAATAAATACTATGATTTAATTCATGCCAGCCTAGTACTGTTCGTAAGGTTACATACAATGTTTTTGAGTAATATTTTATTTCTCAAAGGTTATACTCCGCGGTCCCCACCGCCCGTGTCCCTACTGGTAATCAATTCCCGCTGTCCCCACCAGTGGGGACACGGGCGGTGGGGACAGCGGGAATACACCGAATTAATTCTGGAGAAGAATAAATTTTAATTTGTGTAAAAAAAATATGAATTTATTTGAAAGTAAAAGCGTTATTACACTTTTTGTTTTAAGTGTACTTGACCTCGAGGTCAAGCGTAAACTTTTTAAAACAGATGTAATTTGTTTCGCGAATCGACATAGCGGGAATCGACCTAATTCGAATTAATAGGTCAACCTGAGTTTGGAAAAGTAAAAGTTTTTGTCTCAACTTACACTACAAGTAACTAAATATGACTGACTGATATGACTGCCTAGTTGGTCTCTTGGTCGCAATGCACTGCTGATTTTTAGGTCCTGGGTTCAATGCCCGGGTCGGGCAAAGTGTTATTGGGTTTTTCCATCTGGAAGTTCTCAGTAACAGCCACGGAGTCTGGATTTGTGCCCAGTTGATGGTAATACGCTCGCCCCCTGTTACATGGGACCTAAATATAACTGGCGAAATGTGGATGAGTCCCTACTTTAAGGGATTACAAGCGTGTATGTTGTGTGCATGTATGTTTTCTAAATAATATGGTTGTTGACACCAAAAAAATGGTGTAAATTTTTTTTGTATTACGCATTTCTAGTGATGATATCAATATTTAACTGTCTCTGGAATTTCGTTGATTTGAGTTGATCTTGTATTTTGAACACCAGCAGTTGATAAAAAATGTTAGGTACTGACAAAAAAAAAATACACAATGGATTAGTTGAATTTTTTTACTTTACATTTTCCCTGCTCAGACGTAGCCGAAAAGAGATGTCTCGCGTGTTCATACTTCCATACTAATATTATAAAAGCGAAAGTAACTGTTTGTTTGTTACCTTTTCACGACTAAAGGGCTGATCGGATCGTAATGAAATTTGGCAAGGAGATAGATTATATGCTAGAGAAGGACATAGGCTATCTTTTTTCTCACACATGCACATACAAATTTCCACGCGAACGAAGTCGCAGGCAACAGCTAGTATGTTATAAATATACGCTAGGTAAACTCAGGGAGACACTTAGAATATTTAAAGTTAGTAAAATATTCTAAGTTATGAACAAGGACGCTAAATATCGTACTTTTACGATTCATGTCTCCTCTATAACGTAACTTCTAGGCTATCGAGATACCTATGAATAAATAAAGAGGCCTAACATGAGCAATACCTAATACCAACCCACTAAACGCCTCACTCCCATACATTCCCTCCATCCCCTCCCAGTTCGCTCTCCTCAATATTTAATTCAACTGCAATAATGCAAGTCGATACGATTACCGTATACCGCAAGGAATAACCGAGCTAAAAGTGCGTAAAATATACAAGAAAACAGGTAAACATTTCTTCTGATGGCAGAGAGCCAATATTTACGAAGCTAACACGATCCTAAGGGAAATAGTGTCGAATATGAGCCGTATTCCGCCATCTTGTTTGCACACGATATAAAAACTAGGCGTTGCGGTTTCTTTTATTTCTTTTTTGTGTGTTTTTCTAATATTTGAGGGGAAATCTTTGAGTCTGGTTTGTCTGGATATTAGATTTTGTGTTTGTAAGAACAGTTTGCACAGAATATAAAAAAAGTATTTTCAATATTTCGCAGGCATTTGGAAGAAAGCAGTTTGCGCGGCTAATCTCGCCGTATTTGCAAAAGTGGGAAGCGTGGGTAGGTATTAGCTAAGTGGATAAAGTTGTCAAGTTGTTGGCTGTGTATTAAGTAGATCAAACATATATTTTTATTTAACATCAATAGATTAATTTTTCAGTTAAATAACTAAAATAAAGTAAAACCTTTTGATACCTGCGGATGGGACACAAAATGGGGTTGACAAAATTGAAATCACAATACAACTAAAACGTGAAAAGCTTTAAAATAATATCTAAACAATTCTGTCAAAGGGTACTGGGAAAATAATCCTTTCGATGACTAAATAACTAAACTAAACTCGGGGTTCTTGAAATAGGATGTCAGTTTTATTTAAATGAAGTCCAGCTTTTATTTATTGTAGAGATAGATTATCACATAATACTGTCCAGCTGACTGGCCCCAACATTGTTGGGAAAAGCTAAGCAGATCATGAATATCCAGCAGACACATCCGAAAATGCTACGAAAACGAAAAATAAACCAGTCATAAACAATAACACATTTCTAGATAGGCTATGTTTCCAAGCCCAGCTGTAGGCTCTAAAAGCCACGCTTTTAGTGGTCCTGCGCCAAAATGTAGTTTCACTCCACTTGCTTTTAGATAATTTAATACACTGTGCCCTAGTTTTCAAACGTCCTACAGTTTTACAACAAATGCCTTTTTGACATATTAGTTAGTTATTATCATGGGTAAGATATCCGTGCCTCGGAAAGCACGTCAAACCGTTGGTCCCTGACTGTCAATTGTAGATCTTTGACAGTCGGCCGACACTTACGATACGCCTTGGTAAGCCAAGAGGTATCGGTTTAATCAGTACTAACTAGGTTATGGAGGTCAGATAGGCAGTCGCTCCATGTAAAATACTGGTATTCAGCTGCATTTGGCTAGTCTGTAATCCGACACAACATAGTTGGGAAACGGCTAGGCAGATGGGGATCAACGGTAAGTTAGCATTTGTCATATAGGTAGAAATCTGCATGATTCTTTTGGCGCAAAACTTACACCGCCATCTGGTGTTTTATAAGATTTTAATAATATTTATTAACTTATCTTGTTAGTTAGTTGGTGGGTGAGTTAGTTGGTTATTATGTAATGGTGAAATCTTGCAACTGAATTTCAAACCAGTTCCTCGCAACCGATTGAGCTAAATGTTGATAGATGAACCAAATTTTATTCTTTTCATAAAAACGTTAAAAAATATATATATCAATATAATTTCCACAGAAATTTTCACAAAACGTCTACCAACAGCGCCCCTGACAGTGTCATGCCATCGCCAAAAGAACTTCTGTTGCGGTATACAAAACTCCCATTCTTTTCTTTATCGTGTGGTTAGTAAATAGCCTGGTGTCAGGAGTTTTTATGCCGCTCATGGGCCTCTGACTTGGCTTAACATGCCGTCGAGAAATATTTCTCAAGTATGCTGGTTTCCTCTCGATGTTTTCTTCACTGAAGCAAGTGATAATTATACAATACGCACATGATTCCGAAAAATCAAGTTTGCGTGCCTTGGGTTCGAACTTCAGACCTATGACTTGGCAGTCCAACGGTCACACCACTAGACGATCACTGCTTACCAATCAAATGTGCTGATGACATTTCGAATTTAAATTTAAAAAAAACTTAAAACCCGACTGCGGTAAAAAACTTAAGTTATAAAACACTAAAAAGCTAAGAACAAGCACATTTTAAATTGAAAAAAGTTGGAAGTAGGCGGGACCCATTTGAGTTTGAAAATATAAAAATGGAATGGCTCCCGCCTGCTTCCAACTATTTTAAATTTATATTTATTTATTTATCATTTACACAAAAATAACCCTCCTGACGCAGTCGGGTAAAAAATCTTCACTTGAAAGAACATACAACTCATGCATGTCAATTAAGGAACTCACCACACGGTCCCATTCGCCATAATACACAGCATTTCCAAGTAAAATAGCTTCTAATGCTTCATTTCCTATTCCGTTCCTTATAATGGTTCTTTGGGCAATTAAAAGAGAAAATGGCGGCCAATTACTAACATGATTCTGCATTAGTGAATCAGCATTTGTATGTGACTTCATTGTGGAAAGAATTTGGGGTTCGCATATGAATGTGGATTGGAGAGTTAAAGTTTTACTGGAAGTGCTTTTGAGTAATTAACGAAAAACATAAAATTTAACTTTATAGTTCTGAAAAAATCTTGTAAGTATTTGGTTATTTGCGTCGTAATACTTGGCTGATTCTACATGGCACGACTTTATTAAATAATGATGTAATGCTCTAATAATGTAATAACTGCTCTCAGCAATTACATGTAAGACATAAATCACTCAACAACTGTTAAAATTGGTAAGAAAGGTGAGGTAAGTTGCGATTTATACAAATTAAAAAAAAAAAAACATTTATCAACACGTACGAAATCAATTTTTATGATATCGTCTAGCTGGAACATGACTTTTGTTTCATTTTGTTGCTTTTCCATTTTTCAGGCCAGCACGAATTTAAAAAAATATACAGTGTCGCTAAAAAATAACTTCGGATCAAAAAAGTTTTTCGGCAGCCACTTCCATAAACATTGGATGAGTAATCGCTACGCTATTCCATATTGAATATAGTTAGCGTGTAAAACGTTGGAAACAGGCTGTTTTCGGTTAATGTACGCTTCTCACGACACACAGCTCGGCTTTCCCGGGAGTCGTGACTCACTGCCATAGAGCACGGACGCTTAAGCTGCTAAAGGCGGCATTGTCAACAGTTTCCACACCACCACAACCAACGATTGCGGCGAAACCCCCAGATGGCAGCGTGTATTGCGGCAGGGTACGCAGCGCTGCGGCACTTGCGCTCTTACGCGGCATCGTACGTGCCTCTTCACGCCCCGTGTCTTCGCAAACAACATTTGCGCGTGTGATAACGCGGGCCGCTACACGCGTCGCTTCTCCGTAAACGAAAGAAAAAAACGTGCAGAGCCGCACGCCGCATGCGACGCGTGATTCACTAAATGAGCCCTACAGAAACAATTAGCTTGCAAGCATATCCCTTGTCCTCCATTCGCTTAGCGACTTGCAACGCATCATCTGAGGTCGTGAACGTAGCGTTAGCACTGCCTTCACTATACGCCGGTGATTCCGTGCTCTGTACTCACTAAATGGAAGCCGGCAGCCCCTGAGCTGCGCCAAAGTTTTTAACATCTACTTAATTAGATGGTAGTATAGTAAATTGTTTTTTACAGTAAGGCCAATAAGATATACTTATGTTGTTATGTTTTTTTTTTATGGTAGCTTGAGAGTTTTACGACATTATTTTGTTGTTTGTTTCATTGAGTTTGGGAGTGGTATTGTACAAAGTAGGAAATGAAAGTGGAAAAATGAATTTTGTATGAGCTTTTTACTTATTAGGGAGAATTGAAGTATGTTGAATTTACAAGACCGTTGGTGGATCTTTAATAAATGAAGAATAATACAGATAACGGACATGGTTGAATGGGGTCCTTCGTGAAAACAAGATCTCTACTATTATGCCTAAATTGTTATGACATTAAAGTAGATTTTCATCCATACTAATATTATGAATGCGAATGTTATTCTTTCTGTCTGTTACTTTTCATTCAACGTAACGGCTGAACGGATTTCGATGAAACTTGCCACACACTTCCGACCTTCACGAGTTTGGAGCCGCGGTCGAATATAGGACAAGGTTTAAGATGGCAATCCTAATGAAGGTATTGGTAATTATGACTACTACGCCGAAAACTCACAAAAAAAACAAAGGTCCTTGCCGTTTCGCCCAAAATATAAAAATAAATTATCTTTACATATAAATCACCGATACGTAAATTCCGAACTAGACTGAACGTCTGTCTCCTTGTCTATTCCAGTAATTGGCTAGCCAACAAAAATAATATCGTCGATAAATCTTTTAGCCCAATCATTCCAACTTGACCTCTATTACCGACGCGCCATAAAACAGTCCATCACATTTTTCTTTGGTAAAAAAATAAATGTAGTAGCCACATGCATACATTATGATGTATATCTACATCAACACTGACAAATGTATGGAATAAATCAAAGGAGTGCGGACCAAGAGTCGTTTCATGCGACATGAGGCATAGGCCACGAAATAATTAAGGCAGAAGGTTTATTCCATACATAGAGCATTGGGTGGTGGTTTGCATGGCACCAATTATCTACAAGAAGTGGGAAATAGCAAACTATACCTAAACTTAAACAAACAATGAAATTGTTTTTGGCACAAAAAGCATATTTTAGTATTACAAAATTTTGAAACGACTCATGGTGATTTTTTTTTTTTTTACTAGTCTGTTCTGTCCCACTCCTGGGCAAAGGCCTCCTTGGTGATTATTACAAATAAATAAATATAGCTAACATTGTAGTAATTATGGCCGTGTAATAGTGGAGAACGTGAGTATGCATATATTGTAAATGTTATTACAATTGAATGCCTATTAAAGTGATTTAAATCTTCATTGTGATAATTGTAATCTGTAATAGTGGACAAGGAAAATAAATAATAAATAATTGGATATTGTAAATGATTAAATATAAGAAATTTGTTTAATTATAACTGATATTTAATGTATAAGTGTAAAATTAAAAAAAAATATGATTCAATAATAAGAATTGTATCTAAGATATTTGCATGACATGAAAAATGGCAGACATGTCGTGAGCCACTCTTATTTAAGGTCTTGCATGAATGTCTTATTTTAATTCTGTATTTACACACATGTCTGAGCAAATAAAATTTATTTTTCTTACACAAACTCACGCTTTCATCACATGGGGGTAGGCAGAAAAACTACTGAACATAATCTGCTACAATCCTTGCATAGGTACTTGGTTTGTCCATATCGTCGTTGATAGTCCAATTCCGCGTAACTAACATTATTCAAAACCGCGTATGTACAAAAAAAGCAAAAATGGGATTTCGCGGCTGTAGGTAACTGATTCTGATTGGCATCGACCAGTATGACAATTTTTTTAATCGTCCACTAGGAGGACGAGTAAATCAAAAATAACAATACCGCAGATCTTTCGACGAACAAGTTACACCATGAAAGCCGCGTATCTGCGCCAATTTCTATTAGTGTGTGCAGTTTTTATGGGACGCTCCGGATAATAATTATTTTTATAAGTAATTACTGGATTATTTTTAATGTAAGTATGTCACACGTATTCTATACTTTATCATAAATAAAATTGGGACCTTTATAACACGCTTTGATTAGCTTCACCTGTAACAAACTATGTATAAAAATCTGAGACGTTAAATTAGACCAACTTCCCGGTTTACGAATAAGCTGAAATTTTGCATACGTTTAGTTGGGATGACATACATGGTTAGCTAAGTGACGCCATTTTAAATCCAATATGGCAGACTCCCAAAGATAGCGCACTAGTTAATTTTTTATGCATTCCTATCATTCGTAGGGTATCAAATGAAAGGGTTTGCTGAGAAGAATATGAGAAATAAAATGACGTCACTCTAAAGCATGTTTTTTAGTTTTTTTTTAACTATAATATTTTATCTATTCTCAGATCTTTCTTATTCTAAGATTGTGTGGTTGTACGGAATCAAACTCCGTGCCGGCCACATCACGAATGCTCTTTAACGATGTCTTTAAAGAGGAGAATATAGGGCTATTCCAACCAAAGAAAGACGCTTGTAATTTCTGTTCCTCCTATATGGCAGGTCAAGAAGCAATGTAGAAGAAGCCTACTAACAGCATATCGCATCAAATAAATTAGCGCGGGAAGAAAAGAAAAGGCAAAACTAAAAATTGTCCACGCTTTTACTGCTGACTTCTAGGTGGTCTTTCTTTCTTTATCGTGTGGTTAGTGCCTAACCTGGTGTCAGAGTTTTTATGCCGCCCATGGGCCCCTGACTTGGCTTTACATGCCGTCGAGAAATATCTCTCAGACATGCTGGTTTCCTCACGGTGTTTTCCTTCACCGAAGCAAGTGATCCAGGCGGTGAAGTTATGCCCTTCTTTGAACGCTAATGCGCTGGATGTTAAAACGAAATTAGCAGTCCATGCTGATTGTTATTGGTTTAACGAGACAGCGTGTGATCTTAAAGCCACCACATAATAAGTTGTTGGAGAGAGACGCGAAAGATAGTATCATTTGGAGCACTGGATGCAAAGCTCAAAATAGAAATAGAGTACTATCAAACACACTCCTCCTATTAGCAATAGAGAAGAACGTGATTATAAGCCAAAAGTATTTAGAAAAAGGATCCAGATGCAGAGGTGGACTCAGCACATTCTGTCATTGAGAGGAAATGAAATACCATTGAGGCTTTTTGGCCGTTACAATTTGCATCCATAACAAATAAGCTAGGAGAAGATAATTTCCATACACTGTCATTCAACCAGACCACTTTTTATTTTATTTGATATGTATGTTTTTATTTGATCATTCTAGATAGCCTTACATATATAGTTGATATTGCAGTTTATAAGCTGAATTAGTTTATAAAAAGACGACTTTTCACTCGACTTTTTATTACTTTTGATAATTTTTCATACTTGTTGGTGGATATCTTTTATTTTTTCACAACCATATAATATTTATGATTAAATTTAGTCATTTAAATACTTAATATTGTTAAATAAATGATTGAATAAGGTTGTGGCATTATTTTATTTCATGGACAATTTCGCGTAAGTACTGTCTATGATCCAGAATCGTTTGAAACTATACAGCGTAAGTGATTTTGTAAATTAACCATTGGGAATATTGACTTTAAAAATGGTATATTAGAACAAGAAGAACGAAACGGTCCTACACTCAAGTTCGATCAAAATTTGGCCGATTAGTTTTAAAGAAACTTAGTTTTTTGGTCCTCCTGTAAAATTAGCGAAAGTGAAGATACGCGGTATTTAACAATGTTAGTTACGCGGAATTGGACTATCACCGACGATATTCTTACTTATCTGGTTATACATGCATGTTAAGTACATACATAGTAAATATAGGATGGAAAATTTTGTATGTGCCCCGCCTGGAATGATGTACTGAACATGTGGCACCTAATTGTTTGGGCGTCGATGTCCATTCCATAAATATAATATAGGATCTGTTGGTAGGCATAGAAATTTTCGGGCTCATGATATTTTTTGCCATTTCATTTTCAAAAAAAAAAACCGGTCAAGTGCGAGTTGGACTCGCGCACCGAGGGTTCCGTACAAACTTGTGGGTATATAACTTTTTTTTATATGACGAAACTAAAAATTTACGGTTTTCGTAATTTTTCCTATATCTGTACTATAAGACGTGACTTCGTACAAAATTTCAAGATTCTAAGTTCACGGGAAGTACCCTGTAGGTTTTGATTCCCGTGCGAGTTTCGAAAATTTGCGGAAATTTGCGGCCTAAGTGGCTGTATCTTTTGATTGCGTTGACTTAGAAGGTTGATTTTTCTACAGCTTCCAGGGACAGTAGAACTAAGTATCATAAATTTCAGTTTGATACCTCCACGCGTTCCTGAGAAAAACGGTCTTGACAGACGGACGGACGGACGGACGGACGGACGGACGGACGGACGGACGGACAACAAAGTGATCTTATAAGGGTTCCGTTTTTTCCTTTTGAGGTACGGAACCCTAAAAATCAGTTCCTAAGCTTCATCCAATCATCTGACGTTTTCCTTCACAGTTATCTGCTGTGAAGGAAAACGTCACGAGGAAATTGACATGTCTTAGAACCGAAAAACTCGAAGCCAAGTGACGTCCACCAACCGTCACAGGGTCAGCGTGGCGATACCCTTTTCACAGAGAGGAAGCCTGTGTGATGCTTCCCAGTCGTGGGAAGATGGCCGATAATGTTTTAACCAACGAGGAGGAGCTCGTGGCTAAATAATAACAGCCGCTCGGATCAATCTTCAGGTTAAGCCGCGCTTGCCTAGGTTGGTCTCTGGATGGGTGACCACCCATTACATACCGAGTTTCCTCCGTGCCTCGGAAAGCAAGTTAAGCCGTCGGTCCCGGCTGTCATTTGTAGATCTTTGGCAGTCGTGGCCCGAAAGTTTAACAACCAGTCTTACCAAGGAGTATCGTATTACCCAGTACTAATTGGGTTGTGGAGGTCAGATAGGCAGTCGTTCCATATAAAATACTGGTATTTAGCTAGATCCGGTTAGACTGGAACGACCCCAACTCAGTTGGGAAAAAGGCTAGGCAGATGATGCTTTAACCAACGAGCCTTTTGTATTGTTAACATTGTATTTAACTTCTTTAACATTTTTATCGGCCAATGTTTTAATAGTGTGTTTTAGTTATGAAGGTCTTTACGAAGCGTGTGTGATGTATTCTGGTGATGTGGTATATTGATAAGCAGTGTCCTAGATACATAATTACGTGTGTCGCCGGCTTAATAGTCATCACATGTTTTGTTGATGAAAAAAGTTTTTGTATTTTTTTTTATGGATGATGTTATTTTTTTATATGGTGTTTATTCTACTGATAGTGTAGATTTTTGTATTATTATTTTCTAGAGGCGTGAATTTCGTTTAAATCATCACAACGGCGTAAGTCCTTTTTTAAACCGACTTCAAAAAAGGAGGAGATTCTCAATTCGGTTGTATTTTTTTTTGTTTGTTACCTCATATCTTCGTCATTTATGAACCGATTTGAAAAATTCTTCTTTTATCTGAAAGGATTCTCGATTGGTCCCATAGAAATTTCATCAAAATTGGTTCATATTGCTATGAATGCATAATCTGCAAATTCCATAATATCATACCTCGTTGGTTTAGTCGCAAGCGCGACTGCTGAGCATGACGTCTTGGGTTTGATTCCCGGGTCAGGCAAAGTGTTATTGGGTTTTTCCATCAGGAATTTCTCAGTGGCAGTCACGGAGACTGGATCTGTGCCCAGTTGATAGCAATAGGCTTGCCTCTATGGGACTTGAACAAAACTGACGAAATGTGAGTGTACTATTAGGTACACCTCTGTCTAAACCTTGGGGGAATACAGGCGTGATATTATATGACACTTCATATCTAAATCTGAAGTTCTGCTGTGTCTCTAAAAGCATCTCGTCGTACGTATTTGCATTGAGTGTCTGTCCGGCTGTCTGCCGTATACCTGCCATCACACGTATCGGTCGGTTAGGAACATAAATAGCATTGCAGCTCAATATTTGGTCTGAAACTCGAGGTGAGAATCAGATTTATCGCGTCTGCAGTTTTTAGTGATTAGTGAATGGTCACTTTGTGTTGGATTCTTCATCTTTTGCTGTAGAATTTAAAGTTTTTTATTAATTTAAAAAGTAGGTTTGTCGAAACATAAGAACATGTATATACCTAAAGTAAATAGTTCCAACCTTTTCACAAGTTTTTTTTTTTAATGCAAGTTTTAAATCTTAGATTGAGGTATATGCGTTACGTTTATTTCTACCGTAAAACATGATTTTTCACCCCACAAAAAAAAAACAAAAAAACATTTCCAAGCAATATTTTTTGCGTAAGGTTACTTTGTTTGATATAAAGATTGCTTGGTTGACGGCTTCGTAGAGGGTCTGTTTGCAACTTGTATAAATAGTTGTGCATTACCATTCATCAACTGCCCAGCGTTTTCTCAAATGTTTTGGGGTCGGCTTCCAGTCTTACCGGATGCTGCTGAATATCAGTATTTTACATGGAGCGACCGCCTATCTGATTTCCACAACCCAGTTGGTACTGGTTAATACAGTGCCCCTTGGTAAGAGTGGTTGCCAGACTTTCGGGCCCCTGACCGCCTGTAACGACTGTCAAAGATCTACAAATGACAGCCGAGACCAACGGTTTCACGGGCTCGGTATAATGAAATGAAAAAAAAAATGAAATGAATGAATGAAATGATGTATGCTTTATCATTATGCCAGTTCTATAACAACCACCACTCACCAGGTTACCAGAATACAAAAGTTATCCATTTCAATTACACATATCCAAGTTGCAAATAACCTTCCCACCTAACATCGAAATCAGTTTATCGGTTAGAACAAATATAGATCCATCCATTTTTAGTTAATTTCAGCTGACACCCGCTACGCTAGATTGTATTTTCATTCTGTCAGGTGGAATTAGACTCAGTTCAGCTCTCTGAATAGGACGACAGAGAATGTCCATTCTGTCTGTTGTAGTTATTGTAATACGTGGGATTTGTTTTCATCAGTGTAGCTAAAGAACACACTGTTGATATTTACACTTACTAACTCACCATTATATTTGGTAACAAAATCTGAAGAAACCCTTTTTATCATTGCGAAACATTCATCGACAAGCTTTCATCCCAACTATGTTTTGGTCGCTTTCTATTCTGACTCTTAGATCGAGTAGCATTGTAATCATTCTCTTGCCATTATCTCAATTTATTTGGGCACGGCGCAGCATGTCTTCTTCTTCCATACTTCACTATTACTCGTCATCTCAACAGACACCTCCTTTCTTGCCATATCATCCTTCACACAGTCCATTCATCGCTTCTTTGGTCTTCCTCTACTCTCATATCCATCCACATTCATACCTACTCAAAACTTTCCTCACAACATTTTCCTTATTCCTCCGCATCACATGCCCATATCAAGCCAACCGCATACCTCATCAAGTGGCATGGTATCAGCGTCAAAGATGATGCGAGAGTAAAAAATGTATTGGACTGGCCCAAGATACCAAAAAGTTTACGTTTGATCTTGTTGAACGTCGTTGCAGAAAAATAAAAATAAAAAATGTTCAAGGTCCTTTCTCGGGTTCTCTTTGGATTTGTGTGTGTTTTTTTCTAAAAGACTGTACAACTCTGTACTTTTAGTTCTGTAATGTTATGCATGTCATGCATTTTTTGAATAAATAAACTACTCTTGTGTCAGAACCTATTACCAAAGCTAAATATGTAGGTAGCTAAAAACTATTAGAATACCCCCTTTTTTGGGAATATTTCCTCACCAGCGTATAACAATTTATTTAACTATTTCATCTTTCCACAGAATAGCTCTCATCCATTATCCCGTAGATTCTAGTTAGTGTCTCTTTCTATTGGTGACGTAAATTGGGAGATGCATCCCAGTCTGATTGATTTTCCATGTTGCGTCGTACGTACATGTTTGAACAGAAATGTAGGACCGAAGTGGCTTGAGTGTGTGCGTTGAGTGTCTTCGATTAATCTTGGTATTTCATTAAATAATATAAAGGTTTCATTAATCATTATTGATAAAAGTTATTTTTAGGGACTGTTTGTCAACAGGCTCTGATCAACTTCTAGCAAGTCAGAGAACTATCTCCCCCTTTTTTCTATTTCATGTTCGTACAGTCCATCCGAAGGTTGTCTGGAGGAGATCGCTATCAGCGATAAGACCGCCATTGTAACCATAAAATTATCAATTTTTGTAAAACCGTTCTGTATCAATTTTGGTGTACAATAAAGTATATTCTATTCTATTATATTCTAACTATTTTGTCTTTTGCAAGATTTCGAACCAAGGTGTATTGATGGAAAGTCAATCGATCGAAAAAACGTGTTACTCGAAACCTATATAGTGCTCCTGACTGTTTTCGTTCACGGCAGCCAATCTTAGCGGAGATTAACCATCGGTGCGGGAGATTATTATAGTGCATAAGTATGTGCGCAGACACAGGTGCGCTCTCTGTTCCTTTACTCTCTATAGTCCGATGAGACTGGTGAGACATCAGGCGCAGGACCTACGGCTTAACGTGCTTTAAACGAAACGAAACCTATATCCTGCCCTCGTAAAACAAGAGGGCGCATCTGTTTTGCTTACGGCGAAGTATCATTATTCAGCAATATCATTCTCCTGCTTTTGGCATATTTGGGGTCGGTGCAGCATGTCCTCTTACTTCCATACTTTTCTATTACTCGTCATCTCGTCATCACACACACACACACGCACGCAAACAGTCACACACATCACGTATTAAATATGTACTACTACTATTTCTTAAATTAGCTTTATACATATTCTTATTCTTAGTCGCTCAGATAGATCGACACAGTCTACTATTATACCTCAAGCATCACTTCTTAAGCTGAATCACTGTCTCTCAAGATATAGGTTCCCTAGTTTGAGAGGCAGGGTTTTCCATATCGTGTACTTGATTATATTTCATTGTGTTACTACCAAAGCTCATTTAACTGTGTTTACTGATAACATGTTAAATCTGTATTTTGTGAAATAAAGTTATTATTTATTTTTTATTTATCTCATCCAGTATCACAGGTAAATATAACACGACATAACATCACGCTTGTAATCCCCGAAGGGTTATGCAGAGGTGTACCTAATAGTACATCCACATTTCGCCAGTCATCTTTAAGTCCCATGTCATAGGGGGCGAGCCTGTTGCCATCAACCGGGCAAAAAATCCAGACCTCGTGGCTGCTACTGAGATATTCCTGATGGAAAAATACAATAACAACTTGCGAGACCCAGGGACCTCATGCCCAGCAGTCGCCCTTGACCAATAAGGCAGTCCAATACACACAGGTAAATATACTAAACGTGTAACATATTTTTAAATCCCGACGCAAAAACGACGGGGTGTTATAAGTTTGACTTTTGTGTGTGTGTGTGTCTGTTTGTGCTATCGTAGCTCCCGAACGCATGAACCGATTTTGATTTTGTTTCTTTTTGTTTGAAAGGTGAATTAGTCGGGAGTGTATTTAGCTACGTTTGATGGAAATCGATCCAAGATGGCCGCCACCACGGGCGTTTTGTTTTTATTTTTGTTAAGTTTAATTTAGGCTTGTTCTTTTTCCGGAGACAACATTTGAGTAAAACATTGCTCCCGAATGTATTTATGCTTAGCTTTGACATCCAACTTATTACCTACAGCATGATTTCAAAAAAGCCCTCACGGAATTCCTGAAAGCAGAAACAATTTTTGAAACTACTTAACTAGTGTCAGATTGTTTGCATGTAGACATAACTCAGTGCTCGTTACGTTGATGCCAGTAACACAGTTTGATTTCACAGGTAACCTTATTACTCCATCCTTGTTTTACCCCTTTTTTACGGGCAAACGTAAAGTTTTCAGGCACCTGATTTCGGGTATAAGGCGTAGTGAGTTTTAATCAATTGTAATTGTTAGTTTTTTAAAGCTGTACTAGTGAAAGGTTTTTTCCAATCTCATTTATGCAGAAGTTCGACTATAATCTGAAAGAAAATAGAACAACTTCACTGACTCACTCAGTGAAGTTGTTCACAAAATATGTGATTAGTTACAAAATTTAATTATGTTATTGTGTACACTATCGCATTAGGTTACCTACCCTGTTATGATAGTCGTAAGATGGAGAAAATAAAAATAAATAAATAAACTTATTTTACCTATGAGTTTCATTAAACGAAATAAAAGGTGAGTAAGAATTTGCCATCGCAGATAAAGCCTGGATGAGGTCGACACAGGAACATCGTGATTGGCAGAAGCAAAGAGAAATCTGACAGAAGAAGAAGGAGAAGTGATGACAGGTGGAGTAAGGCTGTCACCGAATGGCGTCCAAGAACTGGAAAAAGAAATGTGGATCGTCGGGCGGCAAGATGGGTAGACGACATAGTTGCCATTGGGGGGCAGACCTGAATGAGTCTGACACTGGACCGTGGAGATTGGCACAAGAAAAGAAAGGCCTATATCAAGCAGTAGGTGAATTCAGGCTGTGGATGATGATGATAATGAAGAGAAGTCTGCACCCAGCTGCGGGTAAAGTTGGGCTGAGAATGATGATGAAGAAAAGTCTGCACCCAGCTGTGGGTAAAGTTGGGCTGAGAATGATGATGAAGAAAAGTCTGCACCCAGCTGTGGGTAAAGTTGGGCTGAGAATGATGATGAAGAGAAGTCTGCACCCAGCTGTGGGTAAAGTTGGGCTGAGAATGATGATGAAGAAAAGTCTGCACCCAGCTGTGGGTAAAGTTGGGCTAAGAATGATGATGAAGAGAAGTCTGCACCCAGCTGTGGGTAAAGTTGGGCTGAGAATGATGATGAAGAAAAGTCTGCACCCAGCTGTGGGTAAAGTTGGGCTGAGAATGATGATGAAGAGAAGTCTGCACCCAGCTGTGGGTAAAGTTGGGCTGAGAATGATGATGATGAGAAGTCTGCACCCAGCTGTAGGTAAAGTTGGGCTGAGAATGATGATGAAGAGAAGTCTGCACCCAGCTGTGGGTAAAGTTGGGCTGAGAATGATGATGAAGAGAAGTGTGCACCCAGCTGTGGGTAAAGTTGGGCTGAAAATGATGATGATGATGAGAAGTCTGCACCCAGCAGTGGGTAAAGTTGGGCTGAGAATGATGATGAAGAGAAGTCTGCACCCAGCTGTGGGTAAAGTTGGGCTGAAAATGATGATGATGATGAGAAGTCTGCACCCAGCAGTGGGTAAAGTTGGGCTGAGAATGATGATGAAGAGAAGTCTGCACCCAGCTGTGGGTAAAGTTGGGCTGAAAATGATGATGATGATGAGAAGTCTGCACCCAGCAGTGGGTAAAGTTGGGCTGAGAATGATGATGAAGAGAAGTCTGCACCCAGCTGTGGGTAAAGTTGGGCTGAGAATGATGATGAAGAGAAGTCTGCACCCAGCTGTGGGTAAAGTTGGGCTAAGAATAACGATGATGAAGAAAATGTGCCAGGTCAGTTGTCAATGGAGGGAGAATACAGAATGATCTCTGTATTAGAATAATCTTTAAGATCGTTAGTCAAGTTTAGCGATTCTTTATTTATTATTTTTAGCAGTGAAAGCATAGTGTGACCGTCAGACTGTAAAGTCATAGGTCTCGAGTTCGAAACCAAATCACGCACATCTGGTTTTTTTCGATTCATGTGTGTTTTGTATAAGTATCACCTGCTTCGGTGAAGGACAACATCAAGAGGAAACCAGCATGAGAAATATTTCTTGACGGCATGTAAAGCCAAGTCAGAGGCCCATGGGAAACGAGCTATTCGACAATGACACATGCCGTGAAAAATAAGTGTAGCAAGGTTAGTAGTAGGGTCGGCGAGATGCTCAAGTGTTGTAGCTAGGTATTTAGTAACCAGTTAGACTGGAAGCCGACCTCTACCTCGAGGTAGATGATAAGGAAAGTAAAGGATGAAAGTTTGTATGCAAGTTGGTAATTTTTGTCGATGAGAAGTCCCATTGCATACGGATTGTAATTCAATAAACGTTCACCAGAGACCCATGTCCAGTGGACAGTTACAACCTACTCTGTATGCACGACCAGAAAACCCGTCAATCTTATCTCTCCCCACATAATTTCGGAAAATATGTAAAACGCGTACATTACCCCTTTTAATAAATAAATCCTTATCATCTAAGTATGTTTTATTTTATTGCATTCGGTTTAAACTGCCAATGTTATCAGAGAGATATCAGGGGGAGTGGAATATTCATTGGAGAAGTAAATCCAGTGTGCAGTGAGCGAGATAAATCTTCATTAAATAACGCTTATCTTGGCAACGTGGGGGTTCCATGCGCGCGCCGCTGGGCGGGACATTTTAGAAGCGAGCGCAGCTTTTGGAAACGTACGTCGTACATGCATAGTCTGATTGTGATCTTGAATGTAGTTACAGTTAATGCAGTTGCAATTTATGTTTTATTATGAACTAGTTACAGTGACTTTCAGCATAAGTATTCCATAATCAGCCCATAATGTTCGCGCTGCGCTGCTGGTACGTCTCTGTGGGAGAAATGAAGGGACGTTCATTAAAGTATCATCATCATCTGCCTAGCCTTTTCCCAACTTTATTTGGGTCGGCTTCCAGTCTTTCCGCAGTTGGGTACCAGTATTTTACATGGAGCGACCACTACCCAATTACTACTGGGTAATAATACGATACCCCTTGGTAGACGGTCAAAGATCTACAAATGACAGCCGGGACCAACGGCTTAACGTGCTTTTCGAGGCAAACTCGATATGTAACGGGTGGTTCGCGGAACCAAATACGCAAGCACAGCTTAACCTAAAAGTCGATCCGAGCGGCTGTTATTATTTAGCTACAATATGCCATATGATATAACAATATAATGCACTTTAGAACGTTAAAAGCTGAATCATAATCATCATCGTGTTCCTACCCTTGTCCCATGTTATTTGGGGTCGGCGCACTACGCTTTTATCTTAAAACTGAATAATTTCGCTTTACTTATAAAAACCTTCAAAAAACAACCGTGAAATAATATTTCTGAAACTACGTTTGAAAAATGAAGAACCGAGGAAAATATCGGTTCCCATTAATCTGCTTGATGTTACCCTTTAGTGGCCTTTAACCAATACCCTTGAAGAGATTGTTGTTTTCTTTTTTCAAAACAGTATATTATTATACTAGCTTATGCCCGCAACTTCGACTGCGTGGATTTGGGTTATTGTACGATCCCATGGGATCGTACTACCGGGATGAAAAGTATCCTATGTGTTAATTCGGATTATGAATTATCCGTATGCCAAGATTCATCCAAATCCGTTCAGTAGTTTTTGCGTGAAAGAGTAACAAACGTACATACATCCATACATACAATCTTTCTCGTTTATAATATTAGTAAGGAGAAATATTATTGACTTTTTATACATTTCTGATATTACTGTAGATACATTAAAGACCCCATGTTTTATGTGTTTTACTCTTTCGTAAATTTTAAAAAGCGAACAGTTAAAACATAATATATTGCAGTTCGTATCGGCAGTCGATGTAATGATACCCATTTAACGTGGACACCCTAACCAGGGCAACCCATACCGTCGCTTCACCGAGCTACCCTAACTGCTAATAGATTCTTTCTTAAAGCAATTCCAGCCATTTTATCGTTTTTAAATTCATACATTTTACAAATAAAACAGCTCATTTGAGACTTGTATTTATTTATATATTTTATAGACCAAAATATCTTGACATCTCGTAGTGGCGCTATTCGCTAAGGCAGCTGTCAAAAATATGTCAAATTCAGTAATTTTTTTGTTTAGTTCGTTTTTTCACCGTATGTCAAGTTATACTGGGCTCTTTTTTGTCATGTACTTCGAGTATGATGCATCAGGAAACATGAAGCTCGTTAGGGACAGGCAAGGAACAGGGGTTAGTTTAATATATTCTCAAATTGACGTGGAACGTGGTAATATCTATGTTTTATGGTAGATGTTGAGATAATATGATTAAAGGAAAAATGTTATGCTTGGTGGTGTGGGGTTTCGTACTGTCTAAAGTGAGATGTGTTGAACTTTCTAAGAGGTCACTTATTATTTTCGACATCCATGTACTACCACGCTCACTGGCGGTCCACCACTTTTCAACTATACTACACAGAGCATAAGGCTGAAAAGTAATCGACCGGCAGTGAATTCGGTAGTACATCATCACATCATGATAAGACTTGCTGAAAGTGCCTTCCTAACCTAACTAGGTAAATAGATAAACCTAAAATAAAATTAGATGTCAGAGGTAACGTAGTACTTTTTTTCGACCTATCAAAGACTGGAACTAGTTTAGTACTTACGTAGTACCCAGACTACATGTTTTCTAAAAAAACAAAAGATATGAATAAACTGAACAATTTGTAGATACAATACCACCATAAAAAGCAGAAAAACACCACAAATAATAGTCATTTTCCGTACATTTGAAAACCAATGTTTACACATTTTAAGGGACGTAAAGATGGCTTGACCCTTATTGAGTAGGCCGAGTAGGGCAAAACGTTTAGGGTCCTCAGTAAAGCCGAAAAGGCTCCTTGTTGTCAATTTGAGGTTAGCCTTTAGGATTCTATTCGTTTGGTTTTGCTTTCGTTTTCTTATTTCGGGCTCTTTAAGGGTGGATTAGATTGTCTAGACAGGGTGTACCTGCTAACGATATCTGTTTTCGGTTCTTACAATGAAACAAAACCATATATTCGGACTTTCTTATTTTTTACACTTTTGGTTTTCAGATGAAGAAAGAATTGAATATTGAACTCGGAACTTATTGACACAAAACTGCAGGTGAACTTTCTTGAGGCATGTTGGTCACAGAGGGCGTGCTTATTGCAGATACCTGGGTGCAAATCAGGACTACAGGAAATTGTAAGATTGTCGAATTAAAAAACTGCTAACCGTTTTTTCTGACCCGTGTCCCGAACACACGATCCAACGCTTGGCAGTCGTACTAGCAACGTCCTTAAAATCTCAAACCTGCGAAGAATTTCCAAATTATTTTGCCCTGAACCGAAAGAACGCAATGCCAAGTCAGTATAATTGATGGTGCTATACACCTACTTATATAACAGTGCACAGTGGCCTCCTATTTCAAGCATTTCAGGCTTGACAAGACAAGCGACTGACGGCTACACGTCTGAGCCGTTAATTTATCGCCAAATAAGCTTTACAGTTACAATTTTAACAATTCACTTGATTAACGAACGTGTCTCGCTTGAATAAGTGGAAAGGAATTTGAGATTGTGATTTGGAGAAATGTGGTGGGTGTGGCAAAGGGTTAATGTAAAACGTACAAGTTGACGCTTGATTTGCTTCGCGAAGAATTGTTAGTTGAAAAGTGATGTGTAGATTACCTCTTTTTTAGCGTGTTACTGCCAATCTATATCAAGTCGGGCTAGAACTGAGCTACAAGGTTGGCGTTATCACTGACGTTCATCAATTTTTGTAGCGTGCGTCAAGGCACGCAAAAAAATATTTTTTCACAACATGTACCAAATAAAAGATAAATCCAAGCTTTAACTAAACTAAACAAACAAGAAAATTAATTACGTAAAGCGTGAAATGATGGTAGCTTGATTGGTCTTCGCTTATTGTTTGTTGGGGCCGCCTCAAAACTTAATTGCTTACTTTAACTTCGGAACTTAGCTAGACTAAAAGGTTTATTTTTTTATTTTTCGCTTTTCAGTTTCGGTTTTCGTCGGTAATTTTTTTTATTTAAGTTTTTTTTAGTTTCCTTCTTCATCGCTGAAATCCACTTCGTTGTACTTAATTTTTGGTTGCTATTGAAATTCCAAATTACTTGTTAGACGAAGGGTGGCATTAGGTAAAGAATTTTCCCTACCGTCAAACAGGTTGACGAGTACAATGGCAAGATGACTATATCGTTTCTGCAGCGTCTGCAAAATCTACGCAACATGTTCCTGGAAATTTTGTTAGCGTGGTCGCGGGCATAACGTTCTGCTCCCGGAGGGAAGCCCGTGCCTGAAAAGGCTTCTATTCGGGCTGATGATGGTTTTGTGACGGTGGTGAGGAGGAAGCGCCGTCAGCGGACCAACAAGAACCGCTGCGGCACGGCTCCATCGGAGCCCAACGACCCTATTCGTGCCGCGAAGCCGAACACTCCGGTGTGGATCTCCCGCCTACACTACACCATTACTGCGGAGGACATCGTGGAGTATGTGCGTCAGAAGACCAATACCTACGTGGCGACAGTGCAGCTGCTTCAGTCGCACCGCAACGTCAACTTTAAGGCGTTTGTGGTGCGAATTCCAACGTGTTATCTGGACCTCTGGTTGGTAGAGGACTTTTGGCCGCAAGGAGTGGTGTTCCGTCGCTTCCAAGTGCCACATGAACGCACAGTGACATAGTGCACATGTGAAGTGTTACTAACATAGTTTTAAGGTTCTATTTACTAACAGAAATTGTATTTTATCATTTATGTCTGTAAGGTAATTATATGTATGGGCCAAAGTTGCCTGAAAATAAATAAATGTTATGTTATGCATACTGTTGGACCTCTTGCGTCTGTCTTTCGTCTCCATCGTGAGACCTTCAATGACAGTCATACTCCAGCTAGGTCTAAAGCTCTCATTAAGGGGTATGAAATGACCCCAAACACGATATAGCTGCTGTAAACTGTTGAGGACTCTGGATTGTATCATCAGATACAATTCAGATTTCTATTATAATATGTTGTATTGTCGATAAAACTTCATATGTGTGGCAAATTTAAACAGAATGGGTTCACAATTGAAAAATTCAGTAGGAAAAAAAACAATCAAACCCTGTTTTTCCTCTTTAGGGGTGGATTTTATCTTTCAAATTTAAATAGGACCAACTTTGAGATATGCACTCTCCAATCCACCACTCAGTAAAGAACTATGCGTGGTCGTACATAAAAAAAATATAGGTATACGGGTGGAATTGAGAAACTCCTCCTCTTTTTTGTCGGTTAAAAAGCCATCTTTCGTTCATCCTCTCACAAACTCAAACTCAAACTCAAAGCATTTATTTCAATTAGACCATTACAGGCACTTTTGAATGTCAAAACACAAAAAAATAAACTAAGCTACAGTCCCAGTCACAGGGCATAATAACTTGTGAAAGTACTGTAGTTGCCCATTCGAAAGCGTAGATCTCTATGGAGAAGAATGGACAAGAAACTCCATGGACACTCTTTTAAATCATTATGTTGTTACAAAGTCTCGGTTACATCATTCATGTCGAGATTAAACATACATGTGAGAACGATGTAGAAAGACGTAGGCACGCACATATATAAGGTGTTCCATAGTTATTATTTCATCGTATTTTTTAGACAGATAAGTTGATGATGCAAATGCAGACACCAAGACGAGATAAATGCAGTTTTAATAAAACAAAAGCGAGTCTAAAAACAAGTGAAGGTAGGTGGTATTGTTGGCGCCCAACATCGGAGACCCCGAAAAGAGCCATATTACTAATGAGTGACGTAAATTCTTACGATTTATGAACGACAATACAAGTATCGTTTAGCAAGATTTTGGCAAATTTTTGGACCTGCTCACCAGTCTCTCTGGTTTTTGAGATAAGATATAGATGTTTAAAGCTTGAGAATAAATACGACAACAGTAAAAATATCTTAAAAAGAGAAAAATCATTGATGTCCGAAAAGAATAATCAACCATTTCTTATTTTATTTATACATTGGTGTTTTGTTTTGTAGTCTACTTTCGAACCTCATTAGTCCAGCCTAGCCAGTCAGTCACTGGATATTTTTGGTAGCAATATAAATGATTTTTCGAAGGCAACACGATTCGGATTTCACACGTCACTTCATTGACGGGAATAATTAAAAATGGCAGAAATGTTGGCCGTCAATCTCAATTTTGTATTTTGCTCCCCAATTTGTGTATGTAGGGCAATATTGATGAGGGTATAGTAGAAAATACCGGTTGGAATATTTTCGGAAGCTGTTTTTTTTTTGCTTTGCTCCACGCTAGGAATCTCTCCTGTGTCGTGGGTGCGTTTACGAACATTTAGCCTCACATACACAAACAGTCAGACCCATTATACGTATATTATAAAGCAGCTGTATCGAACAGAATTAAATTGTTAATATTGACCTGTATTTTATTTTGGTGTTACGTGCTAAGGTAAATCCGATCGGATTTGTTTGGTATATGAGATGGCAAAAACGTCTGTTTAGTATAAGTTAGAGGTCCAATACTAGCGGCATTCCGGTTGCGGTGCAATGCCAGAGACAAACCTGAAACGGCCGATGTCTATGGCCTTTAAACCGCATCAAGTTCGCTTTACATTTGTGTGCTCAAAGAGAAAAAAGAATATGGTATATTTGTATAAATATTTACATAAGTAAATTATCTTGTCAAAAACAAAGTTCCATCTACAATATTCAAGGTATTTTCCCTCCATGTGGCATATCCGTGGGACGCCCTGTATAACCTAAAGGTTGACTGGAGATAATGCCTTGTGTCATTAAGTCCACATTTTATTGTACGTGAAGTTTAAATAAATAAATCTATAGTTTACAACATTCACAATAGATTTATATCAATAATCAAAGAAGCACTGAACACAATTAAGAAATAGCCAAACAAGATTTAAAAAACAAAATTTCCAAAACCAACTATTTTCATCTGACCGTTTGAAATTCGAAACAAAAAAAAAGAAAACCACCCTTCATATTTCGTTTCTTGCAACGATAAGTACATCCAGTTATACCCGTTTGAGCTTCGACCTACGTCACAGTAAATTGTAAACGGAATCCAACAGTATCCAAAGTATAATTGGTGTGAAAAGGTCTCTTCGATATGTGCTTGTCTTTTCCGCCTTCAATGGAGGGAGCGATAAATAAGCGAATGCCGATGGTAGAATGCTATCACATGCACCTGCCGATTTTTCAACGAAAGCCGATGCTTACGAGTGTGGAAAGGGCTTTCGACAAAACGCTAGACTTTCGAGCTACTGCTGAGCGGTCTTGGGTTCGATTTTCGGGCCGGGCAAAGTGCTGTGTTCCAATTCATGCAGTATCTCAGTTGCAGCCGCGTAGTCTGGATTTGTGCCCGGTTGATGAGCAAAGCAAAATAAACTAGTTTTGTTCCACAACACCAGTTCTGCCATCGCGAAAATTCTCGTCATTTCTCAATAGAGATCATGAAAACTTATTAACCGATTTCGAAAAAAGGAGGAGGTTGTATTTTTTTTGTTTGTTACCTCATATCTTCGTCATTTATGAACCGATTTGAAAAATATAATATTCTTCTTTTATCTAATAGGATATACTTTCCGATTGGCCCAATAGAAATTTCATGAAAATCGGTGCAGTAGTTTGGTTTTTAAATCAAAATAACTGGAAAAAATATGTCATCCAAGTAAAAGACATTGCGAAATTGATACTTGACAAGGATTTGTGTGTGATACGATAACTAAAAAGGGTAAGATAAAAACTTTTTTGCTTTTTTGGTAGTCGGTTATTTTTTGCCATAAAATTGTAAATAATTTCGAACATGAAGCTACAAAAAGGCCTCATGAATTCACCTTAATTTAACCTTAACAAGTTCTTCCATGATATTATTTCGTATAATTTATTTATTAAGGTGTCGTTTTTATTTTGTTAGCCTATTTAGTTTCCTACTGCTGGGCAAAGGCTTCCCCTTTCTCCTTCCAAACCTCTCTATCCTGGGCATATTCGCCCCGCAAACAAGATCAGATCATCACACAACCTTCCGGAGTCTACCTCGACGGCAATTTCCTCCGACAGGCGTCCAGTGCATGACGATCATTGCCCATCTCTCCGGGCGCCTTCGTGCTACGTGGCCAGCCCACTCCCACTTCAGCATAGCTGGTTTTTCTCCAACATCTGCAACTTGAGTAATCGTTTTTATTATTTAAAATATGTATATATATATATTGTTTTTTTTTCGTGAATATCAGTCACGGTTGAACTAACCTAGGAGGTTGTCGTCTGCTTTACAGGACTATAAATATTGTTCTGTGTTTTATTAAGTAGCATTATATTTGCTTTATTTGTACACTGACAGTCCAAACGGGTTATTTAACGGTGTTCTTCTATGATAGATCCTCTTCTACGACAATCCGCCATTGTGCACTAGTTTTAAGAATGTTTGACCTATTTGTGTGTAGCAAAAATCTGATATACACTGACGGTCAACGTGCAGCCTAAACTGCTAGGTCTAAAAGCAAGAGTGCCTTTTAACAGCACAAAGGACGAATTTTTGAAAATTTATTCCTTATGGCGTTCGTAGCTTACTGGGTTTAAAAAGAGGGTGACAGTTCGTCATGTTTGCCGATGGTATCGCGCTTGAAAATAAATAAACGTGTTAATAAAAACAAAACATTTATAGACTGAATTTCTTGTGAAGAAAAATAAAATGCCTCATTTTATTATATGCCAGGACATGTACTAAGCTAAATAAATCATGTCGGGCACCGGACAATAGTTTGCTTCGTTCCATTATACACACAAAGAGTTCTTGCTAACAGCGTCGCTTGTTTGTTAATTAAATAGCCTTTACTTTTCGTTTGTGCACGCTAGCGCTAGCTCTCTTAATATCCTGTGGTTTGTGGTGTGGTGTACTTGTTAATCTTGTTGGGTATTTAAATAAGGTGTAGTTGTTGATATATTCTGCGAAGAAATTTTCTGTAGCAGTCCGAAATCAGGAAGTGTGGCACGGGCATCACCAGTGTCCGAGTGAGGGCAGAATAACTACCAGGTCAAATAAAGGTCTGGGTCTTCGGTCTAGTAAGCATGAAGTCCCGGGTTCGATTACCGGACCGGGTAAATTGTTATTGGGTTTTTCCATTAGGAATTTCTCAGTAGCAGCCACAGAGTCACAGGAGGAGCACAGAGTGGGTTTGTGCCCAGTTGATGGCAACAGGCTAGGCCCCATTTACATGTGGGTGTACACCTCTGCTCAACTCTTCGGGGATTACAGGCGTGATGTTATGTTATGTCAGACGAAGGAGGTGATTTCCGGATCCAGAATTGCGTAAGATGTGAAGAAGCTGTTGTGGCAGCATCTAGAACACCACTACGAACTACCAATGTTACCCGATGTCACCCAAAATCCTGCATCACACAAACAAAGTAATCCAAAAGCCCCGACTACAACTGGTAGAAAATGCTAATGGCATTAATTCCGCCTCTGTACTTTGTGCTTGAAGTGCTAATTAAATAAATAAATAAAATACAACCGCCGCGCAGTAGCCTCTCAGATACAATGCCAATCTGGTCGGAGACTCGTCTCTTTTCTATGGGCGATGAGCAACCTTAAACCCTGACCCTCCTACTTCTACTTGAAAACTAAAATAGATGATATTATGTGGCCTAACTTCTAAAAATCTATGGATATACAAACATAGTTCAAGTGTATGTTTAGCCAAAACATCAGGCACACCGACATCAGTTTTGATTTTAGTCACATGACAAACGGCGTTCAATACAATATTGATGTTTGTTGTGATACGAACAGGACCAAGAACGAAGATGGTTGATAAAAAATTGTCGGGTCGATAATGAGTGATGGACGAATAGGGAAGCCGAAGTGTTTAACAGTTAATGCCCCGCCAATGATAAATGGTAATGTGTTGGAAATATGTTTTTTTTTTAAATTTTATTTATCGAATCGAAATCTACTTTTATGGGAATGTTCTATGCAGGTCATTTGTTGGTAAAGTCTTCACTACTAAGTAGGCCTAGAGTGCCTCGCTGGTCTATTAGTCACAAGCGCGATTGCTGAACATGAGATCCTGGGTTTGATTCCCGGGTCGGGCAAATTGTTATTGGGTTTTTCCATCAGTTATTTCTCAGTAGCAGCCACGAAGTCTGGACTTATGCCCGGTTGATGGCAACAGGCGCTTACCACATGGGACTTAAACATAACTGGCAAAATGTGGGTGTACTTATGGGTACACCTCTGCCCAACCCTTCGAGGATTACAGTGATGTTATCTTACTAAGTAGGCATTCGCCATTCTTGACAGAAATCTGAAATACCTCATGTGCCTGTAGAAACACCGGCGGTATCCATAACCGAATTATGAGTTGTTTATTGTAATTACTGCTCCCAAAATGGTGCAGAAAATGTTGAAGATATGATTGTGTCATACACCAACCCTCCTTCTACCTACATAGTGGATTACGGCCGACTTGCTCTCTTAAGGAGGAAGCCTTTATCTTCGCCAATGAGAATGTGATTATGCTTTTGCTATTCATACCCCGCAAAGACCAAAGAAACGATGGATGAACTGTGTGAAGGATGATATGGCTAGAAAGGAGGTGACTGCTGAGATGACGAGTAATCGAGAAGTATGGGAGAAGAAGACATGCTGCGCCGACCCCATTTAAATTGGGATAAGGACAGGAGAATGAGGATTCATTCACACATCAACGCACTTGGAGAAATAAGTATGGCAGTAGTGGGTATATCCTCGGCTGAACTCCTTCGCAAAGACCTCTATTACTCTACCTACCTACCCACAAAAGAAGACATAGTTATGAAAAGAGTTGAATGAGCACGGAACCAACCAATCGCGTCGCACTGTAAACATTGTATTGTAAATATCTGATTTCCCTGAGGATATCAGAACTAAGTTGGAAGCCGTTCAACGGGTGGATATTACAATAGTTACAATGATCATAGCATAACGTCACGCTTGTATTCCCCGAAGGGCTATACAGAAGTGTACCTAATAGTACTCACGTAATAGTTACGCGTTTCGCCAGTTATGTTTAAGTCCCATGTAAAAGAGGGCGAGCCTATTGCCATCAAACAGGCATAAATCCAGACTCAGTGGCTGCTACTGAGAAATTTTTGAAGGAGTACCCAATAAAACTTTGCTCGACCTGGAAATTGAACCCAGAACCTCAAAAACCTTAGGATCTCAAAAACCTTAGACCCAATAAATTTTTAAATATATGTATAGATTAATTTCATAGATTTAAAAAATAAAATAAATTTGCTACATAATAATTTGTTCATTTACTATAATTGGGTGCCCATTTAAGGGCGGAGGGCCTCCTCCATCTCATGCCATCCCTCTCTGCCTTGGGCTATTCTAGTCCAGGTGGGACCTGTAACAGCCACAATATGATGATAATATTTTAATTAAAAAACTACTACCTGTTTTCGAGGTATCCTGAAAACTCGCAATTATTTCAACGAAGTTAAAATTCATCCTTATTTAACCGGCTGTATGAAGCGTTATGTGTCAAGATATCGAAGTGATAGCGGTTAAAACTAACTTGTAAATAAAATAGATCAAATACCTTGATTTACTAGTTTATACCCGCGGCTTCGCCCGCGTGGAGTCCGGGAATTGCCCATGATATCGTACTAACGGGATAAAAAGCAGCCTATGTGCTATTCCAGGCTATAACCTAACTCGGTGCCAAATTTCATTTAGATTCGTTCAGCCGTTGAGGCGTGGTTGAGTAACAAACATCCCCATCCACACTTTCGCATTTATAATATCAAGAAAGAATCAGATTCTATTTTCGACATTTTCTAAGGTCAAGCTCATGGACGAAGGTCGTGAACTTGACCTCACTGATGAGAACTTTGTCATAATTATTATACTTGTTAATGTCAAGTTGGTACTTAATTTAGTACAGTACTTACCTACCTGTTCGTCTAAAATAGGGCACAGAATCTTCACTAGCGGGAAAGGTCAGAAAAGGTGATTGAAGAATTCTAATTAAATATCAAGAGGATCAAACGGTCCCTCGAGGAGTTCGTGGTTAAATAATAACAGCCACACGGGTCAATTGGCAAGAAAAGTATATTAAGCCGTTGGTTCCAGCTGTCATTTGTATAATTATCTGCTCCTGGACTGTGTTTGCAACCACCGACTATTACATAATTTAAGAAGACTTTGCTGCATAGGTAGTCTCCTTAAATAATAATCTGGTTCCGATCCAGCCTGTCTTTTACCGACCTACCCCAGTGACGCTGTAAGCCAAAGCTCGTACCCTGCACTCACTTATTTTTATGCCCCCGGCTGGAGGCCTTACACTCAATGCAGGATAGTCCGGTTAAGCAGACGACAACCTCCTTTTTTTTCACGATGTGGAAATCCTCAATGGATGTCCTTCGCCCTGGGGAGAGCGGAGGGGTCTGTCAGACTCGTACTGACTAAAACCACACCGGTGTTCCCTCGCACACTTGCGTCGGGGAGCAGCAGGAACTAATGCGACTTCCGCTGCCCCGGACTAGTGTCGGCCCGCTTGACCTGCGGGTCTCGTCCCGGGGGGGGGGGGGGGGTGAGGTGTACAAAACTCCCCCTGTTACGTCATAGAGAGGCGCGCGTGGAACACTACGCGCCACCGTCTCGGGTCCAGTGTGATGAGTGGCGACAACTTCCTAGGTTGACCTACGAAATGCCATTTACAAAATAATATATGTAGATAATGTAATAATCAATTCCCTTCTGAGGTGTGTGATGAAAATGACAAGTTTACTAAAATTACAGGATAAAATCCCAACAAGAAATAACCAAATCTCCAAAAGGAGCTGATTATAAACCGCTTCTTATAAAATGGAATATTCAGCTTTTCCGCAGAGCTTATAACTAAGCAATAAGATACCCTTTCAAGGATTATGTCTTTGGAGAGTATTTTGAAAGGAGCAATAAGGCATTTCCAAATGAGCAAAAGGATTTGTTTTTGAACTGAAGAACGGTATTAATTTGTAAAGTAACGATAACCTAGGCCCTAAATAGTAGAAGTTACATAAAAGAAGTTTTGAAAAGGTAAATGCTGATTTTACTCTATATAATTGTGTGAAACTTTAACGATTTTCAGTAATTACATTATTCATGCTTGACATAATTTTGTTTAAATGAACGAAACTGTCGAATTAACTAAAGTGACGTGTGACGGAAAATGACCAGTGTTACGCGGACACAATTTTATAGAATAGAAGAATAAGTAGAATGATCCTGGAATGGTATGGTAACAATTCTTCTGGATTCTCTTACATTAAATGCTACTGAAATTTTTCTAGTCCAAATATTTCCACAAAAGCTTTCTTCATACTTCTCAGCCTCAAAAATAGAAAGGGTGTAATGTGACGATGTAGGGAGAGTGTCAAATCTGGTTCCGGACATTTCGTTCCCAATCTACTGCCCCCCTGAAAAAGGAAATCTGGCTTTTATACCTTGCCGTTATAACTTGACCTCCCTTTTTCAAGAATAAAGAGGAGGATGGCAGGCCTCAATAATATGGTATTGTTATAATAGGTACTGATCAAAGATTTGTATCGTCGTCACATTATTTTGTGGTAAAAGGGTTCCGCAATGGGATATTGTGTATTTTTTAGTAGCAACACCCGAACGTGAGTTCGCGAGAATATTTTTTCGGTCGTTGCCTCTTGTGGGATACCAAGTTTGAATAAATTTACATGAATACTAATAAAGTATAACTTTATTAGAATTGAACTGGTCGTAGTGTTACCTACAATTTTTTTTAAATCAACTTTTTCTTACGCGGTCAAAATGTATGGAACAGCAAATTTTGTTTTAATTACCGGTGCAAAGATGTGGGGGAAAAAACGATTCGGAGAACGAACTCCACGGAGCTCTTGTTCTTGTCATCTTAAGACAGCCAGTGACATTATTTGCTTTTTCATTGGAACGCGAGCCACGCTAGTGGTCGGTGTATGTTCAAATTTGTGCTTAGTCAATCAGAACTTGTGATTTTTTTGGTTTTGTATTTTAGTTTGATTTATCGACGCCGCTTTTTGATATCATAATTGCAAGGAACTGCATCTAGGTATCATACCTATCAATAGATATAATGCAACTAAGTAGCATAAACAAGATACGGTTACGAAAGTAGATATTGTTGAGAGAACTGAGAATTTCGCCATAAACAAGACAACAAGATTGAAGGCGGCCCCGGCCCGGCCTCGACATAGTCAATATATAATATAATACACATACCTACATGCACTCTAAGTACATTCGGCAAAACAGTTTAGTATACATGGTCAATTTTTCAAGTGGGCGTGGATAGCTAAATTCGAAACTATGAGAAACAGTAAAAAATACTCAAAGGAGTATTAATAACCTACCTACCTATTTTGATGAAAACTAAACTTTGATGAAAACTATTCCTAGTTGTTTCAGATTTAGCCATCCACGCCCACTTGAAAAATTTTCCTAGTATAGACAAAGATTTTCATCTTGTCACTTCACTGTCAAATTATGATTTTTATTTCCGCGTATTGCATTTAGATAGTGATAACTTGAACTTTCACTAAGCATACCTAACACTTTGTTTAAAAGTTAAAAATATGCGACAGAAATTCAGCCAGTAATGTAATAGGTTATTAAAAAAAGCATTGACGGCATAATCACGGGCCGCAGTGAATTTTTTATCTGCGTATTTTTGGCAGACGTGTGGCTAGATTCAAAAAGAAGACAAAAAAATCGAAGGAGATGCTAAATACAAAGTTGTTAGTTATAGTATCATGTTACATCCGTCACTAAAAACGACATGCAAATATTACAATAGAACAGCGGCAGCGGCAGAATGTACATGTTTCACTCCTTTCTACTCCACCTGTATTTTAATGTAACCTACATTCGTTGCAAACAAATGATTTGATTGAATTTACTTACTAACAGATAATTTAAATAACTTAGCAGCCTGTTCACTAATCTCTTTGCTTCCCTGTACTCTTGAGTACTAGTAATATGCTTTGCGAATTCCTAGTGTTCCCGCTAACCTCTCTAACTAAGACGAATATGCTGGTGTTTGTCGTAGGTTCATGATATTAGTGCAACCGGTGTGTGTGGTGTTTACCACGTCTTCGCCTGTCATCTGCCTAGTTGTTGGGTTATTGCAGCTTTGGTACTGTAATGCTTTGTTATAAGAGATGCTGAAGGTAACTATATGGATGTGTGATGTATGAAAAAAATTTGTTTGGTATTTTGACGATATCTACTCTTTTGGTGAGTAGCGACAGTTATTATCATGTTTAAAAGATGGATTGGGAAAAACAAACATTAAAAAAAATCGAAAAAGTTTTGGTATTCACCTTTCATCTTTTTTATTATAATTGTAGCCTATGTCGTCTCACTGAAGGTGTCTACCTCTTTCCACTTGTCTCGATCTAATGCGAGTGTAGTCCAATCCGTTCCACCAGTCTAGCTCATTCATTTCTTCCTTCTGGGGTCGGCTTTCAGTCTAACCGGATACAGCTGAATACCCGCATTTTAATTGGAGCGAGTGCCTATCTGACCTCCACAACCCAATTAGAAGTAGGTAATACGATCCCTCTTGGTAAGACTGGCTGTCAGACTTTCGAGCCACTGAGTAACTGTACCAACTGTCAAAGACCTTTAAAAGTACAGCCGGGACCAACGGCTTAACGTGCTTTCGTAGGCACGGAGGAAGTTCGGTATGTAATGAGTGGTCACCCATCCACGGACCAACCTAGGCAGGCACGGCTTAGCGAGCTCCTCAATCTGCCATCTCCATTTCTTTTTTAGCGATTTAATTTATCAATTGATATGATTTGTATTATATAATTTTCTAGTTGTTATCTTATAATTTAGTTAATCTTAAATATTCTCTGAAAATATATGTAGATACAGTAACGACTATATATTTAAACACAAAATGAAGTCAAACAAATCTCTTATAGTTGACCTACAATAATTTGATCGTTTCGTAGAAACTAGGGGACAATTCTTACGAAAAAGTATTAGTAACAATATACAATATTATTGTACTAATATTTTCCTTCTATTTGATTGATTGTTTGAACGATTCTAGCACAAATTTATTCAGTGGAGATTGGATGGCAGAATCTAATTTGTTTTCAGATGAGACGATTTAGATTCTGAAGAAATGTTAATTTGTTTACTTAAAACAGTATAAGTTACCTACTATTTAAATAAACGTGTTTAATTTCCGTTTAATTCCGTCAAAACTAAAGAAAGGTTTTATGATCATTACCATACTAGAAAACCGGCCAAGAGCGAGTCGGACTCGTACACACAGGACACATTAATTATTTCATCAACCATTGGCTTGGAAAAAAGTGTATTGAGAAACTCGTCGTCTTTTTTCAAGAGTTGTCGATAAACACCATATACGTTGTATATTTATATGTGTCTAGAAATTTATTTTTTTCATCCATCAGTAACATGTATGAGGAACCGCTCTTATTTTTTTGATAATTTCATATCACTTTTGTGTAGTCCATAGAAGACTCTTCATATTTTAACTATTTATGTGGTGCCAACAGTTTCGGAGTAAAATGGCTGTGACATAATGACGTATGGACAGATAGACGGACAAGGCGAATCTATAAGGGTACCGTTTTAGCTATTTGGCTACGGAACCCTAAAAGATGGTCTGCCAAAATGACCACAGCATTGTCTCCCCTATCGCCACAATCTTTTATTCAGCTACTCTTTTAATGACAGTCCTAATAAAAAGAAACATCAACCTCCACCCAAGTCTTCAATTATAATACCCAACTACCCCAACTGCAGGGACGGTAGTCCTCTTCATTTTCCGAGTACCTATCTAGTTTCGTCCTCCAGCTTTCATTTCTTAAGTATCTTAGGACAACAGCTAAGAGAGTGGGGCAGTTGGAAAAAAACGATTTTATCACAACAATGTCTGTCCCAGTGTTTATAAGAAAACGTTTTGTATGGAGCGCCTTCATTATTCCAAGACGGAACTAAGATGGCTTAAAGGTGCCTATTCGTGGTAAGACGAGCCGGTGGTTTGTGCAGATGTTATTGTATAATTATGCGTTTGTGTTGAGTGGTTGCAGGCATTGTTAATGAAGTGGACGGTTGAAGATGGTTTTATTGGAATGAGGGAGTTGGTTGTTCGCTTTTAAGCGTTTCGTACTTCTTCAACGACTTTCAACAGGATTCACAAGCTTTTTGGTAGCTATTGAATTCTAACAATTATATTAATGAATTTCCGTTATAACACTCAGGACTTGAGCCCTTTGTTCTGTATTTTGTTATATAATAGGAAAGATTGAATAACATGCGGCGAGAAGCTAATCAGCTTAGTATCTGAAGATTTCTTTAGTATATATTTATATTACTAAAATTTAGATATAACGGGAAGTTTACCTACTTATTTAAATATTATTTAAATGATAATGTAATTTATTAAAAATAATGATACAAATATGAACAGATAAAAGAGGAAAAGTATTAAAGGCATCGCTGTCAACAGGAATAATGCCCAAAGGCTGGCAGCATTGCCACGTTGAATGAATGGCATACATACATACATTACATCACGCCTGTAAGGGGTTAGGCAGAGGTGTACCTAAGTAGGTACACCCACATTCCGCCAGTTTTGTTATAAGTCCCAATAGTCCCATGTCCCATCCCAGAGGGCGAGTCTATTGCCATCAACCGGGCACAAATCCAGACTCCAATTGATTTTAATACAAATTTTACAGAAAATACAATAATAACTTTAAATAAGTACTTGACCAACAAACATGCAGGTTTTAATAACTCTTGCTTCGTTTGTTACTGAAAAAAAAAACATATACGACTCCTAAACAAGTTGACGACTAAATCTTACAACGCAATTCATCATGCTACCCACTGCATGTGTCCAATAAGCGAACCCAGACTTTAATACAACAATAACAACGCATAAAGAATGCAGGCGCAGTAAAACAGTCGCACGATGAATGCCAAACCTTACAAAGAGATTGGTGCAAGAATACAGAGCAGCAATGTTGAAATTCAAAAACTAAACGTTTTTCGTCTCACAAAGTAACTGAAAAATAGACGAACAGAAGTTTTAACACCACCGCAAACAATAGGAAGCTTGCAAATACTTTCATAGCTAAGTACAGTATGTGTTACAAGCTCACACGAACGTATTTTTTTAATGTAAGATTTTTGGGATATAATGTCGCGCTAGGTTAACTAGATGTACTGCAAATCAAGCAAAAATGCTTGATTCATCAGGAAACATATTCTAGATGAGAATACGTTTTCTGCGATGATGTTGACAAGCTTTTCTATTTTTTAACTGACCGGCTGGCTGGTTCACTTACTGATCGATCAACGCACAGTAGAAACCGCTGGGTCGAGAAGCATGAAATTTTCCACAAACGTTCCTTTAATGACGTAAACGTGTACTAAGAAGGGATTTTTGGAAATTCACCTCCATCCATCACCTAAGGGATTAAAATAGGGGTTGAAAGTTTGTATGAAACTTCGTCCACGCGAACGAAGTCGCGGGCACCAGCTATTGAAGGATATAATTTTTGAGTTCCACAAAAAAATCTCGCGATTTTTTTTGTCACCTTTATTTAGTCCTTAAAGCACATGATCATTGATTGCATTAAAAGTAATAGTAGCAGCATCTTCATCACCATTCTCCTCCCCTTATCCCAATTTATTTGGTATCGGCGCAGCGCCATAAAATATCATATTAGATCTGTCCTCTTTGTGCTCAGAGTTTTTCGGTCAAAGTTGGATATGCACTTGCGACCAAATTAAGGAGCAGCACACCAAATCTCTCACCATAAACACTAGAAAGCCAACGAATGCAGTCGTTGTGACTGAAATCACAATTCCATACGATGTCATTGTACCCACAAGCTTAGCATCCAAACAATTAGAAAAAAAAATGTTATTTTTGATAGAAAAGAAACACAAGGTGGAGACGACACCGACGCTACTACGCTTACCACGTATTAAGACCATCAATCTAAACATAGACAATTTTCATCGGTTATTAAAAAAAAAATAACATCTGTTCCATACATTATGACCGTATAGGTTTTGCACTTTGCAGTTTTGTAAGAAACACCTGTTTTTTTTTTCAATGACCGACGTAAATTTTTTATGTGGTGGGGGAGGGTTCACAATGATGTACTGAATGTCGGTGTCCTTTCAACCCTTTATAATGTATGTATAGGCTGAACTGCTCGTGGTCAAGAAAAGTGGACCTTCTTTAACCCATTTTATATAGGTACCGTCTGAGATCAGATATGAAATGTTAAGATATTGCCAGCTTGAACACATTGAGTGGAGGAAAGCACCGTGATACCATTGTAATCATTCATTCTTTCTTTCTTTCTTTATTTATTTAGTGTAAGTATTTTTAGCAACAACTGCTGGACAGAGCACTATGAAAGATTACCCGTCTCGTGTAGAGATGCTTTATTTTTAATTGTAGTCTGCGAAGCTAGCGTGTCTTATGCATTTGATAAAAATAAATTGGGGGCAGAGAAAATATTTTGTGGCTATTTGATTACCATCGTCATCTGCCTAGCCTTTTCCTAACTATGTTGGTTTCGGCTTCCAGTCTAACTGGATGCAGCTGAATACCAGTAATTTACATGGAGCGACTGCCTGTCTGACCTCCATAACCCAGTTAGTACTGGGTAATACGATATTAGTTATCAGACTTTCGGGCCACTGACTACCCGCAAAGATCTACAAATGACAGCTGGGACCAATGGCTTAGCGTGTTTTCTGAGGCACGCAGGAAACTCGGATATGTAAAGGCTGGTCACCCATCCACGGGCCAACCTCGGCAAGCGAGGCTTAACCTGAAGATCGACCGTGCGGCTGTTATTATTTAGGCACGTGCATCTCCTGGCTATTTGATTACAAATGATAATGATAGATATACAAGGCTATTTTATATTTTACTATTTGATTAAATAAAACATTTCTTCAGAAATCTAGACCGCGTCATGGAACAGATGAGAGAATACATGATAAGCTCTGACCAGACTGAGGTAAATCATTCTAGGAAGTCCCCCAACAATACTCATCGCCGCAAGGTTGCCTGTTTGTCGGTCTTCTACAGATTGTACTTCGGTGAGTGTGCCCATGAACTCCACAACCTCATCCCACCGGCCCCCTTCTTCCATCGGACATCTAGACGCACTGCAGGTTACCATCCCTACCTTGTTGATATTCCGCCAATTCGTACTAAGCGTTTCCAAACGTCTCTTATTATGCGCACAGCAAAGGAGTGGAACTCTCTGCCTGCGTCTGTGTTTCCGAACGCATTTAACCCTAATCTCTTCAAAGTTAGAGTAAACAGGCTTCTTCTGGGTAAGCTCGCTCCATCGTCGAATTTGTTTCTGTCACCTCTGACCTAGACTAGAGTCAAGAGCAAAGCCATCTTAAATAAAAAAAAAATTCGGAAGTTTGAACACGGTAAAGTTACTTGGTACAGTCAACAATGCTACAGCCAGTCCAGAGCTTTAAATACTGGTCCTAGTGGTCCTATGAAAATTATAGTAATCAGCTTCATCTTCCTGCCCTTGTATCATATCACTTAGGGTTGGCGCAACACGTTTTTTTGCTACATTCTCCTCTGACGACGGTCACGCTATCATTTACTCCGTTTCCTTTCATATTATTCCTCACAAAATCTTGGTCTTGCTTTCCCTCTCTATACATCAACATTTATATTGATCACTCTTTTAGTCACATCATCACATGTGGTTCGAATATCATAGAAGGTTATCAGAAGATCGAAAATGTATTAGTTTACATGGACAACTATTAATCCACATTCATTAAATTTTTGAGGTCAGATGGCACGGCATCTAATGAAATTGACAATACTCTTTGCTGCCACTTACATGTATAAAATATCCATAGGAAAAACCGACCTTGACAAAATGCAAAATGTAGGTGTACTGTTAAGTACACCTCTGCCTAACCCTTCTGGGATTATAGGCGTAATGTTATGATGTTAAAAAAATCCAAGTTAAAATCGTATTAAGGTTCAAAATCCTTTTCACCTCTTCCTAGTTTTGTAGCTGTAGAGAAGACCAAGAAGGTCAAACATAACCCAACAAAAAACCACATAAAGACCAGAATAACACACCAACATAATCCGTCATCCACTAGCTCACGAAAGTTCTCAGCCCATTCCACTGTGATACTTACTAAGTTGTTACAAACGAGTAATCGTTAGGTATGATTAATGTTACTTTTGACTGCTTGCTACTCCTAGTTACCACGTACGGGGAACTCCTTTGTGTTTGTCTTTTCCACATGATATACATATGCCTAGATAACGCAAATATCACGATCCGAATAACACTAAACTTACACTATCACTTACGGGATATATTTCGCGATTATTGTTTATATTGAGCAAAACACACTCACAATATCGCTAGGTTTTGCCGTGACTTTGTACCGAGTCCCAGTATTGCGCGTAGCAAAAGACAAAGAAAGAGGGTAGACAGATTTGTCTGCTCCTAACAAGTTTTTACCATCCACCCGCATTCTCCAGTCATCTCGTGATCATGGCGCTTGCAACAGCGTCGAAATATCGGGAGCTCAATATAAACATTAATCGCGGAATATATCCCGTAAGTGATAGTGTAAGTTCAGTTATAAACCGTGAAAGCTTAAAACAGTCGTATAACACTACTATTGACTACCTACTATGACGTCATATTAAGCACTATTTAGTTGCTATACAAACCAGTTACTATAAAAAGTTGACTACATTATTGATCTTTAAATGTCTAGAATTAAGTTCCTGGATGTAACGTTGTTGTTTTAAACAACTTGCTGCGACGGTAGCCACGTTAAGCATAAAATGCTTAAGGCGGGCACGCGTAGTAGGTGCTCTTGCGTTATCTAGTTATATCTATATCTGTGGTATGTTCAGTGTTCACTATTCGAGTGATTCTGACTAACGGTAATATTATGTAATATAGTCTAAATTGTCCCTTTTGTGAACCAGGGGCTCTTAATGCTGAGGTGTGAGCATTGATTAATATGGTTATGGTTGCTCATTGGGAGTTGGCAGTTTGAGGGGGCTTAAATTAGTGGCAGTCGTTTTCAAAGCGTTTCGTGTTACTGAATAGGGACACGAAACTACACCTACTATGCTTACACTATGTATTTTACTAGCGGATACCCGGAGTGTGCTACTACGCTATAATACCTACCTAATGCATTTTTTTAGTGGTCTATCTTCGCATTTATTGCCTTTCACATCGTTTAGATGGTTTCAAAGGATGTATATAGATACAGGATATAACGGACACACGAAGGTAGAAACAATTGTTGTGTTTGAAATATTAGATTATTATAATATATATAAACAATTGTTGTGTTTGATATATTGATTATTGTATTTTAAATCTTTTCATCTTACAGCCCGTTACAAGACGACGATTCGTTTTTTTTGACGTATCGTCTTTTTTCACGATCTCCATTATTTTTGACGGCGGCAATTTTTTTTAAATGCCCTTGTTCACACGCATCACGTATCGTGAAAAATGAGGGACACGACTTAAAAACAACCACTAGTACCGATACTTTTAATAAATTAATGTATGCAGTTCAAAAACTGGTTAATGAATTTAATAGGCGCAATTCACAGTCATTCTTACACATACTATTTTACAATAAAGGCAATGTAAGTAACGACAGCGAGATGCCTTTGGGTGTCTAAGCAGCCTGAAAGTACACGAAGATGCACATAATACCGAGCTTTATACAACCAACAAGGTCCACGTCTACCGCACTTCAGAACTGCGAAAACCACCCTTAAAGCTAGGAAATAATGGAGCCGTCACAGTGAAATGGTTACTTTGGAAGTGCGGTTAGATGTGCATAACCACCCATCGCTCTACGGTGGAGTATGTTACAACTGGCTTATGCCCGCGGCTTCGCCCGCGTGGCGTTCGGTGATTGTCCCACTGGAACATATTACCGGGATAAAAAGTATCCCGTGTGTATAAACTATCTGTGTGCCAAGTTTCACAAACTTTCGCATTTATATGTCTGTAATCTCTCAAGAGTTAAGCAGAGGTGTACCTAATAGTACGCTCACATTTCGCTTTTTATGTTGAAGTCCCATGAAGCAGCGAGTGAGCCTATTGCCTTCAACTGGACATAAATCCAGACTCTGTGGCAGCTACTGTGAAGTTTCTGGTGGGAAAATCCATTAACACTTTGTCCAACATGGAAATTGTACTCAGGACCCCATGCTCATCAGTCGAGCTTGCGACCACAGTGAGATATCGATTGAACTTCTATGCCAACGAAGCAGCCCTGCCTAACACTTTGAGGATAATAGGCATTTTGTTATTCTAATCTTTTGTACCTATTTTGTGTAAAACAGTCATCAAATTCAGTCCCTCTTACCCACCCAACAGTCGTATACTATCACAACACCAATATTTTGTTTAAGAGACGTATAATAGTTAGTAATGATAAATATTCGTCTTGACTGGTTGCTATGTCACACAGAACACCGCCTTTAGTGTGAAATGATTCCGTGTTTTGATTGAGAGAAATCATTACTATTTTTGCGGGGACTGAAGGTCAAATTATACACTGCGTGTCTCAATACATTTAAATAATTTCATTCATTTGGTACAGACCACTTGATGTCAGCTCTCAGCAGTTTTAGAAAGGGTTGACTATCCATTACATACCGAGTTTCCTCCGTGCCTCGGAAAGCACGTTAGGGCGTTGGTCGTCGGCTGTCATTTGAAGATCTTTGACAGTCGTTACAGGGAGTCAGTTGCCCGAAAATTAGACAGTCAGATTTACTAAGGGCACATTACTCAGTACTAACTGCGTTGTGGAGGTCAGACAGGCAGTAGTGTAAAATACTGGTATGTACTGGTATGTAAAATACTGGTATTTAGCTGCATCCGGTTAGACTGGAAGCCGACCCCAACATAGTTGGGACAAGACTAGGCAGATGATGATTTTAGTATCCTAAGTTCTGCTTATAGCAAATATATGAAAGGTCGGAATGCTATGCTATGACGAGAATTGAAGTTTTCTTCATTTAACCTGTCCAGACCAGTCACCTACAGCCAAGACACACACACAGAGATCTCCATTTTCTCCAATTATCATCGCCCTAAAAACAACCTGTTTACCAACCAAAAAACCTATTCTTCCACAAATAAAAACGACCAGATTGATTGATGAATGTATGCCAAATACGGCTCCTACACTGAACGGAGCGATCAACCGTAACTCACAAAGTAACGCGTACTAAAAACGTTTTAAATCGACGCTCTCAACAGACAGAAGTGCCCAAATCCATCAACTGGGCCAAAAGGGGACTCGGTCAAGCCCGCGACATACGTGGGCCAATATCTCTGTAGTGTTACGGATCGTAGAATTTAATGGAGATATGCCAAATGGGATTGAATACCGGTTTTCAGTTGTATTAGTTAGTGTAGTAACCTACTACTCCACTATTCTTTTCTGATTAAATTCGTTGCAGGATCCAAGACAGTTAAATTGTTTATCTGGGACGAGCTGCATTGTCTCGGCGCTTTTCTAGTGATCGCCACTGTTGATTTGGGGAGTTTGTTCCGCCACTTCTTCTTCCCAGCTAAAACAATAGGAAGTGGTGAAGGGCGGGCGTTTTGGGGCACTGTCTCTTATAAACTCGACGTTCGAAAAGTACTGATTATCAGCTTAATTTGAATAAATGACTTTTGATTTTGATTTTGATTCTGGCTTTCAGGAATTGCAGTGGTTTGGAAATAGTGTGGCGGTCATGTCCTAATAATCATAAAAAGTGTAGTAGCCAATTTGAAAATGTTGTAACTAGGGCTGATCTCCTATGGTCAAAGGCTAGCCAACTAGATGTAGCCTAAAATGTAGCAACTCCAACAATAATACTATTAGATGCTATCGATTTATGCGCCCCTGTCCTTGTGAAGCAGGGCCGGCGTTAAGCCAAGCATTATTATCAGCGATATAACCGTCCAACTTGTAATATGGTTGCTTACGTTTGATTTAGTTCAAGAATATTTTGTGGAGTTTTTTATAGCATCTAAAACACAAAACGTCCAAACCTCGTTTGGAGGTTTAATAACAGTGGAAATCGCTTTTAAATCGTTTCGTTATTCTTCAGAACTCTTCCACAGGATTTACATAAGCATTTTTGGTAGTTTAAATATCCCATACATATTTGACAAAGACATTTATTCGTAGGCAAAAAGATGTTAAATAAAATATCTTGAACCAAGATATTCGTTATTGCGCTGCGTCTAGACGCGGCATACGAATATTACATTGATTATTTACATTGGTTACACTTGATAACACTAAAATATTAACACTGATTTAATATCTTAATATACTACTTGTCTACGCCATCATCGTATTAGAAAGTAATTTCTCATTTTTTATTACGTGAACTCGTAGACAGGTCCTAAATCTATGATCAACTTGTTAATGTAACGCATCTATTTTATTTCTATGTTCAGGGGTTGAGGTCCTTCGTTATCGTACACACGTGACCTATTAGAACATTTTCGAAGAAATTCACTTGAAGTGTTTTTGAGGGCTGTAAGGCCTGTTGACTCTATTATTAAACGGCACATTTTGGGTGACTCTTCAACAGATTATTGTATTTTCATCGCTCGACATGTTACAATAAAATATCATGTCTGTATTCACCGATGGGATAAGCAATATATTGTACCGAGTCGGTGTAACCTCATCACATTTATACCAGGTGATCCCGATTCGACGTGATGCCATACAGTATCGAGTTGCGTTGAAAGAATGGCAAACGGCTAGTTGAGGCGATGCTGGTTCGGTGCAGCGCTCATATGTATGCATTGAACTTTGTTGGTTCCAAATACCGACTATATGGCCACAACTGAAAATTTTGCTAACTAAACTTTTGAAAACTATTCTTTTTTCTGGGAATCGAATACAGCTTCGTTGGTCTGCAGTCGTGTTTCTGACCACTAGATCAAAGGTCATTCCCATTATTTAAAAAAAAAACGTAAACATACTTTGAAAAAGCGGACTTAATGCCAGAGGCATTTCTACCATTACGGTAATGCAGAGACTGTTGAGACCAAAAGTGGTAGGTTATGGTATAAAGGGACCAGCTACATCAATAGCACCAGGATATGGGCGGAATATAGCAGTTCGTCATGGACGTAGTAACAACAGCGGCGCCCCTTTCTGATCTGTTATCAGGAGGCAGCCGTCACGTTAACCATGATACAGAGCTCCGATAGAGCGACAGTGATCAGCCAGTGTCAATCTTATCCGTCCTCTTCGGTAGTTCCTAGTATTTTCGTAACGAACAGACGTCGCCACATACACCATCATACACAAGGTGTAAACGGACCCATCACGATTCCGTCGACCAAGCATTCTGTACATAAAACTAAGGGGTACTTAACTTTATGTACGTAAAAAAGATTTCTGGGACTCGACTTTTTTTTGGGGTGAAAATTTAGGTTTTACGGTAAAACTCAATGTAACGCGCACAAAACATTGCGCTGATGAATGCATTGAATATTAAACGGGTTATGGAGGTATTCAAAAGCTAAATGAAACAGCTGGACTTGAACTTTGACCTCCAATATCTCCGTAACTAGAGGGTTCCCAGGTATGGTCCAAAAAAAAAAATGCAATGACGGGAGAACAAGCGTCTTTAGACTTCGTTAAGGGTCTATACCCTTTAGATAATTCAAACCCAAACCAATACTAACCAATTCCGCACTAATCACAATCAAATCTTGCGTGAACCTAATTACCCAATTACCTACACATTACAATGACAAATGCGTGTGGAATAAATAATCCAGTACAAGTTTACATTCAAATCTGATAATGTTCAATGATGGACGAGTTCATAAATCTATTGTTTTAAGTATGCACGAGCCATTAAATGTTGTCAACCTCAAGGGCATTGTTAAAACACCCTAAAGTACTTTACTTGGGCTATTAAGTACGTAGACCAGTTTTTAGGTATTAAGTACTGCCTGCCTCTTTGGAATAGCGGTCGTAAGCGCGGCTGCTGAGCATGAGGTCCTCAGTTCAATTCCCAGTCTGGCAAAGTGTTATTGGGTTTTTCCTTTAGGAATTTCTCAGTAGCAGCCACGGAGTCTAGATTTGTACCCGGTTGATGGCAATGCGCTCCCGATATAACTGACTTAAACATAACTGGTGAAATGTGGGTGTACTATTAGGGACACTTCTGCCCAACCCTTCGGGGATTACAGGCGTGATGTTATGTTATGTTTATGTAAGTACTAGCAGTATCCCAAGTATTACTAGCTTTCATGCAGTTTTTCACGCGTGTTTGTCGAAAATTAACCTATGAGGACGTAACGAAATATTGTTTTTTTTTTTTTACGCCGGTCACGACTTAGAATACTAGACAGTACAGGTCATGGCTTAGAATACTAGAGAGCTGAATTTCACCGTTCCGTTCAAATGTGTCACTTAAGTCGTGAAAAGTTAACGGAAGAAAGACTGACATAAAGACATGTAGACACAGTTAAAGTTAACAGAAAGACAGATAGAAAGACTTGTAGACACAATTACTTAGACCAGCACAAGTATGCCGGTAAAATTTATTCACAAGAGACTTTATTTAATCCCTAAAGTAAAAAACCAATTTTCATCAGTCGGGTCAACCAACCTTTCAAATGAAAATGTTCTGCGAAACTATTAAAGGCACTTACGTACAGGACGTAACCGATTCAGGAAGTTCCTTCCTTCAAGTTTATTATTTCTCGGTAAAATTATTAGATCACCGATATTTATTGAACAGAACCAGGAGAGGGCCTAAAGTGTGAACTGTTACTAAGAAAAACGAAGGGCCTTTTATTGTATTTACGACTTTTCCTGCGATGTTGATGATTTCTCATATTTTTTCGACAGTAAGTTTACGATTAGGTACTACGGTGGACAGCGATTTGGTTTCATTAATACAAACAAGTGAGAATCGAAAACAAATGAACGCTCTTACTGATTCCACAATCAAACGAATGAATTTAATTTCAATTGCATAGTTTTGGCACTACACGTTAGGTATTCAAAGTGGTGTATTTCTCATTTGGTCAATGAATTATTCAATTAAACAGTATCCGATCAAACAAAAACATGCCCACAAAAGTTAATAAATTGCAGTCGCACGTAGGTATGCGTAGTGAGGTGTGCAGCGAGTTGCACAACCATTAACCAATCAGAGTTCACCGCAGCGGTGCGGTATCTTTGCGTTAACCCAATGCCTCCCATTGATTTCCAATAATTTAGTCTATTTTAATTAAAATCATTACATCGAAATGAGTTCTCACGTAATTGCTTTTAGTTTGCAGCATAAATTCAATATGGAGCTCCACGGCCCAATGAAATATGGAAACGAACTAGTCGGTGAACAAAAGCGAATTCAGCTTTATTTTAAACCCAATTCCTATAATGTACATTTCGTTGATTGTGGCTTTGTTGTACGCGATTCATATTACACGAGAGTTGTATATCAATTAGGAAATTGTTAAACGATTTCAATGGAACAGGCGGCTCGCATGAGTTTTGTGAGTTAATGCGTGTATTTTAATATGCTCTTTATTTATTTGGGTGTAAATATTACTCGTTTTAATTGTCTTGAAATTGGGTTGGTCGACAAATTACTACTTTTGGGATGACGCAAAAAGTGGCAATATTTGCATTCAATAAGCTGTAAAAGTTTATCAGAGGGATTCCATGTAATGTTTTTTTGGATCAGCTTCTGAAAAAGCAGGTGGGGTGCGCTATGTGTTGTCCTGTTTTATTTGTATACTAGCTGACTCGCGCAACTTCGTCTGCATAACATTTTTGATGGCGGCCTGATGGTGTATGCCTATAGCCTTCCTCGATAAACGGGCCATCCAACACTAAAAGATTTTTACAATTCGAACCAGTAGTTCCTGAGATTAGTGCGTTCAACCAAACAATCAAACTCTTCAACTTTATAATATTAAGTATAGATTAAAATTGAGTCGAACTCGTCACGTATTTTTATTCCTATACCATCGCCGTAAATTATCTTCGGCCATTCATAATCGGCCTAGCCATTTCCCAACTGCGTTGGGGTCGGCTTCCAGTCTAACCGTTATAATTATTATTTGATTGAGTTACAGTTAAATTTCATTACCTCCCAAGAAGTGAGGCTTTTTAAGGTTAGTTCCCTTCAAAATGGTTGAGTTGAATGATGGCTGATTCATGCGTTATGTTCGTGAACGGGCGCCGTCAGTAGGGACTGGTCATCTCGCAGCTGCCATGGATTATTGTATTGAAATTGTTGATTTTATCTTTTTACTCTGGACGCTCTTACTCGCACTTCTTTCTACATCGTTCTCACATATATGTATAAGCTCGACATGAATGATGTAACCAAGATTTTGTAAAAACATATTGATTTGAAAGAGTGTCCATGGAGTTTCTTGCCCATTCTTCTCCATAGGATCTACGCTTTCGAATAGGCAACTACAGTACTTTCACAAGTTATTACGCCCTGTGACTGGGACTGTAGCTTAGTTTATTTTTTGTGTTTTGACACTCAAATGTGCCTGTAATGGTCTAATTGAAATAAATGCTTTGAGTCTGAGTTTGAGTTAGAAGAGATCTATCTAATACTAACGAGAAAAATAACACCTTCTAAACGATTTTATTACCCTATTTGATATTGGATATCTTAGTACTTTACAAATTGCTCAAACTATAAAAAAACTACTACTACTATAATAAATAAAATTGAAGTGTCTGTTGGTTATTCTACAATAACAGCTTTTTACTGAATGCATATGAAAGAATATAGGTCCTACGGTACTTTTAACAAAAATACATTTTTTAATGTTTCTATGTCTTTATGTTTGTTCCGGCAAATCTCTGAAACGGCTACACCGACTTTGACGGGACTTTTACTAGCAGATAGCTGATGTTATAAAGAGTAACTTAAGCTACTTTTATTTTAGAATAAAGATTAGTGCAAAAATTAAACCCTTGAAATTGGAAACAAGATCCGAGTCAAATAGAGAAGAAATATTCTATATAATAAAAAAAAAAATCTGCTGTTTCCTACAAAACTGCAATTACTACACGGTCAAAATGTATGGAGCAGCTATTTTTTTTTGTTAATTACCGTTGTAAAATTTATATGTGGGTTCAAAATCGTGTACTGAATACTTGTTAACCGTTTTATCCTCGGCGTCTCCACCCCGTATTATTCTAACTTCATAGAACGGTAATCTGTACAAAGTTTCACGAGTCATAAACCGTTGCTTGTAGCAAGACAACGAGTGGTTAACTGTTACAAAAGATAAACTAGTTACTAGCACTATGTGAGGGACTTTTGGGATTTAAGGATTTCATGAAGAAGTTTTCTTGCTATATTTACTTATTTATTTAACACTTCAAGCACAATGTACAGAGGCGGATTTAGTGCCATAGGCATTTTCTACCAGTCAACCGTTGGGTGATGCAGAGACAAACAGCTGTAGGTGTGTTATCTGAAAATAACTTTAATCAAATACTAAACTAATATTAGATCACCGAGATGATTGCGTGAGCTTACGTCTTTATCGATATAAATACTTATATTTTTGTGGCGGCGTGGTTGAATTCGTGAGTAGATATTGGATGCGAGCTTTCTGAAGAATACGGGGGACTTAAACATGATTGGCGAACACTGGAACACTGGGACCTCTGCCAATCTCTTCGAGGATGATCTGTTCTTGAAGCGGGATGTTACGAAAATTAAACTTTAATAGTAATAGTTATAATATTTCAGACTCGTAAGTAGAAAACTCAATAGTTAGTTGATAAAAGCGCTTCTTGTAAATCGTTAGGTACTCAAACTGCCTGCATAATACATTAATATGCAATCACCCATTATTCCTAAAACCCAAAGTAATCCAATAGCATTATTTTGTATCTATGAAAAGCAAAAGCGGCTAATATAATTTATGTTCTAAAATTTAAAGTAAACAGTTCCACTATGGGCGCTGAAAATATGCGTGCGGCTTCAATATAGGACAAAAAATAAAGAAAACAATTACCAAATTGCTTCATTTGATTAGGAAATAAAACGAGAAGAAACAAAAGGTTGAAAAACAATGATGAAATTAAATTACTTACTACGTACAAAAATGTTATGAATACCCAAAGGCATTTGACCAAACTCATCTATTACGCGGATATGAGATGCAAACTAAACATTTAATATTTTTCTTCAATATAAAGTTAAAGGCAACTCATTAATTGGGTTCTACGGTATAAGTAGGACTGAATGAGTGAATATCGAGCATAATGAATGCTTCAGGTATCTCTTGAACTGACCGCAGTTACCGCATCGAACGAATGAATGAACTATTCGCTCGATGGATATATTTCGTTCGAGTTTTTGCTTGGAGAATTTAATGCATGAGGTGTTCAGAGAAAATACTTTTCAAGTTTTAACTTTTTTGTTTTGGTAGCATCATTATATGTTTCGATGGAAAATTTAATTATTTTTTGCAAAGGACGGATTTTTGTATGAACTACGTTTTAAACGACTTCCAAAAGGAGGAGGTTTTATGTTCGACTGTATGTATTTCTTTTCATGTATGTTCACCGATTTCTCCGCCAATTGTCGACCGATTTTAAAAACTTTATTTTTTATTAGATAGCCTATAATCCTACGGTGGTCCCTTTGTCACCAAAATAACTTTAGCTTCAGAAGACGGTGGCAAAAAAACTGAATAAATCAAACAAATATCATCGACTCTGAAGCTAAAGTTATTTTTTGTGGTTTTGAAATCGGTTTTATGTTTTGCAAAAAGTTTTTTCTTTATTACTTTTAATTTACTTCGCTATGTGAGATCAAGAAGCGATAGAGTTGAAGAATTTTCACAAATAATCGTTTAACGCAAAGCGGGCGCATGTCACGTATGGCTCGAGTCTGCCACCACTGGTGGCGGATTCCACTAATTTAAGTGGCGGGTGCCACCACTGGTGGCAGAGGTGAGGGCAGACGCTTCTGAATTAGTCGCGACCACCACTAGTGATGGTAGGGAAAAAAATAGCACCGACTGCCACCACTGGTGGCAGTCAGGAATAAACCTTACCAACTGTCATTTCAATTCATAGTGTTGGCAATGTAACGTAGCTGGGAAAGTAATAAGGTGCAAGTAGAAATGAAACTTAAGATACTTAAGGTGCTTTTAATTTACGGCAGTGTATCGCGGAGATTTAGATTCTTCTCCAACCATTGACAATAGATTATTCATTTCCTTTTACGGTGTAGTAATAAACTGTTATTAATAAAAACAAAAAAAAAATATCGACTAAAACCGGAACTGAAAAGCGAAAAATAAAAATAACCTTTTAGACTAGCTAAGTTCCAAAATTAACTTAAGTAATCTAATCGCTGCCAACCAAACAAACAAGAAAATTAATTACGTAATGCGTAAAATGATGGTAGCGATCTTCGCTAAATGTTTGTAGTAGGGTGAAAATACTCGATTGCATTGCATTATCAGATTCAAAACCAAATAAGGTGTTAAGCCACCCACTGAACTCGATGAACGAGCGCTTTGTATAAATGAGCCCAAACACGATATACATAGCTGGTGTAAGCTGTTGCGAATCTCTAGCAACTGCCTTCCGTCTCCATCGTCAGACCTTCGATGGCAATCTCATACTCCAGCTAAGTCTAAAGCTCTCATCAATGTGCTTGAAATGAGCCCAAACACGATACAGGTCAAGTAAACTGTTGAGGACCCCTTACAACTGCCTTCTGTCTCCATCGTGAGACCTTCGATGCCAGTCATTCTGCAGCTAGGTCTAGCTGCAGTAAACTGTTGAGGACCTCTTGCCTTCCGTCTCCATGATCAGAAAACAATCCAGATCGCTATTTTATGTTGTATTGTCATCTAAACTTCATACGTGTGGCAAATTGAAAGGGAATGGATTCACAATTGAAAAAATCAGTAGGAAAAAAATCAATCAACCCCTGTTTTTCCCACTTAAGGGTAGGTTTTATTTTACAAATTTACTCTCCAATGAAAAAAAAAAAATCATTGAAATCGGACTTCTCAGTAAAAAGTTATGCGTGGTCATACATAAAAAAAGAAAAATAAAGTAATAATACGGATCGAATTGAGAACCTCCTCCTTTTCTTCGTCGGATAAAAAGTGGAAAATAACTTTACTTTCAGAATTCATTGACTTTTACTTATTTCATTGACTTTTTCGCCACCGATACATACAAGAAAAAAAATAAGATGCTGGTGGCATACATAACCTCTTCCTTTTTAAGAAGTTGATTAAAAATAGGTTCCGACACAAATGCATACTTCATGATAAAATCCTAAGTCTAGCGATTTACAACACTAAAGACTGGCGTATCAGCATTCCTTCAGATCTGACGTGTAGTCAGCCTGTTTATCAACAATTTGTCGATCAATAACAAAGAATAAATGGCATTAACACATTTATAAAATTCAAGTCAACGGAACACACATAACATCACGACTGTAATCCCCGAAGGATTGGGCAGAGGTGTACCCATTAGTACACCCACATTTCGCCAGTTATGTTTAAGTCCCATGTAATATGTATAGGTGGCGAGCCTATTGACATCAATCGGGCACAATTCCAGACTCCGTGGCAGCTACCGAGAAATTCCTGATGGAAAAACCCAATAACACTTTGCCCGACCTGGGAATCGAACTCAAGACTTCATGCTCAAAAGTCGCGCATGCGAGCACTAGACCAACGCAGTCCGACTGAAAAATAATCCAAAACGATATTACAACTAGTTAAATAAAGTCTTAAACTCTAATACAACTTCAAAAACCCAAGAAATAGAAGCAAAACAAATTCTCGATGAAAATATGAAAAGGTTTAGCAAAGAACTTTCACGGTGCGGCTATAATGAATGAACTCGATATCGTCCGTAATGAGAACTCAGGTAATCCGCGAAGTAGCCGCCCGGTTACCGCAATACGATACATTCATACCGTTGATATTTTTACACAGATGTTGTTAGGTTTTGTTTTGCTAGAAGAGACTTTGTTGTGTTTCGTTTGAATAATTACCTTCCTTTTGGGCTTCGCCGTAGTCGTGTAAAAAACTGAGGTGCTCGTCAGCACAAAACTAGTTTTTAATCAAGTCTTAGTATATTTCAATTATGTATGATGTTTTACTGAGTAATAGCCGACACCAAAAAAAAGGAGGTTTTTAAGGGTAGGAGATAATAGCAAATGTAACCAACAACACAAAAGTTGAGGAAAACAATAATTTCCATTGTAAATTCAGTCCGAAACTGGGTTTTTAATCCAACCAAGTTGTAAAGTGCGACCATTTTTCTTTAAAGCCCTTCCGAAACCGATTTCAACTGGAGATTAAACTTAAAATGGCATCTTCAAGAACACAGATACTGTGTTCTTATGTATGTCGCTGTTATCTTCATTATTTACAGGGACAATAAATCGGCCCTCCCATGATAAAGCCGTTTCACCGCGCTCATACCACATCCATTAATAAGCCATCCTTATCGGTGCGTCGTCAACTTTCTTCCGTGCACACAAAAGCTCAGTTCATATCAGACCGCGGCGGCCGACGGTCGCGTTCACCGATATTCGATACCTGTGTGTTACGCGTTGTGTGCCACTAGTTACGATATAATCGGTATAGTATTTTTTTTCTATATGGTTTTTATGTCCCCCGATTTCACCTTCAGTGATTTTGAGAAAAGTGTTTTTTTTTTCTTTTGTTTTGTTGAGGAAAAATTAATAAAAATAAGTTTGTGTTTGAAAGCTTCGTTAATGCATTCGTGGGAGGTGAAGTCGGGAAATTTGGACAAGTATGTGTAGAATTAAGTTCACTTGCAGTTAGAATTTAAGTGTTATTTTATATGTTGTTTAGATTTGAGTTTGTCAGTCGGATAATGTGCCATTAATCCCTTAACGAGCTTTTGACTCATTGAGGGTGAAAATTGAGATGTGAAATAATAAAGGGTGTACGTGAATTGCGTTTTAAATTAAATGAACGTTGTTGAAATTACCAACATGTTTTTAAAAGTCGTTGGTGTTGATAATTGTTTGATTATGATTGGCTTTTGTATTCACAATCTTATGATCAGTGTAAACCAGTTTATTATTAAGAAGAAAATGTGAGATGACATTTAATCCTGCAGTGAAAAGTAGCACGATCATTGTGGATTGATAAATAAACACTTAAAACATTAATAAAAAAATATAGGAGCAATTAAATATTTTAATATTGGCTAGCTTAGGTACTTGAATTTAAACAAAAATTGTTAGATAGATAATAGAAAAAGGTTTCAATCAAAAACATCTGCGTAGAAACAATAAGATCCTAAATTGATTTTATGAAAATTTCCCTTCGGTTGTATGTAGCAGTGGGTTCTAATCCATTTAGTCCCTCTATGCATTTTATAGTGGATTCATCTAAATAATAACCAGTCTTGAATATTTTAAATGCTCAAAAGTCTAGTGGACTTTCAATACAACTACTATTTCATTTAAGAAGTTCGTGGAGTAAAATATTTTAACGAACATTTAGGCTGACATACTTCTTCTACAGTCTCCTGAGGAGATAGTTTTGTGACAAGTTAACCGTTTTTGAACTGGTGTAGAAGAAACTATACTTATTAAGACAAAGGCTGATACTGCTAGTTATATTTTATGCAGATTCATCATCTGCCTAGCCTTTTCGGCTTCCAGTCTAACCGGATGCAGCTGAATACCAGTATTGTACATGGAGCGACTGCCTATCGGACCACCACAACCCAGTTAGTACCGGGTAATACGATACCCTTTGTAAGACTAGTTGTCAGACTTTCGGGCCACTGACTACCTGTAAACGACTGTCAAAGATCTACAAACGACAGTCGGGACCAACGGCTTAGCGTGCTTTCCGAGATACGGAGGAAACTCGGTGTGTAATGGGTGGTCACCCATCCACGGACCAACCCAAGCAAGCGCGGCTTAACCTGACGATCAACCCGAGCGGCTGTTATTATTTAGCCACGAGCTCCTCCATCAAATCATCAATATATTCAATATATATATATATATTTGTAAAAACATATTGAATTAAAAGAGTGTCCATGGAGTTTCTTGCCCATTCTTCTCCATAAGATCTACGCTTTCGAATGGGCAACTACAGTACTTTCACACGTTATTATGCCCTGTGACTGGGACTGTAGCTTAGTTTATTTTTTGTGTTTTGACATTCAAAATTGCCTGTAATGGTCTAATTGAAATAAATGCTTTGAGTTTCAGTTATATTTTATGTCGAATAGAATAGAATATTTGTTGGTGGGTAACAAATAAAGGCGGTCAAATTTAAAAGAAAAACATCTCTACAACGTATGTTAACAAAATACATGTAAGACAGGAAAACGAATTAGTACATAAGATTTGGTATACATGTAGGTAGATAAGAGTACTTCTTATAACACACCAGTTATAAAAGGTATACCAAACTGCAATAAAAGGGTGTTACAGTGGAAAGTCTCATAGCAATCAAAGATTTCTTACCTTCACGCGTATATTCCCCTGAGGGGTAGACAGCGGTAGGCTTCGCTCACATTTCGACAGCTATGTTTTGAATCCCACGTAACAGGGGACGAGGAAATAGCTGAACTCACACTTATACAGTATTTTATGAATCCCCGTGTAACAGCGGGTAAGACTTGCCAGTAAAAATTCAGTCACCATTCTCCTGCCCTTATCCCACTTTATTTGGGGTCGACGCAGCATGCCTTCTACTTCCATACTTCTCTGTTATTCGTCATCTCTGCAGTCACCTTCTTTTAGCCATATCATGCTTCAATAGTCCATCCATCGTTTCTTTGGTCTTCCTCTACTCTTATAGCCATCTACGTTCTTAATCAACAATTTCCATTAACAGTTTCAGTGACTACTAATACATTTATGCTTGAAGTGAGTTAACACTCAATGAAACATTTTGTATTAGAATGTCAAATTGTAACATTACATTGTGGGTGGATTACTATGTTGTTACAAATTATATTGTTGTGTTCATTGTTACGGTAACGTACCGCTGTTTACTCTGTTTTGATGGCTTGCTATAACTGAACATGTTATTGGTCAATTTATTGCTTGTTTTGACACAACAGTTTAGATCAAGATTAAATCTTCTTACTTATTAAAAATGCTACAGTTTGTGAGGGTGGATGGATGTTTATTAATTAATTTTATTCCGGTAGTACAATCACGTGCGACAATTACAGAACACCAGATGAGCGAAGCTTTTTTTTTTTTTTTTTTCCGGATGGGAAATCATCAAATGACTTCTCCCGCTCTGGGCTGAGCGGGAGGGTGTGTCAGACTTTTACTGACTAAAACCCACCCATGTTCCTTCATCGCCCTTTGTGTTCCGGGGCCGCGGTATCTCTTTCGAACAACCCGCAGCACCCGGCAGGCATCGGCCCTTGCGGGCCCCTTCCCTATGCTGACATCTCTTTGAGGCGCGCGTGGAACACGAACGCGCCGTCGACACGGCCTGTCGTCCTAAGACGGAGGGACGGCGAGCTAGCCCTTAGCTCACCGTCCACAGGCCCAGACGAGCGAAGCTGCGGGCTGGTTAATAATAAAATTCAGTTTAAAGTGATGTGTCCATTAATTTAATGAAGTTTTTCGGCCGGTTTTTTTTTTGAGTAACTTATGTGTTTTATGTATGTACATAGGTGGTGAGATAGCTGTTAAATGTGGAAAAAATCATGTAACTTAAGGAAATTGTTGACTCTGTGAGATTTTTAACCGACTTCAAAAAGGAGGAGGTTGTCAATTCGTCAGAACCTTTTTTATGTATGTTACCTCATATCTTCGTCATTTATGAACCGATTTGAAAAATTGTTCTTTTATCTGAAAGGATATACTTCCCGATTGATCCCATAGAAATTTCATCAAAATCGGTTCAGTAGTTTGGTTTTTAAATCAAAATAGCTGAAAAAATATGTCATACAAGTAAAAGAAATTGCGAAATTGATACTTGACAAGGATTTGTGTGTGATACGATAACTAAAAAGGGTAAAATAAAAACTTTTTTGCAAAAAAAATAACCGACTTCCAAAAAACACAAAAAAAGTGGAAAATTACTTTCGGAAGTCGGTGGCAAAAAAATCAATGAAACAAACAATAGTCACTGACTTCCGACAGTGAAGTTATTTTCCACTTTTTTTGTGTTTTTTTTTTGTAAAAAAGTTTTTATTTGAATTTGATTTGACGACAAGTCGACGTTCATAGAATGGGAAAAGGCATTGGCCTTTTGAAAACGTGCAATTGCACGGTTAATTAAGAATGATTTGTTTTTGATTTGCAGTCGCAATAATTTTCACTTTGATACCACAATGTAAAGAAAATCATAGACTACACAATACCATCTGTTAATATTCCCGCGCTTTAGACTTGAATAAAGAACTAGTCTTTGTTTAGTCCCTAATTGATTATGGACGATAGCAAATTAGAAAGTAAATAATATTTTAATATATTTTTTAAAGTGCGTTCAACTGAGCAATTTGTCAATGAAATTATGAACTAAGTTATACATATATATAGTATTATTTGTCGGCAAAAGTGTTGGATGTTTTATGTTTTTAAGCGTTTGTTTTAACTTAAGAAAACCGGTAGTAATTAGGCACGTGTCGTGTCTCTTACTTTGTTTTTAATATAGATTTTTAAATCGAAGTGCTCTTTTTTTGTGTAGAAATTGGAGTTCCAGCTTGTGACTGAATAAATAATGAATTATGTCGCATGTGGGCATGGGTTCGATTCCCAGGTTGGGCAAACTGTTATTGGGTTTTTCCATCAGGAATTTCTCAGTAGCAGCCATGGAGTCTGGATTTGTGCCTGGTTGGCGGCAATAGGGTCGTCCACTTAAACATGGGACTGAAACGTAACTGGCGAATTATGGGTGTACTATTAGGTACACCTCTACCTAACCCTTCAGGGATTTCAGGCATAGATTATCATTTGAAATTTATAATCGTTTACACCCATATTCTAGAAGCCAACTCAGGTTCATTTTTGACAGCGGAAACTGACCGAACGGTTTTAATTGCCATGACAACAGATTCGACGTTCATCTATAATTTCGTTATCGTTTAGTTACTGGAATATGAAATGGAATAGATTTGCTGCTTAGTTAGTAGGTAAAAAGATATATCAAGGTATATTGTTCAGTCAAACGAACACGAATTACGGCCAACATTGCCCATTGTGTATACTCGTCATAAAAATGAAAATTATGCATTCATTACAAATGGCCTATCGCCAACAATTGCAGCAGCTGTTTCATATTACAGTATAACTCTATATTAAAATCATAATGGATCGTGACTAAATAATAACAGCTGCATAGGTCGATCTTTAGGTTAAGTCGCGCTTGCCCCGGTCGGTCCGTAGATGGGTGACCATCCGTCAAATAGCGAGTGTCCTCCGAACCTGCTTTCTGACGTTAAGCCGTTGGTCCCGACTGTCATTTGTAGATCTTTGACAGTCGTTACAGGTAGTCAGTGGCCCGAAAGTCTGACAACCAGTCTTATCAATATTAAATGGGTTGTGGAGGTCAGATAGGCAGTCGTACCATGTAAAATATTGATATTCATCTGCATCCGGTTCGATTGGAAGCCAATCGGGAAAAGGTTAAGTAGATGGTGAAAAAAAACATAATGGCAACAATAGTTACTTTATTTTATATCAGCTTTTTGCCTACGGCTTCGCCTACGTGTAAGTCGGATATTATCTTAGGGGGATGTGATTCTAGGATAAAAAGTATCCTTTGCCTTAACCGAGATTATAGTCTAGGTGTGCTGAATCGTTTCGTCGAAATCAGTTAAACCGGGCGTGCTAAGGTTACTGACCAACTTTCGCGTGTATTATATTTTTGTTTTATTTATTAAGGAAAACAAAATATTACACACTATAAAAGATTAAAAAAGAATTGTACGAGACTACATTAGTGTGTAACTTACTAATACACAAGGTACGACGACCGAGCTCTCATCATCTGCCTAGCCTTTTCCCAACTATGTTGGGGTCGGCTTCCAGTCTCACCGGATGCAACTGAATACCAGTATTTTACATGGAGCGACTGCCTATCTGACCTCCACAACCCAGTTAGTACTGGCTAATACGGTAACCCTTGGTAAGACTGGTTGTCAGACTTTCGGGCCACTGACTACCTGTAACGACTGTCAAAGATCTACAAATGACAGCCGGGACCAACGGGTTAACGTGCTTTCCGAGGCACGGCGGAAACTCGGTATGTAATGGGTGGTCACCTATATCCAGATCAACCTAGGCAAGCGCTGCTTAACCTGAAGATTGATCCGAGCGTCAGTTATTATTTAGCCACGAGCTCCTCCTCGACGGACGAGCTCTGCTCGGGTGAAAATACAGAAAACGAACTTTCTCAGGTATGAGACCTTGCTAGATAGATTTTTCGGCCCAAGAATCGTCACAGCCATTTTGGAGAACGTGATTACAAATATTTTTTAAATTTCAATATTTTTTAAATATTTTCGTTGAGCTCCTTGAGTTAAGAGTAGAGCTACACGATAACTGACAAATGCTTGCACTGGCTGGACAGGTCCACTCAAATCTGTGTGGTTCTTTCTTCAAAAGACCATCTCAGACACTCATCTGCATAGTCCTCATGTGAGTTTATCAAGATTATGTCTGGACCTTAAAAGAGACTGTGACCTCTGAGTTTGTTTCGCCTGTTTCTTCTCAGAGTAGTCAGATACGAAACACCGGCCCCAACTAGTTTTAAAAAAGAAGACGTGTAAAAGTGTATGTAAAAACCTATTTGCAAAATAAACATCATTTATCATTGCTCAATTAGTAGTGTAGGATGTGTGGATTTAAATAATTATGGCAAAAACTAATCTATACTAATAGTATTATTTCCGTCCGAACTGGAAGGAAGACGCGCGAGTTCACGAGAAGTGGAAGGAGTGGAGGGAGGCCTTTGCCCAGGAGTGGGACAGAGCAGGCTAGAGAAAAAAATATATATACGTATATTATAACTGCGAAAGTTTGGATGGATGTTTGCTACTCAATCACGCCAGAATGGCTGAACAGATCTGGATGAAATTTGGTACAGAGATAGACTATAGTTTGGAATAGCACATATGCTACTTTTCATCCCGGTAAGACGATCCCGTGGGTCAATTATCGAACTCCACGCTGGCGAAACCGCTGGCATAAGCTAGTTACTTTATATTTGACACGGTTTTAATTAATGTACCAGGATACTAGTAATCAAAGGGAGTGTGATTTCAAAGTTGAGACGCTATGAGTAGTAGTGGAGCTCTTTATTTGAAGCGAAACGCCCGGGAAAAGTTTTTTTTTCTTTTTTAGTTTTTTATTTACTCTTACTGCTATTGCAGTATTTCGATTTGAAGGATTGCTGAATTACCGGTTCATGAGACTTTAATTTTTTTTTGAGGTTTGTCGATGCAATTTCATGGTGTTACGTTGTTTGACGAATTGTATCTGTTGTGGTATTTGTCGTTGGTTGGCCAAATATTTGAATAGCCTACAAATACATGGATGTTTCGGGTGTGTCTGTTTATCTTTCGATATTTGTATTCGTAGACGCAGTCAGGAAACGGAAGGCTAGTATAGATACGCAAGGCTCAGTAGTAAACGAATTAATACCATGAAAATAATCATGTTATGGGATAACAGTAACGACGGCACGGTTGCGGTGGCTGAGCATTGGCTGCTGCGCTGCGTGTCGCGGTTTCGATTCAAAGTATTTGTATGGCCTACAGGTATTTGTTCCGGGTCTCGCTGTTTGTGTATGTGAGTTTAAATGTTTGTAAATGCACCCACGATACAGGAGAAATTTCGAGTGTGGGGCAACGTTTAAAAAAAAACAGAAAACAGAGTTTTGAAACTTTTTATATCAAGGCAAAATTAATACAATAATGTAATAAACTAAATATATAGTAAACGAAACTCAAAAAACTCAAACACAAAGCCTTTATTTCAATTAGACCATTACAGACACTTTTGAATGTCAAAATACAAAAAAAAACTAAGCTACAGACCCAGTCACAGGGCATAATAACTTGTGAAAGTGCTGTAGTTGCCCATTCGAAAGCGTAGATATCTATGGAGAAGAATAGGCAAGAAACTCCATGGACACTCTTTTTAAATCATTATGTTGTTACAAAATCTAGGTTATGTCATTCATGTCGAAATTATACATATAATTATGTGAGAACGATGTAGAAAGACGTGCGAGTAAGAGCGTCCAGAGTAAAAAGATAAAATTAACAATTCAAAAAATACTGTTTATTACAATGCAGGGGGTCAATTATTACAGACACAGCACAATGATTTTATTTTATAATCAATACCTAGTTATATAAGGAAAATCATCATCTGCCTAGCCTTTTCCCAACTATATTGGGGTCGGCTTCCAGTCTAACCGAACGCAGCTGAATACCAGTATTTTACATGGAGCGACTGCCTATCTGACCTCCACAACCCCTGGGTTGTGCTACTACCTGTGTGTGTGAGTACTACCTGTAGTACTGGGTAATACGGTACCCCTTGGTAAGACTGGTTGTCAGACTTTCGGGGCACTGACTACCTGTAACGACTCTCAAAGATTTACAAATGACAGCCGGAAACAACGGCTTAACGTGCTTTCCGAGGCACGGAGGAAACTCGGTATGTAATGGGTAGTCACCCATCCACAGACCAACCTAGGCAAGCGCGGCTTAACCCAAAGATTGATCCAAGTGGCTGTTATTATTTAGCCACGAGCTCCATGAGTTACGAAAATCGTAGCCATGTAATTATGAAACAAAATCGTCACTTGTCAATCTGTACAATACACAGTATAATCATTGCAGCTTACTATTATCAAGTAATTACCTTGTAATTAGGGCGTGATTTCTGTTTAATTAGGCTTTATAATTACAAATGGCGGCCGCTGCTAATTAATTATTCAAACTGTAATATGACATGAGTGTCTGGTTTTTATTATAGTCTTAAAGAAAACTAACGCTAGTATCACAGCTTTCTATGGAATTATTATGGGATGCATGAAAAATATTAATAAACAGCCGTTTCGTCTATGCACAAACATACAGAAAATTGTATATTGATATTTTAATTTTTAAAACACGAAATTTTCCTTTATTTAATATCAAGCTGAAAAGTATTGTTGCATATTTTTATGATCCTTTATATTTTTTACTATCATACTTTTTGACTACATAACGAACCTTTCAACTTGATATAAGCATGAATAATGGATATTTTTAATAAAAATATTTCAAAATTGGAACTGGTCCAATTTGACCGATGCACGAAGCTCCCTCATTTATCCGAACTTTATGTTTTTGATCGCTTACTTTGTTATTATTATGAGCCTTATGTGTGGAAGTATCATATTGCCTAGTACTAACTGGGTTCTGGAGGTCAAATAGGTAATCGCTCCATGTAAAATACTGATATTCCACTGCATCCAGTTAGGCTGGAAGTCGACCCAACATGGATGGGAAAATTCTAGGCAGATGATGATAGTCTAACCTGTGAGTTCAGCGCATATGGAATGTTGTTCGATGTTTATCCAAACCAGTATCCGTGTATCAGTGCCGCCAATTATTTCAATATAACAATTTAAGTAACAGTTTAAAAAAACCGGTCAAGTGCGAGTTGGACTCGCGCACCGAGGGTTCCGTACAAACCTGTGGGTATATAACTTTTTTTTATATGACGAAACTAAAAATTTACGGTTTTCGTAATTTTTCCTATATCTCTACTATAAGACGTGACTTCGTACAAAATTTCAAGATTCTAAGTTCACGGGAAGTACCCTGTAGGTTTTGATTCCCGTGCGAGTTTCGAAAATTTGCGGAAATTTGCGGCCTAAGTGGCTGTATCTTTTGATTGCGTTGACTTGATTTTTCTACAGCTTCCAGGGACAGTAGAACTAAGTATCATATAGAAATTTCAGTTTGATACCTCCACGCGTTCCTGAGAAAAACGGTCTTGACAGACGGACGGACGGACGGACGGACGGACGGACGGACGGACGGACGGACGGACGGACAACAAAGTGATCTTATAAGGGTTCCGTTTTTTCCTTTTGAGGTACGGAACCCTAAAAAATGCTCCATTAACTGCTGTGAAAGCTGCATCAAACAAATAACTGAAAATGGTAGAGGTTTTGACGAGTTTCGTTTATTCACGAGTACATTAAGTAAAGTTTTTTATACAATAATAAAGTTTATTTGGAACAACTTAAGTTTACAGATTACACAGGAAAACCGAAGATAGCTACACTTTATTAGTGGTAGGTGGGTAGTCTGTAGGACGCAAGTGCAAGCTTAAGGTATACAATATTGATTTTTCCACTCAACGTCACATATTTTTATTACTTACCATTTTCTACTAAGCCCCAGTTTCGTTCACAAAACAAAGAATGCCCCAAAAAACGACAAACACGCATTATATTTGTACCTCAGTAAAAAATTAAAAATTCCTCATTTCACGTGTAGGGTACACAGAATATGCGTGCGTTATAGTTATTTGGGTGAAATAGGTCATTAAAACAAATGGGCCCAGTGCCGAATGATGTTCGGTGTAATAAATAATCAGGCCGCAACGCCGCGGGGCGCTAGTTGTGTTGCTATGCTAACTTTTGTACGTACATAGTTGTAGATAAATATTAAAGGTAAAAGAAAAAAGGTGTTTTGATATATCGTCACGCCTGTAATCCCCAAAGGGCTAGGCAGAGGTGTACCTTTAGAACACCCAGATTTCAACTTTAACGTTTGAGTCTCATGTATTAGGGGCGAACCTATTGCTTATTTAACCGGGCAGAAATTTGGGCTTCGGGCTTCTATGGCAGATTCCTGATAGAAAAACCCAATAACGCTTTCCGACCTAAGATTTGAACCCAAGGCTTCAGCAAGGGCTTAGCTGTAGCACTTGCAACCATTAAGGCACTTTTTTATTTATTTAACGATCTGAAAATCCTCAATGAATATCCTCCGCCCTGGGGAGAGCGGAGGCGTATGTCAGATACGTACTGACTAAAACCACACCGGTGTTCTCTCGCACACTTGCGTCGGGGGGCAGCGGGAACTAATGCGACTTCCGCTGCCCCGGACTAGTGCCGGCACGCTTGACCTGCGGACCTCGTCCCGGGGGGGAGTGAGGTGTACAAAACTCCCCTGTCGCTGTCCGCCCTCTGCCGAAGTCCGGTGCGCCTGCTGCGGGATGGGCGGGAGCTCGTCATCTCCCTCTCCTTTTCCACAGCTTCCTTCTGCGACATGACGGTTTCGCAGAAGGACATCACCGCATCCCAGGACTCCGCGCTGCTGACCATCGAGCGAACAGCAGTCGGCAGCGACAGGTCTTCTCCCACGTCGGCAACGAGGGCACGGCGCGGCTCATCCCACGCGGCACACTCGGCCAGCGTATGCCGCACCGTGTCCTCCAGACAGTGGACGCAGTGATGGCACCGAGCGTCCGGCTCCCTGCTTATGCGATACAGGTACTTCCCGAAAGTACCTGCGTCGCTCGGAAGGTCAAGAAGCCGTGCTTCCTCCCGAGCCAGTCATTGAGTACTGGCCAAATCGCCTCGATTGTGTCGAGGCCGGCGGTAGGGAGCTCTAGCCTCCCCCGCCACTCCGCCACCATGACCTGTCGGAGCTGAGACCGGTGCAGCGTTATCTGTAGCTGCACCAGCCGTTCGCCCTGATCCTCAGCCTCCTCGCGCCACTGATGTAGTGTAGCGTGGGTCTTCGCCTCCAGGTCCCACGGCGGGGATCCGGCCAGTACACAAGCCGGCTCGTAGATCGTGCGATATCCCCATATGACCCTGACGGCCATCGCTCTCTGCGGTCTGCGCAGAACCGCGACAGTGCGGGCCGTCAGGTACCACTAAGGCACTAGACCAACCAGCTAATACATTAATTGAAACAAATGTTTTGACTCTGAGCTTTAGACTTTGACTACAGCTGTTGGTAATGGTTTGCCAATCAGTCACCACTGGTAGTGGACCTCGGTTACAATGGTGGTACTGTGTTTACGAACAAACGTCTGTCCATCTAAGTATTTGATTCGTAAGCTATCGAACCCACAACTGGTTACTCGAAAGTCAATCACTTAGGTAACCACTGAGTAAATAGAGCCTTTGTGCATGCCTAGAAGTGTACAGTTGCTGTATTTCACTAGCGTGTATATCATTGTAATTTAAACCTTTATGTTAGTAACATTAAATTCACATACGCACGCTCGTAATTTGCAACGGATATGGGTTCTAATGGTGCACGAAAAGAGTACCTGGAAATATATGGGGGATTCCTTTGCCGAGCTGTGGGACATGAAGCTAATAAAAAATAGGTTCTAGTACATAAAAGCATTAATGCATACTAACTAACTAATACACTAACTAACAAGGCAAGTTAATTAAACGCTTATAAAAAAGGCACCAGTTCCATGAAAACTTCATAACGTTGCGTTTGTAATCCCCAAAGGGTTAGGCAGAGGCGTACCTAATAGTACAAACACATTTTGCTAGTTATGTTTAAGTCCCATGTAATAGGGGGCAACCAATTGCCATCAACCGGGAACAAATCCAGACTCTGTGGCTGCTACTGAGAAATTCCTGACTGAACAACCTAATAACACTTTAGCCGACCTGGGAATCGAACACAGAACCTCTTACTCAGCAGACCCGCTTGCAACCACTTGTCCAACGAGGCAATCATAATGAAAACTAATAAATAGTTAAATGCAGGACAGTAAACTGCGACGGCAAACTTCTGGAAAAGTCAGCAAGCTTTCTTCTTGTTAGTCGGAATTGTTTTATATTTTGACGACCCGTATGGCGTCAGCGGTAGTGAGGCTGCCTTACGTTCATAGGGTTCCGGGTTCGAATCCCGGTAGGAGCAAGTGTTTGTGTGATTAAGCTTGGACATTTGTTACCGAGTCATGGATGTTTATATGTATAATAAGTATGTATTTACAAACAAAAAGTATCTATGTAGTATATCAACTATCTAGTGTCCACGACACAAGCCGCGTTGCTTAGTGTGGCACTAGATGGCGCTGTGTGTAATGTCTAGCGATATTTATATTTATATTTATTTATATTTATATTAAGAACATTTTAAGTAAATAACTCATAATAATAATAAAAGTAGCGAGTTTAACCCAGTTCTATTAATAATATGAATTTATCTCTACGACTTTTGCTAGTGAACTAAATAAAATGAAAGTGTAAATATGAAATTAAATATTTACTGTTTAATTTCAGACTGAAAATGCTTACCTTTTATAAATTCATTGTTTAGTTATGAAGGGATAATAGAGTTTAGTAAGGTTAATCTACTTTGGGAAAACCGAGGCGTAGCTAAAAATCTCAAAGATCGTAGCTTGCCTACGCTTGGTCTACGAACTCGTAGCAGCGTAGCGCTACGCCGTGAGGTTAATACAAAAGCGTTATTTATTTCTCGCTTTAACGCTTCATGAAGAAGTAAAATGTCCTTATTGTCTGTTTACTGTCAAATTATCTTACAAGAAAAGTTAATAAAAGTTTTTCCTAGTAATTGAGCGAGGTCGATAGTCTTGACAGCGATTCCCGTAAATCACAACTTTTTTTTTTATTTACTTCTGAGTTTTTGGAAACAATTTCGTAGTTGGATTTTTTTTTCTTTTGACAGACGTCGAGTTGAGTAATGACAGAGTAAATTATGTATTATTATGAAAGTATTAGAGAATTTTTGATATTAGTCTGGGCATTTCAGTAATCACCAACCAAGGAAAAGCTCTTTGAAATTACAGTAGGTTGAATAAGTTAGTACGAGTAAAACCGGCGTCATCTAGTTTGAGAACATTGTTGAAAATACTAAAAAACACGCTTTATCCTTTTTATTTTATTCTTCTCAGTGCCCATAATATGGGTATCAAATGAAAGGAAACCCTTTCATTTGATACCCATATTATGGGCATGCATAAAAAATAACTAGTCCGCCAGCTTTGACAGTCCGCCATATTGGATTTAGACTGAATTTACTTAGTTAAATAGGCATCGTCATTCAAACTAAACATGTTTGCAAAATTTCAGCTCAATTGGAAACCGGAAAATGGGTCAAATTGAACTTCTAAGATTTGGTTACACAGTTAGTGAGTTAGTTACAGGTGAAGCTAATGAAAACGTGTTAAAAAGATACATTAATATGCAATTTTTTTGAAAGATTACTACTAATACTGAAGTAGACATCATTTCATTTCTGTTATAAGCAGATAAGTTGCTATGCTTCTCTACTAGAAATAACTTTAATATGAAAAGTTGTCTTCTGTAAATGGCGCGGATGATTTTTTTTTGTATTCATCCGTTTTCATTGTTCATTCATTTGTTCGCTGTTGAATTTTTAGTAAATTCATTGACTTTTGTAAAATGAGGCATTTTATCGATCGTATTCTATCTATCACCTATATTGTCTGTTAAGAGCCTGTTAAACCAAGAGAATCCTTAGTTATTCTTGTAGTTACTAAAATGGTAGAACACTAGTACTGTAAAAAGCAGAATTAACTAATAATAACGTAGTAACAACACAAACTAACACGTGCTAAATAAACTACTTTCCAACCAAGAACAGCAAAACCTCCTCTTATCAGTTAACAAAACAGTTACGTATGTAGTAATTTAAAAACACTCCACAACCACTAATTTAACGTAAACCTAGAAAGGTTAATTAAATCCTAGTATGTACAAGTGCTGTCAATAAAGTGTTCCTAATTAGGGCGCCTGAACTTTTACCCATGTAAGCTTGAAGGTGTTAGACGAGCAACACTTTGTGAGGCAACTGTTGCCGATTGTCACACTTCGTCTTGTAAATAATATTAGTCCCACGGGTCGGGCGATAGTTAAGCTACGGTTGGCCAAGTCGGTCCGAGGAAGGACGATCATCCATTATGTACATATTTATTAGATACCACTATGCCTCGTAAAGGTAGTTAAGCTATTGGTCCATTCGTAGATCTCTGACAGTAGTAACGGCTACAAGAAATCATAGAAAAGAGCAATGACTTTTGCCAATGTGTGGATGAAAGAATACAATGATTGCTGACGACATACATTATACGACAGCCATCCACAAAAGTTGCCAGCCGTTGCTGAACACAACCGGCCACTCTTGACAACTTTCGTCAAATAGCCCGTCTGCAGCAACCTGCCGTAACAGCTAGTTTAAATCTAACTAGTTTTCCTGTTAATTTGAAGGGGGCAATTAATTTCTTATCTTCAAGTAGGGGAACGAGAGGGGGAGGGGAGGTATATAGGTTAATTAAGGGGAACTGCGGTAGATTTAATGTGGATAGTAAGTGTGACAGGAAATTGGATGAACCTTATGTATTCTATCTTGTCGTATCTATAGAAGTTGTAAGTCATTGACCCGAGTTACTATGTATAATCTTAAGGTGGATCTAAATCTGTGCCTTGAAATAGGGATGCCTCGTAAAATAAAAAAATGTGATTGAACACTTAATACTATCGAAGAAACTACAACTTCTGCACGTGTTGATATTTTAATAAAGGATGATATTTTTGGAATTTTAAGTAAAATATCCCTCGCATTTATGTCACGAAAATAAAAACAAGAACTGCGAAAAAACCCGAAAAACATTTTAAACTGAAAATAAAGTTGGTGTTTGGACAATGCTACGTACATCACATTCAGATGGATATCACCTACGTGTACCAAACGCCTAGGGATCTGCAAAATTGTCCGTAAAAGGGTCGACCTTTAACACCTTTTACAATATACAAAGTAAGTTGTGTATTTGTCTCGAAATTCTAATACAGGTTAAAACCAATGACCACAAAATTTAAAACAGTTTCGTAAGTTTGACCAGTTTAAAAATAATAGAGAACCTTTTAAAGGTCACTAACAAACGCTTTAGTTTGTTTTAACCTATAAAATTGTATTGTTAACTTAGTGCGTATTTTGGCGTTTTTATTGGCCCAAACTATCTCGATAAATGAGGAATAATATTTCAGAAAATGGCATACACGTATTTAATTTTATTCTTTCCTGCGTACGTAATTAATACCATTTTTAATATTAGGGGTTAAAGTATGAAATTGCCGATTTATACTACAAAATTAAAACTTTTCTTTTTCCAAGATGTAATTTTTTTATTTAATCAAAATATTTACCCTCACTATCTATACATTGCTGCCATCTAATCGGAAGTTCATTTATGCCTTTGCGATAGAAGTCTGGGGATCTAGATTCGACAAACTGTGTGAAAGCAGTTTGTACTGCCTACTGGCAAGAATTTTTATTACCACGTAGAAAATGTCCAAATCACGAAAAAAATGGTAGTCAGTTGGAACAAGGTCTGGTGAGTACGGAGGATGACGTATGGTTTCTAACTGCAGCTTCTGTAGAGTTATAACGGTGTCCCGTGCAGTGTGACTTGTGAGGTCTTGCGTTATCATGGAGCAATAATGGTGAAGATCAATTCACGAGTCGGGGCTGTTTCACTGCCAGTTTTGCCATCGTTGTTCAAAGTTCGGCACAGTAAACATGTGCTGATATTACTTGAACAGACCAGAGAAAGCTATAGTGAATAACACCATGAAGAGACCACCAAACAGTTACTATTACCTTTTTATTGATAAGCTTTGCTTTAGGGCACTGTTGCGGCGGTCAACCATTGCATTTTTCGCGTACGGATATCGTAAAGAATCCAGTTTTCGTCACATGTCCTCCATTTCTGTACCGATTCAACAAGGCAGCGCAAGTTTCAACACGCGTTTCTTTCTGCAGATCAGTCAAATCATGAGGCACCCATTTTGTTTTATCTTATTGGTTTGATGCAAAAAAACATCAAAATCAAAGTATTTATTTCAAGTAGGCTAATTACAGGCACTTTTGAATTGTCGAAACAAAGACAGCAATAAAAAATGAAGCTACAGTCCCAGTCACAAGACATAATAACTAAAATGCAAATGAGTCAATATTGTAGGTAAGGTAATGTTCATACTGCTAATTCCTGGGTAATTTGACTCGGATCGGCTTCCACCATCTCCTTCAATTCAGCGTTATTCACCTGTGTGGGCGGTCTTCCACGTTGTTCGTTCTTCAAGTCGAAGTTTCCATTACGAAAGCGTTTACACCAAAAACGCACGGTACGTTGTTCGCAGCAGTCTCCTCTCCAACCGCAGCACTGATTTTGCGAACTGTTTTTGACGCGTTAGTTCCGCGTCGGAACTCATATTCAAAAATTACTCGGATTTTCGAAGTATCCATCTTTTCCGCCTAAGCTGAATAACAAAAAACAATTGAAATTCGAAAATCGAATGTTGCACATTTATTAAAAGAAAAATCTCATAGGTATAATGTAAAAAAAGTTTCACTCGAATATCTCACACCGTGAAGGTTTAATGTCAATTCAAAGTATCTATTACTATAGAACGGCAATTTCGTACTTTAACCTTATTATTAATATTTATGCGGAATTTCATCTACTTTTTTCTCAAAAATGTCTTGAGTGTGCTCACAAAAAAAAAACTGTCCTTATATACCCCAGGAGAGTGAACACAAAAGTGGTTCAAGCCACAAGTTTGTTTGAACGCGCAACACCTAATGGATTTGGTTTAAATTTTACTTTTACGTATTTCAACTGAGGAAAACACTTATGATACCCATGGGGCTAGGAAATTAAGTTTCACGCGAAACGGAAAATGTTTTGAAAATTGGTCTTTGGGGACGCCCGAATATAGTCATTAAATATTTATATGGAACGTATTTTTAAACCCAAGTGGGTTTTATTAACTTTTAAAAATTATAGTTGATTTTTTTCCGAAGTATACATGAAGGTTGTTTAAGACTGTCAAAGCGGATTTTGAGGTCGGTTGTTACCATAGAGATTAATGATACCATAGAGAGGCTATCAGAAGAAATGACTTGTTGTCCCAAATAACATTAAAATGCCTTTGGATGGTACCCACTTTCACGTTTATAATAGTGTGGTTAAAATAAACGCGATGTCAACGTGGTGGTATCATGATACGTTCAATGTTTTTTTAAGGAGTTTTAAGATTGTATTAAAGTAATGAATAAGTGGATCAAACTTATTTCGCATAACTACATAAAGGGTCAAAGTACCACGTATTCAGTACATCATTGTGAATACATAGAAATTTTTCATCACCCGGTTATTTTTTTTTAAAGCCGGCCAAGTGCTAGTTGGACACGCACACCGAGGGTTACGTACAAACTTGTAGGTATTTTGCTATTAAACTACATATTTACAGTTTTATATTTTATGTGCAAATTCTCCAAATTTCATGGTCAACCATGGTCTTTCATGAGTCAACGGGAAGTACCCTATAAATTTTGATTCTCTTGAGAGTGTCGGAATATACGTTTTTTGCAGCTTAAACGGCCGTTTCTTTTTTTTACGTTAACTTAGAAGATAAAGGGTTTTGACAGACAGACAGACGGACAACAAAGTGATCCTATAAGGGTTCCGTTTCTTTTCCTTTTGAGGTATGGAACCCTAAAAAATAGCTGTTCCATACATTTTGTTTCATCATTGTAGTTTTGTAGGCAAACGTTTTTTTTAGGGTTCCGTACCTCAAAAGGAAAAAACGGAACCCTTATAAGATCACTTTGTTGTCCGTCCGTCCGTCCGTCCGTCCGTCCGTCCGTCCGTCCGTCTGTCAAGACCGTTTTTCTCAGGAACGCGTGGAGGTATCAAACTGAAATTTCTATATGATACTTAGTTCTACTGTCCCTGGAAGCTGTAGAAAAATCAACCTTCTAAGTCAACGCAATCAAAAGATACAGCCACTTAGGCCGCAAATTTCCGCAAATTTTCGAAACTCGCACGGGAATCAAAACCTACAGGGTACTTCCCGTGAACTTAGAATCTTGAAATTTTGTACGAAGTCACGTCTTATAGTACAGATATAGGAAAAATTACGAAAACCGTAAATTTTTAGTTTCGTCATATAAAAAAAAGTTATATACCCACAGGTTTGTACGGAACCCTCGGTGCGCGAGTCCAACTCGCACTTGACCGGTTTTTTTTGTTTTTATTATAGCGTCGGTGTCCCGGATTTCACCCTGTATTTATTATAATAAAGAATATTCTATCCAAGCAGAAATCTTAACCAGTCCACCATCTTTACCCTACTTTTCTGTAGTAACTACCAACACTTAAACGCCACTATGTATCCGAAAATCACTCAAGCACAACGTCCAAGGCCATAAAATTCCACCAGACTTATAACCCAAACCGTTCACGTCGAAGAAAATTGTTAAAGAAACCAAAGTGACCCAAGAATCCTGTACGTTTTTATTAAAGTTCCTATGTGTAATATCTGGAAACTGTCGACAGGTGTAACCACCTGTTTGTGTGGACATCAAATAGACGCGACTTGAATGCAGCCGACCGTCGGCTCGTCGGCCGTCGGAAAGTCGGACAAAGATATTGTAATGTAGGTACGGTGTAGGGTATAAAGAAAATATTGGATCGCCCATCACGGCTGGCGATGACGGAGCGAGGTGTTTGTTTGGCAGTTTGTCAAGTAGAGGAGGGATTTTGAGTTATTGGCAGCTGTGACTTTGTGATGAATTATTATGGAGTCATGGCTTGTTAAGTTATGGCAATACGGTCACTTCATAAAGTAATCACAAGGGGTATGTATAGAAACGATGGATGGACAGTTTGAAAGATGACAGCTATATTATTTTATAAGATGGCTAGAAAAGAGGTGACTGCTGAGATGACAAGTAATAGAGAAGTATGGAAGAAGAAGTCATGCTGCCGACCCCAAATAAATTGAGATAAGGGCAGGAGTATGATGTTGATGATGAAGGAATATGTATGTTGCTTTGCTAAAATCATAACTTTAGCAATAAATGCGTCGCATGTTTTAATGAAGTTACCTTGTATACAGTGTTTTAGTTTTTCTTCAATTATTGCTGGTAGGTAATAAAGAAAGATGCTGGTGGAATACACAACCTCTTCATTTGTAGAAGTCAGTTAAAAAAAATTGTCCCGTTCGCAAAGTGTTTTAATTAAAGATAATAAAGTCCAGTGTTTGTAGGAAATAAACAATGATGGCCACTTAACATCTAGTGGGCCACCTGTCAGTTACATTACAAACTAAAATAAAGACTTTATTCTTTTGATCACAACTGCTGCAAAAACCATCTCGTACGAGGCCCACACGAAGCAATCTAAATCAATCAAAACAATCTCATTTTATTATTGTATTTATTGAACAGTTAAAACAAAAAATCGTTTTTGCCTGCTTCGTAGTTCTAGTGATTGCAATATTATTTTCTAAGATCATAATTGTGATATTAAAATTTAGGAAAGAAAAGGGCTAGTATGATACGTAAGTATTTACAAATAATAAACGTTCAAGTTTTTTTTATCGATATCTTTCATTTAATAACGTCCTGAAAAACAAATACATCCCAGCACTAGGATGCTGAGTCATAGGTGCTCTTCGTGGATAAAAATGTAAAAATAAATTTGAATCCACCTGCCAAAAATATTGGTAGGTGCCCTTCGTGGACTAAGGTAGGTGCCATTTGCGTAGGTGCCATTCAGACGGGTGCTCTAGGTGTACTACCTCGCTGCTGAGGATGATAAAATTGTAGGTTCGGTAAAGTGTTCTTAGATTTTTCATCAGCAGCCCGGATTATATGGTGCCCAATTGATGGCAATAAGCTCGCCCCCTATTACATGAAACTTAAACAGGACTGGTGAAATGTGGGTGTACTATACGTGGGTACATCTCTGCCTAACCCTTCGGAGGAAGAAGAGGCGTGATGTTATATTTTCAAAAGCGACAATAAAGTCTTTGTCACTACGCGTATGTACGACTGGGATATAAATATTTCACTAGGGCACGTAGGTAGCTACGGCATCGCCTGAGGAATACATTTACAGATGTCGCATTATTTACCTTCTGTCAAATGTATTTCTTTACAGAATAATCATAGAAATGTAGGGGCCTACGTTTAGTAGGCTGGTTACTCGTTTTTTGTATAGTAAATATGATTTTAATATTTCATTCTGCCATTGAAGAGTGTCTTTAGGTCATACAAATACTTACACATTCCAGTTGTAATTTAAAGCGGATTCAAGTGAGCGTATTTTCGGCGGGTATAAGCTCGTTTTTTGTAGCACGTGGAGGCGCGTGTGCGCGAACCGATTGCCACACGCGCAACTCATACGAGCGTTGGTGCGCTTATAAGCTAGACTAGATACTGACATATTGCAACTGACAGAACCCACCGGTTCGAGCGGACACGTTAGTGTGACCGCGCGTTCGATTTTTTGAAGCGCGAAATGGAGGTGCGCGTGTACGCGCACAAACTGATACGAGCTTATACGCGCCAAAAAATACACTTACATACGGTTATTCTATTAGATTTAAAAAGTGTCGAGTAGATAGTTGTGTAGAGTAGAATGAGCAAGGCAAATCTTCTCAGGTGGAGATTTTACAGATGATTTTAGCCTTGAGGGTAAATATGGTGCTGTTTTACAAACGATGGGACACCTGATATCGTATCCTGTCTGCCCTGATGCCTGCACGCTACGCTAAGTTCGGAATGACTACCCGTATTAAGTACCGAAAATTTACAAAACACAGCCGAGATTAACTGGTTACTGTGCTTGCCAAGGCAAAGAGTGATTACGCTATGTAACTTATGGTCACCCATCCATGAACGAACCTCGCCAAGCGTTGCTTTTCTTAAGAAATCGACTCATGCGGCTGTTACTAACCAATATTCAGCATCGATACCTACATAATTCACAGCACCACTTGAAAGCAAATTATCTCGATTACATTACAAGGAATAATCCCCCACTTTAATCTCAGCGTTATCTGCGTCGATAGCGTAATTACGTAGACGTTTGTTACTGACAGCCAGGCTTATATCACGAATCAGGATGGTCTTTAGTTCCCTCAGATCGGCAAAGCCTATCAAGACTCTTTGTCAGTTCTTTCTTTGGCTGTTCGTCCTTTATAGTTCCTTTTATTTTTAGGAACACACTTGACGATGGTGGAGTTGTTGAGGTACTCGTATTAGATCGCTGTCTGGCTCTGCTTAACAAGATTATTTGTAACTAGCTTTTGCTCGCGGCTTCGCTCCCGTTATGTACGGAAATTAACCCACGGGAACGTTCTAAATGTATCGTACGACACTCGGGAATAATAGTAGTAGTAGGTTCCCGATAATGAAAGAACTTTCGAAATCGAATTAGTAGTTCTGAAGGTTACCCCTACATATAAACTTACAAACCATTTTAACTCTTTATAATATTATCATGAGTAAGGACATTAATATAATTGTATGATTGTTATAAATAGTTGTTCGGCAGCGGACTTTTTATACAGGAAGGCAATCGTTCTATTTGCTACAGTATGTGGTACTACCGCGCTCTTGACGTTCGATCACTTTTTAACCTTATTACTAAGTGCATAAGGGTGAAAAGTGGTCGAACGTCGTTATATGAAATATCATCAAACCTATAATTCCTCAAAGGGTTAGGCACAGTTGTACCTAGAGTCACCTATTACTTAGAGTACCTACCTAGAGCCCACCAGTACATGTTCACGTCCTATGTAACAAGAGGCTCGCTTTTGCCTTCAAGCGGCACAAATCAAGTAGGTAGTGTATCTGTAAGTCTGTCACGCTGACTGACTCCTTTGTATCAGTCACTTTCTAAAGCTCAATCTATCACATCTACAAATGCTAGAGTACCTACTGAAAATAAACTAAACGTCTTTGTCAAAAATGTCTATTCAGAAATTCAGTGAATGAAGAACCAAATAGTAGATGTGGGTATATTAGGTTTTTGGTCCTTTATTCAATGGATTTCTATTTTTGGAAGCCGTACCTACAGCCTTCGAAGGCTTTAATATTCATGCCAACACTCCTATTTCCTCAAAAACTGTTGTTCACGTTGCAAATTATTCGTGACAGTCGGTAATTAAGTGAATATTCATGAGCGTCACGCTGTCGTGTCGACTCGAATATTTTAATTATTGATCGTCTGTGATTGCTATACAGTAATTTACATAGAATTAGTACCACGCCGCGCCACAATATCGCTGTTATTAGGCTATTTTATTTAATTTTTAATTCATAATTGTTGGTTTTATCAGGCAGGTGTGTGAAAAATAATTGTTGGTATTGAAATATGTAAAATTTATTATGGTTTAGATCGGAGGGCCGTTTGCACGACAAGTATATGCGATTGTTGCTAACTTAATTAAATTGTCATTTTTTTTAAATTTTAAAGACAGAATGATGATTTATCTATGAAATTTTATTGTTTTAAGGCCTCAAAACAAATATTGTATTTAATTAAGTAAGACTTTTAACAGTATTTCCCTCAGAGGATTTCTTGAAGGTGAACATATTTTCGTTGTTAGTCGAGTACTTTCCTACTACGTGTTTACCAGTTACTCAGTTACTTGGTTGTGGAGATCACATAGACAGTATATTCATGTTAAATATTGACATTCGCAGTTGTGAAAAAGGTTGGTGGATGATGAGACCCGAAACATTTAATCCTTATTAGGACAGGCTCTACATCCACACAAGACCGGGTCTTCGGGATAAAAAGCTAGGTAACAGAGAAAAAACCTGCAAACGGAAATAAAAAAGAAACTCCAAAATTGTTTGTTATGCAGACTCGTTGAGAAATATGTGGAATTCGTGGAAAAATGGCGCTTACGTACATACAACAGAGCCTTTTTTTGTTGACCACACCATCATTAAGTGCGATTTGTTTAGCTTGTGTGGAAGTTTGTATTCAGAGTAAACGTGGGTTTACGAGCTCGTTTCCAGTGTGTTTTTATTTCGTTATCAATGTAATGTCGCTTTGCTGGGTAAAGGTCTCCCCAAATCCTTCCAGGAAATCTTTTCCCGCGCTACCTTGAACCAGCCCTCATGGTACGCGTCCAGGTCGTCTCGTCACGTCTTTCTGGGCTTGCCACGGAGTCGCCGCCTAGTAACCTGTAACAAATAAAATAATCTTTTAGGAATAAAAACTTAACGTCATCGTAACTTATCGTCGTCGCCGTCATCTATCAGTCTTAAATTCATTTAGATTTCTTTGTACCAGAATGCTTTCGAAATCTTTTCACAGAGTCAGCATCTTTTAACAATAAGAGACGATGACCTAAAATAAATAAAACCCCTGTGACAGAACGACAAAAAAAGTGAGATTAAAATAAGTGATGTTACGTTAGCCATATATAGCGATAGCTATAAGTCTGGATCCCCAAAAGATGTAAGCCCTAGATACTGGATCAACACAATAACAATGTGTGAACAATCGGCAATTCACGCTTACTCAGCAGAATTTTCTCACAAACATTAAAAGCAAACGAACAATATTGTTATCATATTATATGTAATTGAACAAGTGCTCCAAATAAATCACTACAACGTACGTAGAACTACCACTTAAAATCTAAAAGCCTCTGATACACGAGCAACAATCAAAATAATTGAAAGCGCTCAAGAACATTGTGACCTAAGTTTAGATAATCATGTTACGATACCGACCCGAGTCTGAGAGGTATTGTATTAAAGTGGAGTTTCAATGTAATGATATCAATACTTATCTATTCATACATTTAATAAAATTGTAACAGGCCAATGTCTGTACATTGAAGATATTGAAAAAATATATATGGGGGGGGGAGGTCTTTATTAGAGCAACAGAAACCGAAACAACAGTTTTTAGAATATTTGTCTGTCTATCTGTCTGTCTGTATGTTTGTACGCGCATCACGCAAAAACTACTGGATATATTTGAGCGCAGTTTTCACCGCTCTAATGCTAGATGCCTAACTTAAAACGTAGGCTATATTTAACTACAGGGAATTATCTTTATAATTTTTTATTCTATGTTACAAGCGTGCGAAGTCGCGAGCAAAAGCTAGTATTTAATAATAATATAAGTGCGTTTAAAGCGTAGGTAGACTTACGAATATTTATATTTAAAATGGAAAGTTTTGAACAAAATTGTATTTAAATAGGTCCCAAAACGGATAAACTATTTTTTTGTAAACTATAAGTAATTTAAAAAGTTATAAGCCACTTTTTGTCTCAAAGGAGTCTTAAGAGCCGGACATAAACGGTTTTACTGATAAAAGGATACAGTTACTTAGCTCTTTACTAAAATGCCTCTTCAAGAGACGCTAAATACACGAAGAGTGTTGGGTTATTTAAAAGCGATTATCTGCCTAGACTTTTCCCATGTTGCAAAAAGTCCATGTTGGGGTCGGCTTCCAGTCTAACCAGATCCGCAATATCTAAGGTATACGCTTTAGTAGACTTTGTTAGAATAATCTTATTCGTTCGGCAAAATCAATTCGGCCGTATTTACCTATAGTAAGCGCCAGATTAACGTGAAATAACGGTCACTGACCCACATACATTTATTGTCATACTTAATTCTGAAAACAATAATAATGACATAAATCTGTCCTGAATCGACATCTATCGTAATCCTTTCCTTTTTTTAGTAATGAAAAACGATTCATAATTTTTTGTCCGCGTACCTACGCAGAGAAATTAAGAAAAGGGCAATGAACTTTATTCCACGTTTATCTGGCGCTTGCTATAACAACACAATCGAGCCGAAGCAATTACATTGTATAATTGCCATCCGGCTGTTCCGATTTATTTACATTAATACTTGAATATTTACGTAGCATGCCTAAGCCGTTCTTCAAAACAGTTGACATAAGCTAAAAAAAACCGTATCAAAAACTTTTAGTAACTTAATCATCCATTCATTTTTCCATCCGTGTTTCACGCGTACGGCTCGGCTCGTTTAATCGCTCACACAATAATTTCGTACGCGATATTATCTGCTGTTAATGTAACCAAAACGTTCTTTGTAAACGGTTCGCAAACGACCGCGCGTTTGTGTCAGAGGTGAGAAGTTGAGTACTTGAGGTAAGGTATAATTTTGTGGGTTAAGGGATGAGGAAATTTTCGAGTTAATCATTTATGAAAATGATGGAATGTTTATGGGTTTTGTGGATGTTTGTATGACTCGATTTTTAGACTACAATACGAGGGGTATGAAGAACAGGGAGTAAAGTTCTCCATCCGCCATGGAAAAGGAGGGATTCTCCGACCAGACGGGTGTTATATCTGGTGGGCCGACAGTTGTTGCCGGGTTTTTCTAAAGTGTCTGAAGTCGCGGATAATTTTAACTGCGCGATTTAGGATTTAGGACTTTATTTTGTGTCATAGATGGCGCTGTGATACTTTTTAACCGACTTCAAAAAAAGGAGGAGGTTCTCAATTCGGTTGTATATTTTTTTTTTGTTTTTTTTTTTTTTTTGTGTTTGTTACCTCATATCTCCGTCATTTATGAACCGATTTGAAAAATTCTTCTTTTATCTGAATGGATCTACTTCCCGATTGGTCCCATAGAAATTTCATCAAAATCGGTACAGCAGTTTGGTTTTGAAATCAAAATAGCTGGAAAAAATGTCATCCAAGTAAAAGAAATTGCGAAATTGATACTTGACAAGGATTTGTGTGTGATACGATAACTAAAAAGGGTAAAATAAAAACTTTTTTTGCAAAAAAAACCGACTTCCAAAAAAAAAACACTAAAAAAGTGGAAAATAACTTTACTTTCGGAAGTCGGTGGCAAAAAAGTCAATGAAACAAACAATAGTCACCGACTTCCGAAAGTAAAGTTATTTTCCACTTTTTTAGTGTTTTTTTTGGAAGTCGGTTTTTTTTTGCAAAAAAGTTTTTTATACTATGTTGTTGTAGTACTTTTTGTTTAAATAAAAACAAATATTACAAAACATGAAAAATCTGCGTAACCAAAGAGACAGACAATCAATCCGAAAGTCATCTGATACTAAAACTTTTTTTCAAAAAAAAAAAATAACCGACATCCGAAAAAAAACACAAAAAAAGTGGAAAATAACTTTCAGAAGTCGGTGGAAAACAAGTCAAAGTAAAGAAAGTAAAGTTATTTTCCACTTTTTTGGTGTTTATTTGGAAGTCGGTTATTTATCGGTATTTTACCCTTTTTAGTTATCGTATCACACACAAATCCTTGTCAAGTATCAATTTCGCAATTTCTTTTACTTGGATAATATATATTTTCCAGCTATTTTGATTTAAAAAACAAACTACTGAACCGATTTTGATAAAATTTCTATGGGACCAATCGGGAAGTATATCCTTACAGATAAAAGAAGAATTTTTCAAATCGTTTCATAAATGACGAAGACATGAGGTAACAAAAAAAAATACAACCGAATTGAGAACCTCCTCCTTTTTTTTGAAGGCGGATAAAAAGTGCCGACATATCAGATACCCACCTTCCGAACATAGACTAGGCTTATAAACCCTTAGTATTGCGATGCTCTCAACTTTACCTATTATTAGCTCCTTTCGCCATTCAGCGAAAGGTCCATTTTCTGCTAAAAATAGGCCATCCCTATGACGAGGGACACAATACTGTCGCCTAACTGTGGGCGAACAAAAGTACTTCACAGTATTTTGGAACTCAGCCTACAAACAACTACATACCTATATTACATTACTCTCGCCTATACCCGTCGAAAGTTTAATCAGAGATGTACCAATAGTAGCCTGCCCTGTTTGTCTAGTTGTAGCAAGCGCGACTTCTGAGCTGGGGTCCTCGGTTCGATTCCCGAGTCGGGCAAAGTGTTATTGGGTTTTTCCATCAGGAATTTCTCAGTAGCAGCCACGGAGTTAAGACTCCGTGGCTGCTACTGAGAAATTCCTAAGTACGTTAAGACGTACTTTCTGACGCACGGAAAAAATTCAATATGTTATGGGTCACCCATCAACGGACCAACCTAGGCAAGCGCGGCTTAACCTAAAGATCGATCCGAGCGGTCGTTATTATTTAGCTACGAGTTTTAATAAAAAAAAAAAAAAAATTTAGCTACGAGCTCCTCCGAATATTATGTATTAACCTATACAAAGGTACAATAACTTTTTAATAAAATAATCGATGAAAGCATCGCGCTATACTAAAAGTTGTTAAGTGCTCCCACTAACACGTGTCAGAAGCAATACAGTATCGATACTGTCGTGCCTTTGTTTTTAAATCAATTCAGTAGCGTAACATATTCGATACAAAATTCGGCGGGATCGCAAAAATATGTCGAGGGTAATCGACAACGGGACGCGAAAGTATGTTGTATGGAATTTCAAAAAAATACATACTTGCGTTGTCGTCTATACATTTATACATATAAATATAATTAAAGCGTCTGTTTGTAATTTTAGAATAACAGATTTTAACTGAAAGTATTTACAGTGCTGATATTAAAAAAAATTAAAAAAAACTTTTTTAAACGGCTGGACCAATTTTTATAGACAGATAGCTAATGTTATAACGAGTAACTTAGGCTAGTTTTATTTTGAAAATAGAATTAGGTTTCTGTGCAAAAAAAAATAAACCCTTGAAATTGTTTACAAAATCCGATTCAAACAGGAAGTAATATTTTTTTAATAAATTTAGGCAGGCGAAGGTCGCGGGCAACAGTTAGTGTATAGTTTATACTTTGACTGTATAAATTGTTATAGTATACATTATGTGTAGTAGTTGCATTGGTAAAACATATCCTTAATGCCACTTGATTATAATAAAACCGGCCTGTCACTTTAGAGCAAAAGCCATTTCTCATACAAAGGCATGAACATACGCTTGTTGAAGGCGAATTGTCGATTTCAGTCTTTCATTAATGAAATGTGTGCAGGTTTCCTTACCATCATTGGTGTATGACCAGATGTATGAACGTGGACGTAAGAATCGTAGCAGGTGGTCTGCTTACCCCCATGGTAAAAAGGCGTGAGTATATTTCCTTACCCGATGTCAGTGATGCCACTATAAACTTAAAAAGTACAACACTAGAAATACATTGAAAAACTCATATCACTTTGGTACTTGCCAGGATTCGGACACACGACCTCGAGGCGAGTCCTTTGACCACTTGGCCATCAAGATATTCCTTCTTGACACTTATCTAAGTAAATTTCTTTCAGGAATTTGCAATGATCACCTCAATAGTAGGGCAGGAAGGATAATTTAAAGAATGCAACATTCTGTTTCGGGTCACCATTGTCGCAATGCGTTTTAGAATCTCTAACTTAATATTAAGGAATGCCATTGTACTTAGACTTGTTTCTACCGCCAAGCTGCTCAGATATAATGGAAGGCACATAAAGTTACAAGGTGTGAAATAATTTCAGGAACATTATTAACTTCAAGTTTGTGTGTGGTCCTGGGTTCGATTCACGGGTCAGGCAAAGCGTTATTGGGATTCTCCATCAGGAATTTCTTAGTAGCAGACACGGAGTCTGGATTTGTGCCCGGTTGATGGCAATAGGCTCGCCCCCTATTACATGGGACTTAAAACATAACTGGCGAAATATGGGTGTACTGACTATTAATCCTACCTACTTTAATCCTTTGTGGGATTACAGGCGTGATGTTATGTTTACTTGTTTGTCTGGTACCAATGTATTGTTGGGTACCAATGTATTGTCGGGTACCAATGTATTGTCGGGTACCAATGTACTGTCGGGTACCAATGTATTGTCGGGTGCCAATGTATTGTCGGGTACCAATGTATTGCAATGCGCCTGAATTTATAGGAGTGGAGAAACTGCAGTGATCACATACTATCCGCTAGGCCACTGGTTTATTAACCTCACAATAACATAAATAAATCGTCCTAGATAATTCAGTAAACAACGTATAAATAAACTAAAAACGAGAGATGAAATCTACACCAGTGGGTGTAGATTTCATCGGCACGTGTTGATTAAATTAATTCGACAGAAATATTTGAATCGAAAATATATAGAAATTTTCTATAAACGCGAATAGAGATGAGTAATTGCTTACTGAGTGGTAAACAATTACTCATCTCAATTCGCGTTTATAGAAAATTAAAAACGACAGTGAGTACTCTAGTTTTTAATTTCGGGTGTTACATTGTTTATGGTGGATCCACCCAGTACGGCGGCAAGCGCCGGTGGCCGTGCGCCGCCGGCCCAGCCACCGGCTTTATGACAAAAAAAACAAAGCCGGCGGCATTTTGCCGGCAAAGCCGCCGCGTCTTGCCGCCGGCAGCGGGGGAACAGTTCGATCACAGACAGGCTTTCGACGAGAGTGGTGTCGTTTCGATGAAATAAAAAGGCACTGGCGTATTTCTTCCTTCTAATGTTTGTAGTTGTGCTAAGTGTGGAGATTCATCTTGTATCATTTGAAACAAACTAGTGTTATGTAGAACTCCACCATCAGATATGCGCTCTTGGCAACCGATATCTACGTATAAAAAGTAATAATTCGCATCAACCACGGCAAGTAAATCAATACTGAAATATTACTTGTACGATTCACTGATTCACAACCGCGCTTGACGGCGTCTGCCGGCGGCAGTGCCGACGGGCTGTGTGGATCCACCATTACATTAAAGGAAATACTTTAATTAGAGTTTAAGTAGTTCTAAAATCAAATACTAACCTGGGCATAAATTAACATTTGGAGCAAAATAAGTATCTCCAATAAAAAACTCGTTCGAATAGTCGTTCCTTCGCGCTATTATGGTAGGTATACACAGGCCCTAATAACACACATTTTCAGTGACCTATCGATTGTCTTTCTGACACACTTGCCATAAAAAGTCATCCTTTGTCTAATCTTTTTTCCAAAAACGTTGGGGTCGGCTGCCAGTCGTAACGGATGCAGCTGAATACCAGTATTTTACTCGGGCGATTGCCTATCTCACCTTCACAACCCAGTTAGTACTGGGTAATATTATCGGCCTCGATAAAATTGGCTGTTAGAGTGTTTGGGGTCACTGACTTCCTATAATGACTGACAAAGATCTACAAACGACACCAACGGCTCAACGTGCTTTCTGAGGCCCGGAATACAAAATATATTACCAAAAACAATCGAGAGACCACCGGACCGTTTCCAGTTATGGCTCAGATTGATCACTTCTCCAAATTATTGTAAGAGCCCATACAACGCAGGGGGCGGGCATAACAACCTGGTTTATGTGTTAATACACATTGGAAGCATCGTAAATTCACATTATGTTCGCTGCCAAGTTATGACACTCAGTTTATTCATGAGTTTTTGCCATGTAAAATACGTCTTCGTCTTAACGTTCGGTATGAAGGTATAATATGAATTTTTATATAGGTACTTTCCTGCTTATACATACAGGTTAGAACGCTTGGGTACGACGTACAAACGATTACCACATAGTCAGTACATCATTCTGAACCCCCCCCACATAGAAAATTTATTTTACATGGCGCTACTACCTATTCAACCTCCACAACCCAGTTAGTACTGAGTAAAGTATTAGCATCTGTCAAGAATAAAATATTTTTAACTAACTTAAAAAAAGGGTTAATAACTGGCTCTTATGCTACTTGTAATTTCAACGGTTCCTTTTTGTATATAGGAGCCGCGCATTAGAAAACTCCACTAGCGTAAACCGAAAACGCAGAAAATTAGGTCGCACCTCGTTTTCGTCCACTTTTCATAAGTTAAAATGTTTAAGTGGAACGGCTACAGTTTCTTGCCAGCTTGCTTGGCGTTTATTAGAGAATTTATTTTTTTAACTTCTTTAATTTTTGATGATTAAGTAAATGGCGAGTTGGAGCTCCGAATTTGGAGAAATATTTTAGTCTAGAATGGTCTTGAATGTGGTAGGTATACGTTTAATTTTGCGTGCGCAGTTGGTGTTTCAAAATCTTATATCAAATTTAACACATGATTTGCCACTAAGTTTTGTAGTTCAGATAGAAAGTCTTGTAAAAGACTGGTATTAAGCTGAATCCGGTTAGACTGGAAGCCGATCCCAACATAGCTGGGCTAGATAAGGCTAGGCACATGATGATCGTCATAATAACCATGTGGTGTTTCAAGGGTTAAAGGGAGTTCTTATCTGGCACTAATTCGATATAACATTTCAACCTACATATGTAGTTCTTTATGTTGGTCTCGGCTGTCATTTGCAGATCTATAACAGTCGTTACAGGTAGTCAGTGGCCCGAAAGTCTGACAACCAGTCTTACCAAGGGGTAACGTATTACCCAGTACTATTTGGGTTGTGGAGGTCAGGCAGGCAGTCGCTCCATGTAAAATACTGGTATTCAGCTGCTTCTGGTTCGACTAGAAGTTGACCCCAACATAGTTGGGCAAAGGCTAGGCAGATGATAACAAGATTTGATCGATAAGGAAACCTAGAGAGCGATAATTGTGATGGTAAAGTCAAGACTTGACATAGCTTTCCGAAAGACATAATGAGTCTTGTTGAATCGCTTTGAAAGCAATTGCTACTCGTATCATCATCGTCGTCAGTCTCCTGCCCCTATCCCGAATTAGTTGGGGTCGAACTCAAACTCAAAGCATTTATTTCAATTAGACCATTGCAGGCACTTTTGAATATCAAAACGCAAAAAAAAACTAAGCTACAGTCCCAGTCACAGGGCATAATAACTTGTGAAAGTACTGTAGTTGCCCATTCCAAAGCGTAGATCTCTATGGAGAAGAATGGGCAAGAAACTCCATGGTCACTCTTTTAAATCATTATGTTGTTACAAAGTCTTGGTTACATCATTCATGTCGAAGCAGAATATCTTCTTCCTCCAAACTTTCTCTATTAGTCGTCATCTCATCAGACACCTCCTTTCTTGCCATATCATCCTTCACACAGTCCATCCACCGTTTCTTTGTCCTTATTCGTACAGACCCTCTAAATTCCAAGGTCTAAAATTAACCAACAGTACCATAGACAAGACATTTTAACGCTTTAGAACTCTAAACACCTCGTTTAAAACCACAATCGATTTGAAAATCCAAAAACTCAGCACATATCCCTTAAAACCGTTACAATTTCTAAACTCGAACTGCAATGCCCGTAGCACCGTATAATAGGATCTAACGAGGAACAATAAAACTGTACGGTTATATCTAACTTCGAACGGTTAGGCCAAATTGAGACGTGTGTAGCGTTCACTTCCCGGTCGGGTAATTAAGTTTTTGATAATTGGAAAAGGTATTCCCTCGGGTTGATATAGATTTTAGTTCGGTATTTTCGGGACGGCTGGTCTTTCTAAGTATTTGGGACAGGGGTGTCGTAATGTGAAACGGTAGTAATTGGATCGAAATTCGAAATTTTAATTGAATAAATTAAAGCGATTTACAAAATTAGGAATACAAGGTGTAAACGGACCCTTCACGAAGCCGTCAACCAAGCATTCTGTATATCAAACTGCTAGCTGTTGCCCGTGACTTCGTTCGCGTGGACAAAGTTTCATACGAAATTTTAACCCCTATTTTACCCCCAAGGGGATGAATTTGCAAAAATCCCTTCTTAGTGCACACTTATGTCATTTAAGGAAAGTTTGTGCAAAGCTTCATGCTTCTAGACCCAAAGGTTTCAGCTGTGCGTTGATCGTTCAGTCAGTGAATCAGTCAGCAGGTCAGTTTCTTACTTTATATATATAGATGTAACCCTACCTATACCTAAGTAACCCTATACCATATTAAAAATTATTGCTGGGAAACTACTTTTTTTTTGGGGTGAAAAATCACTTTTTACGGTAAAACTCATTGTAACGCACTCAAAACATTGTGCTGATGAAAGCACTGTATAGTAAACGGGTCATGAAGGTATTTAAGAGCGTTTACGTCTATCGCGCGAAGTCAAGTTTAGGTCATTCAATGCATTTTTTACGCACACAGAAGCGCGCGTGCCTGTGTGCATAGCGCTGGCGCGCTCTCGCGCGCTATAGTCAAACTAACCCACTATGATCCGTTCGAGTGCAATTGTTGTAGTAAAATTTAATTTGAATTTGAACGTACACAGATTACTAAACTACAAGTTTAGTGCATAAAATAAGTATTTAATAATATATTGCAGGTATAGCTATAATTACGATTAATATTAAAGTCGTTTTTTAGTTATTCAAACATGAATTTGTTGATCTAAACTTTAGAAAGAAACCGAACTTCGTTAATTATTATTGATTTGTGACTGATTAATAAATATTTCTTATTCTATTCAAATAAATCACTTTATACGGATTAACTTATGTTTATTTTATATTATATTTTAACCTGACGTGATGTTCCTCTTAGTGACACCTCTTATGAGGGAAATACAATAGGTTGGCGTTAACTTTAAAAACAATTTATGTACTTATTTACAAAAAAAAAAAAACATAAGTAAAAGTTTTAATAAATAAAATTCGTAGGTAAAAAAATAGGATAGATATTTGTTGTCACTAAAAATATTGTCAGTCATCAAAAATAATAATAAAAAAATTTAATCATCAAAGTACCAAGATTTTTCAATCACACTATAAACGTCCGCTATCCTTCCAATTACAACTAAGGTCAACTCGGGTCAGGCAGAGCGCCGAGCGACATGTCCTCTCTCTAGAAAGCCTCGCGGCGGACTGATTTGAAATTGCTCGCGCGCAGTGATTTATAGTAGTTTTCAAATATTTATAGAAAAATAATCACTGTAAATTATTTGAAATTTTAAATTGGATGTTTTAAAGCATATGTTCTTCTATTATATTATGCTATTATTATATTAAATTAAGTAAGATATATCGGTGAAAAAATCATTTTAATTCCTTAATATTTTACATTGTTTGAACATTAATTTCTTATATAAAGAAACCTAAATCAAAAAAAATTCTTCTCCAACTATTTTCCTTAGGATCTTAGCAATTGGTAAAAAAAAATCTAATTAGGTTTACCAGTGGTTTCCTATAATTAGATCTTCGAAACTGACGCTGAAAGGGAAATTAAGAAAACCTCTGTTGAGTTATATCTTGATAGAATTTACCAATACTCTTTTAATTGAAATATTTTTTTCTCCAACTATTGAGACAACGAAATTTCCTAAAGTTATTAGTAATTATCATTTTTGTAAAATAAAGGGTTGATGGTATTAAAGTGTTTGAAAAGTACTGTTTTGGAGTCAAACAGCGCATGGACGGCGTAAACGCTCTTAAAGGAAAGTTATAACCGTAAAAACCAGTATAAAAAAAACTTGTGAAAAAGTTGGAACTTTGAGCTCTACTATCTTTGTAACTAGATTCCCAGTTATGGTCCAGAACAAAAAAAAAATGCAATGACGGGGAATACAAGACGTGCCTTTCGGCTTTCGTTAAGGGTCTTTTAACACCCTTTATGATGTCGCAGAGTAATAGGTAAAATCTTTGACACGTTTTCCGATGGCCCAGCGACATATGATAGAAAGATTTGCTTCGAATTAAACATACTCTCTTTGGTGATGAAGACCTTAAAAACTATACCTTTTCCCTCATAAATGGTACACGTGTAAGACAGATTGTGTACAGGAAAATGATCAATTACCTTAATATCGTAGAACAAGGTAAACGGTTAACAAACGAGAGTACCTACATCCTTTATGAAACGGTGAAAACGGGATAACGTGACACAAACTTTAGATCCAAAATGGATCAGTACAATATTCAAGACTCACTGTTATATGTCAGTTATTATTTTATCGCTGAGAGGTCTAGAATCATCTATGTATGTACGTACTGAATTCATGGTCAAATTTTGAGCGAATACAAGATTTTGTTGGCATTTCTCGAGACAAAATAGCCTTAAACTTGGGTAGCTAGTAATAATTTACTCCTAAAAAGAGTCAAACTAAATAAAGTTTATTTTGTAACTAAGATGTTTTAATATATAAATTGTAGAGGGCTTGTTTTAAGTAGATATCTATAACATATGACAGAAGACCTCTCTCTTCCATATTAACGTGTAAACAAACAACGCCTGTAAATAATAGAATTAAAAAGAAAGTAAATACCACAGATATAGATATATCTAGATAATGTAAGTATCAGGATCCGTATGAAAACCCAGCATGCTATTTTTTGACTACTTACTATGACGTCATGAGCACTATTTAGTCACTATACAAACAAGTTAATATAAAAAATAAACTAAGTTTTTGTTCTATAATAGTCTAAAATTAAGTTCTTGAATTGTAACATTGTTGTTTTAAACAAATTAGCTTGCTGAGGCAGTTGCCATGTTAAGCATAAAATGCTTAAGCCGGGCACGCGAAATATGTGCTCTTGCGTTATCTAGGTATGTGTATATCTGTGGAAAGTACATTCACACCACTATTCGACAATGACTATCTTCTAATGCACTTCTAATAGTTGAATGACCCACACTGACACAGTCAAAACCTAACCCCGCTCCCTCTGCTACCCTCTGACGTCACTAAGACAGGTCACGGTCGATCACATTGGTGATTGATAACACAAAATCGATTTTAATTACACACACATCGTGTCGTTTGTCAAATGTAAGAGGATCATGCTCGACATATTAGGCGGCTGAAATTACATCTCAGATTTCTCGATGACAATATTTTTTTCCTTGGGTATTTCGTAAGGTATTATGTGATGATTAAGGATTTAATATTGCGTAGTAGATAGCTAGCTGTTGGTACTTGAGGATAAGGATGAAGTAATATTCACATGGGTTACAGAATGATTGAAAAAATCTATTATGACATGATATGCATTTGACTATAGACCCTCTCAATAAAGAGAAGATAAGCGTAATCTTCCTTTTTCATCGTGTGTTGGTAATTATTCTTTATCGTGTGGTTAGTGCCTAACCTGGTGTCAGAGTTTTTATGCCGCCCATGGGCCTCTGATTTGGCTTGATATGCCGTCGAGAAATATCTCTTAGGTATGCTGGTTTCCTCACGATGTTTTTCTTCACCGAAACAAGTGATAATTTTACAATACGCACATGAATCCGAAAAATCCGAGGTGCTTGTCTTGGGTTCTAACTGGAGACCTATGACTTGGCAGTGCGTAGGTCGCACCACTAGGCTATCACTACACCTCTCTGTCTAGGTCCTGTGATATAAATATCGAATTTTCCATGCTTCTATAAGCAAAACTGAATATCATACTTTAGAATTGACACACCAAATTTTTGTTTGTTTTTTTTATGTCAATAAAAGCTTTCTTTTTATGTTTGTCTTATTTTTAAGGTTTTTCTCAAGTTTACTTTTTTATAATTTTCGTATTTATATCTTCTTTTGTTTTAATGTATAATAATTTTGTTTTGTCCTGTGCGAGACAGATAAATACTTTTTCTTTCTTTCTTTTGTTTATCACAAAGTAGATATATGTTTATTGATCAGAAATTGATCAATAAACATATATCTACTTCTGCAAAGGCCTTGAAAGATTTCTCCCGTTGAGTTGAAAATCCCAGCAAAACCACGACGCGATGTTGTGCGTCAGTTGTCGGGACAATTAACCGTGTATGCTATAATAAATCGGGACAAAGGGGCTGCCACGCACCGTATGATACGTGACACATAATTCACGAAGTATTTGTAATTTTAAGTTTTTCGAGCTGTGTTGCAGTTGCAGTGTGACGAGATTTGAGTAGCGGGATTTTTGTCACGCTTATGGTTGGTGGTTGGTTGGTGGTATGGTAAAAGAGAATTTAATAGTCCGTCGTTTGTTTACCTACAATCAAGAATATATCCAGCCTATAATGTTTCTACTGCTCGAATTGAGGCCTTTTTCTCTCTCAGCACGAGTCCAGAACGCTTTAATCTTCTTTTTAGAACATACAAATTTTCACACGGTGGTATTGTATATCAGGCTGGTGACCTCAACTCTACGTCCAAAGCACGTATTTAGCGTCGAAATGATGGTTTTCTTTAGTCTTTAGTGCAGTACTTTTCAGGTGACTGAAAAACATGTGAATACGAATGAGCATTGGCATTTTTGACATACGAAATTTGGTTGTTTGAATAGTTAAAACACAAAGATATTAAAAATAACGGTTAATATATGGTGCTCCTTTTCCAAGAGATTAATTTACCTATTCCCTTAGAGATCTCTTAAACACGTGGAAAAACAAAAACACCTCGTTGTTTTATAATACGGCCGGAGCTAAAAAATGTACCCTTTCAAAGGTAGAAAGAATGTTGTTAATTAATTACATTAACATAATAAAAAATCTACGAATATAAAAATGTTCTATTTGTTTTACTAAGGTACTAGGACTACATAACGCCCGAAGCGTTTCTAAAGCTAATAAAGCAGAACAAGAGGCGTCACGCACACAACGCCACGTGTGCCCATATTTTACACGATATTACGTCATTCCACACAAATGTTCCACACGAACATTTTTTGTCCGTAATTTAAAGTTCTGACGCCTGCTTTGACAATTTTACGATTTTTTCTCTGTTTTTGCCGAGTTTTACATCAGCAAAATGTTGTATTTTTTTTTTGGCGGTTCGTGACGGTAATCTCGTTTTTTTTGGTTCATATTTTTATGTAATCACTCATGTTGAATGCGAATCAAATGAAACTGTTTTGGAATTTGATACTTTTTATAACGTGTGTCACCCGTCTGGTGGAAAATAAAGTTATCAATCAAAAAGCGAGGGCCTGTGTTTGATTGATTGTCAATAAATTGCCAACAGAAGAGGCGATGTTTTAAATGCTTGTAAACCTTACCCATGTACATATTTCGAAACGATATACGAGTGTAGTATGTAACAGGTGTAAAAATACCCTTGACAAAGTCAAAAGGTACTTAATTTCCCCGTCATTGGGTTTTTTTTTTTGTTCTAGACCATAACTGGGAACCTTCTGGTCACGAAGATATTGGGGGTTCCAACTTTTTTTTTTAAATACAAGTTTTTAATGTTATAACTTTACTTTAAATAGCTCCACGATCTCCGTACTATTCAATGCATCTATCATTACAATGGTTTGAGTGCGTCACATTGAGTCCTACAGTAAAACGTGACTTTTCACCCCCAAATAGATAATACTTGGTTGTCGGCTTCGTGAAGAGTTCGTTTACACCTTGTATAGGGTGATAAGCCTTAAGCCATGTAAGAGTTCTATGTTAATTTCGTGTCACACAAAACACGAAACCGGTGGTCCTTCGCCTGATCTCTCTCTGGTCGTCTCGGATTGCCATCCCATCGGATTGTGAGAGCTAGAAGAGATAGAGTGCACCTGTGTTTGTGTACAAACTTGTCTAGTGTAGTGTCTCCTGCGTCAAAGGCTAGTCCTCGCTGGGATTGGTCGCCAGTACTGAGATTTTGTAAGGAGGGATTTAATGTCTGTGAGCTTTAATTCTATGGGAGTCTAATCCGTCAGTTCCTCAACACCCATTTATTTATAACCAAACAAGTAGACAGCCTCGTTACACTGACATAATTACCAACAGTTCTTTATAAATATGTGTTTTTTTTAAACGTACCTTTTTTCTTTGATATTAGACTGATAATTTTTTGACTGCCTCATTGGTCGAGTTGTTGCAAGCGCAACTGCTGAGCATGAGGTTTGGGTTCAATTTCCGGGTTGGGCAAAGTGTTATGGGGTTTTTCCATCAGGAATTACCCAGTAGCAGCCACGGAGTCTGGATTTGTGCCTGGTTGATGGCAGTAGGCTCAGCCCCTATTACATGGGACTTAAACATAACTGGCGAAACGTGGGTGTACTATAAGGTACACCTCTGCCTAACCCTTCTGGGATTACAGGCGTGATGTTATGTATGTTTATGTTATAAGAAAGAGATACATTTGTTTTACTTTTTGCTTCAGAGAGTTAGCTCGTAATTTTCTTCAACAATGTAATAATGAGATACATTATTTTTGTACAGTAATAAAATATATTATTCCATGACATCTTATTGCGTTTGGGTTTAATAATAAATAGCCTTTAATTTGATATTTATGGCTATTTTTGGAGGTTTTTTTTTTATAATTTGTAGATAACCTCTTCGGGTAATACTTATACGTATAACATAAATCAGATTTTTAACACAAAAAAGTCAGGTGCGTAATTCTCGTTACCGGAGTGTGTACAGTATGACCAGAGGCACAAAGCCCAAGCGCGCGGTGTAAACGTAACGTAAATACGTCGATTTTTGAATTGAATATACAATTATCCTGTATCATCTTAGTTAAATTGTTTGCAACAAACACAATCACTATATAATCAGATATGAATAGATTCTTGGATTTTGAAAATATGATTATAGTAGCTTATGCCTGCGGCTTCGCCAGCGTGGAGGTCGGTTATTGTTCCACAGGATCGTACTACAGAGATAAAAAGTAGGTTATAAACTATCTGTGTACAAAATTTCGTCCATTCAGTAGTTTTTGCGTGAAAGAGTAACAAATATCCATACATACAAACTTTCGCGTTTATAATTTTAGTAAGGATGTGAAACGTAGGAGTATTTTTAATTTAAAAATCGACGTATTTACGTCACTCTTACACGTGCTCGTGCGAGGGCCTCAGATGTACGAACGTAGACGAATAAACGTTTAATATGGAGTATGAATGAAAGGCTATAAGAGTAGAGGAAGACAAAAAAAACGATGGATGGACTGTGTGAAGGATGTTATGGCTAGAAAGAAGGGTACTGCTGAGAAGACGAGTAATAGGGAAGTATGGAAGAAGAAGAAGACATGCTCCGCCAGCCCCAAATACAGGATGAGGACAGGAAGATGACGATGATGTATCAAAAGCAATTTGCAGTTTTTTCCTATGGAAAAATGGCGTGAGATTATGTATGTATATAATATGTGAATTATTCTGTGTATTGAAAGGTTTGATATTCGAAATACACCTACCTCTTCTAAGCACAGGAAATCTTCCCAAGGTCTTGAGAAAGGATCCTACAAGAAAGATCGTGATATTCATTCTATTATAAAAGTTCACCCACGCATCAACATGTAAAAATAATCCTTGGTGACATTTCTAACAGGTACTATTTTGTTTCGTTTAGGGATCTGCAGTGTTCTTGGAAAAGCGATAGTTTTATTAATGACTCCCACTTTTCTTTGATGACCAAACATTCGCAATGCTCGCAAGGCAAGCATGCGTGTGTGATTTTTGTTTTGTGTTTGTTTTAGTTGGAAAATGAAATGAAAATATTAGGGTGGTATTTTTAAAATTTTATTGTGTTAATATTGTTATACATTTTCTTTGATTGTGATATATTTTTCTTTTGATTTTTACGAATGTTCTATTATTATGTATGAGTTAGTTTTTTAATTGAATATTGTTTTTAGCTTCAAATATTATTTTTGTAAAACATTCAGACACAATTTGTTACTTGTTATTGAATAAATGAAAAGAAATGAAATATAAGAGCTCATTCAAACGGCTTCCGTCATAAAGCACGATACGTCATGACGGATAAACGTTCACATTGCATACGGAATCGTTTTTTTGTTCACATTAGTTCCGTGATTTTTCGGGAGCGAGCGCATTAGCGAATCCGTCACAAAAAATTCACGATTCGTGTTTTTTGACGTACCTGATTTTTAAAAGTACGTTATTTAAGATGTGTCGTGTGTGACTTATTCACGATTCGTGATGCTTGTGAACGGGCTGTAAAAAGGATAATCTTCTGCCCACTGCCGAGACAAAGACCAACTGCTTGTAAGAAGAATATAGTGCACGTTGATGAATGCCACTGTCTTCGAACTCTTGGATCTATTACATGACATGCTGGTTCCTCTCATCGCTTTGAGATCCTTTGTGATTAAATAAATTCCATGAACTGCTACAGGCGGTATAACCATTTAGCCTTTTTCGGGTCAGTATACCAAGTTAAACTTATCTTCCTACTATTATCTTAATTTTATAATAAAAAATGTGGAAGTTTGTGAGAATGGATAGAAGAATGTTTGTTACTCTTTCACGCAAAAATTGCCAAACGAATTAAGATGAAATTGGATACACAAATAGTTTATGACCTAGATTAACACATATGATACTTTTGATTACGGTAGTACGATCACGTGGGACAATTATCGAACTCCACGCGGACAACGCCGCGAGCGTGAGCTAGTGTTACTTAAATAATCTTGTTGAACCACACGGTATCAATATACCCTACTTTCTGTATTCAAGCCAAGCCGCCACTAAACCAATGAAGGCACTAATTTATATTTATGTACTGAACCCGTTTTCCCCAACACGCAATTTTTCACAAAGGATTTGATATTGTGCACGGCTGACCTCGACACAGCTCATATATTATTACGACGCACCTGTCTGGGGTGTCAGCAGAAGCTTATAGAGTCAGTAGGTTAACTTGTCACGTGTTTATTTCTGGGTAAACTATTTATAGATGTCGATCAAGTAAAAGTTCCAAACAAGGATTGTTAAGTAAAAAATGATGACCGAAAAGTTTATAAACATTAGTATTTGGCATTTGTTTAATAAGAATGATACGTATTTTTCTGCTTTGTATACTTCATGTTTTAAAGGTCTTTAACGTTGTTAATTGTGTTAGATATTAACCCTAAAGTAGACTGGTAGAAAATGCCTAAGGCATTAAATCCGCCTTTGTACAGTTTTTGCTTGTGCATAAAGTTTTAATAAAAAATAAAATAAAAATAATTGCGTTTTGCCCGGTAGTCAAAATTGGTATCCGGAGAAGTAGCATTAATCCTAGTCCAACATAGTAAGACCCAAAGCAACAGGTCACTAACAAACGTGGTTGCAGCATAGTTGTATCCATACCACTTAGTTCCACATACATGTAACTTTTACGTAGACAATGCGTAGTAACAGCGAGTGCGTGGTGTGACCGTTGGACTACCAAGCCATAGGTCTCCAGTTCGAAACCAAGACACGCACCTCTGATTTTTCGGAATCATGTGCGTATTGTATAATTATCACTTGCTTCGGTGAAGGAAAACATCGTGAGGAAACCAGTATGCCTGAGAGATATTTCTCGATGGCATGCCCCAAGTCAGAGGGCGACATAAAAACTCTGAAACCCGGTTGGGCACTATCCACACGATATAGAAGAGGAAGATGAAGTAAATAGCTTTTATGAAGGCAAATGAACTGCTCAGCCAGGACAAGGAGCGACTATCATGATGATTACACGTTTACTTGTTTTAAATTTATTCTCATCATATGCCGAGCCTTTCCCGTCAACTTCCAGTCTAACCAGATGTAGCTGAATACCAGTATTTTACATGGAGCTACTGCCTATCTGACCTGCACAACCCAGTTAGTACTGCGTAATACGATACCCCTTGATAAGACTAGTTGTCAGACTTTCGGGCCACTGACTACCTGTAACGACTTTCAAAGATCTACAAATGACAGCGGGGACCGAAGGCTTAACGTGCTTTCCGAGGCACGGAGGAAACTCGGTATGTAATGGGTGGTCACCCACCCACAGACCAACCTAGCCAAGCGCGGCTTAACCGCAAGATTGATTCGAGCGGCTGTTATTATTAAACCATGATCTCCTCACTTAGTTTTAAATTCATTCTGTTATAATTGTAATTTGTATTTAACAGATACAAATTACAATTAAAAAGCTGAAGTCAAATAAAATGATTTGTGTGAAGTATACCTTCCATTCCCCTCCTTACACATGGCTACCCACCTATGTAACTTATGACCTTAGTTACCGCTTACGCATCTGACGCGTGACATAATATTGTTTATAATGTACTACGCGTGACAGTTCCTTTACTAGCGTGTTTGTTGATAATTAAATTACTACTAACACTTATATTATAATTAAGGGTTGTTTGATTTAGGCTACACTTCTGGTTTTTAAAGGCTGATTTAAATATCTCCAGAATTTGGTTATTTTATTTTGATTGAGGCGTTAGATATTTAAATGTTTCCTGATCAAAGACTGAAGTATTTAGACGGTTACACTAGCATTTGGCGTAAATTTGATTAATTTGAAGGTGACGAAGATTATTCAAACATTTCAATCGCCTTTTTTTGTCGCAGGAATGGTAGTCATCAAGACGTTAGAACTAAGAAGTAAGTTCTTCGTTCTTTATCGTGTGGTTAGTGCCTAACCTGGTGTCAGAGTTTTTAGGCCGCCCATGGGCCTCTGACTTGGCTTTGCATGCTGGTTTCCTCACGATGTTTTCCTTCACCAAAGCAAGTGATAATTATACAATACGCACATGATTCCGAAAAATCAGAGGTGCGTGTCCTGGGTTCGAACTCAAGACCTATGCCATGGCAATCCAACGGTCACAGCACTAGACTATCACTGCTTAACCTGCCTTCAGAAGTAAGTGAACGCTGTTGATGGACTACTACTCAACGATAAAATCGACGACGCGACTACTCTAGCTCGTTGTTAATTGATTGGTCCAGAACCGCTGCGGCTGTCGCGAGCGTGTGCTTCGCGGCTCCCTCTGTGCATACCGAAACTACTCGATATGCACCCGCAACCCAAGCGATGAATCTGCTGGAGGCCCTGATTGCTCAGGAACTGGATCTTGATATATTTACGAATAGCAGAAAACCTATGCTTAATTATTAGGAAACCGTATCACAGAACCAAAAACTCGGAGACATGTGGCTTCTGTCAACTGGACTCGCGTAGCGGAAACTAGCGTACCAGCAAATGGGAACATTAAATCCTTATTCTCTTGCAATATAAAGACCTACACTTGAATTAATAATCTCGAATGCTATTAAAGCCCGATGTTGTAACAAAATATTAACTTAACAAAACAAAACCAATCAATCTAACTTATCAGTTCATTATTAGATTAAAAATGAAAGTCGATCTTCTAAAGATTAATGTTCAAACGAAGATGATTCGAAACAAACTCGCTATTTTGTCCCGCTTACCGATCAAGAATCAAATAGTTTTGAATGAATCTTCAATTTTTGAAATCTTCAATTTTCTATGTCAGAAGGCTTGGGTGGGAGTTAGTCGCAAATCATTTCACTCGCAAAGATTTCGATTGTTAGATTACTATCCCTGCTTAATAATTCAAACATCGATTTTAGATACTTGACTTCTGCTGTCTCGGTCTGAAACGTCTGACCACAAAATAAACTAAAAGTGAAAAATTTATAATTAGGGAACCAATTCCGTCACTGGTCATTTTTCATTTGCCTACGAAATGATCGCAAAATAAATGAAAAGAACAAATAAAAGTTTATTAATACGTCATTTAGTGTGAACAGTCTAAAAATCTGACAACCACTCTGACGGTCTTACCTATAAAGGAGTATCGTATTACCCAGTTGCTAGGTTGTGGAGGTCAGATAGGCAGGCGCTCCAAGAAAAGTACTGGTCATCAGCTGCATCCGGTTAGACTGGAGGCCAACCTCAACATAGTCGGGAAAAGGCTTGACAGATGATGACTAGCAATCACCCCTTTTTAACCGACTTCAAAAAAAGGAGGTTCTCAATTCGGTTGTATGTTTTTTTTTTTTTTTTGTTTTTGTTACCTCATATCTCCGTCATTTCTGAACCGATTTGAAAAATTCTACTTTTATCTGAATGGATTTACTTCCCGATTGGTCCCATAGAAATTTCATCAAAATCGGTTCAGCAGTTTGGTTTTGAAATCAAAATAACTGGAAAAAATGTCATCCAAGTAAAAGAAATTGCGAAATTGATACTTGACAAGGATTTGTGTGTGATACGATAACTAAAAAGGGTAAAATAAAAACTTTTTTGCAAAAAAAAACGACTTCCAAAAAAAACACTAAAAAAGTGGAAAATAACTTTACTTTCGGAAGTCGGTGGCAAAAAAGTCAATGAAACAAACACTAGTCAACGATTTCCGAAAGTAAAGTTATTTTCCACTTTTTTAGTGTTTTTTTGGAAGTCGGTTTTTTAAATCACACTTCTAAAGTGTTCTATTAGTAAAATTATGTTCATGCCATGTTATACTTTTAAAGTTCTGTAGTTTTACTCATTGCCAGTAATAAAGCGAGATATTTTTATCCAAATTATCTTAAAAAGAAAATCACCACAACTAAAAATGATCGATCAACGAAAAATTATTTGCGGTAAACATTTGCTTATCAACGTTTTCAACTGAAATTATATTTTAAACCGTTTACAAAAAGTAATTTTCATTGCTGTGTAAACTCCAATAACGATTTCTAACCAAATATTGGCATGTTGGAGCCGTGTTCTTGCCAAATTACGTCACAGTACACTTTTGGTCGTAATTGGCATTATTTTAATGCCATAGCTTGGGTTCTTGTTGTTATGCCAAAGTATTCATTATTGTTAACACCTTAACGTTCAGCATAATCAACATCGTTTCCGCTGGGACACAGGCCTTTTCTGAGTGTGTTTAGTGTATCTAGTCTACAGAAAAGGAAAGAGTACCTACAGATACCTATTTACTGTGCAATTACTTTTAACAAAGTTTTTGTGTGAAGCTTTGCCACCATCACATGTGCAGACTTAAAAAAAAAGTAGTTTTATTTCTTACTAAAAACTCTTTTTCTGTGTTCATATACATAGGTACAACAATATATGTATATATAAATATTACTACTATTAAATTAACAACAATATATATATAATAATAATACAATTCAATCTTATTACTAAGGTCATAAGGGTGAAAAGTGGTCGACCGCAAGTGAGCGCGGTAGTACCTACCTGTACCTCGTGGTTATTTAGCTTGCGCTATGTTAAAGTCCAATCTTCATAAATTCAAACAAAATACCTACCTCACTCTCTTTCGTTTTCAAGACAAACTCGAACTCGACCAAAACTCGCTTCACAAAATAACACTCATAGTAGCCCCCAACCCGTTTCGGACATGCCCTCCGTTATAAAAACGCACATTTATATTAATTAACCATTCGGTTATCGAGTTAATTAATACTGATAGTTGGGGTTGCCATATGCGTTATTGAAATTGGGTAATAAGTAGACTTCAATTTTATTTTTTAATTAATTATGATTCGAATGAATGCGATTGGAATAATTAATTGGTATTAAAACGGGCCGGTTTTGAGAGATTAATTTAGAATGAAGAGTCGGTTTTATTTAGAGTTAAAGGATCGAAGGGTCTCGATAATCACGATGTCTAGTCGACCGCTCCGTGGTCATGTCTTGCTAAAACGGATAAACCAATCCATCCAAGCATTCAAGAAGTCCATTTTTCTTTCGATCCATTTTCCTTATGCAGTATTGTGCAGATTGGTGGTCTGAATTACCACCTAAGAGGCTACTTTTAGAGGGTGCTTTTTCAAGTACACCTTGTTTAAACTTAGGACTTTTTCATATGGGGTTGGGCAGAAACTACATAACGCCACGTGCTGCGATCCTTGCAAAGGTATTACTCCTTTTTATTTCCTAACATATTCGTAACTGGTGGCGTACCTTTCAGTACAAAATGTTATATTAATAAATATTTGATAAGACGGTAAATGCGAACACACCTCATTTAATGATAAACATACTTTAGGTAAACATTACAACTGCACCAATTACTCTGCATAGACAGAGTATTTTGTAACAAAAAGTCAGCGTTGGTAGATATACATTTTGACCGTGTAGGTATTGCAATTTTGTAGGAAACAGCTGATTTTCAAAAAAATACCTTTGAAAAATGTCTATGTGGGGGGTTGAATGATATACTGAGTACGTGGTAACCGTTTTAGGGTCAGCGTTTCTTCCATCCTGAATATTATAAATCTACCTAAGATGCAAACAAAAAGGAAACTCTAACATGTTATGATTCTATGTGGTAGTAATTAGTTGTGTGTGGTATTCGAATGATCTCATTACGAATATTATGTCATATAGGATTTTTCATTTTGACATAGAAAAACAAGAATATTACATACCCACTTCTAGGTAAGCCGTGTCTTATTCATGTACATAACGACCACCCACTAAACAAAATAAAACCCACTTCCAAAATTAAAGCTATTGTTTTTCATGTAATTGACTTCTTAACAAAGGAATCATTTGAAACAGTAAATGGTTGTTTACATTTTAGTCTTTTGTTTTCCTGGACATGATATATTTAATTTAGTCTTTTTTATTTTTCTTCTGAGTATCCTTTATCTTGTAAGAACAAATAAAAAACCTAATGATGTTCTTTGTCTGCAGATAATTTTCATTTTAGAGTTACATAGATAAATAGATAGTTATGTACTGAAAGTCGGCTCCATATAGCGAGAGAAATCGGACTCAAGCATGTATACAAGGTGAAGTTTTGCATTCTCGTCAAAATTCAGGAGGTTGTCATAGAAGATGTAAATAATCAATATAAATTACGGTACCTGTTCAATAATAATAAACGCTGCTGTTTTTACTTGTTTTAATTTGACACTTTTTCAGAATGAAGCCCTCTTCAAAAAGGAGAATCACCGGTTTATCGAATTAACGTCTGCATTTGTTTGTGTGTGTGAAAGCGCGGTTATAGAGCTAGTATTAGACGGGCCGCGTTTTAACACGGGTGGTGTACACTTGTCGATTTCCGATATTAAAAAAAATATATAAAAATTACCTACCCATTTTATTATTGATTAGGGTCGAAAATCATTAGCATAGTTACCTCCTTGAATTTGACGAGGATGCAAAGCAACACCTTGTATAGAGACACCACTAGTGGCAGTACTTCTATACAAGCCTAAAAGTTTCACTTGCGCTTATAACCTACTAGTCTTCATGAAGTTAGGGTTTCTGAACAGTCTGCTTGCCCTAGGCCTAAGGGCTTGCCGTAAATTTCCTCCGTGCCTCGGAAAGCACGTTAAGCCGTTGGTCCTGGCTGTCATTTGAAGATCTTTGACAGTCGTTATAAGTAGTCAATGGCCCGAAAGTTTGACAACCAGTCTTACCAAGGGGTATCGTATTACCCGGTACTAACTGGGTTGTGGAGGTCAATATATAATGAAAATACTGGTATGCAGCTGCATCCGGTTAGACTGGATAGTTGGGAAAAGGCTAGGCAGATGATGAGTGAAGTTTTAATTTACTGGAAATTGTTATCAAAACTGGTTAAGCAATTTACGAGGTCAAGTATGACTATCTATTTCGGTAATGCCATGGTATTTCTCTTACTTCCATGAAAAATAGCGAAACAAATGATGAGCTCCTATACAATTGAAATTACTATTATAATTTACTCTACTGAATGTTTCTTCATAATATGGAAACACGCACTAATTCGTATTAATTTAATATCAAATGCCGTAAAATTCTGAGAATCGGAACGGTACGTAAGTTATAACAATTCTACCATTTAAATTGTATGAATTAGTCAAGGTAAAATAGAATAAATTAATTATTATTCTGGAAAATTACGGTTTTCCAAACATACTTATTTTCGTTTCGCCGTTGAGGTTCTAAGGCCACTTAGACAATTTATGTGCGGTTTTCACATTTTGATTTTTGATGCCGTTGAAAAATGAACAAATTTTTGTCGTTCTTAGACCGCAAGCAGCGGCAAAGCAAGCAGGGACGTGACAGCAGTGACGACATTACCTACTGATTTCTGTGTCAAAACGTTTCCGTAGATGGAGCCAGTGCCATCCTCAGCTGCGGCTACCTCGATGGCATAGCAGCAGTGCGGTCAGTGGTTATGAGTAACAAAGAAACAAAGACACCTGTTTTTTTGACTTTCACGAAAATAACGGCCGGTACCTTGTCTGCTGTTCGGTTAATACCTTTGGAAATGTTACGTCGTCAGTTAAAAAAATATTGGGGGCTTCATTATAGCTAATTACAGATCCCATAGGCTACTAATTAGCTAGGTTTACATAATTTTTGCCTACATACTTTTGGCGACTATACCCTACCGACCAATTATTAAAACGAACTTCAACTTTTATTCACCCATTTCAAACCCCACCCTTTGCTGAAAACTCACACAAACCAAATTCGTAATCAGCGCAAAAGTTCCAGATTCTGATAAATAAGGTACTCGTATAAAAGTTAGTGTTTAATTTCACATCCCTAGACTAGAGTGAGCTAAAACTCCGCCTAATTTAGTATAAAGTTTCTCCTCGTAAAATTTGTTAAATCGCTCGCTACCTATGGAGATTTTAATCGAATAAGCTGGTAGATTACTACAGATTTAGGAGTCGTAATCAGAATATCGTTTTAAATGGGACAATTGGCCGTTTATTAAGGGCTAATGATGAGATAACGTTCTGGGTTATACGTTACTGGTAGGTATTGTATAATATCAACGTAGGGCCTTTATTCTACTTTAATGTAAAGGGCTTTCAGCGGCTTAAGCACACTTATACATGGATAAAATTCAATTGACACCCAGGGCTATCATAAAAAACGTTTTTTTTTCTTAAATTACTCTTAATTCAAAATTATTTGGGAATCCGAATGCAGCTATAAGCAGCCAGCTTAATTTAAGGTTCGTTGTAAGCAATAAAATCTGACAGTATTATGGTGTGGATTGCTTGAAAGAGTGGTTGGATTTCTTGCCTGATAAAAGGAGAATTCTACTCTTGCAAAGGTGTGGTCAAACCGGTATGGACTTATGTAGATAGATACTTCATTACTTTGTCTCTCAGAGGCCGATGTCCGGAGTTCTCAACCTGTCCGTAATGTCTGTTAGTTAAGTTGGTTTTGACGTCGTGTCCGCAATTTGACATTTCAAATCACACATTCCACTCGAGTTTTTTTTTTTGTCACAGGCCGCAAATTCTCAGAAAACTCCTATTGACCCAAAAGTACTTTATATTATTTAGATAAAAAATCTAGATGTAGTCTGCAGATATTTTTGTAGCTCTTCACCCACACCTATGTCTCTCACAATACATTATTATAATGATGACTGTAGGTCGTAGAGAATCGTACTTTCAACCTAGATTTTTCATTCAGTCTGTTTTATTTTATCGAATGTAACATAACATCACGCTTGAATTCCCTGTAGAGGTCGACAGACAGAGGTATTCATTACACCCAAATGTCCCTTGTTATTTGTTATATATAGGGGGTGGGCCTAAAGTCATTTACTGGCCACAAATTCAGGCTCGAACCTGCTCACTAAGCCTATAAGTTACGTCATATATTTTTGTGTGAGTCTAGTTTGAAACTTGTAACATGAGTATTTTTGTGGGAGAGAAATATTTCTAGTTTAGTTTGTAATAATAACCAACATTCGCTCCCTAAGGAAAAGTTTTCTGTCTGCGACTCGAATATGTTGAGATTTATTGGATACCTAGATTAATATGGATACTGTATCAAAATAAATCAAAGTTGTTGCACAAAAAATGAACACCTAATATCGTGTCAAGCGTGTCCAGTTGTCTGGACGATACAGGAGCTGATGAGCGCTACTAAAGACACGAAACTCGTTGCCGAATTCTGGACTGAATGAAATTAGATCTAGAGGATAGCAGTAAACGGAAAATTGCAATCACTGGTACTGAACCTGGTGATTAATTACTGTAATTTTCTTTTGTTTGTTCATTGTAGTAGTCATTGTCTCGTTTTGCAGATTTCTTCCTCTCATAAGTTCACAAACAATATGAATAATAATATAAATCTAACCTCAGTATTCTAATGAGGATATTATAGAGCTGGGTGTTACAATAACCAGCCAGCTCTATCACCTACTCTATGTGTATCGGACTCCGAGAAATTTGATGTAAAAATTGCTCAATGTTGTAATTAAGCAAGTTGTTGTGTTTTTCTACTATCCAGATTTGTGATTTTTGTGTCTATTTGATAGCAATAGGCTTTTTTTTTTTAAATTAAATCAGAAGTGATTTAATTTAAGTTTCACTATGTGAACACGCATAAAAATCTTGGCGTGTCCAGATGACGAAATAAAAAGTGATACTAGTTTTGAGTTTCGCCAACTGACACTCGTGTGTCCAGTCTCACGTGTCGAGTTGGTGAAAAACCCAAACATAACTGGTGAAATGTGGGAGCATCATTTAAGTACGACTCGGCCCAAACTCTTCGGAGGAAAACAGGCATGAAGTTGTGTTGTGTAAAAACAGTCTATATTCAAGTATTCCGCCATTTATTTCACTATTAAAACTAAGTAACGTGGTCTCTCATTAACATTTTTTTTTTTAAATTTATAATTTAATTATAAAGTTTTATTCATTAATATGTACAATATACAAACTTCAAATATATCAAATATAATATGTAGAAGTATCAAAATGAGAAAAGAATTACGGGGCGTCTAAAAATTCTTCCACATCGCTATCAATAGGAAAAGTGCCCAAATGGCTGGTAGTATGGCCACGTTGGATGATGTTCTATATAACTGTTCCTAAATTACCCTAGGCTGATAAAATTTTAGTTTTAAATCATTTTAATATTAATATGAACGTCGGTTTCCCCGAGGGGGAAAGAACAGCGCCCCGTCATCCGCGCGGCACCTGTAAGGTTCGTCCCAGACTCGTAGCCTTTCCACCGACGTAGAGGACAGAATCCCAAATTTGGGGTAGCCCTGTCCCGACTTTGAAAGCTAGGAGACAGGGAGGGGATACAAGGTGAAGTTAGTAAGGGGAATTCACTATTAGGACATGCACATGAATAATATCAAATCAATATAAGACAAAACAATAATAAGTATGAAGCTAATAAGACAAGAGGACGCAAAGATATGATATCCCATCTCTATGGCATGTACATATACCGATACAATAATTGCCCCAGTACGTGACGTCACAACAGTCCACTGGGACATATGTTATTCACTATTATTCACTTGCCTAACCTAGGACGTCCTAACACTTAAACGATCTCACACCGATTCCCCTGACTTAGCTCCACTAGCCTCAACGTCCGAACTCTTCCGCGGTCTTAAAACCTTCATCTCCAAACTCTCTTAAAACCCCACACAGCCAAGCGTGTTCCCATACTTTTACAGGGTTTTTTTTGCCGTTTTTGTGCAATGATTTCAATTGTTTTACAATTTTAAGAAGGACAGGAACGTTTTGTTATTAATTACGGTAACTTGTCGGGCACTCAAGCCATAAAATAGAGGTTTAATGTGTTTGTAAGTGTCCCGATACCGTGTGATGATTTTGGAATAAATATCGACTAAGATGTTTGCTTACTAATTATAAGTACGTGACAGTCACAATAGCAATGCTATTGACCTTAGACACTAAATTAAAATACCTGTTAAAAAGATTTCCAAACAAATATTCAGTGAACAGAAGGCATGACTCTGTCCTTAGGGATGATAAAGGTAAAATGAAAAGCAAATAAAATGTACAACAGTTGATAATGGCATACAAAAGTTTGTCTGTTAGCCCCTTGAGAGGTTCCTTCTCGATGAAACGTTGACCATTGACCTGAAAACCCGGGGAATGTGGTGTATTTTATTTTATGCACGTGTATTAGTAATTGAGTGAAAGAACTATTGTTTTGCTAAATAAAGTTCTATTGTAATGAAATATAAAGTTATATTACTATAACATATCTAACATTAACACATCGCATAACATCACGGCTGTAATACCTGTAGGGTTAGGCAGAGGTGTACCTAATAGTACACCCACAAGTTTCGCCAGTTATGTTTAAGATCCATGTAATAGGGTAACAGGGGGAGAGCGTATTGCCATCAACCGGGCACAAATCCAAACTCCGTGGTTGCTTCTGAGAAATTCCTGATGCAAAAATCCAAAAGCACTTTGCCAACTTAACAAAGACTGTCGTCGCTTTGTGCAATTAAGAATGCTCAGATTCTTTGGACAAGTTACCCGCAACAATGATTCCATGGAGCGTTTGGTGATTCCGGGTAGATTCGAAGGCCCGAGACGACGCAGTTGATCACCAACCCGATGGATAGACTTCATCAAATCTGTCACCAAGATCCTTCTGGCAGAATGTGCTCTCCATTCGGCCAATAGAGACCGGTGAAAAAAGATCGCGAAGGCAGCGTCCGCAGTTGTAGGCAACCCCCCATGACCACGACCACTCTATCAAGAGTGAACGACTAAGAAGATTTTTTTTCTAATATAGTCTTTATTTGAAAGAAAAACGTCTGGCTGAACTGGCCTAAATGCTGAGTGTAGTTCTTTTTGTTCTGTACCAATTTAATTCAATTATAGAACCATTGTTTCGCCACCAATCGAGGTACAAAAGAGAAAAATGTATTTAACTGCTCGCCATGCTCCGTAGGTTGGTCAATTGAAAATGAATTAACGTGACTATTGTTATAACTTTAGAAATAATCGTGTTAAGTGGAATTGTTTCATTGTGTTAGGTCAGCTTGAAAAAAAGGAGTAACGAAAGGAACTTACACTAAATAGTTTGTTCTTCACAAATAAAACGCACATTACACACACACACACGCACATTATTTTTTATGTTTCTACAATAAAACTTTTTTTTTGTTACATTAAAGCGAAAAGCCCAGAATTGAAAATCTCTTGAGATTTGATTCAATAATCTCTTGTTTTGATTCTACGTTCGTTTAACCAAAACTCTGGAAATTTCCGTCAACGGGAAGTGTCTGGCATTGTTAATAATTATTTTTTAACAGTCTGCTATACAACAAATAAAAAAACCAGCACTCAGGCTTTAAGAAAAGATAGTATTATTTTTACGCAAACTTAGCACCTGATATTGAAAAATCGGCCGACGGCCAAGTATTTGGCGTAATGTGGGTGTATCTTGGGAATATATGTACAATGTCTTTAAAAAAAACCTATCCGATCCGTGACGGTTTCATCATAAGGAATCGAGATTAGATTCTATTTATATGATCCGTTTTAGATAACAAGCAAAAAAATGGCGATAAAAAATTAAATTAAATGTACTAAAATCTTACATGCCAACACAGGACACAGGCACTTAGCGACACTCCAGTCAGTATGCATAAGTTCCACAGTACATACTTACATTACTCGATGCCAAACATTTTGTTAAATACGTAATGTCTGACGGCCCTGGGATCTTGCTCTATAATTTTATTTCATCATCCACAACCAAACTTCACTCACTGCCTGGGTATAGGCCTCTCTGTAATGTTATTTACAGCAGTCTGCAACACAAATATGTCATATTTACAAAATGTTGATATTCGTTAGTCGAAATCCCTGGCTAAATATTAATATCAGCACCGCAGTATCAGTTTGCGCGACTATTCAATCAAATATGTTATCTGAATTTCGGTACACATTTGTATGCACTAGATGCTTGAAGCCATACTGATGTTTGCTCTCAAATGCATTCGAAACTCTAATCCGAAGAACAAAAGACTTACGTTCCACTGCTGCTTGGATCATCAAGTATTTGGAATACTCGCTAATTAATGGTTTAGTACCGAATGGCTGGCAGTCTTTACTGTAGTGACGTATTGCTACAGATTTTCGTAGCAGTGCTACGCTGCTACGTGGATTTCACTGTTGTTGCAAAACTTTGCACGTCTCAATTTTTCTTGTAGTATTTAACTTCCAGTTAACTCCAGTTATACCCATAGAAAATATACAAATAGCTATACAAATACTATCTCAAAGGATATTAAGGTATGTTTAGGCTAGTTTAAAAGACTTGAGGCTGATTCTGTTCTCTGCTTGCCCAACCAAAGGTCCAACTACATAGCAACCTTACGACTGCCCTACTGTTGTTTCATTTTTATTAGCATATACACAGATATCGTTAATAGGAATAAAACAGTAGTACCCTAAATATTAATAGTTTCTACAAATAAGCTTTGTTAAAATTTTCGTGTACAAACAATAAAGCATATTCTATGTGTCTATCTTTACATCTCCAAAAAAAGTTTGCCTAATTTAAATGATGATGATATCTCGTTAACATTTGCCCGGTCCAATGCAACAATCAGTTAACTGATCTCAATTCAATTTCCAATACCTGGCGGCAGATTTCAAGAGTGATACCCAATCATCAAAAAATTAAAGTCATCCACTGATAACCCCACATTTGTCAATTATGAAACCTCGATTTAAGCGTGCCGTATAAATTGAAATCCGGTTCTCCGTCCACTAATGAAGCCATTGTAGTTCTACCGTACCGGTTTTTACCGTGCAATTAACTCGACAATCCGGCCCGGTGCGGTCGGCTTAATCAGGATTGAACGCTGACACTTGAGCGTGGAGGGTTACCTATGATTTTGGGCTACGAATCGTATTTGTAGAGAAAATTGTTGGTTCGATAGCGAATGAACAGTGTTTTGCTTCGGTGAAAAAATGTGTGGAGTATTTTGTAATGGGAGTGAGTTTAAAACTGAGGAATACTAAAAAAACTTGTGTATAATAAGCGATTTTGGGTAGGGTTGCGGTTTGTGGAAGCTAAAATATTTTTCAGTTGGTAATCTACGTCGCTGATCATAAAAAGTTACCTAATAAAAACCGTGTCCTGTAAAATATGCCAGGATTTTTCTGGCACTTCATTTAGTATTGAAATTAATAGGAGAAGAATCGTGGTGCTAGTGCAAGCAGTTGGACCGATACGCATTTATAATCACTTTTCAAGTAATCCTAATCAGATCTTGTACTTGTAATTAGATCTTGAACGCCGACACTTTTACTCCCTCGACGTTCAAGTTAGTAGCTAAACCTTTAGACTTTGGCTCACGAATCATTTTTGCAGAAAAAATGATAGTTCGATAGCGAGTGTTTCGTTTTACTGAAAAATGTGCGAAGTAATTTTTTGGAATTATTGGATTTTTGAGTTGAACGGAACTTGTTATTAAAAATAACTTTTATCACGGTACCTAAAATAGTACTCAGTTCGTAATTAAATTCCGAGTAATCGTGAATAGGTACATTTTAAATTCAGTTACTATTCAACTTGTATAGAACAACCATTATTTAAATATCAGTGTTGGTACTATAGTAAACTTGTTCATATTCATGAGAACTGTGTTTTGCAAAAGTTTGTCGAGGCATTTTGTTTGCACCGTATTTCATAATAATGCACAATGGTTGAGCAAGGAGAAGGTTCGCAACTACAGTGCAAGCAGTGGGACCGAATTTACAACCTCTTGTTAGGCAGCCTTAATCGGGATTGAACGCTGACACTTGATCGTAGAAGGTACTTAAAATGCCGATGTGAGTCGAAAGGTCGGGAAGGGATGTACAAGTAGAACACACACAGATCTTATTGGTGATGTTGACGGTTGGAGCAGTGGCTGAGCGATTGGCTGCTGCGCTGCATGTCGCAGCTTCGATCCCCATACGGAACAAATTTTTATATGGCCTACAGGTAGTTGTTCCAGGTCTGGCTGTTTGTGTGTTTGAGTTTAAATGTTTGTAAATGCACCCACGATATAGGAGAAATTGCTAGTGTGGGGAAAAGTTTTCATAGAAAAAAGTACTCGCAAAGGGCGTGTGTGTACTACCAGATGTATGAACGTGGACTCAACAGTAGGAGTTTCTTAGTCTCGGAGATTTAATAGTTTTTGCTGCTCCCATGGAATATAGGCATGAGTTTATGAATGTTTGCTATGTGTTACTAGAAATCGTATTTGTAAAATTGTTAGTTCGATAGCAATTGAATAGTGTTTTGTTTCGCTAGCCTTTTGTATTCGAGTGACAAATGTTCGGTGTGTTTTAATAGGTATGGTGTTATGGATGTGAGTTTATGGATTTTTGGGGAAAACAAATTGTATTTTCTCTTTGAAATAAATTGAAAGAGTTTTTTTAGTTTTATTTTCAACCCTTTTAATTCCAAACGGGTTTGCAACAACTACATTATTATATTTACCTGTTAAGCTAAACTTGACTAACTTGTAATTGGCTCCGGAAAAATTATGAACCCCACCGTAGTTGAGCCTAGAAGGAGTTTTAAAATATTCTGAACTGGATCGTTGCATTGTAACGCCATTTATGTAACGATTTCAAATTATCATTGAAAAGTTTGGACCTCTATAACCTGATAAAAAGTCCCAATGCTTAAAAGCATAATACACCAAAGCATAATAAATAATATCTCAAGCTTACTACCTCTCAATCATTAGTCCGATACACGACCCACGAACCGAAATAATTAAAATCACCGACACACCAACAGAATTCAACCCGTAAAAACCGTCATAATTACCTCAACTAAAACAAAATGATCCCAAAAAGGGATGAAAATAATAACCCCTCATTTCACATAAGGATTAACGTTTTAACTGAACTAGAAATCCGAACATAAAATGTGGAAATCAAACATTTAACTAAAGCTAGCTAGTCATGAATTGACGTTCGGATTTTGCGATTTGTGGTCAGGAGCCGGTGCTCCGGTTTTGCGTGTGTAGCTGCCCTTAATTAGGGACGACCTTTGGCCCACAATCAATGTGATCTACTATTTATTTACATAATAAATTGGTGTAAGATGAGAATATATTTAGCTTTAATTAGTCGAAAATAGGTTCAAAGTAAAGCTGGACTTTTGTGTTGGAAATAAATCTTTTGAATGAGCAGAGAATGTAGGATTCTTTGCAGTAAATTAGGTTGAAAAAGTAAGGAAGAATTACAACTGGTTTGATTGATGTTTATTCATCTGACGTAAAAAAAAAAACATTCTTATGTATTTTATAGTCCTTAGTTGATTTATTGAAACTGCGGACGCATTAGACGTCCGTATCATGGAACTGTTATTTGTTTTTAAATGGCACAATGTCACATTGTCCACCTATCTCTAGAACGACATAAAAAAGACGTCATCTGTGATTTCACGAGTCTAGCAAGCATATTAAAAAATAAAAACTCCAGAGCCGACATTTCATGCAGCAAAACTTTTTTGCCGGCCTGATACGTGCCGTGTTCAACGAAGTTTGTACTACGAACGAGTTACTAAAAACAGTATTTTATGGCAAGCATAGTTTTAACTGGGACGTAGCTCAAATTCGTACAAACATTATTCTGTGGGGAAGTTTAGAAAATTGCGATGTTCATGTTTTTATTTAGGAGCTCGTGGATAAATAATAAATGGTCTTGGTCAGTGGATGAGTCCCATCAGATACCGCGTTTTCTCTGTGCCTCGGAAAGCACGTTAAGCCGTTGGTCCCGGCTGTCATTTGTAGAACTTTGGCAGTTGTTACAGGTAGTCAGTGACCAGAAAGTATGACAAGCAGTCTTACCAAGGGGTATCGTATTACCCGGTACTAAATGGGTTGTGGAGGTCAGATAGGCAGGCGTTCGATGTAAAATACTGGTATTCAGCTGCATCCGGTTAGACTGAAAGCCGACCTCAACATGTTGGGAAAAGGCTAGGCAGATGATGATGTTTTCATAAAAGGAAATGTGAAACTATAAAGATAAAGTTAAAAAAGGACGAATTGGTACTTACTTATACCTGTAACCGGTAGGGCTTTACACATAAGACAGATAAAAGGCATTGAACCTTGACTACCCAGAGGTCAAAAATAATAATTCAAATTCAAATCATTTATTGCAATCCATTCAAGATCATAGTTATATCGTACGGTACATTTGACATAAAATACAATATCCTAATCACAATAAATATAAAATAATCAATTAAATAATAAAATTAAAATAAAATTAAAATCATACAAAAAAAAATAAAAAAAAAGTGATTAATAATACGCCTGCCTCTGAGTCATTTGTTTGTTTGTCATTACCGTTATCAAATAACAATGGTTAATGTATTGACAATCAAACCTGTTTTCAAATACGCCCAGGATGGTGCTGGAGGTCCAGCATGGTCCGTAGCCTGCGCCCCAGAGATGTGCACCGCTTACGCATCGTCGTGTAGAAATAGTCGACACGGGCGTCGGCGAACATCCCCAATGCGCTGTAGTGCCGGGGCAGCCCCAACAACACCCTGAACGCATTATTATACTGAATACGGAGAGCGTTGTACTGTTTCTGGGTATATGACACTCACAGGCTGGCCGTTTACACTGACGTACAAAACGCTCTGAAAAGAGTTATTTTGACGGCCCCCGAGCAACGAACAAATCTGCGGGCGATCATATTGGCCCTCACAGACAACGCCCTCCGCTCCCTACCGATCTCTGCATCGTCCCTCAGGTCGGAGGTTACGATATTCCCGAGATATTTAAACTGTTGAACTCTGTTTAACTTGATACCGTTCAATCTTATAGGTGGAACAGAATTCGGGCAACTCCGACCCCCGGCCCGAAAGACCATGCATTCACTCTTTTTTGCGTTATAGAGCAAACCGTGATCCATCGCGTAACGCTCGCAGATGCCCAGCAACCTGGACAGACCATACACCGAGGCGCTCAGCAGCACCATGTCATCCGCGTAACTAATATTGTTAACACAAATATCGTCAATATGGCAGCCGACACGGGTGCTGCTAAGCTCCTCTATAATTAATATAAGACAATAACTCGCAATCAAAATGAAGGTATTTTCAGTATGTATACCGTCCAGGGAAATTAATTGCTCCTCACTTAAATATGAAGTGTTATAAGTAGATAGCTTTTAAATACAACTGTCAAAGAATGAGTATTTACAATGGTAATGATTCTCCAAACTCGACATATTTACTGCTTTTTAAACTATTCTCTCTACGTAAACACGGCCAATAAAACCTTTTTTATTCACTCCGCTGAAAGCAGAAGATTTAGTTTCAGCAGCAACATATTTTACAGCAAAATAAACGAATATCGCATGAGTACCTCGCATTACTGGCCAAAAAGAAACTCCACTCAGTTTACAGCGGCAAAGCAGTTAGCACTGCAGTGTTAAATTGAAGCGAAGTTTTAAAAACGACGAATTTTTTCGGCTGTGTCCGGAAAGCTTCAGTATTCGTCCGTTTTGAATAATACTATGGAACGATTACATATGATGGCTAGCTGACGAATATTTGCATAGACACACATTGGCGTCTATAAAAAACCGGCTACGTGTGAATCAGACTCGCATTCTTAGGGTGGTTCCGTACAACCAAAATCTCTACCCTGTTTTAATAAACACAAAGCAATGTTACAAGCAATGTAACTTTCTATTATATGGAACATGTATTCAGGTTTGGCATTTCTTTACTTCGCGCCTCATTGAAAAGTATTAAAAAGAAGGTAGACACCTTTTTTTTGGGTTGGGAAATCATCAAATGACCTCTGGGCGTGTCAGACTCTTACTGACTAAAACCCACCCGTGTTCCTTCAGTTGCCTGTGCCAAGGTGCCAAGGGCCACGGTAACTCTTTCGAACAAATCCGCAACCCTGGCAGGCATCGGTCCTAATGGACCTCGTCAGTTTTTGCTGACATCTCTTTGAGGTGCGCGTGGAACACAACGCGCCATCGACCCAGGTCTGGTAAGAAGGTGAGCCCCAAAGGAGGTTGTAGTTCTTATTATTATTTTGATAGACAGATCAGTCCATAGTAACATCATTTTCTAAACTGGTTACCCACCACAGTTAAAAGATACAGCCCTGAGTTAGATAGACGATCTACTAGCCCAACAGATTTTCATTGTCAGAAGGCAACATTTGAATACGGAACCCCAAAAACTAGTTAGTTAGGCCTCTACACAGACTATTTTAATTTACTGTGTGCGTAACAACGTTTTGCGCAACATACACTCAGACAGTATAAAGCTCTTTGTCTAAAATGTCAGTAGACATGTAGCCACTTAGCAAACTCACGCGACTCGTCATCAATTCAGATGTTAATTTGACGGCTTTTGTAGTTTCAACAAGAGCTTCATATTAACTGTATATGTAGCCAGGTAGAGTTTGGCATAACTTTTCTAGTTTTTTTTTTTCCTTTAAGTAATTATTTACATCACTAGCTTATGTCCGTGACTTCCGTCTGCGCTGACTTATTTATTACGATAAAAAGTATTCTTTGAGTTACTCCAGGTTATAAATTACCGCTGCTCCCCGACACAAGTTTGCGAGGGACACCGGTGTGGTGTTTGTCAGTAAGAGTCTGATACATCCCTCAGGGCGGAGGACATAAATTGAGGATTTCCTCATCGAGAAAAAAATAATTATAAACTATCTCTGTCCAAAATTTCATTAAAATCCGTTCAGTAGTTTTTGCATGAAAGAGTAACGAACATCCATGTATTGATCAATAAATAATAGTCTTTTTCTTTATCGTGTGGTTAGTATCTAACCTGGTGTCAGAGTTTTTAAGCCGCCCATGGGCCTCCAACTTGGCTTTACATGCCGACGAGAAATATCTCTCAAGCATGGCGGTTTCCTCACGATGTTTTCTTTCAAGCAAGCAAGTGATAATTATACAATACGCACATGAATCCGAAAAATCAGAGGTCTTGGGTTAGAACTTGAGACCTATGACTTGGTAGTCCGACGGTCACACCACTAGGCTATCACTGCTTACATATATACAGCAAACACAAATAGATAGATAGACGGTCTACCTGCCTAACACAGTTCCGTTGGTACACTTGAATACGGAACCCTATAAGTTAGTTAGGCTTCTACGAGTACACAGGCGAATATCTTTTGTTCACTATGAGCGTAACCAACTCTCAGCCTGTATAAAGCTCTTTGTCTAGAATGTGAGTAGCTATGTAGCCACTAAGCAAACTTGCGCCAGTCGTCATCAATTCAGACTGATGTTAATTTGACGGGTTTATTTGTTTGTGTCTATGTTGGTGGCAATTGTCATGGAGAAATAATTAAACAGATACCAGGAAGTTGGTCTAGTCGTCATAAGAGCTACTAGTGAGCATGAGGACCTGTGTTTGATTTCCAGGTTGGGCAGTGTCACCGGGTTTTTCTATAAGAAATTTCTGCCCGGTGCCCTGTTGATGCTTATCGGCTCGCTATCTATCACATGCGACGTTAACTTAAGTGGCGAAATGTGGGTGGTCTATAGATACACCTTTGCCCAGTCCTTCAGGGTTAACAGGCACGATGTTATGTCAATTAAAACCGCACTACATTAAAAATCAAGGTGGCGCAAAGCGAGAGATTTTTCAATGTTCGGTGACAGAAAGGAGGTGTCTGATGAGATGACAAGAGAAGTATGGAAGAGGAAGACTTGCTGCGCCGACCCCAAATGAATTGGGGTAAGGGTAGGAGAAGATGATGATGGTTCCCAATATGTGAAAGAAGTATTTTTGTTGCAAGAGAAAATTAGAAACCACGAGTGGTCCAACAGACAACCTAAAAGATACAATAATGCACTATGTCCTCCGCACTATAAGTTTCAGTTTATCTTTTGTTAAAATCAGTACATCTATAACATGGTTTATGACATAAGACGTAATTCCAACCCTTCACAGCTTCATATCATGCGGTTTAAAGTTTAATATACGCTCATATTGCTTGGAGGACCACTCGAAAGTAATAAAATACCCAATTTCATACTACAAGAGGTCGTAACTCTAAGATACCGTGCAATGAACCCCTAATTTCCTGCAAACAGTATTATCTCCTCCATTTTTCCAGAGCCACGAAAAATCCATCTCTGAATAATAAAGATGGTCATACACACACTAATCCAACTACTATATCTTTGTACCTGCAACTTATAAAATATTACGAGCAATATACACTGGAAAAGCAACTCTATCTTCGTTAGTAAAGGTTGTTATTACCTTGTTTGTTTGTGATAAGTAGTGCTATAAATTTATTAGACGATGATCCTAGGGGCCGGGGTCCCCAGTTACACAGTCTGCTAGTCAAAAGGCTGTTTACACCCGTACGTGGTCGTATGCACAATGCACTAGCTTAATTATGTCTGTAAAATGAAGTTAACCATCTGGAAGAGTCATGCGACACGTTTTGGTGGAGTGAACTGTTGACAATTTGGGCGAATATCCGGCGCTGATGAAGTTATATTGCTGGGAAACGATTTTCTTTTGTGGGATGAAAAATCACGTTTTACGGTAGGACTCGATATAACGCACTCAAAACATTGTGACGATGGATGCGTTGAAAAGTGGGGGGTTGTGGTTGTATTTAAAGTAAAGTTATACAAGGTGTTGCTTTGCATCCTCGTCAAATTCAAGGAGGTAACTGTGCTAATGATTCTCGACCCGAATCAATAATAAAATCGGTAGGTAATTTTTACATTTTTTTTTAATATCGGAAATCGGTAAGTGTACACCACCCGTATTATAACGCGGCTTGTCTAATACTAGCCCAATAACCGCGCTTTCACACACACAAACAAACGCAGACGTTTATTCGATAAACGAGTGATTCTCCGCTTTTGAGAAGGGCTTCATTCTGAAATATTTGTCAAATTAAAACAACTAAAAATAGCAACGTTTACTATTATTGACCAGGTACCGTAATTTATATTGATTATTTACGTCTTCTATGACGACCTCCTGAATTTTGACGAGGATTCAAAACTACACCTTGCATAGTAAGATTAAAAAACTCGTATTTTAAAAGAAACTTGTGAAAAAATTGGAACTTAGCGTACCAAAAAATTTCGCAATGACACGAGAGAATAAGTGCTTTTTGGTTTCGTTAAGAGTATTTTTACTCTCATTTTATCTTGATATTGTTACGGTGAGTTACTGTTAGAAATTTTATGACTCAACGCTTAATTACACATAATAAGTCAATTACGTCCTACACACTTGTTCAAGCGATATTCGATTCGGCAAATCAATAAAACCAATCCGAAGCAATTACTAAAAACATTCGATTTTATTTCGCCTTGGGCCGATCAGCAGACATCATTCGATAACTTTCAGACGACCATGTTCGGGACGGCTCGACGCTATTCGAACTAAGCCGGGATTTAATAAGCCACATGTAAACTTGTCGCGAAATATGTTCCCTGGTGAATTCACAGTCAAAAAATTCTACAAATAGACTGCGCACATTTGCAACGCATGCCAGTCGCATCCAGCATCTTCCGCAATAGTTCCCACAAGTTAATTATAAACATTACAACGTCCCTCGGTTTTGTGTCGACACCTTGTCATAAACCCGTTCTGTATGCTTTATAACAGAGGTCGTTAGCACACTAAATGAAATTTAATGGTCAACGTTCAGACGTAAACTTTGCTAGCGTTACGCTTAATTGACGTTTAGCAGGAGTTCTGTTAGTGACTGTACTGCAGTTGGTGAAGTTTTTAGTTTATGAGTTCTATTCTTTAGAAGAGTGAGTTGCTCGTGGCTAAATGATAACAGCCGCTCGGATCAATTATTTATTTATTTAAACTTCATGTACAAGAGTGGTACATAGGCGGACTTAATGCCACAAGGCATTCTCTACCAGTTGACCTTTGGGTCAAATAGGACAGCATTGTGATAGAGTAAAAAAAATAAATAAAAAAAAAATACCATTTACCGTTTTTTTGCCAATTATCCGGTTAAGCCGCGCTTGTATAGCCACCCATTACATGCCAAGTTTCCTCCGTGCCTCGGAAAACACGTTAAGCCGTTTTGGCAACCAATCTTACCAAATGGTACCATATTGCCCAGTACTAACTGGGTTGTGGAGGTCAGACAGGCAGTCGCTCCATGTAAAATACTACTGGTATTCAGCTGCATCCGGTTAAACTGGAAGCCGACCCCAACGCAGTTGAGAAAGGGCTAGGCAGATGATGATGAGTTCTATTGTTAAGTAGTTACTGTCTGGTTTCCTCTAATCTCGCTCCGGTCTCGTCGGATTGCTGTCTGGATTGCCATCAGAGTATAAGGGTAAGGTAAGAGAGAGCGCATCACTGAGATTGGCTGCTTTGGCCCAAAAACAATCACAAGGACTTTGACGATTGAGTTGACTTAACGATTTATAATATTATTTCTAATCTTCAGTTTCACTCGCATCTTATTGGGTAGCTCGCCTTTGTACATCTATACTAATATTATAAAGAGATAAAATTTGTTTGTATGTTTCTAACTTTGTATTTATTTATTTATTTATTTAACAATTTATGTACACACTAAATACAGAAATCAAGAAAGGAACAGAAAAGAGAGTACAAAGGTATTGCTTATTTCTAATGAAATCTCTTCCAGCAAACCTGCGAAAGGAGATACTAAAAAAAGAGATGTAGGGGGTAATCTTCGAAACTATTAATCCGATTCCAAAAAATCTTTCACTAACGAGAAGCTACATTATCCCCGAGTATTGTAACCATATATAACATTTAAAACGTTCCCGTGGGTACATTCCTTACATACAGGGAGCGAAGCCGCGAGCAAAAGCTATTAAACTATATTATTGCCTTAATACCTTACCTTAGTACTAATATGTTTAAAAAGAAACTGAAACAATTTTTGATTTATAAATTCTACTACTCCACAACTAAGTTTATCAAGGACACAACTGATATTTAAATTATTAATTACATTTTGATTATTATTTATTCTGACATTAGTAACTGTGTTAGTACGTAAGGAATTTGTGTGTTAGTATGTTTTTAATTTTGTTATTTAATTTAAAATGTGTGTCTATTGTTTTGACATGACTAAATTTATTATCTGTATGCTCTCGAGCATAATGTAGCGAACGAAGCATATTATTATAACAGCTTATTGTAATGAAACCTACATTTACGAATACATTTGATTTGCAATTCGTAAGTATGTATATCTTTTAACTTTGTTTGCAATGGACAATAATAATAAATTACCTATTAGTGTACCATATTACATCTAAATCTGAAAAGTAGTTTGAGCTTTTCACTGAGCTTAACGATTTGAAAGCGATTTCCACTTATCTATGCTTTCAGATCAAGACTTTTTAGCAAGTCCTATTTACTGAGAACTAATTTCAACTCTCTGACGAACTCGACCGACTCCTTGATAATAAAAAGTGCCATTAAATGGTTTGATTTAAATAAATGCTTGAGTTTGAGTTAGAGCCGTTGAGTCCGATCGCATGACGTCGTATAAACGGGTTTATAAACACAATTATGACGCCAGTATGTCAAAACATAATAATAATTATTAATTATGAATATTTAACGCTATTGTGTTTAGTGAGGGTGCAGTCTGGCCTGAATGTTTAATGTTTAACTATGCGCATAGCTGACGGAATAATAGAATCGCCGTGAATGTGGGTCAATGCACTAGAAAATATTTAATGATTTACTGTAGGATGTTAGTTCATAAAACTCTGAAAGATGCCCAACTTCGTCGTCTGCCTAGCTTTTCCTAACTATATTAGGGTCGAATAACAACCACACGGGTCGATCTTCAAGGTTAAGCCGCGCTTGCCAAGTACGGTCTGTGGATGGGTGACCATCATTACTTGACGAGATTCCCCCGTACCTCGGAAAGCACGTTAAGCCGTTGGTCCCGGCTGTCATTTATGGATCTTTGACAGTCGTTGCAGATAGTCAGTGGCCCGAAAGTGTAACCAGTCTTACCAAGTTTTATCGTACTACCCATTAGGTAGGTCAGATAGGCAGTCGCTCCGTGTAAAATAGTGGTATTCCAGTCTTACCAGATTCAGTTGAAGACCGGTATTTTATTAGGAGCGACTGCTTAACTGACATCCTCGACACTCGTTGAAATGGTACCCATGTTGCATGCCTTATATCAATAAGTAAGTAGGTACCTCACCACCGCTTGCCCATGTTTACAATTTGACATTGACAGCGTTAAGTCAAAGCATTGCGATGGAAGTTTTGCAAGTTGCAGGTCAGATTGATAGATATTCAAACTTCAAGTGTTGCCGTTTGGCTTGCGCTGGATTATACTTACCTATGTTGAGTTTGATTACCATTTCTTGAAAATCAATTTCGAACAGATGTTACATAAAAGGCAAAAGCCAGAGGTCGCCAACCTTTTTACATAATCACCTCATTTCAAGCTTTCTCTGTTTCTAAAATAGAACACTTTATACATTTCTTTTATACATTTCTTCGGCAGTGTATGATTTGTTGAATGACACTATGTAGTTACGATAGTAGAACATTCATATAATCACCAAACTGACCCGTCGAAATATTTTACGAGTAATAATTACTACACAGAAACACTGTCACACAACATGGCCTCCAATTAATTCTTATTATAATATTCTCAAGGTAACACGGCCAAATATCGATTTACCATACTTTTCGATTGTTTCGCTCGTGTAATGTGTGGGAGTCACGCTCCTATTCAATAATATTTGATAGGAAAATATTATGCTTGGACGCAAAATAGATGTTTTATGACATCACGCCTGTTATACCCGAAGAATAAGGCATAGGTGTACCTAATAGTACACCCACATTTCGCCAATTATTTTTAAGTCCCATGTAATAGGGAGCGAGCCATATCCATCAACCAGGCACAAATTTAGACTACCTGGCTGCTACTGAGAAATTCCTGATGGAAAAACCCAGCACTTTGACCGACCCAGGAATCGACCCCAGGACCTCATGTTCAGCAGTTGCGCTTGCTTCTCGACCATCAAGGTCGATGTTAAAGTACCATTTAATAAGGGGGAAGGTCATTGCAGTCAGACAGGAACAGATCTAGACTCAAAAATGCTACTGAGAAATTCCTGAAATAACCCAATAACACTTTGCCCAACAGTACACTCAAAACTAAAACCTCATGAGCTCAGCTTGCGCAGTTCATATTCAGTCTGAATGTTTAATAATAAACAAACAACAACAAGTTTAAACTATAGCACACACACACACCACAATGGATTGAGCCTTTCCACATTCCCTTACTCAGAAGAAGACACTCAATTAGCCGGAACTAATTCAATAAACTAATGCAGAACAAACAAACCAAACAATACTCCAGCCACATCAGCATAGTTTCAAACACCATTATGAATGTTACTTCAAAGGGAAACAATATGGGAACACTCCATATGACCGCTCCGGATTGGGGCCTAAAGGGTTTGTATCGAAGGCACCCTGCTTAGGGGAGAACTGGCTCAAGAGCTCAAAGGAAAGGCTTTGAGTGATCACTGGATATGTTACATGTTTCCCTTTGCTTGCTCTGTGTCGCATAGTTGGCTCATAAAATGGTAGAAGGGGGAGGGTTATGATTGTTTGCAGTTTGTGAGAGCTACTTTGACAAAATATCCAGGGCATACTATAAGATGCAGTTTGGCATCATCTTTTTTTTTAAATTAGCTTGTGAATTAGAATAATCTTTAGGGACGCCAAAACGTAGAGAAAAATTGGCATACTCACTTTTCTTCGCCAATGGAATGGTGAAAACTGATTATATATATATATAACAGGTTATTGGCAGGCAACAGAAGATTCTAATCTATTTGATACTTACTGCCTTAGGTATTATTTATTAGTGACCAAATAAACTTAATATTATTTGTTATTAACCTTTGCAATAAAACGCCATGTTTCAATTGACTTAGACAAGGTTACATCATATTTGTCGAATCATCTCGATACATAAAAAAAATATTTTATACCTACATACATAGCAAATTATGAAACAAAACATACACTGAAATAGAACAAAGTACAACGAAAACTCTGTTAATGAAACGAAATGTCTTAATAATTAACTAATTAAGCTTGATGAGTTCCGTGCCAGGATGCAGGCGGGACAAAAGGATTATTAGTAGGAATTAACAGTGGTAACGTCTTCAATTTCATGACATGTGGGTCTACAAATATAGTTCAACTTTCAAAAAGGTCGTTGACTGCACAGGGTCATCATTTGAAGCTGTTTATTTACCTTTTTTCATAATGCCAAGTTTGAAACAAATAAATAAGTACCTATATTTAAATATATAAAATCCAAAACTTTTTTTGATTTGTTTGCCAAAAGTTATTTATAAGTTGCTACCTAAATTAAAAGCGCTCAACAAAATAGCAATCCAATAAGTGCCAGGGACTGATAAAAATAAGTAAATAGTAATAACACCTTATCCGACTTCCATACAATCGAATCATCGACTCCACTAATGTACAAAATACTGCTAAGATAAACGAAAACAAAAGGAACTCACTAATCGCCCTCTCTTTTGTTACAGATAAAAAACGCTCTGATGTGAAAAGGAACAAAGATGGATCTTAAATATCTGATCCTAATGATTGCCTTCGCGACAGTCGAAATAAACGTAACTGAGAGCCGGCAGAACGACAAAAGGCGATGGAAGAACGACAAGATTTACTCACACTACGTTAATATTTGTGATATACAGGACCGAGGGTCCAAAGTTCATTGTTACTGCGAGAGTATAAAGATAAAAACCGCCACAAAGGCCGATTGTTGGGTATTCAACGGGGGCATAGCCGAAGACGATCCGTTCTGGTCCAATTTTTATTCACAACCAAAAATAGAAAAGCTAACATTCAACGTCAGGGCCGACGGCGGACTGACGTATATACCCGCAAAAGTGATCGTTAGACTGGAACGATTACAATACCTCAACATACAGTACGCCAACATCTATAGTATACCATCGTTCGCGTTCACCAACTCGACTACGCTCCGGGAAATCACACTGCCCAAGAACAAAATAGCAAAACTGGAAAAGATGTCATTCGCCCATCTAATAATGCTGTCAAACGTCAGCTTAGTGGAAAATCAGATATCGGAATTGAAGCGGGACGTGTTCTACGTCCTCCCCAATCTGCAGAGGCTGTATCTGTCGAAGAACATAATAAGTCTCCTTCACGAAGGATGTTTCAAACATCTGAACAACCTTATAAAATTGGACCTCGACAACAATCAGTTGACAGTTGTCATTAGGGAGAACTTCCAAGGTCTGTCTAATCTGATCACGTTGGATATGAGAAACAATAAATTAACAATGATAGGGGACCTTGCGTTCGCCGAACTTTGGAGCCTTCAAGAACTTTACCTGGATGGCAACGAAATAAAATTTATATCCGAGAGGGGTTTCGGTGGATTGACTCAGCTGCGAAAACTTTCGTTGGCCGATAATAAGTTGGGGACATTAGACGACGGCGTGCTCGATGATATTCAAAAGTTGAATGTTTTGGATTTGAGGAACAATAACTTAGAAACATTGAAACAGGAGGCAGTACAAAATGTTTTGGAAAACATGAAGTCCAATTATGCGTTAATCTCTCTAGACGGTGAGTTGAATGTTGACAACTTTGTTCGGTATTTATCTCTGTTCTTACAATTTTGTGTAATCCCTAACAAATGTCGATATTACTTCGTAACTGCCGACATTTGTTAAGATAAATACGAATTTTGTTCTTTGTTTCCGCCCACGCTTTGGAAATGTAGGAAACGAACTGAACAAATGAGGATGTCGTAATAACTTGACCTGTACCCCAGTTGCGTAACACAGTTTCAATCACAATCTAAAAGATTTAGAAATAAGTTCCTTATCCATATTTGCAAAATTCGTTAGCTCGACAGTGTAAATTACCCAATAAATGTTGTGGTTTTGTCCTAATTAAAAGCATTGCCATTTAGAGCTGCTGTTTTCACATTATTGCACAAAAGTTAGTCAGCAAGAACCTGAAACAATTAAGTCTAATGTGCTATGAAACAATAATGAAGAGGTCTTACAAAACTATACTAGTACAGCACCTCATAATAACATGTATGTTTATATAGCAGTGTGCAAATTATTTTTAATTTGCACACTGCTATATGACCAAGGATTCAATTAAAAATGCAAAATACCGTTATCAGAACCCATGAAGTGGTAAAAAACTATCATTAATAACATCTGTGTGCCCGGTTAATTGCCAGACCGCGGTGATGGATGCTCCTTCAGTAACCCGTTGGGTAATATATCCGTGTTGAAAATTAACCGGAATGGGTCAATTAACCGCCCGATTAGCTGCCGCGGCTATTACGTCACGGTTCTTTGGTTATCATGATGACCATATTAGTGTGTTGTAGGTGGCTTGTATTAGAAAAATAATATAGCTATTTTTGTCGTTTTGGTGTTCGATTTTCTTTTGTTGTTAGAAATACACTTTTTTTTTGTATTAGTGTATCGATGGCGATTTAAATTGAGTAAGGCCAGAACTTGACGAGTTTAAATTTTACGCCTTTCACCTTTCCTTTTTGTTCCTGTAATGAGCAAACAACAGGACACTCAGGCCACAATATTAAAATAAGCCCCATCCTTTGTGGACTTTACTCTCTAAGTCGGAGTCATCTATAAATCGTCTTGTCCACATTTAGCATTCCTCAATCTTTCCAATAAAAAAAATGACACGAAGGCTGCGTTTCTTTAATATAAGACTTTCTTTATGCGAAAGTAATCTAGTACTGAACATTCTCACCAGTGCATAATCTCGTAAACCACCACCAACTGTCATCAATCTTCCTACAAAATCTACTTACTACTAACTAACCACCCAAAAAAGGCAGACCACAGTCTACTGCACACTTAAACCATCCGGGGACATTACTACCCCCAACTACAATGAATCAGGCCTTGAAATACTGTGTTTAAGTGCTCTGTGACAATTTAATAGCGTCTATATTTTGCTGGCTAGAATGTTATATTTTCCGCACTGGTCGAGCATTGCTGTTAGCTATGATTTAATACTCTTTGTCCACTGTTAATTTGGTTTCCTGGCTTGTTTATCGTGGAGATGATCCTAGTTCCGTGTGGAGGGATTTTCGTTTGTATTGTAAAAGTGCTGGATTTGTGTCATGATATTTTAAAATATTATTTTCTGTTCGTTAGGTGATGGGCTACATTTTGAAATGGAACAATTGGCTCCTATGGTCAGCTACATATGTATATACGTATTCAAGAAATGGCCACAGATGGAAATATAGCTTTCTATCACAGTATTTAATACGATACTGTAGGTTTTTTTTGATGCGATTATTTTTTCTATTTATAGGGTTAACAGTAGGGCAGTATTTTTTATATATTCACGTGTTAAAATATTTAGAACTACATATATCCTTTTTCCACAGGTAACAAGTTGACCTGTGACTGCCGCCTATCCTGGCTGCACAAACTCCGAAACGAAACAAAAAGCAAACGTGTCAAAGCCTCACTGTCCCGCCTCAACTGCATCATGGATACAAAAACGAACATAAATACTGTTAAAATCGAAAAACCACAAAAAGCTGTCCAAAGTATTCAAGGTTCGTACAAAAAGGATATTGACTACGAAGAAGAAGAATTTGAAGAGAAACACTACGATGATGCAATGCAAGACCAGGAAACAGAGAATGATGACGCTAATACTAAAATTGAATATAAGAGGAAACTGCTCGAAATACCAGCGGAGATGCTCCCATGTCCGAACCGTTTAATTTACGAGGCGTCGTACTCACCACCCACGCAGGACGAGGTCAAATATTACAAGACTTCATCAAGTCGGATGCTAGTAGCTACAACGGCGAATTTGTTACTAGTCATCATAGCAACGTTGTAGCGTATGAATTGAGTTGTAAATAATTCTGTGATTTCATTATGCATTTATCGTTCAGATTTAGATTATGTTGACTTAAGATTTGTATTCTGCGAAGTACCTTTAGTGGTTCTTGTCTATTTATTTATTTACGTTAGATAGATTTTTACATTCATTTTGTGAAATTTACGGAATCATCATCAAATTACTTTTTAATTACGATTTTTAATTATTAGGTACATATTTAACGTGACCTGAGTAAAAGGGTAGTAGATATTAATTACAAGCTTATTTTCTTAAATATAAGAATACTTTTTTACTAAATTATTATAATAATTATTCTTGTCACTGCTTTCATTCTTAGATTTTAAGTTATTTATAGGAATTGATAGATTTAGGTGAATTTGGACCCAAAGAACTAATGCTGTAAATATTCTACACTCATGTAAGTCACCATTATTTCTTTGTAAATAACATTAAAGTAAGTTTTGCATAAAATAAGAACTTTGATTATATTTCAATTTATTAAGGAATGGGATATGTTATTGTGACCTTTACAGACAGTGTATTTCATGCGATTTTCAACAGAATTTTTGGTAGCTTAAGTTATTCCCATACTTATTTTCTGTGTTACAGTGTCTAGGCGACCAGGTTATATGTTCGTTTCTGTATCGACCTTTATGCAACGTTCAGATACTCGACGAGTATATGCAGACAAAATTGTTCGTATGTATTCAGTTCTCGTTGTTTGTATTTCATGTTGGTATATAATCATGCATATTCGTTTGAGATCGTCGAGTACATAAACATTGCGTTACAGGTTCTTCCATACATATAAATATCACTAACGTCATTAGTGGTGACGATTATAGCCCAAAACACGCGTATATGCACTGCAGGGGATCGGCAGCACCTTACCTAATCGGCTCGTCTGCACGTAACCAGATCGGCTCAACATATCCGAGACATCTTCACCAAGGCGACACTCCGCTAGCAGCGAATCATTGCTCTGCTCACAGCGGTCCGACCACCCACTTACCGATATGTGAAGGTGGCGAAAACAGGTGAAGATGATGCCATTACGATCCGTGTGCGTTGCAATAACGAGTTTAATAAAAAATCCCGAACGGCTCGAGTTAAGGCGTTGCTGACTCCATGCAGTACTTATACGTATGCGTTAACCTTTATTGGGAAACTATCTTGGGGTTTCGATGGATTTCTAAATGATGCTCATGGCAACTTTGTAATCCATACATAATTATAGATTTAACTTTATGAGTTAATTTTAATATCACCAAAATGTTGTTCTAATTTTTATTGTTTATTGCCTCATCACCTTATGGTCGAGTGCAATTAGACAAAAAATACTCAAGAGGTGGAACGAAGTTTATAGTGGTTGGTTTTCCATGGGACTTTTTTGTTGAGTTCCTAGAGGTATGGAGAAGAAAGTAAAAAAAAATCTATGAAAATGAAAATCCGTCCACTATAAACTTCGTTCCACCTTGTTATCTAATTGCATTCGACTATTACTTGGCTTTATTATAGCAAATTTGATCAAAGAGTGCTCGCATGCTTAATTCTGCTTTTATTGTTGCAATGCAATCTAGTGAAACAGTTCTAAAAGTATTTTTTATTCTGAAAGTGTATTTCGATAAAATGACTTCCTCACTGTCAGTACTATGGGTAATCCTTGGAAATACAAAATAAGTTTCATTTCGTCATAACGTTTGAAAGATATGTGTGATGTGATAGTGTGTGTATTTTCACTATAGCTTGAATTTAGTTAAATCTTCAATAGTTTTGTTCGCCTGTTTTATTTAAAAGACTTTTACTACTAATGTTTTGGTTTATTGACTGTTTTATTATTATAGATAAGCTAAGATAATATTAATTTATAAGATAATACACAGAATAGAGACTAGCAGAAAGTCCACTGATAGAAACTCAACGTACACAATATTGACCCCATTATTCTTCCCTGTGGAACACCTGTTTGAATTTTATGGACTCTTATGCTGAACAAATAAATCTGTTACGATTATTACACAATTGAAGGCGTGGTAATTATGATGATAACAGTTTCGAAACTTTTCTTATTCATTAAAAGTTTAATTCATTTCAATCTGAATTGAAGTCAACAACATTCTCAAACGTTTCATCATGGTTGACGACATTGCGTTATCATCTGTGTACTCACATTAAATGCACTTTTGTTTCAACATGACCTAGGGCGTGGTTATTAAACGTTACTTAGATGTGCTCTGGCTTAGCCATGTTCTTGTCTCAGTCTAGCACTAGAGATCGAAGGTTGTGCGACAGAGACAGGACTCATGCTTAGCCAAAGCTAATGCTGAGTAACGTTTATTCATCTCGGCGTTAGATTCTGAAGAAGCAAAGTGATCTGTTTATAGTGATTTAAATACCAAAGATTTTCTCATCACGAGTTTATAATTTAGCTTTGATCTCAGAAGTTTTCTTCTTCACAATGTAAATAAACACAGTCATCAAAGTTAACAATTATCTATCTATTCTATTCAGAGTGTGGAAACAATAAATTGATACTTTTCCAATTTTGCTGTTTTATTTATTTTATTGAAATCCCGATACATTTTAAATATTGATATTTAGTCAACATACCTGTATACCAATTTAAAAATTAATCATGTACTTAATGTTTGTATAGGCCTTGTATTTATTGACTGGGCTAAACACTTTTTTACTCGGCCTTGTGACTGACAACTAAATGATCTAATATCTGTGAGTAAGTAGATTATTATTTGATATTGATAGAATCACGATTATACCACGATTTTGTGCGACAAACAACAACTTGCTGAGAATTGAAACTAACGCCACCATCTTGTTTTCAAATAAAATTTAATGTCATTCAAGCGAAAAAAGATGCTTGCAAGCTTCTGAAGCAGCACTGGAAAATTTGTATGTGTCAATCTTTGCTGTCAAAATGGTATATCCATTTTCAAATTCCAAATAAAAATCGAATGTAGCTGCAATGGCGCTAGCAATATCCCTTTGTTCGATATAGCCTTTAGTACATTGCCATCGTTGACGGATACCTACTCTTTGAATAGCTATGAAGAAGTATCATCTTCCGCACTAGATTCCTACGACCTAAATGGGTACAAGAAAACTTTGCACTACTTTTACACAAAGCAAGCATACAGTGAAAAACTTTGATAACGCAATTTATTTTACAGTATATACTTTTAAAAGAATTCTTTAAATTTTTCCACCGAACGATCTTAAATGAAAATTTTGTAAAAACGTTAAAAACGAACAAAAAGGTTCATTTCCGTCCTATTTATAATTTTGATACAAAAATACAGATAGCCACACCAAAAGGAACGGGTACAATCTTTTTTCATATAATTGTCTTCAGTATAAACCAAAAAGGTAAAAACGTACGAAATGAATTGTGGCCGGAATACATAATTAATGTCTGTGACAATCAAAGAAAAAAAAATGGAGAAAAAAAATACAGAGTATGAAATCAGGTCTTACCTTTGTCGTGTGTATGCTTTTGACAGATGTTAAAGTAGGTCTGGTGGTCTGGCCAGATTGCTTATATTAGATCTGACTGGCTTGATAAAACGTGTCTGGTGGATTGCACAATTAGCCTGACATTTACTTGTAGGTACTTGAGTGACCTAAGGTACAATTTAGCGGCAAGGTTGGCTCAGTGGCTGATCGATTGGCTTTTGCGCTGCATGTTGCGGTTTCGATTCCCGAAAAAATATATGTAGGGTCTATAGGTACAAAAAAAGGGTAATACTATTGACTCTTAAGGTAAGTGGTAAGTATGTAGATTTTACTCGTGTGTCTTGTTACAGCGCGTTTACAGTTGACGCTTAATTGTAGCGAGTATTTGTAATGGGACTACAGAAGACAATTGACCTAAAATTAAATGAACAGTATTAGTTCAGTAGAGAATCCAGGATGTCAAAAAAATAGGATGTCACAAACGTAGCTCATATTGTTTATTCTTATACGCACTACATGACCTGTCCAGGTGGATAGAACGCTTGGCATGTCTCGCGACAATTTTCTTTGATTTAGTATTCTGTAAGCTGAGGTGAAATGACGTAAGTGTTGCTGTCATTGCATGATAATCTGATTAAAGTAAATGGTTAATGCTTAAAATACTAGCAAAATATAAAAAGAGGTTGAAGGCTTGAAGGAGACAGGCATCCTCCCCCAAGTTTGAAATAAGAACGTTCAGGAGCGAAAATCAACACAAAAGTTATCAAATTGCCGAGTGCGCGTCACGTGCTGACATTGGTTGAGTGAATTATTATAAACAGTCAAACGCATCATTTTACTTTTGTAACATTATGAAATATCGATAATTTCCGTTTCAGAAACCAGAGAGCTTAGGACGACGCGCAGTGTAAAAGTAACGTAAATACGTCGATTTTAAAATATAAAATAATCGTTCCACATTTATGGTATTTTCATCATTTTAAGAATTTATTAATATCTATAGATGATACTGATTGCCTGTTGCAAATTATTTAACTTAAATGCCATAGGATAATTGTAATTTTGATTTAAATATCGACGTATGAACGTTACGTTTTCACCGCGCGCATGTGCCAGGGCCTTAGGTCTAAAAATTTAAACCTACCTAAGTTTAAACCTAACTAAAAGTTTAAGCCCACGGCTTGTATTTCGAATTTAATAAAAGATGAAAGAACACAAGTAATTTTTATTTATTTATTCTAGCCTTTTCCCAACTACGTATATTTTGGGGTCGACTTCCAGTCTAACCGGATGGAGCTGAATAATGTTATTTTACATGGAGCGACTGCCTATATGAGCTCCACGACCCAGATAGTGCGAGGTAATGCGATACCCCTTTGCTAAGACTGGCTGTTAGACTTTCGGGCCATTGATTAGCAACTAGCAACGCGATACACAAAACTTTCAACGACAATGTAAGTTTGTTACTTCACTTAACTAACAAATGTCGTTCACTCAAGTGGATCCTCTTTAATAAACGACCAACAATAATAACAGTTTGTTTATTGACTTTGTACAATTGTGTTTAATATAAATATTGTTAAAGTAGATGAACAGTCGATTACGATAATAGCAATTTACTTTCCGTTAACGGTTTTGTATTTACTTTTGTTACAAAAGGCGTTTGCTTCAAATAGAAATGGGTAGGTGTAACTGTATCTACATTAAAATCTTGAATAGGTGTAGGTAGTGAAAAACGCCCACTGGTAGTTGGACTGATGAGACTGCTGAGATTGGAAGTAGAAATCGGATCGCGTTCGGTCACGCATTGTAGTGGCTAGGCTTGACCTTACGTTGTGGTGCAAAAGACCTGTTCAATAAGGTAGATGGAATCATTTAAGAAGACGCTCCCTGTGACCCAAGAGCTGGTTTTTACCTTAGCCAGAGGTTAAGTGTTGCCATACAACGTGGCAACGCCGCCAGTTTTTTGCGCACATCACCAGCTGGCAGCGTTGAGGAGGAGTTTTTTGATGCCCTTTTATAGTTTGTTGTTAGTTTATTTAATAGTTTTTAATTAAAAGCTTCAAAAAGAAGAAAGAAATACACAAAAGAAAGGCTTAAATATTGAAGATTTGTGGGACTTGGGCGTTCGCAATTGCTTGGAATCCAAATACTTCGGCTTTATTTTCCCTCTACCCGCTTTCTGTATAACTTCTGCCTAAATACGCCTACTCGAATAGATTAGGAGTTAGCAAACTTAGTCTTGTTCATTCAAACTTATAACAACCCCTTATAAAATTGTGAATCGTGTTGTTATAAACTTACTTACGAGAAGTTAATTACCTGTGATTATTTTAATAATAAACTCAACAGGATATTCGTCTTCTCACTGGAAAGTTACTTACGTAGGTACTATATAAACGTACCTGCTTAATTTAAGGCTTATGTCCATTTTAGAAATATTAGTCTAAAAACCAAACACTAAATGTCAACAAGTAATTTACAGTGGAAGTAATACGGTTTTGGAGTACTTTGCACGTGTCAGTAAAAGGTATGGTCAAAAACACTACATCTCTCCTTTTTTTTTCTTTTTTCTCTATCCTGCTCTGTCCCACTCCTGGGCAAAGGCCTCCCTCGACTCCTTCCACTTCTCGCGAACCCGCGCGTCTTCCTTCCAGTTCGGACGGAACCTGGCCAGTTCGTCCCGCCATCTCCTTCGCGGCCTGCCGCGACCCCGCCTCACTGTGTCAGGGCACCAGTTTCCTGCTATTTTGGCCCACAGTTTGTCCGGCATGCGGCAGACACGTCCTGCCCAGTCCCATTTGAGTTGGGCAGCCTTTTGAGCCACGTTAGCTATATTTGTTTTGGAGTTTTCTGTCACTCCTTAAGAATCATTTATCGGTCATAAATTAAAACTAAAGAACTAAAAGGCAAATTAATGCCAGGCACGAAAAAAAGTTTTAGTTCCCAGACTACGTAAAAACACCGCTAAATTGCCTCGCGCCACTAGGCACACTACATCCCAAAATAAAAACAGTTAACAACCAAAACTTTACCAAAATCTAGTATCAAGTCCCTCCATAACTCCGAATAACTACCTCCATTTCAATTTCAAGTACCACCACATAATATATACAGGTGGAGTCGCCATTAACAGCAACGCCTTGTTCACACCCTCAGGTGATGCGACTCGCGTCAAGTGACACAAGCGCATGTAATTTGTGTCCTTCGAGAGTGCTGTCACGTAGCATTCTTTAGGTCACCTGCTCTCCTTCAACTGTAATCCCCGAAAGGTAAACGAGAGTAATAGTTAAATTTTGCCATTTATGTAAGCCAATTACCATCAACCCGGAACAAATGCAGACTGCGGTCTTCAACTAGGAAATTACAGATGGAAAAACCCAATAAACACTTTGCTCAACGTGGAAACCGAATCCAGGACCCCATGCTCAGCAGTAACACCAGTGACCACTAGACCAACTGGCTGGTAAGCCAATTCTTTCATTTGTTTTCTCCGCCTCGCTGTGGGGACACGCAAGTCGCTCGAGCGTGTAGTTCGTGGCCAGACGGTAACGGATTGACTTGGCTCGGATCCAGTTTGTCATGATCCAGTGTTGCCGTGTCGATGGGATCACCTCGGAATTACTACTGCAGATATATTGGTACGTATTTGTGGTGGGGAATAAACAAATTGTAATTGTATCACCTTGTAAATTGTTGGACTGCAACACATGTGTGACACGTTTGGGCCAGTGTGAATTTAGTCTTTACGTATTACGGTTTAGAAATAGTGGTGGCATAGTGACAATGGTCCAGACTTATGTGTTGCAGGTGGATTCGAAATAAAGCACGAACTTTGCTTTTACGTGATTCTTTTCATCACAACCACTCTCAAAGTGGTAAAACATAGTGAAGAATTCGAAGACACACGCATTGGTGCCGCGTAGTGGATTACCGGCCACTGACCGCTTCTGCTCCAATAGAGCCTGCTAGTGTGGGTTATATAATTATGAGATTTAATAATTCATATTAGGTCGCAATTTGCATTAGATTATTTGCTCTGCACGGGATCATGGCTACACCGTTAGTGTATAAGGAAAAGTATCCTACAATTGTACGGTCTACCCTTTTTGAAAATTCTGGCTTCTATTCCATCAGCTAAACGTTCATATAGGCTCTTTTACATTCAAATTGCCGCATCCAACCTCACCGAAGATTGGCGAGTCAAAACTGAAAACCGGCAACAAATTCCGTTTTCCAATTTAGAACGAGTATAATTCACATCCACAACGCTGACCAATTCCAAAATCCAAGGGATTGATAAAAAAAAGGTGGAATTTGTTGAGTAACTTTCGTACAGTTTGATTTAATCCGTGGCACGTTTTCCCTGGCAAATTGGTCCAGGATAACGATGATATACGCGGGTTATATTTTGTAAAAGCCACTTTTGACATCCTTAGCAAGGTACGGTACTAGGGTACCGCACCGTAATGTTGTATACTGGTTATGCGCAAAACTTCACAATAGCAAACAATTTATGAATATAAGGACATGAAAACTTTATCATATGAAAGACTCGCTGCAGTTGCAGCTTTGGAAGCATCATGACTTTTTATGCAGTAAGAATGGCGGTGCAGTTTGGTCACAAAACTGACAATGAAAGTAGAAAACGACTTAACTTGTTGTTGAAGTTGAAAAGTTAATCAAGGTATTCTTTTTAATGGAAAGAAAAATATGAGGTAGTTTTTTTTTGTTGAAAATAAAACGAATTAAGATTTATTGCAAAAATATAGTTAAACATGTGCATTAAAATAGTTAAGGTACGTAAAAAAACATTGGTACGGAACCTCTTTTTATCGCACCCAATTCTCAATCGTCCTTTTTTAGAGAGAGTCCAAGATAATTGATGAAAATACTAATGACAGACAATTTGAAGCTTGTATTCTATTTTTGTTCAGAAATATTTTGAATTCTATCCGTTGAAGGAAAAAGTTTAATGTTGTACGACGTGGCGACGAATAAATTACAAACTCGATTGTTTATTCTAGAGAGTTTAATTTAACCTGAGAAATTCCGGAAGAGAATAAAACATTTGTTTTGCTTTTGTTTCGGTACAAATCTTTGCACACTTTGCACTTTGCTTTGAATTCATGAAAGATAATTATAAAACCCAAAAGGTAGTTGCAGTGTTATTCAGAGTTCATATTTATTATTTTTGTCCTAGACTTAAAGATGAAACAAGTAGGTACCAATACCTCATGTGTTTGCTAGATACCTCACGTGTTTGTAATTTCATAGATTATCTTGAAACCGAAATTTTGAAATGAAACTATATAACAAAAATAATAATTCATAACAACCTGTCAAACACCTGTAATCAAAAATATGTATTTCATTTCATTAAAATTCGTCAATATCACTGATTCATAATTAGAAGCTTAATACGAACAAAGGGACGAACGAGGTGCGTAGTCGTAAAATTAATTATTCAGTTATATTATTGATATTAATTAAAATCCCGTTATTTTATCAGTGCAAAATCAAATTCAGAGCTTAAAAGTAAATATCATCAGACATCTCTTAGGTGTATTGAATAAGCAATTTTCATGGTTACACAATGTTTGTATTTTTAAAATAGCAAAGTGGTTTATAATACGTGACTTACATAACTCCACATCACGCCCTGTAACCTCCGATGAATTAGACAGAGGTGTACCTAATAGTACACCCACATTTTACAAATTATATTTAAGTCCCATGTAATAGGGGGCGACCCTATTGCTGTTAACCGGACACAAATCCAGGGTCCGTGGATTTTCTCCTTGATGACGGTAGGGAGATTCCATGAACATTTTTCCAGTGAAAAACATCTTTACCTACAGCTAATTTCCCACTCGAATATAATGATTGGACAAACAAGTCCTCACTGAAACCGTAGGATCAGGTATCCAGTCTCCAAAAACCCCGTATACCACACAATATTCAATGTAATAAGTAAATAGAGAATTCCAAACTTCCACGTTCTACACCGGTATAAATTCCTCATTAAGTCTTAAAGTATTTTAGCGCAGCTTGCACGAACACCTGGGCTCGCATTAATATCAGAATCTGAATAAGATGCATGGGTATGCACCGGAGTTATGGAGTTGCTTGTGTGGAGAATGGGCACTTTGTCAATGAAAATGTGTGTCATGTCGTGAAAATGGTGCTTTATTTATCGAATGAGGAATTATTATTGAATTTCAAACTCTACAAGCAAATGAGATGTTTTATCGATTCACTCAAATCAGCCTAACTTTTAAAACAAGCGACCCACCCTTGCTGTCGAAAAACAAAACATCGAGATTCTATCTTCATATTCAAGTTGAACAATACACATGTAATTAGGGTCGCATTAATATCAGAATCTGTATAGAAGCATGGGTATGCACCGGCACGGTGGTGTTGTTTGTGGGCAAATGGGTTACTTTGTCAATGAGGCATTTAGTCTGTCGTGAAATGACGATTCGTTTATAGTGTGAAGAGCTTCACCGTAAGAAAACGAGTTATTTTACATGTTTACTTAGAAATGTGGTAAAATGGTAAAGAAAGTTTAAAACGATTTTCCTTCAAAGAAGTTTACTTCTTTGTATATGAGAACCTCACATTTAAAAATAAAGTAGTTAACTGCAACTGGGTGTTGCAAAAAATAATGTCTAAGGGCTTCATTGTGATAATTGTGTGATACACTAGCTAAGACTTACATACATAAGTCCTTGTGTAATTAGATCACACGTTGAGGTACTTCCTTCTCAACGAACACGACTAGAAAGAAATCTTCAAATCACTGATCCGTTATCGTGATTACTATGAACAAAAATGTCATTGCAAGAAAATGATGTATTTAAAATTACTTGAAACAAAAATAGTAATTGTTTTCAAATGGTTGTACTTTAATTTACAATTGTAATTGTTTGTGTCACAAAAAACTGCAGCAATTATGCGCACATAAATTGTCTGCATACCAATTACAATTAACAGCTCAACCTGCAGAATCCATGCTACTTGAGACGTTTATGCTCCCCTTCTTAGAAAATTTAATATCATTTAATTTATAGAGTCACTGACGGTAAAATTGGACGTTTAGAATATTCCCCTATAATAGCGACACTTGCAAAATATTATATTTGTAGGTGTGACACACTATTTCTCGAGGCAAGCGGGCTGCAAACGACGTGCAACGAATATTGTTACTACAAATGTATAGTTTAAGGAGAAGCGCTACACTGTGCTAGGGAAAATATTTTGACTTTCATCTCGAGGAAAGAAGGTAAGTGGAAATAAAGGATTGTAAATGGTTTTATTTTTCATAGACAATGAGATTAGAACGTGAAAACGTTACGTGGAAATAGTGTGTGATGTTTTAGTAAGTGATACTTTTTATGTATTTGTGTTCGTCTATTATGGTATCAGTTGTTAGTTTAAATAAAATAAAACACTTGCAGATGAACGGAAGAGAGAGACAGAGAGTTGGTTTTGGCTATAGTTCGTAGATCTTTGATAGTTGACAAGCCCAGCAGTGCGGCAAACAGGATTTTCCATCGTGTTACCCATTAACTGCGTTCTGAAGGTCACAGCAACATATGTATTTGGAAAAAAGATATGCAGATGTATGCGAAGAGACTACCTATGTTTACAACAAAAAATACATGATGTGCAAACAACAGAACCTGTGATGTGTTAAAAATACATTAAAACATTTTTTCCCAAATAAACTACCTACTACTTTATTGTGTTCACTATACAAATTGTATTTTATCAATGAATATCGTTCCCGTTCAATTGACGGAAATAATTTACCTTTATCGAATTAAATTGTCACAATAATTACGATTCGGAAATGTTTTATTAAAGTCGCTTTATTTAATTTACTTTGGCAAATTTCAATTAACTATGTTCTGATATATTTGCCAACTGTTAACGGTCAAATCGAGCGACTGTTGTTGCACTTTATAATCCGACCATCAGGTCAAATTTACCGCTATGGTAGTAATTATTTTATATTCTACTAACTATTTAAGTGATCTTTAATTAATGGCATACAGGATATGATGTGGTCGGTTTAAAATATAACAGTCGTTGTGTTATATTGGTCTTTAAAGTGGCCGGAAGAAACTGGATGACACAAAGCCGGCAAAAGTGGAAAGATTTGAAAGAGACTTACACTCAGCATTGGGTGGCCAAATGTTGAAGAAGAAGAAGAAGATAGGTACCTATTAACAAAGCGCAAGGCGTACCGTTACAAGGCCTCCTATGGCACTGTCCGCTGACCTGGTGAAGGGCGCGAGAATGTGGCAAAAAATGAAATGTTTTTTCTTATATATTTTTTTTATGAATTTTATTTGTATGGTGTACATAATAAAGAATATTCTATTTTTTATATCTGCTGGGTATGAGAAACATGGGACTGGTGGAGGTGGCAACGCTTGGGGAAGGCTTCTGTGTCACTGACGTCTTTTATCTGATTGGATACCCTATTGGTGTAATATAAAAATGATCTAGTTGTAAAACAAACGTTTTTTTTAAGATAATTTTACGAACAGAAAAAATGTACGGCTCCTTATTTTTTTTTTTAATTACAAAATAAAACGTAAGTAACAGAAATTCTTCTCCATTCGGCTATTAAAACCGCTCCCCCTTAACAAGGCACATTATTTAAAGGGCAAAGAATGGCTCGCGTTAGTCTCGCTCGATTATCATCACGCTAGCAACGGATGAGGGGCGCCAGATGTTCTACACATTAACACTGATATTGGCTCCGACTTACGCAGTAGTGTTAAAAGATTTGTAACTAAACGACAGTATTTTGTGAACGTAATTAGAGGAACAAATAAGAGGGGATGATGATAAATGTGAGAATGAGACGGGAATATTAATTTGTTTATTTAGAAGTTTTGTGTGTTAAGCGTCTTTAAATCCTTAGTACAAATCTTAATGTAGCTAATTGAGCCAATTGAGATGAATAAAACGATTATTTACTTTTTTTTCTGTTTTTTTTTTTTTTTTTTCTTTTGTCTAGTGGTCACAATCGCGACTTATGAGCAAGAGCTTCTGGGTTCCATTCCCGGGTCGGGCCAATTATTATTGAGTTTTTCCATCAAGAATTTCTCAGTACCACGGAGTCTGGGTTTAAGCCCGGTCGATGGCTGTTTTTTCATTCACAAACACAATTCACTCATTCACAAACAGCTTAACGTTCAGAACTAAAATACATGATAAAAATGGGAAAATTAACATACAAAAAAAAATTGGCACACATCTGTACTCAGGATTGCCATGTCTCTTCCACACTAGCCGATGGCAAGCCAAACTATTCTATTACAACGTTATAAGCTGGTATTGCTTCCAAGCTTCCCATTACGTCTGAAATTGAAAAATACATATTTACTGCTCACTCAGATGCTGTTGTGTAGCCTCATCGCATATCGCATTAGATTGCATCTGTTATGATATTAGTTTGACGCAATAACTGTGATTTGTGTGTTATTGGAAGATTTTATAAAACAACAGCTGACCAGCGCAACTTCTTCTGCGTAACATTTTTGATTGATGCTCCGCTCTTGTTTGTCACAGCGTGATATTATAAAGCCTTCTTCGATAAATGGGCAATCCAACCAACACTAAAATAATTTTTCAATTCGAACCAGTAGATCTTGAGATTAGTGCGTTCAACCAAACAAACTCTTCAGCTTCATAATATTATTAAGTATAGATTATCTCAAACATACACACAACACACACATACAACATACACAACACACACACGTACATACACACATTACAACACATCATTATTCACATTATTTTTTTTTTTACATTCTCGAGATAAAATTCAAAAAAAGAACGAAGATAATAGCAATAAGAGAAACATTCATCTTGATGTACCGTGGAGGTGTTAAATAGACCAAGAAAATATAGAACAATGCCGTACCAGCGACACGAAGACGAATAAGATTCTGAAAATACGCTATTCGGCTTCGATTTACTTAAAATTAACTAGTAATGCATAATCATGTTTAGACACTTTTCCTTTTTAACCGACTTCAAAAAAAGGAGGAGGTTCTCAATTCGGTTGTATGTTTTTTTTTTTTTTTTTCGTGTTTGTTACCTCATATCTTCGTCATTTATGAACCGATTTGAAAAATTCTTCTTTTATCTGAATGGATCTACTTCCCGATTGGTCCTACAGAAATTTCATCAAAATCGGTTCAGCAGTTTGGCTTTGAAATCAAAATTGCTGGAAAAAATGTCATCCAAGTAAAAGGAATTGCGAAATTGATACTTGACAAGGATTTGTGTGTGATATTATAATTAAAAAGGGTAAAATAAAAACGTTTTTGCAAAAAAAAAAATAACCGATTTCCAAAAAAAAAAAACACAAAAAAAAGTGGAAAATAACATTACTTTCGGAAGTCGGTGCCAAAAAAGTCAATGAAACAAACCATAGTCACCGACTTCCGAAAGTAATGTTATTTTCCACTTTTTTTTGTGTTTTTTTTTTGGAAGTCGGTTATTTTTTTGTGTGGTGTACAAATTAAACACTTCTTTATATCAGCAAGGGGAGAACAGGCATAATGTTTACTATGTTACAAAATAAAGCATTTTAAAAGGCGTTTGATCTAAAAATAATACTGAATTTCTGTTCTCTATATATATTTAATTATGATTGTGAAATAGAGTATACGAGCTTTTCACCACAATCCTTCCACACTTTATGCTCAAAAAATAATCCGCAAATAGCCAGTTGCCAAGTTAAGGGTATGTAATAATAACAAATCAAGTTGCGGCACAAATTAGAACCGCTGGCCTCATTAGACAGTACTTGGTTAATACACCTAAATTACTTACCGAAGTGTGCCTCAACTTAGTGGGGCGCTTAAAATGGCGCTGGCTAATGGATACCTACCCATATTATATATTTCATATTATTAAATACGTTGAAAAAAAAATTGCAAGTCTCTTAACATAAAATATACAGACGTTCAAATTTAAATAGTTTTTTTTTAATATAATTCTTACGTATTTTACATAATATATAAACTGTGAAATGAAACTCATTTCGCTCGTTTGAATTTGACATACGGTAAGACAACGACCTCAGTTAAGATACTTTTCATGCTGGTAAGACGTTCCCATGGGATGCTTTCCGAAGTACACGCGAGTGAAACCGTGGGTAAAAGATTGTTCAGAATAATTAAGCAATAACCAATGCCACGTAAACTCGATGTTTTCACGATATTTTCCTTTACAATTTTCTTAACTTTTAGTACAGAAACAAGCAAAAATTTTCTTTACATGAGCAAAACATTACCTACTGCTAGAAGAAAATAAAACCATCTGATCAGACAAGATTGTTCTCACTTTATTATAAACTTTTTAAAGGTTATCTGTTCCATCACGTTTTAATTCAAACCTACCTTCATATAAACTATTTATTAAGTCAGTAAGCATAAATAAAACGAGATTAAGCGAGTGGGCGGCGATGTCCTTAAGTTGTAAAGCCGCCTAGCCGTACTGAAAAAGATTAAAAAGATAACGCAAAAGAAAACACATAAAAGAATTACAAAAATATCTTCTAGAATTAAAGGGATAAATAATAATTGGAGACGAAACGAAATGGTATTAAATATTTTTATGAAATATTAACAATTTAATCAGAGTGGCTTTGTCAGGCATCGGGCTGACCACCGAAAGGTCAGAAGTTCGAAACAAGCGCGTTGTACAATAACTTATTATATTACAAGCTATTTTATGATTGCTGAAATTATTACAACAGACAGATTTTTAGATAAATTAATTATTATAGACAAAATCGTTATTATTTGGTAGGTAGCTAAGAATGGTTTTGTTTGCATGATTTTAACGCAACCATAATATAACGCCGCAGGGTTAGGGAGAGGTGTACCTAATAGTACACCCACATTACGCAGTTATGTTTATGTCCCATGTAATAGGAGGCGAGCCAATTGCCAACATCATGCCAAATCCAGATTCCGTGGCTCCTACTGAGAAATTCTTGACGGAAAAACCCAATAACACTTTGCCCGACCCGGGAACGGACCTCATGCTCAGCAGTCGCGCTTCCGATCAGTCGACCAACGAGGCAGTGCATAAATAAATAAATCTCTGCGAAAATAGAGTTTGGTCTCTTACCAACGTAACCATCCGTTCGACCTCAAGACTTTAGGTGATGCGACTTGCATCAAAAGACAAGCGCGCGGTTCACTATTTTTATCCGACTGTACCAAAACGAGGGTTATGTTTTTCGAGTGAATGTATGTATAATTGTTTGGCACGATCTGCGGCCTTAACGGCTCGATGGATTTTAGCATGAGAGGTGTCGCTAGATTCGTATTTACTATGAGAGTGATACTGGGTATATCAAAATTAAAAAAAACAAAGTGGCGGTTTTTTGGCACCAAATTCAAATGTTTGGCACGCTCTGCAGCCTGAACGGCTCAATGGATTTTAGCTTGAGAGGTGTCGTTAGATTCGTATTAATTGTGAAAGTGACACCGGGTATAAATTTTGAATCAAAACACTACATAAGCTGGGAGTACCTCCCGCGGTGAAGGCGGTAAAAAATTGTTTGGGATTTTCTAATCGTTTGCGAAATGTTTCACATTTGTAAACTAAAAAGCTGGAAATAAAAAAAAAACTGAAAAACCGCGTGTAGCTCGTGGGCAAGCCTTAAGATATATAATTTATCACTGTATATTTAATTGGTAAAGATAATTATTGTTTTTATTATATTTCTAGTCTCTCTAAACATTGTGAATGTACTTAGTGCCTGACCACCTAAGACTTGTGATAGTCTCGAACAACGTGTTAGCAGCTATTTATCACATGTAAAGCTCAAATTCAGTTCGTAAATCTTGTGAAACTAACTAAACTTGCCAGCCAAGTGAGTCAGTATTTGTTGGTTTAGAAAATAATTTGGTGATGTTGAAATATTGTGATGTTCAAACAGAGAAAATTTGTTGTGATTAACATAATATAGGGTAGTAATACATTTTTACTTAAGACAATCCGAGTACCTTCCTTTTCAGTATTTCGGGCTCGTGTCAATTTTTTTTTAACGGGCAACAATTTTTGAATTACTTTTTAAAGACATCTCACTCTTATTTTTCTGATAACTTCACCAAACTAAGTCTATGCTGGGTATGAAAGTGAATTCACGGAATAGAAGTATGTACTTAAGAGCGTGTACGCCGTACAGCATTTCATACAAATTTTCAAGTCCTTATTTTTCAAAACGACTGAACCGATTTTAATGAAACTTTACGCACATAAGTAAGCTACATAGGTCAAAAAAGTTAGTGAAAAACATTTTCGAAATGTCTTATTTAAAAAAAGATAATTGGAAATTTCTGTTTCTATGGAAAATTTTAAATCGGTCTAATTTAACTGTAACACAATTTTGCGAAAATGTTTTTCACTAACTTTTTAGACCTATGTATCCTGCTTAAGGGTATGAAGTTTAATTCAAATCGGTTCAGTCAAATCGAAAAATAAGGACTTGAAAATTTGTACGAAACGCCGTACGGCGTACACGCTCTTAAACTAAACGTGAAATCTTAGAAAATCAACGAAACCCGCAGATTCAAAACACATGACCTATACAAGCAGTAGACTTCTGAATAATATACATAGTAAACAATCTTCCTTGATCCCATAACCCGTTCAGTTAGCAATAATTCCTTGATCTACAATATCTGGGCAGATAGACATAAATTCAAGAGCAGCTTTTCCACGCAAACTGCCAAAGCGGGGACCATATTTCTCGGTGTCGCCTTTCTGCTAGTTGCATACATTTTGCTTGGCAATGCACTTTAAGAACTGAATTCGTCAGACGCGCATTTTAGTGAGGTGCTTACCGTGCTATTTGGATGGAAATTGTTACGTTTTACATGTAAAAGAAGGTGGGGATTGCCGTTTTTATTCGAAACAATATTGTTTAACACGACAATAATCAAATAACATTATTTCTTCTTTATCGTGTGGTTATTAACCTGGTGTCAGAGATTTTTATGCCGCCTATGGGCCTCTGACTTGGCTTTACATGCTGTCAAGAAACATCTCTCGGGCATGCTGGTTAACTCACGATGTTTTCCTTCACCGAAGCAAGTGATAATAACACAATACGCACATGAATCCGAAAAATCAGAGGTGTGAGTCTTGGTTTCGAACTTGAGACCTATGACTTGGCAGTCCGTCAGTCACACAACTAGGCTATCACTGCACTACATACAAGTAACATTTAAAAGATTATTCATGGTGATAAGTACGGTAACATGGCAGTATTTTAAGGGACTCGATTGTAGCAAAGCCGATTTTAGTCGTGGACTTGATTACTGTGCGGAGAAAGTTTTTCTATGGCTTATAGATATTTCTCCAAGAATGTGGAATGGGATCTGTGATATGGTAAAGTTTAAAAAAAATACGAAACTTAATTTCTATTTTGATAAGTAGTTGTTTTCTTTTAGGGGCTCTTCTGTATTCAAATTGTCAACAATTTTAACGAAGCAGACTGTACCTGCGTATTGAAGGTACCTACTTTGCTAAAACTTCTTTAGAATAGAACGTAATCGAAGCTAAAATTACATTGACGCGAAATGAGATTAACATTTTTGGATTCCCAATAGGAATATTATTTGTAAGACTATTTTTTTGGGATTAAAAAGCTATTCGGGTTTTGTTCTTGATAGTCTATTTCATATCGTATGGTAAAAATGAAAATGAAGTCACATTCTTGTGTGTATGATAAAAGTCCACCAAAAAAAAACCGGTTTGAAGTAAAATGTCAAAGTAGTTGTGATTTACCTTAAACAATAGAAGCAATCTTCAAATAAAAACAAAATAAAATGTTAAATCCTTACTAAATATTAACATAATCCTACTAATATTATAAACTCGAAACTTTGTATGTATGGGTATGAATGTTTGTTACTCTTTCACGCAAAAACTACTGAACGGATTTGGATGAAACTTGGTATAAAGATAGTTCATAACACTTTAATACTTTTTATCCCGGTAGTACGATCTCGTGGAGTTCGGTTATTGTTAACCGAACTCCACTCGGGCGACGTCGCGGGCATAAGCTAGTAAATCTATAATAATACCGATTAATTCTCAAACAGCGCTATTCTACGTGCCTCAAATTGCTAGAAACCAGTAAAGGAAGTGCATTCCATAATAATAGAATTAACTGAACTAATACAAGTATAGTCCGATCATGAGTAGCCTTAATATTAAACTTTAATCCAAGTAGCTGTACCTCAAGCCGAGGTTAAACAAGGTCTATCGATACCCAGCAACAACGAAGACAAAAAAGCCAAAAATAACTTCATACAAGTAACATTAACGGATCGTGTTTGAAACACAATACTGGGCTCCAAAACAGATATAGCTGAAATGGCTCAAAAGGCTGCCCTACTCAAATGGGCCTCGGCAGGACATGTCTACCGCATGCCGGACGATCTGTGGACTGGAATAGCAGGATACTGGTGCCCTGGGACGGTGAAGCGAGGTCGCGGTAGGCCACGAAGGAGATGGCGGGACGAACTGGACAGGTTCCGGCAGAACTCGAAGGAAAACGCGTGGATTCATAAAAAATGGAAAGAGTGGAGTGAGGCCTTTGCCCGGAACAAGAGCAGACTAAGAAATAAAAAATATAAGCAACAGCTTCTTTCAATCCTTTTCAAAGTCGTTGTTGAAATGCAAAACGTTTTAACAGCAATTGTCACTTTTCTAGGACCTAGCAAGTTAAAGTTTACGCAGGTCAGCAGAACCTATGACAAAATGCTAAAAAGTTTTCAAAACATCCCGCAACTCTTTCAAAAGTGATAATACTTTTCTTGCTCGAAACTTTGTCGTACCGAAACTCGTACATCGCCGTAACAATTAACGAGTACGCAATAGAAAGTCGAAAACAAGACGTTCGAAACCTCATCTAGCAGTTGCATCTCCTTTTAATTAGATTAATTACTCAAATTTTGTTCTTAGGAAAGTTCTTGGTAGGAGTTCATTGGTGTATCTTATAGTAGAGGTAGACGTTCCTAAGCGAGGAATACGTGCATTGAAAGTATCGTAAGTTTTTTGTAAAACGGAAAGTCAATACGGAGCCTTGAATGAGCTAGCTAGTTGTAAATAATAAATTGCGCTATTTAATTTTATTTGATTCTGTCACTGACACTCGGCTATAGTGACTGATTTGCTCAATCTCTATTAGATAATGTACATGCCTAACTTTAGAAGAAAAATGCTAATTTCGACATCACAAAAAGGCAGCGAATAAATAAAATACTAGTAACTAGATTCGAACCTAAACGATACGTTACTAGGGACGAGAGCAAAGAAGCAACTTGTACGACAGTTATACAAGTTGTAGTTTTGCATCAACGTCGAAATTCAGGAGGTTGTCCTAGAAGACGTAAATAATCGATATAAATTACGGTACCTGTTCAATAATAATAAATGTTGCTTTTTTATTTGTTTTAATTTGACACTATTTCAGAATCAAGCCCTTTTCAAAAGAGGAGAATCACCCGTTCATCGAATAAACGTCTGCGTTTGTTTGTGTGTGTGAAAGTGCGGTTATAGGGCTAGTATTAGACGGGCCGCGTTTTAATACGGCTGGTTTACACTTACTGATTTTCGATATAAAGAAAAAAAAATACCCATTTTATCATTGATTCGGGTCGAGAATCATTAGCCTACAAACATAAAATTAGGTACCTGGGTAACCAAATAAAATACATTATATTACGTAGACGCGCAAATAAACGCAAACAATAGATTAGGTAGGAACTAAATAAAGTAGGATATTTTAAGTTTAATAAACACAACACAAAACAGAATTTTGCTGCTAAACTCTACATACAAATTTTAACATAATAAAGTATTTTTAACATACAACAAATGTTTAGTATAGTAAAACATTATTAAATAACACAACATCATATAATGTAAGTAGGTTATTATCTACAATGCATGCCGGTAATGGTATGATTGACAATTAGATTGATTGAGAAATTCCTCTATAGAATAAAAGCTCTGAGTAATAAGCCATTTTTTCAGAACTATGCAGAATTTTCTGTACGGGAGATCAGCAATAGAGTTTGGAAGAGAGTTAAAAATAAGTGGCGCCATATACACACAGTTACGTCTGAATAATTCAATCCTAGGAACAGGCATTGTTAATACATAGATACTGTGTAACTGTACGTTTATTAATATTGTTTATTTATATTCTTCATAATAATAGCCCAAATATTATTCCACTGTAACACACTCAATACTGTTGAGCCTCATTATATGTATCTACTGTATCTTCTCTCCAGATCTAAAATGAAGCAACAGGAAGTAGAACACGTAGACCATCATAGCCCAAGGCAGTAGATCAAGTGGAAGTATCGAAAACAACAAAAAACTTAGTACTAAACAAAAATTCATTACTCTATATCGTGTACCATATTTAAAACGAAACCCAAGCGATACGTTACAACGTGACAAGAGCAAAAAAGCAAAGCAACTTGTACGACGTACACTTAACTAAGGAGTTCGCACGCTAACCGACAATTAGTCTGACTTGTTACTGGTATTAGCTACAAACTTATTGTTTAACTAGTATCGTCCTTCGGTGTTCTCTGCGTTTATGTGCACGAGGTTTTGATGTTCGAGGAATTTTAATTTTAGTTGACGCGGTTTGGTGTTTAGATTTTATGCTTCAAGTCTTTAATATTTTTTTTTGTGGTATGTGAATTTAGTAGCATCTTAAAAAAAAAAACAAAAATGCCATGAAAAGTATTCAGGATACTAATTTACTGTTAGTCGAGTCAGTGATCTGGAGGCGACCACGAGCTCAAAGGCGCATCTTTGAAAATTTTCTCACAAGTTGGACCGATGCGTTGGTGAAGGCCGTGAGAATCTATTGGATGCGAGAAGCACAGGGCTGGATGACGTAGCGACGCTTAGGAGGGGTCCTTGTCCAGCTGTGGGTGAATTTCAGCTCATGATGATGAAATGTAAAATGTAGAAGCAATTTCATCCTAAGAAATCATATTTTCGATATTTTAACAAATGCAAGCAATGCAAGAACTACAATTTAGTGGGTTTATTTTAGTCTAGTGGTCGCGAGCGCGACTGCTGGCCATGAGGTCCTGGGTTCGACTCCCGGGTTAAGCAAAGTGTTATTGGGTTTTTCCATCACGACTTCCTCAGCAGCAGTCACAAGGTCTGGAATTGTGCCCGGTTGATGGCAACAGATTCGCCCCCTATTATATGGGACTTTAGTATAACTGGCGAAATGTAGGTGTTCTATGATAGATACAACTCTGCGTAACCCTTCGTGGATTACAGGCGTGATGTTATTTAAAGCATATTATTAATCCTTTCCCTAAACTATAGGCTCCCTTATAAGTTTGTCACATCACGTAGTAGATTACACCTATATGAAAACGGAGAGATAACATAGTTATACATAAATTCATTATCCAGTTAATTTTGACGTATAACATGGGACGAGAATGAAAAATATTTAAAAACCGATGGACGATATTTTCAGCGGAGGCAGAAAGGGCAAAAAACATTTTAATATTATTAAAATTCTTATGTTCAGCATGTTTGTGAGCTGATGGGAAAGACGAGGAAAATTTAATCTATTAAAAAGATTCGATCCCTCGCCTGTCTCCGAAAATAGAATTCGTAAATGTGCTACGGTGCTACGGATGCGTCTTAGCACGTACGTAGCAAGGTGCTACGAAAAGCGTAGCAGGTGAACTACGGTTTCTATCTCTAGAAATTTTGGATTATTTTGGTTTAAGTACTTGGCCATAATAATGTTACCAGTTGTCCACACTACTACCCACATTTAATAATATCTTAATGTATCAAACAACCACGTCTAAAAAGGAAAACGTAACTCCTACATTATTTTTTAACCAAATGGAATACAAACGAAAAAACACTCTTATTAGTATAAATATTATCCTTAGTCCCAATTTTTGTTCCGGAATGATAGAATAAAGATATTTTGTCATCCCATAGGAACTACTGGCGGCGGTGGATCCCAAAGAATCGAAATATGAAATTCAAGTCCACATCTTTGAGATATTTCTGATAAAATATTTTTCCATTTTCCATATCGCACATCGGCAACGAGAGTGTCACAACACAGTAAATGTAGTTTTTGGGAAATCACGATTTACTTTTTTTTTGAGCTTATAGTTCCATTTTTAAAAATCTGAGAAAGTATATCGGAGAACTTAAGATATATTTAAGAAGTCTATTTAATGCTCTATTATATTTTTATGGAAATTAAAATCTGAAGATATTATTTTCATTTTATATTAATTTTTTACTTTTAAATTCCTCTAATGTGTCACTTTTTTCGACAAAATTGTGAAAGATTTCATGAAATGAAACACTTTTATTAGTTAATAATATTTATTGTTTCTTTTAATTAATCAGGTAGGTAATATTAATATCTTTGTAGGCAGTTACTATTAGTCACAATAGAAATAAAAAAAAAACAAGGTATCAAAACAATCAAGAGTAAATAGTAAAGTATCAGAAAAAACCCCGTTGGTGTAATAACAAAATTATAAAAATCAAACCGGAAACAAAAATGGAAATCACTAATCAAATTATTTCTATATAAAATAAGATAGTTACTTTCTTATAATTAATAGGAACATAGAATCAACAGTCTTCAAATAAGCAAATTTTGAAACAAATTAATTGTTATTAAGAGATCTGTAAAACGACGCATAGAATTGAGGAATGTGGTTACTTTCAACCAAACTTATTAGGTCATTTAATTTATTTGGTTTTATTTTAGGTTTTGTTCTATAGGCTGGTTTCAAATTTATCTCGCCCAAATTTTTTTTTCGAGATAACTCAGCTGTCAGGAACTCTGTTTGATTAAAGGAAGTTTTATAAAATATTGTTGTCGGTGCGTCTTTCATTATCTTCAATATTTTCACGTCTAATATTTTAAAGGATTGTGTATGGATGCCCATATCCTGTGCTAAAGTTTTTAACGACAGAAAATCGCAGGAACTCATTTCAGTCAAGTTGTACGGTCTCCCTTTTTTCTTCGCTGACTTGATCACTTCAACGTACTGGCTTGGCACGTAAATAGGCCCAGATTTTAACCTTCTCTGTATCTGTTTTTCAATTGTAGAATGGACAGCATCGCCTTCATTTTGGGTATGTCCAGTTATCAAAAATTTATGAGATATACTTTTAATTTTTGAATACTTACGTAGGCAAAATGAATATAACGATAAAATAAATCTATTTTTATTTTGGCCACAGCAGTTATCCGAATAAAAGGTGAAATCAAGACCTGGGCCTTCATAAGACTGCATTTTGCTTTGAATGTATTTGAATACACACGAGCCAATTTCATCAGCCCCACGATTAGCTTCCCCTTCATGCCAAAAATAACATTCGTTCCTATCGATGCTTAATTCTGAAATCGTTAAATTAAAATTATTTAATTTTGACTTATAATAAAATACTGAGGTGTTTCCACGAGGTAGCTGCAAGACAGCTTGTAAGTCATAAACCGCCACTACATTATCTGGACTGATATTTCCTTTATCACGCTCTTTTTCTCTTCTTGATTCTTCTTTTTCTTCCAAATGTTTTAAATATTTCAGTTTTAAGTTTTCTTTTGCACTACCTTCGGCATTTTCATAACTTGCACAAAGTTCACAGCGGTCTTTCTTTGGCGTAAAAAAACTTATGTTAAAGTCTTTATTAAAGATTCTTGAATACATTGTCTCATTAGCGTAAGGTTGCTGTTTTGATTCACAATCCTTTTTGTAGTCTCTATATAAATCTGCAAGTGTCTTACCACCTTCTATGAATTCTCGTGTTGAATTTTTCCTAATGTAATGGCTCTCCACCCTTGGTATTGAGCTGATATGATCTTTAACTCCTTGTTTTATAGAATCATCTACTGTGTGGTGACGACCGTGTTTACCTCTTAGATCTTGCTGCAAAAATCCATCTTCACTTTTTTTTATAACAGTACGAATGACACGGTCATTAATGGCTAATGTATTTTTAAAAAAGAGTTTACAGACTCGAACTGTTTCTTGATTGAATGTTAAGTAAAAAGCGTGATTGACTCGTCTTGGTTTTTCTTTAGCAGTAAATCTAACTTTAGGGATGATAGGTTTAATAGATTTATGAATAAAATTCCGTTGTAAGTTAATGTCGCCCAGATTCCAGTAACTATGAAATTTATTTTCTCTCTGGCTTTCATTAATCTTTTCGGTGCACTTTAACGTACATTTTTCATTGCATGGAGGTAACATTGACCTAGCAGGTATTGTTATTCTTTCTTTCGTTCTTGAAATATACGCCTCACCTAAATTCCTAGCTTTTTTAGTTTTATTACTCAACCACTCTTCTCTTCGACATAAACGCTTTTTCCCTTTTTTTACTGTATTTGTTTCGTTATTACTTAAGCTACTGATTGGACTAGATGGATTAGACTGATGATTGGATTCTGTTCCCCTTTCGCCTTGAAGAGAAACTGCGATCGGCGGGGATGAGAGATTGGCCGTAGAGTTTGATGGTAATTTAGGGGAGTTTGAACGCGAAGTAGTGGAGCTTGAACCAGAAGATGAATTAGAGCTTGAGGACGAATTGGAGCTAGAAGATGAGTTTGAAGAAGACGCATCGGAGTCATAATTAGTATCCAGTCGTGTTAGATTTTGAATTGGATCAGAATTAGGAATATTTTCAGAATTTAAATTAGGTGAAGTAATATCGAAATTCAAATCGGGATTATTTTGATGCACTTCCTGCTGTAGTATACTTCTAGATTCAGAAAGTAAGTTACCAGTTAATTCTTCATCCTGACTATTACAAAAAAATCTCCTTCTGAGCATACCACAACCAATAACAAAATCGGGATCTTTGACGCTATCATCACTATCCTCGATGAAATCATCTTCATTTGAAGGAGTTGTAGCTTCTTCTGGCATGGTATGTGTGCCTGAAATTAAAACATGTAAGTATTAGTTTCATTAGAATTCTTAATAGTTTTACATAATCATAATAAAAATAACAAAAGTAAAATAAACAATTTATACTTACACACGCCATCCTTATTAATTGAGTATTCGTCTTCGAGTACTGTGTCATTTAAATTATAATTTTGTAAAGTAGATTGTTTAAAACTTGTAGATGCAGGTGCTGAAAATTGATATAAAGAGAACATTAATTAAGTAAAACTTTGTAAGTACGTAGGTATTTAAAAAAAATACTGTCACTTACCATCGTCAATATCAGAAAGTGTGTTGGTATTGTTGATATTTTCTTTAAAACTTTCAGATTCATCCAAGCCAACGGCTACTTCTGGAGTGTCATCGCGTAAAACTAAATCAATCATCAACTCCGCTCTTCTTGAATTCCGCTTCATTTTGTCCTATTAAAGTAAAAACGCATAGTTGTAACAGTTGCAATGCGTCCTAAGATGATTATAAACACTATATAAAGCAGAATTAGAGACACAATATTAAATATTACCCAATTAAATGCTTGTCTTATTCGGTAATACAGTTATATCACATGTTATAACATTTCTACCCTTACAATAAATCGGTATCAACTAACGCAAAAGCAAGAACAGTGTCATTTCTCATGATGTGACTGTTCTATTTTCTAATTTTATAATAGTTAAAGAGAATAACTCAACAATATAGTCATTTCACATGATGTGACAGTTCTATTCTCTAATTTGAAAATACTTAGTGAGAATAATTCAAAAATATGGTCATTTCACATGATGTGACTGTCTTTTTGCCGAAATTAAGCAATTATATGAAAATTACTTACCGTAATAGGGTTGTTACACAGGTTATGACAGTACTACACACACCAGATGCACGTCCGTTCTGTATCAACTGTGATGTGACACTGTTTACGCAACAAAAGGTAGGAAAGTGGCTCGGTGAAAAAGGGTATTAAATGCCATCTCTTGGCAAAGAATCGCACTATAATTATGACGTTTTTTTGGCAGATAAAGTTTGTGATTGCCTTTCTTATGGCATACTTATCTCAATTTCGTATTTTTCTGTGTTGTGACTCTCTTGTTGCCGATGTGCGATATGTTTATCTTTGCTGATTGTCAGACAGGATATGTCTAGGTTTTATTTTTGGCCCGCGAAATCTTTTTGGTGAATAATGTTAGTTGAACTTAGTGCTTTTATTGAAAGTAAGGGTGCTTGAGACCTTTTGTTACAAAGTTTCTTGGGAACTTTCTATCTTATCAAGTGCAAATGTGTTTGTCATTTTAAAAGTTTGGTGAAACCGGACAGATTATGCGCTAGTATGTTTTGAATAAACTGAAATCTGTCAATGTTCGGTGTCCGCAGCTAGTTCTTAACATTTTTGTACCGGACTGACGAGTGTCAAACAATACTATCGGCCAACTGCTGGATCAGTATGGCGCTCTAATCGCGCGCGCACACTTGCCGATTGTTTACCCGGCCGAATCTGCGGGCGCTTTTTTCAAAAAACCCTACCAATCAGCAAATTGTTCGAGCACAGGCGACCGACTGTCGATTTAAAAACCGTTTTTTTCGATAAAGAAATGTTTCACTTTCGTCATCAGCCCGACCGTTCAGTTGGCCTAGTGTGCGCGCTAGCAGCCCAACACGACTAAACTATCGGCCGATAGAAAGTCTGCAGTCTGCGGGGACTCTTAATAGTTAGCGTCTCTTAATAGTTAGGGTACTGTCAATAGTTAGCGTATTTCTTGCGAGGGACCATTTTATTTCAAACAACCCACGTGGCCAATTCAATTCAAAGTATACTCAATTTATTTCACTCATTATAAATTGATACGATAGCTTTCATGTTTTTCACGAAGAGCCAGCTTAAAATAAAGTATCGAGAATACGGAATTATTGGCGTTAATTGGTTTTAGTCTGTCTCACTACAGACAGAAAGAAAAATGTATACGAGCGTAATGCACTGAAGATTTATGAGTCATTTAAAATAACAAAAGTACGCAACATAAGTTTGAAAAAGTGAAATAAATAAATGAAATAATGTTTTTCGGTTTCGATAACACGAAATAATGTCGTGCAAGCATTTTTATTTATTATCATGATAAAGTGCGAATTTATACTGAAATATTTCTTTTAGCAAAGTCGAGTCAAAGTCAGTGAGAAAATCTTTGGTGAATGTTATAGGTGTTAAATACCCCAAAATATTCGTTGTTCAACCAATAAATGAGTGAGTTGTGAAGGTCATGTCAATGTGAAGGATATCATACTTAAACGAGCACGTATTTATAAATGTTTAAAATAGGTAATGTTTTGTATTTTTAGAATGTGGCTAAAGGTATCAGATTCAGTTTAAAATGGCACGATAACCTAAATAAAATTTTGTAGGCCCTCGTCAGTGTTCATATATTTTCATCTGGAATAAAACAAAATTATCTACAAAAAAGTTATTTTTAGAACAAAATACACAGACCATAAATTTTATCTCAGATGGACAAAAGCTTGTCCACCTACCACTCCATTAAATTTTATTTGTAATAAATAAGAATAAACTCTCCGTGTAACATCATTGTCGCTCCCAGACCAGTCGTATAGAAAATGAAAAAATCAATAAGTAATGTATTTTCATTTCTTAAGTATTGTCACAGAATAGTACAGAAGTTATGGTCAATAAAACGAGTGAAAGCGCACGCACACATAGACACACTTCACGTACAGCGAGTGCAAGCGCACTCGTGACTGGCATTCGTATGGAATCGCCGTACGTACGCGTCAATGTGTGCGTGCGTTTTTACTTATTTTGTACGTGTGTTGTTTTCGCTTGTTGCAAGGAATCATCCTTCTGTTTATTCCTTGGTATAAATGATCTGTTATATTGATATGTTGTGTGACATTGAGAGGGCAATGACCTCTTGGTCATGATATGATAGCTCCCATAATATTGTTACTTAAATTCGTTTAATTTTCTGAAGCCAGGTCAGATTATGGATTAAGATAGCCTTGGGACATGAAACAAAACACCAAGGTTCAAAAAGCGTTGACAATTCTTTTATATCGTGTTCTTACGGGTGTTACTTACAGGTATTTTTAACCCACTTCAAAAAAAGGAGGAGGTTCTCAAATCGGTTGTGTTTTTTTTTTTGTGTTTGTTACCTCATATCTTCGTCATTTATGAACCGATTTGAAAAATTCTTCTTTTATCTGAATGGATCTACTTCCCGATTGGTCCCATAGAAATTTCATCGAAATCGGTTCAACAGTTTGGTTTTGAAATCAAAATAGCTGGAAAAAATATGTCATCCAAGTAAAAGAAATTGCGAAATTAATACTTGACAAGGATGGCAAAAAAGTCAATGAAACAAACAATAGTCACCGACTTCCGAAAGTAAAGTTATTTTCCACTTTTTTAGTGTTTTTTTTGGAAGTGGTTTTTTTTTGCAAAAAAGTTTTTATGTTCGTGTGTTGTTTTCACTTGTTGCAAGGAATCATCCTTCTGTTTATTCTTTGGTAGAAATTATCTGCTGTATTGATATGTTGTGTGACATTGAGAGGGCAAGGACCCCTTGGTCATGATATTGTAGTATTAATAAATTAGACCTTGATATATCTAAATGCTTAGTTATCAGCTTTACCCGGAAGAACCGATCAATAATATTTAATTACTCAATTGCAAATCAGCCTTTATCCCGAACTCACGCCACCAAAGATCTTGGTATTTTTCTGGACAGTAAGCTCACCTTTGAGTGTCATGTTGACCATATTGCCAAAAAGGCGTCCAAAGCCCTGGGATTCATTATCCGTAATGCCAGTTCGTTTAAGAGAATGAAAACCCTGAAAATTCTGTATTGCGCTTACGTCCGCAGTCACCTCGAGTATGGTAGTCAAATTTGGAATCCAAATTATGCAGTGCATTCGGAGAGATTGGAACGAATACAAAGGAAATTCACGAGATACTTAGGTTATAAATTTAAAATCCCTTATCTGTGTTACAAGGAACGATGCGTTCGATTCCACTTACTTCCACTTGTAACTCGGAGAAATATATCTGATATACGGTTCCTTGTGAAAATAGCACAATCAAGAATTGAGTGTCCTGAACTTCTTTCCAAACTGTCCCTGAATGTTCCAACTCGGCATTCTCGCTTGAGAAATCTTCTTCGTGCTCCTTATGCTCGCACAGTTTACCGTAGCAATTCTTTTTTGCTTCGCTCAATTAAAGCATTTAACCACGTTGTAATGAATGAACACCCCTCAATTGATTTGTTTGTAAGCACCTTAGCAAGTATTAGTACTGCGTTGTCTAAAAGCTGTGTTGTACAAGATGAATTTGAATAGTGGTTTCACCTGCATGACTTTGTTTTAATATTTTATAATTTTAATACTAAATTTAGTTCTATTCTTTGTTATTATATAATGCTTAGTTTTTGTTATTTGGCTTAGTTATTAGTTTGTGCAACAATAGTTTATTGCTAACTGCGGAGGCTTGTAAATGGTTTTTCGTTGATTGTCTCAATATATATATATGTTTTGTATTGTTAGCTGTAAGCCCCCTAAACATAAACATAATAAAATAAAATAATATTGTTACTTAAATTAAATTCGTTTAATTTTCTGAAGCCAGGTCAGATTATGGATCAAGATAGCCTTGGGACATGAAACAAAACACCAAGGTTCAAAAAGCGTTGACAATTCTTTTATATCGTGTTCTTACGGGTATTACTTACAGCTATTTTTAAATACCAACGTCGAAAGCCTGCCCATAATAAAGGGTATAAATATACTCTTAACGAAGCAGAAAGGCACTTGGTTTCCCCGTCATTGCGATTTTGTTTTGCTATGGACCATACCTGGGAACCTTCTAGTTACCGAGATATTGGAGGTCAAAGTTTTTTTTAACCGACTTCAAAAAAAGGAGGAGGTTCTCAATTCGGTTGTATGTTTTTTTTTTGTGTTTGTTACCTCATATCTCCGTCATTTCTGAACCGATTTGAAAAATTCTTCTTTTATCTGAATGGATCTACTTCTCGATTGGTCCCATAGAAATTTCATCAAAATCGGTTCAGCAGTTTGGTTTTGAAATCAAAATAACTGGAAAAAATGTCATCCAAGTAAAAGAAATTGCGAAATTGATACTTGACATGGATTTGTGTGTGATACGATAACTAAAAAGGGTAAAATAAAAACTTTTTTGCAAAAAAAAACCGACTTCCAAAAAACAAAGGTGGCAAAAAAGTCAATGAAACAAGCAATAGTCACCCACTTCCGAAAGTGAAGTTATTTTCCACTTTTTTAGTGTTTTTTTTGGAAGTCGGTTTTTTTTTGCAAAAAAGTTTTTTTTTTCACAAGTCTAAAAATAACTCGTTTTAAGGTTATAACTTAACTTTTAATACCTCCATGACCAGTTTACAGCATAATGTTTTAACGTAAAACGTGATTTTTCACCCCATAAAAAAAGTTGTTTCCCAGCAATAATTTTTGCGTTGGGTTACTTAGTTTGATGTACAGAAATCTCAGTTAACGGCTTCGTGAAGGGTCCGTTAACAACTTGTACATTTAGGTGGGAGAGTAGCTATGCATTTGTATTAAGTATTCTGCAATATCCTGTGAATGTTAAAGTGCTGTACCAATTCACGAGGGTGATAAACACGTCAATAGGACATATGGCATAGGCCATAGGACATTTATTTATTTATTTATTTATTTATTTATTTATTTATTTATTTATTTATTTATTTATTTATTTATTTATTTATTTATTTATTTATTTATTTATTTATTTATTTATTTATTTATTTATTTATTTATTTATTTATTTATTTATTTATTTATTTATTTATTTATTTATTTATTTATTTATTTATTTACATATGGCCTAATGAATATTACTGGATGGTCATCATCAACATCCACAGCCTGAATTCACTCACTGCTGGGTATAGGCCTCTCTTTTCTTGTGCCAAACACTACGATCTTGTGCCAGGAAAATAATAGACTTGACTGCAAGTTCTAAGTTTACTAGCCATCTTGCTGACTGGCTAATATTTTTACCAACGCATGAAATACTCTGCGTCTGTGACCAAATTTGTTGTATAAAACTCTCAGTTTCTTTCTTGGAAAACCACTTATAGCGGTACGTAAAAATAAGCATAATTTACAAATTAACTGTCGGTAATAAAACAATTTTCTGTCACGATAGCCGGCTATTATAATTGTTGCGTTTTAATTCGTAGAAATAGAAAAACACTTTAATACCCAAACAATCTACATTGAAATTCACAACTGTGAAACTAGTTACAAATGCAAGGCATACTCGTGCACATGCAAGCGAATGCTTTTCATCAATTACAACAATAACTAGAAAAAACCCTACTACTGCTAGCAAATGTTTTTAAATATATGTGTATCGCTAATGTAGGCAATTATATTGTGAATGGGAACACGTGAAGTTTATGCTTTAATCGCGTTCGCTGTAATTATGTAATTAGAATTAGAATTTACGAGTTTCCTTCAATTTCTTGGGTTAATTTATTGTATGGTCGAACTGTGGTAGGTTGCGTATAAACTTGGTTTTATTGGCTGAGCTGTTATCGGTGAACTGTATTACTTATTTTTTCAAGTCTAGCTACAAGGTTGTGTCTATGCAAGAGCTCTCTCTCTCTCTTATTCGCTTTCTTACTCGTTGGTTAGTTGTTATTATTAATAAGAGATCGTGTGTTGGTTCATTATGGCTGAACTAAGCAAAATCAGCTTATAATGTCCAAGGAAGGAGAGGGGAAACGGCCTCAATCCAACCCGCCAGCAAAACTTGAAACTAGTAGAGAATGCCCAAGGCTACTGCCTTGGGCATTTTCTTCAGTCCGCCTTTGTACAGTTTTTACTCGAGGTGTATTTATTTTATTTTGAACTTTGAGAGAAGTCATAAACTGAGAAACGACATCATTTATGCTCACAAAAAATGTCATTTCATTACTACGATGTTTACCATGCTTTTGCTATACATTCATGTCAATTAAATAAAACTAAATATTTGCATCTGGGTTTCTTTAATCACAGCTGTTGGCCTAGAAATTGGCTAAACGTACACGTATATATACAGGCTCTGTCACACCATATGAAACCTAAACAAGCCAAGATATGCACCGTATCGAGATTCAAATCAATAAACACACAACTGAATAATTAATATTGAAACCCCAACGTATTTACTTTACCTATGCGAAGTAAACATATTACATATTCACTTGCGGGGGTCATTGTTTATTCGCTCACAACTAATTATGTACGTGGAGTGGGGTCAAATCAGTGTGGAGTTTATTGAAGTTTTGATGGGAGCTACGACAAGAACCATGAGTGAGATTACTGTGACGTTAATAAAGAGATTCGATCGTTGGTTTACCATTTTTAGATTTTTTGAATTGCTACTACCTAGTTCAGGCAAATAAGCAACTGTGCTCTATATTAATTGTTATGATATTTTATTGTAACTGTGCACCTTTTTATAAAAAAATAAACGATTGATAAACGATTGAATTACCAAATAACATAACACACACATAATCCCCGGAGGGATAGGCGGAGGTGTACCTATTTGTACACCTACATGTCGCCAGTTATGTTTAAGTCTCATGTCATGGCCAAAACCAGACTCCGAGGCTGCTACTGAGAATTTCCTGATGGAAAATCCCAATAACACTTTGCCCGACCCGAAAATTGAACCCAGGACCTCATGCTCAGGAGTCGATTGCGACCACTCGACTAATGAGGCAGTATTACTAAATATGAGATCAAAAGTATTGCCAGAAAATGAGCAATCCAACTGAAAACATTATTAGATAGTATTACAGGTAGTTTATTTTGTGGTAGGCAAATCTATACAAATTCGGAACACAAAAAAAGGCCTCTCTATCTTAAGGAACCACTCGATCTATATTCACATACAACTCATAACATCTCGCCTCTCATGGAGGAAGGGCTAGGCAGAGGTGTACCTATAACTCACTCACATTTCGCCAGCTAAGTTGTACCCTCATGAAATAGGGAGCGAACCTGATGTCATGAACTGGCACAAGGATAGACTTCGGGCAGCTACTTCGAAATTCCTTTTGAAAAAACCAAATTACACTTAGCCTGACCTGGGTGTCGAAGACCAGACCTCATGTTCAGCAATCACTTTTGCGACCCAAAATAACACTTTGCTTGACCTGAAAGTCAAACCCGTGACCTTTTGCTCCACAGTAGTCAAGTTTTTTTTTGGTGATGGCGTCTCGCGTGTCAACCTAGCAGGCTGGCTTCTGCTTAACCAGACAATCCTGTGGGTACCGTGAATGTAAGGCCTCTAGTCAGGGTAAAAACTTATAGTCTAAGCGACAACTCGCTAAGGGCACGAGCGAGTGCACGGTACGAGGGCAGCAAGAAGACAGGCTGGATCTGAGTGAGTAGCAAAGCTGTAGCGGCATTACAAAAAGTACTACAGAGCTCTCTATGACAGAAATGAAAAACTAACATCAAAATCCTGGATCGCGCTATTAAAGTTATCCGTGAATTGAGACGACATAGAAAAACACAGCATCATCGACATCAGCTGCCGTTGAGCAGAACCCACCAGATAACACCCGTCTGGTCGGACCTGTACAAGGAATCAGGACTTGGGTAAAATTAAATGAGGAGAATATGGAATTATTGAATAACGGTGTACTAACAGTAACGATACACACGCTAATGACTAGTCTAAATTTTGTACAAAAAACTTAAAACTAAAACAGGACGCATCGTCGCTCGCTGCTTCGACGAAACCATCAGGCGCTTCAACATGCCCCCGGACGTTGAAAGATTCTCTTTCAACAAGCATCAGCAGAGACGGGTAACGGGCAAATTCTGTTGAAGGCTCGTCTTATTACTCCAGCAGAAGTCCGGATGTCAGCCACACGAACGATGCCGTCTGTTCCTGGATGGACAGCGACAATTCTACCCAACTTCCACTTAAGGGGGGGTAGGTTATCCTCTTTGATCACTACCAAGGAGTCCAGCTTCAATGCATCTTTGCAGGAACGCCATTTTGTTCTCTGCTGCAACTCGGAAACAAACTCCTTACTCCACCGAGTCCAAAAATGCTGACGGAGTTGCTCGATCCTTTGGAAACGAGTTAAATGATGAATGGAGTGTTCCTGAATATCTCGCTGTGGCAGTGAAGTAAGTGGTCGACCGACAAGGAAGTGTCCTGGAGTCAGAGGTGTAAGGTCAGCAGGATCAGCGGACAGCGGCGTCAATGGACGAGAGTTCAAAATCGCCTCAATTTGGATCAGTGTGGTGTTAAGTTCTTCGAACGTGAGATTACAATTTCCCAACACTCGCTTTAAATGATATTTTGTCGACTTAACACCCGCTTCCCAGAGTCCGCCAAAGTGAGGAGTATAAGCGGGAATAAAGTGCATCTTAACTCCATCATTAGCCAAACTTGCACCTAAGGAATCGCAATTTGATTTTAAAAATTTCGATAAATCGTTGTACGCTCCAACGAATGAGGTACCGTTGTCGGAATAAATGTTAACGGGTTTTCCCCTTCGCGAAATAAACCTATATAAAGCCAGTAAATATTTATTACTAGTTAGGTCACCTACTAGCTCCAAGTGAATAGCCTTGGTGGTGAAGCAAATAAATATCGCCACGTACACCTTTACCAGCCTACAACCGCGACCTTGCCGACTGGCACACATGATAGGGCCGGCATAATCTACGCCAACACTTTCGAAGGGGTAGTCTCCCAGACGGAGACGCTGCTGTGGCAAATTTCCCATTAAGGGTGTAACTACATTACCCTTAATACGACAACAGCGCACACAGTTATGATAGCAAGCCTTAGCTAAATTTCGGCCACCTATAGGCCAATACGATTCCCTTATCGACGCTAGTAACAACTGTGGGCCTGCGTGCATCAATCTCTGATGCTCGAAATTAAACAATAGCTTAGTAAATACATGAGTGGACTGTAAAATAATAGGGTGTTTTTTATTATATGGGAAATCAGAATTCTCTAAGCGGCCTCCGACACGCATTATATTATTGCTGTCTAAATATACATTCAATTTGAGAAGGGCGCTTTTTGAAGGTAAACCTTTTTTGTTTGCAAGTAATTTGTGCTCTGGAAACGAATCGATTTGACATCTTAAAATAATAACATTTAATGCTTCCTGTAGTTCTTCTTCAGACAGAAAATTACTATTTACAGGAAGTTTTCTACAAATTCTAACAAATCTCAACACGTATGCTACGGATCGAACAAGTCTTAAATAATTAGAGAAACGGTTAAAATCTATAAATAAATTGCAAGAACTACTTTCTACAATAGCGTTCAATGAAACTTGAGGTCGCGTTTCGGGCAATGTCTCGAATTCTAAACTTTTAAGTTGAGATGGCCAATTGGACTGATCTTCCTTCAAGAAGTCGGGGCCACACCACCACAGATGTAACCCTTGCAGAGCATCAATATCCACGCCACGAGATATTAGATCTGCTGGGTTCTTACCAGTTGGGACATGACGCCAAGTACAGTTTCCTGTCTTATCTAGAATTTCAGCAACGCGATTGCGTACAAATGGCTGAAGTTTAGAGGGCAACATTTGTAACCATCCCAATACAATGGTCGAGTCTGTCCAACAATAAACCCGATCGAACTTTGCTCGAAGTGATTTGACCACCTTCTCACAAACGCGAGCTCCCACTACGGCACCACACAGTTCCAACTTCGGAATCGTGGTAGGTTTAATCGGCGCCACACGACTTTTACCTATCAATAAGCGCACCATGCATTCACCATCACTGCTTACACTACGGACATAGGCACACGCACCGTAAGCGCGCTCAGATGCATCCGTGAATACATGGAGTTCTAACGTGTGATACTTATCGGACATAACAAAACGTGGGATACGCAAATTATTTAGAAGAGGGAGATCCTTAACAATAGCATTAAAAGTTGTGTTGAGTTCCAGAGTCAACGGTTCGTCCCATGAAAGGTTGTCTAACCACATTTTTTGCAACAACATTTTCATGGTCACCACAAAAGGAGATAAAAGACCTAAAGGGTCAAAAATGCGTGCAATTGCTGAAAGCAAATCACGCTTAGTGCTGCACTCGGAAGGCATCTTAAAACTAATCAAGAACCCGAGTTCGTCAGAGTCAGCAAACCAATCAAGCCCTAACAGTTTGTTGGGCTCACTAGATCCCATACCTAAATTTAAGGATGACTGAGAAGTCCCTGAGACTAAAACAGGTTCGTTCGACTTCCACTTTCGAAGTGGCATGCAAGCTGATGCCAATGCATTGGTGACTTCATTACGAATGGCCATTACTTCATTTAAATCATTACCACCCGTGAGTAGATCATCTACGTAAAAGTCATGTTTGATTATGGTGGCAATTTTATCATTCGTGCACTCAATGCCTAATTGCTTAAGGCAGCGCGTCGCAAGAAACGGCGCACTCGCCGTACCGTATGTGACGGTGTTGAGTTTAAATACCTTGACCGGATTGCCCGTGTCTTCACGCCAAACTACCTGTTGCAAGTGCCTATCAGATGGATGGACTACTATCTGTCTATACATCTTTTCAACATCGGCTGACAAGACATATTTATGCTGTCGAAACCGAAGAAGTATAGACAGGAGGTCGTCCTGAACCGTAGGACCCACCATCTGTAAATCATTAAAGGATACTCCTGATGAAGTAGGGCAACTAGCATTAAACACTACACGCAATTTGGTAGTGGTACTACATTCGCGCAGTACCCCGTGATGAGGTATATAATATGCATTTAAATCTAATTCCTTGTTTACGGTCATATGACCTAACGACTCATATTCTGCCATAAACTCGTGATACAATTTACTAAAATCAGGCTTAGCCTTAAGTCTGCGTTCCACGGAATATAAACATTGTGAAGCCCTTTGAAATGAATCACCTAAAATAGAAGGGTTCTTTTTCATTGGTATACGGACACAAAAACGACCGTCCTCTAAACGAGTCGTGTTTTCAACAAAATGTTCCTCGCACAATTTTTCTTCTGGTAAATAATTAGAATGCTGCGAAGTGACCTCTTCAAGATTCCAAAATCGCATCAAATCATCACGAATGAATTTTGAGTCATCATAGGAACCAGTTTGAGTAAAATGACAACTTATACTGTCAGGTACTTTACTATTACTATATAAAATGGGACCAGAGACAATCCAACCTAACCTGGTTTCACATAACACTGGCTTCCCGACTCCTAGCTTTACTCTTTGCGAACCTAACAGGTCCCAGAATAGATCAGCACCAATTAAAAGATCTACATCGGAGGGTTTGTAAAAGGTAGGATCTGCCAGACAAATATCAGTAGGAATATTCAGGCTAGATAAATCTAATTCACGACATGGCATTTCATTCGTTATTAATGGTAAAACAAAACAAAACAACTTAGCATTATAACTGTTGTTGAGTGACGTCATTTTCACCTGACAAGTATTACCCACGCGAGAGGTCGCGTTATTTATGCCATAGATTGAGCTATCTATCGGAATTGTATCTAATCTGAGTCGTTTACATAATCGCTCCGTCATGAAGCATGATGTACTACCGCTATCGAGTGTCGCTCGCACAATATGCTCATGATTATTATGATCAAATACTTTAACTAAAGCTGTTGACAACAACACGCCGCGCTCCTTCCTACTGTCGCCATAAGAAGGTGAAATGTTCGCAGATAAAGAAACATGATTAGCGTCAGTGTTGGCAGAGGGCGCGGGCGACGCCGACGTTGACGGAGACGAAGTTGTGTTATCACTACGATTACCACTAGTGTCCAAAGTATGAAGTAAAATGTTATGCTTGCGCTTGCATAACTTACAACCCGGTTTTTTACAATTGTTGGAAAAGTGACCCGAACGAAAACAATTGTAACACAATTTAAAACTAGGCACTAATTTACGACGTTCCTCGTTACTCAACGCAAGGAACTGTGAACAATTAGTTAGACTATGGTCACCTTTGCAATTGGGACATAGCTTCATGACAGATTCAGTGCTTATATTATTAGAATTTTGTGTCGACACCATAGATTTAATTTTACTCGTGGAACCTGATTTAGCGATACCTGACACGTTGTGTTTTGACAATTCTAAGGTTTCAACTAAATCAGCGCGTGAGCGAATAAATTGGAGGAATGCATCGAACGTAATCGTGCTGTCCTTGTCAGTATGGCCTATAGACTCCTCCCATTCGCGATAAGACTTCTGATCTAACTTACGAGTAACTAAATATATCAACAAAGTATCCCATTGCTTGACTGGTTCACCTAGCGATTCTAACGCTCGTAAGCTTTTATTTAATAGGTCTATTAAACCTTTCAAAACGTCAGAGGACTCCTTTGTGATAGGTTCTATATTAAATAATGCTGACACGTGATTCTGCACCAACAATCTTTTGTTGTCAAATCGATCGCATATTAAATTCCAAGCCACATCATAATTGCTCTCTGAAAACTGAATTGACTGAAGAACCACAGCAGCAGATCCCTCTAGAGAAGCACGCAAATAATGAAATTTGTTGATTTTATCAATCTCGTCATTATGATGGATGAGGCTAGTAAAGGTGTCACGAAACTCTAACCAATTGCTATAAAATCCATTAAATTTTGGAAGTTGTATGGTAGGTAACCCTAACAGGTTTATAAACACTACCACGACTACTTTTACCACAAACCGAATCATTATCATTGTTACCTTTATTCACTAATTGTTGAGCCCTCGACAATGCCATAAAGTACAATGTCTCGAACTCGGACCGCTCAGACAACTGGGCCTTCGCATCATCAACCATACATTCTAACCGTAACTGTACCTCATCGTATTGTTCGTACAACGACTCAATTTTTCCCATGCGTAGCTGTAACTCCGTGACATCACAAGTATTTAATTTCTTTTCTGTTATTGCGTCCAGGTAATTGATGAAAGTAGTTAAGCGGCCTTTAAAACTGCCTCGCTTCTTTACTAATTCCTTCTCTTCGGACATACTGGGACTCGAGTTTTGTCGACCTGAAATGTATATAGTAACGAATACGTTTATATACTTAAACAGAACAAACAACTACTAAGTTATACGGTTGATTTTAATGTGATGTAACAATGTAATTAGGTAATCTTTAATGTAATATATGGATACAATAAATCTGAACTAATGTGAAGATGCCTACTTTTATACCTAAATTCTTAAACAACTAATTAAGTTACATTAATTAGGATATAGGTAAGTAACAAATAAACAAATCTGAAGTGCACTACGGTTTGACCAACTGACACTGTAGTCAATAATTGGAAATATATCTAACACTAACGAGACAAAACTATGGCTGATGAATACCTACGCATCAAACTTACACTTAACTGAATAGTTATCGCTCTAATGCAACAAAACAAATTATATAAATGTAGTGCTAATTCCTACTATACTTATTTAAAGTATTATATAATAACAATTGTCGCTAATTGTACGCGTAACATACAAAAATAACGAAACTATTCAAATGCAAAGCAGTACTCAATGAACATAATTTATATTAATACAAGTTAAAATGCACTAACCTTTGGTAACTTATAATTAAAGTTAAATACAACCTGTACGAGTGTTGGGTGACGATATTATCCAATATAAACTTAACACCGTGAAAATAATATGCACTCAATCCATATTCCACGCTGGCGGCACCGGCGTATAACCTCTCAAGTCCACGTTAATTATTTCCGTTGTTAATATCGCTGATTTAATTAATCTTCGAAATAAACTTGATTAATACCACTATCGGGCTCGACGGACCATGTACAAGGAATCAGGACTTGGGTAAAATAAAATGATGAGAATATGGAATTATTGAATAACGGTGTACTAACAGTAACGATACACACGCTAATGACTAGTCTAAATTTTGTACAAAAAACTTAAAACTAAAACAGGACGCATCGTCGCTCGCTGCTTCGACGAAACCATCAGGCGCTTCAACAGACCATTCTGCCTTTTCTATGTGGGATGAAGAAATTCACACTCTGTTCTTATTATAGCGTTACTACATTACAGTACACCCTATATAGTGTTTGCTTACAACAAAGGAACAATACACCGAAGTAATTATCAAATCCGAAACCCCACACGTTTAACACTTCTCCGTAAGCGAACGTCAGTGTCTTGTTAAATTATTAACAAAGCCGTTAGCGTGGTGGCTTTCGATTTAACCCGACTATTATATCCCGGCGACATGTCAGTTTTCTACGAACCTATCATTGTTTTACGTTCTGCTTTGTTGGAACCGTCATTGTTTGAACTATATTATAATGCTTCACTTTCATCCGTATCTATTTTATTTATTTATGTTTACACAAAACACATTACAGGAAAAATACATAAAGACAAAAGAGCACAAAGGGTACCGCTTATTTCATTTAGAAACCTCTTCCAGCGGACCTGCGAGAGGATAGATATAATATAGTATCTATAGTCAAGTAAAAGTAATTACTTGAGTTTAAGTAATTACTAGCAATTTTTTTTATGCAATAGACAAGAATTTAAGCAAAGTAAGAACCGTCAAAGAAAGCAAAGCTAAGAATTCTAGCTTTTTACAGTTCTAACTTCTAGCAATTACTAAACTACATAATAAAAATCGTATCTTAAAAAATGACATTTACTCAAGTAAACACTTTGACTTGTTTAAAGATACGGGCGTCAGTGTGGATAGTGTTTTGTTTAACGTCGTCTTTTTTGCTGAAAAATCTTGACTATACATGGAGTATGCGTTTGTTCACTATCAGCATTGCCTCAACGCGAGGCGTACGGCATTCTTGAAACTCTTTACTATGGAACTCCTTAGCGCACATTGCAACGCAACGGCGCGGCGTCATCTCGTATCGGAATCAGCTAGTAAACATAAATTGAGGTGATACCGATCCAGTTTAGCTCCTTTAAGTCTGCTATGGGCTTTAAAGGTTAACTGTCAAATCGCATCGGTGGCTAATTTTGTTAATATTGTGATTAATTTAGTTACAGGTTGCAAGACAGATGAGTATTTTATCTGAAAGTCTGTGAGCTTCATCGTCTCGGCACTCTTTGTAAACGATCTCCACTGAAGATTCTAGATTTTGTCGGAAATGTCGAAAATGCGTGACAAATTTCCAAAAGAAAACACGTTCTACGGACATTGCTTTCCGTATTGCATGAAAACTAAGATGTTATTACAAGAGTTCAAACTTTCGTCTATCACTACATAGTATCAAACAAAGTCGCTTCCCGCTGTCTGTCTGTCTGTCCCTATGTATGCTTAGATCTTTAAAACTACGCTACGGATTTTGATGCGTTTTTTTTTGTAATAGATAGAGTGATTCAAGAGGAAGGTTTATATGTATAATACATGCAGATTATAGTAAAGAAAACATTCGTATCTACAATGCACCTGTGCAAAGCCGGGGCGGGTCGCTAGTGAGATAAAAATAACAAACTTGCTTCTTTACTTACGAAAGGACCCAAAAAACACTTTCTAAACAAGGAATGAGCAGCAACTTTAATAAACACACTCACATATTCAGCGGCAAAGGACACTGGTGTATTCTAAGCCTACATAATGCCGCGGATTCTAAACTAATTGGTTAATTCATTTAAACTGTACCCTACCGACTTCTGAATTAATAATGCTTACAATTTTCGTTAATATTGGATGTGAATAAATTGGTACTGTGTTGTAGTTACTTTATTTGTCAAAGTAATCATGTTGAGGTTCGGTCAAACTGGTGCGGAAGAGACATTGACTGATATTTCAGTATCTGTTTAAATGATTACTACATACAAATCTTATGCGAAAGTCAACATTTGTATTAAATAACAGATGACGTTGTGCCGTGACGTCACTTTTGCAATTCGCGGTGTTAAGATTTTCCTGCAATGCATGTCATTGAGCATGAAACACTTTGCCGGACCCGGCAATCGAAGCCAGGGCCTCATGCTGAGCAGTCGCGCTTCCGAGCACTAAACAGACTAGAAAGAGGTAAGGTAATACAAACCCATTACTGTTCTACTGCGAGCCAAGGCCTCTCATACAGTGAAGGTAAACTCGGTTTAATTCTAACAAAATTAAGATATTTCATCACAAAATAAGATTGAATCTATCAAACGCTTTTTCGTATCAAAATCCCTTGAAAACCAATCCATCTCAACAACACGACACTTCAATAACAAATACCAATAGATTTCCAATAGCAAAGTGCGCGCTTTCAGCCGAGCACACACTGGAGCTAAACCCAACACAATGCGACGCGGATTCTAAACTAATTGGATAATTCATTTTAACAATATCCCGTTGGCATACAATAATTATAAGTACAGAAGGTCAGCTTCAAAGCATTTTCCCATCGAAATTGGGATCAACTTTCAGTCCAATCGGATGCAGCTGAAAACCAGTATTTAATATGTATATACAACACACACCATACTCATGTGTTACAAAATAAATAAATCTTATCTTAATATTTCACATGTACTGTAACGACTGTCTATATAACATCTGTCTGTTACTGGACAATACGACATCTTTTGGCAAAACTGGAAGTCCGAATTTTGGACTCCAGACAACCCGTAGCGTCTGTAAAATCATGAATAATAACCGAGGCTAACGGCTTAGCGTGTTTTTCGAGGCACGGAGAAAACTCGGTATATAATGGATGGCCACCCATCCACGGACCGACCTCTGCAAGCGGTGCTTAACCTTGAAGATCGACCCTGTGTGGCTGATATTATTGAGCCACAAATCTCCTAAGGTAAGCTAACATGGTCACGTACTCACGGCGATCTTAAACAAATGACAGTCGCCAGTGCGTTTACACTCGCTGTACGTAAAGCGTGCCTATATGTGCGTGCGCTTACGCTTGTTGTATGGACCTTCTGTATCTATCAACTACGTGACTTGCTATGTTAGGTTCTGAATCATAAATGGCACAACACTACCAATTGCATTTACTAACAAAAACTTGTCTAAACTCGAAAGTTGGAATGTTAGAACTAACTTCACTAATTGTATTTCTAATGGAATTAACTTTTATTAAATAGTGTTTTCTAGAGTTTCGTTAATTATCTTTTGTTAGAAAGGCTGCTGTGTTAAAGTTTAATTACGAAGTTTTTGGTATGTTTTTTTTGTTACCTATTTAGATGATTGTGTGTTTGTTTCTAGTGGTTGGAAAGCTTTTAGCTAAAGGACTATGAATAATATCTTTCTGCATCACCGACATTCTTTAGCTATACGACGAGAATAAAAATGATAAACACAATATTATTGAGGATAATTCAGATAGAAAATAATAATTCGTCTTGCTTTATCAAAAATTTGAAGGTATAGTAAAAAACTACATATGTATTAATTATATTAATCATGCAAAAGACAACATTTCAAATTAAACTCGCAGTAAATTTTGAATCAGAATTCAATTTTTGCATTGAAAACTAGCCTAAATTTAAGTGCCAGTAATTTTTTTCACGCCTTCACACAGACTCCATAAATAAAAATATCATTAGGTATAATCAAACGTTTTAAACAGCCACAAATCAAATGATTTAGATGCCAATGAATTTAAGTATGGGTCGATATTACAGTTCTACAGAGAATGGCAACACGTAAGGGTTCTCGCCCACCGTTACTTTTTGTGGTAGCGTAGCGGTGCAAACGCAAATCAGGCGCAATACAAACGCCATGCTCTCGCTGGTTGTACGCACTACAACCAATCAAGCTGTAAAAAACCAGTTTAATCGCATCTCTCATTGTACGGGAAATCTATACAAAGCGAGGCCATGTTGTACTGGAAATGTATAGCTTGATGTGTCGCCGTGTGTACCTTCGCCAACGTAACCATAATTATGTATTGCTACTATTGCGATGCTGTGGCGCTTCAAAAATCAAATAAAATAAAATAATTATCTATTTATTTCGAACAAAAAGGTCCATATGGGTCCTACCCACTAGTTAGTAGGTAGTTGCAGTCGACATGCAGACGTGTGTCCTTCCAGTCTCCAATCTTTGTTTCCCCGATGTTGTAACAGACAATCGCGCATTTTCACCATACAGTAGCCATCCTGACACGCGTTTACGAAACGCGCGATGACACAGCTACAAAAGCTACAGTCCCCGTGGGCGAAGACCCTAATGCCGATGCCGGTCGAGCCAAATGTGCACAATGACTCCGATATTAAACCGTTGTGATTCTGCCCGGGATTTGGGCATGCATTTTATAGGCACACTATTTTATAGGCACTTATATCTATTTATATGGCTGAATTGAAATATGAAAACAGTTGGGGATCTCTTTGTTGTTGTGTGTATGTGTGACTGGAAAAGAGTGTCTGTGCATGGCTTTAGAATTCAATGGTGTATTGAAATTTAGTATGTATTTTAACCTTTATAACTGTATAGCAGTAATTAAATAATTTAGATGTAAATTAATTAGATAACCTGATTTAAGTATTTGGCCACCTTTTCTGTTGTCCATTAAAAAAAGAGCTCAAAGAGTCAGGAAAGGACAGTTTTATAACGTCATGAGAACTCCATCCAGGAGTTGTTTTGAACACCATAGCAACACTTAGTATAGTGGACAGTTAGTTGCGAATAGGTTGATAAATTACTGAATGTCGTTTCGTATTTAAAACTACTCACACTTTTATGGTAAGTACAAAAGCACCTCTCACACTAAAATTTAAAAGCTTTTACCACCCCATAGACTGAATTAATGACACACTCATTACCATAAGCCCTACGTCACGGCGACATAAAATACCCCATGGCGAAACACCGTGGTAATAAATCATGATACATTTTTATCGTCGAGCTAAAATTTTTAAACACTTATGAATAAAACATTTAATTTTCAATGGTGTTACATCTCTAGAAGAAAGTTTAAACGATTTACGAAATTGAATGACTTTGTAATTTCTTATTGGAGATAATTAGATTTTAGGTTCAAAGGTTTTAGTCTGTTAGAACGGGGTCAATGAAACAACGTGGTGGGGGGGATGTTTTGTGAATTGTTTTAAAATGGTGATTGGTGTTTTGTTTCAGAGGCATAATTTAAACCATAAAATATATCACCCTTTTTCCTTCGAATTTCGTAATTATCTCCTAACTCCTAGAGTTCCTTATCAACCGACGTCATTTATGAACCGATTTGAAAAATTCTTCTTTTATCTGAATGGATCTACTTCTCGATTGGTCCCATAGAAATTTCATCAAAATCGGTTCAGCAGTTTGGTTTTGAAATCAAAATAACTGGAAAAAATGTCATCCAAGTAAAAGAAATTGCGAAATTGATACTTGACAAGGATTTGTGTGTGATACGATAACTAAAAAGGGTAAAATAAAAACTTTTTTGCAAAAAAAAACCGACTTCCAAAAAAAACACTAAAAAAGTGGAAAATAACTTTACTTTCGGAAGTCGGTGGCAAAAAAGTCAATGAAACAAACAATAGTCACCGACTTCCGAAAGTAAAGTTATTTTCCACTTTTTTAGTGTTTTTTTTGGAAGTCGGTTTTTTTTTTAATATTCGATAATAATTATTTGTTATTGGATTTTCAATTAGTAATTTCATATTATACAAAGTGTTGCTTTGCATCCTCGTCAAATTCAAGGAGGTAATTATGCTAATGATTCTCGACCCGAATCAATAATAAAATGGGTAGGTAATTTTTTCATTTTTTTCTTAATATCGGAAATCGATAAGTGTACACCACCCGTATTAAAACGCGGCCCGTCTAATACTAGCCCTATAACCGCGCTTTCACACACACAAACAAACGCAGACGTTTGATCGATAAACGGGTGGTTCTACTCTTTTTAAAATGGCTTCATTCTGAAATACTGTCAAATCAAAACAACTAATAAACGCAGCGTTCATTATTATTGACCAGGTACCGTAATTTATATTGATTATTTACGTCTTCTATGACAACCTCCTGAATTTTGACGAGGATGCAAAACTACACCCTTGTACCTATACTAGCAAAGAGCCTTTTTTTTTTTTTTTTTTTTTTTTCCGGATGGGAAATCATCAAATGACTTCTCCCGCCCTGGGCTGAGCGGGAGGGTGTGTCAGACTTTTACTGACTAAAACCCACCCATGTTCCTTCATCGCCCTTTGTGTTCCGGGGCCGCGGTATCTCTTTCGAACAACTCGCAGCACCCGGCAGGCATCGGCCCTTGCGGGCCCCTTCCCTATGCTGACATCTCTTTGAGGCGCGCGTGGAACACGGACGCGCCACTAGCAAAGAACCTGCATTTCTGCCCAGTCAATGACAATAGACTCGCATCCTTTTTATTTTCTTTTGGTAACCTGGTGTTTTTTATAGAGTTTTTATGCCGCCCATGGGCCTCTGACTTGTGTTAGCATACTCAATAATCGCCTATTTAAAAGATAATATTATTTGTGGGTTGCAACATTGTTTTCTATATTTTTTTACCCCTTTTAGTTATATCAACCCATACATCACTTTTTTTAAATAAAAACGACGTGGAAAAATGGAGGCAATTCCTTCTCTGCTACCGACGACGAAAGTGGTCTTGAAAAATAATTTTAAGGTGTTGAGTACCAATAAACAGTTTTTACAAGTATTGAGTGAATAATTCTTTCACTTGGCTTTACATGCCGTCGAGAAATATCTCTCAGGCATATTTGGTTGTGGTTTGGATTCCTCACGATGTTTTACTTCACCGAAGCAAGTGATCATTAAACAACATGCGTGCGTGCGTGTCTTGGGTTTGAACTAGAGACCTATGACTTGCCAGTCCGACGGTCACACCACCAAGCTATTTCATGGGCATTAAAAACGTGACAGATGTACTATTTTGTCTGCATAAGCTTTAGTTGTTGTCGATGCTACGTTGATGTATACGTATATTGATAACTTTATTGCTAGTAAACTTTTACTCAGAAAGGTAATAAAAATAATGATGTTGAAAAGGTTAACAAGTACCTAAAAGTCGACAACGTTTCGGAATAAAATTATTAACATTATTTCTACAGAATGAAAAATAACAAGCATACTGACTTAAAAACCTCCAGTGCTCTAGTAACTTTCTATAGAAACGCATTTTTTCTCATTTTTCAGAAGTCGTAGTGCTAAAGTTTGTTTGTTAAAACGAGTTTGGTCACCCTGAAAGTTTTCTGGGCAGAAAAATTTCATGGATATACGTACAACAATGGAATCTACGTTCTCAAACTTGTTCTAGAAACTTTCTAGTCGTAGCAATTTAATGTTTTCTGTGAAAGAATAACATAACATCACGCCTGTAATCCCCGAAGGGTTAGGCAGAGGTGTCCTTAATAGTACATCAAAATTTTGCCGGTTATATTTAAATCCCATATAATAAATGTTGGCGAGTCTATTGCCATCAACCGGGCACAAATCCAGACTACGTGGCTGCTACTGAGAAATTCGTGATGGAAAAAACCAATATCAATTTGTCCAACCCGGGAATCGAAAACAGGATCTCATGCTCAGCTCTCGACCAACGAGGCGGTCCGAATTAGTACCGGGTGTAAGTCTCCTTTGTATATCATCATAAGCAAACATTTGAAACTTATAAACTACACAATACATGACATTTACATAATAATATACATCCTAACGGTATAAACTATCCATGTCTAGTTATTTTTTCTTTATTTATTTCCTATACACATTATTTTACATTTTTAAATATTTCTTAAAAAAACATACAAAAAAAAAACATTTAAAAATATAAAAAATATATATAAAAAAAAAAATATAGTTATTATTATATCTTAAAGCGTGATCTTATTCTGACTTACACTTAAACTAAGTTTACATAGTGAAGTTGACCCGGTTGTCGCCTAGAAATACCGCGCATGATGCGTACTTGAGCATGTGCTCCCCAACTGCGGAGGAGTTTAAAGGAGGGTGATGTGTTTAGCGTGAGTGTATATATGGTACCATCGACAGCAGATTTAGATGAATTGAAACTTGCACTGTTCTTGGTATCTATGTAATTGTCCTCTTCAAAACTTGCCCATTTTTCGACCACTTGTTGGTGTCTGATTGAGCTGAAATTTTGCATACACCTTTTGTTCTGGCGACAATACATTTTAATGACAGAATGATATGACTTGTTCCATCCTACAGCCAGAATCGCCTCTTCAGGAGATCTCTTTTACGGTTAATAGCACAAACACTTACACCCGGTTTCTAATGTCTAACTAACAATAAAGGAAAGGATTTTCATTGTTATAAAGTGTCTACAGATTAAATTGCGAAAATTATTATTTTTTCCTTCGGCATTTTTGATAAGTTCCATTGGTTTTGAACTATTACGAAGTGTTAAGGGTTTTTATCAAGACTCCAACAGTTTCGGTGTAGCTTAAGAAGTTTGTCAATTATCCATAATCGAAGTTATTTTTGGAAACAGTTCACGACCTCATTGTTCAACAATATTAAGAAAGCTATTGCCTATGATTCTTTTGGAGTCAACATTTTTAAGTAGAAGGCCATTTCTCGTAGAACATTCTAATTAAATTCAATCTCATTTTAGCGACAATCAAGTAAAAAAACGTATCAAATATAATGGTTAAATTTAAGTTTGTCAAATCGAGACTGAGAATAGAATAATTATCTGAGCTTAATATGTACGTCTATCACAATATCTAAGTCATCAATCAGATTTCTCCTCTCAAGGAGAAACACTCATACGCAGTAACATGCAGCTGAGTGCAGCCTACATTGTGTTAAATCTTAGCCAGTGACAGGCCTTAAGCCTTGCCCACTAGCTTGGTATCCTGCAATGTATAGGAGCTTATTGGCTGAACACTTCAACGATATCAGGGCTTGGCCATATGGAGGAAGCTATGTTCGAAAACAACGGAAGCGATAGGTATTTCTGTTTGTTTGATACCGAATGTACTCGTATCATCGTCTGAACACTTAGTAAGCCTACGCATTCGTTGCACATTAAAAGGCGAATGTGGCTTGTTCTTTCGAAATACTTATAACTTTCAATATTTAAAGGCACGTTGTATTTATACCTAACTTAACTTATAGAAGTTAAGTTCTATTAGGTTATACAAGTTTACATTCTATCAAAGATAACGATGATGAGCAAGTTCAATGAGAATACATTGACATAAGCTGCCGAAAATCTGCTAAAAGTATAGTCAGTAAAAACGTGAACGTAACGCTCCCAAAACGGTTACCACTTCAGACAAGTGAGTGCCTTTTGGTATCGTTTCGCCGAGTTTAAAAGACATCATCATCTGCTTAGCCTTTTCCCAACAATGTTGGGGTCGGCTTCCAGTCTAACTGGATGCAGCTGAATACCTATTTACCTATTTTAAATGAAGCGACTGCTTATCTGACCTCCACAACCCAGTTAGCACTGGGTAATACGATACCCCTTGGTAAGACTGGTTGTCAGACTTTCGGGCCACTGGCTACCTGTAACAACTGTTAAAGATCTACAAATGACAGCACGGAGGAAACTCGGTATGTATTGAGTGGTAACCCATCCACGGACCAACCTAGGCAAACGCGGCTTAACCTGAAGATCGACCCCGAGCAGCTGTGATTATTTAGCCACTAGCCCCTCTTCCTGGTGAGCGACCATTATCAATGGTAAAATTATTACAAACACGACATATTTTACAAATTTATAATTATGACTGTAATGATTTGCCATCAATTGAGTAACTAAGTGACTTCAAATAACTTGATTCCGAAGATTCACTGTAGTTGCGCCAGCTTGAACCGATCTGCGCAAACTTAGTTTGTAACTGAGCCATACTGCTTCGGGACAAGTTATTTCACGGAAACAGTAACCGGAAAGCGTTTGCTTGGAAATCTTCTGGGTAGGAACGTTTATGTCGTATTTTTAGACAGCTCAGACAGAAAAGACTAGGGTACTTCTAAAAAAAAACTAAAATAAAACTTTTTTGCAAAAAAATAACCGACTTACAAAAAAAACACAAAAAAGTGGAAAATAACTTTACTTTTGGAAGTCGGTGACTATTGTTTGTTTCATTGACTTTTGTGCCACCGACTTCCGAAAGTAAAGTTATTTTCCATTTTTTTTGTGTTGTTTTGGAAGTCGGATATTTTTTTGCACGAAAGTTTTATTTTACACTTTTTAGCTATCGTTTCACACACAAATCCTTGTCGAGTATTAATTTCGCAATTTCTTTTACTTGAAAAACCAAACTACGGAACTGATTTTGATGAAATTTCTTTGTGACCAATCGGGAAGTATGTATATCATTTCAGATAAAATAATAGAATTTTACAAATCAGTTCATAAATGACGAAGATATGAGGTAACAAACAAAAAAATATACAAAATGGGCCTTCATGAGGATCATCTACTCGTATTCTTTACGTTTTGTCCAAAAAATCTGCAAAAGGTAGTCCGGACCGGGCCGCAGCTTTCCGAGGCATGGAGGAATCTCAGTACGACATAGATGGTCACCCATCTACGGACCGATCTTTGTAAGCGTTGCATAACCTTGGAGATCGACCCGTGCAGCTGTTATCATTTAGCCACGAGCTCCTAAAAAGTAAGATTTATAATTTAAAAGAAGAGATACCTATTTAACTCAAAGCAAGTTCTTGCTAACGTTAAGTAGCAAATATCTGTAACGGGGGAGCATATCGCTTGTAAAGGCTTTCGCATCGCCAATGATACGGAAAGTGCGATGTAACGAACAGTACGAATTTGAAAGGGTTCTGTGTACTAGGTTGTTTTTTGGTTTTCAGTTATTTTTGCTTTGTTTGGAACACCAACTGTTTTTCTAAACAAAAGCCCTTAACAAAAGAAGGTCAAGTTCACATGTGGCGTTTTTTACCGCGCATAGGATTTTGAACCCAGCTTTGAAAATTCAACTACAACACTTATCGCGCACGATTTTGACATTTGAAATTACATAGTTTTTCTGTTTACCATGATTATTAATTATATTTATTAACAGAACACAAAAACAAAATCGGTCGTCAACTTAGATGTAATTTGTCTGAGGGTAGTTGGTTCCTTTGAATTAAATAGGTTACTAACATAAAAATATTACCGCAGATACAGTGAGAATTGCAGGTTTGTTCGAAAGACTTACCGTGGCCCTTGGCACAGGCAAGTGAAGGAACACGGGTGGGTTTTAGTCAGTAAGAGTCTGACACGCCCTCCCGCTCCACCCAGAGCGGGAGAGGTCACTTGATGATTTCCCACCCCAAAAAAAAAAAGGTTCAGTGAGAAACTATATTACCTAATTAGCACGGCTCGGAAAACTGAACTACGTAAAGTTTTTAAATAAATAATATACGATAGTGGTTCATACTCACTCTAGTTGAGATAACATCATCTCCTCTCTCTCTTCTCAAGTATGTTAGTCTAACCGGATGAAACTGGAAACCATGGAGTGACTGCTTAGTTACTGTTTACCTCCATAACTCAGTTACTGGGTAACACGCAAGCTCGTTGCACGATGTAAGAGTGTTAGTCGGACTACCGGACTATGAAAAACGACTTTCCTATTAGTTTTGTCAAAAATCCAGTAAAGTTATAACATCTCAGCAAAATTGAACAAAATCCTGCACTTTCCTTATTATAAAACATTGTACGGATAAAATCTATGTGTTCCGTGAGAAAGCTTCTTGCAATTTTATCGTTGCCTATTCTATGTAACTCTTCCTTTCACAGACTTCCTACAGAAATTCATTAATCAGTCTTTAGAAGTGTCTGTTTGAATAATTTGTATGATATTCATTAATATTACCCTTCTCACGTTCCAAATGTGTACGTCAAATGTTAATTAAGGTGCGTGTATAATATTCAGGTATAGATTGTTTGGCCTGTAACTGTACTGTTTACCCATGGAGGCACTATTTGGAGAAAGCTCCTTAATATTTGATTATGTATCGGGTCTTGATTTATTTATGGTTGTCTTGTCATGTTTGCAGTTAACAATGGAGGTAGTTTCTAGATTTTAGAAAGTGGATTAGTTACTATGTACTGTATTATACTCAAAGAATAATCGCTGTTGGTCTCGCGGTCGCAAGCGCGACTGCCTGGTCCTGGGTTCGATTACCGGGGCGGGCCAAAAATTTTTTTTTTCATTAAGCATTTCTCAGTAGCAGTCAGGAGTTAGGAAGTCAGCGGTTTGATGCCATCGTGCCTCGGGAAACACGTTAAGCCGTTGGTCCTGCGCCTGATCTCTCTACGGTCGTGTCGAATTCCCGTCCCATCGGACTAAGAGAGTGAGGAAAGAGAGAATGCAACTGAGAGACACTTGTGCACTATAATATCTTCCGCATCGATGCTCCTAATCTCCGCTGAGATTGGCCGCTGTGACCGAAAACGTTTAAAAGGACTTATTACCTTAATTTTATTTTTTGAACAAATTATTTTACATTTTTAAATATTATATATATTATATTATATTATAAAAAAAAACATAAAAAACTAAGTAGGAGGACTAAGTATTATTATTATTGTCAAAGTAAGGTAGGAAGCGCCTTCAGGTTAAGCGGAGAAATAATCATTGGATGTTGGATGAGAGTTGCAGAGAATCGTGTTGAAAGGCGTACGGTTGAAGAGATCTACGTCTAGCAGTTCTCTGCAACAAGCTGATAATGGTGGTGATTCATCATCTTGCTAGCCTTTTCCCTACTATGTTGGGGTCGGCTTCTAGTCTAACCGGATGCAGCTGAATACCAGTATTTTACATGGAGCGACTGCCTATGTGACCTCCACAAACCAGTTAGTATTGGATAATACGATACCCCTTGGTAAGACTGCTTATCAGACTTTCGGGTCACTGACTACCTGTAACGACTGTCAAAGATTTACAATTGATAGCCGAGACCAACGGCTTAACGTGCTTTCCGAGGCACGGAGGAAACTCGGTATGTATGGGTGGTCACCCATCCACGGACCAACACAGGCAAGCGTAGCTTAACCAGACGATCGACCCGAGCGGCCATTATTTTTCAGCCACGAGCTCCTCCTAATGGTGGTGGTCCACAAAAAGTGCTATAATAACTACTTTTATAGATGTTGAAGACTTATCCGAGCTATGCCTCAAACGTCTGCGCTGGAGAGTTGGGGACTTCTTCAGAAGTTACAGAACGGAGTACCTCCTTGTGTTGCATTAATTTACAGCTGTTTTGCTTTGCAGCAGTTTTTTTCTATTTGACACCATGAGGGTATCGTTCCACAACTATTTCTGTGATGTTATTGGTCAGTGTTAACAATTGCTTAATTGCCAGAGAGCCTCGACCAATACCTGAGGACAGCAGGCACAGGAAAGGATACAGGACAGGATGCTCGTTAGGCAGCTGGAACAAGGGTTTGATTCAGAAAGCTGTACTCCTGGACACGGCTCGTATTGTTAGGAGCCGACCGGCGGTAGCTTGAACCTTGTTCCCGATATCAGTGGGCTAATATTTTTTATATTTTTAAATGTTTGTTTTTCCGATGAGTTTAAAAAAAATGTAATATTATATATTTACTAATATTATAAAGCTGAAGAGTTTTTTTGTTTGGTTGAACGCGCTAATCTCAGAAGGTACTGGTTCGAATTAAAAAAATCTTTTAGCGTTGGATAACCCATTTATCGAGGAAGGCTATAGGCTATAAAACTTCACACTGCGACCAATAGGAGCGGAGCATTAATCAAAGATGTTATGCAGACGAAGTTGCGCTGGTCGGCTAGTGTAAAATAAAGCATAATAATTGTTAAATTATTCAAGTAAGGGGCAACGGTCTTACGTTTTTAGGCATTACGCAATGCTCTTGTTTCACAATAGCACAGCAGGAAACAAGTTGATCTCAAGATTTCGCAAGAAAATAGGGGCGCGAAGTACTTACCCAAAAAGCATTTGTGCTGCGGTCTTCTTTAGAAATTTTTAATTTGAATGTTTTCCTGTTTCATACTTTCGTAAGTAGTTCCAAGGGTTTCTTTCCCCTTGTGTTTTGTAACGGTACCCTAAAAATAACGTCTCCTTCGATACTAATACAATTTTCTGCTCGACTGCTCACAGTTAACGAGAAGTTCTTAATTTGACGTGCTCGATATTTTTTTATTGTTAGCTGTTTACCAGTAGTTCAACAAGTTCTTGATGATATCGAGTGCCTTCTGTAAAATCGATTATATTCTAGTACTAATGCGGTGCTATGAATCGAGTAAGCGATTGAGGAAATTAAGTTAAAAATACGCTGATCGACTGATCGTGCCTGCTCTAGGGATGAGACGACGTATTAATTGTAAACCAAAAATAAAATAGTTAATGGTGATGAAAGATTGTGGATGAACTCGATTATCTCAAAGCAAGATGTTACAAAAGAAGTCTAACCTCAGCAGAGAATGAAACAGGCTATAAAAAAAAAACGAAAGTAGAGTTATATTCCAATTTTTAGTGTTTTTTTGGAAGTCGGTTATTTTTTTTTGCAAAAACGTTTTTATTTTACCCTTTTTAGTTATCGCATCACACACAAATCCTTTTCATGTATCAATTTCGCAATTTCTTTTACTTGGATGACATATTTTTTCCAGCTATTTTGATTTAAAAACCAAACTGCTGAACTGATTTTGATGAAATTTCTATGGGGCCAATCGGGAAGTAGATCCATTCAGATAAAAGAAGATTTTTTCAAATCGGTTCATAAATGCCGAAGATATGAGGTAACAAACACAAAAAAATACAACTGAATTGAGAACCTCCTCCTTCTTTTGAAGTCGGTTAAAAATCATGATGATTTTTAGGCGTCTGAACTCCTAAAAATAGAGATATTAAGCTGAAGCTACCCTAAATGCTGGTCCTTGCCTAGTCAAAAAATGATTGGTGGATAATATTGGAGTAACAAATTAAGAATTCAGAAGTCTGATTTTTGTTCAATCATTCCTCCATAAATAATATAAAATACGAAATTGATGTTAAAATAAACTGTTAAGATTAAAAAATGCATTGTATATGAAGAAGAAACTGTACGTCAAAAGTATAATATTTTTGACGTACATTTTTGTTACTTCGAAATAAAAAATCATGGATTTTTATAACACGAATTTTTTATACTCAACTGAAGTCAAAGTAAAGTGCATATTGTTTAAGTTCTTTTTTTTTTACGATACGTGAAACGCAAATATGTGTAACACTTTAAAATTGGTTCATTTTGTGCTGTATTTGAACGTAGTGTTGACTTTTAGTGTAAATAGTGAGTTCTTTATTTGATCAATGGATATGCTCTTTTTTTTAATTCATCATATTTTTTGTACGGCATCGGCAGTCAGTTCCAGGTAAGCCTATTGTGTATTTAAATAACAGATACGTATATTTAGAGAGCTAACAATTACGGACGTCCGTATTTGTAATAAATATATTTTTTCTCTTTGACAACGGAACTACTTAAATAAATCAAAATTTATTTAAATAGTTCCGTTGTCAAGTCTATATTATTATCGTTCTTATTCCTTTAAGAGGCTATATGTACATATGTGCCTTTTTATTTGGCTTCTACATCGGTATGCTTGACAGGTCTTTATTATACTAAAATAACTGGGACCTAACTACTCGAACGCCTAAAAACAAAAATACATTCAAACGGCCCCTGTCAGATTTCCTAGCCGATTCGCGATTTTATCCTATTCTGAATAGAAAATAGTGTTCATCTCTTCATATGCTAGTAATTGGTAAATAATGGTAGAAGCACCTATATACTATTTATTTTTGAATGACCCTCATCGGTGAAAAAAGGTACTTCCATATACCTACCTGACGTAATGTCATATTAAATTCATACTTATCCTAAACAATACATTCTTACAGGAAATATAAAAACCATCCACCTGCTTAAATCGTATCAAAAGCAACATGGTATCAATAAACATGCAATTTCTGTGTCAGAGAGTGACATCCGACATTGCGTGCGTTTAACTTCCTGATTGGATATCAGAATCAATATTGTGCGTTTGTGGGCCTTATTTACGTAAATAGAAAGTGAGTCCATTAATTCTTTTGTGGCATTGTTTGAAATTTGTTTACGGATTACTCGGCCAAGTCATTAAATTGTACCTGTTGTTGAACATTCGTTCCAATTTTATAAATGTGAAAATAACGCTGTCTGTTTGTCTGTCCGCCAACTTAAAACGATTTACCGGCTGAAAGAATTTCGGCATACAGGTAAACCATGTCCTAGATTAAAGCAAAACGGTATCCTATACCTTTCTTTAACCCGTATGAACGTTCCAAAATCACTCGGGTGCAGTCGCGGGCAAATACAAGAAAACAGACTAAATAATATTTGTATCCATGCTTGTGTTTTAATGTACAATTATTTTTCATTATTATGAGCCTGTTGTGTCCCACTGCAGGGTAAAGGCGGAGGCCTTTCCTCTTTCCATTTTTCTCTGTGTTTGGCTATTTGGGCACAATCCTTTTGGTAAGAGTCCAGGTCGTCACACGAATCTCCTTGTAGGACTAATTTCTCCAATGTAAAATTACAAGTACTTAATTATTCACCCCATAATTATGCTCAATGGTGTTACCTACAGCATGTTGCCTAACATACCTTAAGGTATTAACTTTGGGGTTGGCAATGGAATAGATAAAAAAAACACACACGAACTCGAATTCGCTCAGCTAAATGTTGCATAAAGAAATAAAGTTCCATATTTTTCGTGTACCTTTTTTCTCCAGACTGAAGATACTAGGAAGCGAAGAAGTCGATTTTGGTGACTGTCTTTTGTTACCAGGGCAACCCACTTAAGTCTACTTTGAATAAATGAATTTTGAGGACACTTGATCAGTATTTTACCGTCGTTCAATGACCCAATTAGGAAGATCTGTTGTCAGAACTTTGGGAATATTATGAAATGAACAACAACTATGTATATTTTGGTTTTACGATGAATAAAACTAGGAGCGCATTTAAGCTCCAAAGCTATACTTCAATACAAAAATAGCTCTGTGAGGCCGACTGCTGTGTGCGATAGTTCAAACAAAATGAACGAAAGTCACGTAGAAGGATTTTCTCAATGCTTTTCGTTTTTTCTTAACAAAAAAGGTATCATTTTGACACACAAGGAACTAAACCTTTGCTCAGCAACTGTAAAAGAAAACAAATGAAACGACATTGTACGACAGGCCGCACATGAATGGTCCCAAAACTAGTATAACTACTATTATTCCATTAAAACTTCGAACTTTCGAACTATGCTACGTTAGCTCGAAAGTCGAAGAGTTAAAACGTATGGATGGTCAACTTAACCATCAACATAGCCTGTTCAGAATATATTTAAAAAAACACACACACAAAATATCACCCTTATTTTTCAGCAAGGAGTTTCTTCAACATCTAAAACGAGACAAAAACATAGTGCACCAAATGCCTGCCCCCAACAGATCACTATCAATATGTGGTGTGCGTTTCCTTACGTTCGGTCTGCCGAATCTCTGAGCGAGGACATTTTTGTCACCGTACGTGCGTAAAGATGGTCCCGACAACGCAGCTTCTCTGATTTTGTTCTGCATTTACACCGGAATTTTGATCGAATTGCTTTAGGGCTTATGGAAAGGAATTTATTGTTCTTTTAAATAGATTTTTTGTCTTGGTTCGTTTAGATTCAAAAATTATTCACCTTATTGCAGCTATACACTTCGGTTATCTTTATTTTTTTTTCTAATAATAACTAAACAACCCATGTTTAGTGAGTTTAATTAGTAGCCTAAATATTTTGTTTAGTCATTTATATATCAGTAAACCTCTAAGGTAAAACTAATAGACTAAATAATTCAGAAAAAGAAAAGAAACGAACATTTTTTTTCTGAACTTTAAGAATTTTACAGAAGCGCATCGTTTATTCGGTACGACTGTACGCTTTAGATTAATCAGAGAGAAGCTTTAGTAACAAGACCCGTTTCAACACTTTCTCTTTTAATTATATATATATTTAAAAGACGCGTAACACCGAAACTGCGCATTAAAACACAACCTCACACACATTTTCCAAAGTCTGCCTTAACAAGCGTACTCGTCAAAACTTTGAGCATTAAACTTAAGTATATAATAATAAAAACAGAGCGTCTAGAACACGGCTACTGTACTGTATAAGTTGAAACATTTTCTATAAACTTTATAAGTAATTCTGCTAAGAAACGCGAGCAACGGCTGAGAAAATAAGCAAGCAATCTATGCTGGTACTATAAATTTCCGGTGGGGTGAGCAGTAGAGATAAGTTTTGAAATGGTGCAAGAAAACGGTACTACTTATGACTTCAACTAGTTTTCGATGGAGTTACGGAAGACGGGAGTTTTTTTATGGTATACACGGAAAGGGGGACTCGTATCGTACGATTGAAAAATTAAGTGCGCGGGTAAAAAACGACGCATTAAATAAGCACTCGTTCGTATGTAAGGTAAGGTACTAACTGCCGAGTTCACTGACGGTAAGCGGTGTAAGCAGTGAGAGCCTAGTGGTTTGACCGTTGGACTACCAAGTCATAGGTCTCGAGTTCGAACCCAAGACAGGCACTCCTGATTTTTCGGAATCATGTGCGTATTATTTAATTATCACTCGCTTCAGTGACAAAAAACATCGTGAGGAAACCAGCATGCCTGAGTGATATTTTTTGACGGCATGTAAAACCAAGTCAGAGGCCCATAGGCGGCATAAAAACTCTGACACCAGGTTAGTCACTAACCACACGATAAAGAATGACTGACGGTCGACCACTTTTCAACCTTATTTATTACTTAGTACATAAGGGTGAAATGTGGCAGACTGTCAGTAAACTCGGTAGTACATGTAGCTAAAGTTTTTATGATTACTAAAATCGATGTTTTCGAATACGTGTTTAAAGTTCATACTTCAAAGTGCAATATTGTGTAGATTTCGATTTACAGCAAAAAGTTTTTAATAGCTGTGTAGTGTCATTGTCTGTGCTTTTAGATCTAATAATTGTTTTAAACCAAATTTTGTATTTAGAAATAAACTGTAACATCAAGCATCTGAAATAATAAGTTTGTAATTTAACTAACGACCCGCATTGCGTTGTTTAGTTTAGAAGACCACAGACACACTCGAAAAGCAAGTTTAAATTTATAATAAGCAAGGATTAGATTCTTAATCTCAAGTTTTAGAAATAAACTAAAACATTTTCATAAAATAAATAAAAATACTATTACTTTAATACTACTACTTTATCAGCAAGCATTAAAAATATTAAGTTTCTCATTTTATCGAATGATTTACATTCAAGAGCCAATATTTTGTTTGTTCTAAATGCTTCCATACACGCTTTTTCCACATAATCTAAGTCCAAATCCGAAATAAGCCTCGCATGTCTAACCGAAATAAACATAGAACATTACGGCGCGGTGTAAAGGATGATATTTAAGGAGCGTTACACACTTGACACGCGTTGTCACGCACGGAGCGCCCAATCTGAAATAGTTACAATATACGACAGGGATAGTCAACCTTTTCAAGTACACTTTCAATAATAAAGAGCGTAATACACTTGCCAGTAACATGCACAAAAGTATGCAAGTACTAGTGGCGTTCATATTTTTTGGTTTAGTAGTCGCAAGCGTGACTGCTGAGCACGTCCTGGGTTCGATTTCCAGGTCCGGCAAAGTGTTCTGGGTATTTCTTTCAATTTTTTTTCAGTAGCAGCCATGAAGTCTCGAATTGTACCCGGTTGATAGCTATAGGCTCGTCCCCTATTAAATACGACTTAAACATAACTGTTAACTATAAGGTACGCCTAGGTTTAGAGTCTTCCAGGTGGGCCTAGGCAGTCGGTGAACCGCTGGGATCTTTTCTGATTTTAATAAAAATTGATCTTAATACAAATAAAAAACAATAACATCATAATCTGCCTAGCCTTTTCCCAACTATGTTGGGGTCGGCTTCTAGTCTAAGCTGATTCAGCTAAATACCAGTATTTTACATGGAGCGACTGCCTCCCCTCTCTCATCTCATCTGACCTCCACTACCCAGTTAGTACCGTGTAATACGATACCCCTTGGTAAGACTGATTGTCACACTTTCGGGTCACTGACTACCTGTAACGACTGTCAAAGATCAACAATTGACAGCCGGGACCAACGGCTAAAAAAAAATGCCTTTTCCGGAATTTTCTGTCACGCGTCTTAGGTTGACTATCCCTGAACAAGACGTGAGAATTCTTTAGTTATTCGATTATTGTTTGCTCAAATTTTCTATGTTTTCTTTCCAAAAACGAAAGATTCCCTTCAACAATTTTTGTCTCCATTTCGAAGGATGTTTTTCTATGTCGCTACGCCGATGCCAGTTCAATGACTTTGCGAAATGATTTTTGTAAAGAATTTCTTTTCAATTTGTTATTTTTTAAGAACTCAATTTAACTTTGAAGAAATGATAATAGAAGAAGCTCAAGTTTGTTCTTTTGCTGACATATGGCACTTCGATGACATCAAAGGAAATTTTGGATTTTTATTTCTCGATTAATTAAATGGACATGTTAAAATAAACTTAGGGTCTTTATAAATGTATGTATTATAAATAGGATTACTACTTATTCGTTTTAATAAGTTCCAAAAGGCTAAGCAAATATTCGAAAAAGTTATATTGGATTATAAAGGGTGGAAGGGACATCGATGCTAAAAACTTGCAGTTTTATTGGAAACAGCAGCTTTTCTTATAAATTACCAACGAAAATTTTCTTTGTGGGGGGAAGTTCAGAATGATGTAGTGAATACGTAGTTACCGTTTTAGCTTGTTTAAGTATAAATTAATGATGTACCGTACCTAATATAAACAAAGATGAATTATCTTATCATCTACATATCAATATCAGCTTCTACTAAAAATGTTTGAGCTAGAAATACCTACATTCAACCGACAGCCGGGGCGATTCCATAAATATTTCGTATCAATTTAGCTACGGAACCCGAAACGATCCCTTCATATTGAATTCGTCACGCACTAGACATATTTGTCATACCGAAAATTTTGGGGGCAAGTGAACCCTTTTGAGCGGCTCCCGTCATTTCGTGCCACTTTGCCGTATAAATAATTAATTATGTACGTGTGTATTGCTCTTAACTCTAGCTGGATCAATATTTATGCATAGTGACGCTCATGGTATGGTATTGGTCGATATTATTTGGTATGAAGTAATGTTGGTTAGGAACGTGGAGCTTGGCAGAAGCCTATACCCAGCAGTGGGTGGAGTCGGGCTGTGGAAGACGATGAATGTTCAATTTCAGGTTTAAAGGACCATGGGCATTTTTTTAAGAACTCTGGGCGTAATACCAGTAGAATTGAAAGACCTACATATTAAATAGTAGCTTATAATTAGGTCTTCCATTCATTCTAAAACAACAAGTATGTTGTGGCCTAATTATAAGCTACCTAATACCTTAGTAGCCGGAAGATATTCAGCAGTCGGGGGAGATTTTTCACAGAATATTTTTTTTCATGATAAATTGTTTTGCTCTCTGACACTGAATTGTTCAGGTTACGTATATTAGAATAAAGGAAAAACCGCATAACATTTTCATGGCAAATTATTAAAAATATGCTATAGTACCTCTGTCAATATAAAAAAAAATGTCTTACTCTCTATTTGTCTGCTACGATGTTGTGGGCAACATCTAGAAAGTTATATTTCTGTAACTCCACTTCTGCTGCAGCTTAACTTCATGTAAGTCTTTTTTTTTTCTCGTGTAGGTATGTGGTTTAATCGTCTCGCCGTCGCATTATGCCACAACCCCGTTGGGCGTCGTAAATTTTAACGCATGATACTAAAGAAAAGTCTGGCGAATTATTAGTATAATAAAGGATTATTTCTATGGAGATTTACTCACACGCACGTACCTATTACCGACGTTATATCGAACATTATGGTGAATAATTACAATAAGTAATTGTTTTTATTTCCATAATAATGCCAAATTAAATGTAATAGGTAGTTTCTAGTTCTACTCGAAATGAGAAAGGTCGAAATCCTTATACATAAATGTGAGAAATAATCATTATGATTAATATTTTTTTTAGAAAACCACATGGTAAAAAACAAAATTTTACAACTAAAGACGATATGGCAACTAATTCGCGAGTAACATCTAGTTACGAGGTCACAGAAAGAAGTACCCTCATATTTTAAAAACAAATGTCTATCTGACGAACTCGTGGCTAAATAATAACAGCCGCTCGGGTCGATTTTCAGGTTAAACCGCGCTTGCTTAGGTGGGTCCATGGACGGGTGACCACCCATTACATACCGAGTTTGATCCGTAGTATCGTATCAAATTAACTAGTACTAACTAGGTTGTGGAAGTCAGAATAGGCAATCGCTCTATGTAAAATACTAGTATTCAGCTACATCCGGTTAGACTGGTAGCCGACTCCAACATGGTTGGGAAAAAGCTCGGTATTTGGCCCCAAATTACGTAAACATGACATTAAAAAAAAAAAACTCGAACAATGCCTCGATCAAAACTGTCTACCCAGGCGATTTTGTTTAATTATTTCTACCGGGAGATTTATGTGCCGTTAAGTGTCAACGTCAATATGGTCACCGACGGAGTGGAAAATAACTTGCAATTTATTCCCGCCCGAACTAGCGGCCCTATTCTGTTGAGCGAGTGCCCGTCAAAGGCGCTGATGTGGTAAAAATGTATGGATCTGAATGTCGACGCGATGCGAACAACAGTTTATCTTTATGAATGATTGCTTGTTGTTTACTGGATTTGTAGTTTGTGATTTATTTAGATAGCAGAAATGTGAGTTTTAATGTTTTTTTTTCTGTTAAAAAAATAGTTTTCAGTAGGTTTTATTACTTGTCTAAATTGGCAATACTTCTGGAACCTATACTTATAAAATGGTTTGTCCTGACTCCCCTTGATTCTTCTTTGCGTTTCTATGGACTGAAACAATACTTGACCAGTATATAGCTACCTGCAAAGGTCTTTCGTTGGCTTTATTGAAATTTTGGCTGTGCAGGATGGGCAAGAAAGGATGTGGGGCATATCCTACAGACCTGCTCGGTGATATCCCATTTGACCAGATTATTTCTGTAGCTGTCAACCTTATAGCGCAAACGGTCAAGAGATTTCCAGATAGGCCATTGCTGTTCCCGTGGAAGGCGTTCTTCTGGGAAGATACGTACATAAGGTACTGAAAGAATGAAGTGAGGAGGTATTATACTACTAATAAGTAAAGAGCTAGTTTTCAAAATGGTTTTAACCTAAAATAGGAAACATAGAAAACCAAATCATCATTATCTGCCCGCCCAACTATATTGGGGTCGGCTTCCAGTCTAACCGGATGCAGCTGAATACCAGTATTTTACATGGAGCGACTGCCTATCTGACCTCCACAACCCAGTTATTACTGGGTAATACGATACCCCTTAGTAACACTGGTTGTCAGACTTTCGGGCCACTGACTACCTGTAACGACTGTCAAAGATGAGCAAATGACATAGATAACCAAATAATATACTACTCGTTAAAAGAATAAGAAAAAAACTTACCATGCTTGCTTTTCACTGCAAAAAGTACCTATTTTCATTAACTTCAACGTCGATATCTCTCCAGAATACAGCCACAGGTAGTCCGGAGGCAACAACCCATATTGTGAAGTGTCGGGACTAACTTTTGTATTGGTGTCAACTTTTTTATTTCTGAAAACTTCACTTCGCTCCCACGGCTCCGCACTTTTGTGCTTATTATTTTAACATGCTTTTTTACTATGGGTTGGAAATAATTTTATGATAAGACTGCGGGTTTTTTGACAGGGTTCATAGTCATACCCACATAGGAACACGAGAAGGATCTCTATTAAGTCAAATGGTTTTTTTAAGAGAAAAAGTCAAGATTTTTATTGTAATTTTGAAAATAAAATATAAAATTAATATATCTAAAGCTGTATTGGATATCAAAATCTATGAACTTTAAAATTAACGAGCACAGATCATTAAAAAAAAATTATCGATACGGTTGTAAGTCGAACAATGGTTACTGAGTTTTGTTTAAGGAAAACTTTGATCCAGAAGGACTTTAGCACAGTTGGCTGCTTAGTTCAAAGTACTAAATTATTGTTAATAAGAAACTTTCACGAGAAAAGAAATATCTACACTCAAGAGAAACGAGCTTTTAATATAAAATGAGTTGAAATGTTTACTACGTGAGCAACAGTAACTTACAAAAAAAAACCTAATTGGAAAAAAACAAGTATATGCAGAACACTTTAATTCAAGCACATTTTAATTTTTTAGTTTCTGATTTTGAAAATGAGTACTGCATTCAGTATTCTTAATTTTATTACGACACACACGATGGAAACATTTAAAATTTCACACTAAAACTTGATACATCCCCAAGTGGCTATAAACCAGGATTTCGTATTCAAACCCGGAGCCAACGAGGCAAGAATAAAATTGCAAGAGGGAAGTCCATAATTTTAATACTTTAACGTCATAAAAAACGTCATTGGAACTAAAATCCTTCTCCACAGCAGAATGGATCAAACTTTGTGTAATTTGAAACTATAGTTTAAGCCGAGCTTAAACGGTTGATTAACGAGGTGATTTAGTAGAAAGTTGGCAAGTTTTACCAACTAACTATCACTACTCAAATCGGCGAGGACTTTTAAAACCGGGTTTTCAAACCGGTTTTCAATTTTCTTCCTTCAAGTTTTGAGTTTGAGAGTTTTTAATTGGGACGCGTGATTAAAACGCTTTATTAATTTTTAATAAGGACTTGTTCTGATTTTGGAATAAAGGTGGAGTTGAAGTGTTGGGGCGTCAGCTGTTTGTAATCCCGCGGAACTAAGAGTTGCGAAGAAATAATATTTAGTTGAGGGCTTCCAAGAAAATTAACCAGGTTTCAAGTATTATTCATCCACCCAGCTAGTTTTTACTTTAGCTTTTGCGTTCAGTTTTGGCTTTTGCGTGGCTATTAGGCAAAGAGATTTAAAAGACTCTTATAGCGGACATTGGGAATATTTTCATACAAATATTTTGATCCCGAACATTTTCGATTTTGACACACGAATGCTACCTGACAAGCGGGCGCATGACACTAGACAGACCGAATTGTTACTAAGTAGTAATAATTATTGGATTACGATAATCTTTGTCTTGTCCGTCCATCACTCGAAAATATTTAAATATCTTTGCTATTATGTCATAATCCCGATTGTGTCACAAATTTTCTTACGTCTGTTAAAATCAATATAAAATATTGTAATGATTTTTGACACTTCTAATGACAATGACACTTGGCAGAGACAGTTCTTTTAAAGCTTTTTTACCTCTGTTAACAGCAAACTCGTTTTTAGAGAATACAGATCACTATTGTATAAAATATGGTTCTTCTAACCTAACAGAGAGATGTGTTGCTTGGGACTTTTCCGCCACTTCTTTCACTCAGCTAAAACACTAGGAAGTAGCGAAGGGCGGGCGTTTTGGGGGACTGTGTCTTGTAAACTTTAACGTTTAAAAAGTGCTGAATATTAGCCTAATTTGAATAAATGACTTTTGATTTGATTTGCTGTTTTAACAGTAACCATCTAGTAACGAGAGTAAATGAATATAATTGTTACTTGGACAGTGAAGCGAAATCAGAGGTAACGTATATGCGAACGGACTGTAAACAAATTGCTAGGAAAATCACTTTAGTAAGTATCCTTAAAAAATAACTCCCAAACCTTACACCTAAACATTCTTAGCAGAAAATTAATTGCAAAAAATCGAACTGTATATAAAGTGACAGTACCTAAACCAGTTAGCTATTATTAAAGTGATTAATTAAAGTCCTCATTGTTAACACGTCGACTTGCCACAACAAAGCAGTATCGTTTGTACCGATTTGTTAGCTGTCAGTGCGATCGTTTTTTTTTTTCTATTTATAGTCTAATGTAGGTGTTATGCTCAAAGGCGGAATACGATCACTCAGCGAAAATACCGACCACATCGCGATGTGGTAAATTCAAAACGACCAATAACCGAAATTCGCGTCGCGGCTGTTTTAAAAACGGTAACCAGTTATGTTTAAGTCCCATGTAATAGGGGGCATGCCTATTGCAATCAACCGGGCACAAATCCAGACCCCGACTGAAAAATTCCTGACGGAAAATCCTAATGACACTTTACCCGACCCGGGTATTGAACCCAGGACTTCATGCTCATGCAGTCGTGCTTGCGATCACTAGACTAATGAGGCAGATTGGGGTCATTTAATGATAGGTTTTTATTCTTAAGAAGTAACCGAAAGTTATAGGATCGGCTTCAATAGGTGTTGTATAAAAATTGGCGTATCATCAGATGAATACTCGAGAAACGATACTCCATAAACATTCTTATACAAATACCAATGATGCAAGCACAAATCATTCAATTCAATCGCATTCACAAATTCCTGTATAAAACATGATCTATTGTATCATGTCATTCATTACGACACTGTTATTGTCCAATTGAATCGTGAAGGTTTCATTTTCCCATGCAAAAAAGGAAGAAGCATTGATACAATTTTAATGATCACCATGCTCAGTGGCGATTTCAGACTTATTGGGGCGCCATGTTTTTTTTCTGTCATTCAGCGGTGTACAGCGGTGAATTTGAAAGTATGCAACTTATTTGCTGTGATAGTGGTAACTAATGCGGTACCGAGGTATCGAGGTTGTCTGTTAGTTTAGCCTACTCCACCGATGCAACAGGCGTGAATATACTCGTGTTATAATTTATTCAATTCACACTCACATACACACACACACACATACACATACGCTCACACACGGACACACACGCAGACACTCTCATACACAATACAGGCTTCTTTCAACCACTTTTAATTTATTTTTGTTTTTACTATAGTTTTTATCTTATTTCTATTTTTGTTAATCTTTTGCATAAGATTCTGTAATATCTTCTTCTGGGAGAGGGCACTGGCTCCTGTAACACAGGTTTCTCACCTAGCACAGGAGTCAGGGACTTCACACAATTTTGTAACCACTTTCTTGTGTAGTAAAGATTATTGATTCTTATTATTGATTATATCTATTCCGTGATTCACTCGTACAATGCATTCAATAGCAAATTAGCTCGATATTTAATTGAAATCTTCCTAAAAGTTAAAAATAATAACAGTTTATTCAGAAAAAGTATACATTTTACAAGGATCAATACAGTTTTGCAGTATAAAATGGTAACGGCAATAAGAGTATCGTTGGTACCTGTACTAATGACGAGTTAGTGACAGGACAGGGAGTCATAGGTCTGAATAAACAGTAATGTTGTAAAAACTAACTATCATAACCTAATTACTTAAGCATCATTGTTACTAACACTGAAATAGTAATTGACTGTGGTTTGAAAATAAAATTAATTTAAAAAGAGGAGGTTCTCAATTCGCCTGTTTTTTTTTTTTTTTTTTTATATATAGCTTTCGAATTCTTCTAATGTTAGTGACTTTGTGTCTTTTTAAACATATTGTAATAGAATAAGGCTATATATATTTTTTGAATTTGCGTTTTATTGCGTCGTATGTTATCGAAAAATCTTCTTCTTTTCGCTTGGAAAACTAGATTTTGCGGAAAGATATCTCTAAAATTAAGTCTGGTCTTACGTACATAGTCAGAAGCGAAGCGAAGTGATTTCTAATTAAAATTAAGTCACTTCGCAAGTTGACTTAGTTAACTTAGTCAAACTCCTCTTCTAAACTTGGAAAGCCTACAACTTAGTTTTCGGAAACTACGGAGATACACTCTCGAAGTCTTAGTAAGCAAACAGGTACCTAAGTGATATCATATTTTACAGGCGTTATTATTTATCTAGCATGATAAGGGACCTTTTTTAAAAGACTTCAAAAAAAGGAGGAGGTTCTCAATTCGGTTGTATTTTTTTTTCTTACCTCATTACTTCGTCATTTATGAACCGATTTGAAAAATTATTCTTTTGTCTGAAAGTAATTCATACATTAATTAATAATATAATTAATTAATTATTCCCGATTAATCCATATATTTTTTTTCCATTAGTCCCATAGAAATTTTATCAAAATCGGTTTAGTAGTTTGGTTTTTAAATCAAAATAGCTGTAAAAAATATGTCATTCAAGTAAAATAAATTGCGATTTGTGTGTGATACGATAACTAAACAGGGTAAAATAAAAACTTTTTTGCAAAAAAACTACGAGACTTCCAAAAAAAAAAACCACAAAGAAATGGAAAATACCTTTACTTCCAGAAGTCGGTGGCAAAAAAGTCAATGAAACAAACAATAGTCACTGACTTCCGAAAGAAAAGTTATTTTAGATTTTTAACCGACTTCAAAAAAAGGAGGAGGTTCTCAATTCGGTTGTATGTTTTTTTTTTGTGTTTGTTACCTCATATCTTCGTCATTTATGAACCCATTATTTTATCTGAATGGATCTACTTTACGATTGGTCCCATAGAAATTTCATCGAAATCGGTTCAGCAGTTTGGTTTTGAAATCAAAATAGCTGGAAAAATATGTCATCCAAGTAAAAGAAATTGCGAGATTGATACTTGACAAGGATTTGTGTGTGATGCGATAACTAAAAAGGGTAAAATAAAAACTTTTTTGTAAAAAAAAACCGACTTCCAAAAAAAACACTAAAGAAGTGGAAAATAACTTTACTTTCGGAAGTCGGTGACTATTGTTTGTTTCATTAACTTTTTTGTGTGTTGTGTTTTTTTTGAAGGTTATTTTTTTGCAAAAAAGTTTTTATTTTTTTAAACATAACACCCTCAGCCTATCTTCTTCTTCCATACTTACTTCTCTATTACTCGTCATCTCAGCAGTCACCTCCTTTCTTGCATTATCATCCTTCACAGTCCGTCCATCGTTTCTTAGGACTTCCTCTACTCTTTCTTATACCCATCCACATTCGTTCTCCAAACTTTGGTCACGACATTTTTCTAATTCTTTCGCATCACATGCCTATATTAAGCCAGCCAATTACCACACATTGAAACTAAACACTATCCATCTTATGAGTAAATGAGGAGAAAATTTAAGTTAATTTTGAATGAGAAAATAATAACCTTGCATATTTTCAAGGATTAAGTTTGGCATAACATAACTCCGTGTCTTTAAATTACCAATATAGGTGAGTGGTTTAAAATAAATCGACTACACTAAATACGATTATATCACAACAACAACAATACAGTTATCACAATATATTTTATGTCATTACAATATAATTACTTACTTCAACTGAAACAGCGAAATAAATTCGACGACACTAAAAACGACGTTACTTAAGATTTGTTATAAGTACAAAGAAGTAACGTTTTCAAATACCGAAATAAAAGTATGAATTGGGATCTAAAATTATTATTTGCTTAGATAATATTACTTCAGGTGAGAATCGACGCATGAAAAAAATAACAATTGAAGGTTACCTATACCTACTCTCCTGATAGATTTTATTTCTTTGTTTTTTTTTTTTTTAAATGGAGACAGGTCAAGTATTGTGTGTTGGGTACAGAAAATACAATATTTTTCTCCTTCTAATATATTGTAGTTGCGTTATTTTAGATACTATAACAGTTTATTGTAGCTCTTCTTTTGGGTTTCGTTTTTATTAGAAATTTATTGAACAGTGACAGTAATCTGAGTACTGAAGCGAGGAGTACTATTATGTATTCCGTGACTTAGCGTAAATTCGAACGTGTTTAAGATGAAAGTACTCGTTTCGCATATGATATTAAGTTGGTTTTAAGATTTTATTCATATCTATGGGTGAAATTTATTTTTATATTTTTGTCTAATGTTATGATGGTTTTCAATTTAGTTTTGCTTTATTTTAATAAATAAAGTGATCATATTCCTCTTAATTGGAATATAAATTGCAGAATATTTTTTTTAAAGCCCTGTGTGACTAAAGTATCATTCGTTATTTTACAATGATGAAGTTATAACCACCAACCACCAACTTTTTGACTAGATACGTAATAATCCCACTAGAAATACTTTTGTCAATCACCGTCGTACAGTAATTTCAAAATACATATTAAGTACACGGTAAAGTTACAATTGATTTAATGTAAAAATAGCTCTACAAAGCTCAATTAAATTAAAATAAAAGTATCGTATGACCCAGTAACTCGCTTGTGGAGACCAGAGGCCCTAAAACGAGCGTGCGGTGTAAACGTGACGTAAATACGTCGAATTTTGAATCGGCAATACAATTATTATTATTACATTTTGTTTACAACATAGACAATCAGTATAAAGATAAAAAAAATATCAATTTATTTTCTCTACACAAGTTCTTAATGCTAGGTTACAGTGAAGCACGAACATGGAATTAACTTTGTGAGAGACTGGTGCTTGAGGTAGGTCTCTATAAAGACCTGTATTACAAGTCACCAGTGCCCTCCCGCATATCCCGCGTATCATCCATAGATATGAATGAATTCTTAAAATTATGATAATATTATTTAAAAAACGTTACGTTTACACCACTCATGCTAGGGTATCTGATAGGCAGCCACTTGATGACAAACGGTAACCCGGTAAGAAGCCAACCCCAACATAGGAATAGGCTACGCTAGAATGATGATAATTAATGAGTATGCTTCGTCTTTTGTGTGGTAATTATAAAAAATATAATTTAATAATTTAAAATATAAAAATACGACTACAAAGTCTTGTGTTCGATTATCGGGGTAAGCAATGTTTCTACGAGGATATTTTCATTGGGTACCCGTTCCAATAAAATTTTCTAAAATATTATTAAAACGTTCATGACATACCTCTATTGTTGCGCAAACAATAGACTTAAGCGTGCTTCCTGGAGGACAAAACAACCGCAAATAACGAACTAAAGGCTAACCTTATTAATAGACAAACTAACGAGGCCAATGTTGCCAGCTTAGCTTAGACACAAAACCTAAACAATGCCACAGATAATATTTAACTGTGTATTATGCTTTATTGACTTAGCATAGACGGTAAAACACGACAAAAATATCTATTTGGCTTTTCAGTTAGAAATGATTATGACAGATTCGCATTTTGACTTTGACACCGTTGAAGGCAAAAGTTGTGATTATTAAAGTTAGAAAACTCTAACACAGAACGAAAAAGAGTTGTCAAGTGCGCGGTAGTTTAAAAAAAAATGGAAACCAGATCTTGATGGCCCAGAGGTTAAGGCCTCGCCTCTCATGCATGAGGTCGTGGGTTCAAACCCGGGCAAGTACCAATGTGACTTTTTCAATTCATATGTACTTTCTAAGTTTATCTTGGACATCACAGACATCGGTGAAAGAAAACATCGTGAGGAAACCTGGACTTGTAATTAATATAAGTCTGAAATCGCCAACCCGTCTTGAGCAAGCGTGGTGATCAAATGCTCGTGCCTTCTCTGTATGAGAAGAGGCCTTTGCCCAGCAGTGGGACAGTTACAGGCTGGTATTATTATTATAGAAACCAGATACATAATAATATAATGATTTTCATATTATAGTTGCATATTGTGATCGATCTAAAATTCTCTTCTTCGATTTATCGAATTTGTTTCGATAAATATAATAGAATAATTTTATAGAAACATAGTAGATTTATATTCAAGAAAAAAATGCATTGGTTCTACGCTTACGCTTTTCTTCATATCACTGATAAGATACAATCAAAGTTTTAATTGTCATCGAATCAAACCTTGACGATAATTGGACTCGTTATCAGACCCAAAAGTCTGATAACCAGTCTTACCAATGGGCATCGTATTACCCAGTACTAACGGGTTTGTGGAGGTCAGATCGGCAGTCGCACCATGTAAAATACTGGTGAATACCAGTATTTTACATATACTATATACTGGTGAATACCAGTATTTTACATATACTATATACTGGTGAATACCAGTATTTTACATATACTATATACTGGTGAATACCAGTATTTTACATATACTATATACTGGTGAATACCAGTATTTTACATACAGTATTTTGCAGCTGAATAGCTGCATCCGGTTAGACTGGAAGCCGACCCCAACATAGTTGGGAAAAGGCTAGGCTGATGATGGTATGGAGTGTAACTTCTGTATCTGTCTGTATTGTGCTCATTACCTAGATAGACTGAGTCCCAGGTGGGAATTCTAGGCGCAAGGCTCTAAGATAATAAGGCCAAGAAAAAATATAGACACTGGAATGAATTCGTGTTTCCATCAAGCTTGAAGATAGTGAGATTTATTTTTAAAAGGATTTATTTTTATTAGTTAAATGTAAATTTATTTTTGCAAGCCGGATCCGTCTCATTCTTGGTTAAAGTCCTCCTTCCATGTTCGCAACGCCACGCTTCCAACTTCCAGCTTTGGCAGAATCTATACGGTTTATCCCGACATATCATTTTCGTGGTCTACTAGCCCCTATAGGCCCGTGTGGTGGATTATGGCCCACCCACTTTTACAGAAAGACGAAGCATCACCGTTATATGGTTGAAGTCGGATCCGAGCAAAGCGCTTTGCTTCCACATTTATTTTGCGAACCGCCAGTCTATGAAATTTACTGCCGGCTTCTCTGTTTCCCGACCATTATAATCTGGATCTCTTCAAAGTTCGAGACAATAGGTTTCTTTTAGGCGAGCGTACTCCACCCTAGGCCGCATTATCGCTTCACATTGGGCGAGTTGCAGCCAAACGGAAGCCCATATAATGTAAAAAAAATAACAAATTGACAGAACATTGAAAACTCAGATAAATGCCCAAAATGCGTAGAACGATGTTCTCCGTTGTTTACTGAAAGTATCTTCTTTATTTACCCAAAACACACACACAGAAAATTAATCAAAGACCTCAGAATAGCCAGTCCCTGACAGAAATACCCTAGATAACTTTCAAATGGAAGTCGTGTTCGTAATTATAAGGTATATGATAAATTCCTCGCGCCACTTGAACCCGCGTAATGAGCTACTTATGTTCTTCACTTTCATAATTAATTGCCTCCTGATAAATTATTCAGAACGGAAAGCCGGCGCTATTACTTGGGGGAGTATTCTGTGAACGATCGATGGATGATACTAGTTTATTGGCTATGGATTTGCTGATCTTAGTTTTTAACTAAGCGTTTTGGACTTAATATTGTGGCTGAAAGACTAGAGGGATTACAATGACGTCTTAAAGCAGTATTTTTTTTAATTTTATTCCGGAGTGGGAAAGAGATAGAGCTAGATGAGTGTAGCTCTCTCTTTCTTACCACGTATTTTGACACAATCTTATCTTTCGATAATGCGAGAGTTTGTGAGGATGGATGCATGTATGGATGGAAGTTTTTACTCTTTTACCAAAGAACTTCTGAACGGATTTGGATGAAATTTTCCATACAGATAGCTTATAACCTGGATTAATGCATAGAATGTTGATCCCGGTAGTATTATCCCGTTGGACAATTACAAAATTAGACGCGGGCGAAGCCGCGACCATTATAGCTAGTAATCTATAATACAGAACTTTTGCTCTTTGAAGAATGATAGCCAGCAAGGAAACAGAAAAACAGCCAAACATTCAATCAGTCAATATTATTTGCATAGGCCAACTGAAAAAAACCAATTTAGAGTGGTAACAAAACCATTCTGCATATAAAATAGAAAAAAAAACTTAAATTTCGTAGCTCTGACTATGATAGACAACACTGATAAAAGCCCGCCTGTAAATCACCGTAAAAACCGTTTTTGTAAGTAGGTTAATAGGGATTATTTTCGTCCTAACGTTTCGTTCTCCTTTCAACATCGAACGACTTCCACGGAATAGGAACACAAAACATCTGAAAGTACGGGAATGTTATAGGTAATCTAATTTGTTTCGTAATTACCGCGTAATTCATTGCTCTGCGGGGAACTCATAATAATTATGACCGATGTTATTGAGATGTTTCTGAAGATGTTATAGGAGGCAATTTAATTATAAATATTATTCAGTAAGTGTGGAGTTATTTATTTATTGCTATCTCTTCCCATGTGAACATTTAATTAAATTTACAGCTTGTTTTATATTTAAAAGTCTGGTTCGAAAAATATATATGCAGAAACAGGTAGTTTCGCTTTAATGAAATAATTATATCCCACATGGCTGCGGGTTTCGCTAGCTAATTTTATGTTACTTTATACTGCTACAAGATCAAACAGAAACTTATACAACCGTACTGTCTATGAACAGCATTCGGAAGACCAAAAGTGAGCAAAGAGTGATACCTTTTTTTTTTTTTTTTTTTTTTTTTTCCGGATGGGAAATCATCAAATGACTTCTCCCGCTCTGGGCTGAGCGAGAGGGTGTGTCAGACTTTTACTGACTAAAACCCACCCATGTTCCTTCATCGCCCTTTGTGTTCCGGGGCCGCGGTATCTCTTTCGAACAACCCGCAGCACCCGGCAGGCATCGGCCCTTGCGGGCCCCTTCCCTATGCTGACATCTCTTTGAGGCGCGCGTGGAACACGAACGCGCCGTCGACACGGCCTGTCGTCCTAAGACGGAGGGACGGCGAGCTAGCCCTTAGCTCACCGTCCACAGGCCCGCGTCTACGGTGGCCGGGGGCCACCATGTGGCCCCCGACGCCCGGTGCGTCTCCCGCGGCGGCTGGGACGTGAGGAGGAACGCTCTCTCTCACGTTCCGCCTCCTCCTTTGCTAGCATGACTGCTTCGCAAAAGGAGGTGACGGCTTCCCATTCCGTCTCGCTCCGGACCATGGCTCGAACCAGGGCCGGACGCGAGAGGTCGCCGCCGCCGATCGCCGCTAGGAGGACACGGCGTTGCTCCGCCCAAGCGGGGCAGACCTCCACCGTATGCTCCACCGTGTCCTCCGGTCGATCCTCGCAGTGGAAAAGAGTGATACCTAAAAAAAAAAAAAAAAAAAAAATAAAACAAATGCACACACATTTTATTTATAATACATTTTTTAGTTTGAATTTAGAATTTATGCAACATCTAAATTCAAACTAAAAAGCAATACACTTAGGGCCGGACTCCATCAAAGGCGGAGACGAGCGGAGAGTTGCGAAACGAAGCGGAGAAGAGATGTGCAAAGTGACACGCCGCTCACAGCACACCGTTCACGGCACGCCGCACACAGAACACCGCTCGCGCTCGCTCGCTTCTCGTCTCCACTGGCCTAAACAATTACGAGACATCTCTTTTCCTCTTTCTCTTTTTTTCGACAAGTGTAAACGAAATTTTAATGGTGGTTTACAACACATCTCCTCTCTTCTAGTCTCGTCTTCGCTTCGGTGGAGTCCGGCCTTTAGGCTCCCAAGAAGAGTTCAATATATTATTCACTAATATTCCTTTTATCGTTACACTCTACTCAATAGTATACCTCCTCTCAATTTATAAGCAAGGAGCCTTTTCAGTTCAGTCCCAACTTTGAATAGAAAACATCTTTACCTCACCTCTTATATTTTTAGACTGGTATGGTAATTTTCTATCTGACATGTTCTAGAAAATAATGAACTAAGCCTCTTATGTTCTCATATCTGTAGGTTGAAAGTCTAATGGAGTTGGTTTAGATTCGCCTGTGTTGTGAAAATGGCTGTTTCTATGATAGTTTTTTGGCAAAAAAAATAATAATGGAAAATTATGTAAGTATTTGACATGTTGTAGCTGTTATGGTTTTATACATTTGACGTTGCAAATGTCGGAATAATCATCAAACAGTGTTGCAGGAATACGATGACAAGATACTAACCAAATAGAAGATTATTCACTGCCTTTGAGCTCTTTGAATTATTAGTCGAGCTACACGGTAACTGACCTGTTCAAAAGACCATCTCAGACACTTATCTGCATAGTACTCCTGTGACTTGACCAAGATTATGTCTACACTTTAGAAAAGACCTCTGAGTTTGTTTCGGCTGTTTATTCTCAGAGTAGTCAGGTACGAAACACCGGCCTCATCTAGTTATAATGATCTTGACACGTAAAAGTGTTTGTAAAAACCAATTTACAAAACAAACATAATTTGTTTTAAAAATATTCACCAATACATTCGACAAATGATCGACTTTTGTCAGAACAGCCCAAAAATGCTACATTTATTAGGATATTATTTTCAACCTGAAATTAAACTATAATAATCTATCCTAATCAATTTCAAAATCCCCACTATAATAACTCCCGTTTCTAAACCATAATACATATTATATACATTCAGAATCAACGAAGATCTATTTGTTTGGCTAACAGTAAACTTGTGTGGCGTTTAATCGATAAATCACTTTGGCCGTTAACCAGCTTCTAGTCGGAAGGACTTCCATGAAAAGATAAGTACAGAAGACCCACTCTTGTAACGAACAAAAACAGGCACTCGCACACATAGACGCGTACGTACGGCCATCTTTAAACAAATGAAAGTCGTGAGTACGCTTGCAATAGCTGTTCGTGAAGCGTGTCTATGCGTGCGTGCGTTTTCGCTTGTTGTATAGATTTGACCTTCTATGCTTTTCTGTGTTTAGGCTAAAGATGGTTTCAAGGCTTGTAGACGACGGCTCGTAATTGGCAACGCTTGCACTTCTTGCAATGCAAAGTTAGCGTTATCGTTGCAATATTTTTCCTCTGGTAAGAGGAGGATATAATTCTGAAAGTGGGTTTTAAAGTCACGTTTGGGACGTTTTAGTTAAGGGGACTAGAAAATTCTGGGTCAGTGGTGGTAAGTTTAGAAATTGAAGATTTGTTAGTGGTAAAATCTTTCTATTCAAGAAGATTAAAAGTCTCATGACCCCATTAGTTAAAACTAGTTTGTTCATTTGCGGCCATAAACTCACCAGTCCTCGTCACGCCATTGACATAATAATGTTATGACAGTTTCACAAATACTCAATTGATATAGATGTTAGTAGTAACTTAGGGTTTTAGCGGTTTTTATAAGGAACTTTGAATCTGCAGTGATTCTAAACTGATAACCAAATTGAATAAGTATATCTAAATAAGCTGTAATCAAAAAATTGTCGCTCCATTCTCAGCTAATAAAAAAAGTGATGCGCAGAAAAAAATAAAATTGCAATTTTCTTTAGCGCGATTCAACTTGTTCCTTCAATCATAATTTAGAACAGCGCCATCTATTGGTAATCAAACGTAATATAGCCAGTACACGTCAAACCGTTGCCTGTGTAATTTACACAGTCCTTAATAGTTTTCTGCGGTGTAATCGATGGTGTTATGGGGTAATGACGCCATGCGATATGCTTATCGTAATAAACACTAGCCCGAAGTAATTTTTTGTTATACTGGGTTCAGAAAAGGAAAAGAAAATGCAGGGTTATTGCATGTTGCGCGACTGTGTTTTGTTTTAGATTGATTTTTAAATTAGGTAATTTGGAACAGGTTGCATTATTGTTCAAATTACATGATGCCTCGTTGGTCAACTGATCGTATGCTTGCTGCTGAGACTAGTGTCTTGGGTTCGAACCCCGGGACAACCAAATATCATTTGGTCCTTCCTCAATTATACTAATATAGGATTATGATTTGTGTGCCTGTTTTATGGCAGAACTCTCGCAAAACCCTTTTTAGCATATTGTCTACCTGTTGGAATTAAAAGGGCAGTTTTGCACTAGCTACACTTGATCACCATTGATTTGGTATTACCAGTTTCCTATGGACACTGAAAATCTTACAAATTCGTAAAGGTCCCACAAAAGCTATGTGGAGGCAATGTTTGTCGAGCCTATTGGAGTAGTGGGTAAGTGCTTGACTTTGTGCTGGCCCAGTTTGGATCCCAAGTTTAGGAACAAATATTTATAATTTGGCCTATAGACATCTGTTCCGAGGTTGAGTGTTCTATGCAACGTGCACGTCAGTATTTGTGAATAGATATAAAAAATATCTAGGAAACGTAACGATAGATTTCAATTTTAAGAGTCTAGTTTCAAAGTCTTTCAGAAGTTGAAAGAATTGATTAAGAAATAACTCTTTGAAAGTCTTTTGATGTAGAATCTCATCATTACAAGTTTTAATTTTTAAACTAGCGGATACCTGGCGTATGCTACTACGCTATAGTGCCTAATGCATTGTTTTAGTCTAAGTCGTGTTGGTCTAAAACCATTTTCGCATTATTGCCTTTCTAATGATACCGGTTCGGGGCTCATCGGTTGGATGAATTCAAAATCTATGACGGACATAGGTATAAACATTTCTTTTTGTATTTTATATATTTTTAGATTAAATAATGATACAAAGTAGCTTCCTGGCAAAAACGTTCAAATGTTTTCCATTCATTAAAATATTTCTATTCACCCATCAAAATATTTAAATTCGTGTCAATCCAAAACGTAGGTGTACATAATATCGATGTAGTTCCAGTTGAATAATTGAACGCCCGCTGCATTGATGTGGGCTGACTGACGGCCCAGAAAATGGTTTTTCGAGTCTACTGTATTATGGAGAAGCTTTGAAATTAAATCCCACTATGGAGCGATTTTTTGCACGAAAAAACGAGGATTTTTGAACCGTTTCTTTTTAAAGGAAACTGCGGTGTGTGAAAAACGCTGTGCTGATAAATTGAACTTGCAAAAGCCACCGCGAATTATTTTCATTAATTTTACTAGTAAATATTGTTTGTGAATTATGAAGAGTTTTTCAAGCAAAAGTCTAACCTTTTTCTGTTTTTACCCGACTGCGCCAGAAGGAGGGTTATGTTTTTCGAGAGTATGTATGTATGTATGTATAATTGTTTGGCACACTCTGCGGCCTGATCGGCTCGATGGATTTTAGCTTGAGAGGTGTCGTTAGATTCGTATTTACTGTGAGAGTGACACTGGATATTTCATAATAAAAAATAAAAAACAAAATGGCGGATTTTTGGCGCCAAATTCAAATGTTTGGCACGCTCTGCAGCCTGAACGGCTCGATGGATTTTAGCTTCAACGGTGTCGTTAGATTCGTATTAATTGTGAAAGTGACACCAGGTATAAATTTTGAATCAGAACACAACATAAGCTGGGAGTACTTCCACGCGGTGAAGGCGGAAAAATTTTGTTTGGCTAATCTTCTGCGAAATTTTTCACATTGTAAAGTAAAAAGCTGGAAATAAAAAAAGGAATAAAAAAAATCAAAAAAACCCGACTGCGGACCCATTTAAGTTTGAAAATATAAAAATGGAAAGACTCCCGCCTGCTATATACTTTTTAAAATTTAAAATGAGCATGTTCTTAGATTTTCAGTGTTTTTTTAACTTAAGTTTTTTTTACCGCAGTTGGGTTTTTTAGCTTTTTTAATTACTTTTTTTATTATACATCAAAATACAGTAACATATTATTGATTGTTGAAATATTAAAGCTTATAATAGTCAAACTTAACCAAGACTTGGGTTATTTTACAAAAAAACTTATTAACTACAAGTTTGCTGTGTCATTTGATAGAATTCGGCAGAGTAAGGTATTTTTGGGCAAGTTGTAATTTGACAAATTTTAATGCTTATGTACGGAAAATTCTCAGAGAACATGGGTCCATGAGCTTCTGTGTTGGATGAGACGAAATTCTTTGTTTATTTTATAAAATTTATGAATATTGTACTGCTTCTTTATAATCTATTTGATCAAACATTTAATGAAATATTAGCTCTCATATCACGATGAAAATAGACGGAAAATAGCACGAAGTAAGAAAATATTATAAAATGATTTGTTAATTTTATGTCAGGATGAGCACCGAGAGTTCAAAGGAAATTTTATACGTACAGGTACCGTGAAGTATCTAATATTACGCAAATATTAATTGGTTACTGATGAAAAATTCTTGAAAAAGGCGATTCAGAAATATTTTTGGGGCTAGGCAACACACTCTTTACCATACATAATAATATATAATATTGTTTTTTTATTAAATGAGCCTTCTCTTGACCTCAATCTCGTCCTGAGGACAGAGCTGAGGTAGTAGTTGTAGTTCTTTTAATAGCACTATTTTTGTGAACACAAGAGTTGAAGGTGTTTAATAAAGTTTTAAAACGTAAATGAATTAAGGTCAAAGCACATTTATTAGCACTGCCCGAGATCGACATTGTCTCTATTCGAGCCACTAAGCATTCTTTCTATGAACGGTCATACTGCAACGCACACTTAATAATTGCCTCGGAAAGCACGTTAAGCCGTTGGTCCCGGCTGTCAATTGTAGATCTTGTGACAGTCGTTAGGGCCCGAAAGTCTGACAACCAGTCACACAAAGGAGTATCGTATTACCCAGTACTAACTTGGTTGTGGAGATCAGATAGGCAGTCGCTCCATGTAATATACTGGTGTTCAGCTGCATCCGGTTAGACTGGAGGCCGACCTCAACATAGTTGGGAAAAGGCTAGGCAGATGATGGACTGCATCATCTTGGATCGGGATCAGCTAGTATAAAATAGTGATGTAGCGCCGATCTGGTTTAGTGTGTATAAGTGTGCTTTAAACTTAATTGCATTATAAAAGTCTGATCGTTCACATAGTTAATTTGCACCGAAAATCAGTATAATTTAATATACGAGTACTACAAGTCTACAACATCATAAATCATCTGAATCAAAGCACGGAGTCCATTTCAACCCTCTAGTGTCGTGAGTTGGTAACAATTTGTGCCATTGCTAGGGTCTCTTGGACCCCACTTGTAAACTTACGCGATTTGTCCGGGCATTAACCGAATTTAATACTCCTTTATGTAGACCCTGCGTGTGACTTGCTGTTTTGTTCCTGTGTCCATGAAAATGGCTGGCTGTGGATGATTTATGGTTTTCCTTTATTTTTGGTGGAGCGTAAAAAACAATGGGTAAAACTTCAGTCATACAGACTGTTTTTTTTTAACATCAATATAACAGGGCCGCGTGTCTTGCCATCAACCAGGCACAAATCCAAACTCCGTGGCTGCTACTGAAAAAATTCTAATGGAGAAACCCAATAACAAACCACCTTTAAATGTGAACCGAATGGTTATCTGCTTTAGGTTTAATATATTCCATTTTCACTTCTTCTTTTACACACTTTGTCTACATCTCTTTTTTTAGTATCTCCTTTCGCAGGTATGCTGGAAGAGATTTCATTAGAAATAAGCATTACCTTTGTACTCTTTTCTGTTCCTTTCTTGATTTCTGTATTTAGTGTGTACATAAATTGTTAAATAAATAAATAAAAACTTTGACCGACCTGGAATTCGAACCCAGGACCTAATGCTCAGCTGTCGCGCTTGCTTGAAAAACGAGGCAGACATAAGTTCATCATATTATCCAGAATCGACTGGATGCTGACCCCAACGTAGTTGGGATTTTTATTTTCTGAAGACCCAGCATACCACTGCACTTTAAGGTCAGCACCGGGAGGCCTAAAATGTTCATATTATTATCCTATTATGATTCTGCTAAAGCGGCCATTTTAGGCCCCCAGAACTGTTCTTGAACAGTTAATATGGTGACCCTACCCAATATGTGTGTAACTAGTTAACATGTGCAGAAAGCTAATCTCATGTTCTTCAAGTCCTGAACTTTTGATTTAATAACTTTACGACTGACCAAACTTTGAATTACATTAATTAAATGTTTCCTTTATTAGTTTGAGGTGCCTTGCGGGTGAATTGGAGCCCTAACTTCCAAGTATCCGATTTCTGGGTTGCTTGAGGGTTAGAGCGTACTCGTAGTTTGTTTTGAACTTCTAAAACAAAAACGTTGTTCGTGTTTGATGTTTGCTTTTGTGTATTGAACAGTTTTTTTAAGTGAACTTGTTCGTTTAATGGGGCGTGAATACTAATGGTGACGTGCTACTTTGATTTATAATATAGACTTAATTCGACCCAATTTTCGTACCAAAATATAATAAACTCAATTGACGTCTGATTCCGTGAATATTTTGAAATCTTTAATAAATTATCCAGAAAAGAACTGGAGTTACGACCATAGCTTAAAGAGTAAGCAAACAGAAGTTCCAATGGACTTGCCACGTCTGTTGATAGATTACAGCTGATGGAGCAAATGAGTCCTGAAGTGGATAGAACGAATCAATTGTGGGTTGCACAATAGGGTACAACTCTTTCTAACCCTTCTGGGATTACAGGCGTAATGTTTTGTTTCGTTATGTTAAGTCAATTCAACATAAAAATTATTACTTTGCCTAAAAAACATTAAATTAACAAAACAAATCGTAATCTTAAAGACACGTGCTAACAGAACAATATTGCAACAGCTGCTATCTGTAACAGTCAGGGGTGACACTCCGACACAATGTCCGTGCCACAGGAGCGGTGAGGGATGAAGACATTAATACCAACTAAGATATGACGTCATGAAGTGTTGCTACAGCCACGCCCCGTTCATGACTTCAGGCGATACGACACGCGCTTGTTTCAGTGTGTCTTTCGACGCAACGATTCTCACAATCGTCGCGTCGCGCGTCGTAAGTACGGTGACTTATGGTATGCTAAGTGCCAGTCCAACACAACGTAAGTGCCACAGGAGTGATGAAAGATGAATAATTAAAAACTCCAACTACACCTTATCGTAATCTTGAAAGATGAAAGTGATTTTCTCAGACGTGTCAGTGTCAGCACACCAACAGCATCCTTATTGAAACGAGTGTTAAACTCACTTTGGTTTTGACGGCGATGCAAAATCAGTGGTAAAATAATTGTTAAAGTACTGTAGTTTCCATTGCGTGGGTATCTTCACGTTCGCGTAGCAAGTAACGGTGACTTGAAGCATGCTCTAAGCATTTATTTTCTCCGCAGCTGTTGTCGCTACACGTGTAGCTCGTGTCCAAGCGGGTAGTGAAGCACTATTGCTACAGGTAGGCAACATGTAGCCAAGTTGTGTTGCTACAGACACGCACGTGTATCGATAATGTATCGGGTTCACAGATCGCAATAATGCACAATTAGCGACCGTTTCGCAAGCCTATCAAGTACAAACGGTATCGGGTAACCAATTATTTTTGTTGTTTTTATTTTTGGTGGCATTTCTTTTAGGAATTTGAAATGAGGTTTTCAGTGAAGCGATTCCAAAAATTCATATTTCAATTTAAGGATTCTTTGAATTAATTAATGTGAAAATCGAAATAAAAATATCAATTTTTTTAAATCGATGTCAGATTTTTATGCAAAAAGTCGCCAAAAAAGCGACTGGACCAAAATTATTCACGAAATAAAAACACGGTGTTTTTGTTACAAATTGTATTAGGGGCACATAAACAATTCTCTTCTGGAACATCGCCTATAAGGTCCTAAGCAAACAAAAACTACGTAACATTACATTGAATATTTTCATACATTACCGTTATATGTCTGATCCAATCACCTTTGTATAATATGATGGCACAGTCGATGCAAAAAAACAGCTTTTATATAGAAAAAATATAGGATTCAACATGGATCATCTAGGGAAACGGAGAATAACATTCAAAATATCGTTTAGGAGGAAAAAACAGATGTCAAAAATCCTATGACTATAAATACATAGATGTATATATGTATGTATATCCTATGACTGCCTCGTTGGTCGCAAGCGCGACTGTTGAGCATGAGAGTTCGATTTCAGGTCGGGCAAAGTGTTATTGGGTTTTTCCATTACGATTTTCTCAGTATCAGCGACGGAGTCTGGATTTGTACCTACCCGTTAGACGAGTGTTGCCCCCTATTACATGGGACTTAAACATAACTGGCGAAATGTAGTTGTGCTATTAGGTACACCTCAGCCTTACTCTTCTGGAATTACCGGCGTGATGCTATGTTATGTTGAAAATCCTATCCGTATATCGTTACTAGGATTGTATCCAAGCAAAGTCATGCTTGGCTTAGGCTTATGGTTTTGTCATGAATTTTATTACAAAACATCATGTTTGTCCAAATCTTTTCAGCATCGAATTAACAGACTAGTTACAAATGAGTGTCAACAACTCATCTAATTGCTCACTTTAAACACTAGCATAAAGTATAGGAAAGGTAGAGTCAATCACACATCGATGACTGACACTTGGACCTTAAAGTAGTCCAGTACCGATGTTTCAAAAGGCCAGATTGTTCTAGTTTTTGTAACTACAGCCGCGCGGTCTGCTGTACTCACAATCGATTTCACTCTTAAACAAAAGTATTACCACACCTGCCTCCCCATTCATATCTCAACAATTTTTAATATATTTCTGCGAAACTGAATTTTCATTATATAAATGAAGTTTCACACGTAATGGCATTAATTTCATTAAACGTACCAGGGGATCTGATGTTCCGTGCTTTGTATTAAAACAAGCTTAAAATATTGCGTTGAGTATTACATTCAACATTTCGTTGATTTTCAACAGTTTTCTCTTTATCCAATTAAATATTAAAAGGTAGGTAATCAACGGTATGAAATCCAATAACGGATTTCACAAATAATAAAGAGGAATTTAAGTGCACTTGGGTATGACGAAAAGGGAGTTTAAATTGTAAGTATAGTGAGACTTTTATAGAATAGAAACAGAAAAAAAGTATAATACAATTTACGGTTAAAGAATGAAAGAGAGTGAGTGAGGTTTTTTGGTTGGAGAGGGAGAGGTACGCTCAAGAAAAGATAACTAGATTACTATAATTATGAAACACAGGTAATAATGGATGAAGACAACGTATTGCTACGACTCCAAGAAAAATGGGATGGGATAAGGGCTCCAAGTAAGGCGTAGATGTTGAATAGACCAATCAGAGACATAAAAACTGCCGTCAGTATGAAAAAAACTTGCAATTTTTCTACAAACGCAAACCTATATTTCAAAATGACGCCTCAACAATTAGAAGCACCAAAAAAAAAACGAGTTTACTGGTACACAATAATCACAATATTTCATAATAGCGTGATACGGTTGGGTGCGCGTGCACTTGTCGCTGTAATCGGTTCGAACCGCCCCTAACTGGTAATATCACACTTCGCTCGCGAACTGTGGCCGATAATTTTGCAGCAAACGCCCTAGAAAATATTGTTCTCATTATTTTGTTCCATTTTCACTGCAGAAGTTACTGCAGGTGAACCGGATTTAGAAATACAGTTTTAGATTGTCATTGTGACTGAATTAAAAGGTCTGAAGACGTGGATGAAGCAATAAAAATATTATGTTAGAATTGCACTTGATAGTCTGTAGTTCCTGCCACTAGAATCTTTTCCGGAAATATTCGTAAAGCACACCTTTGATATTGAAGTAAATGCAAAAACTTTAAGCTCAGTACCAAAATGACGTCTCAAAAGCCAAAATAAAACTGGAATTCAAAATATTAATCCCTATAAAGTAAAAAGATACTACAGAAAAAAACACAAAATCTCCCCAGATTACAACAGCGCTCAAAATCCATCGACAACAACAAAAGACTAACACTAAACAGAACCGCACGTTCGACAACATAAACAAGCATTATGTTAACGATGCACCGAAGAGTTCCCCAACTAATAAACTATACTCATTTAACTTTTCGCATAACACCACTATCTCCGAGCGCATTAATGCATGCAATATCACCGTGAGCAGTGTTTGTTCCCTTGTCTATAAGATTGATGTATTGCCGACGGTATACTCTCCTATAATTGGTGTGACTGACGGTCACTGCCACACAATTTCATAAATCAATGGCAAGTATGGCAGCCGTGTCTTCGTTGAAAACTGTTTGTGCGATAGTACTGGCTTTGAATATGTATGTAGGCGTTTCATGTCTTTTGTGGGCTTTGCTTTATGTCAATATGAACATGTTTGCATCACAGGATTTGTTTGTCTAGAGGCAAAATGGTCTTGAATGACCGTCATGATTACATGTATTCAAAGTGGTTGTTCAATCCTTTCATTTAGAACCTTTGACTTCATTATGAGTGCCAATAATACCTACGTATAGTGCTATTTTCTAGTAAAGTTATCTCTAAATCGGTTCACTGAATAGAATCTAATTTAAGAGTCGTCCTTTACGAAAATGGTTACGACAAAACTTAATAATAGACAGCTCCGGTGTCCAATAATTCAATCTAAGTTGTTTAACAACTGAGGGACCCAGAAACAAGAGCCGGCCTCAAAAAACTTCCAGAACTTTCCACCTGACCGCTGAATGTTAGCTGACGTAAATACCACTAAAACTCGACACCTAGTTCGAAACTTCACGAACCTTTCGCACGAAAGTAGTTAATTTTATCGGAACAAGACTAACAATTAGTCAGTGATTTCGCGCTTCGATTTAAGGTGTTTTATTGCGCTCACACCCGAAAGTTCCTAACATTCCACAACAATGTTACATTCAATGTAGACCTTAGCAGATACAAAGATACAAAACCTTATTTTTAGACGGCTAAAGTCCAAAATGTATCCCCGAAAAATGTGCTGAGGAACACGTTAGCTTGGTCGAATAAATATCTTTTTCCGGGAGATTCTTTATCGTGTCCGGAATGGTTCCGGTGCTGATGTAAAAATAATTGTTCAGAACCCTCTTTTTATGGGTTCCGTCAGTCGGATAAACGTGAAGCTGGATTTCTGGGAGTGGATTTAGATATTTTATCGTTTACATTTTGCGATACGATTACTACGCAAGCTTATGTAAATGAACAAGAAAATCTCAGTAGTTATGTATATGTATCGTCGGTCTTAAAATTCTGAGCTCATTTTCGTAAATCGAGGTAAGCTTTTCTGCGTAATTCTTTAAGCAAATATAATTCGCTGTCTGCTTTTAAGAATTTTTTAACATTAATATGCCTGAGAAATGTTTTTGCTTGTAAAGTTAAAATGTTTCATTTTGTTGGATGGAATAGAAGTAAATAAACACCGAGATTTAAAATAGATATGACTGATAAACTTTCCGACTAGTCAAAGAAGTGGAAGAAATCCATGCTTGAGAATGATGAAAAGAAAATGTTCTTTCAGTGAAGTTAATTTTATAAAGATCAGGAATAACTGGGAAATTGTTTTAAGAGAGGAATAATTATGATATATGACTTAAAGATTTACTTGTCTAGTTGAACTAAGTCGATTTCACAGCGGCTATTACACGAACTACGAACGGATTATCGAAAGTGCGAATCCAACTTTGGAACTCTCTCGGGAAGTGACTTTGGTACTCCGGCACAATGGCATACATTTAACTCTTTGTGAGAGATTTATTTTAATATTTAATGCAACGTGTTCCTATTATTCTGGGAAAGATTTTAAGACTGTTGTAAGTATAAAAGAGGAAGAACACTTAAATCTAAAAGAATCGATATAATTATGTAAGTAAGTGTGTAATACTATTATGCAGGAACAAAAAAAATTGTGCCTACACGATGTCTTCCTAGTTTGGACACATCCTTTTTATGATGTTAAATAAAGCATTTTTGTATGACCTTTTAAATCATACAGCCTTTGTGAATGAAACAAAGGAAGTAGCGTAGGAGCAGTTAAAAACTTTAAGGAAAGTTTAATAGCTACAAATTATTTTTATAGAGCTCACCATCATCACCCTAAGCTTTTCCCAACTATGTTGGGAGCAACTGAATACCAGTATTTTACATGGAGCGACTGCCTGTCTGACCTCCACAAACCAGTTAGTACCGGATAATGCAATACCTTTAGTAAGACTGGTTGTCAGACTTTCAGGCCACTGACTAACTGTAACGACTGCCAAAGATCTACAAATGACAGCCGGGACCAACGGCTTAACGTGCTTTCCGAGGCAAGGAGGAAATGGTATGTAATGGGTGGTCACCCACAGACCAACCTAGCCAAGCGCGGCTTAACCTGAAAGTTGATTCGGTCGGCTGTTATTATTTAGCCACGAGTTCATCAACTTTTTATAGTACTCACAGTGAATTCCGCCATCAGGGGAACCTCGTCATTTCATTCTCCTGCCCTTAATCCAATTTATTTGTTTTCTTCTTCCATACTTCTCTATTACTCGTCATTTCACCAGTTACCGCCTTTCTAACCACATCATCCGTTACACAGTCCATCCACCGTTTTTTTGGTCAGGGGAAGGCCGAAATCTCCAAAAATAGTTCAGCCTCGCAAAACAAAGTCCAGAAACAACAAACAGAATAAAATCCTTCCCAGAGTCTCCACTATAGCTAAAAGCATTTTAGCCTACTTTCAAAGTTGGTAAGTAAATAATAAAATTTCCTACCGTTAATTTTCCGTCTCTTCGGTGAGTCGTTGGGCCATCTAAAAAGTTTGTCCTGTCGGTCTTCAAAGCCGTTCAATCAATGGGCTGACTGGTGTTTTAATGTTAGTTTTGGAACAGCTTTTCTTTTAGCTGTGATAGAAAGATAATGGGTCTGAGCTTTACTTTGAAAAAAAAGGATGAACAAAATAAATAGGATATTTCTTCGAGCTCTGAGTTCGAGTTCGTCAGTTAATGAAGATACTGTTTTAGGGGACTTATTGTTCTTACTTCGTTCTTTTATAACACTAGCTGTGCCCCGCGACCTTCGTCTACGTGAAATTATTATAAAAATATTACTCTCCTATTTGAATCGGATTTTGCTAACAAATCCTAATCCTTTTTCTAAAATAAAAAAAAAAATAAAAAAAATGTGGAAAGTAACTTTACTTTCGGAAGTCGGTGACTATTGTTTGTTTCATTGACTTTTTTGGCACCGACTTCCGAAAGTAAAGTTATTTTCCATTTTTTTTGTGTTTTTTTTTGGAAGCCGGTTATTTTTTTGCAAAAACGTTTTTATTTTACCCTTTTTAGTTATCACATCACACACAAATCCTTGTGAAGTATCAATTTCTTTTATTTTTATTCCAGCTATTTTGATTTAAAACCAAACTGCTGAAACGATTTTGATGAAATTTCTATAGGGCCAATCGGGACGTAGATTCATTCAGATAAAAGATGAATTTTTCAAATCGGTTCATAAATGACGAAGATATGAGGTAACAAACACAAAAAAAATACAACCGAATTGAGAACCTCCTCCTTTTTTTGAAGTCAGTTAAAAAGTAACCTTAGCTACTCCTTATAACATAAGCAAATGCTAACAGTCCGGTCTAAATCAATAGAGCCGTTTCGGAGATTAGTCGGAACAAAAAGACAGACAAAAAAAATGGCCAAAAGTACCGTATAATATACCTTCTTTTGTATGCATTCAGCAAACAGATGTTATTTTGAAATTACAAACAGACACGTCAATTTTGTTTATTTGTAAAGATTGTGATAGAAATCCACGATGTTAATATATTTTCACAAACTATTGCTGCAGTAGATGCCACTAAACTCAGTGCATTTACAAACTACTAAAGAAAAAAATATTTTGCTCATGTTCTAAAGACAAACAACTATCAAAATGAGATCTAGGGTTCGTTTTTATTCATACGTTTTCTTAGAAGACATGCAAACATGGATGGCACACAAAAATAACAAAAAAACTTGCAATCTAATTTGTACCATACACTTTCAAACTTAGGGTAGAATTCAACTTAGCATCATTTAAGGTCACGGTTAAAGGTCAAGGCCGTTTGCCTTGTGCAGTTAAAGTAGAACGACTTACAATGACTTAATTGTACCGTGTCAGACATTAACTACTTCTGTCAGAGAATTTAAACGGGGTGGCTTTGTAGTTACCTATAGATATTCTGCTGTAGTGAATATAGGGCTGACACAATTATCTTATAGCAGCTGTTCATTTGTTTTTAATCGTGAGATCACACTACCGCTTCAAAAAATTATCATGGTTTTGTTTCGTTGTCAATTGTAGATAATAAATAATATTGTCTCGACTGGCTCGTTGGCCTAGTAGTCACGAGCGCAACTGCTGAGCATGAGGTCGGGAGCTCGGTTCAATTCCCCGGTCGGGCAAAGCGTCATTAGATTTTTGCATCAGAAACTTCTCAGTAACCGAAACAGAGGCTAGATATGTGCCCGGTTGATGGCAATAGGCTCGCCCCCTATTACATGGGACTCAAACTGGCGAAATTTGGGAGTACTATTAGGTACACATCTGCCTAAAACTTCGAGGAATTCAGGCGTGATGTTATGTTATATTCTCTCGTCTCATTCATGGTGAAAATCGTATTATATCGTGCTTTATGGAGATTTGTGAGCTCAGCCTTCTCAGTGTGAATACTAATTTTTCGCGTGACCTAAATACGGATCTAACAATTTATATATTTATTTGGTGTTTTTTTTTGTGTAAGTGAATTACCATGACTCCCTTTTTGTACCCCTACTAGGTGACGTAATTCAATGAAAAGTAAGCGGTACATTAATCAAAGTATTCAGAACAAAATTGTGTAAATCAATCAAAAATTTTATTTTAGACAACAGTACCTATTAAAAAAGAAACATTAATTAAGAAGCTCCATGTAGCAATAAAGCGACACTGAATACCAACGAAACATCAATAACACGAGCACACAACACAGCATCATCACGTAAAACAAATAAATACCGCAAAAAACCAGTCTTTCGAAACACCGACCATTCTCTACATATTTTAAAGCCACACAATTTATATCAATTAATCAGTCCACAAGCACAATCTGTTATCAGTCCGGCAGAAAGAAATCTGCTGGGGACACATTTTTTTTATTGCCGTTTAGGGGTGAGCCAAAATCGGGCATTTTAAAACTGTCATTAATCATAACCACAAAGCATCTATTGTCCTAGAGGATCGCAATACATTTATCATAAGCGATTCAGTTGAAACAGACCACAATGGTGGTGGCGATTTATTAAATCTCACATATCCTTCATATGGTTTTTATGATGGCCGTTCGGACATAACTGGTTTGAAAGAGCATTATGAATATTTTGAGGGTATTTTGGGACACTTTTTTGGTCAACGAGGATGCGAGTTTTGTTATAATTGAAATTCCATGAGTTGAAAAAATATTTTCACTTGAAATGCGAAAATATTAATAAGTACTGTCTGTATTTAAAATAAATGTTACGTCACATAGTATCTATTGCTAGGTATGAAAGTGGTGAATGACGTTGGTCCCCGTAGACCGCGTACAAAAACAGTTTGCGAAGGCTGTGCCAAGAACGTAGGTAACCGAAATACCTTACTCGAATAGACGACGTAAACATCATCTAGTAGGCGGTTAAAGAAAGAAACTGAAGAAGTCCACACGCCTAAAATTTTCCAAATAGGTACTTGAGTACATAACGACGAACAATATTATTGTTTATTCTTCTAGAAGAAATTGGGGAAGTTGGCACTAGACATAGATACAAGAAAATCACTACGTAATGGAATATTTCTATTCTTTTATCGTAAATATCAAGGATAGCTACATATGTACATCGAAGTGGAAGAAATGAAATTTTCCAAAGGACAAAGAATAAACGATAATGTTCCACATCTCCACCTTAGGAAATAAGGTCAGTGACCTATTACAATGTTCAGAACGGAATTACGGGAGATCGAAAACGATAAACCGAACAATAAAATGAGAGGATTAAATTGGGAAGACGGGTATTAAGCTTAACTGTATTCGTAATTACGTGAATAAGAATTTGCTAACTGCACCACGTTAACTAAAATTGTCCTGGAGTGGCTCGCGAATATTTTGTCGCTATGACCAGCTAGATTTTAGGATCACATGGGTGTTGAGAATAATCTCATGTTAGTAAGAAAGTTTACGAAAAGGAGTGATAATGTCGTGAGAAAGGTTTTGAGTGTGAATAAGTCCTGTTGTATGCACATCACAGGAGTGTGTTGCACGCTACTGAACGTGCCAAACTCGTCGCCAAATTTTGGGCTGCATGCTTAGGAGGTATGAATATAACATAAAATAACATCACGCCTTTAATAGCCGAAGGGTTAGGCAAAGGTGTACATAATAGTACACCCGTGGGGGTGTACTATTCGCCAGTTATGTATAACAACAAGAGTATGAGAAGCCCAAAGAATCGTTGGATGGACTGTGTAAAAGATGACATGGCTAAACAGTTTGTGACTACTCAGATGACGCCTCATAGAGAAGTATGACTGATCCCAAATAAACTGGTATAAGGGCAGAAAAATAACGAATACAAAGAGCGAGTAGAAATTATGTTAAATAATTAAGTAAATATGAATGAACACAACAAAGCTATTAGCGTGGCTTTGTTAAAACAAAAACACCGACATAATTTCACTACTCAATCAAACAAAAATGAAAACTAACATACACTAAAAAACGAAACGTAAGCAAAAACATAACCTGAAAAAAAGGGGTCGGGCGGTAACGAAATGAAGCCCAAGTGGAGCACAAATAAATCAGTTGGCGTGCGCGAAATCACGTACGATCTAACGCAGCTTGTTAACACGAGTAAACTTGTTCTCCCGCTTCGATGCGACTGAATAAAAGTGTGGTGTTGGTGTACTTATATTGGCATCTTACATTAATATGTCGGAACGCGCATAGAGTCCTCGACAGAACCGGCATCAGGGGGGTTGCCCGCTTCAGACTCTGACATGGCGTAGGTGTTCGAGCAAGAAAACCACACGCACTCAATCAATCTTGTATTGCGTTTAACTAAATCACACGTGCACGAAATACGTTAAGGCGGAAGTAGGTGAAGAGCCAGTTTCAGAGTGGTGCTGTCGCTGCCGCGGTTCGTCTAAGACTGCCCGTCCAAAATGGCGTCCAGCCCACTATGACTCTGCCCACGTGATCTAGCCACGTGCTTCACTAACCACCGTTACAATTCAAATCAACAACTTTTAATTAAAAATCAACCGGATATCTGACAAATTTTATACATAAACTCACGCCTTTATCCCATGGAGGTCGGAAGAACTACAGAATTCCACCTGCTTGCTCCTTTTTGCTTCATACATCTAGTCATGCTACCTGAACGTTCTGAACAACAACAGATGTCTTCAACTCAACGTGTTTTTGGCCGTTGATCATCGCTTCGCTGAGCGACAATCTTCGAACAGTAGTCCGTATACGGTATACAGGGTGTCGCCGACAATACGACAATAAATTAAACTGCATAAATCTCATGACGTTCCCAGTTTGCGTACAAAAATTCATTCGAATATATTTAGTAGTTTAGTCACAGGACATTATTTTTCCTATTTAGAATTGTCTACAATCTACGTGATGTAGATTAATAGGCTAGCACGGACAGATTAACGACCCCCGCTCCGGTATAAACACTAAACACAGCCACACAACCTGACGATCATCCAAGCCCGACCAATATTTTTGTTACATATTCCAGTACAGATAATCATGTATTATTCCTTTCTTTATTTGATTACTATTTCTTTTCACTTGGGGTCATCGTGGGAACAACATCATGAGAACGTCACGCGTCACTCTGTCGGTTACATTTTAAATTATTGTGTCTTTGTTTGCGCGATAATTTTTTATTTCTGTTAGGAATGTATTTTTAGTTAATTTATAATTTGGTTGTTGACATAAAATTTACGTAAGTTTGATTTGTTTATTTGAATTATTTCCCTTTGATATTTCTAAAATTATTTAAAAAAAAGTCACTTCTGGTCTAATTTCCAAGACCTGCCTTTTTTTCTTATAGATCAGAAGCTAATTTTTTTTTAAAGGAAAACTAAAACTCCATTTTTAAAAAACAAATCACGAAAACAACACAATTAGGAAACACCGTTAGTGCTCATTTACGGAGACGTGGCGGCGGGCACCGCTTAACGCGCCGCGCCCGACGCGTAAAGTCGCTTCTCCGTAGACGCTCCCATATATCGCCATGTGTTTGAATTGAAAGCGGGCCACGCCACACAACGCGCCGCGTCTCCGTAAATGAGCCCTTAAACACCGATATAATTCAAAAGTACGATTCTTAATAAACGTCCGTCGCCTCCGAGCTCTCAAGCAAAAGTGCTCGAGCGCTGAGAGCGCACCGCTTATACAAGGTGTAGTTTTGCAACCTCGTCAAAATTCAGGAGGTTGTCATAGAAGACGTAAATAATCAATATAAATTACGATACCTGGTCAATAATAATAAACGATGCTTTTTTAATTCTTTTAATTTGACACTATTTCAGAATGAAGCACTTTTCAAAAGTGGAGAATCACCCGTTAGTCAAATAAACATCTGCGTTTGTTTGTGTTTGTGAAAGCGCGGTTATAGGGCTAGTATTAGACGGGCCGCGTTTTAATACGGGTGGTGTGCACTTATCGATTTCCGATATTAAGAGAAATAATTAAAATATTGCCTACCCATTTTATTATTGATTCGGGTCGAGAATCATTAGCATAGTTACCTCCTTGAATTTGACAAAGATGCAAAGCAACACCTTGTATTGTGTTGCCCCTCTACTCGCTGCGTCACGCGTCACCACGATCACGCGACATCCTGCGCTCTGTGCTGAAAAATTCGCTAACAAACCCGCTATCCGCTGTCTAATTCGTCGTGAGAAAAGTTTTGAGTAAGAATGTTGATGGCTATAAGAGTAGAGGAAGACCAAAGAAACGATGAATGAACTGTTTCAAGGATGATAGGGCTAGAAAAGAGATGTCTGGTGAGATGACGAGTAATAGAAGTATGGGAGAAGAATACATGGTGCGACTCAAAATAAATTGGGATAAGGACAGGAAAATACGATGAGAATACGAAAAGAGTTATCAACAACTATGAGATACTTTGAACCAGAAGCCCTAGCTAGAGCGCGAGGTGTAAACGTAACGTCACCTACGTCAATTTTTCAATCGAAAATACAATTATCCTCTTTTGTTAAATTTTGCAACAAGCACAATTAGTATCATCCATAGATATGAATACCTACATTCTTAAAATTATGAAAATATTATATGCCAAACGAGTATTTATATTAAAAAAATCGACGTATTTCTGTTCCGCCCGTAGGGCCTCGGCTTTTTTGTTTTTGTTTATTGTTATGCTGATTTTAATTCAAACGATACAAAACTGCTTTATCAAGAACATGAACAAACCGTCGCGTCGCGTCGTCGGTGTGAAAGTTAGCCGGTTCGGATTTCACGACTCGCTGTAATATGCAAATATGGATGTTAAACTAAATACCGTGACGGTTTTAATATGGTCATACATTGGTCGGTTGCTGTGTTTTTCATTTGTGGTGTATTTTATAAGTGTCTGGCAAGAGATCAACATACATAATGTACTACTGAGCTCACTGAATGACGGTCAAACTGTTTTTAGGAATTTTTATGTAGCAGCTCTGAGCCCGGGCCTGTTGCCCGGTTGATGGCATAGGCCATTACATATATTGGACTTCAAAATGACTGGCAAAATGTGAGGTGTACTTTAAGAACAACTCTGCCTTTCACTTGGGTGTTCAGTTAATGTATACATCTATCTATACAGCTTTTTACTGAATGCATATGAAATTATATACTGCACTCAAACAAAAAAAAACTTACTTTTTTTTGTCTGTCTGCCTATTTGTTCCGGCTAATCTCCGAAACATCTGAACCGATTTTGGCGGGACTTTTACTGGCAGATAGCTGATGTTCTAGGCAGAAACTTTTATTTTAGAAAAAAGATTGGGGTTCCGTGAAAAAAATTTAAAACCTTTAAATTTTTAACCAAATCCGATTCAAAGAGGGAAGTAATATTTTTATAATAATTTCATGCGGACGAAGATTGTGGGAAACAGCCAGTTTTATAATAAGAATCCCAGATTTGGAAACAATATCAGCTAATTATGTATGCAGATATGTAATCATGGCAGAATAACGATCAATGCTCCTGTCCAGCATATCTTGGTCGAAGAGATCGATTGATACTGGTTAACATTCAAAGGATACAGTATTAATTCCCATTCTCTGATGAGCACAATAGAACAAGTCTATTCATGTGCACAGAATTAGTCATTGCCATTGAATCGCTATTGACAAATTAATGTCAGCCTTATGATATTGGGTCGTCATTCATAGAACTAAGGTTAGGATTATGTTGGCTTCAAGTTTTGATAAGGTTGAAATTGGCCTGAAGTTAATAAAATTCTTCAAATAAACGTCATATTTGTGACTTCGTTAAGAAATGGTGATGTCTATGGTCATTTATACAACTCTTTTATGAAAACCATTCTTGCAGAAGATACCATTTCACTTTTTTTTTTTTACATTTGAACAGATTTAAGAGGGTCTCGTATTCCCCAGTAGTTCTGTCGGTCAATCATTCAGCTGCATGTATACAGATTTAGAATGAGTTATTCAACAGGAAAGATTTACTACGAACGATACAGAGAAAAAAATCTTATCTGATTTCGATGGAAGTAAAACTATTACCTTTTGAGACAAGCGAAAATGTTTAAAAGACCAACAAGATACACCAAGTAATGAAAACAACCGTTGATTTTAATTTAAGAACAAACCATCAAACACTGAAACAAACCTTAACCACCGCAAATCATAACAACTACAATTAACACGTAATTACACAAAAAAGGAAAAATATTAATCTTACAGCTCTTTGAGCGATGTAACTATCACGACTGACACTCGACCAGAGACAATTAGAAGTTGTCACTCATTTCCATAGAACTAATATGTGCTAAGAACAACCTCATTTCTTTCCAATAACACAATGTTTTTCATCTATGGTACTAATATTATGAAGCTGAAGAATTTATTTGTTGGTTTGTTTGGTTGAACGCGTGAATCACAGGAACTACTGGTTCGAATTGAAAAAATCTTTTAGTGTTCGATAGCCCATTTATCGAGGAAAGCTATAGGCTGTATAACATCACACTAAAATCAATAGGAGCGGAGCATTCATCAAAAATGTTACGCAGACGAAGTTGCGCGAGTCAGCTAGTGTTTAGATAAAAATACCCATGACATCAAAGGATTTTCTAGCTTATTAAAATTTAATTTGACCAATAATTGCAGTAATGTTATCAATAATTAACCGTCCATTAACCTCATTACCACCAAATATAATTTCGATATTAATTAAATCTGCGTGTTAACCGTATTTTGTGTGCATACCTGCGTGGTAGTTTATTGATGCGTAAAATGTTTTGCAAAAGTGTATATGCTCATGAAAAGTTCTTATTTTTGAGACCTATTGTTTGTCTGGGTTTTAGCAAACTTACATGCTGTACCGTCCCCTCATTAACTAGATATCATTCATAGGTCTCAAGTTCGAACTGAAGATGCACCTCTGATTTATCGGATTCATGTGCGTATTGTGTAATTATCACTTGCTTCGGTGAAGGAAAACATCGTGAGAAAACCAACCAGCATACCTGAGAGATATTTCTTGACGGCAAGTTAAGCCGAGTCAGAGGTCCATGGGCGGCATAAAAACTCTCGACGTCAACATGAAGCATAAAGTCGGATGTACCAATACAGAGAGTTATGCACATCCGACCTTATTCTTCTGATTTCCAGAACTCTGATACCAGGTTAGGTACTAACCACACGATAAAGAAAGAAAAGAAAAAGATTAAGTTACTCTTTTAACTTGTGTTAGTTAAATAAGAATATTTATCTAGTCGTCTATCTAGCTTTTAGGTGCGATTGATTTAATATCATAATCACATCCTTTGGGTAATAATATTACAGAGCACCTTTCATAAACATAAAATAGAAAGCCAATTAATGTCACTCTTATAAAAATTATTCTTATAATAAAATGCAAGTTCATGGCACCGAAATTATGTTTTTTTTTAATGAATGTACCATACTCTAGGGACTGCGGCCTGTCAAGCTAGAATTATGACCATTCTCTTCATATTACGGACACTCAATTAATTAACCGTCTCTTGGGGAAGCACATACTTCCACGAATATCATGCGTTCGTGGGTAAAAGTGAATAATTATGCTTCGTAATAAAACAAGAAATTTATATTAGATAGCTTAAAAAAAAGTAACAAACAAATGCGACGTATCAAAGCGAAAAGGTTTGGTTTGGTGTATGGTACACCCTTAGTTTGGCAGTTGCCCTCAAGTCGCAAGCATTAAAATGGGAGGCGTGCATCTATACTCTATACTAATATTATAAATGCGAAAGTTTCGATGGATGGGTGTTTGTTAGTCAATCACGCTAGAACAGCTGAACGGATCTGGATGAAATTTGGCACAGAGATAGATTATAGTTTGGAATAGCAAATAGGCTAGTTTTCATCCCGGGAGGACGATCCCGTTGGTCAATTTCGACTCCACGCGGGCGAAGCTGCTGGCATAAGCTAGTAATGTCATAAATCTGGGCTTGACAAACATAACATGACATCTCGCTAATAGTCCCCAAAGGGTTAGCTAGAGGTGTACCTAATTGTACAAAGTGATATAGAAAGTAAAAAATGTATGGGACTGATTTAGGCTTATAAAATCGTGTTGGAAGTTGTTGTAGTATTACGAAACGGTCTGAAAGTGGTTGCTACTTGCCTATAATCTTGTGTGCGCTATAAATCATATAGTCACGTATCCTTGTGGATACGTGACCTTAAAAGATACCTATGATCTTAAGAGACCTATGATCCTTAAAAGTCAGGCTTGTTACCAGACATTGTATTGTTGTTACTGGGCACGAATCCAGATCCCAGTTACGAACTGAGAAATTCCTATTTGAATAAGCGAAGATACTGATCAACCTTTGAAAATAGTACCAAAATAGGGAAAAAAGTATATTTATTTCATGATTGCGAATTTGATTACGACTCATTTCATTTGAAGGTCTGGCCTATCGTTACGCTTTGATTTCATGAATAAAATCTTGTATTTTTTTTCAGGGCTTTGTATAATTTCTTCATTGAATATATTTTGCTATCTAGATTGAATAATTAGCCTACCTTGTGTTTTTACTGAATAATGAAGTCTGGAGTAAAACAAAACATCTTTAGATAATAGATAACAAAAGTAGATTTTTGCTGTTTTTTTTTGACATAACGGTAATAAAAACTTGAATGCCCTTTGTCTTTAGTAAAGAAGCGAACAAGTACCGTTTCAATAATTCTTTAAGTATATTTTGATAATAAAAAATAATAAATTATACTATTACTCCTCTCATTTACCAAGAAACCAACAGACATGCTAGGCATGGGCCAAAAATTCAAAGACATGCCTTCCACCAACCCGCACTGGGCCCTTGTGTTGGACTCCCTGCCACAAAGAGCGGGAACGGGTAATTATGTCTTTCTCCATGTCATCACCCACGTTTTCTTTCCACAAAACTCCAGTACTTAAAACTTAAATCACAATACTATCACGCCAAGAAAACCTAAATCCCTTCTCAAATTTATAACCCACGTAACACCAAAAAACATCACTTACAAAATAAACACTCGAACTTCGAATCCATTTCTCATACGCACCCAAAACTTGTTAACACAAAAAATCAGGAGTCAATCGTGGAATGCAATAAATAAAACCCTCAAGTACCCTAACTGATGTGGGGGCTACAATCTCATACGGGAAACCAGCAGTAAAAAAGTCTAACTTAGATGTTGTACACAATTTATATGCTCAACTTTGTACACTCGGACGTTATCGCGAAATTTAAAACATTCGTTCTGCGCGGTTTTATTTTAGTTAACCAAGTTTCTCTTGATACGCGGAGGTAAAAACAAAAATAATGTTTTTTGTTTTTCGTAATGTAAATGGTTGTTTTGGTTGGTTTATAGCTTGTTCCTAACGAGGCTGAATGATTGGGGATGCTGCGTTAGGGATTTCAGTTTCGACATCTTTGGTTATCGCCCAATAATCAGGCCCAGTAAATACCGTCTCAGGTTGAAGAATTATCAGAACCACAGATTTTTATTATCTTTTTATTTCGTCTTTATTTCAACCATATAACCAACCTTTAAGGTATTTCAATTACAATACAAATAACACACCTTGAAAATCTGGCAACCAAAATAACAACTTTATTCAAACGAATATAGGATTCCTTTACAAAAGTCTGACCTCTTAATAGCATGCTTTGTTATAACCCACTTGCAAGAAAACCTACTACACCTTAAGAAAACAAACATAGTTAACCTCAATACATTAATAAGTAGCACATGGACATTATGGAACCACATGTTGGCATTGAGCTGAAACTATTCTAAACCTTCGTCGCGTAAGTGCATGAAATATAACCGAAATAGAACGGCTAACTCACGCATTGCGGGTCTTGGGAATAGGCTATTCTGTTTCTCCGAGTGGATCTAGTTTAAATAGAACTACAGCTCTATCCAGGCATAAAACCATTACCTGTTCTGCTGTACATGTTTTAATTTAACCAGATATTTATTGTGTCACCAATTACTCAGTGTCATTGACGAAATATTCATTTTACTTATTTCAGTGGGGTAGGGGCAGAAGAATGATGATGACTTATATTCTTTACGCAAGACTACGCGCTTTAGACGTGGAGTTGCGGACACCTCCCCGTCATACAATACAATACAATACTTCAAATTCCCTCATGGGATTTTCAAAACTTACTATCTAGGACATTGCGCAGCCTAGTGCAGTACTGTGACCAAATATATGAACATGAACGAAGCAAAAGGAGTGTGTAAGTAACGTAGCAGGTAGTGTTGTGTAGTTTCTGCCTACCCGCAACTTTAGTGAGTATCACGAAACCTTTTAGCTTTCCCAGCACTATCGTCGACGCACATGTTACTGAAATATATCCCTACCCTTGTTTGTCTACACCGTCAATGAAAGCTTATACAACCACAAGCTATTCAGCACATGAAACCAAATTAAGGTAACAGCACCAATACTCAGCACAAAACCGGGCCTCATACCGCTAGCTCAACAATTTAAGGTAGGAGCACCAGTCGCGTCCATAACTCCCAATAATTAGACCGTATTGCACATGCAGTGCGCGCCTGTACCTAATTAAACCGTCCCGTGATATATCATAATCACATGATTAAAGTTCATTTGCGTACACGCGCGTCTAAATTGTTTCCAACACGCTAATTACGTTGACTTACGCTGAATTATGTAGTAGGGTTCTGTATGCTAGGTTAAATTGTTTTATTTAGAATTGTGGTTTGTCTCGTTTGTTTGGTGTAAAATTTTGGGGTTTGATTAAAGGATGTGGTTTTTATTTTGATGTTTTATTTGATTGTGAATTAATAAAAAGTGTCCGAGTATCATAATTTGGTGGATGATTGCTCTACAAAGTTATATAGTTTAATTTCTTCACTTTTGTAGAAGTTGCAATTGTAGGAGTTGCAAATTTCGAGTAGGTTTTGTTCAGTAAATGTAGATAAATTGAAAAAAAAATGTGACTAAGTATTCGAAGTTAAAGTAAATTCAACCGCTCCAAAAGATTTTTTAAGACCAATTTAGATACAAACTAAACAAAAAGTCTCTTGGTTACAAAAACATAACTTTAAACAGCCCCAAAAATCCTTTGCAAACGGAATAATTATGTATTCACGAGTTTGACAAAAAAACTTTGAAACTTCCTTATGCCAATATTTACATTGGTTTACCATACGCGGATCCCTAAAAACACAGAGTTTTCCTCAATTTTTCTGCCTTATTTGCATACTGTCACACTGTATATATATTTTTTAAAGGGATGTTATCGTGGACGAATTTCCACTTTTTTCTAGCACTTTTATAATTGCTTTGATTAATTAGTCCACTGTAGTTTTCGTTACGGAATTTTGGGCATGTTTTAGATAATGGAAAATGCGTTTTATTCAAGTACAGGTAATTTTCCTTTGTTTACTTTTTAGGGAACAGGGCACGGTCTAATAAAAGGTCGGACAATTATGTTGATTATAATTATGGAGCAACGGTAGTTTCATAGATAAATTATAAGGTTTCAAGCAACTGCCAAGCTCACAGTTGACTCAAGACCTAAGAAAAAAAAAAACTTAAATCTACTTATAGTAAACATTAGGTTTACACTCAGAAAAATGTTAAGGAACCAGGAAGTGGGTATGATCAAAAAGGAAACCTTCTGAATATTTGATGAATGTTAAACTTTTGAATAGTTCAATTAATTTTTCCAAAATCATAACATTTTTGCCCACATTATGATTTGTTATTTTATGATGTTATTATTAATCCACTTTATTTAAATATAAAAAGAGAGTTAAAGCTACTGGTGGTCAGCGCTCTACAGAGAACCTTCCCAACCTTCCCAACCTTCCCTGTTCTCGTCTTTACACCAAGGTATACAACATGACGTTCTACATGTTTTCCTACTACTTTCTATTATAATTTACATTATATTTACATTATTTAATTTACATTTTAAAACATGTTGCAAAAACTTGTTGCATCCCAAACTTGTAAAACATGTGATCACACAGTTAACAAGTCATGACTAAAACAACGTCAACGCACAATTTTTTGTGACATGTTTTATACTAAATAGGCTAGCGTTTCCCCGCAACCCGGCTGATGTGAACCGATGATGCAACCTAGGGTGGAGCACGCTTGCCTAGGAGAAACCGGTTCACTCGAACCTTGAATAGGTCCAGATTATAATGATCAGGGAACAGAGAAGCTGGCATTGTTTTTCCAAAGTCATCAAACATGTATCACAACTTTTGTGTAAACGTGAGAAAAAAATGCCAACGCGACATGTCCAAGAGTATCGCTAGTAAACCTACACTGTGTGTGTGTGTTATCCTAGACTTTTAAGACCCCTATATTGTTCATTAATAAAGCTATAAAATAATATTATAATATTGTTAGCTAATATAAGCCATGTCACAGTTATTAGCAGTTGCTTGTGGACAGTGAACACGTTTTCCGTGGCACGTTTCAGCGCCGGAAACAATTCATTATATCGAAATATGTCGCCGGTGTGTTAGGCTCACCTCGCACAAGAGCTTATTTTATAGTTTTTATACATAAAATAAACGATATAATTAATTATTATAAATACTGTAGTTATGCACTGAGAGAAAACGCAACTTTGAGTTTAAGCTCATTAAACTGCACAACTGTACTGTACTGTATAATGTACAACGTGTAATAATGAAATAAAACATTTTTGATTTTTTTTTGACCTTTTTTATTTTATTTATTTCTTGTTTTTATATAATTCGTTGATTATACTTATTTTTACACCCTCCAGTCTGAGATAAATTAGCGCACTTTTGTGAATTTGAAATGTGTATTAAGAGACATTTTTGTTAATTTAAAAAAAAAATACTTTCTACATTTATTTTAATTTCTTAAATGGCTCGAATCCATACAACAACCTTTCCGCAACGTAAATAAAAAAGTACTTGCATTCACTGGATACCGAGTAATTTAGGCTACCTATAGAAACAATAAAACCCGCACTACTATTGTTTCAAACTACCGCAATGCCGCAAACACTTGAAGCATTACAAAATTAAAATACAACACAATACCCGATACATTGTTTTCCATCATCAAACAGAGTGATTCGAACAGAGGCTTCCATAACACAACATAACATTGTACGTTTGCCACAATCTCTTGGTTGGTATAATTGTAAATGTTACTTACTGCCTTGCTGAAATGAAATATATACATCTCTACATATGTAGTATAAAACAAAGTGGCTTCCCGCTATCTGTCTGTCCCTATGTATGCTTAGATCTTTAAAACTGCGCAACGGATTTTGATGCGGTTTTTTTTATAGATAGAGTGATTCAAGAGGAAGGTTTATATGTATAATACATGCGTATTATAGTAGAGAAAACATTAGTAACTAAATTGCACCCGTGCGAAGCCGGAGCGGGTCGCTAGTAATTACTAAGCGACACCTTAGATTTTGATAATAGTAAAGTCCATCCCAATCGTACTAGATTGCGAAAAGTGGAAAGATGAATGAGAGGCCTTTGACCTGCAGTGCGACTAATAATAATTAAAAAAGCTATTCCAGACTATTTTGACAGTATCGTTGGCAGTCGCAAGAGCAAGTGCCGAACATGAGGTCCAAGCTTCGATTCCGAGGTCGGGCAAAATGTTGTTAGGTGTTTCCATCTGGAATTTCTCAGTAGCAGCCACGGAGCCTGGAGTAGTGAGAGGTTGATGGCAAATTGGCTCGCCCCGTAGTACCTGGCACATGAAACATAACTGGCGATAGAGTACAGACGTGATGTTATGAACGTTATATAAATTACTGTGTGCCAGTTTGATAGGTTCCAACGTACTTCTAGACACTCGAGATTATTTCAAATTTGTCTTTAAGAAGGGTACTGATGATGCATAGGCTCATAATTACCGTCAGATATATATACCATCATGATAACACAACAAATGAAAAGAAAAATACCATTCAAAGTACCAGTATTTTCGACCCTCAAATCAATAATAGTGCTTGAAATTAGTGTAAAAGTCACTCCCAGGCAGGGCGAGCCCTCTTCTAGACTAGGTGTACCCCGCTTGGCTGTACACTCTCGCACTCATCCTGCCTCATTTCGATATTAATGAAAACAAACGAAAATTAAGCTATAATTACTTTCTCTATATCTGCCAAAGAGCGATGGAGCGCAGCATTTTGGGTGTAAAAAAAACAGGCAAAATACGGGACACTGCGCTGCGCTCAAAATCAGGAATTGCAGACGTAGGCAAAAAGGCTGCCAGGCTCAAATGGGATTGGGCGGGTCACGTGAGCCGCATGTATGACGACCGCTGAGCAAAGGTCTCAACACGATGGGTGCCTGAGAATGGACGGCCTAGAAAGAAATGTCGAGCTGGTCTTGACGCACATCACGGAGGCTGGTTGGAGGTGGCGCAGGATAAAAGTACCTGGAAGGATATGGGGGAAGCCTTTGCTCAGCAGTGGGACATACAAGGCTAATAAAAATAAAAATACTATTCTCAAGTAATAATCCAGTTTTACGCTACATGAAGTCTAGTTAGGTATATAACTTGATCGCAATGTACGTTGCGGCTTACGACCGCTGCCACGGCTCCTTACTATTCTAGGTCATATTAATACGGTTCGCTAGCATTTCATTTTCCTATCATTGTTATTATAATTAGTTCTAATTAAGCCGTTTTGGTTCATATGCGCCAATTTATATGGTTCTTTTTTAATGTAGGTCTTTAACATATTAGTTTGAAATTTTTTAGAGATGTGAAGCTTTAAAAGAAATGAAAAAAAGAACTTGTTTAAACAGGTTCGTAGATGTTCCATGTCACAGGTCCTCTTCAAATGAGAGCAATTTTACTTGGAGGCAAAAATCTGCCTAGCTTTTTCCTAACCCATCATCTGCCTAGCCTTTTACCATGTTTATTGTACAAAAACATTATCTACTACTCCAGTGTCTGAACTAGTGTTTAACTTGTTTATTTTTAAGTGACCTTTTGATGTAACTATCAACAAAACTGGTCCTTATAATCAAGTTTCAAAGTTCAGTATACAATGGGATACAATTCTAAGCTTCGCGATGCTTCTTCCCACACGAACAAGAAAATGGCGAAGACCTATTCTTAGACGGGGATCATTCTGGAAAATGTCACTGATTTACATGACACTAATATTTATCCTATCCATATTATTTCATAAATTGTTAGAGTAAAGAATGAGTTTATTATAGGAAGTTTGAAAGTGCCAGTTACAGAAAAGTTGAAAGAGTATCGACTGTCTATGGGCGTGTGATGAGGACCAAGGAAACGATGGAGGAGTAAAAATGATTACGTGACGGATGACAGCGGAAAATGGAAGAAAAAAAACGTGTTGCGCAGACAGATGTCTGGTTATCTGTCTGTTGGCTGTCTGTCTACCCTCAGTTTTACCTTTTCAAAGGTTTACCTGATTTTGATGTTTAGCATCCAGATAAATCATGACCTGGATTAGGTCATGGGTAATTTTCTATCCCTGTATGTGTACATTTCGTTCCCATTCCACACGTGAGCGAAGCCGCGGCCAATGATTTGTTTTTTTTTTCTTGTGTCTCTCACTATTATTTCTATACATGCCTAATGATATTCTATACAACGTGATAGGACGGGATAGGACGGGATAGGACGGGATAAAACGGCATAGGACGGGATAGGACGGGATAGGACGGGATAGGACGGGATAGGACGGGATAGGACGGGATAGGACGGAATAGGACGGGATAGGACGGGATAGGACGGGATAAAACGGGATAGGACGGGATAAAACGGGATAGGACAGGATAAATATAATATAGCTTATGTCACTTGGAGATAGTGTAGCTTCCCAACGCTGAAAGATTTTTTCAAATCGGTCTTGTAGTTTCGGAGTGTACATAAATAGTTAAATAAATAAGTAAACACTTTGCCCAACCCAGGAATTGAACCCAGTACCTCATGCACAGCAGTCGCACTTGCAAGCACTCAACCAATGAGGCAGTTAAAATGAAAACATACCTCTCTGAAAATTAATAAACCAGTTGATCCTAACCAATGTACAAGGTAACTGTTAAACTAGGCCCACCATTTATTCCATTTTCTGGCTAGGTTGCAGTCCAGACCTCACAAGTTAGTGGTTTACTTCCTTTATGAATATGCATCTTGTCGGGCGTGAGAACAGGCTTCTATATAGGGCAATGTTCCCCTAGGGACCCATCGTCTCGGGGAACACTAGCCAAGCCAGACCACAGCCTAAGTACTCATTAACAACACCTCCAAGTAACTGGGGCACATTTCGGAATACAAATTTTTCGATAAAAGTTTTCTATATTTTTCTATTAATTACGTTGTATTCCTAGGTTCGATTCGCAGGCTAGGGAAAGTGTTATTTGGGTTTTTCCATCATTTCTCATTAGCAGCCACGAAGTCAGGATTTCTGTCAAGTTGACGGCAATAACATATGCATTAATTAGCCTATATTGGTCCCACTTCTGGGACATAGACCTCTCTAAGAAAGGGAGTGGACTATAATCCGCCACGCGGGCCTACTGCGGGTTGCTACGTGGAATAGATCAGGAAAAATATGTTCTGTGGGTTTATAGATGTCACATGTTTTCGAATTTTTAACACGCTTTTAGTACCTTGTTACTAACTAACTTTGTAAAAACATCAGAGAAATTTCGCATGCATGTTTAGTTTAGATGACAGGTTAGCTAAGTGACGTCATTCTAAATGCAATATCGCGGACTCTCACGATATGGGTATGAAAGGGTTTGCTGGGAATAACACGAGAAATAAAATGGCGTCAGTCTAAAACTTTTTTTTAGTATTTTTTTTAAACTATTACACATTACATTAACTATTTTATTGGTTCTAAGAAGTGCCGTTTTCAGTACGATGATTGGTGAACGAAAAGTTCACCGTTTTTGAGAGCAGTGGTGATTAAATGAACGACAAAAAGTAGACTCGTATGTCGGGGCCGGCACCAAAGGGCTATGCTGGTAATTAGGCTCGCCCCCATTACATAATTATGGATCTTAAACATAACTGGCTAAATGTGGGTGTACCTGCTATTAGGTACTCCTCTGCTTAGCCCTTCAGGGATTACAGGCGTGATGTTATGATGAGAAAAAGATAGAAATAGCAATTTTCTTCAAGGTGTATAATTTATAGCAATTTTTATGCTCCCATAAAAGTACCTACCTAAGCGGATAAGAAGGCTTTAACAAAATTAAGTGAAAATTTTATTTTTTTCCGGCGGTCGTCTTCCTCATTTAAATTTTGTGGTCAGACGGTTTCTTTTTTTTTGTGATTGATTTATTTATGCTGCGAATATTTGTACGTTTTTATTTTTAATTTAACAGAAAGTTAAATGTACATCTTTAATTTTTTGGCTCAGAGGTATTTGTTGTGTCCAAGAAAAAATTAATGAACACAGGACTGACTTAAACCTTCTGGTTTATGTAATCTAAAGTGATAACACACTCAATATACTCTTTCGAAGAGAATAAGAAAGTCAAGACAATAAGACATGCATTTAGGTTAGAAAAAAAAAATGTGGATACGACGTCGGCCAAAAACGCTAAAAAGGTCAGTTACCTCAGGGCTGAATATACGGTTAAAACGTTATTTAATTAGACCTATAAGCTCATTGTTAATGAGCTCAATTAAGTGTTCCGTTTCTCATAACTTCAGTGTTGGTCAACAGTGAAAATTTTATCCCTTCTTTGTTAATTTCGTTAAGAATGTAAATTACCGATATACCGATATTGTTTTTTTTTTATTAATTGCAAATACAAAAACCTATTTGTCAAAACTGCAACGAGAAAAAGATTCACCGTTTTATGAACGGAAAATATAACAAAACACAACCACACCTCACCGCATCCCAAGAGAAGAAACAACCGAACAAATTCCCAAACAACAAACATCACAGAAAACTACAGAAAAACGAAAAACAATCATCTTAAATACGAGTGAAGTCGCGGTCCCCAGATAGTTTACAAGAAACGAACAGTTGCAAATAAAGGAAGCGAGTTTATCAAAATTGTTGACTTTTAAAAAATATGATCCTCTTTGCTCGGAGCTCTTGTAAGATTATCCTACTTTCAGTTATACTCGGCCGAGTTTCAGAAATAAGTTTCATTGAGTTTTTCTGTTTGTTTAATGTTATGAATCTGTTAAGAATATGTATAGGGAAGACGTTAATTTTCCTTTTTCTGCAATTTAATTAAATAAACATGGGTTTATTTAAGTAAATTGGAAACACCTAGATCTAAGTACCAAACCCTAAACTTGAAAGCCTCCTGCAGACAGGCGCGTCTTGCGATTTTACATTCACATTTATCTTTAAAATAATAATAGAAGTCGTATTGCTTCTTGACATCTTCTCTTAAAATTTATTTAGTATATTTACATATCGACATAGAGGAAGTGATACCACATGGATAGTACTATACGGAGAGGATAGATAACTGAGTTTGTGGTTTTATCTGTTCGCAACAGATACCGCAGTAGACACGAGTTTATTGACGAGTAATACGTTGCGGTAATGGTATTAAAGGTAAGGGATGAGCAACTAAGTGTGAAAGACAATGGGAGGCCTGATCAGCGGTCTTAACATCACATAAGATCACACCTGTAATCTCCGAAGGGTTAGGCAGAAGTGTACCTAATAGTTCATCCACATTCGCCAGTTAAAGTTACATGGGACTTTAATAATAATTGCTAAATAATAATTAAATAATAAATAGTAATTGCCCCGTTAATGGTATTCCATTAACGGGGCACAAATCTAGGCCCCGTGCCTGCTACAGAAAAAATCCCTGATGGAAAAACCCAATACCACTTTGCCTGACCTGGGTGTCGAACCCAGCGGTCTTGTATTTGGGAAAAGGCAAACAAGATGTATTCAGTTAGAAGAAAACTTAACCATTTCACACCAGAATGCCATCAACATCTATATTCTGCCATTAACTATTGATCGGGCCAAGATTTCTTGAGTATTTCGCTGCTGGAAAAAAACCTATCAAATAACATAACATCACTCCTGTATGGATAGGCAGAGGTGGGCCTAATAGTTTACCCGCATATCGCAAGTTATGTCTAACCCCCGTATCTATAAACAAGTTTAAAGTGTTTACTTGAGTACATGTCATTTTTAAGATACAATTTTTATTATGTAGTTTAGTAATTGGTTGAAGTTAGAACTTTAAAAAGTTAGAATTCTTAGCTTTGCTTTCTTTGACGGTTCTTACTTCTCTTAAATTCTTGACTATAGATACGGGTGTGAGTCTCATGTAATATAGGGCAAGACCATCAATCGGACACAAATCAAAATCGGTTCTATCAAATCTCGCGCTATTTAACTGAATACCTACACCGCGACCCTCATCGTATTGCCTCCGGCCAATAGAGTCGCTTCACCTATGTGGCAAAAAACCTCACACAGACATCTGCCTAGCTTTTCCCATCTATTTCACACAACAGGCAAGGGAATCGGTGTTTGAAGGCCACAGTTAGTGGGCTTCCACTTAAACCATAGGTGCAGCCGAATACCAGTATAATGAATGGTGACTGTTCCATCCGCAGACCTATCTTAGCAAGCGTTCAGCTTAACCTTGAAGACTGACCCGAGGTAATCTGTGCCGAGGGGCTGATATAGCCAGAGATCTGCACTGACATTATAAGGAGACAAAGTTTGTAACTGTGTACAGGGAAATCTTCGGAACTTCGACTCTGATTTTGAAAATTCTTTCACTAAAGAAAAGTCACATTATTCCCGAGGACCACAACCCCAAACCCCGGAACGAACCCCGTTCCTCATACATTATTTACTAAATGAACAGACCTAAAATAATAATAAAAATATAGTATATGTACACAAAAGCAGAGAAGATTTAAAAGCCGTCAAAACCCCGTTCCCGCGAGATATTTCTTATTACAAGCTGTAGTTTTGCAACCTCGTCAAAATTCAGGAGATTGTCATAGAAGACGTTAATAATAATCAATATAAATTACGGTGCCTGGTGTATAATAATAAACACTGCTTTTTTTGTTGTTTTAATTTGACACTATTTCAGAATGATGCCCTTTTCAAAAGAGGAGAATCACCCGTTTATCGAATAAACGTCTGCGTTTGTTTGTGTGTGTGAAAGCACGGTTAAAAGGCTAGTATTTGACGGGCCGCGTTTTAATACTGGTGGTGTATTATACTTATCGATTTCCGTTATTAAGAAAACAAAATAAAAATTACCTAGGTACTCGTTTTATTATTGATTCGGTACGAGAATCATTAGCATAGTTACCTCCTTGAATTTGACGAGGATGCAAAGCAACACCTTGTATAACCCAAGTGAAGCCGCGGGCAAAAGCTAGTCACCAATAATTTATCCACGATCTTACCACATTGCAAAATTTAATTATTATTATCGCTAACCACAATCCAATCATCAAGATAATTATAATAATTCACATTGTGGTCACTATGACCACTTTGTTTGATTATCGCAACGCCTGTAATACAATTAGGTGATTTTATCTCACATTTACTGATAACGTTTTTGTCACTGATCTGAATGGACGGATTCAAATGGTATTATGTTATGTTCGTAGTTCAATCTTGTTTGGTTTTCCATAAATCGACCACGACAGTCATAAAAGATTTTTTTTTTGCCCATTTAGCTTAACTATGGTTCTTACTTTTACCGTCGCAAATTATACTTTGATTATCATTACACCCCATCTATGATATGACCTTATAGAGACCTTAAAATTGAAAAACAAAAAAAAAATTGCGGCCTTTTTTTGGCTGCTACCGAGAAATTCCCGATGGAAAAACCCAATAACACTTTGCCCGACCCGGGAATTGAACCCAGGACCTCTAGTTGCTCAGCAGTCATGCTTACGACCACTAGCCCAACGAGGGATTCCACTGAGGGTTCATTAAACATTAACTGAATATTTATCGGCAACGACTGAAATTGTCGAGTCGTCTGTCTGCAGGCGCCTTAAGGTCGTTAATTCCAGCAGGTTATTAGGCTTCTGTTCAGCAGTGGACATTATTGATTACTGTCACGGTACCAGACTATGCATCGTCTACACTAGTATTGTAAAGAACTAAAGTTTGGATGTACGGGGTAACTTCGGAACTACTGATGCGATTCCAAAAATTCATTCACAAAAGGAAACTACATTATTCCAGAGTGTCATAGACTATAAAGGGTGTAAATATACCCTTAACTAAGCCGAAAGGCACTTGTTGTCCCCGTCATTGAGATATTTTTTTGTTCTGGACCATACCTGGGAACCTTTTAGTTCTAACTTCTTCACAAGTTTTTTTTTTATTACTAGTTTACCTTCATGACGAGTTCTACCGTAAAAGGTAATTTTTCGCCCAAAAAAAACAGCAATAAGTTTTGCCTATAGTTACTTTGTCTGATGTACAGAATGCGCGGTTGACGGCTTCGTGAAGGGTCTGTATACACCTTGTATTTACGATGCTCCCGAGGGATAATTTCTGACCATAGCGCTAGCGAAACCGCGAGCAAAAGCTAGTCATGCTTAAAGCTGTTTACACACTACCAAAGTTGTTTATCTAATCACAAACTCATCACAACACGAAATGATTAAATCCACAGGCGGGAGACAGGCAATTATAAATAGCTCTGAGAAATTGAGTCCGAGCTAACAACCAGTCAAACTCGCCTTGAACAAAATCAAGTAAATTGGTCTGCTTCAAGCGAATGCAACGTTGCATCGATCAGGGCTACCTTCACGGTGCATTTACATAGGAATACCAACCTTATTTATGAAAAAGAAAGTTTATTCTTCAGTGAACGAAAATTCTGGTGAAATTTTCGTTGTGCAAGTACTTAGAATCTTGAGATACTTTATGTACACAGAATAATGTAGTGTATAAAGTAAGCGGTAACTCAGTGCTTGTACTATAATGAATTTTACAACGATGGATTTACTGAGCGATGCCCCGTAGTGTTTGTCGTTTGAACTTTTTTATGAACAGTTGTTCGGAAGTGGTTCATAACGGTACGGACCAATTTTAAGTTTGGTGATTAAAGTTTTGGGGAGGAATACGTGTTTATCTTGTTCTAAGACTTATGATGAGCGTAGGTTTTCACTGGTTTTGACTAGTATTAGTGAAATTTTAATAATTTTTAATTTTACTCAGAATTCCAGCGTTAAAGTTTCAAGTACAGTTATATTATTATTATAGCTAGCCTGTACTGTCCCACTGCTGGGCAAAGGCCTCCCTCCATTCCTTCCAACGGTCACGATTCTGTGCTACTTCTTTCCAATTCTCAAGGAAGACATCCAGTTCGTCCCGCCATCTCCTTCGTGGTCTGCCGCGACCCCGCGTCACTGTTTCAGGGCACCAATCCTAACTTGCGGGCCCACAGCTCGTTCGGCATGCGACAGACATGTCCTGCCCAGTCCCATTTAAGTTGGGCAGCCTTCTGAGCCACGTCAACGATTTGCTTTTTGGAGCGCAGTGTAGTGTTTCGAACATGATCTGTTAAATTTACACCTAAGATACTGCGCTCCATAGCACGTTGGCAAACCTTGAGTTTGGACTTTGGGATGTTAGTCAAAGGTTCAACTTTTAACATAACATAACATAACATCCCGCCTGTAATTCCCGAAGGGTTAGGCGGAGGTGTATCTAATAGTACACCCGCATTTCCCCAGTTATGTTTTAAAGTCCCATGTAATAGGGGGCGAGCCTATAGCCAACAACCGGGCACTAGTCCAGACTCCGTGGCTGCTACTGAAGAATTCCTAACTCCTAGGTTTGACTTCTCTTTTCTAAAAACCTTTTCCTGAGTAAACATTCTAGCTAGATCCTAGATAAGTCACCAAAACTAATATTAATGGTTAACAATACACATAAAACTAAAGATTACAATATTACATCGACAATCGTTCATGACAATTATAAAATAAAAACAAATAAAAGAAAATGTGTGCTTCCGAACAGACTTTCCACAAACGAAGCGAAAACATGGAAAATGTTGAATAAAAATAAAGAAAATCGAATGGTCCTAACTAGTTACGGGCTCTCCAAATTAGAACCAGTTTCCTACTCGAGCCAGCTTTGGCCATCGATAGGAAAGCCTGCAAGTAACATGTGTTGCGATAGTTTTACCACTAAATTGTGTAAAACAATAAAAGACTGAAGTTTGTTAGAAAATACTTAGTCAAAACTGAAATCTTCGCTTTATTTTGTGTTATGAATACTTACAACTTCTTTCTTTCTTTATCGTGTGGTTAGTGTCTAACCTGGTGTCAGAGTTTTTATGCCACCCAAGGGCCTCTGACTTGGCTTTTACATGCCGTCGAGAAATATCTCTCAGGCATGCTGGTTTCCTCACGATGTTTTCCTTCACCGAAGCATGTGACAATTATAGGCACAATACGCACATAATTCCGAAAAATCAAAGGTGCGTGGGTCCGAACTCGGGACCTATGACTTGGCAGTCCAACGGTCACACCACTAGACCATCACTGCTCATACAACTGAAACAAATACAATAATAATTACATTTTTTTTAATCAGAATGAAAGAGGTTGAGTATTATCGAAGCAGGTTATTTTAGTAAAAAAAGCTTCCAATACTAAATGCATGTTGGTCAAAATCAATAAGCACATTCATAAATAAATACACTGTGATGACCAAAAAGTTACAAAACCAAGTCGACATATTTAAATCAATTCGACATTTCCAAAAACAGCATCAGTAAGCTTAACAAATTGTAAAACCTCAGCTTTCAATGATTATGTTCGTTAACGCTACCATGTACCGCCAAATTAAAATGTCAACGAACTGGAATCAATCTAATGAATACTAACAGGATGCTGCCGAAAATCTCAGTGTCAAATTAAGGTAATAAATTCACACATGTTCATGCAAATTTTCTGTATAATTTAATCAAAATTTAAATGGTCACATCGATTATTAGGTGTTAAAGCATCGATAGACCGCTGGGGAATTAATCAGTTTGCATTATTAAGGTATGATTTTAAATGCTTAAAATAGGTTTTGTGGTTGGAGTTACTAATTTTGTCGTCTGTATGGACATGTAATGAGGAGGGATGATACGCATTTACTAAAAGAGTGATGGATATAAATGCTGATGGATGGAGAGGGAGAGGAAGGCCAAAGGAAAGATGGATGGATTGTGTGAGGAATGATATGAAAGAGAAAGGAGTAAATGATGCAGTGACGGTTGACAGGGGAGAATGGAAGAAGAAAACGTGTTGCGCCGATCCCAAGTAGAATGGGACAAGGGCAGGAAGATGATGATGATGCTGGTTGAAATTATAAATTTTAACCTTAAATTATGCCAATAAAGGCTAATTTAGTAATGGATGTGGATAGTAATGGTGATTTACGTGAGACATCTCTGATTGTAAATACAGTAATATATTTTATTTACGGACTGTGGCTTTGTTGTTACTTTATTTTAAATGATTTCTTCATGCCTTTATCCCTGATAGGTTAGGTAGCGGTGTACTGCTGGTGCTACTGGTGCTGTTTGCGCCAGTTATGCTTGATAAATTATAAACAGTATCTCGTTTGTTGTAATTAATAATATTCGTGCATTTTATTGGTTAAAAATATAATAAATACCAAAAAAACATTCTTAAAACTGTTTAAGAGTATTATGTAGGAATTTATTTTAATTATTTATTTATTATTTATTTATTTATTGGAAACTCAACAGCTTATTATTAATATGACATTTAAGTGAAATTTCACCCCACTGTCAATGAACAGCACAATACAGTTGCGACAAAGTAACTAGCATCTTAAAGTCTGCATACATTGAACATGGACAGCGAGATGATGACAATTATCTCTTAAGCCAATAACAGAGTTAACCGTACCAGACAGTTTTCAAGCTGTATATAGGTACACACTTTTATTTCAATTCTGCCATATTTGTGTGAGCTTTTGCTTCGTTTCAAATATCAAAACAAAAGGATAATTACCTAATATTATTCCCAAAATCACAGTTCCAATTTCAGCTACAATATTCTGGAAACTCCATACGTGTATACGTACGTACTTTGATTACACTAGTTTACGATATCATAGTTAAAATGTGGTTCTGAAACTCATACAAACCGGCAAAGTTTTATGTTTGATCAGTTGCCAACAATTGTTTGGAGATTAGGGTCGCCTCTAGCATGCGGTAAGTACTAATATATTTCAATTTTAATTAAAAACAATACTTTGTAGTAATAATTTTGTGGGCAAGTTTGAGTTTTATTGACAACTAAAATGAGAGTGGTTGTTTAGTTTAGTCTCAGAAAAGTTTTTTTTATCAAAGTGAGCAAAATGAGTAAGTGAGAACTCATAAAAAGTAGTCAATGGGGTTAGCAACTGTGAAACAAACAGCATAGCTGGTTCCACAAGCATCGTCATTGGTTGAAAATCTGGTAATGTCATTTTATATTTCGAAATGGCTTAGCCTTATTGGTCAGAATAAGACCAAGCTATGGTCACGCCATCTACAATTAGCTTTTAACGGTCTTCCCTATTGATTAGTGGTATCAACTAGATACATACAAGTTGTAGTTTTGCATCCTCGTCAATTTTGAGGAGGTTGTCATAGAAGACGTAAATAATCAATATGAATTACGGTACCTGGTCAATAATAATAAACGTTCCTTTTTTTTGTTGTTTTAATTTGACACTATTACAGAATGAAGCCCTTCTCAAAAGAGGAGAATCACCCGTTTATCGAATAAACGTCTGCGTATGTTTGTGTGTGTGAAAGCGCGGTTATAGGGCTAGCATTGGATGAGCCACGTTTTAGTAGTACACTACCGATTACTACCACTTACCGATTTCCGATATTAAGAAAAAAAAAAGTACCTACTCATTTTACTACTGATTCGGGTCGAGAATCATTAGCATAGTTACCTCCTTGAATTTGACGAAGATGCAAAGCAATAGCCTGTATATTTGAGTCGTCGCTCAGCTAGTCATCCAAAAAGAAATGTATTATGATATTTATTGCTCCAAACTCCGGAATATTAATCATTTATTTCCCTGCCGCTTTCAAGTCTTAACGAGAGCTGTTGACCAAGTGCAGTCACCATAGTGCCACTCATGTCAATATTAAAGCCGTGTACGTTTCAATATTTAAATTCTCATATTATTCCACTGACAGTAGTGGTTTTCATGATATCTTTTTTTAAATGTTACGGGAAGTTATATGTTGGTTTTTATGGTAAAAAATGAATGAAGGTTAAGCTAATGTCAAGGACGATGCTCTTCGTGTTTGATCGTTTTACGCCAAAATAATATAAGATCAATGCACACAACTATTTATTTATTTAGGATTACCAACGAGTTACATTATTAAAACGTCTTCTGCTTTTTGAACTTATTCAAGAACATACGATGCTTCTTATGTGTCTTCAATTGAATTGATGCTGCAATGCATGGTCATGTAATATAATTACATCTTGTAATATAATTTTTTAATTTTTTTTTTGGTTTTATCCATGAGGAATTTTACAGTATCAGTCACGACGTCTAGATTTTTGCCCGGTTAATGGCAATAGGCTCGCCCTCTATTACCTGGGACTTGAACATAACCGACGAAATATGGGTGTACTACGTATAAGGTACACCTCTGACTAACCCTTCGGGGATTACAGGCGTGATGTTAGGTTATGTATCATTTTTCAATTTTGTACTCCACTGCTGGACTTGGTCATAGTCTGTCACACTTCCCCTAAGAAAAGACAATACCTTTTTTTGAAGGTGGCTACCTACATACATCTAACTATTTAAAAGGTCACCAGAGATCATCCGTAAAGTCCAATGACTTTTATATTTTGCAAATGCTTATTCGGAAAAAATAGATCGGATACTACTTCTGACAGTTCATTTCAGACTAAAATTACTCAGAACCGTCTCCGCCACTAATTCTTCCCATCCTTTGAAATGCGCTAAAATATGAAGTATAATCTTAAAACAATTTCTCTGGCAGCCCTGACAGATAGTTAATGCATAAGAAGTTTGCCAGCTGCGGAACTTAGCTGATATAATAAGTTTGTGACTATTCATTGTTTTAGTTTTCACATTAACTACGGTTACATACATTTTTGTACTTGAATTTGCGGTTTATGATGTTTTGTTTGTTAAATTGAGATGATTTATGTTAATTTGTAGAAGTTATAGATCTTCCTTAATATGTAGTTTGGATATACCTCCTTATCAAAGATCATTGTAGAGGTTGGTTCTAAGGAGTCGTTCACGGATCGGGCAATTAGATTTTTCGATCAAGTCGTATAGCAATGTGCAACTTGTGGCATGGTTAATATGAAATCTTTCATACGTTTTTTTCTGCCCGCTGCTCTAAGACGGATGTCTCTTCATCTTTATCAGAAGGGTTGAAATTGATGGCAGCAGAAAAATGCGAACTGTTTTGAATGATGATTAATCTTTAGGATTTAGAGCCCAATCTCATGTTAATTAACTTTGTTTCAATTTCATATTCTATGTGCAATATTCAGAGATGAGATTGATACAACGTGTCATCAAAATCACATTTGACAACCATAACCATCATCCTTACAACTGTTATCCACGTCAACACATCCCAAACTTTCACAAAAGCCACATAATAGAGACACTCAGTCTCACACAGTAGCTACGTGTATAAATCAAGTCCTTTATTACCGTCCTTTATAACCCGACCAAACAATAAAGTGGCCCAAATAGTTAAGAAATCCTTCCGACCAACATATCACAATACTTGAATAGTTTAATTGAGACAAGAGGACGGATGCGGCGAGAGTTATTATCCACTGATTTGTGTGTAAGTGTCTTCCAAACAATGGGGCCCTTTCAAAGCCCTTTCTTGAGTGACAAATGGAAGGTATATTTCCTTAATCCGTTGGGTGTTAGTGTTTGAATGTGGGATTGGGTTATAGGTTGGTTGGGTTTGGCGAACTGAAATAAAAATAAAATACACTACATGGGTAACAAATTTATTTTATATTTTATTTAAAACTAGCTGTTGCCTGTGACTTTCGTCCGCGTGAAATTATTATTAAAATATCATTTCCCTATTTGAATTATCGGATTTTGTGAACAATTTCATGAAATGATTAAATAGTTTGCCAAATCAGCTAATCGAAAGGCTGTATTATCCTACTATAACTGGGTAATTGCTCTCAATATCTCTTTAATATAATTAAGTAATTCAAATGTGTCCATCTTTACCATATTTGAAAAGTACGCTATCACTTACAAACTATCTCCAAAGATAGATAGACATTTCCATAACCACCCTCATCAGTTTTACCGGATGCAGGTGAATACTAATAGTAGTAATATTTTACATGGAGCAACTGCCTATTTGACCCCACAACCCAGTTAGTACTGGTTAAAACAATATCCCTTGGTAAGACCGGGTGTCAGACATTCGGGCCACTGACTACTTGTACTTGTCTCTCAATGATCTACAAACGACTGCCAAGACCAACGGCTTAACGTGCTTTCCGAGGGAAGGACGAAACTCAGTACCCACGGCATCCACGGACCAACCTAGGCAAACGCAGCTTAACCTGAAGATTGACCCGAACGGCTGTTATTATTTAGCCACGAGCTCCACCCCAATCCCTATCAAACTTAAACAAAAACAGATCGCCCTGAACCCAACAAGTTCAGTTCAGCATTACACCGGCCCGTATGTTTACGGACGGGTCCGTTTTGAATACGTTAGTCCTACATGAGCCCTACCGCCTCAGGGTGACCGCAGACACGTTAAGTTCCTGACGGGGACTTAGGAGATTGAGACGTTTTCTATTAACTTTGTGCTGTTGAGTGTGTTTTGTGTTTGTAATTAGTTTATTGATGAAGCATTGTCATTGGTTGGTTTTTTGTCTAGCTTTTCATGTTTATCAATGAATATAATATGTAGGTTCAATGGAAAATATTCTAACGTTAAACGGATAGTTGTTTAAAAGCAAAGATTTTTTTTTTTATATTGGACATATAAAATGGGATATTTAACCTTGTTTAGGTACTATTCATTTTGAGTTCCCGATATTTCCCGTTTTAAATATCCTGTTTCATGTGTTAATGGTAATGGAAGTGACCATGTCAGTCTATAAACTTGAATAGTATTTTGTCTATAGGTATTATAGTAAATGAGTAAACGATTTTCCAAATAACCCTCCTTCTGGCGCAGTCGGGTAAAAAGTAGACTGCGACAAGCAAGTTTTCCTGTACGGAAACAGAAGACTTTTAGTAGACTACGATATTAACATAAAATCATGCCTGTAATCTCCGTAGGGTAAGGCAGAGGTGTACCTAATAGAACACCTACATTTCGCCAGTTATGATTTAAGTCCCATGTAATAGGGGCGAGCCTATTGCCATCAACCGGGCACTAACGTAGACTCCGGGGCTGCTACTAAGAACTTTTTTTGTAACGTATGTACATGAAAAAATTTTATAACGAATATGTTGCCTGATAACATTAAGTCAAGAATATTTAGAATTGCGACAACCGTGAGGCTTGACCGATTTTATTTATACAAAGTTATACCATCGTGTTTGTAATTTTTTTTTAATAAGTGCATATTTTAATAATAGAACAGATAAGAGATAAATATACCGAACCGAACCTATAAGAAGAAGATCTACCTGAGATACAAAAAGATAGATATATCAACAGATCCTCGGCCCTTTGCTTTGTACTTTCATTCAATTTTGATTTCGTTCGGTTTGGAAAACAACATTAGTTTCGTTAATTTTAATAAAAAGTAGTCCTGACTACTTTTTATGATGCAACCCATTTGCCATATTAAATTATTCACGTAAGTATTGCTAAAATCAAATTTTCATTCCGTACACCGTGCGAAGCTTGATCTTAGGCGGGATGTTGAACTAACATAACATCATGCTTGTACTTCCCGAAGGGCGATGCAGAAATGTACCTTATAGTACCCACATTTCGCCAGTTACGTCTAAGCCCCATAAAATAGGGGGCGTTCCTATTGCCATCAACCGGGCGCAAATTCAGACTTCGTAGGTGGTACTGAGAATTTCCTATTGGAAAAAGTCAATAATACTTTTCCCGACCCGGGTATCAAACCCAGGACCTCATGCTCTTTTCCGACCACTACGAGTATACCAACAACTCATGTTCTGCATAAAGCTGGTAGATCAAGTTCCTAACGTCGAAATCCGAAGACGTACAAAGTATTTCGATATTGGAAATCGCGTTACGGAACTCAAATGGAATTGGGCAGGACACCTAGCAAAGGGCAGTGACGAGGCAAAAAAAAAAAACATTTTGGACCAAGAATGTTTTACTTATGGTACCAAACTGCGAAACAGTTTATCGGCAGGATTAAGGACTAAGGCTGTCACCGAATGGCGTCCAAGAGCTGGAAAAAGAATTAATGTGGGTCGGCCAGCAGCTAGATGGGCAGACGACATAGTTGCCATCGGGGGAAAAACTTGGATGAGAGATAGAAAATGACTTCTAACACAGCATGAACTTGTTAACTTATCAAACTTCTGTTCGGTATACTACTTTAGGAGAAATCATCATGTTTATCATCATTCTCCTGCCGCTATCTCAATTTATTTGGGGTCGGCGCAGCATGTCTTCTTCATCTTAATTCTCTATTACTTTTTGTAGAAATATGTCAAAAAAAAAGAAAAAATGTAAAAGTCAGTCCAAAAAAAAAAATTGAAATGTCACAGAATCAAAAAAAAATATTAAAACAAATCACAAAAAGTGAAAGCAATGTCGAGATTCGAACATACAACCTGTCGTTCACAGAGCGATCATGAAACCTCTGGGCCGGATACTCCGTTGGCATTAATTTAAAATAACCGTTCTGGTGCACATGTTTGTAACGTCAAACAATTGAAGAATAGTGACATAATGCAATATTGCTCATACCCCGTAGCAAAATTTTAACAGAATCCATGCAGTAGTTTTTGCGCCATTTCGGAACATAATTATATAATATATAAATTATGACGTTATTTACGTCATTACTATTTTGAGATTTGGAGCAAAAAGTATCGTAATACATTTCTGATGACTAACTAAGTGACGACTCAAATAGGGTATCTAGTTGATACCACCAGTCAATAGACATACTTTTTATGACCTGTCTAAACGTGCATCTCTCATAGATTTTGTATGGCAATAGCAACCTGTGACGTCACTAATTTCAATTCAATTCAATTCAATTCAATTTATTCAAAGTTAATTTTACAATACAACATAAGCCTTAGAAATAATGTAGGTAAAACAGAGTTAGATGCCTGTACTAGGATAAACCTGTATCACAGGCGATGTGTTCTAATACTAAGTACATATTTGGACAACAAATTTTTAAACAATATTTAACATAAGATGTTTTTTTTTTTAAATTAGTGAAAAAAATAGAAATGATAATAATATACCTAATTTACTTTAACTCTATTATTTATTAGATGAGAACAAAATGACAATGAAAAAAAGAAGAAAGGTCTTAAACATGTAGATAGCTATGTACAATTTTGCGCTTAATTAATTACACTATTACAATAGTTCCAGCAGAATTCATAAAAAAGTTAGACTCGGTCAAGTAAAAATTGCAAAAATCATTGTCATGATATTATTGTTGTTGTTGTTATTGTTTGTCATTTATTTATTTGCCAACTCAATGACTCAACTATTTATTGATTTAAAAGCAACTGAAAATCGAAGTTTACAGTTAATTGAAAATTAATGGAGTTTATAGGCCTAAAAGTTAAAGTTCTTTTAAAGAAGTTGGGTCTCAATTATTTGTTTATGGTGTTGACCACCCATTTTTTTACTTCAGTTACTGTTCTACTCTACTACTGATAATTGTGACATAATTTATGTTCAATCAGTTGTCTTGAATGTCATTGCACATTAACACACACACACACACACACGTCACATACATTTGTATTGTAAATTTTCGTCTGTCAAATAAAAAGGTCTCATTTCAAGTTGCTAGTTCAACGCAATGCGTCTACAATCTGACCTACAAAGCTGTTTTCGCAGCAGATGATCTGGCCTACATTTAGTAGAACAACACGACTTATTTGTTAGCGCAGCTGTCACGGAGATATTGTTCGTATGACATGTATGGAGCTGCATGGTATGGAGCTGTTAATGAATAAGTAATCTCTAAAGTGAGTCGTTTGCTTAATTGAAATTAGTTATTTCATGAATTTATAATATCGCTGTTATGTTTGGTTAATCGAAAATACCAGAAATCTATACTAATATTATAAAGCTGAAGAGTTTTTTTGTTTGTTTGAACGCGCTAATCTCAGTAACTACTGGTTCGAATTGAAAAAATATTTTAGTGTTGGATAGCCCATTTATTGAGAAAGGCTATAGGTTATATACCATCATGCTGCGACCAATAGGAGCGGAGCATCAAACAAAAATGTAACGCAGACGAAGTTGCGCGAGTCAGCTAGTGTTTTTATTAACTGGCATATTGGCAGAAATAATTTAATAATTCATTGGAAAGTAGTAGCAGAGAGGCATTCCTTTGCTAGACAGATATGTCTGCGCTCGCGTCTCTCTCAGTGTTGCCATTGACACTCATGGCATAGTCAAACATTGTGATGACGTTGGGTGTTTTCTTTTTCCTAAATACGTATTTATACTTTACACACTTATTATACCTTTATACACTTTATTTATTATTATTATATGACCGTGGCATCACTTTGGCCCCTATCAGAATACCAGCGCTGTGACTTTTTTTAATGTTACAGCACCATGCTGAGATAGGGGCCTTTTGGTCTCGTACAGGACCAGTTTAGTTAGTCTTATTTTAATTTGTTCATAAGTAATTTTTTTAAATCTTTTTTTATTGTTAAGTTACCATTTTGTTTTGTACAGTGCGAGACTAATAAATACGTTTTCTTTCTCTTTCTTTGCCTAAAGCGTAGACGAAGCGGGACGAGAGGGAGCTCGTAATAACAGCCGCTGGGATCAATCTTCAGGTTAAGTCGCGCTTGCTTAGGTTGGTCTGTGGATGGGAGACCACCCATTACTTACCCAGATTCTTAAGCCATAGGTCTTGGCTGTCATTTGTACATCTTTAACAGTCGTTACAGGTAGTCAGTGGTCCGATAGTCTGACAACCAGTGTTACCAAGGGGTAACGTTTCACCCAGTACATTTTTACTAAGAATCAAACTTAAATTTCCCGGAAAACAGCAATGAAGCAGAAGCCACTACATTTTACTCTACCGTAATTAGCAACAGCCTTTCCGGGTCATAAAGTCCAGGGTATAAACTAAAAGATTCACGACACGATTAGGCAGTTCCGCCGCAAACAGCACAAGTTCTTGATGCATCGCCCTAAAAGTAAAAGAAAACTTCCACGGACGAACTCAAAAGAACGAAGAAAACAAATTTACTTCCTATTTTAGTGAACAAATGGCGTTGTACTAACATTTTCAAGAGAAACACTGAAAATACAGCGTTTCTCGTAAAACAATGTTGATGTTGCATTATAATATCAAAAAGGTTATGACGTATGTAGTTCCAGTTGAATCCGGTTCAAAGAATGCTTTGCGAAGTGGTGTATCGTTTGTCCGTGATGGAACAATATGAGAATTGTTTGCAGATTCCCCAATTTTAGGAAAAAGGCAGAACTTTCAGAGTTTGAATTTTTCTTCTGGGAATTATTATTCTTCCAAATTGAAAAAAAATAGGGTAAAGAATTCCTTACGTATTTTACAAAAACTGGTGCTTGAAATCTGGTTATCTATTACCCACATAGGTAATTCTTTCTTCTATTCATCATGTATTATCATGGGCACGAATCCAGACCCGTGGCTGCAACTGAGAAATTCCTGATGGTAGAACCCAACAACGCTTTACCCGACGCGGGAATCGAACCCTCATGTGGACCTCATGCTCCACAGTCGCGCTTGCAGCCACTCGACCAACGAGGCCGACATCGATGTTTTCAAACCAAACAATGAATTGCATAAAAACAGTTATAATTCTATGAAACAGAGTTGCCTGTGGCTAATTACGACAGCTGGAAAGTCCCATCATAAATATTCCAGCAGCTATTTTCCAGAGTAAAAATATGTTCAGTGTGCACATACTAAATAATCACTCGTATTAGAAAACATGAACAAAAACGCGACCAACTTTATTTATTCAAGATAAAAGAAGTAAAAACGTTTACACATTGTGCTCACAAATGCATAGGTTTTAGGGTTCAACGCGCGCTCAGACCGAACCCCGCAATCGAATACGAAATAAACGAGCAATGTAACGCGTGTAAATAGAATTGCACGTTGTATGAATGCACGCTGTGTGGTTCTGTAGTATTTTTTTTCGTTTTTTTTTTCAGGCTTGTATGGAAATGTTTTGCATACATACATACGACATCACACTTTGGTCTAAATTGTGCTGCGGGACAGCTTGTTTTTTTTTTTAGGGTTGTGGAATGTTAGATCCATGTATTGCAATAAAATAACGAATCGTTCGGTGACAAATGTATTTTACCACGTAAAATACTGAAAGATTATTTTAAAACGTATCATTGAGTTTTACCGCAAGGGGAAGTCTGAACGTGGCGCCGCCGGTGACTATAAAGTGTGGTAATCAGTTATTGTGGTACGAACATGTGATGCATGTCGTGAGAAAAGTTTTGAGTATGAATGTGGATGGCTATAAGAGTAGAGGAAGAAACATTGGACGGACTGTGAAGTATGATATGGCCAAAAAGGAGATTAGAGAATGAATGATCATTGAGTTGCTACCCAGCTGATTTTACTTCTATAAGATTGAAGTTTTTTGGTCTTGAGTAGTTTTCCCGCGGTCTACTTAAAAGATAAGCCATGAACTAATCCATATTAAAGTGATAGATTATTAATCTTCTGTCAAGTTTAAAAAAAAGTTTAGTAAAAAGTCTATTATTTCGCATCACTACTTTTTCCATAATCTAAAAGCAAATAAAAAACTATTCCCAAATAATCGTAATTTTCTAGACGTATAAAGTTAAAGGTAAATAACAACATAACTTCTTGCAGCCACAACTTTGTTACATCTCTTGTGGCGAACGATAAGCAGCTTATAGGCTGTATATTTCTCGGCCATATACTTGTGTACACATTTGCGCGGGTTTTTATCGTATGTTGCATCAAAGTTGTAGGGGAAAGTAGCCTGAGCTTTTCCATGTTATGGTTATTGTAAAATTCATATTTTACTTAAAAAACCAGTTATATTTAAAGAAAAAAAGCATTCCGTAATAAGATAGGACAATAATATTAAAACTTGAAATAAAAAAAAAAACGTGTGTTTACATAAACAAAATGTAATCAGAATAGGAACGCCGCATAGAGACCACAGACTTATGTATGAGCGACCACAGATAAAATATACAATTCTTAGAGCTTAGGCATATTCTACACTAGATGCACTTACATCATTTATTTTATATAAAGCAACAAACAACTCAGAAAATGATATAATTTAGATAGTAATAGCATGTTTGCTTGGCGTTTTTCCATTTCAAATTTTATTTACATCTTCCTTCATCTGATCTTTCCGTACATCTTGTCATTAAAGTTGTTATAATAAGACTTCCTCTGGTTAACTTCTGTCTTGGGTCAAACGCTGGATCAATATCCAGCGTTTTAACCAGCGTGGACTGTTCACAACATTACTAGTTAACAAGGATATAATAAAACATATTTAAGACGATCACAACATCGACGGGACATGAAATTTTATTCACCCATTCTAGATAAAAAAGGCGTTAAGATATATATATATATAATGTATACACTTTTCCAGCCATATAAATTGTCGTTACGGAACCCTTCTATTACACACGGTTTTACCAACCTTTCGGTCACCAGTTATTGCTGGCAATAAATTTATATTTACGATCCCTAATGCAGGCTTCTGGTCAATGTGCATTGCATCTATGCCGATGTTCGATAGAATCGTTTTTAAATAAATATCACGTCAGGACGGTAATTTTTTCATGTCAGTAAATGTTGGAGAAATAACCTTTTTATTGCAATATATTAGGGGGTTAGAAATGTTTGTAAAAGTAGTGTTTGTGACATGCTTTCATAATAAATAACTTTTATAATGAATATCGACCACTTTTGCCATAGCTTCTGATTTCGGTTTAGATTTAGACAAAATAAGCGAATGCATATTCAATGCCCAACCAAAAAAATATTTTGTTAACACAGAGGTATAAAATAATTTCGTAGGGTTATTCTTCCAAAAAATGTAAAAGAAAGAATTAAATGTTGTTCTGATTTGATGCCAGTTTGGTCTGAGCCCATCTTTACAGGATAAACCACCAAAAAAGCAAAGAGTTTGGAAGATAAAAGAAATTAACTTGCAAAATCGTCGATTGTTTTCGTTTTTTAGGAATCTTGGCTCACTCTATTATTCTAACAGGCATGATTAAACATGCTTCGAAATGAAATGTTTTTTCACTATGCCGTTTCCCCACCACACATAAACGTCTCTACCAACCAACCAGATGTGACACAATTATGTATATCGCATTAACGCGTACCCAAACAAAGAGCAGCACAGTTTATAAATACTCGCAAAAGAAGCGTTGGGCAAGCCTACCCAATATTCATAATTCAAAATAAAAATACCAATCGGCCAAGCGGAGATGACCAAGATGCAGTCTAAAATGGAGGTTTCTGAATAAATCAATATTGAGCTACGTTTATAAATAGCTTTATTGCGCAACGTTGGTTCGGTAATTGGGTCACCTGAGGCCTAAAAGGTGAATACGCGTCGAGGGGCGCAAAATGCATCCATTGGCAGTTTTGAGTCGGCTAACACAAGTGCGTCACCAGCTGCCGATAACGCTAAGCAAGTGCCGCCCACCGCCGCTGTCGCTCGCACCACAACACCGGCTGCGGTAACGTCACACATGGGTACGTCGACCACTAAACGTGCCTACGCTGATACTGTCGCCACTGACAAATCCGATGCGTTGCAGCCTAAGCGACAAGCCAGAAAAGGGGACAAACTGAAAAAGGGTGTTCAACCTGCCCTTACTGTGGTCCGTAGCTCCTTACCAAGAACGAGCCAAGTAGATGAGGAGGGTTTCACTAAAGTAGAAAAGAAGAAGAAGAAGCCCTGCTATTGTAACTTGTGCGGTATCGCACCGAGTGGACCCAACATGCTGCTGCGCTCTGCTGTGCCTACGACGCAGCTATACATTTCGCGTCTGCATCATTCAACGACGGTTGAGGAAGTGGTGCAGTACTTGAAAGTGAAGACTAACTGGACTCTGAGGGTCAAAAGGTTGGAATCGCACCACAATATTAACTTTAAGTCATTCTTGGTCTCGTACCAACCCAACATCTACAGACCTGCTTGAAAGAGGACTTTTGGCCGAAAGGTGTCGTATATCGACGTTTCCGACGACGGTTACGCGACACCTCCTTAACTTTACGTGTTTAGTTATAGTTTTAATAATAAGGTTTTTAATTGGCCTCAGTTGCCTGATAATAAAATGATTTGATTTGAAAATAAAGGTACCAATTTATCACTATGCCTTTTCACCAATTTAGCAATATGCATAGGAATACCAATAGAGTGAGCAGTTTAGTTGATAAAACTACAACTTCCATAAAAGCATCGATGACATGCTTGCCCAAAGTTTCAAGTTCGAAATAATGTAACCTATTCATATTAAGTGGAGTAACCTATAGAGAAAATGGAAGTGAACGGGCCATATATGCCGTAGTCTGGATGGAAGATGGGGGAAGAAAGTGCTGGAGTGGAGACCACGGTCGGGGCAGAGGAATATGGGATTGTCACCTACTGGGCGGACAGACGATCTCGCTAAAGTAGCCGAAGTAAACTGGATAGCCGTAACACTAAACTGCCAAAAGTGGAGAGATTTGGAAGAGACCCACTTAGCATTGGGTAGCAAAACGTTGAAGAAGATACATATTTCACCACGTCTTTCTACAAATTCTTCTTTATCGTGTGGTTAGTGCCTAACCTGGTGTCAGAGTTTTATGCGCCCATGGGCCTCTGACTTGGCTTTACATGCCGTCGAGTAATATCTGTCAGGCATACGGGTTTCCTTGGATGTTTTTCCTTCACCGAAACAAGTGATAATTATACAATACGCACATGAATCCGAAAAATCAGAGGTGCGTGTCTTGGTTTCGAACTTGAGACCTATGACTTCGCAGTCCGACGGTACACGACTAGGCTATCACTGCTTTTTCTAACTAAATTGTATTAATTCACTTTCATGCTACCACATGTGACATGATAATATGCATTATCCCCATACAAAGAGCAGCTCAGTTTATAAATACTTGCACAAAAAGCGTCAATGGAAGGCTAGCTCGTTGAGCTCGTACAGTGTTTGTGTCGTGTGATGTGTGGACTGTACCGTGCGAGTCCAGTTCTTGGAAGTAAAACTGTGGACCCTACTATTTGTTGTTTGTAATAGATTTTATAATAATTATTCTTGGAGCTTTATAGGGATGAAACAAAGAAGTACCGCAACCTAGAATAATATAATAAACAACAACTGATTGTAGTGTTCTGTCACAAACAAAAATAATAACTTTTCAAAGAAATTATGGATGTTTGCATCTATAGATGGAACATAATTTTTCTTTAACGTAGTAATAGTTACTTTGTATAAGCTATGATTTATTGATAAAATGTGTCCAATTCTAATCTAACAATTTAGAATAACTAGAGGCATTTGTTTTTAAAGCGTTTTGTATTCCTACAAAGATATTCGACAGGATTGACAAAAGCCTTTCGGTAGCTCATAATAGTCCTATAAAATAAAATTTGAAAACGGTATACCGAAAATTTAATAATAAAAAAGTAAATTCACTTGCTTTGAATGAAGAACAAAGTTTTTGAACCAGTAGTAGTGGTACAGAAACTCGTAGCGCAGCTAAATCGCGACTCAATTCAGTGGTGAAACGAATTGCTGTTCCTAAAAACGGCGCAACTCAAAGCCGTTTCATTTTTCAGTTGAAAAATTGCATTTTTTATTTACATTGTTTAAACTTCAGAGCTAATGTTTTTAGTGTTTCTTTTGAGCATCTTGTGATTCTGATGTGAACAGTAGAAATACTTTTTTGTTTTATTTTGATATAGTTCTATGCGTTTGTGTTATGTTGAAGACAACTAGAGTACTTTCCCAAGTTATTATGCCCTGTGACTGGGACTGTAGCTTAGTTTTTTTTTTGTGTTTTGACATTCAAAAGTGCCTGTAATAAATGCTTTGAGTTTGAGTTTGAACTAACTAATATTTTGTGATAGTTCTGCGTCATAATCATCAACCGCCTAGATTTTTTCCAACCGTGTTGCGGTCGGCTACCAATCTAAACAAATACAGCTGGATACCATAATTTTACATAGAGTATCTGCATTTATCTCAACCTCCCAGTTACTCTTATGTCACAAATAAGAAATTCATTGTGATTCTGCCAGTAATTTTCTGACTTGCAAATCGCAAATCTCCGCGAAGTTAATGTTTTAGAAGCATGTTAGTAATTTCATTTGTTTTAAGAAAATGACTAAGACCATTCGTTAATCGACTGATGATAGTTGGAAACGTCTGACAATCAGTCTTACCAAGAGGTATCGCACTACCCGGTAGGTACTAACTGGCTGTGGAGGTCAGATAGGCAGTCGCTCCATGTAACACACTGGTATTCGGCTGCATCCAATTAGACTGGAAGCCGACCCCAACATAGTTGGGAAAAGGCAGGTGAAAAATGCGAAGCGTCCACGAAAACTTATGAAAAAGATACCATTACAGCACAAAACAAATTAAAAAACTAAAAATGATGGAACATTCTCTTATGACGTAGTTTTTGTTGTAATTACAGTGCCCGCTAGAAAACATTTCACATTTGTGAAGAAAGAAATGAAAGAAAGATAGTGTAATAAAGATGCAATTAAAAGAACACTTGGAAAATACAACTTTGTTGAAAGATACGTGAAAATTGTTCAAAAATAATACACTGAAATGATAAATGGCGCATTGTGTATTTTACAGTTTGCGTTATGCTAATTTTGCATTCATTTAATTTCAAAGTCTAAAAGATTAAATCAAATTATCTACTAGCACTAGCACCTCGCCCGCGACTCCGTCCGCAAACATTGTGATAGCTTGGCTAATAAACGTGATATAAATATAATTTATAGCCTATAGCAACCACGAATACTACAGCTTTTTACCAACAAAATAAATAAATAAATTTTGATTCGGATCTGTAGTTCCAAAAATTACCCCTTACATACAAACTTAGAAACAAATTTTACCTCTTTATAAATATTAGTATAGAAAAATCAACAGATTTTATGAATATCTCAGAATAAGGTTTCATGTGTGGCCAGCGAAAGCCTTAAATATTGTACCTACAATACATACGTGATTAAAACAAAGTCAATGAACCTCATTACTGGTGCTGAGAATTTTAATCACTCTTGGGGTACCTACTTCCAAATTCACACAAGTTTCAATCAGGGAACTCCCTAATTACAACTTGTTGAAGCACTTCGTTTGGTGCCTAGTTACCCCAGTAAGGAGCGGGTTACCCCTTTTCAATGATGTTTTAAATGTTTTAGATTCAGATTGGAGTTTCATCCAACCAATTTAATTCCATCCTAAGTTTAATTCTATTTATTAAAGTCAGTGACTGCTTTGTTGGCCTAGTGGTCCCAAGTGCGACTGCTGACCATGAGGCCCTGGGTTCGATTGACAGTCGTTACAGATAGTCAGTAGCCCGAAAGTCTGACAACCAGTCTTACCTAGGGTTATCGTATTACCCATTATGAACTGGGTTGTGGAAGTCAGATAGGCAGTCGCTCCATGTAAAATACTGGTATTTAGCTGCATCCGGTTAGACTGGAAGCCGACCTCAACATAGTTGCGAAAAGGCTAGGCAGATGATGACTTCATGAAGCTCATATTCCTCAGCCAACCGTAATATTAAGTTTTCAGAGATAAATCCTAAACAAACAAACTGGTTCCAAGCGTTTCTATATGTAGATGATTGTAGATCTTCCGCTACGACTTGCATTGGAAATTCTAACAAAGCTGCGGAGTCTGAATTATATTTTGCATTATTTACCTTAGGAAGAGTACGAAAATTCCTAGATTCGTCTACTACCTCATTTCTGGGAAGATTGGTCTCTAATAATGCAGGGGAAATTTATTATAGTGCAGACCTTGTTATGATGTAAGAGTATAGCGAAGGCTTCTATTCGTGTAAGTGAGCGATTATATATTTATTTAAATAATGCGATGTTAGAACGAAGTGATGAGGCTGCAACATGATTTTGTTGATTCATTACTTTTATTATTGTTGAAAATCGATGTAAAACCTGTATTTGGCGTGAAACGTACAGTGAATCGGAACGATTTCTGAACCATAAATTAATTAAACTATACTAAAATTCGTTACCAGTGCTTAGCCTATACAAACGCATTCCACTGTTTCCTACTAGGAAAATAAAATTAAAGTGAATATTTTTATTATAATCTACGGGATGATTCGTAATTGGGTGCATTCCTTGAAATGGTTAATTTGCAACAATTTTGATCCCGGTAACTTGGGGTCCAAACTGAAATGTTTTTGGAGAAATCGAACTTTAAACCTAACATAACCGCTTTAACTGTCTGATAGCATAAGTTAAAATACCACCTCACATAGAGACAGATCTTATCTGATCTGATCGGAAGGAATGCACCAAATTACCAATCACCCTGTATACATGGGTATACAGGGTGATTGGTAATTTGGTGCATTCCCTGCCAACGTTACGTCGTCTGTTTCGATTTATTCCTTTAATTTATTATTATTAATCTAAAATATGTAAAAAATCTTTACATATAGACTCAGATTACATAGTTACAAAATGTTTGCTATAGTTTTAGAAAATAGGAATAAACGTAGTATGGACGAAGCGCCGCAATCCATTCTTCTTAATAGCACCCATAAACATGGATAAAATCTTCAAACTGTTTATGTTATGTGGGAAACGAGTAATTTTAACTTATCAATAGTAAAACGTAAATACATCACATCAGCGCATCGTCTTCGATGCTTTTTCTTTTTGTCGCAGTCATGTAATTTCCAGGAATATCAGTTTCTGCATTTTAAACTCTTTGATGCAACCGCTAAATGAGATTTTTCTGAGAAGGTAAGGTTGATATTTATTTCTTCTTAGGGTTGGTTGGTTTGGAAACTGCGATTTTTCATTTCCAGTGAACATCTTAAAGATGTTCACGGGAAATGTAGACATGATGAAGACACTTGATTGATAAAATGCATTCCTTTTGGCTTCGCAAATAAAACTAAGCTTAGTTCCCATAATGAAACAATGCAAACAGTTTTTTTTTCTTTACTATCAAATTGTTCGACGAACTTATTCATTATTTGGCAACGATGCAATATTGCGTGTTATTGGAACCTTTCTTACATTATCAGATCTTCCTTCCTTTTCACAGATTTTAAAATATAAAGCGCTGTATACTTGTCTATATTTATTTATCATAAACGCTGCAAAAATTACAGGAAACCCTTAATTAACATAACACATACAATATTATTGAATAATCGCAAGAATTCGCACGTCATTACATACTGTTGCCAACTAACTCATAGCAACTTGTTAAAAACGTACTAAACCCAGTTTGGCTTTCCAGTGCATTATCACACACTCGGTTGCCAAATAGCCGGTGCCAGATACCTAGCTTTCGCACGTACTCACAGGTTCACTTAGACAGGTAACCGAAGGTCAAACCCGGGACACGTAGCGTGTGCAAAGCATGCTCATGCTCATTGTGTGTTTTTTTTTTTACTTTAACGATTTATTGGAAAGTAGTAATATTCAATAGAGTAAAAATTATGAATATTTAATTTTCAGTTCCAGAAAGTATTATTTCGATTCGGTGAAACAGCTTTGCTGCTCGGATTTTAGATTCAAATCCATAATAAATATATTGTATTGGTAACATATTTTTGTCAAACGAGTTGAGGTTTATTTTATTCTGAGAATACAAAAAATAAATAGAGTTTTACATTAATAAGAATCCCTTTGAATTATTTATCTGCTGTTACACTTCATTGATTTAAAAAAAATGCTACAGATATACTAAATTCTGATTCATTATAGTAACTAGGTTTCTAGGGAGGAGCTCGTGGCTAAAATAATAACAGCCGCTCGGATCAGTCTTCAGGTTAAGCCGCGATGGCCTACGTTGGTCTGATGATGGGTGACAACCCATTACATACTGAGTTTCCTCCGTGCCTCGGAAGTCACGGTAAGCCGTTTGTCCCGGCTGTCATTTGAAGACAATCGTTACTAGTAGTCAGTGGCCTGAGAGTCTGACAACCAGTCTTAGAAAGGGGTATCATATTACCCATTACTAACTGGATTGTGGAGGTCAGATAGGCAGTCGCTCCATGTAAAATACTGGTATTCAGCTGCATCCGGTTAGACTGGAAGCCAACCCCAACATAGTTGGGAAAAGGCTATTTAGATGCTGACCAGCCTAAGTAGATTCGGAAATTTCAAAGACTCAATCGTAAATACCTAATACCAGCTCATTACAGTCCCATTGCCGAGCAAACGGTCTTTTCTCATACGAAGTGATCATAAGCATTTATCAATTTGGTTTGTAGCATCTTTCAAACTATCATTTGCCTACATAATGCTGACAAAGAGATTGTTATCAAGTTAAACGGATCATTTGCATTGTCAAATCTTCCATGAAAGGCTCGCAATGGCAAAGCCGGGTATAAAAACGGAAGAAAAATTTTAGTGTCAAAACTCGACGTCGTAAATGAGACCCGGGGCGGTATCTGATGGATTTTTACGGTTCTATTTAGTACTTTCAGTATTAACTAGCTTTTTTGCCTTGGTTTACTTTATAAGAGGTCGGATGAATGTTTTGGATGATCATTAGCATTACATCAGAAGCCTGTAACGTTCTCACTGCTGGAACACAGCAGCTGCTGCCTGCCTCGTTGGTCTTGTGGTCCTGGATTCGATTCCCGTGTCGGGAAAAGTGTTATTGGGTTTCTTCTTCAGGAATTTCTCAGTAGCTGCCATGAAGATTGGATTTGTGCCCGGTTGATGGCAATAAGCTCGCCCTATTACATGGGACTTAAACTAAACTTGCGAAATATGCTATTAGGTACACCTCTGCTTAACCTTCGAGGATTACAGGTGTGATGTTATATTATGTTATGTGCTGGGACACTGGCCTCCTTTCTATAAAGGGGAGTGGGTGGGTGGCTATAATCAACCATTCTGGCTTATGAGGGTTGGTTCAAGGACATGCTGGTTGCTTTCACATTTTGGTAGATAGGATCATTGATTATTGAATAAACTAATCACTTCATCTTTTTAAGATTATGATATGTACGATTAGTATATTTGTTGCTTGCAACAAATATATTCATTTTATTTTCCATAAGAAAGTGTATTTTATATTAATATGCAACCAAGATATTTTAATATCTCCGAACTACGTGACAATACTAATTAATAATACTTATTTTTGTGAATGGTTCACCAGTAATTGGCGACTATGTAAGACCAGGGCTGTAAAAACCCTATAAGTACTTAAGATACGAGTACGTCGTACACAGAAGCTGTTGTTGCAACTATTTTTTTTTATTAGAAAATAAATACTTACAAAATTGATTAAAATTTTCAATACAATATCCACTCACCAATCATTTCGGTATAAAATTCATAATATTAGCCAAGCATCGAAATAATTTTAACGCTTTTGGATTCACATACAACATACCATAAACAGATAATTATTGAATTTCAGCCCCATGGTAGGTGCATAACTGTCGAATGTGAACATTATTAATATATTACCCAAATTCGTGGAAACTCAGAGAAATGTGAATGTGAAAGAGCCCATTTACATTTTGCAAGCCCGATTGGTCTAAAAAATGTGAACATTTCCGTTACAAAAAGAACTCTTCTGAAAAATTTCAAGAAAGAAAGAAAATGTGTTTATTTATTTTATACACACATAATAATTTGTGCTTCATAGCTGCGCTAAACAGGTCCAGGAGGGTTATCATGACGTGTGGGATGTGAACTCAGCGATCATTGTGCCGATAGTCGTTTCAGACAATAAGCCATTGTCTGAAACGACTATTGCCAAGAGCCTCGGCAAATACCTGAGGAGGCTCACGTTAGGCAGCTGGATCAAGGGCTTGATTCAGAAAGCGGTACTCCTGGACACGGCTCGTATTGTTTGGAGGTTCCTCTTTCTGTAGACCCTGTTCCCGATACCGGTGGGTATGTTTTATATTATTTTCTACGTTTTATTAAGAAATATAAATGTATAATTTATGTATAAAGAATAAATAAAGGAAAATACCTACTTCTAAACCTCGTTGCGGATTTTATTATAGGTAATCCTTTCTAGAATAATATAACAAACATACATACAAACTTACACATACCTCTTCCATTCCGATCGGTTTCACGAGAGTGTCGTATATGACTGGATGGGTTTATACACACTTAGCATCAGAACAATGAATTTATCGGACTAGTTTTACTGCAGTTGGGCACGTACCACAGAGAAGAGAATGTAGCAAGAGCAATCGCAAGAATGTAGCAAGAGGTTCTATGTTCGATTCCCGGAAGGGGCAAAGTGTTATTGGGTTTTTCCATCAGGAATTTCTTAGTAGCAGCTACGGAGTCTGGAGCTGTGCCCGGTTGATGGCAATAGGCTCGCCCCCTATTATACAAGGTGTAGTTTTGCAACCTCGTCAAAATTCAGGAGGTTGTTATAGAAGACGTAAATAATCAATATAAATTACGGTACCTGGTCAATAATAATAAACGCTGCTTTTTTTGTTGTTTTAATTTGACACTATTTCAGAATGAAGCCCTTTTCAAATGAGGAGAATCACCCGTTTATCGAATAAACGTCTGCTTTTGTTTGTGTGTGTGAAAGCGCGGTTATAGGTCTAGTATTAGACGGGCCGCGTTTTAATACGGGTGTTGTACACTTATAGATTTCCGATATTAAGAAAAAAATGTAAAAAATACCTACCCATTTTATTATTGATTCGGGTCGAGAATCATTAGTATAGTTACCTCCTTGAATTTGACTAGGATGCAAAGCAACACCTTGTATAAAATTTTATCATAACTGGCGAAATATGGGTGTGCTATAGGTACAAGTCTGCCTAACCATTACAGGTGTGACGTTATGTTGAAAGTGTCTCCAATCTTTGTTGCTTTGGCCGAAGGAAAAATGCTGAGCTGTTCCTACCCGCAAAGGACAAGGAGAAATTTTCGGAACTGATGACTTTCGAAATTGCAGAGACACTAGAAGAAGAAGCCTTAACTCTTTCGTTCTTCGATTCCGTGCTCTGTAGGCAATAGGCAGGCAATTACACAACTTACATTGTTGTGAGTAATGAAATGTTGCATGGAACCGTTTTATTAGAGTTTCGTATGTGTTCAATTTTATGAGCCTGAATTAATATTGGTGGAAGCTTATAAAGTTATTTTGTTGCTTGCTTGTTTACATTTTGTGGTAATAAAAAATAAAAATAAAAAAAATAATAATAAATAATAAAATTTTATTCAAAAAATATAAAGGTATAACATTAAATACAGTTTTTCTTAAATCTATGTCAAGTGCACCCATGATTTTTGCCTGAACTAGGTAGTCCTGTGTTTCAGGCGATTATAGGTATTATAAAAATGTAAATTAGTAGTGGTAAATTGGTTTGCAGTGTTTTTTTGGAGATTTTTGTATTGTTCCACCTATATGTATCTTAATACTTCATAAATATTTTGAGTAAGGCAACCGATGGCGGGACGAGCTGGACAGAACCAACGATCAGTTTGTGGCCTACATTAGCCCTGGATCGAAGGATTTGGAATTCATGGGGAGAGGCTTTTGCCCAGCCGTGGGATGATACAGGCTAACAGTAACAGTAAGGTAACCACTTTTTTTTCTAATAAGTAAATGCTATTTACTGACATTCAAATTTGTAAAAATATCTTTTTTTGCTACCCTTCTTCGTGTCCCACTGCTGGGCAAAGACCTTTCCTTTGCTCCTTGCCAACCTCTCTATCTTGTACAATGGCTAGCCATGTTCACCACCTTCGCCGCAGTCGTCTTCGACGGCGATGGCCTCCATCAGTCGTCAAGCGAGTAACGATGTTTGGCCATATCTCCGGATGCATTCCTGCGACGTGGCCCGCCGACACCCACTTTAGTTTGGCGGTTTTATTTTTCTTATTTTTATTGATAAAAATCAATCTGTGTTTTCCCACCGCTGGCCAAAAATTCCAGTTTTCTACTTCTCACTATGCGAGGCTAATCTTCCACAAACGTCTCGAAGCAAATTATCATGCCAGCGTTTTTGTTTGTATGTTTTTTTTCGATTGCTTGCAAAAACCACTTATTTTTTAACATGTTCTGAGTAGTAACCATTAATTTAATCATCTAAACAGCTGTAGGTCGTCTACTCAAGATATTAGGTACTATTTGTATACTAAATGTGCTCTCTGATAAGCCCAACTCATATTACTAATATGCAGTTGGCTTGGTTGTCTTACTGAAATTAATAATACACTTGCTTGGCTTAGATTATATACCAATAATTATATAGGTAATTATGTTAGCCAGGTGTAAGGCAATCAATCGGTCGGTAACGCCTGAATGAACTTGAATCTAATTTAGTTTGAAGGTAGAATATCTTGATAAGCATTTTCAGATTAGTTTACACTGAAAAGCTATGAACGATTCTCACAAATCATGGGTTTCAGACAGTCAAAGTGAACTATAGTAGGTATTTTTAAAATATAGTTTTTTCTGCTGCATACATACATAACATCAAGCCGGTAATCCCCGAAACGTTAAGCAGAGGTGTACCTAATAGTACAGCCACATTTCACTAGTTATGTTTAAGTCCCAAGTAATAGGGGGCGAGCCTATTGCCATCAACCGGGCACAAATCTAGACTCCGTGGCTGCTACTGCGAATTTTCTGATGGTAAAACCCAATAACAATTTGTACGACCCAGCAATCAAACCTTAAACCTCATACTCAGCAATCGAGCTCGTGCATTTTATTTAGTTTATAAACTCACCAGGATAATTTATGCTCGCGTACTCGTCGACAAGATGCTTCCTGTTTTACTATAAACTACATTTATCCATAACATAATAAAATCCACAACTACACTCGGCAAAATATTTTTGTAATTATATCAATACTTCCACAGATTATCTCCTACAGGTTAAAAATAAGCCTGAAAAACAAAGAATATTACCTTAGCATATTTGTATAGATATCAATCAGAGTTTTAGTAGTATAATTATGTAGCTAAGCTTCGATTGCCTTGCTGGTCTTGTGTCCTGGGTTCGACAAAGTAGGGGTCAGGCAAAGTATTATAGATCTTTTTTGTAGCAGCCACGGTGTCTTATTGATCGCAATAGGCTCACCCCCTATTACATGGCTCATACACAAAACAGGCGAGATGTTGCTTTACTATTAGTTATAAAGGTACAAGCACTATTAGGTATTACAAGCGTTATGTAATGGCATGGTATTCAATAACATACTTTAAACGCTGATACATACAACCCACCTCCATTTGGCATCAAAAAGTTTCTATAACAAAACTTAGAGAAGATAATACAGTATAGATAACTTCAGCCTCTAGCTTTGAGCGCATGCAACTGGCCTGCCAAATTTCCATGTAGTTTGGAGGCTTCTCGAATTTAGATGTACGTAATGTTGCTTTCACACTTCATACTCTGTGACAAAGAATATTAACATTGGCCGGGCACAATTCCAAAATGCGAATTGCCTCAATAGCAATTCGTATTTTTTTTTCTTCTGAAAATTCTACAAACATTTTTAAGTTCTGCACTTTATAAAACGTGATATTTCATTCATTCGAAAATGAATGAAACGGAAAACATTTAAGAATATTACCAATTTGTCAATGATTTTTTTGTAAAACTACATTAATCATAATTTTTCGCCATTTTCCCAATTTATTTGGGGTCGTTGCAGCATAACGTCTTCTTCTACCATACTTTTCTATTACTCGACATCTCAGCAGTCTCCTCTTATCAAGCCATACCATCCTTCAGCATCGTCAAAGAAGCAGTGTTAGCCTAGTGGTGTGACTGTTGGAAACGTGGCGTGTGGACCGTGTTGCCAAGGTCGAGGTGGGGGTAGCCGGAGGTCTCGAGTTCGAATCCAAGACACGCACCTCTGATTTTTCGGAATCATGTGCATATTGTAAAAAACAGTATTTGCTTCGGTGAAGGAAAACATCGTGAAGATACCAGCATAGCTAAGAGATATTTCTCGATGGCATGTAAAGCCAAGTCAGAGGCCCATGGGCGGCATAAAAACTCAGAAATCTGGTTAGGCGCTAACCACACGATAAAGAAGAAAGCATCGTTTCTTCGGTTTTCCCTACTCTAGGCATTCATACGTATTGTTCAATTTGCAATGTCACAAAATTAAAGAAGATAGTAGACACAATAACCATCACAATAAATGTATAACCAGAGTGGAAAAACCCCTTCGAAGTCAAAAGTTCCATAAAAATACCATATAAAAGTTTTCAAACAAAAAAGCTGTGTAGTATCGCGTGACAACTAACATAAAACGAAACGTACTCCGCAGGGTAGTTTGTAAAATAAAAATAAAGAGTTAGGGGGGGAAATAACCACTCGTAATAAATATACCAAATGTAAATAAAGTTTTTTTTTCTTCAACTTTAAGACAGCTTTTACTAGCTGGTTGTTTTAGTGCGCTCTTAAAGTTTACAGGCGCTTTATGCTTTGATTCATGTTAGGCATTTTGATTGTTATGAAATGTAATCAGTTCATTATTTTGAGGAAGTTATAGCATAACGAGCCGTGTGGCCGATCGACTCTTTCATCGTCAAAACTGTGGCGACATGTGGGTGTACACACGGCCACTGCTGTACCAATGAATGCATGCGGTTGAATAAGGCTTTTTTTAAATAAAATAATGTTGAGTGCGGCGTGAGACAAGCTGGGTACAAGAGGAACAACAATAAATCGAAACATAACCCCACCTACTCTTCTTCGTCACAGTTTGGTAAAAATATTTCAACTGCACAAACTTTTTTTTTGTTAAGTGGTGGAAAATCCGCACGGATTCAATCCGCCCTGGGGTGGGAGAGGTCTGTCAGACTCGAATTGACTAAAAATCACCCCGGTGGTCCCTTCCCACGCTCACTTGCACCGGAGATCATGGGAACTACCGAACCTTGATCGCCGGTCCGAGTCTGCGGGCCTACTCAAGTTCACGAGGGAGTGGGCGCGCGTGGAACACTACGCGCCACCGTCTCGGGTCCAGTTATATGGGGGGGCGGTCGACGTCCCCAAGTCCACCGTCTCTCTGTATTTAGGGGGTTGGAAGAGGGCGTTACGCCGACGCCCGCTACGTCTGCTGCGGGTCGAGAGAGTGGTCTCAACCTCCCTCGAACTTTCCGCAGCCTCCTTCTGTAAAATGACGGTTTCATAGATAGAGATCACCGCATCCCACGACCCTGCGCTCCCGATCATCAAACGAGCGACGGCCGGCAGCGACAGGTCGGCTCCGACTTCTGTCACGAGGGCACGGCGTGACTCCTCCCATGCGGCACACTCTGGCAGCGTGTGCCGCGCCTTGTCCTCCAGACAGTAATTTCATATACTTACTCCAACATCGAAGCTGCATTTCATAAGAAAAATCCATGACCCTTGGATTTCGCCACAATCGGGTAAAATTTTAAAACAACATCCACGCAATTCATAAAAAAATGCCTTCAATAAAAGGAAAATAATTGAAAGGAGAGGTCGCAGTACTTACAGTTCCTAGAATTAATCCAATGGATAGCGTTACACTCTGTTCTTGTTCGGTATATCTAAGGTTTACTCTAAACTTGTGTGAAGCCTCTGACAGGCTAACTCTATGCAGCTGTGTGTCTAGATAGCTTTACCATCCGGTGTTGTGTTCAACTTTGTATGGGCGCCTAGAGGAATTCTGCAAAACTAAACAATTCTCATACAACAAACAGTCAGTCATAAGATAAAGGTTTTGATTGAAAAAAAAAATGCTATTCGGTTCCTTGGTGCCTTTCACATTAATTTATGAACGAAAATGATAGATTCGTCAAAATTTAAAGCCGGTCAAATGATGCGATTGGCTATTGATAATCATTTAAAAAATCACAGCAGTTGACGCGTTAATTCTTTTAGTATTAAAAACTGAGAGCAAGTAACGTACTACAACTTTCTTTTGTTTTATATGCACAAAAAATTGGCTCTGTCTGACTTAATCTTCCACCTAAGACAAACAGAAAAACGGTTTCAGACCAGAGACAAAGATCACACTTTTGTTATTAGGGGAAAAATTGACAAGAGCAGCATTAATATTGCTGCAGCAAAAGAAAATTCACAATACATCTAGACGTACCAAATATTTCTTACAGGAAACGGATTATACCATTATAGTATGGCCATCCAAATATCCAAATAAAATAAAAACTTCATCACCACGGCATTTGCCGGAAAAACAATTTCAGACGAATGTGTTAGGTAATATCTAATTCATATTGAATCGAAGATGGTTATTTCACAATGGAAATTCTAGTATTGACTCATCACCATCACTCTGCAAACACGACTGTCAGGAGCCAATAAACCCCCGCCCCGCTTGGGCGGAGCAACGCCGTGTCCTCATAGCGGCGATCGGCGGCGGCGACCTCTCGCGTCCGGCCGGGGGCCACGTGGTGGCCCCCGGCCACCGTAGACGCGGGCCTGTGGACGGTGAGCTAAGGGCTAGCTCGCCGTCCCTCCGTCCTAGGACGACAGGCCGTGTCGACGGCGCGTTCGTGTTCCACGCGCGCCTCAATGAGATGTCAGCATAGGGAAGGGGCCCGCAAGGGCCGATGCCTGCCGGGTGCTGCGGGTTGTTCGAAAGAGATACCGCGGCCCCGGAACACAAAGGGCGATGAAGGAACATGGGTGGGTTTTAGTCAGTAAAAGTCTGACACACCCTCCCGCTCAGCCCAGAGCGGGAGAAGTCATTTGATGATGTCCCATCCGGAAAAAAAAAAAAAAAAGGAGCCAATAAAAAATTGACTATCATTTCATTCTGACAATTAGATTTCAAAATTAAATGTTTTTTTTTCCTTTCTAAAGAAGACATAAGGTTGAAAGCCACCAAAGAGCTAAAAAGTTCCTAGCATCGAAGCATTCGTGCAGGGAAACACTGCTATACACATAACATCACGCCTGTAATCCCCGTAGGGTTAGGCAGAGGTGTACGTAATAGTACACCCACATTTCGCCAGTCCTGTTTAAGTCCCATGTAATAGGGGGCAAGCTTAATGCCATCAACGGGGCACAAATTCCGAAATTCTGATTGAAAAACCCAATAACACTTTAGCCGACCTTGGGAATCGAACCCAGCTGTCTTGTAGCTGGGAAAAGGCAAACAATATGTATTCAGTTATAAGAAAACTTAACCATTTCCAGAAGTTATGAGAAGTCAGAAGTAGTGTCGTACAACATGCCAAGCTCTGTTCATTCAACATGCTCTCTCCGTTAGGCCCCAGTTTGATCTGCGGCGTCGGTCTCAGGCACGGGCGGAACTTCCACCTTGTCCTCCACTTGTTTGGCGGCCTTCCTTCTTTTCATTGGCTTCTTGGGCCTTTATCTCGTCTTTGTCGGGACTGGGAAGATAATAATATGGGCATTTTAAAGGATAAATGGTAACCAGTTGCAAAAAGTCGGTTCTCTTGTCTTTATATATTTTGATTGTGTTGTTTTTATACACCAGGACGGATTTTATTGCGATTTCCGTCGTAATTTTAAAACTACTTAATATAAAACTTACACAATATAATCAAGATATTGTAAAGTCAAAGAATAAATAAAGCAATTTACATAAAATAATGTTTCGTTTTGTCATAAAAACGGGTAGTGGCGGAGCGCTAGTTAGATGTTATTAAATCTTTACGATTTGTTCAAAATACATTTTAGCTAATTCCTTTAGTTTAATAATTATGATTGAACCCCTAAACCCTAAATTTACTGCTTTTATATTTGCCAAATCTAATTTAAAACAACTGCCATTTCGAACAAAAGTTAAGTTGAGTTAGTTAGTCTAACTTCCAGGAAATAAACAAAACAAAACGTTGAATGCTAAGAAATAATAAGTTGAACGGTTTAATTAACTTACACCACAACGAAAGTTATTTTTCACACGAATTTCACGACACACTGCGTAATAAAAGCTGAGACTTGATATAAGGCCTCTTTTTAGGGCCAACCTAGGCAAGCGCGGCTTAAACTTAAACGACCCGAGCGGCTCTGTTATTATTTAACCACGAGCTGCTGCGGTTAACAGTAACCGCAGCAGCTGAGAAATATTTGTTACAGATACAGATCTGTAACAAATATTTCTCAATTGATAGTGGCAGAGTGATTGGCTTCAACAATAAATATTTGTATCGCTTACTACTAGTCCATGAGTGATTAAAAACTGTTCGTCAACAATACCGGCAATATAGTTTGTGAAATAACGTTTGTGGATAAAAATAAACGAATATTCATTCATAATCGTGTGGTTAGTGCCTAACCTGGTCTCAGAGTTTTTATGCCGCCCAAGGGCCTCTGAATTGGCTTTTACATACCGTGGAGAAATATCTCTCAGGCATGCTGGTTTCCTCACGATGTTTTCCTTCACCGAAACAAGTGATAATTATAGGTACAAAACGCACGTAATTCCGAAAAATCAGAGGTGCGTGTCTTGGGTTCGAACTCGAGACCTATGATTTGGCAGTTCAACGGTCATACCACTAGACTATCACTGCTCAATTAACGAATATTATAAGTTTGTGAATAAGGAAAAAAAAATACGAACTAGTGTAGTAAACTACTTTGTTTACAAAAGCGTTTTTATTTTGACTGCCTTGTTGGACCAGTGGTCGCAAGCGCGACTGCTGAGCATGACGTCTTGGGCTCGATTCCCGGGTAGAACAAAGTGCTATTGGGTTTTTCCATCAAGGATTTCTCAGTAGCCACACAGGTGGAGCGAATCTAGTGGCCGGGGAAAATAAATACAATGAGCTGAGTGGGTCCAGTTAAATAGCGCGAGATTTGATAGGCTTTTTTTTAGCAGTGGAATACTAAAGAAATCTTGGCCTGATCAATAGTCCATTAACTATTGATCAGGCCAAAGTTTCTTTAGAATGATGTTGTTGGCATTGTGATGTGAAAATGGTTAAGTTTTCTTATAACTGAATACATATTGTGTGCCTTTTCCCAGCTACAAGACAGCTGGGTTCGATTCCCAAGGTCGGCCAAAGTGTTATTGGGTTTTTCTATCAGAATTTCGGGATTTGTGCCCCGTTAATGGCATTAAGCTTGCCCCCTATTACATGGGACTTAAACATAACTGGCCAAATGTGGGTGTACTATTACGTACACCTCTGCCTAACCCTACGGGGATTACTGGCGTGATGTTATGTGTATATATGTTTTTATTTTGATCAAATTATCAATCCGCTGGCTGGTAGTTTAGTACTGAAAATATAGATCAAGTACTTGTGAAAATATTGTTTCCACGGCTTGATCTTCCTTATCGTGTGGTTAGTTGCCTAACCTGGTGTCAGAGTTTTAATGCCGCCCATGTGCCACTGACTTGGCTTTACATGCCGTCGAGAAATATCTCCCAGGCATGCTGGTTCCCTCACGATGGTTTCCTTCACAAAAGCAAGTGAAAGGAAAAAAACGTAAAGACGAAGACGGCTTGATCTATTCTTACACAGTTACGAGAGACGAAAATGAACTCTTCTACTAAAATACTATGACGATTAAACTGTCCTATTTAAACGTTATTTCAATTTGTCCAGCAAGCACCACAGCCTACAACGAAGTGTGTCCCCGTTTAAAGTGTCGCATAAAAATGCAATTTAAAACTGTCACAGTGAGGCGGGAAGTTTAAAAACACTGACAGAAACATAAAGTATATTAAAATAGCTTTCTTATCGCTTAAACTTATATATACGGAACTTTTTGCTAAGGAATCTCAAGGCTATATTGTGTTCAAGTATGCATGAAATGTCCTTGAAAATTTTTAACGTTAGGTCTTTATTGGACGATTAATTATGATGGTTATTTATTAGATTTTGTATTTTTTTCATATATAGCCCTATAATAATTCTTCTTCTTTATCGTGTGGTTAGTGCCTAACCTGGTGTCAGAGTTTTTATGCCGCCCATGGGCCTCTGACTTGGCTTTTACATGCCGTCGAGAAATATCTCAGGCATGCTGGTTTCCTCACGATGTTTTCCTTCACCGAAGCAAGTGATAATTATAGGTACAATACGCACATAATTCCGAAAAGTCAGAGGTTCGAACTCGAGACCTATGACTCGGCAGTCCAACGGTCACACCACTAGACTATCACTGCTGCTCCTATAATAATTGTTTTATGGCTATAATGGGTGTAAAAGTACCCTTCACGAATCTGAAAGCACGTGTTCTTCTCCCGTCGATGCGGTCAATTTTTTCCTAGATTATACCTGGAAACCTTCTAGTTACGGAGATATTGGGGTTAAAGTTCGCAGTATAACTTTACTTTAATGGTGCTAAAAACAACTTAAACACTGTTTTTGAAAGGTCAAAGAATGAAACTCGTTAAAGTCCGAGAGACGATATCGGAAATACGGAATAAGGTCAAATGGCATTTGATTCGTTTCAAATAAATATTTAGCCTTAACTCGGTCAACTGGAAGCTGATCCTAACATAGTGATCTTGGACATACGGCGACCAATATATTATTTATAAGTCAACGCTGTTATAAATATACTATCGTTAACATAAGATATAACATTAAACAACAGGACGGTTTGTGGCTTTAACAAATTACGGCTACAGTCCCTGGCTTTTTTAGTATTTTGAATTAGTAGTATATTGAATTGTGCACTCGCAGCGTACAGACGTGCTCATTAGCAATATTTAAATAATACCTACATACATTAATAATAGTGACCTCCTTTAGTGTATTACTATCGTAATGCATAAAGTAAACTTGCTTAGTGTGTAGTTTTAGTGAATAATGGACACGAAATAGTGAACTATATATAAAACTAACAAAATGGAAAACAGCCCCAGTAATCCAAGGGGGCCAGCGCAACCCTTCGACTCGCCGTCGCAGTCGGCCACGACCGAAGTTATTGTTTCAACGCCTGAAATTCAACGATGGATGGCCACCATCCAGCAGTACTTGAACGAAGTTTGCTCAACTGCCGCGGATGGGAAACTCAACACCGAGCAGAAAATGAAGATTACGAACCTTTTCCGTAAAGTCGAATCTGGTACGTCGCAAATGGCAGTCCTATACCAGTCGCTGAAACAAAAAGCTATTCGCGCGGATAACATGATAGAGACCCTCAGACAACAGCGCGACTTGACAGAACATATTTCGGAGCTCAAGCAGACGATACGGGACTCTAGTTCTGCGGGAAATGCTTCTTTCGCCGATATGGTGAAAAAGGGATCTAACCATTTCATTCGTCCAAATAACTTAAGCTCTGTCGCCATTTATCCCAATGATAAATTGAAAACAAGTGACGAAACAAAAGAACTAGTTCAAAAAGTCATACGGCCCCAGCAAATGAAGCTTCAAGTACGTGGTGTTCGAAAAACGAAAAATGGTGGCGTAATAATAAGTACCGAGACGAAACATGACGCTGATAAACTGAAGAACGCAGTCCAGCTCTCTACATCTGGACTTACCGCCGACGAACCCAAGAAGCGCAAACCCCGGATCGTAGTTGTAGGAGTGCCGACTTCCTTGGCTGAAAATGAGGTCTTCAAGTGCATTTTCGAACAAAATGTAGCCGAGAAGTTTCCAGAGATGACCTTGGAATCCTTCCTGACCGCCGTAAAATTAAGCCATAAATCTGGGAAGAGAGATGCTGCGACCTGCAATTACGTTATTGAAGTTTCAGCCAATATACGTAAAACCCTAATCCCTCAATCAAGGATTTTCATAAATTGGTCGTCCTGTCCTGTCAGGGACTTCACATTAGTAACGAGGTGTTATAAATGTCAACAGTACGGCCATGCAGCAAAATCTTGCAGAGAGATCAACTCTACGTGTAGTCACTGTGGTGAAGAAAGTCATGTGATGTCCGAATGCGCGAAGAAATCTGAAACTCCGAAATGCGCGACTTGTTCACACTTTAAAAAACCCAGTGACCATAAAACCGGAGACACTGAATGCCCTGCTAGGAAAATAGCTGAGCATAGATATATCAACTCCATCGATTATGACGGCGCCTAGTGCGTCATACAAAACCAGCCTTCCACTTCTATCTTTTTTTCCTGACTCAACGATACCTATGCGAGACAACCTGCCCTACTTACCATCGAATTGATGCTGTCTAAGCAAATTCTTGACCGCTATATAAAAATATCATGACAATGATTTTTGCAATTTTTACTTGACCGAGTCTAACTTGTTTATGAATTCTGCTGAAACTATTGTAATAGTGTAATTAATTAAGCGCAAAATTGTACATAGCTTTTATCTACATGTTTAAGACCTTTCTTATTTTTTTCATTGTCATTTTTGTTCTCGTCTAATAAATAATAGAGTTAAAGTAAATTAGGTTACTATTATCTACACTAATATTATAAAGAGGAAAACTTTGTTTGTATGTTTGTTTGTTTGTACTGAATAGGCTCAAAAACTACTGGACCGATTTTAAAAATTCTTTCACCATTCGAAAGCTACATTATCCACGAGTAACATAGGCTATATTTTATTTTGGAAAAAAATAGGGTTCCGTAAGATATTTGGGTTTTTCGGACACAAGGTGTAAAAAATCAACCAGAAAAGTTACTTATTTTGCGTACGCTGCCTTAACTATAAAAGATAGAACCATAAAATGTTCTAATTAATTGTAGATCTTATAAATATCTACAAAAAAGTCCGCGACACACTATATCCATCTATGTCGAGTGAGGCACAGCAACCATTTTTTTATTTAAAAATCTTGAATTTTTTTTGGACTACATTTAAACGCGTTTATTTTACTCATGCTATTAATCCTTATCAAAATAAATGATTTCATCACTAAGAACAGTTTATGGAGATAATATTTGGTCTTTGAATGATTAAAATTGGACGTTTGGTTTTGAAGTTATGGCGAAATTAAAATATTACGATTTCTGCTGCACGGCCCGTTGCGAAGTGGGCGTCACCAAGGCGGGGGTGCGCGTGCGGGAGGGGAGTTTAGATCTATGAGTAAGGTACCCGCGCGGCTCAGTCGCGAGGTCGGCTCCCTACGCAGCGGTCGTGCGCGAAGTCTAATAATTTTCGTGCGATTTTTTTTAGATTTCGTTCTTAAAACTACACCTACGCAAAAGTTCTTCTCAGAGCTAAACAAAAGTTCTTTTCAGGGCTAACCAACAGTTCTTTTCAGGGCTAAACAACAGTTCTTTTCAGAGCTAGACTATTACACGCTATTAACATTTTCTTAAACATTTGAAAATGCCTAAGAGAGCCAGGTCTCAACTTTCTAAACATAGTTCTCAAGCACGGGCAGCAAGAATACGTCGTATGGGAGAATCTTCACCTGAACGTTCACAACGCCTTGCTGAACAAAATCAGAGAAACTCTCAGGTACGCGCACGAGAGTCGAGTGTCGAACGTTCGCAACACCTTGCACAACAAAATCTGAGAACCTCTGAGTTACGTGCACGAGAGTCGAGGCTGGAGCGTTCCCAACGTCTTCATGAACAAAATGTAAGGACCTCTGACTTACGCCAACGAGAGTCAAGTGTCGAGCGTTCGCAACGCCTTGCCGAACAAAGTCTGAGAACCTCCGAGCTACGCGCTCAAGAGTCGAGGCTGGAGCGTTCCCAACGTCTTCATGAACAAAATATAAGGACCTCTCAGTTGCGCGAAAGAGAGTCGAGTGTCGAGCGTTTGCAGCGACTTAGAGCTCAAGCAGAGAGACAGCAGTTGTCCACAAACACAGTTCGCAATCGAATTTTAGCTAACAGCAACAGACTGGCTTTCAGATATGATCCGCAGGTTGATTATGCACAACAAGCGTCCGTCCAAATCGGAGTCATGAATAAGATCTGCTCTAACTGCTCTGCCAAGAAATGGACAGACGAACCTAATGGTATGTGCTGTGCTTCAGGTAAAATTTGTCTTCCTAACCTTCAGGAGCCACCACAACCAATAAAAAATCTTTTAACTAATAACCATCCATTATCTGGTCATTTTTTAACAAACATACGTAGATACAATAGTCTTTTTCAAATGACTTCGTTTGAAGGAAATTTTATGCCCACTTTTAAAATTGAAGGACAGGTGTATCATCTCATTGGTAGCCTTTTACCACCGTCAGGCCAAAACCCACAGTTCTTGCAAATATATTTTATTTCGGATGCAGACCAACTGGTCTGCATCCGAAATCGTTGCGATCAAGCTTCGCACCAACCTTAAAAATGGATTTAATTCGTGAATTACAGACCGCTTTGAATAATCATAACGTGTATATACGAAGTTTTAAACAAAACTTAGAACTTAACTCCTCAGATAATTTAAAGTTAATTATTCATTCAGATCGCACTCCACAGACAGCACACAGAGGCAGATATAATGCTCCTACTGTAAACGAGGTAGCCGTTCTCTTGGTCGATGAAGACAAAGGTCCCAGGGATATAGTCTTACACGGTAGAGACGGACAGCTCAAAAGAGTTTCTGAGCTACATCGGTCCTATGATCCACTACAGTATCCTATAATGTTTGCGACAGGAGAAGACGGTTATTATTTGACTATCCCTCAGCAGGGTTCTGCGCGTAATAAAACTGTTTCGTGCATGCAATTTTATGCATTTAGATTAATGTTTAGAACTAACTCTTTTAATCCGTTACATTATTACAGAGACTTATTTAGTCAATATTGTGTTGACATGATGGCGAAAATGATATCGGAAAGATTAAATTATATTTCTCGGAATCAACAAAGACTGAGGGCTGATGACTACATTCATCTCAGAGATGCCTTAAATCATGACGCAAATGTTGACCCAACAAATATCGGTCAACATGTCATATTGCCATCGTCATTTACGGGTTCTCCGCGTTTCATGCACGAGAAAACGCAGGACGCGATGACGTACGTCCGAAATTATGGTAGACCTGACTTATTTGTCACTTTTACATGTAACCCCGAATGGCCTGAAATTAAAGCGGAGCTGCTACCAGGACAACGGTCTTTCGGCCGTCATGACATAATTTCACGTGTATTTCATTTAAAGATGAAGAAATTCATCAAATTATTTGTCAAAGAACAGATATTCGGTAAAGTAAAATGTTATATGGCAAGTGTGGAGTGGCAAAAGCGCGGTTTACCTCATTGTCATTTGCTTTTCTGGCTAGAAACTAAAATACAACCAGATGAGATCGACAGTGTCATAGTTGCGGAGCTACCCGATCAACAAATTGATCCGGTACTACACGACATTATAACTAAAAATATGGTACATGGACCCTGCGGAGAACATAATTTAGCTGCACCATGCATGAAGAACGGTGTCTGCACAAAAAAATACCCTCGCCGTTTCATGAACGATACCCAGACCGGAGAGGATGGGTATCCAGTTTATCGTAGGCGCGATACAGGAAATGGCGGTCGGAGCACTACGCTACAAATCAGGGCAACATGGTGACGATAGATAATAGGTGGATTGTTCCATACTCCCCGCTACTATGTAAGACTTTTAACGCTCATATAAACGTGGAGTATTGCCACTCTGTCCAAGCCATTAAATATATATGTAAGTATATAAATAAAGGTTCAGATCAGGCAACTTTTAGCCTTAGAAACCCACACGATGAGGTTGAAAACTATTTAAATGGCAGGTACATAAGCACATCTGAAGCTGTCTGGCGCTTATTTGAATTTCCCGTTCACGACCGGCATCCTACTGTAGTGCATTTGGCCGTTCATCTAGAGAACGGTCAAAGGGTGTATTTTACACCAGGGACAGCTCATCAAGTGGTCCAAAACCCACGCAATACAACATTACTGGCATTTTTTGCTCTCTGTAATGAAGATGATTTCGCGAAAACTCTTCTGTATCATGAAGTCCCGCAATACTATACATGGGCAAATAATAAATTCACTAGAAGGAGGCGTGGTGAAGATGTAGTTGAACATCCGGGGATAAAAAAAGATACCGCTTTAGGTAGAGTCTACGGGATATATCCATCCCAATCAGAGTGTTTTTATCTTAGGATTCTACTGCACCACGTACGCGGTCCGACCTCATTTGCATACCTTAAAACTGTAAACGGTATTGTCAAAGAGACGTATCAAGCAGCTTGCCGTGACCGAGGTTTACTTGAAAACGATGACCATTGGGGTAACAGTTTAAGCGAAGCTTCGTTATCACATTGTCCAAAAAAACTAAGGGAGTTGTTCGTAGTCATACTTTTATTTTGTCAACCATCGGAACCATTGAAGTTATGGGATACTTTCAAAGATCAGTTCTGTGAAGATATTAGACATCGTATCAGACAACAAAATCAGGATAACACTTTACCCTTCACTGAAGTCATTTATAATGAAGGATTAATCGAAATAGAAAACAAACTTCTAGAATTAAACGACAAAAATTTAAGTGATTTTGGATTACCTTCTCCCGTTCGTACCCAGAATAATACTATTGACACAATGGTACAACAGTATAACAGAAATGATCTAACAGCGTTTGTTAATGACAATGTGCCAAAATTAGTACCAGATCAAAGACATGCTTATGAGACTATTGTGGACAGCGTGAACAATAACATGGGGAGATTATTTTTTTTGGACGCACCAGGAGGCACCGGAAAGACTTTTCTCGCAAATTTGATACTTGCTAAGATACGGCAATCAGGGAAGATAGCGATTGCAGTTGCTTCGTCAGGAATTGCTGCAACTCTCTTGAACGAAGGAAAAACTGCTCACTCTACGTTTAAACTCCCGCTATCCGTATCTTTAGATCAACGGTCTACGTGCTCTATTCGGAAAAATGGGCCTCTTGGTAAGTTGCTGCAAGACGCGTCGTTGGTAATATGGGATGAATGCACCATGAGTCATAGAGCTCATGTGGAGGCCGTGGACCGTACTTTAAAAGACCTCCGAAGCTCTGCTAATGTCATGGGTGGTATCACTTTTGTATTTGCTGGAGATTTCCGACAAACGCTTCCAGTCGTCAACAGAGGTACGCGAGCAGATATTATGAAGGCATGTTTAAAATCGTCTCACCTTTGGACATCTGTTCAACATTTGAATTTGCGCACCAATATGAGAGCTCATCTACATGGAAATACGCATAGCAATTTTCCACAACAGCTGCTGAAACTTGGAGAAGGAATTTTTCCATCTTTAAATTTGGGCACCGATTATGCGGTTACTTTGGATGAGTCTCTAGACCAAATAGTCCATAATTTAGATAGTCTGATAGATGCTATATATCCTGACATCGAAAACTTACATCAAAATGATTTTCGTTGGCTGTGTTGTAGAGCAATAGTTTCTCCCAGGAATGAAACAGTCAACGAAATAAACAGTTTAATTATGCAGAAAGTACCGGGTGAAGTTAAGTGCTATAAATCCATAGACACCGTCACTAACATCGAGGACGCTGTGCACTACCCACAGGAATTTTTAAATTCTCTGAACCCCGCTGGGCTACCACCTCATGAACTGTCGTTAAAAGTTGGCACACCGATAATGCTTCTCAGAAATTTAAGCCCCCCCAACATGTGTAATGGCACGAGACTTCTTATAAAGGAGCTAAAAGATAATATAATAGTAGCGAAGATTATCACCGGCCCTGCAGCTGGTGAATTAGCTCATATACCAAGAATACCCATGATCCCTACTGATTTGCCTATACCCTTCAAAAGGCTCCAATTTCCAGTAAAAATTTCTTTCGCACTAACGATAAACAAATCCCAGGGCCAAACATTCAAATTAGTAGGAATTGATTTACGAAAAGAATGTTTTACGCATGGGCAACTTTACGTTGCCCTATCACGGGTCGGGGCTCCCGACCATCAGTATATTTTGTTACCTGAAAATAATTTAACGTCAAATGTTGTTTATGGAGAAGCTCTACAATAATCGCTTTAGTTATCTATCCTTAAACAACGGGTTGCGCTCCGGGACTGCCGGCAGAAGTGAAAACTTAGTATTAATTACATTTAAATATTTTCATCATTAACAACTTAACATACACAGAAAGACAATCTGTGCAGCCTGCGGATAATGACTGCGTCGTCAATGTTACTGTCGGTGTCTGTGAATTGACCTGGGAATCATTTTGCTGACCGTGTCTTTCCTGGGTAGGCTTTTTGCAGCGGTAACCGACATCCACGCGGGCGGAGCCGCGGGCGACCGCTAGTTATCATAATAAATTAACAATTTTTTTCACTAATTTCAAAAAAACATCTTATGTTAAATATTGTTTAAAAATTTTTTGTCCAAATATGTACTTAGTATTAGAACACATCGCCTGTGATACAGGTTTATCCTAGTACAGGCATCTAACTCTGTTATACCTACATTATTTCTAAGACTTATGTTGTATTGTAAAAAATAACTTTGAATAAAATTGAATTGAATTGAATTGAATTGAAAAGTATTTAAATGTTGGTAACAATGGTGCTTAAGTAATTAGGTTTGTATTGTTAGTGCTACTACTCTATTATTTATTCAGACCTACAAAAAAAATTAAAACAATATAAAATTATTAAGTTTTCATGCCCTTGGAATATCATACTCAGAAGTAGCATTAGTGAACACTACGAGACATGAACTTTCACTTACGGGATATCTTCCGCGATTAATGTTTATATTGTGCTCCCGATATTTCGATGCTGTTGCAAGCGCCATGATCACGAGATGACTGAATATCGGGAGCTCAATATAAACATAAATCGCGGAAAATCCCGTAAGTAATAACGTAAGCTCAGTTATAAACCGTGAAAGCTTACAACTACGAGACATTCTTACATGTTACAGTAGTAAGACCTCCATTTATTTCATAGAACTATCATAATGTTTGCGGGTAACAGTTATTAGGTGATGTCACTTATGGAGTACAATATTATGGTAAGGTGAAAATCAAATAGAGAATCTCTTTTATACAAATTCTCTCTGGCCTCCTAACAAATCGGCTGCTACAAAAAAAAATCACATTCAAATTTAGAACCTCAGCCTCACAAACAATCTATAATTTATCCCCATTACAAAGTCACATCCATAATCACAGCTCTAATCAGTCGCATTTCAAGTACTGAATCATAGCACCCGAGCCGCATCGCATTACACATACAAATCGGATGCACATACATTGCGACCAAACAAAAGTGGGACATGCAGATCTTCGCTCCATACGGGTTCAAAACCGCGTCTTTGTGGAAGCGGATACTTCTGTTACATAGTCAGTGCGCTAGTTGGTTAAGCTGTCGTTTGTTTGTTTCGATTAGTGTGGGTTTTAATTTCGTATGGTAGAATCTTCTCTAATGTATTTATCGAAGGGAAGGTTACGCACTGTTTAAAAACAGGCCAAGTGCCAGTCGGACTCGCACACAGTGTTTTGGAAGCGCCAAAAATTACAATAACAGTATTTTTAGCGCTCATTCAGACAATTATTTTTACGGCTTTGAAAGCCAATTTGTCATCAAACTTCGATTTAAAAAAAAAATGTTTTAGAAATCTCGATATCATTTCTTAAGAGCTATCAAATAGACACCTCACACATACACACATATGTACATTGTTTTTTTTTGTTTTTCAACCCTCAGTTACATGTATACCTTTAAATAACTTTTATGTAGCGGTTCATAGACCTACACCTACCTCCAAATAGACACCTATCTCCAAATTTCAAATTTGTGGTACCAGTAGTCTCGGAACTGTGGCATACGGACGGATAGACAGACAGACAGACAGACGGATAGGGTGAATCTACATAAGTTCCGTTTTTCATAAAAACTGTAACACCTACCGTCTTGCGGGTGTCATAATCGAAAACTAATACCTGATTGTCGATTTATAGATTCAAAACGATGTAACAAACGTTTCGATGCGGACGATTTTGTTTGATTTTGGTATTCAGGACACAGGCCTAAAGGCTTTTCTGCCTAAAACATTTCACTGCCATGACACAGACCTTCTGTCTACTTCTCTTTAGCCAGAATGCCGCATGCATACGCACGTGGGAGCCGAAACATTTGCCACTAATTATTCATTACTTTTCATGTGTGTAGAAACATTTATCAAAGATATTTTGGTTAAACTTTTACTTGCTACATTTTCTAGAAACATGAACCATACAACTGCCACTTTGGATCACTAGAGAAACTGAAGCGAATTTCGTTACATCGTCAAGAATTCTTGTAAGCGATTACAGCATAAAATGTAGTACGATATAAAATTACGAACAATATTCATTACTTCATAATTCAGCGCTGTTTTGCTGGAAGTTATTATATTCTTGATAGTAATAAACGATTTGTTAAGCCATTACTGGACCACTTAAAGTCATTGTTGTGCTTTATCGCAATCTTTTGTGATTAATTTTATATTAGCCAGGCGTTTAGCTGAGAAATATGTTTTTATTTTATATTGGCGAAAACATGGGTGCTTTATTTAAATATGCGAATATTTTTCCTGGAATAAGTCTACTAAATTGCTTAGGTTTGTAGAAACAGACTTCGATCAACGTTAATGGAGATTTTGATATGTATTTAGTAGATTTTAATTTTGTTATGATGACTTTATTTCCGTTTTTTTTATTGTATTAGAGTTAGTTGACGTCGCATTGTCCATTCATTGGCGCTATGCCTTGCATGGGCAATCATTGTACCTTTTACTTCGTTTTACTTTTACCGTAGTCTATGGCCGTTCGATAATTGTAACAGATCTTATCCTCAATCACATGTAGGTTCATTATTATTTTCATATAAAATTAGGAAATAATAACAAAATCGTCGGCAATTAACGATGAAAGCGTGTAAGTCATTATCATCGTAATTTTCATCATTATAAACATTCAGGTATTCTACGTGCGTGTTCACATTCATTATTTAAATAGATAAACAAAGGATAACAGATGTCACATTAATAAATAATTTGTTAACAACGAATATGTTGATAAAAAGAACAAAGGCGATATGGAAACTGACTTTGACTTAAATTGACTGTAATGAGGACGCAGAAACGATGGATGGACTGTGTTAAAGATGATATGGACTGGATATAGACTGGAGTGACTATTGAGATAGAATGGAATAGATGGATCGGGCAATGATGATGAGTTTCTTTCAATAATTTAAAATAATTGGGCGTTTTCATTCTCCAAACATATTTGAATTGTTAAAAATGTAATCTCTAACAATCGTACCTATTCTGAATATACTCGTTTGGGACTTTTCAAGATAAACTAGTAGACTGTATAAAATAGGTGTAATACCACAATGAACATATAATTACAACGTGTGAAGATAGTACAAAGAAATGCCCGGAGTGGCCGACGTCTGTGAGCTCAGTGAGTGGTGGGGCGCGCAGTGGCGCTCGCGCAGCCGGGTTCGGTACCCCGAGGCCCGCGCCCTCCCCGCGCTTGTCCACGCATAATGTGAGGCGCCAACATATTCCGTAAACTGTACTATTTAATTGTGTAGAATATATATAATACCCGTTAATTCCGAATGATTGATGATACATTAGCTTTTATTTTGGTATTTTAAATTTACAATTGAAATTCACAGTCATGATTACTTTTACCTCTGTTTACAATCCATACTAATATTATTAGTGCGAAAATAACTGTCTCTCTGTTAATAAATTTTCACGCCTAGACCGCTGAATCAATCGTTATCAAATTTTAAGTGACAGATAGTCTGGGACCTGGAAAAGGACATTTTACATTTTAGGTAGCAAACGAAGTCGCAAGCAGCTAGTAAGTAAAAAAAAAAGTAAGTCTTAATATTCTAAATCTGTGAATTAAATCGAAAAATCCGAATTGTATCTTAAAAAATCACTTCGGAAATAAATTACTGAATTTTATTTACGCATTATAAGAAACGTGGATTTCTCAGAAATGTCATGGATAACCGTGATCCCAAGTCGAGAGTAATTGAAAGAAATTGGAGTTAGTTTAGCTCGGTTCTCCGAAGCCATGATTTTCCTATGTTTATATCTCAAGAATTGTGGGCTGAGTGGGGCAAATAAAAAATCTTTCGAGTTGAATTCGTAAAATATTGTGGTTTTTACTTTTGTTGATTTTAAAAGTTTAATTAATTATTTTATTAAAGACCAAGTTCAAAAGGCAAAGTACAAGTGTCAAATCCAACGAAGATAAAAAAAAAATGTTAGAGATACTTTCAGTCAGGGAATCTGTTTCCAGATTTCACTGAGAGTTTATTTGCCCAACACATGGAAAAAAAGGAAATGAAATTGAAATAAAACTTTTAGGTAAAACGTCATCGATCAACAAAGTTTATTTTTATGGTAACTGTCACCGCAATTATTAATAGCCTTTGAATTGGTTAAACCGTAGTTAGATTAACCAATTTTGATTTATTGCACGATTAATTCCACGAAAATGTTCCACATCTACTTCGACGCAATTTTTAGTTAACAAATTCATCATAAATTTAAGCTTCACTGTGTTATGTAACTAAGTCCCAGAGTTCATTTCGCTCCATTCGAAACTAATTTTAGAAATTGAATGTATGAACTTGTACAATAAATAACCTAACTTAATAAATAGTTAGCAAAGCACACTAAGTTTAAAACGAACTCGATCGTAGTACTACGCTACGGCGTAGCTCGGTGCTACGAGAAGCTACGCGGACGCGACGAACGGTAAACAATTTTGTAATTACTATTACTTGCACTATCGGATTGCATTAATGGGTATAAGATCAGCTCCTTAAATGTGTTTGAGAAACTGGCATTAAGTGGACTTCCTGTTCCATTCAGTTACCTACTTAGGACAAATATTAATGATTCAAACTAAAGACGACTGAAGTTTCTTGGTTAGTTTAGTGTTAGTGATGTTGATCTTATAATTATTATTTATTAAAACAAGTTGGTATTTCACTGACTTTGATGAGATGTTCATTACCATTTAGAGTATTTATTTCGAATGGATCTTATATAATACAACATTAATACTTAAGGTTGCGGTCAAAGTGACCGGACCGAATGCAGATTGGATTCTGGATAGGTATCGGATTTTGCCAGATAATGTGCGGAAGTGTCAGACAAAGATGGTTGTCCGCAGCCAGTCCTGAGCGTGGTTGGATCATTTTGATCACACCTATACTTACATAAATCAGAAATCTCTATGAGGGACTGATCGCTAGTTCGTACTAAATAAACATTGCAAAAACGTAATTTTAAATAAACCTAATCATAAATCGCCTGTCCTAAACAAGTTTAATATTTAAAATTTTCATCGCAATCATGGCAGCACACTGTATTGTCGGAGAAATTAAATTAACCCTTATAAAGCTGTGAAATTACACGGGGCAATTAGGTCGAAACGGCCGAGCAATTTGGGGTTAGAATTAAAATATCACGACACTCCGTTGGGCTTTACGGGCTGACCCATCTCGCCGACTTTTTTCTAAGCGCAGTTGACGGCCTGAAATTTTAATTATGCCGTATGCTTTGGAGGACAAAAGAAATATTAAGGTGACGTCACCAAAAAATATGTTAACACCACAATGTTTGCTGGAATGTATGAACACAGAGATTACGTACTTTGTTGGTTTTTTTTTTATACGTCTCGGTAGATGGGTTAAGTTTTTAAAATAAAAAATGGGAATTTATTTTAAAGCTTTGTGGTTTTTGTGGTTGATCCTACTTATAACTGACAGATGAAATTCTAATCTCAACTATCATTCATAAACTACGAAATTGAGAATTTAAAGGAAAAAAACAAAATGAAGATATTTTATAGGTCGTTTACCTTTTAAATCAACACTATACAAAAAAAATGTTTTCAATAATAAATATCCAAATAGAGTACTAAATCTACTGATAAAGTAATTCACAAAAAGTAAACCTCTCCAAAAACCACTCGTTGCCATACCAAACACTCGCAATCGGATTACCAAAATCCAGTATGATTCACAAACGAAGATATTACCGCCCAACTTCTTAAAGTAATCCCTTTTACTCACAAAAAACATCTTACGACGCAATTTTAAAACAGCCTCCTTTTCCCCGGTCCTTTAACCCAAAAATACTTGAGTCATTAGACCGATATATCGTGGAGATTGAGTTTCGTTCAGAGCTTCGGGGCAAGTAAAAACTTATTCGGGGGCCGAGGTGCCCAAGGAATTAATTGGGTTTCGACCCAACCCTTGTATATGTGTGCTCGACAAAATTCGACCCTTGCTTGTCCGCTTAATTTCACCCCAATGTATTACATTTTAAGTACAGATGTTTGGGAGGATTTTTTAGAGAAAATTCGTTTTATTTTGCGGGAGCTGACCTTGCGGCTGTGAATTATGAATTGTAGGTTGAAGATTTGAACTCAGACAGGCACGTATCCGTCCTAGAACTGTATAATTCGAAGACATGGACATCCACCAACCTGTTTGGTAGATTATGACCCATTCCTTCTCACAGAGAAAATACCGCTGCACTTCCAATGCGAACAGTATAGATAGGCTGTTTAAGCCAGTCTTAGCCCTGAATGTGATGTGTGTGCTGATGAATGGAATAAAGTAATGCTTATTATGCCTGGTGTTCTGTAAGAGAAAGTATGCAAGAGCGTCCACTGCGCCGCGCCGTGTAAGTTTTAATTTAACCCATTTAATCTTTGTTTTCTTTTCTGTTTCTATGTTAATTATTGGAATTATTATAGTATTATGCCGTTCTTATCTATACTCATACCATAAATAGGAAAGATTTGATTGTTTGTTTGTTTGCATTAAACAAAAAAAGTAAATTAAGAAAATAATATATGATAATTTATTAATTAAATCTGGTCTCTAAAATGTAAGTACATGTGTCATAAATAATGTAAATGTTTGCAAGTTTGAATGGTAAAATATGGCTGAACTCTGATATTTATAACAACTGTTGTGTATAGGTAACCCATATTTGAAAAATTAATTTTTTATTCTATCCTATCCCGTCCTATCCCATCATTTTTTTGTTAAATACCCGTGCCATGATGAATTATTTCTGAATCGTCAATCATCGGCTTTTAAATGAGATAGATTCAACATGGAATTGAAATTGCTGAAGTATGTTTAGGAAGTCTAAACGAGCTTAGTGTATTAGATAGACCGTCTCACTTTCTCTACAACTGCGAGATAAGCTTCCATTCTATTTGAAAGTTTTAAGTCTTGCTAAATTTCTCATTTATTTAAACCAATTTCTATTTTAATTATTGACATGCCACTGATTACTTTCTTTCATAACCATCTTCTCATTTTTACTATACACATTACACATCCTTGGTGATTTCATCCTTAACCAATTAACCTACATAAAATAAAGCCCAAAAATCCTTGATTTCGCAAAGACTTCTCTCAAATTCTGTAACACATGATCCCAAACCCCAGTTCCTCAAAGATTAATAATACAAGAATCTTTAACGCGAGTCTCAGCTAAATTGCAAGCCACGCGTACATATCAAATATTTTCACTCTGTCCCCCCCAACCCTGCGTTCCCCTCCAAAAACAATAAGCTTGTTATAAAGACATCACGTTCCAACAACGTGTATCTTACAGCGTAATGCTTTCAACCTTGTTTGTGCGTGGCCGCGATGAAATATTTGAAACCCCCTGTAATATTTACACGTAGTACAAATACTGGTAAAATGTGAAGGTAACCCTTCACATTTTACCAGTCACAGCAACTAAATGATAGTCACTCATAGATGGAATGTTAGAAAAGTAAGATTTGTTCTGTGACTCTAGTTCTGACACACACTTCCATTTCCAAGGCTAGAAACGTCACTTAGCACGTTCTTGGGTTGGGTTAGTCACTGTCGCACAACTATCAAGACAGCAACATGTTTGAGACAAAGCAAGTGCTAAGGAACGTCTACAGATTTCGGCTTAAGGGCGGAAACAACTATAATTTTATACCACTTTATGACCAACTGACCGAACGAATTTTTGACATCTGTCAGATACTAATCTGACAGATGTCAAAAATTTGTTCGGTCAGTGAAAAACTGTAAATAGAAAAAAACAGAAATTTCGTGCAGGATATGAAATACGCTTGTTATGAAAGTTTAGTCAAATTTCAAAACCATTTTATGTATCGCTGACTAAACAATGTTTTGATACGGCGTGTGCATTTATTATTTGTTTTCGTGAAGCAATAAAACTGAACAGTCTCCAAACTTCTTTCAGTACAAGAATAGATCTACACACTACGCGTTTTAATATTTAATCTACGGAATCTGGAAAATACCACGAAAATTTTCTTATTACAAAGAGCCATGGCGGAAGAATATTTTTCACGGGAAAAATAGTTGGATTTTTGCGGAAGGTCGACTCCCGGTCTTTAGCCAAACCTACTCAAAATTTTGGAGCTATTAAGGTACTTAGGTTGGCCGTAGTGTAATACAGTGTAAATAGAATTGGTGTGCGTACAAGATTACAATGTTTGCTATTTCATATTCAAGGTTTTCAGGAAAACCTTCCTTCTTCATCTCGAACTAATTATGGTGGAAATGAGAGCTTATCTTTTCACGGAAATAAGGAAAATAAACAAAATGCAGTTTAGAAATAACATTAGGAAGAATTATAGAGATTAAATATTATATCTTAATTTACCTAATTATATTTAAATCTCTAAAAATGTCACAAGAGAACAAATTTTCAAGAGTTCAAAAGTACCACCCTTTCTTTCAATAGCTTAAATGTATCATCGTACTACAATCAAAACTGGCAAGCATGTCATTCATGATACACTGTTGAATCATAAATAGTTCGACGGGTTATTTATGATAATACGTCGCCTTTAATGAGACCATCAAATAACACGTCATACAGATAGACATCGTATCATCTGCTGAGCAACGATAGTTATACTTCCCCGCCTAGCCTCTTCACAATTGTGTTTTTGTCCGTTTCGAATCATAGCGGTTGCAGCTGAACCTCAGTACCAGTAGGATACTACTCAAAATAATATTTGTTTTATTGTTTTTAGATCTAATTATGATAATATATCTAAAAACAATAAAACAAATATTTAACCTGACATTACTAAATGCTCCGTCTAATGAATTTGTATGGGGAAAGGTGGAAGTACACGCACGTACGTTACGTACGTGAGTACGTACGTTATCACAACTTTCAAAATATGTAAGCTGTGAAATCTGTCTGTATGACATTAAATTACTAAGCGAATTACTTTGCAAAATTGAACTATAATAACACAGGTACAATAACTAAGACTAAACAAACGAGATTGATTTTATCACCTGGAATTAGAACTCACCTATAAAGCTGCATGAGAGAATAAATATATCAGTTTAGACTTGTGACGCAAGCGCCCGGCTATTGATAACTACAACAACAATATGTTGAATTTTTGATTTGTGGCCGTCCGCAACCTAGATTCATTTATGACTATGTGAATACGGTTAATATATTTTATTTTTGCTAACAAATGAGAATGCCATGAAGCAGGTTGTAGCTGCCTGCGTCTTTTCCATTTTATGCTAAAATCTTCTTTTGAATTATTATTACGTATTTATTTTAGTCTGAAGCTACCGGGGTTTAGAAAAAAATAACTAGTGCATGGTTTCGAAGCCAAGCAACCGCCATCTATTGTCGCCAAATGGTACCAGTTTATTATAATTTTCATTTTTAATGGCATAAAAATAATTCATTATTGTAGGGATGAAACATAAACTTTAATAAGAATTTCTTTAACGAAATTGGCAAAGTGATTAGAAGTAATCGCTGTTTTTGATCTATTCACACGCTTGCTAAACTTCGATAAACAACCACAAATACAAAAATGTGCAAGCGATGCTAAGCTTTTACTGACATTTCAAAACTTTAATCTCGTTGTGTAAGCAAAGAGATTATATACCGATTAAAATTATATATAGATTAAAAATCCGATTTGTTACAACTGCCATCGAATATATTAATGATTTTATTAAAATATTTTAAGACTATATTCTCTATATTTTCCCGATGATTCAGTCGAGACGCAAGAGCAACTGAACTCTCATACAAAAATGGGCACTGTCCTTTCCCCACAGACGTTCAAAAAATTAAAATGAAAAAATATCCCAAAAAGTCGTCTACGTTAATTCATTCCAATCAGTATCCAAAAGGCTTTCGCCTCGCAAACTAAATTTTAACTGGAAAATAACGTTCCTACACGGTAACGGTTATGAAAACTGGCAGGAAATTGAAATGGGCGTACCAGTGAATATTGGCGGGCGGGTTTCACCGGCTTCCAATAATTCACAGGATGTTGTCTGAAAGACGGCAGACTGTTTTATAACAGCGCTATTGAGATGAGCGAGGATAAAAAGGAGAATGTATGAGGGATTACTTGAAGGGAGATTGTGAGCGAGGAATGTGTGAAGCTGAGCTGAACGATAGATTTTGGTTGCCATTGTGACGCGTAATTGGAATGGTTCGGTGAGTATCGTGAAGCCATCTTTATCTATCTGTGCTGATTGTTGGTTTATAACTCGATGATCACGTATCCGGTTTTTGTGAATTTTGTGAGCTGGTGTTCTCTTTTATGATTTTACTAAGGTTTGCTCCCTATTGTGCGTGTACGAGTAGATTTTGTACATGTAATTTAAAAATAACTGGCAAAATGTGACTGTAATTTAAGGTAGACCTCTGCCTAACCGTTTGGTGATTACAGGCACAATGTTATGATGTTTATGGTTAAATACACAAACTCCATCTATTTCGCATGGGGGTAAGCAGAAACTACGAAACGCCACCTGCTACGATCTGTATCATACTCCTTTTATTTCGCTCAAGTTCATATATCCTAACGAACAATTCACTAGTTAGCTTAGTAGGTAATGATATAATCTATACTTCTACGTATATACTAATATTATAAAGCTAAAGAGTTTGTTTGGTTGAACGCGCTAATCTCAGGAACTACTGGTTCGAATTGAAAAAATCTTTTAGTGTTGGATAGCCCCTTTATTGAGGAAGGTTATAGGCTAAAACATCACGCTGTGACCAATAGGAGCGGAGCATTCATTTAAAATGTTACGCAGACGAAGTTGCGCTGGTCAGCTAGTTATATCATATGCGCAGGAGTCTAAACTAATGACAGTATAGCATAGTGCAAATAGACGGTGGTAATTATCGAGACAATTAGAAAAGTTCAAGAACCTTTAAAAAAATATTGTTAGAATGATATAAAAACCACTTAGAAGTTTATTAGCCACCTTAAGTCAGTCCCATTTGTTTGTCTCAATGACATTTTATAAGAATTATCTACTCAAATATTTAGCTAACTAGGTATGTTTTCTTCTTTTCATTGATCCGCCTTACAATGTTAAAATTTCCTCCAACGAAATAAAGTAATTATCTACTTAATAAAAAACTTTTCATTTTTTATTTTAATATTAGGTTATTTAGCCCTTGTTTCTTTTATAAAATGTATTAGCTGTTGTCCGCGACTTCGTTCGCATGGAAATTTTGATGTGTATAAGTAAGAAAAAAATAGCATTATCCATGCCTATTCCAGACTATAATCTATCTCTGTGCCAAATTTCATGTAGATCTGTTCAGCCATTCTGGCGTGCTTGAGTAACAAACATCCATCAAAACTTTTGTATTTTTAATAGTATGTAAGATTACGCCATAATTTATATAATAACTTTCAGACGACGTTTAACTTAAATCGGTGTTTCGAGAAGCATGAAATTATTATGTAATATAGTTTTTTGTTTCAATTCCTTCGAGTAAGCCCATGGCAAAATAATAACAGCCGCTCGGGTCGATGTTCAGGTTAAACCGCGCTTGCCTAGGTTGATCTGTAGATAAATGACAACCCATTACATACCGAGTTTCCTCAGTGGCTCGCAAAGCAGAATAAGCCGTTGGTCCCAACTATCATTTGTAGATCATTAACAGTCGTTTTAGGTCAGACTTGCTGTCAGACTTTCGGGCTACTGACTAGTGGCCCGAAAGTCTGACAGCAAGTCTTACCAAGGGGTATCGTATTACCCAGCACTAACTGGGTTTATCTGACCCTCAAAAGAGGGTCAGATAAAAATATGCAGTCGCTCTATGTCAAAATCCTGGTATTCAGCTGCATCCGGTTAGACTGGAAGCCGACATAGTTGGGAAAAGGCTGGCAGATGATGATGATATGCTTTTGATAAGATGTTCCTAAACATTGAACCTGACAGTTCTCATAATTAGGTGCATAGCGTCAATGTACAGCACATCGTACATAATATGCCTAGCCTTTTCCCACTAGGTTGAGGTCGGCTTCCAGTCTAACCGGATGCAGCTGAATCCCAGTATTTTACATGGACCGACTGCCTATCTGACCTCGACAACCCAGTTAGTACTGGGTAATACGATACCCCATGGTAAGACTGGTTGTCAGGCATTCGGGTCACTGACTACCTGTAACGACTGTCAAAGATCTTAAATTGACAGCCGGGACCAACGGCTTAACGTGCGTTCCGAGGCACGGAGGAAACTCGGTATGTATGGGTGGTCACTTATCCACGGATCAACCCAGGCAAGCGCGGCTTAACCTGACGATCGACCCGAGTGGCTGTTATTGTTTAGCCACGAGCTCCTCCAGTACACAAAAAAGTGTACAGTACATCGTACATAAAGTCTAAATCAGATAACAGACCAAAAAATAGCTCTTACATTTTCACTAAAAATCAATCGTGTGTTTGAAGCCTAAAACCGTCGTTTGGTGGTACAAAGCGCCATTATACGGCAAAGTATACACGTAACAATATTCCGAGGCAAACCCTAAGAGGCTATTTGTTATAATAGATTCTTTTGCGGGAAAATGCATGCTCTAAAATGTAGAGGGTAAACGTATTTCGTCTATGGATTTTGTTCTTCATTCTAGGCGTGTTTGAGCTTTCGTACTTACGAATAAGTAGCTTAGAGTGGTTATGTTTTTGTAATGTTCTTGCGGCTGTATTCTGAAACTTAAATCTTTTCTATTAAGGCTTATGTGCATAATACGTATTGTTTATGTGTAAGGATTTCGATGACCGCATAGTTTCTGGAAAACAAACAAATATATTATTGGTATTAGTGTATGTTAATAACGATGTATGAATATGTGTATTAGTTAAAACAAATTCAATAGTAAAAAGTAGTCAATATTTCTTGGTTAGTTTTAAATTTTATATTTTGTATTGTGTACTTGTGGCGTGTGCTAATAAACATTTTTCTTTCTTTCTTTCTTTAAGTAGCGAGTTAGGTTCCGTTCCTCGGGGTCTTAATGTGACGCTTAACATTGAAAAACTGAAATTTCTTACCTGAAGTTTGGTCAAATAACTTGCTTCTTGAACTAAACTCGCTACTTGAGGAGTAAAATTGTAAATCAGCTATTATTGACACCATAATTTACAAAAACAACATAACATCACGCCTGTAATCCTCGAAGAGATGGGCAGAGGTGTACCTAATACACGCAGAATTTGCTAGTTATGTTAAGTCCAATGTAATAAGAGGCGAGCCTATTGCCATCAACCGGGCCTATTGCAATCTAGACTCCTGTTTTCTTTTTTAATCCTGATGTTAAAACCCAATAACGATTTGCCCAACCCGGGAATCAAACCCAAGCACTCATGCTCAGCAGTCGCAATCGTATACAAGGTGTAGTTTTGCATCCTCGTCAAAATTCAGGAGGTTGTCATAGAAGACGTAAATAATCAATATAAATTACGGTACCTGGTCAATAATAATAAACGTTGCTCTTTTTAGTTGTTTTAATTTGACACTATTCCAGAATGAAGCCCTTCTCAAAAGAGGAGAATCACCCGTTCATCGAATAAACGTCTGCGTTTGTTTGTGTGTGTGAAACCGTGGTTATAGAGCTAGTATTAAACGGGCCGCGTTTTAATGTGTTTTTATACTTACCGATTTCCGATATTAAGAAAAAAATATATAAAAAATTACCTACCCATTTTATTATTGATTCGGGTCGAGAATCATTAGCATAGTTACTTCCTTGAATTTGACGAGGATGCAAAACTACACCTTGTATTATAAAACTTAGTGGAAGCTGCAGTGAGGAAATTCTGCACAGCAGAGATTCTTAGAGAAAGAAAAAATACAAGTACCTATAACTGTAAAATTGATTAAACAAGTCTGAAGATATGTGAACGAAATAGCTCACTATTTCGGTACATAAGTAAATATCTCAATATTTACTTAAGTACCGGATTTTACGTCTAGTTCCAAACAAAAATGTATGTAAACAGCTACAAGTCCTGTAATGAAAAACACTTTTATTATTAAGAAACATTTTTTACCGTTCATTTCGACCTGTAAACTGTCACTTCGTAATTAGACTTTGTTATACAAAAATGGCCGTTTCAATAATTAACGAATTCTTTCCGGGAGCTCAATTAGCGATTGCTTGATCAAAAACAACGCGAAAAGAATATAAATTAAAACAATAGGAGACATGATAATTATTATGATCCCGAAATTAAAAGCGTTCACATCAGATGAATCAACTTTTTGTTTTTCGTTGAGATAAAATTTTAAAAATATTGGATGAATATCAAAATTGCTTATTATGAAAATACAATTGACGGCTGAGACATTTCAAGGCTTAGGTCAATAAAAATGGCTAAGTGTAATAAATAAAATTTCAAATAAAGCGCGGTTGGCGCAATGGCACTGGTAGTGGGAATGTGCGGCACTGCGTGTTGCAGGCTCGATCTCCGCACGGAATAAATAATAATAGTATTAATACTAAATTATGCTAGGTACTAAAGTATGGTCTAGACGTATCTGATAAATCTATACAATTATGTAGTATTAATACTAAATTTATGCCGTGATGGCTCAGAGGTTAAGACCTTGCCTCTCATGCGTGAGGTTGTGGGTTCAAATCCGGGCAAGTACCAATGTGGCTTTTTCAATTCAGATGTACTTTTCTAAGTTTATGTTGGACATCACAGATTTCGATGAAGGAAAACATCGTGAGGAAACCTGGACTTATAATTTAATATTAGTCTGAAATCGCCAACCCGTCTTGAGCAAGCGTGGTTATCAATGCTCGTGCCTTCTCTGTATGAGAAGAGGCCTTTGCCCAGCAGTGGGACAGTTACAGGCTGGTATTATTTTATTATTAATACTGTGACTAGTCCCCTACTTATTTTACGTACGTATTGTGGGAAAATGACCTATTAGCAAACTAGAGAATAATAATTGAAAGTTAGGATAGGTATTCAGTCGAACAGCTGAATTGGCTAATGGAAGATCAAGACACAAAGCCATAGCTAAAAGCAAAACCAAATCTTTCAATTCCAAACTCAATTTCGATGAACGGAATGAACTCTTGCTAGAAAGAATACCAGGAGTTAAGACAACGAAAAGAGATATCAAATTGTTTTATAACTTTCTTGGTATAAGATAGAAGCATTGTGACGTACCATCAAATATTACTAATCGGGTAATGGCTTTCAGGATGTTTGCTAAAGAAAACTTTGATATTAACAAGACAGAGCTGAAAATGTTTCTTGTTTACCAATTCGAGATAATGTTTTGAGCGTCTTTGCTGTTAATGTTATTAAGTCTTCAGCTAATTACCAAAAGTGTATAGAGGAGGGTTTCGCCACAGATGAAATTGATTGATTTGAGTTAATAATAATCCTCGACTTGAATGTCTTCGGGGACTGAATTAGTTTTAAATTTAATTAAAAGATTTAGTTTCGGGATTGCCTAGGCTTGAAATATAATAATCTTTTATAAATAATATTATAAAAAATACACTGCTGCTACCACGCTAGTGCGTGCCAGCTACTTTGAGAATGGTAAACGTATAACAAAAAGTTACCCTAGTGCCGACAGAATCCAAATTCAGAGGACATTTGCCAAATCAAATGATGGTTCGCTGCTTTCCATCTAGAAATATACCTGAATTATTTATATCACGCATATTGCGACTCTTCCACTACCCTTCTTGATTAACAAAGACGAAACGAAAGCAAAAAAAAATGAACGAAATACTCAAATATGAACATGAGACTGCGTTGCTTAATTTTTTGAATAAATAATAAGAACACTTTGAGTGGGAAGTGTAATGCTTTGAAATATTCAAGAATACTGTGAACGGGCGCTGTGCAGACTTGGCGACAGAGCGACTATGAATACAGTTGAAGTTGAAAGGATACTTTGAAAATATTGCGGTAGTGAAACTTTGAGAAAGTTCCTGGTGCTGACTATCTTTGCGGTTGTTTTACAATTTATTGAGCGTGAATAATCGTTTCAACACTGCATTAAAACTACAACACCTTTGTTTTCTACTTTAGTATTTGAATTACAAATATTACCCGGCAGTTCATTTGTTTTTAACCTCTTAGAGACTAAAACCCGATAGATGTACGGCTATCATCAACACAAAAACTCAATCCATCAAAGTTACAGCAGAAAGCAATAAAATGTATCGTTCTCAGTGTACTAGTTCGAACACGGTTCTGTCGCAATGCGTGTCCGGTGTCCCGCGGGACGGTTTTACCGTTCGGTCCCGGGGTACTGAAGTAGTGGGTAGTGTAGCGACTACGGGTAGTCAATCTAACGTGTTTTTGGTCACTATAAAAATATTTGTGTTTACGTTGGTTTAACAAGGGCGCATGGGGTACAAGTAGACAGGCTGATAAAGGTTGATGAATAACGCATACGCAAGGCTGGCTGGTCAAACATAAATATATTATTTGAGCCAATGACCATGACTCACGTCAGGAAAACTACAGTTACGACGATGAAATTATGCTCAAATGAAAAACAAGTATAGAATGGTGGTGGTAAACAGCGTACACGTCATGATTTGACGACTAACAATATTAATGTAGACATTTAGCCCCAGGGTTTGGGCTAGTGGCTAAATAATAAGACCTGCAAGAGTCGATCGAAATATTCATATATCCTTCGGTCCGCGGATGGGTCTTTTCCATAGCGAGATCCCTCTGTGCCTCAGATAACACGTTTAGCCTTTGGTCTCGTCTGTTATTTGTAGGCAGAAGCCAGGAAGTCTGACAACTAGACTTCACAGGGGAAATCTTATTACCCAGTAACTGGGTTGCGGAGGTCTGAAAGACAGCCGCTTCATAAAATACCGCATGTAAAAGGCTAAGCTGGTGAAGCAAGCCCACATACTTATACATATTTTTTTAAGTTAACAAGAAAGGTCGTCAAGCATTTTTATAACAACAGCTATGATTTAAAGCGAGCCTTATTTTTATTTAGTGCCAGCCATCATGGTATAAATGCACTTCAAACTCAAAGGGGAAGTAGAGGGGTCCATAACGATGTCTTCAGATAGTTATGCGTCATTTTCCCCTATTTGGGAATAGCTATTCTCATTTGTAAGTAATTCGTGGAAGAAATTACTCTAAGAAATAACTTTGTATTCCAGTTCTGAGCAAAGCAAACTGTAGGTTTCTTATTCTCTAATAACTTTAAAATCATTGGCTGTAAACTTAATACTTTTCTAAAAGAAGGGTGGAGAGGGAGAGGGAGGGGGAGGGCAAAGAAAAGATGGATTGTGTGAGGAATTATTTAAAAAGGAAAAGGATTAAATTATAGTGTTAAGGGCCCTACAGACTCACGCCGAGAACACCCGAGAAGCGTGAATGTGATTGGTTTCTCGCCATCTCGTTTTCATTGAGAACAACTCTCAGCGAGCCTTCTCGCGTGAGTCTTTAGGGCGAATAAAGATTGACAGGCGAGAATGACAAAAAAAACGTGTTGGGTCAACATGGGACAAGGGCAGAAGAAAATTAATCTTTTAAAATTAAATTTAAAAATAGTATAAATAGTAAGATTTGTGGAGAATTAAGTCAGAATTGTCTTTAGACAGATTCTCTAACATAACATAAATATATTACAAGTAGTATATGAAAACCATGATACTACTTGTAATATAAGAACATAACAAAAAATCAGGCCTGTGAACCTCGAAAGGTCAGGTCAGGTATTTATATTATTAAAATAAATATTTATATTTATTTATTATATAAGCATGTGTTTATTATCCGTTTAATTAAGATTATTTAAGTTATTCATTTATTCTTTTTACACACTGTGTCTACGTTTCTTATCTATCTATCCTCTCGCAGGTCCGCTGGAAGAGATTTCTAAATGGAATAAGCGGTACCTTTGTGCTCCACATGTCCTACATCCATATTTCGCTAGTTATTTTTAGTCCTATGAACAGGGGACTTGCGTATTGCCACCAACAAGTCACAAATCTAGACAACGGGTTGCTCTGAAAAATCCCTATCCTAACCACGAACCCATTCATTCATGCTCATTTGCTCAGCAATAGTTCACACATAAAATATTTATTTCACACATACCATTCGTTCTCAACGCACAGTACACGCCATGCAACAACATCAGCAGCCTTCAGCAAGGGTCTCAATATAGACGATATTAGACGAGCAGCTGGTTGGACTGGAGAGTCAACAATTTTTGCTAGATTTTATAATAGTCTCGGCTTTAGTCTGCGACGTCACACATAAGTTTAAAGAAAAAAAACTTATTTCCGAACGCAACCTTACCGTGTTGCCAATTGCTTCTGTAAACTATCTTCATTAAGTTCATAGCGATTTATTGGTTTTACAACAAAGGGCCCATGCTCATATAACTATATAGCATGGAAAGTCTGGGTCGGGCGGGACTAATCACCTTCGGACAATACAACAACAAGCATAATTAACGTCGAACTTCACCACAGGTAAGTTCGTTTGACTATTCAATTATACTTGTTGTTGTATTGTCCTCGATGATTCAGAAAACAAGTGTAGATGTTTAAAGACCAGTTGTAAAATCAATAAAAATTTATTTAAACATGGGCACTTATGAAACTTCAAAAGATGACTGCGCGCTTCGGGTTGGTCATTTCCTATAGAGAGCAATCGGCAAAAAACTTCATGGTTACTCTTTTCAAAATATTTGGTTTAGAGCTTGCGATCAGAACAACGAAGTATTCAACAATACACCCTATTTTGATTATAATAGTAGGGTGCACTTTTTAATACCTACTGGTTGTTAGAACAGCCAGCAGCAACAGCGAGCAGCGTTTCATTTTAGAGACTGTGGTAGGGTACTGGCTGATCCTCTACTTTATATTTTTTTAATATAATTCTTCAGTCGGCAGCTTTTCCAACTCAGTGGAAGATCACGCGAGTCATTCCTGTCCCTAAAAGCAAAGCGGGATCGAAAATTGGTGGGTATAGACTGGTGGCCGTGCTGCCGACGCCGGCCAAGATGTTCAAGTCCGCTATCCAGCACTGCTTGCAGGAGCAAGTACGCGGATAGCTATCTTACGCGCAGCATGGATTCCGGCCAGCGCACAGAGCTACCACTAATCTACTCAATTTTATGGCACAAGTGGTGCCGGCGGTTGATGCTAGTGTGCAAGTAGACGCTGCGTATTTTGAAAAAGCTTTCGACACAGTCGACAATGACATCTTATTAAAGAAACTCGCAGATGTCGGCTGTACACCACATCTATTGCAGTTTTTTGCCAGTTATATGCAAGATAGGCAGCAGTACGTTGACTATAATGGATGTGAATCCGAACCATATTACACCTGGTCCGGGGTGAGTCAAGGCAGCAACTTGGGGCCTCTCGAATTCATCATAATGGTAAACGATCTACCGGAGGTCGTCAGATATGGCTCTTGTTTGCTATTTGCAGATGACCTCAAGCTGCTGCTCGAGGTAAGGAGTGAATCTCATTGCGAACGCTTACAGGAGGACATAGATAGGATAGTGGAGTGGAGTCATAAGAACAAGCTCGACTTCAACGTATCGAAGTGGCTCGGTGATGAGTTTCACGCGTGCGCGTACTCTTTTTATCCATGAGTATGTGGTGGACGCAGCACCTATGCAACGAGTCGCAGGGGTACGTGATTTAATGGTCTCTGTAACTCTTGAACTGCTGTTTCGTGATCATATAACTAACATCTGCAAAAGAGCGTTCAGGAATCTAGGTTTTGTGCTGAGGCAGACGCAACACTTCACAAATATTGCAACAGTCAGAGTCCTGTATGACGCACTAGTCAGGAGTCATCTGGAACATAGTGCGGTCATATGGTCTCCGCATGCGGCTAAGTACTCGATAGTGTTAGAGCGCGTTCAGAACAAGTTTACGCGCTACTTGTACAATAAAATTTATGGGTATATCCGTTTTACCCATTGATGTACCACACTCTATTTGTACTGGGTATGGTCAGGTACAATCAACTGAGGGTGCGGCGGAAGTTCGCACTAGAAGCGTACCTACTTAAAACACTTCGTGTCATCGAGCATAATCCAGGAGTGCTGCAGTGCTTGAATTTGTGGGACCAACTTTAAGATACCTCTTACTCGAGCAATCCGTGTAATAAACGAACTTCATATAAAAATTATATATATACGTATACATGTCATTGGAGTGAATTCGCAAAGATTCTGTTATTTATTTTATGTTATAATTTATAGTGTGTAGGTAGACCATTCATGTATATCTATCTATGTTACCTTGTATAAGTTTTGTGTAACAATTTTTATTTTTTTATGTATTATGTTCCTAATGTAATATTTAATTTTTTTCATTGTTACTAATTTATGTCTAGATGTAGATTTCAACAAAAGCCGCACTATCGCATTAGGTTTAAGTGTTACCTATAATGATAGTTGTAAGGGAGATTTTAAATAAAAATAAATAAATAAAAATAACAAAGGCCTGCAAATAATGAAAACGTTAACGATTATTACTAGTCTTAAAAGAATCGCATTTCATCACACTATTTGTTTTCACATAAACAAGTTACGCGCACTTAACCACATAATCCACTTTATATTCTATTATAATATAGAGTCTATTTTTCCAATTTTAACTGTCTTTTGTTTTTGATATTAAAACTTCAGAGTTAGCCTTTCAGCAAGGAATCATCGGTAATAGTCTAACACCCGTATTTATAGTCAAGTTACAGTAATTACTTGAGCTTAAGTAATTACTTGTGCAATTTTTTTTATGCAATAGACAAGAATTTAAACGAAGTAAGAACCGTCAAAGAAAGCAAAACTAAGAATTCTAACTTTTTAAAGTTCTATCTTCAAGCAATTATAAAACTAATAAATATCGTATCTTAAATAATGACATTTATTCAAGTAAACACTTTGACTTGTTTATAGATACGGGTGTAATATCCAGGCTAAGATCAACCTTCATCACCTTTTAACCGAAGGTTTTTTTCTTGCAATCTTAATACCCATTGCTATTTATGAACAAACATATTACAAATGGGTTGATTGAGTGGGTGGGTTAATGGGTTGGGTTGGTTGTTTACTTTGACTTTCACTTCGATTCCCGGGTCGGGCAAAGTGTTATTGAGTTTTTTAAAGTGTTATTGAGTTTTTTTTCTCATCTTCGACGCCGAAATCTTGAGGTCTAATTTAACATTTTTTTTGCCAGACATCTGGCCCAAACTTAATTTACTTTCTTCATATAAAGATGCAACAATAATGATAACCTCAAATTAGTAATTTAATATTTAAAGTAAAAAGGAAGCTACTGACGTAATAAATAAGGTATTAACAAAGGTATTTCCATTCTTTTTATAATCCTAGTTTAGTCACCCCCGGAAGATTAGAAGTTCGACTCTACGAATTGTCCTATCTGGCAAGTATTTTTTAAATGTAGTGTGCGTTCCCAAGGCGCCCGAAATTCTTTTATTGTTACACATACATCTTTTTTTTATTTTTAATAGGAGAACACACACACACACACATTCTTTTTTTTGCTCTTGTATGATTTCTTACATTGGATCTTACACTTGATCCCACACACACCCAGGGTATGTTGCACATCGTGTGTTAATTTGTCCGACGGAGGATTAGCCTGGTGATTTGTAATAAAGGATTTAACTAAAATAGACACCAGTATCTATGTAGTGATAATGTGACTGTGTACTGTTAATTATGATGAGAGAAATAAACTAATTTATTTATTATTATTCTCTTTATTCATTTTTTCTTCTTATAGTTACATTTTTAAATATTTCTTACAAAAAAAAAAAAAAAAACATTTAAAAATATAAAAATAGTAGCCCACCGGTATCGGGAACAGGGTCCAAGCTACCGGCGGTCAGGGCTCCAGAGAGAGGAACGTCCTAACAATACGAGCCGTGTCCAGGAGTACCGCTTTCTGAATCAAGCCCTTGATCCAGCTGCCTAACGAGAGCCTCCTCAGGTATTGGTCGAGGCTCTTGGCAATTAAGCCATTGGCTGAAACAACTATCGGCACAATGATCGCCGAGTCCACTTCCCACATGTCGACGACCTCGCGAGCCAAGTCAAGATACTTGATTTGCTTATCTTTCTCGGCTTTCACGAGGTTCCCGTCATGCGGGACCGTTATGTCAACAATCATTGCGCGCCGCTCTGATCGATCCACCACCACTATATCAGGTTTGTTGGCCACAATAGTCCTGTCAGTGATGATGGATTGATCCCAGTACAGTGTGATATTGCCATTTTCGAGAACTGGGTCGGGCACATACCTATAGTACGGCACTTCCGATTCCACAAGGATGTATTTTAGAGCAAGTTGCTGATGGATAATCCTGGCTACAAGGTTGTGTCTATGTAAGTACTCTCCGTTAGCTAGACGAGAACACCCGGAGATAATGTGACGAATTGATTCGCCCGGACGGTGGCATGCCCGACATATGTCAACCGTGCCGTCCTTCACAATAAATCTCCGGTAGTTATTCGTCATCATAACTTCATCCATAATTGCACAGACAAAACCTTCGGTTTCTCCGAAGAGATCGCCGGAACGTAGCCAGGCTACGGACGCTGATAGGTCTACATCGGGCCCATGAAGGGCCTGGAAAAAGCGTCCGTGGAGCTCCTTACTCTGCCATACCTCCCTGCGGTCGTTAGTGTCAAGTACTACAGGTTTGTGCCAGTTCTCTTTAGCCAAGGAGAGCGGGGTGAGGCCCTTGTCCACCGCGACCACATCCCGATGCATCCCAACGTCGGTTTCTAGGAAAAATTCCCTGAGACTGCATATCTCGCGATTGTGGAGAGTCTTAGCGTTTAAAAAGCCTCGACCTCCGCACCTCCACGGGATATACAGTCTCATAACCGAAGATCGTGGGTGATGCATTCGATATGCCGTCAACAATGTACGGACCTTCCTATCCAGGGCATCCAGTTCTGTTTGTGTCCATTTCAGTATGCCGAAAGAGTACATCAAAACTGGCATGACCCAACCGTTGAAGGCACGCACCTTATTTCCACCTGATACAAGACTATTAAATACTTTTCTCAGGCGGCCAAAGAAGCGTTCCTTCAACGATTGCTTCATGTCAGCTACATTGATGCCCAGTGCTTCCGACATACCCAAATACTTGTAGGTTTCGGTTGCTGAAAGGGATCTAAGATTTATGGAATCCGAGAGTTGGGTTCCCACAGATTCCACAATCTCCCCTCGCTTTACATGCATGACCGCACATTTGTCCACACCAAATTCCATCCTGATGGCGCTACTGAAAGTTTCAGTTACCTTCAGTAGCTCCATCAGTTGCAAATCGTTGGGGGCAAAGAGTTTCAGGTCGTCCATGTAAAGGAGGTGAGATATAATCTGACCACCTCTCCTCAACCGATAGCCTAGACCTGAATCCTCCAGCAGCGTGCTAAGAGGATTCAAGGCTAAGCAGAACCAAAGTGGACTCAAACTATCGCCCTGAAATATACCTCGCTCTATCCTTATCGGTTCGCTATTCCTCTGGATTTGCCGACATCCTGGATAGCGAAGGACTGTCCTCCATTGCCCCATACACGACATCAGGAAGGAGCGCAGAGTTGCATCAACTTTATACAACTCTAGCACCCTCATGAGCCATGTATGTGGCACCGAGTCATAGGCCTTCTTATAGTCTTATCCAACATGTCGACAGATCTCTCCGGGAACGGCGAACTTGTTGACTTATGGCCATATCAATGAGGAGCAGCTCCTTAGTACCGCGGGACCCATTCCTACATCCATTTTGAGAAGCGGACATGATAGAATTGTCGTCAATGTGATTGCTAATTTTAGCTCTCAAAATGGATGTAAGAACTTTATAGACTGTTGGTAGACAGGTAATCGGTCTATAATTTTTGGGTTCCGCAGTACTACCCGATTTATGGAGCAGGTGGGTTATACCTGTTGTCAGGAACTCGGGCAGCGACCCTGACTCTAAGGCTGACTGAAACAGGGAAGCCAGGCGAGCGTGCCATCTTTCGATCTTTTTATTATTATTATTATTTATTTGCAGTAAATGTGATACAAAAGATGGTAAAATAATATATAGTGCAATGACACCAAGACAATAATTCGGTCCAACTCCAAACCACAAACGAAATATTCGCAGTTTCCCCGTTTATATCACTAAACGTAAGTCATCAAACTGGTAACGAACGCGTTTTAATAAGTAATACCGTGCACCGAAGTTTTTAGTATTGCGAGAATAAAATTTTGTTTAACGTCTCTGGGCCCAGAGGAAAATGGCCTATTTGATCCGAGAATAATGGGTCCACAGCAGACGTTACATCAATGTGGTATAAAGATGCTGTTGGTGAAGAACTAAGAAAAATGGAGGTGGTAGTCCGTACAATATGATTGTAACTTGTTATTTTGTTTATATAGTCTATTTCCACTTAATATTTAGTTAATTAATTTAGTTTTTAGCTTAAGTTACCACTTATGTTTGTAAATGTTGGTTCACCTGTTATTGGCAACTGTATAATCCTATTACTCATTACCACTTTATTTTATAATTTATATACAGAAGCTGTTGGTGTACCTTTTTATTAATAAATAAATACAATACTGGCATAAGGGTAAGATTACACGTGGGTATGACAGGACTGCGTGAGTGTGTGAGAGAGAGACAAGAAGTGAAAAGATGGCGTCATTATAATCCGGATCTCTTCATAGTTCGAGTGAATCGATTTCATCTAGGCAAGCGTGCCGCATCATCGCTTCACATCAGGCGAGTTGTGGTCAAACGCAAGCCCATTTACTGTCAAAAAAGATATATGTATGTATCGAATCGAGACTGGGAATAGGCAAGCGTAGCGTGGAGTGTCTCTCAGCTAGATGGACCGACAAACCTGCCATAGGTAGCAGAGAATGGTGGAATGCGGAGGTCAGGGTGCAGTGGTGCAGCTTTGACCAGTCTTATGTCTAGTAGTGGACTTCTTCTTCTTCTTATAGTATCGATAGTAGTAGTGGACTGCGATGGACTGAGTTGATTGGTGCACGTTACTGTGTAAAGGCGGAAGACACTTGAAGTTACAATTCTTGACATTTTATTTCCTACACACATGACACCTCATTATCGGCCTAGCCTTTTCCCAACTTTGTTGGGGTCGTCTTCCAGTCTAACCAGATGCAGCTGAATATCAGTATTTCACATGGAGCGACTGCCCATCTGACCTCCAAAACCCAGTTAGTACTGGGTAAAACGACCCAGTACATACCCCTTGTTAAACTGGTTGTCAGACTTTCGGGCCACTGACCAGTAACGACTGTCAAAGCTCTACAATTGACAGTCGGGACCAACGGCTTGACATAATTCCCGAGGCACGGAGGAAACTCGGTATATACACACATGACACCTATAGACATTAAAATCGTAGGCATAGGTGAGTGAGAACGAACACTCATGTTTCGCCACTTTTGTTAGAAGTGCTGTGTATAATAGGAAACTAGAATTTTGGGCACAAATCCAGACTCCGTGGCTGCTATTGAGAATTTAATCGGAAAACAACAGATACAAGTTGATATAGAATCTCAGAAGATTCTGATAGGCGGAGTAAATAGATTGATGCTCTCATTTTATAAAAGAGAAATCCTCTTACATACACAGATGTCCTTCGGCGTTAGTTGACGAAAAAACATTTTCATTTTAACCTTGCAAGTTTTTTTGTACGAAAAATACACTCCCTCTTTGTGCTAGTCAATTTGCAGCATAAATTAGACACATTTGCATCGCTTTGTCATATCCCGAAAAAATGAAAGTAATGTGTGGTCGAGAGAGTTTTTAACATATATTTTAGTCACAAAACGGGTTAAAAAGCATTACAAAGAGCAGTTTGGTGTTGGCTGCATTAAAAACGTATTGTATGCATGTCGTAATTAAAAATTGTATATTGAAGTTTGTGGCTGTATTTCGGGATGTTAACGTTTTGTATAGCGTTTTTTGTTGACGTTTTATTGAGTATTGTTTTACTCGTACTTATGATTATTTTTTATTTAAACGTAATATCTAATACCTATTCAGATCAAAACAGAATAGAAAATTCTTTGAACGTTCTTAGAATAATACTCGATGATACTCGATAATGTGCAAGCTGTGGTGGTTACCTATAATTGAGTGTGCGTTACAGGACAACATATTCTGTAGTAGTTTTAATTAAATGAATGATAATGTAATGTAACTCGTTGGTAATCCAAAACAAATAAATAAATAGAATATTATTTGAACATTCTTTGAACATTCTTTGAACATTCTTTGAACATTCTTTGAACATTCTTTGAACATTTTCTGGATATTCTTTGAATATTCCTTGAACATTGTTTGTTTCATTTTTTTTTCTTCCAAATATGATATAAGCAAACATTTAGTAGGTTAACAGACAGAGTAAACATAAATTCGTTACCACACGGTCTACTTTTGTTTGCTCTGAGCACGATAGAATCTACTTTACTGCTTTATATTTAAAGCAGTTGATGATTTATCGTATGATTAGGCATACGAAGTTGTAAGTTGACGAAACTTCAGCAACTCGACTGTACAAATTAATTTATTTTAATTTTAATGTGACTAAAAGAGTGATGGATATGAATGTTGATGGATGGAGAGGGAGAGGAAGGCCGAAGAAAAGATGGATCGATTGTGTGAGGAATGATATGAAAGAAATTTGTAAATGATGCCTGACAGGGGAGAATGGAAGATCAAAACGTGTTGCACCGCCCAAGTAGAATAAAACAAAGGCAGGAAGATGATGATGTTTGAAAAACATACCATATCTATTTCCACACAATTCAAAGTAGCACACCAAAAGATGCTACTTTTCAAACTTTATTGCACAAAATACGTACCTATGCACCTATAAACAGTGTACACATTTGAAAATTCCCACTTTTACACTCGTCGTTTGCAATAAGACGGTCTGTTAATGTCCTTATGATAGTCTATTAAAAAACAGGTCTTAAGATGTTAGTTTAATGTTTCGAGATGGCCATTACAGGATTCGCTAGTTTGCAAAGCGAGGAAATTCAGTATTGTGGAAGCAGTTTAGTAAATGTTTCTGTTTTTGTGGGTCCATTGTAATGGTAATTATTATTGTCATAAGTGTTCTCAAGTAACACAGGGTTTACAAGGAGGAGGCGTGATGTCATTTACATATCATCACGCCTGTTATCCCTGAAGGCTTAGGCAGAGGTGTATCTAATAGTACTGCCACATTTCGCCAGAACGTTATGTTTTTTTTGTCCTGTGTAACTGGGGGTGAGCCTGTTGCCATGAACCGGAACCAAATTCGAACTCCATGGCTACTACTGAGAAAAATAACACTGTGCCTGGCCCGGGAATCGAACCCAGGACTCATGCTCGGCAGCCCCGCTTGCCACCACTAGACCAACGAGGCAGTCAGAATGTTTTTCAAGTAAAACAAGAGTTTATTTCCGCCATAATAACGTTCAAACTTAATATACACGCCAAGACAGCTGAACGGGTTTAGATGTGCCACCTTGGCAATAGCTAATAGGATAATTTTTATCCCGGCAGTACGTTCTTATGAGATAATTTCCGTTACCCGAGCAGGTGAAGCCGTGGGCAATAACTGGTCTAAAATATTTTAACTAGAGCTTTTGAAAAAACACTCTGAAGAGCGAATTTCGCTTACCACATTTAATACACTTCGGTAGGAGTGCTAAATAAACGTCAAAGAGCGATTCCTTTGGCAAACATCATTAAGTTATCCGTCTGCCTCATAAACAGACAGTCAAGCTTAGATATACATAACCTAACAAAAACCTAGTTTAAACAAAACAATATCACCGTCATTTAAAAAAAACAATTCCACTTTCATTACACCTCACCATTAATTGATTCGAACAAAGTCGCGAAGTTGTAAAATCAAGTGCAAAAGTAGGTACACCTTTACATTTTTCCTCTGTTCGAACACTCGCAAAGAAATATGTTTGAACTAGTTTCACGATATTGTAAAAGAAACTTCACAGTGGATGTTTCTAGGTCGGCACTATTCTTTGCGTCCAGAAGAACTAGCACGAATGCGCGGTGTAAACGTAACGTAACGTCAATACGAGCGATTTTAATACTGAAAATAATGGATTATTGTATTTTTGAATTGTTGATTTTATGTTTTTACTCTGGACGCTCTTACTCGCACGTCTTTCTACATCGTTCTCACATATACATATGTATAATCTCGACATGAATGATGTAACCAAGATTTTGTAAAAACATATTGATTTAAAAGAGTGTCCATTGAGTTTCTTGCTCATTCTTCTCCATAGGATCTAAGCTTTCAATTGGGCAACTACAGTACTTTCACAAGTTATTATGCCTTGTGACAGGGACTGTAGCTTAGTTTATTTTTTGTGTTTTGACATTCAAAAGTGCCTGTAATGGTATAATTGAAATAAATGCTTTGAGTTGAGTTGAGACACCGACGCTGGAACGATTACTACGTATTCAGTTCTTCATTCTGAACCCCCTCAAATAGAAATTTTTCGTCAGATAATAAAAAAAAGTCAGCTGTTCCATACATTTTGACCGTGTAGGTATTGCAGCTTTGTAGGAAACAGCTGCTTTTTTTTATTAAAGAGGCTCCGGTACCAGTTTGGCCGCAGCAAAGAAAACCTGCTCAGGTAGAGATTCATTGATGACTCTGCCCTGGAGTGTAAATCTGATACTATTCCGCAAACGATGGGGTACTTAATATCATGTCATGTTGTTCGTAAGTTACAGAACCTGTACCTATTTTAATTGCCACGTTGGGAAAAGGCAAGGTAGATAAAAAAAATCGACGTACCTATTTAAGTTGCGTTTACGCCGCGCGTTCGTGCTAGGGTGTCCGGGTCTTTGCGGCTTGACAGTCGGTTATCACTCGCGATGAGTACTAGTTCTTAGGAAATATACGCGTTTAGAATTTATTACAGCTCGAGAATACAGGTACTGTTCTTTTATACGTCTTTGTGTAGGAATTCGGACGTTTGTTGGGTTCTCTTAGAATATGGTTTAGTACAAATCGATCATTTCCAAGAGACTTTAAAAGAAGCTTTTTTTGGGAATGTCCCATAACCTCATGATCCTCTATCTTTGACGTAGATCCCAACTACATTCAGCAAAGCTATATTAAAAAGTATGCTGTAAAGAAAAGTTATATATAGCTGTTATAAACTATTTAGCCATTCAGTTAAATGCTGCCTATTGTTACTGAAAGCCGAATGTCCGCTACGCCGTCTCCCAGACACCTAAAATGAAAACAGTTGGCATTGCCCGAAATGAAATAAAAAAAGTTAATTATTATTTTTATACACTAATGAAAAATATACTGCGAAAGCTTATTTAATCATTGTCCCTTCTCTTGATTACTTTTACTAAAACGCGAGAGAGCGAACCACTCAAATTATATTTTTTAAGGTTGAATAAAAAATATTATAAGCACTTAATGGATGCCATCTTATATTTGGTTTCAAGAATTTTTCCAGCCATAATTTCATTACTTTAATAATTGTTTCAGACTAAGTACTGCTGTAATTTGAAAATATTGTTTTTGTCGAAGTAATAGAAGCGATAAGGGTTAATTTATGCTCAATTTATTTTTTATTCGGTTATATTTTTGGATACTTGAAAGTTTTTAATGCCGCATAATAAGCAAGACAAATGTTATCGTTAAATCTTTAAATTGAAAGGCTCAAAAGAGATAACTAAATTATAAGAATTTATTTGAGTATTTTGTGCAAATAGAATAAAGTTTTAAGAATTTGGGTCGACGAGAGGATTACTCAGTTTTTCCATTAAGAAATTCACTCCGGAGTCCGGATTTGCGATATATTGACCTCGTTCTATGAGTCTTAAACATAACTAGCAAAATATAAGGTGTAAATGGACATTTTACGAAGCCGCCAATTAAACATTCTGTACATCAAACTAAGTAACCCTACCCAAAAATTATTGTTGGAAAACAATTTTTTTTTGGGTGAAAAATTACATTTTACGGAAAACTAAACACACGCAACGCACTCAAAACATTGTGCTCATGGATGCATTGAATAGTGCCCAAGTCATGAAAGTATTTGAAGTAAAGTGGTAATCTTAAAAACTACAATTAAAAAAAATGATTTTTTGAAAAAGTTGTAACTTTGACCTCTCCAATATCTCCGTAACTAGAAGGTTCCCAGGTATTATCCAAAACAGGAAAAATATCACAATGACAGAGAGCACAAGTGCCTTTCAGTTTCGTTAAGGGTCTATTTACACCCTTTAAGAGTGTACTATACACATCTGCGTAACTCTTCGGTTGACCGTAAATCAGTTCACCTACTCCCGATTTCGGACTTTCTGAGTAATATCAACCTAAATATTTCTAGTCGACAGCGTTTTGCGTTAAAATATAAGACATCTGCTGTCATCTTCTGTCATAACAGTAGCTAATTAGAGCTTATTTTAGGACTTCAGAAACTTGGCGTTAGTTAACTTTCATATATACACCCACACTCCCTCTCCCTTCTCACATACATACTCATTACCTCAACACTCACACAAGGAATTGATTAATACTAATATTCATTTAATTGGTATACCGACACACTTTAAACTTCAGTTTTATTAAATTCCAATTTTGGCCGATTACTGTCTCTTAAGATACAGGTCTCCTAGTTTAAGAGACAGAGTTCATTATTTTTTGTATGCATAGAATTCTTTTCATTGTAGACCTAAATCTTCTGTGCATAAAAAGTTCATATTGTTATGCTTATTGTATCTCTGCCACTTTGTTTTGAACTGTGTCTGTGTGTATTATTTGGATAAATAAACAATTTTATTATTATTAAATTAGTCACACAAAAAATGTTTGAAACTATTCAATTTATAAGTTATAACCTCTCATAGGTCAGTGTCCAGCTGGTCCGTTGATCGATTTCTCCTGACGCATGTGACTGCTGCAAATAGATCTTAGTCTCCAGGTTCAACGAACTCGGAGATACGGGTAATCCATAAATGGATTATTTGACTTCATGTCTGCAGTAAAAGTGCAACAGGAGGCTCTACCAAAGGCTTTGAAGAGAATAATTATAAATTCTGATCAATCAATAAGCTCTTAATTAATTATTGATAAATTTATAGCTATTTTGATTTGTTTAATATTGAATTAGCGAAATTTTTGTTTTGATTTTGATACTTTTTCCATGACAAGACATCCTCAAATGCACAAGAGAATGACGATGATGTTGGTCAAGTTAAGTATACTTACCAACTACCAAGAGCAGATGACATAATATATGACGAAACTGAAACTGTCCTTATAATAAATAACACCAGCCTGTAATTGTCCCACTGCTGGGCAAAGGCCTCTTATCTTAAAAAGAAGGCACAAGCATTGATCACCACGCTTGCTCAAGACGGGTTAGCGATTTCAGACTTATATTAATTATAAGTCCAGGTTTCCTCACGATGTTTTCCTCCACCAATGCCTGTGATGTCCAAGATAAACTTAGAAGAGTACATATGAATTGAAAAAGCCACATTGGTACTTGCCCGGATTTGGACCCACAACCTCATGCATGAGAGGCGAGGTCTTAACCTCTGGGCCATCACGACATAATAATAAATTCTTAATTAATAATTAAAAACGATTAGCAAAATGTTCACTTACCTATTTGTTTAAAGACAATTAAAAGTACGTTTGCACGATTCTTACAAAGATGTATGTCACCGCGTTTCGGAGAACAAATGGCTTCTAAGACAGACTTTTGCATAGTTTAGAAGTCAAACGTTGGTCCTAAAACTATCTCTGTTAAACAACTAACCTAGGTACAGCCTGTCTACTATAACACAGTCTAACTGGATGCTGTTGAATACCAGTATTTTACATGGAGCGACTGCCTATCTCACCTCCATAACCCAGCTAGTACCGGGTAATACGATAGCTCTTGCTAAGACTGGTTGTCAGAATTTCGGGCCACTGACTACATACCTGTAACGACTGTCAAAGGTCTAAAATTGACAGCCGGGACCAACGGCTTAGCGTGCTTTCCGAGGCACGGGAAACGAACTTACGGAATTAATCCTAGTCACTGAATTGTAAATATTCGTTTTTGTGTACAAATGAACTTTTTTTAAGCCGATTTTCCCATTAAAGTTTCCTAATACTAGGTACACTTCAGGGCGATTGCATAGAAATACCCTTTCCGTTATAAATACACAAACACGCTTTAATATTCCACCTAACGGCAACATCAGATAACCATCACGATTCAACGCTTAACCCATCCCTAATATCCAATTCAATACATTTGGAATATTTCAAAGCTATTCTTACAACTACTTGCACCGTCCCATTTCAAATGCTTGATTGATTGCTGGCGATTAGCGATTGCTTGACCGTCAATCCGTCGTCATGACAACCGACCTTACATGTTAGAACCATTTTAGAATGACCCCTCACTTCTTAACCAAACATTTGAATATGCAGCTCTGATGCATTTGGTAGTTAGAATGAAATGACAAAAATATAAAATGCGGTTCGACTCGTCCCTATTTTGTTACCAATAAAGCTTTTTGTCGATTGTGCTATTGTCAGTTGGAAATTAAAGCGAGTTCTACACGTGCGTTGATTGGCTGAGCTGACAGATAGGAAGATAAACGATCGTTGTCATTTGTCATTCGTGTCCCGAACGGCACTGACGAGTTCTTGCACTCGCCATATTAAATGCATATTATAATGAGGAATTTCGTACGTTGATTGATGATTGGCGTTGTGTAGGTACTGTTGTGAGTCTAAGGATTTTTTTTTTATTGTACTATGCAGCCGTTATTATTGGACTGAATGAAGTATCAGCTTTTCTTTCTGCGCTGGGCATATAGGTACATGTATCAGAATAACCATTATAACAAAAGCTTGAAAAATATTGTGGCACCGTCTATATTGGCATAAGTAAAAGTATTCCCCATTTAAAATATATACTACCAGATGAATAGTCTTTTTTTTATTTATTTATTATCCTTTCACAGTGTTGTCCAATTTAACACAAAGGTTGAATGGTAAGAAATTGTGGCATTAAGTCCATCTGTCACTACAGGAAGTACAAATTAATAAAAATCACTGTTATATTAAAAAAAAATCCTTCATTAATTATACATAATATATGAAAGTTATTATATTGTTAGGAAGAAATGAGGTCGTACGTAGCACACATCAAGTTCTATGGAAAGGAGTGACAACTTCGAATTGTTGCTGGTCGCTTGAGACTCTTGGCGGGAACATCGCTTAAAGGGCTGTAAGATTTATAATTTCCTAATTTTGGCTACTTACTCGCTATTTTTCTAAGCAATTACGTGTTAATAGAGTCCATTATGTTTTGTTGTGGTTTAGGTTAGTTTCAGGGATTGATATTATGTTTCTAAGTTAAATTAAGCGGTTGTGTTCATTATTTTGAGTATCTGGTTGTCTGTTTTTAAACATCTTCACTTCCGTTTGCTAAAACACAGTATTATCAGACTGTAGACACCCACATCTGAAAATCCAATCCATCCTACATCCTGAAAATCAATATCTGTCTATTCTATCTATCTATACCTATCTATTCTATCTATACTCATAATAAATCTGTTGACGTGGCGTTTCTGTACATTAAAAATATTTAGAAAAAAAATAGTAGGGGTGTTAAAGGATAACAAACAGAACCCATTTCTACTATTTTTAGAATTTTTGTCTGTTTGGCTGCAGTCTGTGAGTCTTCGGCTATGTTTGTTTGTTTAAGTATCACGTGAAAATTACAAAACCAATATGGTTAATTTCAATGCACTTAGAGAAGGTATTAGTTTTTGTTTCATTGCAATCCCTGCTTTTAATAAAAGGATATATGAATTTAAAGTGTTCAAGAAGCAATCATCATCATTACTTAAGATACATGTAACGACATCTATTGAATCCAACTGCTACTAATGAATAAAGATGAAGTGCTCAAAAGATAACTTTAAATCGACTTATCGGGTTTTTCAAAAAGTCATGTATAGCAAAACGTACTTTAGATGGCGCTGCTTTGAAAATCTTCATAGCTTATATTGTTTGTTCGATCGCTTTCCATGCATTACATTTTAGCAGTTTAACTCCGTGCTCAATAGATGTCGTTGTTCATTTGGCGCCAATTTCTGAATCACGGTGTTAAGATTTTCCGTGAAAGAACGACCCTCGCCGGGTAAACTGCATCAACGTTGGTTATTAGGTGTCTTTCGTTTCGTTTTGTAAAAGTATTTGGTTTCATATTTGGTCTATATTGGTATCATATATATATTGGTCTAAAATAGTTAAATTGTTGTTGTAAAATTATTTGGTTTCATATCTATACTAATATTATAAAGCTGAAGAGTTTGTTTGTTTGTTTTGAACGCGCTAATCTCAGAAACTACTGGTTCGAATTGGAACATTCTTTTAGTGTTGGATAGCCCATTTATCGAGGAAGGCTATATAGGGGTTCACGCTGCGACCAATAGGAGCGGAGCATTAATCAAAAAAGTAACGCAGACGAAGTTGCGCGGGTCAGTTAGTTAATAATAATTACCACGAAAATAATTTGCAGCTGCGACTTAAGACTATTATAGGATACCGCCAAAAATAGAAAATTAACGTTTGACATATTATTTATGTTAACACTATATCCAACTTCAAAGTCCAAATGAACTTTAGTAATTATTCCAATGACTAAATTAAATCAAGTCTTTGCCTTTGAGTCTTTGCTTAAGTAAATTTTCTGTTGGTTAAACGACAACAGTAATTTCGTTTATGATAACAAACAACTAAAAGTACCCGTATTGTTCCTTACTAAGGTCTTCAATCCAATCATTTGTACCTACTGATAAATGACGTAATGCCAATAACCATTTTTGATCGCCCTCGCTGCGAGATTTCGCTTCGTGAATTTCTTGAATAAACAGTTACGCGAGCTTTTGTAACGCATTTAGTATGCATTCGTGAAACTAACACTTTAATGTGAAGGTACCTACGTGAAACTAAACACGAATAAAAGTTTCAATCGCTGTGCTCAACAACAACAAACAACCACAGAGCACATATTAACAAGCGACAAACAATCGCAAGCCAAAGCAATAGTTCTGGCTCATCTCTTACACGACGCCAATTTATATATTATTTGTGTAAGACGAGACCCAAAAACAAATAGTTTTAAATTTAATACAGGATATTAATCATGTTACACAATTTGGCTCTGTCTCTTGTTAAGGTTTTTTTTTTTTAAATGTACAAAGCTATTGTATAGAGTTTTTCCGCTTTGATATTCTTTAATGAAAATTGAAAATTTGTAGTTCCAAAAAGGTAAAGTACTACTACATACAAAAGAGTTACTAACAAGAAGTCCTGCGTACAATTACAATCTACTTTAAAAGACACAAACCTGTTTCTCATTTCTTAAAATCCACTTTCAAAAAACTACGGTCGCCAAAAAAATCAAGCTCAATGACATAATAAAATGGATTACAAATGTAATCACATCAATCACTTCACAATCACGTCACAAGTATTGTTGGGGATTACCCTGTGTCCCCTTGCTCTGATAACTTTGACGGACAATCTTTTATCTCCCCTTGCTTCAAAGGCCTTTGTATCGACTACATTTTTCGTATTTACTGAGCTGACCCTACTTTTGAAGAATTGAGGATGTAAGAGAATGTTGTTTTTTTTTTGATAGGTTGTACAGGAATGAGTATACAAGGTGGAAGGCACTGACGGTGAAAAGGTTACCACGTTTTCAATACATCATTCTGAACCGGCCCACATAGAATATTTTTCGAATAGGTTGTTATAAGAGCAAAATCACGACGATGGTAAGTATAAAATAACGTCTTTCGTGCACAAGTGAGATAAGGGGGTGATTAAATGTTCTAGTATAATATTAATTTGATTTTTATGCCTCGGGGTGGACCTTCCCCTAAGTGCTGGGGCTACATTTTGTGTCGTCACGTTCCGTTTCTTCGCAAAAATAAGCATTAAAAATACGTTTACATGGATGAAATGGATAATTCATTTTAGGGCGTAATATTGTGAGAATGATAAATGACATGAAATTCAAATATGGCTTGAAGATGCTTTAGCCCTTTCTAATTTGATTTTTTGGCCTAGGTTTTCATGTTGTATTCTGGACTGTATGTACACAAATTCCAGACCTCATAAAATGGCCTACAAACATCCAATGACTTTTACAAAGAACGGTCAAAGAGAAAATTGCCACAATTACACAGTCCGTGGGTCGGACGGATTGGTGACCGCATTTGGTTTGTAATTAGCAGTCAGAAGGGTGAAGTTACCCATCTTCTTGACAAAATATGTTAATCTGTACACTCTACCTTCCATTTGGTACGTTCTACTATCACAACTTAAATTTCGTTTAACTATTTGGCATAATAGAGGAAAAATCTGTATACCACATTTTCTGTCAATTCATTATTAAAAAAAATATTTAATAATTTGATTTTTAAATTCCAACTACCTCTTCAACCTCATCATCATCATTCTCCAGCCATTATCCCAGTTTATTTGGGGTCATGTCTTCTTCTTTCATAGAATAGAATAGATTATACTTTATTGTACAACACCAAAATGGAAACAGAACGGTTTCGGTTTTTCGGTTCCATACTCTACAGACAACTTTTCAGTCATCACCGATACTTTCAGACTTATGTACTAAACTACCTATTCAACCGCATCATCTGCCTAGCCTTTTCCCAATTATGTTGGGGTCGGCTTCCACTCAAACAGGATGCAGCTGAATATCAGTATATTTACATGGAGCGACTGCCTATCTGACCTGTACAACCCAGTTAGTACTGGGTAAAACGATACCCCTTGGTAAGACTGGTTGTCAGAATTTTGGGCCACTGACTACCGGTAACGACTGTCAAAGATCTACAAATGACAGCCGGGATCAACGGCTTAACGTGCGTTCCGAGGCACGAAGGAAACTCGGTATGTATGGGGCGGTCACCCAAACCCTATAACTATACATATAACTATACGTTATTTCAATTTCTTTTCCTAGCTTTTGTCCCACATTATTGTAGGCACAGCTTTCCTGAAAACGAAATACGACAGACACATTTTCTGAAAATGGCAGACGGCGATTCCCCTTCGATAGACAGCTTTTCTCCTTTTAGTAAAAAAAACATATTTAAGTACAAAAAAGGCCTGTTTTAAAATCCGCGTAGACCCAGATTATTTTCAACGCTATTTCTAAAATTGGTTAGAACAACATCCAATAACAACTATATTAGCCGAGCAAAGCCACTGTGTAAACATTGTACGTAATATTGAGTGCCACAAACGTCTCACCCTAATGATGCATGACTCTTTATCACGCTAGCATGTTTTAAACTTAACTTATTTTTCTCATTTTTTATAATTATCTTAGAAAATTGTAATATTAGTTACGCTTGCTTGTATACGTTTTTAAAGTTCAATAGTTTCAACTCACACTCACACGATCTTACTCAAACATTTATACACTATACCTACTACTCATATCACTCCAGATCACATATAACGCGCTCACATTCAATTCAACTTAACTCATACATACGTGCTTCCATACAACTTATTTCCAGGCCTGACATGGTGAACTCGGTCATTATCTTAGACAACCATTTAACGCTTACCCAAAAATTAATACCATGTCCGATAGCGTATTAACACTGTTGAACAATGTTGATGATACTTCGGTATCTGACGCACATACCTGCACACCAGAACAAGTAAACCATCTTTTAGGTAACCCAAACAACTACCTTAAAACGTTTTGCCAAAACATTAGGTCTATTAATTGTAACTTTTTAAGCATGCAAGCATTTTTAAATCGCCTTTCTTTCGACTGCGAAGTATTAGCTTTAACAGAATGCTGGTTACCTTGCCTGAGAAATCATCAAATCCCTGAAATAGACAGTTACACCAGTCACAAAACTACTAAACATATTAACCAGAGTGACGGTGTGGTAGTCTACACAAAATCATTTCTCAACCCCACGGTAGAAGAACCTGACTTTAATAATTCAGCTTCTGGGTTAATAATCAAGACTAACATCGATACAGCAGTCCTATGCGTTTATCGCTCACCGTCTACTGATAATATAGACAGATTTTTAAGTGCACTAAATGACATACTTCCAACCCTACGCGAATTTAAATCTGTTGTTTTCACTGGTGACATTAACATTGACATTGGGTCACCCTTGGATACTCGCTCCCAAAACTACTTAAACTGTCTCGCATTTCATGGCTTTCTACCTGCTCATGCACTTCCGACAAGAGGAAAGAAATGCCTTGACCACACTTTTATGCGAACAAAGTGTCCTGCAACAACACTAATTTTTGAGTCCACTATAACTGACCACCACTCCTCCTTAGCATGCATCAAAACTAAAAAAGCGCGCACAGGAGACAGCTACACTGTTACTAAAATCAATTTTGAAAGCCTAGACAAATCTTTCCAACAGATGGATTTCACCCCTATTCTATCAATAAAGGACGCAAATGCTGCTACTGATAAATTAGTAAACTTAGTTTCAAAAGCTATATTGGAGAACTCAACCATCTCAATACAGCCAGCGAGGCGAAGGGTACTCAAACCTTGGATAACTCCCGGTTTGTTGAGATGTATTCGCAACAGAGATACACTTCACAAAAGGCTTAAAGTGTCACCAAACAATGAAATCCTCCAAATGACCTATAAACGTTACAGAAATTTCTGTACTAAACTCCTAAAAAAAGCCAAAAGGCAATACGACAGCGAACAACTAAAAAATGCAGGAAAAAATTCTAAGGCGCTCTGGACTGTAATAAAAAACATAACTTACACTACCAAATCAAAGCACTTAGCTACTCAACTATTACTCAAGTCACATTCCCCAACTGATTCATGTAACAAAGTAAATGATTTTTTCGTCAGCATCGGAAAGGAGCTCGCTGATAAAATTACCGGAAATACTGTGCAACCGTCACTAACGACCTCGTCACAGACTCCTACCAGCTTGTCTTCCTTTGTCCTGGAAGAAACCGACAATGATGAGATCCTGAAAACTATCAATTCTTTAAGATCTAGTGCAGCAACTGGCTGGGACGGGATCTCACCTGCCATTTTGAAAAGGTACTCTGGTACTCTGGCACCTATTATATGCCATATTTTTAATCTCTCTTTTCAGACCTCCGTCTTTCCCACATCATTAAAAAGGGCAGTTATTCACCCCATCCTCAAGGGTGGCGATGGGAACTTATTCAACAACTATCGACCAATTGCAGTGCTAAGTGCTCTGTCCAAAGTAATGGAACGCCTCGTTAATAAGAGGTTGAGAGGCTATTTGGAGCGCTTTAATATTATTTCACCACAGCAATTCGGTTTTCGCGTAAAAAAGTCCACATCTGACGCTGTACATGAATTGACTACTTTTATTGTTTCAAACCTTAATAATAATAAAAAAGTACTTACAGTATTTTTAGACCTCGCGAAAGCGTTTGATACCGTTCCCATTAAAACCCTTCTACAAAAACTCGAAAACATAGGTGTCAGAGGTCCACAACTCCAGTTCTTCCAAAGTTACCTTACAGGTCGAACGCAAATGGTTAAAATAGGAAACACCGTTAGTAATGAGCTTCCTATTGAGTATGGGGTGCCACAGGGGAGTATTCTTGGTCCTACACTGTTTCTGGTTTTTATCAATGACCTCTGCAATCTAAGTATCCCAAATTCTAATATTGTAACTTATGCAGATGATACCGCAATAACTTTCTGTGCAGACTCCTGGTCAGAACTTCAAATTAAAGCTCAAAGGGGTCTCGACTCCACCCTTGACTGGCTTTTGACTCACACCCTAACACTCAACATAAGCAAAACTAAATATATCACTTTTTCTATTAGTTCAAAATCCCAACCAAAAAATAATCTAACACTCACAGCTCACACATGTCTCACACAAACTACACTAAATTGTAACTGCGCTCAAATAGAGTCTGTAAATAATATTAGATACCTGGGTGTAATTTTGGATAATACCTTAAACTTTAAGGCCCATGTGGATGTATTGACGGGCAGAGTGCGAAAGTTGATGTTTATTTTCAAAACACTTAGAATTGTAGCTAACCAAATTATTATCCGCAATGTCTACTATGCGCTCTGTCAGTCAATATTATCTTACTGCATTTCTTGCTGGGGTGGTGCTTCTAAAACCACATTACTTCCATTGGAAATTGCGCACAGAGCGATATTAAAAATTGCAACATTTCGTCCAATTTTATTTTCCACCACTCTGTTATATAAAGAATGCAATGTTCTTAATGTACGACAGTTGTTTATTTTTCACGCAATCTTACTTCAACATCACCTTACCCCCTTTGTTAAACTTAAAAAACGACGTAAAGATTTAATTTGTTCCCTTCCACAGCCCCGCTACTCCTTTACGAAAAAATTTTTCAATTATCTTGGCCCTTTCTTGTACAACAAAATTAATGCAAATATTTCAGTATACTGTTTATCCTTTCAAAAATGTAAATCAGCGGTCCGTTCCTTCCTAATAGACAAAACCTATGACGAAACTGAATCTTTTCTTCCACACTGAATCCTTTTTATTTCCTTTTTTTTTACACTATCGTATGTATACACGCATCACTCATACACTCAAAACACAAACACACACACACATATACCCACACAGCACACTTACTCATATCTGATATAGACTTTAAGACTCTAATACTTTCAGGCATATTCATTAATATTTGTTTGTTTAATTGTTATTAACTAATGCCATTAATTTTTAATTTAAACACTAAGCAATTGATTTCTCCATTCTTGAGGATACGGCACTGTTTCTCTTTACCACAGGCTACTATGTTGCCTATCTAAGAGGACAGTACCTCAACCATTTATGTTGTATACCAGTGTTCATTTGTAAAGTGCAACTGTTTTTATTGTATTTACTGCAACACATTTCATGCAATAAAGTGTGCGTGCGACGGTGTCAGCGGCCCGTGAAATTATGCCACCCCATGCCATTGTGTTGCACCCTTATTAGGGTAAGGAGTAAAGCATAGGAGATAGCGATTTTAAAATTGTGCACTCATGTTTATGCCCATAGGGCTATGACCAAACCTTTTGAAAGGAAAATTACAGTGCTCTTGGTTTAGTTGTGGTAAAGTAGCTACAATACCAACCGACTGTTTGATCTATCAATAATATTCTTATTCTTATTTTGATGAATGAAATGACAAATGTAATGTACTAATGTTAAAAGATATTGTTAAATGGAATGAAATACTAAATGAAAAAAAAATTAAAACTAAAAAATGCTAAATATAATGTTAAATAAGATGAAATGTTAAATGTAAAGTTTAATGATATTTTTTTAAATGTACTGCTAAAAAAAATGTTAAATGAATTTTAAATATAATATATATGTTTAAGGTCTAGCTATTCATACACGTATATAATAGTACACCACTCCATTACGCTGCATTATCTGAGCTAGCGTATATGTATGTTGAAAAATAAGGAAGCAGTATTAATTTTGTGGGTCAAGTAATTTTTAAGTAACTTATTCTTTTACAAAAAAAAAATATGTACTTAATTTTTTCCATTGAAATGGCTTCGTTATAGCCGTTAAATGATTCTCTAAAAATATTACGTGTATGAATAGTTGGACACACGATACTATATATTTCGCGATTATTGTTTATATTGAGCAAAACACACTCACAATATCGCTAGGTTTTGCCGTGACTTTGTACCGAGCCCCAGTAGTGCGCGTACCAAAAGACAAAGAAAGAGGGTAGACAGATTTGTCTGCTCCTAACAGGTTTTTACCATCCACCCGCATTCTCCAGTCATCTCGTGATCATGACGCTTGCAACAACGTCAAAATATCGGGAGCTCAATATAAACAATAATCGCAGAATATATCCCGTAAGTGATAGTGTAAGTTCAGTTATAAACCGTGAAAGCTTAAAACAGTATTTGAGGCAAAGTTTCACTCACTCAACCACAAAAAAAAAATCCTCGTAACCATGTTTGGCTCAAATAATATTTTTCAGTAATATTTCATAAAACTAAAAACAAACATTACTCGTTTAGCTGTCAATTATAAATTGCCATCATCATCTGCCTAGCCTTTTCCCAACTATGTTGAGGCCGGCTTCCAGTCTAACCGGATGCCATGGAGCGACTGCATATCTGGCCTCCACAACCCAGTTAGTACTGGGTAATAAGATACCCCTTGGTAAGACTTGTTGTCAGACTTTCGGGTCACTCACTACCCTGTAACGACTGTCAAAGATCTACAACTGACAGCCGGGACCAACGGCTTAACGTGCTTTCCGAGGCACTGAAGAAACTCGGTATGTAAGGGTGGTCACCCATCCACGGACCAATCTCGGCAAGCGCGGCTTAACCTGAGGATTGACCCGAGCGGCTGTTATTATTTAGCCACGAGCTCCTCTAAGCTGCTCTAATTATAAATAGCCATATCGAACAATAAAAAAAGTCCTCAATTTTTTAAATATCGCCCCTGCTAACGCTACCGCCCTCAACTTGGATCAGTACTCGTCAGCCATAGGGAATTGGGGGCTATAGGGAGTTCTGGTGTTATACCTGCTCTTTACTTATGTTATGAGCACATTCAAGAAAGAATTTTAATGCGAACATTTTTGTCACTGGCCTCAAAAATGTTAATACAAAAAAGGTATTCTGCATAATTATTCCTGGAATTTGTATCTGCACCACCTACACTGCATTTTTGTTTAACTTTTCGGATGTTATTTAATGTGTACAGTCTTGATTACAAACTACATTAATCGTTAATTGGAGCACTGTTTTTAATATTTATGTTTTTTGATGTGGCCGCTGAAAATAAATACAACTTCGGCTTTTTCAACCTTGTGGCATTTTTTTTTTATATTTTGAAAATTCTTGAATTTTTTTTTCGATAGACTCACTTTGAATCTGTGGGTTCAAACAGGGTGGGTTCAAGTAGGTTATTCTTCGTCAGTCACATCATTTGGTAAGTCGTATCAAAAGGTTATACGCGACAAATAGGCAAAGTACTGTCAATGTGCTCAAAAGTCGAGTTTCCCGACTACATAGAGATACCTAAAAGGCTAGGCAGAGGTATATTGTTACTTTCAGCTATATTTCAGGAGGGTTTGAATGCCCCGTTGATCTAGTAAACGCAAGCGCAACAGACTGCTGAGCATGAGGTTCCCGTTCCTAGGTTCGATTCCCGGGTCAGGCAAATTGTTATTAGGTTTTGCCATCAGGTATTTCTCAGTAGCAGCCACGGCGTCTGGTTTTGTGCCCGGTTGATGGCAATAGGCTCGCCTCCTATTACATGGGGCTTGAAAAAACATAAATGGCGAAATGTAGGTATACTACTAGGTACACCTCTGCCCTAACCTTCGGGAATTACAGGCGTGATTTTATGATCTTATTCATGTCCATCAACCGGTCACAAATCAGACTCCGGGTACCAAATGAGAAAATGAAAATAGCACAGCAACATACTGGTAAATTACCCAAGACTTCCAATAAATATTGAATACCTAATCAACCGTATTTCCCATCCTAATACAAATAGGCGCAGTACTGTCAATCTGCTCAAAAGTCAAGTTTGCCGGCTATACACAGAGGAACATATTTACTGACTGGATATATTTTCAGGCATATTTCATGAGCATCACATTACATATCATATCATCGCAGTACATTCCTTGATTTCCAGGAATTGTAATACGACTACATCATCTCATCTTTTCCAGAAAAGCCAACCCTTCATTTCAATCGATTTAACGACACACGTATATGCCAATGATTCCCGAAATTCTATGTTTTCTCTTTACCTCAGAATCCGTGAGAGATAAGTAGATGTATGTAAATTGTATGTGTATGATAATATTTGGGTGGAAGAAATGTAAGGCCTGGAAACACAGATTCCCACCTACCTTGATGTGAACTTATGTTTCTGAATGTAAAATGTGAAGACAGACAGAAGGTACAGACAGATAAATCTTTTCATATCTCTCGTCCTCATTTTAATTGCCTTTTTGTCTTTCATGTAGTCGTCTTCCATGCTTCTCTATTACTCGTCATATCAGTAGTCATCCCATAACTAGCCATAACATTTTTCACACGGTCCATTCAGGGTTTCTCTGGTCGCCGTGTCGACGGCGCGTTCGTGTTCCACGCGCGTCTCAAAGAGATGTCAGCATAGGGAAGGGGCCCGCAAGGGCCGATGCCTGCCGGGTGCTGCGGGTTGTTCGAAAGAGATACCGCGGTCCCGGATGCGAAAGGGCGATGAAGGAACATGGGTGGGTTTTAGTCAGTAAAAGTCTGACACTCCCTCCCGCTCAGCCCAGAGCGGGAGAAGTCATTTGATGATTTCCCATCCGAAAAAAAAAGGGTTTCTCTGGTCAATTATAATTAGGTCAACTTTACATTTATTTAACTAGGCAAATTTAACAGCTAATTCTGTTCAAACATTATGATGAGTCGGAAGTTGGCTACGAGTGACGGTCGGTGTAGGTATGACGGTTCGAACTTTATGTCGGCTCAGAACATCTAACGTAAAACACATTTTTAGATATCAGCTGGGCGCAGAGGACACATCGTCTTGACTGTATAATGCGCAGGCCGACACTCGCAGTTAACTTCTTTTACAAATATAAACTTATATAGCCAATTACAAAGTACAAATTCCAATTACAAAATTAAACTTAAAAATATAAACTTGCATATCCAATTACAGAGTTTGACAAAGGTTTATTAAGGCGATTGACTGTCATTCTATTGTATAATTTTCTAAGTTTATGCTAACGGTAAAAAAAACCGGTCAAGTGCGAGTTGGACTCGCGCACCGAGGGTTCCGTACAAACCTGTGGGTATATAACTTTTTTTTATATGACGAAACTAAAAATTTACGGTTTTCGTAATTTTTCCTATATCTGTACTATAAGACGTGACTTCGTACAAAATTTCAAGATTCTAAGTTCACGGGAAGTACCCTGTAGGTTTTGATTCCCGTGCGAGTTTCGAAAATTTGCGGAAATTTGCGGCCTAAGTGGCTGTATCTTTTGATTGCGTTGACTTAGAAGGTTGATTTTTCTACAGCTTCCAGGGACAGTAGAAATAAGTATCATATAGAAATTTCAGTTTGATACCTCCACGCGTTCCTGAGAAAAACGGTCTTGACAGACGGACGGACGGACGGACGGACAACAAAGTGATCTTATAAGGGTTCCGTTTTTTCCTTTTGAGGTACGGAACCCTAAAAATATATGATAAACGTAAATAATAGTAGTAGTTGTGCGAGTATGTTTGTCTGTGTGTGTTACTGTAATGGTTTATGTTCAATGTTGGTTTATGTGTAACAGTTTTTGTGAGGCAGAGTGTAGTGTGGTTAGTTACATATATTCGTTAAGGAATCAGTTTTTTTTTATTTGGGAGACAATTTCATTCACTAGTTAACAATACTAATTGGTTGCGGCTGAGGAAAAACATATCTACGTGTGTAAACGATTTTTCAAATGTGCAGTAAAGCTGGGTGTTGCCCGCCCCAATCTACACGAGACTTAATAATTTTATACCTGCTGATTTTATGTGGAGCTTCTTAACTCACCTCTTCGTGCCTGAGACATGTATTTCACAAAAAAAATGTCCCTCTCGTTTTTCTACGGAAGCTGGAATGTACAGAATATAATGTCGCACATTATCTTTAAATATAAAAAATATCGTAAACTTGTGTCTGTTTGTGTCGTGAAATATTACCCTGTACTTTGTATGGTGGGATTATGGTGAATTTTCATGGTTACGACTGAAAAGATGCCGTAAAATACCTGTGTAGATATACTTAAAAAGGCATGTTGCTATTTAAAGGCCAACGTTGGATGTTTGACATCATGTTTTAATGATTGACAAAGACTTTTTTAACATTCTGCTGAAATATGCCAACAATACGGCAAGCTCATAAGGCGAGCTGGCTGTTCAGATACTATAACATTAGGTTTAAGGCTTTGTATGAATGTACCGCCACTATAAGTGCTGTAAATTTTAAAAAAAAATTGTATTCTCTTGTAAATCCGAATGTTAACAGCCAGTGTATTCCGTGACCGTATATACCGACCATAGTCGTGCGTTCAAATCAAGGCAGGTGCTTTACTTTGTGTGATTTATTTCACCGCTGCTGTTTTCAACACGTGTGGAAACTAGGATGTGCTATAAAAGAGAATACCTTTGTTGAGAATTCAAGTTTAATCACAAATACACAGCAGGCCCATGTGGTGGGCCCACTCGGTCTTGCAGAGTGTTGGCCTGTGCTGTGTACCAGAAGTGACAAAGTTAAATTGCCGCAAAGACGTTGCCACTTCACAGGAACCAAAATCATCCTTCTTAGCCAAAATCCCCGTGTAAAAATATTCCTTACAAAAACTCACATTCCCGCCTCACGCCAAACGAACTGAAAACATATTCAAAAAGTCCGTTGAAATATGTATCATAGTTGCTCAAACAATACGCCGTGGAGCCTACAAGAATTCTAAGGCGCGTTGGGTCTTAGCTGAAAAACAGAATAGATAGGTACAGAAGGTACACTCCGTACAGTAAGCGAGAACGCACGCACACAGATATGCTTCACGTACAGCAAGCGCAAGCTACGTGAAGCATGTTCATGTCATTATCATTTGTTTTGAGATTGTCACGCACACAGACATGGTTGCCGTACAAGTCGACTGTAATTTGTTTAAAATCGCCATATTATGTACGCGTCTGTGTGCGTGCGGCTGTTTTCGCTCGGTTATATGAAGCTGACATTCTGTACCTACTATTCTGTGACTGAAACCTCACGTTGAGACAATAAAAACTCAGGTAAACGCGAGTGGGCGTTCTAAATGCCGCAGCGTTGACATTAAGTCACACTTTGTTTACATTCTCTTAGTAGAAGAGTTGTTTTGAAAGGAAGGATGTTATTGGTACGAGTAACTGGTGTTTTGTTTGGAAAGACTATGGTTGATATTTTTGGCGCCATCCTGAAGTTTAATTACGTAGTATGTGATCAAGAATAACTCAGCCATGCCTGATGACACACTCTAAGAATCTAGAATTTATATTATACTAGCTTATGCCAGCGGCTTCGCCCGCGTGGAGTTCGATGATTGACCTACGGGATCGTCCTACCGAGATGAAAAGTAGCCTATGTGCTATTTCAAACTATAATTTGTCTCTGTGCTAAATTTCATCCAGATCCGTTCATCCGTTCTGGCGTGATTGAGTAACAAACATCCATCCATCCATCCAAACTTTCGCATTTATAATATTAGTATAGATGTAGGTCACTTATATGACAAGTAATGGGAGAGGAGACTGACTAGGCCATAGACTATTCATATGCAGGAACAAGATAATATAAGAGAGCATTCGGTGTTTCGTAGCATCTAGAGGGTTCATTAACTTTTGACAAACCTATCATCTATCTGAATAATGATATAACATCACTCATATAATATCCAAAGCGTGAGGTAAAAGTGTATCTTAAGTACACCTATCATCATCTGCCTAGCGTTTTCCCAACTATGTTAGGGTCGGCTTCCAGCTGAATACCAGTATTTTACATGTAAAATAGCGAGCGAGCGAGAGAGCGACTGCTTGCTTTCTTTATCTTTTTTTTTTTGCAAGCTTTATCATAAGTACACCTATAATAACAAATATTATCTTTGCGAAACAAATTAAACAATCGAAATTATTCAAACATCAGTCACTCCAGCGCATACGTAATCACAATTTAATATCTTTTCCACCGGTGCAAACGAAATCTGACAGATCCTGACAGACCCCTTTTTATTTTTTTAAAGATATCTTCTTCAAACTTAATTAAACGCGTTATATCGCTAAACTTATGCACCCTTAAATCAAACAGAATACAGGCTGGTACAATGCCCCAGGTCCCGGGGTAATGGGTGCATCGGATCACGGGCCCTCGAACAATGAGCAATCAATGGCTAAATTAAACAACTGCCTTCATATACCTTTGTAAAGATAGCGAGAGACTAGAAGTGGCTATGAAATGTACGTATAAGGTGGGTGTACCATGGAAGGCCACTCTAATAAATAAACAGTTATTATTCGTTCATATACTGGATAAATGAAACGAACGAATATTTAAGTAATACTTTGTTTTATTCCGTAAAATATAAACCACTTTTTTAAATTTCAGATTTGATCAATATTGATTAAACTTAAGTTTCATTGAACTCTTAAAAATGGCCTTGCTAGGAACAAGGCTCCTTAGAAGGCCATTATAATAAATCAGTCATTTAACACTAAAAGTTAATAAATAGCCATTAAATCTACAATAAAAAGAAGTGGTTTATATATTACGTAATAAAACAAAGTATTACTTAAATATTTGTTAGTTTCATTTATCCAGTAAATAAACGAATAATAACTATTTATTTGTTAGAGTGGCCTTCTATGGTACACCCACCTTATTTTAACGTCGCCGATTTCCGATATCAATGAAGCAAGGGACCGTACTGCCAAAATAGTGGCGCGAGCGATTCACCGCCGCGTCTGTGATTTCTAGTTCGATGGATGTTTATGTAGATAGAAGGAATTTGTCATCACATGGCAATAACTACGAAATTTTAATAATTGGCCTTCGAAGGAGCATGGCCTTCCATGGTCCACCCACCTTAGAACTCTTTGCAAATGAGACCAATAAAAAAAAAACGAAATTCGCACGCAATCTCAGTCGTATGATACGCACAATAACTTCTCTGTCTATGATTAGTCAAGAACACTTAGATTAGGTACTATTAACACATCTTCTTAGCGTATTGATGACCATTAAAATTGAGACAGCCCAATATTTAACACGTTAAACGGGATATTTACCATGTCTACTATTAATATTGAGTTACCAATATTTCGGTGGTGAACACTAAGAACACTTAGGTAATATTATTGATAGAACTCAAAGACAAAAGTCCCAATTATAAAAACTTTTCTTACGTAATAAAAGTTGTGTTTATGTTTTAAAGAGGCTTTAAATTCCATTATAAACAAATCTATCAAATTTAAACAAAATTTTAGAACTATAATTATTCCAAAACCTATTCCTAAGAAAACTTGTTATTAACGGTCTATTATTTTCTGGTAATAATAGAGAGTCACAGAGACTGAATACAAAAAGTCGTATTTTGTCAACTAGGCAAAGTATGTAGGCTATCTGATGGAACTCTGTAGCGTACTCGCATCAACCAGCAACAATCAACTACACTCAACCCCGATCCTCACTATCCTGTCTCATCCAGCAACCCATACATCAACACCCTCAATCCCCCCTGTTTACTTAGCGTGAAGATGCGCGCGTTGAGTGATCGGCTTATTTTGGCGTAGATAATTAAGTCATGAACAAAGGGAATGCAGCCCAACATTACACGTATTACTGAGGGAGAGAATGACATGTGTCTTCATGCATGTGAGTAATGTGACACGAGTATCATAAATGTAATGGGAATTTTGTGTCTATTGAGGTGGTGTTGTCTTCGAACTTCTAAAGGGAGGCTCTTAACGAATGAGTTGAGTACCTTTGAAAGTAAGGTGGGATAGGGTGATCTACTTAAACTTGAGAATACGAAACCAGTGTACAGTCCAGTGCACGATGGCCACACTTTGATCTTGAGCGGGCATATAGTTGAGAGTTTTCTTCTCCTTAGCGTGTCGATGGCTATATTCTGTTGGCCCAGGATTGAGCCACTAGTTTGGCGCTTTCAGTGCGTCCATCAGTTCCCGTAATGAACAAACAACGGAATAAGAAGAAGTTGAGAGTTTTAATAGAATAAGAAGCCTGTCTGAGGCAAGTTCTTTCGTAATAAAGAAAGAAAAAGTATTAACAGTCTCGCACTGGACAAAACAAAATGCTAACTTAACAATAAAACAAGATTTAAAAAAGTGAACTTAAGAACACATAAAAAAAAGATTAAAAATAAAATAAATAGATAAAAAAAAATATGATAAATATGATGATGAATAGATGATGATGATAGAACTAAGAGAATTAATAAAGACTAGACTTCCTTATTAAATTCCATTTCAATCAATTCTGCTTTTTGCAGTCTATTGCTGGATATAGGCAACCCAACCCACACAACAAGACCTTATACTCCGCCTTTCGCATCAATTCTCCCATTTAAAACCGCCCTTTACCATTTCCATACAAAATCAACAAGTTCCAAGCCACTGATTCCAAAGAAAAATATTCATAAGTCCTTTACAGAAAGCCCCAACAATGTAGACGAAACAAAGTAGCCGTCAGATCGAACGTTGCCAATAGGATATTTCGCGATACACGAAACATTCAGACGTAGTTTCTTTAAGTTTACGATGGCTCTCTATACAGTGGGGTCGTAAACCGAATCCTCAAAGGAAACTAACAAACTGGTGTATTGGTGTGTCAGTATTGGGTAAACTTTGGACTTGGGATCATTTATTGAAGAAATAAAACATTTTGCGATGATGGATGAGGCCAAAGAAAAGATGGATGGATTGTGTGAGGAATCATATGAAAGAGAAAGAAGTAAATGATACCGTGACGTCTTACAAGGGCGAATGGAAGAAAAAAACGTGTTGCGCCGACCCCAAGTAGAATGGGACAAGAGCAGGCAGATGATGATACTGATGGATGACACTTGGTTCAAAGATTATTTCCTTTGCTAATGTTATAAATGGGTAACTAAAGTATAGAACTGTTATTTTAATAGCATAAGTCTTCCATTTTGCGATAGTTGCAGGCAAAAACACTTTGATCAACAACGTGTAAGAAGAATATGTGTGCAAGGTAGAGGATGGACGCTCTAAGGTTGGATGGAGCGACAAATATCGCAGCGAAGGTCGTCAATCATCTATCTAAATAGATGGCAGCTTTGGACAGCTATTGTTTGATGATGATGATGGTCAAGAGGCGAACAACATACATTTCTACATAGTCCAACCATTCATTTCAATTAGGCCATTAAAAGACACTATTGATTGTCAAATTTTACAGGCTGAAAGTATTGATTCTGCTCGCTTTGCGAATGCAAAGGAAAATTTGTATGGAGAAGAATGGGCAAGATACTTACCCCATTCTCCATAACTACCAATCTTTGGGAACACCCAAAAAAATTCCTTGTAAGCTAATTAAATTATAACTTCGTTACCAAAAACTTCCTATATCCACAGTTTTCGCGTACATATTAAAGAACAATAAGTTACATCGACATAAGTCGAGCAGAGACGTTCAGTGTTCTTCTGCACAAGTATAAAATAAATGCTATAAAACTTATATTAACTGCCTCGGAAAACATGCGGTATAAAACTAAGATACTTATTGGTGAATTGGAGATATTGGTTCTATTTTATTATTTACATACTTAAGTTGCTTTGGGATTTCGGTTTGTGTAAGTAATAGGAAAATTGGCCGCTACTGTGTAGAGATTTTCGTTGCATTTTATTGAACCTTGGTGAGAAAGTCATAAGGGTCATTTATTTTTCAGTTTAGTTCATTTACTTAGTGTGTAGCTCACGAGGCCACAATAAATTTTTTTTTTTTTTGAAAGAGGGGCAGAGATAGACCAAGGAAACTATTGATGGGTTGTGTGAGGAATGATATGAAGGAAAAAGGAGTAAAATTAAATGATTGCGTGACGGTTGACAGGGGAGAATGGGAACATGGGACAAGGACAGGAAGATGATGATGATTTTCGTGTTAGTTGTTTCGATACCTTTTTCTTTGTAAGTACCTACTTGTTAAGTTCCACAGATGGGTTGACTGGAAAAGTTGATGGTGACAAGGTCTAAAATGACAGGGACTGCAGAAACATTCTAGATTTTTGAATCTTGCGATGATCTATCCCAATGTTCAACACAAACTTCTTCAATGTTTTTTTCTTCGAGTATGTTCGGTGCGGTTTTGTTTAAATAAACTAATTACTAAAAATTGGATTCATGGTGAAGTTCTTGATAAAGGTTAGGTGCGTAGTATACGGAGCCGAAGTGTGTATAGCCTGTCTGGTGAATGTGGACAAGAAGGTGGAAATTAGTATGTAAGGATCGTAGGTGGCGTTCTTTAGTTGTTGACTACCCCACTAGCAAAATGCATGTGTTTTTTTTAATGTATGTAAATTGGGTCCTTCACAAAACTACCTTATTTATGCGGCTATAAGTTAGAAAGTCGCGAATTATTTAACTTTAACCGCCACGACCTTGTACAACAAAACAAAATTACAAATAGCCGTTATCTATCATGCAGTAGGTACCCAGTACCTCACGGAAACAACTCTTTACCGCCATGCTACTCTATACTATATCAAAGGCACAGCATTTATCATTTCACGCATCTAACCAGTAAATACCAGTGTTGAATTATTAGCTAGTAATGCTGGCTGAATGTTCGCGCTTCGTTCTTTATGCTACAAACTCACGCACGTGTGGGACATAGAGTAGAATATTATGTTGTAGATGTGACTGAATGTACCTACTCAGATATTTCCTTCTAATTTTGACGCATTTCTTTCGTGGAGAACACTCAAGTCTTCTTCCACTTCTGTAATAATCGCTTATTTTGGCTTGGTTTGCTTAATCGCTGTTTTCACGCCTTTTTGTTTTAACATATTATATAATTTTATATTATGTTTAGAATAAGTTTATAACTACCTATGTTTATAGTTTATTGTCACTTAATTTAGAGTGCTACTATTTTTTATTATTATGACTGTTACCAACTTAACAAACTTTTATTTGAGAATGTTGGTTAACCTTATAATTGGTAACTGTATAAGCCCAAGACTATTTTTTTTCTATTATTAAGATATTTTGTATACGGAAGCTGTTGGTGACCCTTATTAATAAATAAATAAATATTGGCCATTCGTCACCTTATCATGCATCGTTTTGTTTCATTCTACCATTACCTTAATCATTCTTTTGGCTACAGTATCTCTACACCTGTACTCTAGAGGACATGAAAATGAAAATTAACCACAAACGCGAGAAATTTTAATAAGTCGTGCCATCGATACGAAAGAAGAGGACAAAGACATTTGGAGGAGAAAGAATTTTGTAGAGTATTTTTAGCAATTTGGTTGCAACTGATAAGTTAAGTTTCATCAAATAAATTATAACGGTAAGCGTTTGCAATCTTCAATGTTACTAATGATTTGTACCACTGTGCCACTGTGGTTCTACTTTATAACACCAACATATCCAAAATAAAAACTGGATCAAAATGATATTTACTTCATTTGACACATGTATGCAATTGAATTGACCGAAATAATCCATTTTCATGCCGATGGCTATTGGTGTATTAAATCCAGTAGCTTTCATAGCAATAAAATAAAATATTTCCGCGCATATCAGCTGTCAAAATGAACGATTTTTTCAGGATTAAACCCTTTGTTTTAATGTGAATGAGAAAATTATGCAAAGTATTTTTATCTGGTTCCGACCAACGGCTGACTTTGAATGAATAAAATACTAATATTCTAAATGTAGGGACTGCCCTTGAAGTTTTTAATTAAGTCATCCTGGAAAGAAACGGTAGAACTACGGTAAAGATATGGCTCAAAAATAAAATCATTTAGCATTTTAACGCTATTTTAGCTTTGCCTATATAGAACCTTCCTGGACTAAAGTTTATCTACAACTAAATATGTAGGTATTTTTTTCTATACCCTGAGTGTAAATGGTTTATGTCTTTACAAGACTATGACTTACTTAGTATTGTATATATTGCTCTTCTGTGAGGCAAAGTACGTACAGGCAAAAACTGACACCAAAATTATGAAACTCAGTCAAGTGACATATCTGTAAGATTACCTATATACTAAGGTACACATGCGAATGCCATAATAAAATGGTTTTATATTACTGGAAGCCTGTCAGTTATTTTGGAAAATATTGTAAATATAAAAAAAATATGTCCACAGGTTTTGTGTTAACATTGATTCGGATATCTAGAATGTCCTTGACAGTCTTATACAGTAGCGTATTATCGAGAATGTCTGGTTCTACTTACATAATATATTATAATAATAAATATTTTTCGGTCAAAGGATATTGGTTTGTAGGGCTTAAAAAAGGGATTCAATTTACAGATAAGACCTTTTATTGCTTTTGTTGCTAGTATGTTATGTGTATGTTAGCAGCACAGAGCATAATTATTGTTGTCACATACAAAGGTAGCGACAAGATCCCAGGGGACCTAAAATTACCGTCTTTGTCGACGATTTTTTTCGATCTTCGGTCTCGGTCTACAAGCCTTACAGCGAAGGTTCAAAAAACAGCTTTTGTTTTTTTTTGCGTTTATTAATTTTATGTACATTTTTTTAAGATGAATCTCAATAAGGTATAAATGTGACTCGGTCAAAATTTAAAGTCTAAAATCGGTCAAAACATGCATGGAAAACAAAATAAGAGTAAATCCGTTACACGACTCCAAAATGTTTATTCAATTGTCTAAAACATCACATTAAAAAAAACTTCTATTAAACTCTATAATGTCTACAAAACAATGACTGAATACTTTGAAGACCATACAACAACATATTAGTTTACGTTTGAAAGAACCTAAAAGGTTCGTAGTATAAAAATAACACAATTAAACCGGCTCCAATTCCTTTATTATTATAAGTTTAAAATGTAGCAGAATATTTGGGGGTTGGGCCACAAAGGAAACTCTTCTTCCGAATGAATGACTTTTGTATAACGGCTGTGGTCCAAATTAGGAGATTAGCGATTTTTGAACTGTTATCTAAGATAGTACGGTCAACAAAAGAGTTAGCGTGTAGGGATCAAAACAAAGTCATTTATCCAAATTAGGCTGGCAACGTCAAATGACCTAAGACAGAACTTAACAAAACTCGCACAACATTTTAGTGTATTAGCTGGGAAAAAGCAGTAAACAACATAATCTCTTGCAACAAATCAAAACAAATTTTTGGGTTATTTGGAAAATTTTAGCCATACCTCACAATAAAATATAACTAGACTGCATCGGATTGTTCACATTAAAACTCTTTCAAAATTCACTGAAGTAAACAATGACTGCAATGACAAATTCAGTATATGGCCTTTAGAAAACTGTTGCAAGCAGAGTTGATAGACATGGTGGTTATGACGATCCTTCAAGTAAGCCTGTGTTCAAAATCGAACGTTTTTTGGCTAAATTTAAGTTACATACTTAAGTAAGTTTGGTAAAGTAATTCAAAATTACCGTTCTACCAGTATATTTTTTGGTGTACATTTTAAAAGAAAAATGCTCCTCACTTAGACCACAACAGACAAGGGCACATAACAATGCATCCCTGTTTCGCACGTGAGTTCATCGCATCGATCAAAATGATTTATTTGCATCCGATGAGGGTCAAACTTTGAGCCCTTATTACATTAATACTATTATCGAGAATGCTTTTCTGAAGATTGATCTCTTGGAGCAACAGCATCGTTGGATGTGTTTCTTTTTCATTTTGCGTTTCTATTGTTTTCATTCTTTTCATTCTATTATTATTGTTCTTATTTGTTGTATTATTTTTATTATTTCCTTTATTTATTTTTCTAACTTATTGATTACATTTTTAAATATTCCTATATAAAATAAAAAAAAAACATTCAAAAATAGTAATACTATATTCTTCTTATTATTGTTTATATTCTTAAAATATTGAGCCACATCTCGTTTGGTAACTTTCCCCGTTTCGCCAACTAAACAAAAGACGTGCAAAACAAGGGAAAACGAGTGCCTTTTCGTAATTTTTTAACCGCCGAAAAAAAAGGAGGAGGTCCTCAATTCAACCCGTATATATAAATATATATTTTTTATGTATGACCACGCACTTCGTGTGTAGTGTAGTATGTATAGTGTGTAGAGTTCGTAGTCTTTAAATAGACTCCGGACCCAGGTTGGTCGCAGCAAGGAAAACCTTCTCAGGTGGAGATTCATGAATCTGCCCTGGAGTGTAAATGTGGTGCTGTTCCACAAACAATGGGGCACTTAATATCGTGTCCTGCGTGTCCTGATGCTTGTTCACTACAGGAACTGATGGACGCTACGAAAGGCGCCAAACTAGTAGCTCAATTCTGGGCTGACACGCTAAGAAGAAGATGAGAGTAAAGGAACAGAGAGTGCACCTGTGTCTGCACACACACTTGGACACTATAATATCACCCTGGCTGATTACCAATTTCTCTAAAATTGGCTGCCGTGACTGAAAATGGTCAGAAGGACTATATATTACTCGTATATATATAGTCATCTTGCCATTGTGCTCGTCAACCTGTTTGACGGTAGGGAAAATTCTTCACCTAACGCCACCCTTCGCCTAACAAGCAATTTGAAATTTCAATAGCAACCAAAAATTAAGTACAACGAAGTGGATTTCAGCAACGAAAAGGAAACTAAAAACCGAAAAACAAACACTTTTCAACAAAAAATTTAATCGACGAAAATCGGAACTGAAAATCTAAAAATAAGAAACCTTTTGGTCTAGCTAAGTTCCAAAGTAAAAGCAAGTAATTAAATTTTGAGGCGGCGACAACAAACAATAAGCGAAGATAAATAAAGCTACCATCATTTCACGCATTACGTAATTATTTTTCTTCTAAAATTAAAATTCGAAAATTAATTACTTACTTTAACTTTGGAACTTAGCTAGACTAAAAGGTATATTTTTAGCTTTATTAATCTGTATACATTCAGTCCCGTTTCGTCAACTTGTACCTATACCTAAAAATATAACTACTGCAGATCAGGGTCCAGAGAGGAAAATTCACCAATCGCTACATGCATTTAACAAGGTAAATAGAGTCATGTCAAAAAATAACACTTCATACCACTATAAACAGACAAAATTGAAATATTGTATGCTATAATTTATAATATTTCCTGCTTATTTCCCCGAGTGAGCTGCGGTAGTAAACGGAACATAAAAAGAAAATAGGAAGTATGGCAGCGAGAAAATGCAATCGCAAAAAGCGACACACAATGCAGTCAGCTTGTGTTAATTAGTCACTATCTATTTAACGTTATTTCTATTCTATTCACCAGTATACTGGTGGAAAATAAATCATTTTTATTAAGACGGTGAAATAAAAGCTGACTCTTTAAATAAAATAGAAACACAAAGAAAAAACCAATAACATGGTTAGTCGTTTTAAAAAAAATGGAAGACTTGAATTCAAATTAAATAAATCAAATAATATAAATGAATATTTAGTTCTGTATGGCGGATAGGTCAGACTTTGAAATTATTATTGGTTATTGTGTCAGTGTAGCGACATGCCTGGTTCGAGTCGCGAACTAGACGGAGCGCTCTCCCGATCGCTAATTCTAGTTCTAACGAGTAGAAATTTTTTATCTCCCAAATCAAACCATTGATAGACATTTAATACACAATCATATTCAAAGTAAAACAGACAACAACATGGAAACTCGAATAACAATCTATTTAAAATAATCCCTTTCCGCTTGTGTGGGTACCTACATTCACGCACAATGGACGATACAAAGATTAATCCTAGCGAAATTCAGATTACATGTGTGATACTATTGTATGCGACTGTACTGGGGTACTGGTATTGAAACACTTATTATTGTGTGAACTGGGAAACGTTGGTCATTCAACAGTGTTAGCATTGAATTTAATTGTGACTCGAATTTTATGTTGATTTTTATCGATATCTCGATGCATTTCACATCGAGATGACGATCAAAATAAAATTTAAATTAAAAATAGTTGAGAACGACAGAAAATCGGTCATAGAATTGGATGCATTGAATGTGTAAACAAAATAAATATCGGCACCAAAAATTAACAACAACGTTGGCAAAAAAGATCGTATTAGGGCTAAAGCGTTCTACACAAGGTGGAAGGGATACCGACACTAAAATGGTTACCACGCCGGTATTCAGTACATCGTAGTTCTGAGACGGCATACATCAATTTTTCGTCTGTTATTAAAAAAAAACAGTTGTTTCCTACAAAACTGTAATACCTACACGGTCAAAATGTATGGAACAGCTGCTTTTTTAATTACCGACGAAAAATGTCTATGTGGGAGGTTCAGAATGATGTACTGAATCCGTGGTAACCATTTTTGCGTCATTGTCCGTTCCACCTTATATATTTGGCCACAGACTTGTGATGTTTCCTTGATATGGCATAATGATAACCATGGTGGTAGGGACTACGTGCGCCACCCAAAACATATAAAAACAAAAAAAAACATATCTACCCTTTTAGGGCAACCAAATCAACAAACGCCACAACTAAATCCGCAACAAATGCCATCAAATCTGCCAGTTCAATTTCAAAATGGCAAGCAATATCTGCCACAACATTTTACAAATCCAAATATTTGTGAAATACCGTTGTACCGACCATCGCAAATACCGCAAACGAATCGCCGGCTGCCCTACAGAAGGCCATTCGTTCACTGCGACGTAACGATAGACATTGCCCATTCGGAGCATAATTTAATGCTGCAGACGTTTTGAATTATTGAATGAATGATGCTAAGATATGGGTGGTAGGTGTGCTTCAAATGAATGAACTAGAATTTAGGGAAGGGAGAATTGCTGTTAATTTAGTGGAGCTTATGTTTAACCATTGAAGCACATTTAAACCGTGCATTCAGTACCATCGATACGGTTACAACTAGACCTGACACCGCCACCACCAATTACCAGTAACAAGCAATACCGATTAGCAATTTTAAATCATTTCAAATCCCAATATCAATTCAATCAAACAAAACAAAAACAAAAAAATATTATTTTCACAATTTCCATTTTTTATACCTATTTTCCAGTAACAATTACCAGTAGATAATTACTGGAATATTTTAATTAAAGGAATGAGCTTAGATCCACACAATATTGAAACGATTGAAAGCTATTGTTGACGGAATTTTTGGTTTAGATGTTGGAAAACGACAAGTTAAAGATCACAGGTAGTGTAATGTTCAAATTAAACTAATTAAAGATCAAGAGCGAGCCACTAAATATTATGATAAGAGCAAAGTTTTAAGAGAAACCTCATCTGTACTTAAGTACCACTACCCCTGAAGCGCAAATATACATGATACCTTTCAAAATAACATAAATACGGGGTATCATAATTGAATCTAGCTATTATTGCATAATAAGAACACAAGGAAAACAGACGTATAATCAATCCCATCAAAATCTTCAGGGAAATAAATAAACATTGAGATGCAATAAATAACACACGCACACGTATCCTTACACGCGATAGTGTTTATCATATAAAATATATTATGAGGAAAACTACATAAGGTTGTAAGGATCAATGGGATATTATTGTGGTTTGTGTCGTAACTTTATCGTCTTGTTGTTGAGTATAACGCATACATCCATTTATTGGAAGACTTCTGCTTCTTCAACATTTGGCCGCCCAATGCCGAGTTTAGTTTCTTCCGGCCACTTCAATGAGATCGTCTGTCCACCTAGCCGGTTGTCTTCCCACATTCCTCTGTTCCATCCGTGGTGTCCATTCCAGCACTTTCTTCTCCCATCTTCTATCCCAATCTACGGCATATATGGCCAGCCCACTTCCACTTTCACACGTTGAAACAAACCGTCAGAGAGTGCTCGGACTGTTGCAAACTGGTGTTGTAAACTATTATATCATTATAATAGTCTACAACACCAGTTTACAACATTTATAACTTCAATTGTTACGCAGTAGGCTTAACTTGTTACACTCGAGTAGCAAGCAACCTTATACTCCATTGATTAGAGTATATTTTGCTACTACGCTGTATGGGCACTCATTCGATTTCCACTTGTTGAAGATTACAGGGAATTACATTTCCAGTTCGAAATTACAGTCTGTGATGAAAATATCCTGGAAAATAGTTTCCGGATACCAATTAAGAGTATCGTTGCGAATTTTTAAAGCTCTCGGTCCTCCTGCAATTTCGTATTGCCACAAGGCCGTGTGTTGTGGCGCGACCCGGGAAAGGCTTACGTTTGGGCTGTGGACTACGATTTTTTAATTAGAATTCCGTATGGTAAAAGATAATCTTTATTTCTGGTGTTCACGATTTTGTGTTTTGGAACTGCTAAACTCAGGTTGTGTTTGATAGAATATAACATTTGGTCTTTTCTTAAGCAATCTGTAATAAATCGGTCGATCAGAACTTAGTAACAATTTGGAAAAATTTACTAGGATCCATAACCTATTTTTTTCTATTTTTAGCACAAACCGAAACTATGCTGTAAAACAAATGAAAAACTGGAGCAAAATCTCCATATTGCTAAAATTCGTCACCTGTATACAAAAAGGTTTTCAATACTGATAAAGTTGAGTACCCAAAGATTCCCTGGTCCCCTGGTCCATCAGTACGAAAACCACTCAAAAAGCCCAACCACCATTCAAGGCTACTTTCATCCGCAGACAAAGTGGACGCATCATCATCATAAATATGCGTTATCACCGCAGCCGGCTCGATGTGGCCCCACGGATATTTCGATTTATGGGAATTAGGGATACCGTTCTGTTCAGATTATTTATGTCGCACTCGCTCCACGCTGTATCTGCGTCAGTTTATTCGGACAGTTTTTCGACTGTATTATGTAAGAGCATTGCAGTAGGCGTCGATGTGCTGGAGTTATGTAGTCGTGTTTTAATTGAAATGGTAAATGAAGAGGGGTCAACGCGTATTGGGTATCGATTAAGGCTATAGTGGCATAGACGATGCCGATTTGCGACTAAAAAGTGTAACATACAAATTGAGAACTTAGAAAAGCTAAAAAAGAGGCTGTATGAAAAGACGAAGACCAAAAAACAGAGTGATTACTCGTATGTTAAATACTGATAAGGTACCAAGACGGGATATTAAATCTAAGAAAGCATCTAATAACAATCTAAAGAAAAAGAAGGCTTCAATGATTAAAGACAAGAGTCTGCGAGTTTTATGCTACATACATGATGTAGCCATAAAATATATTATAGCGACTACTGTTCTACTCAATTTACCACTAAACGTAATATGAGCATAATTTACCCGTAAGTTAACTTGTCATGCGAGACATGATTGATGTTTAACTAAACATATCCGGCAACAATAATTATGATGTACATAATACCTTCATTTCTGTTTTGTGATAGGTTACGTATACGTATTGCTAGGTAGGTATATGTGCTCTCTGAGAAGGCATATTCCATTGATTCCTGGAACCTGGCCATGCAGACCGATGGTTGGTGTTTGGCTTAGAATGGCGACGACATAATTCTTTGGAAAAGTGGTTTGGGTAACTTTAATAGTCAATGTGCTTTATGTTGGATTCGCGAATCACTGGAGAGCACATGAAAGAATAGCAAAGCTTTTCAACAACCACCCTAGAAAACCATTGAATGATGGTGAATGGTGAATTAAGGTTGCCGAAATCGACTAGACGGCATCATCATCATTCATGAAAATAGAGAAATAAAACCTGTTGTTCCAAAAAAAAAAATGTATTACCGCATGAAGTTCACAATTTCAGACTCATTTTCACTTGCAAAGTTCAATAAATTCTTTCTTTGCATTGCCAAAGTAATAATGAAATTGTAGATCGAATTGAATAAAGATTTGTTCAGCTTTATTTGATCCTTTTTTGTTTTCACAGCCAATGTTTGCAAGGTGAATTATTGACCTGGTGGAAGCCGCAGTAATCTGTTGGATGTTAGGAGCATTGTATAGGTGGAGATGGCGACACTTGCGGGGGGGGGGTGCTATCATTGGACGCCTTTTGGCTTTATTGAGGATGCTGGATGAAGCTCTGTAGGATATCTGCAATGTAGAAAAATCACATCTAAAACTGCTGGTAGAAGACTTTCTTGACTTAGACTTTTTGGGACTGATACGAAGTACCTATATATCTAACGTCAAAATCCAAAGACGTACGAAGGTTTTCGATATCGAATATTGCGTTACGGAACTGAAATGGAGTGTGGCAGGACACCTAGCAAGGCACAGTGATGATAAGTGTAGTAAGTCTGTCACCGAATGGCGTCCAAGAACTGGAAAAAGAAATGTGGGTCGTCCGGCGGCAAGATGGGCAGACGACATAGTTGCCATCGGGGGAAAAACCTGGATGAGGCTGGCACTGGACCGTGGAGATGGGCACAAGAAAAAAGAGGCCTATACCCAGTAGTGGGTGACCTCAGGCTGTAGATATGATGATGATAGGTATGTCTTTATGGGACAGGAGATGAACAGATGAACAGATTCTGATTCAGAGCTCCTTGTCAGATACTGAACAGATGTTCAGTGCCTAACAAAAAGCTCATACGCTTTACCCAACAAAAAATATTGAAAAATTCAACAACGTTACATAAATTACGCCCCCGTCGACCTAGTTTTAAACTGCGCCTGAATTAAGTATTTTAAGGTAAATCCTATCTCGCGTTCCACTACACTACTTTGTGGAACTTAAATAAATAATGTTAAAGTATGTGTAATTAAAAAGCTTGTAATCATTCTGGATTTAATTAAGTAAGATTCTGTCTATGTGATGGAAAAAAGAGAAATGTAAAAGAACAAGTATTTAAATGTGATCATTAATATGTAAATTAGTGTTTTTGTTTATAAGAACTATAGCAAAGGGAAAAAAAAAACGAGCAATGGTGTAAAATCTGTAGGTTTGTATGTAAGGGCTAATCTTCAGAACTCCTAATCCGATTCCGAAAATTCTTTCACTAACGGGAAGCTACATTATCCTCGACATAGGCTTTAGGCTATAGGCATAGTCGTCATAGGCTACATTTAGAACGTTCCCACGGGTAAATTTCCGTACATAGTGAGAGCGAAGCCGCGAGCAAAAGCTATTGTTAATATACAATCAATCGATACGTTCCTGTTTTGTATAAAAATCTTGGTTTTGCTACTGTTACATTATTGAGGATACAATACAGATAGGTAGGTAACTTATATCTATGGTAGGTGGTGTACTGTACCCGAGGATTATCAGGCAGCAGGCACGTTACTTTTATTTAAAGAAAAGCCTTTGACTATTAATTTGAAGAACGGACTTCACTTTTTAATTTTTCAGACTCAACCTACATCACATAAAAAACAACTACTAATGTTCTAAATCATTTGAATTCAAAAAAGTTTGAGCTACCAAATGTGGCCAGTCTTATAATATAACTAGCCTGCATAATTTAACGTTCAAGGGAAGGTAGACAACCTTACAGTACTTTTTTTGTAAGCCTGTACTGTCCCACTCCTAGGCAAAGGCCACCCTCCATTCCATCCACTTCTCTCGATGTTGCACCAATTAACGAGAAAGCCATCCAAGGCGTCCCGCCACCTTCTCTTTGGTCTGCTGCGACCCCGTCTAGCTGTCTCAGTACTGCAGTTTTGTGCTATGCGGGCCCACAGCTTTGCCGGCAGACTACTCTGCTGGTACTTGCCTACTCGTTTTTTAAAGTTGCAATATTGTAAATGTTTGAACAGTCAATTTAAAGGTCACATTTCACTCTCGATCCCAAACGTGTGCACGCGCTCTCTTGGATCCGCATAGAAATTAAATAAATCTTCAATATATTTTTTACTCTCACTGCACCTTTATTAATAATCCGATATACCCACCATTAAATTGTATATGGAACATTAATTAAACTGCACCAAAGCTTCATATTATATTACTTTAGTCCAAACATTGCACACAATAAAACTCCATGGGAGATTTTTCTCATAATAATCTCTTTATCAAAAGAACCATAACACCGTGACGTTCTTTTATACAATTGAACAATCAATAGACGACCTTATTGCCCAGAAATAAAGAGCAAAGTTACCAAGAAGATTGATTCAACATTAACATAATTTCATAACTAGGGGCGAACAGATTTCTAATAACATATTTTGATTTTTTTATTTCCCCTCTTTGAAAAGATATTTCGCATTAATGGGTGGGATAAGACCCGTCTGATTATGACCACGACTTTTGTTCGGTACCCTATTCTAATAGCGTGATGTTTGAGAGTGGTCGTTAATACGGTGGGGAAGTTTCCGGTTACTATTGGGGTATCTAGAAATAAAGCTTGTATTTCTGCTTTTATGGATTTGTCGAAGGTCAAGGGACGTGGTTGGTTTAGCCAGACCACTTATACAGAAGTAGAATAGATTTGGTAGGTTTAAAAAAATACATAGATAATGTACAAAGCGAGTTTGAATAAATTGTGAAGCTAAGGTTTCTTAGCGTAGTTTGAAAATAGAATATACGACTCAAAGAACTCCGATAAGTATATTTTATGAAACGTTCATTCAGTACCTATGAGATTAAATAAGGGTGCTAATGCTATTTTTCGAATATCTTTGCCCAAAATTGACATTTATCAAATAAACATTGGGTAATCTTTTAATCACGCCTGTTTACAAGGCTTGCTGGTTCAAATCCGGCTCGAAGGACCAAATGAATTGTATTCCCTATCCTCATTTTATGGTGTTGCGTGTCAAAATGAAAAACTGTGGTCAAGTATACTAAAATAATATATTTTACACACTGAACTTAAAATACGCGTGTATTATTGTTCTTCGTCGTGTCGCTGGCACGACAGACTATTTATATTTTGTTAGCCCAAAACTTTGCAACTTCGTACGTGGTAGCGCAGATGTCACTTCGGCTGCATGTTTTTGGGCTAAGGGGGTAACGCATGTTGTATTATGATAGAACGTAGATAGCAAGAAAAAGAAAAGTGAGAGGAAACCACATACGTCAAAAATCATTATAGTTGAGTGCTATCATCAAAAGTATAAACGAAAGAAAAACTGTTTGTTCACACAAACAGTCACATGTTAAAAAATAAATTGATGCTAGCAAGAATTGTAGAATAAAACTACTACTACAAAACAGTGACATTAGTGAAAAGATGAAGAAGAAAATCACACATTTAAAAAGGAAATTACTCATATAGGTACTTCATTATACCGAAGTTCCCATGAAACGATAATGAAAGAAAGCTAGCCCTCACAAATAAGGTAAAATGAGGAGAAAGGGTAAAAGGGCTTCATAGGTAGAATCAAGAGGCTAATTCATTGCTTTCAAGGGCCATTACTTGGCCCTTTCCCTTGTGTTGATTTTTATAACACAAGGGTTAGTCAGTGATAGGATTTTCTCAGTATTTTTCACTATTTTATTGCACTATTAATTTGTGTAGATAGTGTGACAGGGTGAAATGAGGAAGGGGAGGAAAGCTCCTTAATGCTAACAAAAGGGATCATTAACTCCATGCAGAATGTTTTTAATCAAACTTTGTTATTTTGGTCCTTTTGTGCACAACGAGAAACATGCAACTCTCCTGGGTACTGTTATAAAAGTACAGAGAATAAGGACGCCATTGGAAAAGCACCCTAATGTAATATTTATGTTATTCTAAATCACTTAATTTTTGCGAATAGCTGTAAATTCGTAAGTTATAAAGTAAAACTTGGTAACTGTGCCAAACTGTAGGACTTTTTATCAAAGTATCTGCATGAACGTGGTTTTTATTCAGCAATTCCTAAAAGACATTCTCCAGACAGTGTCCGCTTTAAAGCGAAAATACTTAAGAATTCTGATCACACAGAAAACAAGTAATTGCAAATAGCTCAGCTTAACTATCCAGCAATGAAATTCTCCAGTAAAAAACTTAAGAAAACAATAAAATTTCCGCAAACTATCTTTCAAGAACACAATGGGATTCCGACTTTTCAAGTGCCAAACAATAAGTTCTTTGCGTGCAATTCAGTAATAAAAGCTCCTGGACACTTGGAGTGCAAAGGACAATGCGTTTTAGTACGGAACACTTTTGTAGTTTGTTTCCAGTGACAGGTACCTGAGTTTCATTATGGAAACTGGAATTCGGTATGATTTAAAGCGGTTCCTAGAAATGTTGGATAGGAGATCTCTTTCTTCGTATTTGAGTGGTTAAGGGAATTCAAATACTAGGAAATGGGTACTGGTGGGAATTCCAGCGATACCATTACCGTGAAAGAACTAGATAGTTTGTAGTTTTGTGCAAGACAGTGAAAAAAAAAACATCTTATGACACAGTGTCTGTTATATATGATATTGTAGTCGGTTAAAATTGTGAAGTTCGTTTGGTTCACTTTAAATAAAAATAACAAAACAAAATAAACAAACACACGAGCTCACTCAATTCTTGACCCGGCCCGATTCACTCAATAAATCTTCGCACATTGTATCGAAATTAAAATAAATCAACAATACTCACTGCTGTAGGTCTTTCCCCTCAACCGAACCCCTGAACCAATAACACAGTTACATTATAAATAAACACTTTCAACAAAAAAGGCCAAACAATAGAAAAACAAGAATAAATGAAGCCAGGTAAAACGCTAACAAAGGAGACGTATACTAAACAAGGCGCGCTAATACTCAAAAACTATTAAGGGTTCATTGTTCCTACACACAATAAGAAGTGTAGTTGGAAGGATCCTCATAAAACTGGCGTTAAGATCTTATTATAGAACATTTACAGAGACAAAAGGCTAGCCTCTTAACGGACTATAATAATACCTGTGTTGTTTATTGCAGCACTTGTGGAATTAGATGCGGCTCTTGTGAATAAAATTAATTAACCTGAGCGTCTCGATGAAAATGAAGAAAGAGACGGAAGAAGCGCAATAGATGATAATCGTATAGTCAGAACTGTGGATCTTAGAACAAAGAAAACTGTTAATAAGATGTAGGGTAATCAAATAGGGGAACACTAAAAATATACTTAATCATTTGAAGAGATATTAAGAAACAAAGTCAACTAGATTTAATAAAATGAGTTACATTAAGAAGAAGACGATAAAGGGAGTTAATAATTTAGAAACATTTGATAACGATGCCTTGTAATAAGATCAGAGAGCCTAGAAGAAACGTCATACTTTTAGGGTTATACTAAAAATGACCGAAAAGTCGAGACCGTATAAGATTGACATAAGCTACCACACAACACTACTACAACTATTCTAGAGCAGCTACTTATGTCAATGATGTTGAAAGTCTTTTGTGAAAATGCAATTGCCACTTGTATAGGGCTCCGCCGGCGTCGCAGATACGCTTTTTCGTATATTTTGTACTTTAAATTTAATCAGTCTTATGACAATATCGGGCACTTTTTATGCAAAAACAAAAATAATGTAAAGGAAATGTGCCGGATATTGTCTTATGTCTGTCTGATTAAGAGTACAAATGAATGAAAAAGCAAGTAATTTTGCGGAATGCTCATTTTGAGAAGTGCCCTTAATGAGTAGTGCATCAATTGCGAAGCGCACGTTTTTTTTCCAGTACACATTTTCCTAAGTGCACATTCTACGACGGAGTCTTGTATAAGGAGATTCTCGATCAGAAAATTAACGATTAATTCTCCTATATCGTACGTAAAGTTAAGCTTTAGTTCGGCATTCCGTCCGTCCTGTATTTTACTCGTCGACACGTCATCTGGATTAGAACGTCCGAAACTTCATTTGCTGGTTTGCGGTTTCCCATCGAGATGTCGTCGGCTACAAGAGCCATCAATTCCCTGGCAGAATATGTGGCTGGCAAATTGACACTTGCTATTTCAGCTGCAGTTTATGTGACTTTGAAACATTATCAGTCTAATCTAATTTTTACTATTTTATCTCTGTTATTTTTACGTGTATTATTTAAGGATTCTGTCCACTACAACGTATCATACTATGACCGGGCTATGAACGTATCAGGCATAAACATAGTCTTTGTATTGTAAAGTATGAGACTATGCCCACGAGTCCGTTCCGTCACCGACCAACACCGTCGCGTGCCATGCACTACACGTAGAGTAGCGGCACCGACAAAATAATCTCGCCGACAATAATTCTTGATGTTCTAGTCGGCATAGTAGTCCGTGTCATGTTTCTTTCCGTGACTCATACGTTCATAGCACGGTTATGGTACGGTACGGTGTAGTGGGCAGAGTCCTTTAATATTATCATTAACACTTAAAACGAGATATTTACCATGATTACTTTTTATTTTAACTTCCCGAAATTTCGGCACTGTTGCAAGCACGATCAAACCTGAATTTAGTAAATAAGAAGAGTAAATGGGATATTTATTCTTCTTATTTACTAACTCCCGTTTTAAGTGTTTATAAAAAAACTTTTATGAATCCTTCCTCATTGTAAATATGTTTTTTACACTTAAATTTAACTGAGCAATTGCTTGGATTTACGTCTGTAATGTGCATGTTTTCTCAAATAAATAAATCTCAATGCTGTCTTACATTGCTATCACATCAATCGAAGAATAGCTCCTTATCTATGCTCTTTTCTTAATACGTTTCTCAGAAATGGTTCGTAAATAGATACTACTCTGGTTTGACTTATTATTTAAACCACCCACTTATCCTCTTTAAATACCGCACACTTACTCGCCATGTAATCTTGAGTACTATGACGCCTACAGAATTTGGCAGAAAGATTTTTACAAGATATGGGATGTCTTAAGCCTTACAATTTTTTTCTTCCCCAAAATATTCGTGGTAAACAACTCGTCACGAGTAGTTACAAAAACAACAAAATTTTATTAAAAAAGTATATAACTATGTATATTAAAACATCCAAGAGAAGTTGCAACTGCTTTTATTACATGTTAAAATGCTAGTGGACGTGACTCGGACATACATTTATACTACTAAAGTCCTACAAGGGAACAAATTTTACCTGTGCGTGACTACTTGACGCTCTACTTGCTTCGAAAGAGGAAATTTGGCGTAAGATTTCGGACATGACTACATAAAGCCACTCTCATGGTGTTAAAAGAACTGAATAAGAAATAAAAATGTTACGTTTAGTATTGTTTTATTGAGTATACATAGACTTTCAGTTCAAGATGTATGAAATTAAGTCTAAACATTAATTCAATAATAATTGCCAAAGGTCTAAATTCTTCATTATCGCGTGGTTATTACCTAACCTGGTGTCAGAATTTTTATGCCACCGATGGGCCTTTGACTTGGCTTTACATGCCGTCGAGAAAATAACTCTCAGGCGTGCTGGTTTCCTCACGATGTTTTCCTTCACCGAAGCAAGTGATAATTAAATAATACGCGCTATATTGCAATTTATAGAATAAACATCAAGTAATTATTCACGTTGGTGACAATATTTTTTAAGTAACGTTTGGACTTAATTTTTCATTTTGTTATGAGCGTACAAAATCAAGTTTTGAAATTACGTAGAAGAGAAATGACGAAAACGACTTTAACTTTTAGACATCCAAACAAAACGACAGCTGATTTCAAAAACTTTGTCGTGGGTAGTCTGTTAAGACTCTGGAAGTCTGGCAGAATACAACAATGTTTAAAAAAGTGTTAACTTCTGGTCGGTCAGTGAAACGATTAGTTTTCTAGACCCCAGTATTTTTCAGCGAAGCGTAACTAGAAACCACTAGCAGCTGCAACATTAAACAAATGCTTTCACACAGTAATATTAGATTACCGTCGGAGTTCTGCTTCATAATTCTGATAATTTGGAAGATAAGGACAATCAAATTTAGCCAAACTATCCATTGTTTAGATACACCTACCCCTGATGTAGGTCTACATTTAGGGATGTCAATTTCTAGAGATTTATTGTGAATCGGATTGTGATTTTATTATTTTCGTCTAGTTTCTCTTGCCAGCCATTTAGATGCTGGTTTAATGGTGCTTTTATTCGGTTAGAAATTTTCGTCTGACCGCCTCGTGCAAGCGAGACCGCTAAGCATGAGATTCTTGGTTCCGTTCCCAGGTCGCGCAAAGTGTTACTGGGGTTTTCTATCAGGAATTTCACATTAGCAGTCACGGAGTCTGAGAGTTGTGCCCAATAGGCCCCCTTCCACTGGGACTCAAACATAACTGGTAAAATGAGGGTTGATGGAAAAACCCAATAACTCTTTGCTCGACCAACAAAACTAACCCAAGAACTCGTGTTCAACAGCAGCGCTTGGGACCACAAGACCAATTAGAGCTATCGACAAACAGACTTACTCATTTCCATGATTTGTTTAAAATTCGAACCGAAATACATGTAACAAAGCCGATAGACTCCGCGTATGACGTCACGTGCCAACCCTAAGGCGCCGTCATAAACGGATGAGTCACAAACACCACCTGCCTCCAATAATGTTATTAAACAATCTATACGCCCGCCCGATATCAAACATGGCTTTATTTGATTAATTCTATACGAAAAGAATATAGTATTGAATTTTTATTACGCTGTTTAGTCATAGTTACATTATTATAGAAAGTGGTTTGGCTAATTTAATTCGTTAGTTTTATCAACATATTCATCACTATTATGTCTGTAACATTCAGCTTGGCTGATGGATTCATGATTGCTGTTAGTTGGACAAAATGACGATATTACTTATCATCTTGATAATTTATCCGTAATTACTTAGCACACTTTAACTCAATTTTGCCATGAAGGCTGGTATAAACTACAGAATTCCACCTGCTACGATCTCTACACACTCCTTCTGCGTCCTCCAAGCCTTATCTTTCTGAAGAACATAAAAAATATCTAAGGTCAACGTAATTCTACCCATAATTAACCGTCCATATAGTCTAGTGGACGCAAGCGCGACTGCTGAGCAAGAGGTCCTTGGGTCGAGCGGTGTTGTTGGGTTTTTCCATTAGGAATTTCTCAGTAGCAGCCACGGACTGGATTCGTGCTCGGTTGATGGCAATAGGCTCGTCCCCTTATACAAGTCAGTGAACTATTAGGTACACATCTGTCTAACGCCACGGGGATTACAGGCGTAATGTACACTGATGGTTGATGTTATAGTCAATATTCTAGTCCTGACATAGTGTAGCAAAAACAAATGTGATTACGGACCTCACAACATTTTCTTTTGAGTGAGCTTCTTTGTACCGACAGTTATCAATTTGATTACAACGATATTATTCATCACCTGTCCGCCGAATCGAAGAGTAAGCTGATGTAAAAAAAAGGCATTCCTGCCAGGTAAAAAATCTCACCAGACCACTTCGGGTCCCAAGGGACATCATTAGTGCCGGTAGTCGAAAGTGTATAGGTAGTCACTAATAAACCCCCACTAATCATGTAGCCTCCAAGATATATTACCCTAGTATTTTCCCTGCAAACAGTGGAGCATGTTTCTCAGCTAATTTGCGGGTCAGCAGAGTCTAAGCATATATGAACTGATTTGTTTACTTAGGACAGAGATGAGCAACTTAATTATTCGTGCCATGTTTCTTTTTACGGGCGGTAAATAAATCTGAGCTGAGATCTTGGTTGAGGATGATTTATTTGACGCGAATTGAAGGCCCACATTTTTGCATTAATAGTTTTGGCTCAATAAGACCCACTTACTCTATAAATCACTAAAACTATTTAAAAAATCGTTCTGTCTGTGTCATCTCCAAACGATTAACAGAAATAGATTTACGTTTTTAATTTGTTATGCGCTTAATACATTAAAGTAACATGATAAGTTAGGCCAAAGTGTCTATAACTTTCGATTAATACGCAAGGTAATATTCTTGCTTATAACAGTTGAAAGTAGTGCGTATTATTTTCATCTGTTACATTTTTACGATTACGGGTATTTGCTATTAAACAATCCAAAGCTTTTAACGACCCAAAACTTGGAAAACTCAATAAAACAGAGAGAACGAAAAAAATATAGGTAAGTAAGTCTGAATCTTCTTACTAAGATTTCGCGATGCTGTTATCGGGAAAGGGTATTAGAGATGTTATTTCTTCGTATTCAGAAAATCATAGCAAATCCTCTTATCTGTCTGGAGTTCACCCTAAATTATTTACATTACCTTGACTGTCCATTACAGCCCCTGTACGCGTCCACTCCCCTCTAGTTTCGGGTATCCACGCCCCGCGTCGCTCAGCCCAGTTGTCATCTCGTTCTCGATAGGGGAAGCACGCGCGTCCGCTCCCTCAGTGGCCTGAACTTTACGAATTCATCGCTTCGTTGTCCAAGCTGAGCCTTTTTTTCAAGTATTTATTTAGTGGGTTTGTGTGAAGTGATTTGGACGTGTTGGAATTTTCAGAGGTAAGGTTTTATTATTTTGTTACTTACTTTTTTATGATTTTTTGCTGTCTGTGTTAGATGATGTCCTGATAAAATTGAGGACGTAGGTAATACTTTATTTATTTAAACTCAGGCCTTGACCCTTGGGTACATTCTGTAATATCCTGATTTGTAATTTATTTATTTACATCATTTTGCATTGATAATAATTTGCAATCCTTGACACGAAATGTACCTAATTTTATTTTTCGCAAATTCTAAAAGTCTCTTTTATATTTTTGAATAAGGAAACGTGTCGAATTTTTATATTTTAAGTAATCATTAGGTATTTAGGTAAACTGTTTGTTTTTTTTTAAGCCACTAAGCCACGTTGTTGGCGGAATAATATATATTTCTTTTTTCATGTTTTATTTTATCACGACGAGATATTCAACATTTTATTTCTACTAAGGTTACACATTTTATTAAAATCATAGGTAACTGACAATACAAACAGTTATATTAATTAAATTCATTATACGTAGTAAATCTGGTGTAACTTCAGTCACCCATGATATTCTAAACCTGTATGTATATATGCTTCAACACGTTATATAGCTAGAAGTGTATAATTATGTGTGCTAATCCTATTGTTTGGCTATCCGTCCATGCTGCATCGGAACCAGTCACCAAGTCTATTCCTGGTCCTAAATCCATTACGGAACTACCTGTACGCTACGTCCGTCTAAATGTCAATCGCCATATTGGCTATAACCAGAGATGGGAATAGGTAGAGTTTATTTATACTACGAGTAACTTCAAGTAAGTAATGTTGGCTGGATGATATACGCTATCAGCGATAACACCATCGTATAGGATATGCAATGTTGTTAAATAACTGATTATTATCAATTTCGGTGTGCAACAAAGTATATTCTATCTATCCATCAAAGTAACGTAATTCACCATGTATGGATGGATTTAATAAGAAGGTATTATCCATAATACCTTCTTTTTAATATCCCGGAATGATTTTCAAGTTCCGAAATAAAGCTATTAAATTAGAGTCACTTGCAGAAGATTGCAAATTTCAGTTCCAGAGTCGCATGTGATGTGTCATTATTTAAATGTTGTTTAAGTCAAAACAGATTTTTATGTCTGTGGAGGAAAATAGGGCCTGGGTCAGTAGATGAAGTTGGCGTTGAAAATATACTAGTTTGGTTAGAAGAGTATGACATTAGGGAGGTCTGGAACTATACATACGCTTTGAATATTTTTTTTTTTTTGTTAGACTGGACTGTCCCATTCCCGGGTTTTGAATAAACGGTTTTAATTTTAGATTTTTGTTTATTTAATTAAAAAAAAAAACGCATTTTCTACTCTTATTTACACTTTCCTACCGTATTTCGATATAAAGCCAACACCGTTCTCCAAATTAAATCATTGATTTGAAACATACGCTACGGTATACAGCGACGATGACGAAATGATCAATCATGCCATCTAGCCAATTTCGACCACAGAGACTGCATTCAATGGCTTTCTAGGAAAAGTCGTAGAGCTTTGATGCGTGCTCGTCGGTGACAAACATATCCAACTTTGTCCGAAATATTAAAAACATAAAGCATACTTAAAATAAATTAGTAATAAAAACTAATCAGTCATTTTATTACCTGTAAACTCAGAAACTTGATTAAGCTTTGTGTATAACATTGGTTCCATTTCAAAATAGTTGATGTTGCTCTTTACGAGTCCATTGCCCCCATTTATTGCCACAGGACATGGGGATTATCTGTCAGTCGATATTTATCCTGATTCATCATGGACAATCGGGTGTGACAAGTATTGTAGTGTATTTCGAGTTATATTCTATTATATTCGGGTGTTATTATTAATGTTTTTTAATATTTTTATTAGCTTTCGAATTCAGTTTCAGGGACAGTTATTAGCAAGTTCCGTTTTACATTCCGTATTACAAGTTCAATGTATTACGGAATTATGTACATAGATACTTAGGTATTATCTTTTTTATATCATTGGTTGGCATACAACCTTACATATAGTGAAAATTTATCAATGCTACCTCCTCCTCGGGTGCGGTTACATCTTAGAGACAAAGCTGGGATGTTTGTAATTACGCCGGCATACAAAATCAGTAATATCCGAACGCACCTTGCAGGTAATTCCAGGTTTGGGTATTAGCTACTTTCCCGGACGAGGTCAACTAAGCTAAGAAAACTCCTAAGAAACTACAATTAAAACTTAGTTCTAAGTCAAGTAGTAACCTTTTAAATATGGCATCACCGCTGTTCTTGAAATAAAATATATTTATAATCTATACATCTCTCCATGGTACAATAAGATACGCTCGTAACAACGAAGGCAACATAAGAACTTACCTTTCGCATTGAATTATATTTGTACAGATAAATCACAGAATAATTAAATAAGATAAATATAACGTTACAGGTCTTCTTTTGTGTTCCAGTTCTCAAGGGGCTTATTTACTTATTCAGTCTTCATCTAATTCTATGTCAATTTTCAAAGTCTTTTGCCATCGAAATGTATTATTGCTTTTTGTAATTTCTTGTTATGTACTTGGAAATTACGTGTACCTTCACAAAAGTAAATAAAATAAAAATAAATACATTTTAAAGATTCACGAAGTTTCATCATTAAGATGAATACATAATTATTGTATTAGTATTTCGACAGACCTAATCCAATAATAGGTACACAAAGACATAATGGTGTCGGAAAAAAATGTCAATTACTCCCATTCACTGGCTGAAATTGGTCTCATCGCGAATTTCTTTACAAAAAAAAATATGTAAAGACAGGCTCTTTACGTGTAATATTCTGGCCTTTAATAAATGGCGGAAGAAATACGGCTGAGAGGTATTTTGAGAGATTTTTTTAAAGAATTTTCATTGTGAGTGGTCGCCCACAAAGACGGGGAAGCTCAACACCAATTAGTGTCACTCGTTTATTAGTTCGCGAGGCTTCGGGGCGGCGGTAAACCCTGAGGTGTGGTCCGAGAAACGCGCGCTGTATTGGATACGTTTGTGTTTTAATTTGTTTGCGTTTGTTAGGGAGATGTTTTGTGTGTCAGTCCGTTTCTAGTTTAGGTTGTATGTGTGTTCTTCGGACACGCCGTTGCAGTGTAATGTTACAAAAAAAAAACCGTCTTTACACCTTCACTTTTAAGGACATAAAGAACGTCACTAATGCATCGACTAACAAGGCCTTGGCCAACAACTGGGCCCAAGATGTATTAATCAAAATCTTCACCATTGATTCAAAAAGAGTAATATTCATGAGCAATGTGGAGTAATCGTCTCGGGAATGCTTTGGGTGTGTCACTGAGTCATAGGCAGCGGTAACATCAGCTATTTTTGACGCGAAAATATTCCTAATCGCGTTTCTAATGGCAACCGTTACCGCTGTAAGCTTAAAACTTGTGTACCAGATTGGTTCGTGGACCATTTTGCAGACTAAACCTTGCGTAAATAGACGTTACAAGAGCGGTATCTAATGAGAGCCATATTTTTCAACGTTGCAGCATTAGGATGGCTGATATTTTAATCTGAATTAATTGGAATATTAATTTTGGACGATTTGTGTTTATTTTAATGCCGAAGAGGAGACAGGGACGCTTTTATTTAAATTTGTGATCGACGGTTCTATTCTTGGCTTGGGAGGAAAATATTGTTTAAAGTTTGTATCAATCTGGTTAATGTATTCAAGAGTAGGCAGGGTTGGCATAAATCAAAATCGACATTCGTGAATTAGATTTTTAATTGAATTAGCAAAAACCTTATCCAGGGTCAATTTTTCAGAAGGGCGTGGATGTCCACATCCGAAACAATTAGGAATAGCGAAAAATACTCAATGGAATCTAGAGTCCCATTTTGATGAAAACTAAAACTGCATCATTGGATTTTTGAAAAATCAATTTTCCTAGCCAGGAACACAACCCGTTGATTTTGGAAAAAAACACACACTGTATTATTTCGCCATTCGATTGAGTTGCTATTAAGGATTCAATTATGAGAAGTAATGACAAACGAGGTCCCCCAAAACACAGAAACGTAAACCCAATTAATATGTCCCCCTATTTCACGACTGTTGGGCCTTAAAACATGTATCTTTATTCCCCCATTTGCCATCCTAGCTTTCAGAAATAAAACTGGGCTAACAGCACATAAAACGAAGACTAGAAGCTTCAATCGAGTTCCGTCTACTCTGATGAAGACCCTCACAACAACTATAGGGCCATAAAAACATCATTCGGGATACGACTCTAAAAACAAAGAAACAAGGACCAAAGTCCTTTGTTTAAATGCGACTGTCGAATTTCCTTTACAGTGTTGAATTATTTCTCTACACGAGATACAATAGCTTGATGACGGATCGCCTGAGAACCGAGGTATATTTCAAACTTTGTACTGTGATGTATGAGCAATCACATTGTTTGAAACTATAAACAATTTTATTCAGATACAACACAACTTATGGCTGATCGAAATTTGAATCTGAATGAGAAAATGTTCCTTAATTGGTCTCAATTCTGCCATACCGAGAGAAACACACAATCTCTTTATACTTGAGTTAAGAACCTCATTCTGGATGAACTTGAAATCAGCGTCAAATGCCTATAATCATTACCTACTACTTCGCAAAACGGGAGAAGCTTTTGTGTAAGTTAATTGTTTTCATAATCAAAGATGATTTTTAAATTATGAACCAAAAAGAAAAATAAACCGTTTCAAAATTCAAAACTGCTTTATGAATTCGTATTTTGTTTTATTTCCATCAAAGTTACGGTTTACCGCAGAATTCCAATTTTACAATAGAACGACTATGTCTATATAAGTAACAAATTTTAAATATATTATGTTCAATCAAGCTTCAAAGGGTTTTGTAGACATTAAATACTTCATTCATAACTGGTAGGTACAAGTCGAAAATTACTGTTGAAAGAATAATAATGAATGCTGATCGGCTGAAAGTTTCAGTGGCGTCGTCTATTGATTTTTCAAAACTAAAATAATTCTTATGAAAGTTTGTAATTATACAATGAATTGAACTCGCTAAGTAAAAGTTTATTGAAGTTGTTTTAAATTTTCTATAGCATGTTATAGCAGTGTGCTGATGTAGGCGTGTTTAGTATAATTTAAGATTTAATTCTTTAGATATGCCCTGATCGTACTTGGATCGCGTGAAAAAGTGTTTACACTGAAGTGAGTAGCTTTTTGTGCTAATGATCCTTTCAAGTTTTCAGTTTAAAAGCCGTTAAATTAGAAAAACATAAGTACCTATAGAAAATAAGTAGGGACCTAGAATAAATCCTACACAACCGTTAGTAAAATATTTTTCTAAACCAAAATAAACTAAATATTGCTACAAAACATGCTCATACACTACTTCTAATGTGAAAAGATCCACAGTTTTTATCTCTTTAATCGTTAAAGCTTTATTGCCTTAAGTGTCTACTCGTCTATTTCAACACTTACTTAATTCACTTAATAAGACTTAGTAAGTCATTCGTCAAAGTTAACTTTCTTGAAGTTTGCGGCTCTCATCAGAGAGATAAAGCTAGTTATTTGTGTAGAATTTAAAATGATTGCTGTACTTAGTCATTTTAGTGAGAAAATTGCCGACGTTTTTTCGAATTAAAAACCAATCTTGATGAGTTGAAGAATATAGGGACTCAAAGCTGTACAAAGATCATTTGACGCATTGCTAAATTCGATATTAACTCCACCATCTCGATTTTTAACACAATGTTAACGGCAATTGACTGCCAAAAGATACTTGTTCCCAATGCTGCCAATCTCCAATGACTCTTCTTGTTTGGAGAGTGCTTGCAGATTGTAGGCAAAATACAACAAAAAATATTATAAGCCAACACAATAAGATACTGAAATAATGTTCTGGCAACATTTTCCTTCATAAAAGTGTGAAATGAATGTTATCTGCAAAAAAAATTGATAAGAAACACACGAAAAACGACGTCAAAAAATTCAATATATCAATGCATTTTATGAAAATGTAAATCTTTTTAAGTATTTTATCTGTGCCAGTACAATACTGATACGTAGAATCCCAAATGGCTGTATTTCAGGGACTTTAAAATGCATTAGATTTTATTCCACCTGTTACAATATAAAATTTAAAGTTATCTATAAATACCGATACAATGCTCCAAGCTAAGCCCAGAAAGTTATTGCTGTACGGGGTTTTTAGCTCGATAAAACTATACTAGACATTATTACTATAATATTTTACTATCAAAATAAAAACACCATTTCGAACTTGTTAGGATTTAAAAAAACCAGCCAAGTGCGAGTCGGACTCGCGCACCGAGCGTTCCGTACAAACCTGTAGGTATGTATATACCTAAGTAAAAGTTCACCCGTCACGACAATCAACAAAAAATTTACGGTTTTCGCAATTTTTCCTTTATCTGTGCTATAAGACGTTGCTTCTTACCAAATTTCAAGATTCTGAGTTCACGGGAAGTACCCTGTAGGTTTTGATTCCCTTGCGAGTGTCGAAAATTTGCGGCATAAACGGCTGTATCTTTTGATTGCGTTGGCTTAGAAGATTGATTTTTTCACAGCTCCAAGGGACAGTAGACCTGAGTATCTGATATAAATCCAGATTGATACCTCCATGCGTTCCTGTGAAAAAGGGTCTTGACAGATAGACAGACGGACGGACGGACCACAAAGTGATCCTATAAAGGTTCCGTTTTTTACGGAACCCTAAAAACTTTTTATTCACGAAGCGGCTTTTCAAGATTATTTCAACAACGAAAATGTGAAAACTCAGATTGTACAGAATGCGAATCAACTTCTAAATTAGCGACACAACCAAAGAACACAACACCGAAGTTAACTCACGAACCTAAAAACAATTCTTCTCAAAATAGTTCGGACTTGACCAAGCGGCACCCATTCATAAGCCAGGCCTAGCCGTAAATTTGGCTAAAGGCGGTTTCCATTATGCACCCATACGAATAGGCCTGTGTCGCTGACAGGAACTTACGAGTCGGTTACCGCTCTTATACCGCACCTGTTTATAAATATATACTGCCTTTATTTTTTTGGGTTTTCTTGCAAAAGGATTGTAGCTTAAAAGAAAATGCTTACCGTCGAAGAGGGTCTTCTTGATAGTAAGTATTCATTCATGTTTCTTTGAGTATTGTTTTGAGACAATAAAACGTCAATTTCTTTGATCGAAGCTTTCAAGTCTCTCATTCTTCTAATGCAAGTAGCAGTCTTCGTGAATGCCCTTTGTCTCTTTCGATTTACAAGATTCGTCAAGCTCTGCCTTTTCTATCATCTATGATAATGCGAGACTAATTTTATTAATGTCCATCTATAGTTTCATCTAAGACGTTTTACAGAACTTTTAATAGGCGGAAGATCTCAATTTAACTGAGTATCTTTTTTATGTGTATTATGACTTGCACTAAAGAAACTGGGAATTATTAAGCTCCAAAATTTAAGTTTAGCTGTAACTTTTACTGTATAAATAACTATTCTGCCGCCTAGCTACTTCTCATCTCTTAGTTGTTTTATAACACTCGGTGATAAAAGCTGCCATTTACTAAACTATACAGCTACTTTGGGAGGTCAAGGTTCCTTCTGTATCTCGTTGATGACGTCATCGACTAAGTTATGGTCTTCTTTATAGGGAATGTTACGTCCTATCTTTTACTGTTATGTAATGAGTACGGAAGTAAAGTATTCTTTGAAGTAGCTCTTGAATTAAAGACAATGTTTTATAGATGGGACTAGGCTTCTATGGAGGATTTTTTGTGTATTATTGACGAGTATCGCGTTTTGATGAGTTTACTAACGGTTTGTTAGGTATATTTTCAAGTTTTTAAACAAGTGGTGTGCATATAAGCGATTGGATTCTTGCTCTGGATCATGAGGTTCTTTTAATTTCCCAATTTGGCCACTAGCCTATCAAATTCTCTTCAATTCTTTTTTTCTTTACTAACATGATCTTCTTCTTCGTCCTATATGTGTCTAATGGATTACGGATTCGATGACTTATTGTAGAATATACAGTGCGCAACATGTAATTTGAAACATGCTGGCTTCTAAGAAAATAATGCCCCTGTCCCCATTGCATTGATTGGTTCCAGCCTCCCTACAAACCTATCTAAACAAATGACACTCGTGTCAAAAAAAAACTACAAAAGATACTTTTGGAGTTCTCGTTACACAATTACTTTACAGAACCACACTGTGTGCCTATTAAAGAAATTGAATAAAACCCAAAGAATTCTACGCGCAGGTAAGATTCTATGTCTATACAGGCGAGACAGGTAAACGTGCCTAGTGATGAATTTGAAGGATTTTGGTACAAAAAAATCTCTAAGGGTTGTTTGAAAAAGATAAAGGTACAAATAAATAGGCAGGTAGTAGAGGTGATCATTTGTGCGAAGGCACAGTGGGATTTAAAGAGTTTTTGTGAAGGCATTTTATTATTGTTTTTGAAAATGCAAAAAAATATTAAGCTGGATTTAATATACAAGATTTAATTTAACCAATTTTACCAACAAGTTCTAGCTAAACTTGAAATCCAATACGTACTCGTGTCCATAAAATGTTTTACCTAAAAGGGCAAAATACTAATAAAGACTGTTAAAACCCATTAAAACTCCTATTTCAAGAACTTGAGGCATTAAAAACTTAATCAAGAATTAATTTCGCATAAAAACCAATATCAAAACGTTCAGTAATCTTCTGAAAAAACCTTCATTTGTATTACTTTCTAATCCTTAAAAAAATCCTATTATCAGGATACGTTTCGATTCCCCCAGCATCAGCTCAGGAATTGGCGTAAAAGACAATGTTCTTAAAGGATTAATGTACTCTATAAGGTTAAGACGATTTCCACCTAAGTAGAAAAAGATAAGGCTTACCGATGTACTTGAGAGTATTTCGAGTATACCCAGTATTTTCCCGATGCCAGTGTTCGAGTATTTTCGGGTATTTTCGTAATGTCAGTGAATCCTCTTAATTGAATTTAGGCTGTGATTTCTCTGTGTGAACGACGGGTATTTGTCTGATTTTTCTGTTTATTTCGGTGTTATTGTAGTATTTGTTTATGTGTTTATTATATTCATTTTCACTTGTGATTTGCAACATACATACGCTACAGGAATTGCTTGAAGACACAAAACTATTTACAAATTCAGACTGTTACCATTTAAATGTTATTCAGAAATGCTTGCAAGATAAATTGATATTGCCTACCTAGTAGGCGATTTGAATCTCGACTTTCATGCAAAGTATTACTACCCAACCAATAAGCTTGTAAAGGAATTAGTTATTGACCATAAACACCCTATAACATAATCGCCAATAATTTCACAGAAAGGGTGAACTCGAAAGCCGACAAGTCGTAATATTTTATCAAAACAAATTCTACTATAAAAGCTCACGACCGAACGTTCGGGCGCTCGCTTAACGGAACTAGAGCTTTACATTAAGTAAGCACGTAGCTCCGTCGTATTATTTTAATGTCGCATTTTGCGAGCGTGACAAAGATCAAAGCAGTGATTTTACACACTTGTCTCCCAAAATTATGTGAGAAATTTCGTAACAGACATTTTCTTTTACAATGTTTTCTGTTTCATTAGTTTTTATTAGTTTAGGGTTAATTTAATAATTTCGAGTAGATGCTTTTGGATTGAAATAAAACTAATTTTACGGATTGTTTAGCTTTATTGTTAAGATTTCGTTTTTGTTTGCAGCTGTTTTCGGTCTCTCTAGTCGTTTATGAGGCAATGATTTTGTTTAGGAGTACCTTTTCAGAATAATACCCTTCTAGATAGCTTTTAGTGTTTTTTGGACTGATTCGTTGGGCTAGTGTGGTCGCAATCGAGGTGGTGTAGGTTCGATTCCCGAGTCGGGCAATTTGTTGTTTTGTTTTTTCGTCAGAAATTTCTCAGTAGCAGCCAAGGAGTCTGGATCTGTACCCGGTTGATGGCAATAGGTTCTCTCTCTATTACATGGGACTTAAAACATAACTGGCGAAAAGTGGGTGAACGTACTATTGGGTACACCTCTGCCTAACCCGACGGGGATTAATGGCGTGATGTGATGTATGTAGATAGCTTTGAAGACCTCAACATTCAACTACATTTTTCTAATATCAACTCTTACATTCGTTATGTATGATGCGTATACCTAATAAGTACCTTTTCATAAACTCGAACATTTCATCAGAAGCCACATTAATACGCCAGTCATGTAATCGAACCTGTATTAAACATAAAATTAATGTTCATTCATTCGCTAAAACCGTTAATATTATTCACTTTATAGTTTCAATGAATCATATTAAGCCAATAATTCGAATGAAACGCCTAAAATATTAATTAATTGGCTTTTTTATTAGCTTTTCAATATGGGTACCGTCCGAGTCTGGACACCATCGGTATTGATTTCATCTAAAATAACTGATTTCCATGCAGACGCTTTTAAGGCCGCAGCTTCGTGGAAGCGGAAGCGGGAGCGGGTATATAATAGTGAGTTGGGAGTTTGTGTTCTTGTATTGAATTTGTATTTCTGGAACTTTCAAAGTCCGTTTGATAGTTACAGAAATACATATGATCTTTAGTTCTTCTTTAAAAATAAAATAATGTAACTTACTATGTAAATTTAAGTGTAGCAATTTGAATTAATACGTCTTACGCGTCTACGCTTTAAATGGAAACTAAAGAAACTTCATTAAATCCTGCCACATTATATCATGTTGACTGTCTCATTGGTCTAGTCACGAATGCTGAGCATGCGCTCCTGGGTTCGACTCCCTGGTCGGGCAAAGAGTTATTGGGTTTTTCCATCAGGAATTTCTCAGTAGCAACCAGGGAGTCTGGATTTGTGCCCGTTTGATGGCAATAGGCTCACCCCCTATTACATGGGACTTAAACATAACTGGTGAAATGTGGGTGTCCTATTATGTACACCTCTGTCTTACCCTTCGGGGATTACAGACGTGATGTTGTGTTATGTTATATGATGTTGTCAAACTAAAATATCTCGAAAAGTGAATAACATGTTCGCCAAGAGTCTGCATGACGAATATAACCATAGCATATTGACCAATCAAATAACAAATAATGGTTACTTTGAAACCTAAAATAATTTCTCTATATTGGATCCCTGTCAAAGATACAACCAGATCCGATTCATAAAGCACATTTGCTCTATCTATCAACAGCCTTATTTTATTTTATGAGTAATTAATTATAGTCGAAATAAATGACGTTATTATAAATATACGTATTTATAATAATAATAATACGTCAGATAATTTCCATTTGAATAACATGTAAAGTGCTTATATTGAATCGTTACGGATTTTAGCTGTCATGTTTATTTGGATGATGTTATTAAATTCATCATCGATGCAAACGTGGTTGATGCTTCCACCACATGACATAGGTACGTATTTATGATAGACATAGTCAGGGAAATAAATTGATAATCAGTTAGAAATTGAATATCATTCATAACTAACTAAGTTCATACAAGTGTTAGTGCAACAAGCGAACTTGAGTTGGTAATAAGTTGCAATTTTTAAATATTTTCATTTTACTATGAACATTAAAGAAAAAAGCTCAAAAAAAAATAAGTTTGACTTAAGATTTTATATACAGGTCACTCAGACAGCTGCTATTAATAGTTTTAGGCATTTTGGCTCAGTTACCTTACCAAGAAATCTAAAAAAAAACAATATATAATAAACCTATCTTCCTATCGATTCTATAAAATAATTTATGATTCGTGAAGGCCATAAAAGCGCGCTTGAACGGTTTTCAGTAAACTATTTTTTACTTCATTATTAAAGCGTAAATTCAAGGGGTACATTCATTTAAAACTGACACACTAAACACTTAATATTATTCATGAGTAAATATTTACATTAGAGAATTTAGGATGTAAATATCATATTCGGTTAAGGAGGAAAACGACAAAATTGAATGCTAATCTATGTAGTTGAAATTATGGGCAAATTTTAACCGGCTTGAGCCTCCCTCAATTAAAATGTAAAAAAAAAACTACATGATACCGCTTATATATGGTGAAAACAGACCACCATTGGTGTGTCTACCTAATGTATTCCTGTTAATCTGAAAGTCATAGGGCGACTTTTGACTTTTCCTCTCTGATTTTTTACCGACAGTTTAGATTTCAATTTTAAAAACATTTCCCTAAGATCGCACACAGTAACAGCCGACAGGAAAAAAAATGTACCCAATAAATTGACAAACATTCTCTATCATACCAAACGAAGTTCGCAAAAACGTTATTGGTTTTTAAGTGTATTATTGTTTAAAGTCCTCTGTAAATATACTCCAAACATAAATTAAACAAACAGAGAGACGTTTTTAAAAATAATAGACAGTTTTTGTTCGCAAGAATGTATTAACAAAAGAACAACAAATAAACAAAGGTTCAAAAACGAAACGTTGGACTTCTCACAGTCTCTGTTAACAACTTCACTCCAAATAGGTATTGCGGGCGCTATTCCGGCAAAATTAAATTTAAAAAAAAATCCGATCTAGCGCGGTTCGAACGATTGCGCCGTAGAAAATGTAATGATTTTTAAGAATTCGATTTTCTTTTGAAGTGTAAAAGAAGGATTCTGGTTTTCGTTTGTTTTGAAATACGAACGAATTGTTTTCGATTTTTTTTTTTCATGAACCTGAATATGGACATGGATAATAAAATGTCTATTTCTGTATAGGAAATTCATGGGGAAAAAAATAAGACCGAATGAATAACTAACATGACCTACACAAAAACATAATAATTTAATAAAACCTTACATTATAATGAAAGCATAGAAAACATTTTCAAGACAAAACTTCGAGAGCTCTCACAAGACAATGGCGTTCATTTATACAAAGCAGCTTTAAAAAGTAAAAGGCAAACATGATTCGCGAATCTTCGCACGATATTAAACTTTTTACAATAACAAAAGACTTAACTGCCGAACTTTAGCATCTCGATACAACAATCCCTTTAATTAAAGCGTCGCGAACTCGTCAAGGGATGCCCTTAAAATTTCAATCCCTAATAACCATTTGGAAGAAACAAAAAAGTCAGCACACAACGCTTTTTGTTTCGCTCACACTGATTACTAGCCTCATTCGCGTGAAAAAGAGAAAAGATTTTAATTAAACACGCTGATGAGCTAGTTTCGTGATGTGTAATTTTCTTTTGACGACAATGCCTTTGGGTTCTGTTAATTTATCTGGAGAAAATGAGCGCAATAAAAAAACGCTGTGGCATATTGGAGTTTTAATGAGTTACTTTAAATTCTAATATTTATAAATTCTACTTCAGATGTCTTTTAACTACCATTAAGACTAGAAGGTATTGATTGAACTTGGTTTAATTTTTGAATAATAAATAAGAATTTAAAAAAAGCCAGTTACAAATATCACAAGGACATATTTCTATGAAAGCTATCCTAAATAAACAAAATGATACAAAACGTCGTGCTAACGGCAAACCATACGTTACATACCATTTTTCCCCTCCGCCATCGCATATTATCAAAGTAATTACGTCAAAAAATGATAGTAAAAAGCCCAGTTTATAGAGGGTGAACGCAGCATAAATGACTCAAAGTCACGTGACATGTTCCGGTGCGTTCATTACTCGCCTCCCCACAAATTAGGCTGAGTGCAGGCGATACATCCGATACCCACTCCAACAAGTCAATGGGTGAATGAATTACGATCAGTTTCGGTAACAAAGTAGGCAGCCAAACGCTGAGTCATTGTTTTAAAGCCTCCTGTTTAAGTGATTATGTAAATTTATAACAGGCGGGCACAGTGAAACATGTATTTTATTTAGCCTAGAATATGAACCGACTTTTTTATTGTTTCGTTCCGCAGGAACTTGCGATACCTACTTTAAATATTCTTTTAGCAGCGTTAAAAAAGTATTATTTGAAACTATTTTAGTAATAGGTACAAAATATTCATTTTAATATTCACAAAGTATCTTCCAAGTCACGGGTCTCATTAAAACATTCAAAAAATGTTGTAACATTATTGCAACCTACTATCTATAGCGCTTTCAAAGCGACTCTTTAATTTATTTTTTGTTTGTTCCAGGTTAGTGAAAAGGCAAGGGGACATGGAGACCGTCGTCCAATATTTACTCCTAGCTTTGGCTCTGACTTCCGTGCAAATATCCTACACTGAAAGCCGTCTAAATGAAAAACGGAGGGATAAAACTGAAAGGAGATACCACGGGACGCAAGTAAAAGATAACATTTGCGAGATAACCAACAGAGAATCTAAAGTACATTGCTATTGCGAAAGCACTGACGTCAAAACAGCCACCAGAGCCGACTGTTGGGTTTTCAACGGAGGTATTGATGAAACCGATCCAATTTGGTCCACTTTCAACTCTCAGCCTTATTTGGAAAGGCTAACGTTCAACGTTCGATCCGACGGAGCACTTAAGTTCATTCCATTTCACGTGATCCATCGCATGAAACGGCTACAAAAGCTCTTCATACACTACGCCACACTAAACAAAATTGAGAAAAGAACATTCTCAAACATAACCACACTGAAAGAAATAACTCTGATGAACAACAAAATAACCGAATTGGACTTCTCATCGTTCACGAATCTCCCGTCGCTCGTAAACCTAACTATAAAAGAGAATAAAGTAACTGAAGTGCAGAGGGACGTGTTCGTCGATTTGCCGAGTCTCAAATATCTGGATTTGTCTTTGAACAGTATCAATCTGGCGCACGACGGTTGTTTTGAACATCTGACCGTACTAAACGATCTGATACTAGAGGCTAATTCAATTACGGTGCTGACTAGAGAGACATTTAGGGGATTAGCTAATCTGACGAGATTGGATCTGCGGTCCAACAAGTTGTCAATGTTGGGAGATTTAACTTTCACGGAGCTGTGGAATCTTAACGAGCTACTTTTGGATAATAATGAATTGAAATTCCTGTCTGAAAGGGCGTTTGACGGCCTCGCTCTGTTACAGAAATTATCTATGACAGGGAATAAATTGAAGTCTATTAATGAGGGGCTATTAGAAGGTGTGCGCGGTCTTGAATTATTGGATCTGAGGAACAATGAGATAGAACATTTTACTTACGAGACAATAAAGCCGATATTGGAAAATTTGAAAATGAAGAATGCTGTGCTGTATTTGAGCGGTGAGTTTTACGTTTGTTTTGTTGAAAGAAGAGTTATTAGTATTACCAGGGTTATTACTACGAATTAAATAATAGGAATTATTTAGTTTACGTAGTGTTGTATTACTAAAATAATAACCATCATTCGAGTCATAACCCGTCCGAACCTTTCATACTGACCCTTCAATATTTTTCGTGTCTATTATTTTATTGTTCCCCTCAGCAATTACGTATGATAACTTCAAACACCAGTTTTTGGATATAACAAGAAATTCATATTCAATTCTACCACTGTCAATGCTATTATTCAAGATAACGACATAACATTGCCATTATAATGATATTACGCGTCCATTTTTGTTGGCAACATGTTATTTACGAATAAATAGTACACTACAATTCCTGGGAAGTTAAATAAGTATGTTTTGTGCAAACAATGGGGAATTCCCTGCTGTATTTAATCCCCTTACTGAAGCACCCTTCACATTAAGAACAATTAATGAATGTAAAAGCGCCCTTTATCGAGTCAAACGTAGCAATAAGTTGATTTTCATACAATAGCGTAGTTTTATTAAGAGCAAACATGTTGAAGTTTCATTTTGATTAAATTGGCACGTGTAGCCGGTGATTAAGGGTGTTCTTAAAATAAACTGACGCTAAAATATGACACGTGTTTGTATGAAGGAAAATTCAATTTAAAATGTATGCATCATTCTAGAACTTTTTCACTATCTGTGTAACAGAAGAATATATCATATTTCTGCAAGTGTAAGGTACAGAAATGGTCTTAATTATGCACTATCTACTTCAACATGAATCATTACTTTATTTTAATTCCCATAGAAGTGAAGTCATTGCATTTTTGTTGAAAAAGTTTAACTTAATCAAACAAGACTGCTGCAAGCAGATGATAATATGTTTATAAGTCAGGACTTTTTGTCAGCCCTGCCCCAATCTCAACTCACTCACGCATAGAACTTGAACTAACTAGACCATAAAATTTCAATCCCATGATATTATGTGATTATAACTTCTCAGTCTCAAAAATGTATTTTCGTTTGATAAAACACTCTCGCACTTCGGAGTAATATTTGAATAATTCATTTTGTTTTTGATATCACACTTTTTTTACATTTCTCCCTTGAAATTGCATTCTTTAACAAATAGAGCTATTTCTAACGTTTCTTTTACTTTTTTACAGGTAATAAACTTAGTTGCGACTGCCGTTTGTCTTGGATACAACTTCTAAGGAATGAAACGAAGAGCGAACCCCTAAGGATGGCTTTAGATGGCGTAACATGTGCCATGAGTACTGGTGAAAAAGTTGAGAGTACATCGAACGATGTGAACACAGCCTTCAACGACCCTAAACTTTCGAAATCTGAACAATTGTATGAAATAGAAACAAATTCTGATGTAGTACAACAAGATGCCAATGATGAAGAACTGTATGAAGATACTAATCAATACAAATTCGAACCGACCGTACAAACAGTTGTTGCAAATCAACTCACAATAGTCAATATGCCTGTTGAAACTTTGCCTTGCCCTCGTGAGCTAGTCCGAAGTGGTGAAGACTCTCTCATGCTCTCGTCAAAAGATGAAAGCTACTGGCAATCAAATGCCAGCAAACAGATTTTATCAAATTTGTTTTTCATATTAACATTATTATCGATAAGTGTGTTTTAATCATTAATTAGTATTATAGTTACCAGTGTGATGCTATGTATGATAGTAGTGCTGAAATCAACGGAAAAGTTCAAGCAGCAGATAACAGACCTTTTACAAAAAGAAACCTCTTTGGTGAATCTAAAGTAGCTCGCGTAATGGTTATAGAACCGATTATCTCGCGTCCTTTGGCAACGATCTCTTCTTTAATGGTGTAATCAGTGATGGCATTATCGCTACGCATACTTTTCCTTTTGTAATCCAGGTCAGAAATCAAAAGACCAATATGTTTTCATTGCTGGCCTTCAATGAAAATTTGAGTCTTGAATTTTGCCGCATATTTCAGCACTAAATGCTTATAATTTTACACTTCTGCTTTATGCTTGATTTTTAGACTTTAAGAGAAAAGACTGGTTTAGATATTTAACTAAATTATTTCTTAGTAAGTGTAATTTAAAAATCCAGTGTCATATATCATTCTACCCAGTGTTTAAGAATTCTACGATAGATCCATATTGTCAGTAGCATAAGCGTCTCCATTGCGATTTTGGATCTGTTCCAACTTGTTGAAAAGGCATAAAAAGACGTAAAGATTTTGTAAAAGTCCAAACTAGATTACAATTGTGTAGAAACTATTTTTTATATTCGATATAAGTAAGAAGGGAAAGAGCACCCGAAAGTTTTTGGTCATGTTAGAATATTAAACAAAGGTCATAATAAATTGAGCCAAACAGCTTTTCGTAAATTATAGTAGATATACTTACGTGACTGAAAGTTTCAGAGATCGGCGACTCGATCTTTTCAGCTAAAGGCTTTTAGATATAAACTTTGTGTAAAAGTTTGAAAGAGACGTATTGGAAAAGCAAATAATGGAAAATAGATTATTTGAGTGCAAAGTTGCGAGTGAAGATTATTTGATTGCTTCTTTAATTTAAGTTTTTTAATCGCTGATCTCCTACGTACAAAGACGATTAGTTTTAGCGTTTTACAAAGTGAGGATAGATGTTAAAATACCTACCGAATGTTACAGAAACTGTCAATGATAATAATATTAAAGTAGAAGCTGTTAACCACAACCCTACTGGAATTTTCCATGTCGCAAGTGCTATTACAAACACAAATCATACGCTCGAACATGTAGACATGAAAGAAACATCTATTTATACGGATTTATGGGCAAATGCGGAAATCGAACCTTCAATGTATGTTTGCACTTTAGATATGTACACAGGGCGACATATCAAACTATACATATCCAGTATTAGCTGACCTCACATTTTATTGATTTTTCTTACAACGAGAGAGCAGCTTATACTGGGAATTTATAGCTTACCATGCATGTACCAGATCTTTTGTGAGTAAGAAATAAAATGTATAATAGTATTTGTAATTCCTGTAAATATTGATAGTAAGGATTTCGATATTGTAACTAGCAGATAAAATATTAATAAAAATTTGAGATCATGAATTTTGTAGTTATTTATTTGTTTAGGTTTATTTACCCAAGTTATAAGAAAATAGACAAAGAGATTAACAGACGGAAAATGGTTAGATTGTAGAATTGGAGAAGAATTTTAATACCAATAAATTAATTTCATAACCTAACCATGGCAAATATCAATGACAATGATCTGGAAATCCATACTTTTCCATAAACACATTGCATTAACGAAAGATATTTTAGACCGAATGGGCCAAACAATCTTAAATACTCCGTTCGAAAAAAAGGCAATTACGAACAATTGTATTAAAGAGATTAATATAGACACCTTCTCCTAAATAAATTAGGAAATTATTCAAGAAAACAGCTTTATTAAAGTCATTACTGTCTAGACATCTAACGCCCAATCAAAAAACAATCTTTGTAATAGTACGCAACAGGGATTAGCTCTATTAACTAGTTGTTCTAGAATCTAGCTAAAACTTAATTTCACGTTTCAATGCTGGCATAGTCTAAACAGTCATGATTGCGATGTGTATGCAAAATTTAATATTATTATTGGAGTTTAGATCTACGAGTACAGCAGTGTTCATATTATATTGTGTGATCTGCTTTGGGTTGGTGAGTATATTTTCCTTGGTTTTCGTGTGTATCAATATCTGTTAATAGACTACGCTGTCAGGTAAATTTCTGCAGGTACAATATTGCCAAGTTGGGATCCGCCATCACAATTTGCCTAGCCTTGTCCCAACTATCTTGGGAACTTTTGAGAAATTTCGAATGGAAAAACCCAATAACACTCTGCCCATTCCGGGATTCGAAACCAGGACCTCATGCTCAGCAGTTGCAGGTAGTGATTCACTTTCAACATTATCATAATGTGTTCAACATTCACAATAAAGAGTTTAGCCTGCATTTTACTAACTATCCATAAGTCACATTATGGATAGTTTCCAGACCTCTGGGGAGCTCTTACACCTCTTGGTTTACAATGTAAGCGGTTCGGCAGATCCCCTAAGTCCTTTTGGGATTTCCAGCTGGGGAGCGACCCCTTGGCGTGACTTTTTCTCATGATACTTATTGGGGCATTACCACCTCTTTTGGCTGGCAAATAAATAACTTCTGATAAAATAGCGGTATACAATTCTTGAATTATCCGTAAGTACTATGATACCCGCGACTTACGGGTTTACGTTTCAACAGTCTGTACACTACATAATTTCTGCTTTCATGTTGTAAGTTGCTAAAAAAACAGTTCATGTAAGTACTAAGTAGCCACCGACGCCTAAGGAAATCTACTGAAAAATAAAACTGAAATTTGCCTGTAAAGACATCAATCCTTACAGTCATCATCGTTATAGCTTTTCGCAACTATGTCACCTTCCAGTCTAACCGAATGCAGCTGAAAACCAGTATTTTACACGAAGCGTCTGACTGCCTAGCTGAGCCTAGCATATCCACAACCTAACGCTTCATCGACCTCAAATAAATTTTGTTTAGGGCACCAGCATGATGATGCATTACATAATATCATGTCTGTATGTCGCCTGTAATTAATGGGTTAGGCAGAAGTGTACTTGGTAGAACACCCATATTTCTCCAGTCATGTTTAAGTACTACCAATGTAATGGGAGCGAGTCTATTGCCATCAACCGGGCCAAAATCCAGACTTCGTGGCTGCTACTAAGAAATTCCAGATGGAAGAAGCCAATAACACGTTATCCGAAATGAGAATCGAACCTAAGACGTCAACGAGGCAAGATAAAATACTGGACTACCCAGATGAGGCTCAAAAACTCTACTACGTCCCTATTACATACAGTAGGCGTATAGATACTTGTATTGTGTCCTAGTTGGAGTACTATAGTTTCACCAAATCAAAGAGTTTGACGTCACTTCTCCAAACTTAGATAACACAATCTCACACATACAGAGTAACTAATACCAAAATTTGCAACAATAAGCCGAACAAAAGGGAACTGAGTAACTACAGGAGACTGATTCTGAAAGTTTTGCTAATGACAGAGAATTATAATGGAGTTTGGTTACCTCTGGGAGCTAACACCAAGTTTTGTACGTGTGTATTCTGATATACAAGATTCGATATAATTATAGATGTCGCAGGGTGATTGCCAAAATCATTGTTTTGGTGAATATCCTGCGATTTCTGCAAAACTTACCAATTTGTGTGGGTAGTGCCTAATCAGGTGTCAGAGTTTTTAATGCGGTATTAAAAATTCTGACACCAGATATTTCTGACTTGACTTAGAAGCCCTCAAGAAATATCCTCTCAGGCATGCTGGTGTGGTTTCTTCACGTTGTTTTCCTTTATCGAAGTAAGTGATAATTATACATTACGCACATGAATCCGAAAAATCAGAGGTGCGTGTCTTGGGTTTGAACTCAAGACCTGTAACTTGGCAGTCCGACGGTCGCACCACTACGCTATCACTGCTAACTAACTACTTATCATTGGTAAACCGCGTCTCGTATGCAGCTGAATACCAGTATTTTACATAGAGCGACTGCCTGTCTGACCTCCACAACCCTGTTACTACTAGGTAATACGATACCCCGTGGTAAGACTGGCTCTCAGACTTTCAGGCCACTGACTACCTGTAACGACTGTCAAAGATCTACAATTAAGCCAATTTAGTTTCTAAAGGTCATAAATAGTCTACGGTTTTTACATAAATCCTAGAATTTTCTCCGAAAGACGATTTTGTCATCATGCTGCAACATAATTATAGTAGATTCGATATAGATATTAGGAGAGTAATGCTGCGTAATATATTACATTTTGCGTGCTTATGATACAATACATTCACTCGTTTTCACTAACATTAGGCATCACCTAAACGAACGCCTAAATATTTTTGCACTGTTGGAACTCAACTCTCAGCGCCAAGCCAAAAGTCTAAAGTCACAATTGTGCTTTTATTTAGGCAGACATTTGGGTGTTGCTGTCTGTGAAAACGGGTATTAATGTAGGTTCTCACGATAAACAAGGTCACGTGCGTAACCTTACTTAATATTGTTGGGAGAGTAATCGTTTCGAGGCTTAAAGTAGTTCTAGATTATCTTGAAGTGATTATTCTGTGCTTGCAAGCGTAGGATTAGTAAATAACGCATTAAGACTAACACGACTTACTGTGTATTACAATTATATTGTAAAACCGTTCGTAAGTATATTCAATTCTATATTAATCTGAATATCATTGACAATGATGTTTTTTTTGTAAAAGATTTTTTTTCTCCTTTAGCCGCAACTCGACTGATGTGAAGCAATGATGCGGCCTAGCGGCGTGATCAAGCACACTTGCCTAGAAGAGATCGATTCACTCGATCTTTGAGGAGATCCGGATTATATACGTAATGTTCGGGGAACAGAGACAGTGAATTCCACGGGCTGGAAGTTCGCACAAAAAATGTTTAAACATAACTCATGTAAATCATTGTGTTGTTGGTGCATACATTTTTATTTAAAGTTTTTATAAATATTAATTCGCATTTCTACTGGACACAAGCGTGGTTCTAAACACTTTCATTGCCTGCGACGCAGACGCAATAGCTAAACCATGCGGGTCATGGGCCGGGACAAGGGTTAAGTAGCTAACTTTGAAAATATACAAGGTGTAAACGGACCCTTCACGAAGCTGTCAATCAAGCATTCTGAACTTAGTAACTAATACGCAAAAAAATATTGCTAGGAAACGACTGTTTTGTTTGGATGGAAAATCACGTTTTACGGTGGGCCTTAATGGAAGGCACTCAAAACATTTGCGCTGACGGATGGATTAAATAGTAGTGGAAGTATTTAAAGTAATGTTATTGTGAACTTAAAAAAAAACTCAAAATTTAATCTTTGAAACCCAATATCTCCGTAACTAGAATGTTGTGTTCCCTGGTATGGTCTATAACAAGCAAAAATTATCGCAATGAAGGGGAAACTAGTGCTTTTTCGCTTCGTTAAGGGTATATTTACACCCATTATGCAGAAAATAATAGTATAAATATTCATGTCGCTAAGAAATGTCTTGGAAAATACCGACTAATTCATAAAATAACATAAATAACGTATCTCAGACGGAATATTATGCCCAAAAATTACAACATTCATCTTGTTGGTAACTATCTTTGAATTATTTGTAATATCTACGAGTACATTGCGACTCTCGTACCTGAGTATTAAATATTTTTGAGTTGATATAATATTTTAATGGAACTAAGTAATACGATTTCTTACGATATTAGAGTGTCTTCGAATTCCATTTCTGAGAATACTTACAGAGTTACCAGTTCGTCTAAATAAAGTACTTATTTGAATATTGAAAACAAATGGATATCTAAATCAAAGACAATTTTTTATCAGCTTTTATTCAATTTGCTTTGTAAGTTAGTCATAGTAAAACATTCCCTGTATGTAGATTCGCAAAAACGTTTGTATATTTTTTAACGGACTTCAAAAAAAGGAGGAGGTTCTCAATTCGGTTGTATGTTTTTTTTTTTGTGTGTTTGTTACCTCATATCTCCGTCATTTATGAACGGATTTGAAAAATTCTTCTTTTATCTGAATGGATCTACTTCCCGATTGGTCCCATAGAAATTTCATCAAAATCGGTTCAGCAGTTTGGTTTTGAAATCAAAATAGCTGGAAAAAATGTCATCCAAGTAAAAGAAATTGCGAAATTGATACTTGACAAGGATTAGTGTGTGATACGATAACTAAAAAGGGTAAAAAAAAACTTTTTTGCAAAAAAAAACCGACTTCCAAAAAAAAACACTAAAAAAGTGGAAAATAACTTTACTTTCGGAAGTCGGTGGCAAAAAAGTCAATGAAACAAACAATAGTCACCGACTTCCGAGAGTAAAGTTATTTTCCACTTTTTTAGTGTTTTTTTTGGAAGTCGGTTTTTTTTTGCAAAAAAGTTTTTTTTAGAATATGCTTAATGCCTCGTTGGTTTACTTTCTGCAAGCGCGACTGCTGAGCTGAGAAAGAGGTCCTGGGTTCGAGTCCCAGTTTGGGCAAAGTACTATTGGGATTTTCCATTTAGAATAACTCAGTAGCAGTCACGTATTTTGGTTGATGGCAATAGGTTTACCCCCTGTTACAAGAGACTTAAACATAACTGGCGAAATATGGGTCTAATATTAGGTACACCTCTGCTTAACCCTTCGGGGATTACAGTCGTGATGTTATGTTACATAATGCTTGTATACTTTATTACAAAATATGTCAGAATTATTTAATGTGTTAATTAGTAATTAAAAATCTCGCTCAAGATCTCGATCCCGCCCGGTGAAAAGTGATTTTATAATCATTTACACAAAGGTTAAAACATCAAAGAATACAGCATAAACCTGTATGTAGAAGTTTTTTCTGAAATACGTGGATTCTCCCACATATTGCTCTGCTAAAAAATCAATTTAAAATCAGATAAATTTCTAGGTAACCATCTCTTTATTCGTTCAGTAACTCGGTTCAGTATTCTACATAATTATGTAATTCGTGGAATCAAAGCAAACTGACGCTTTTTATTTTATTTAGTCACAGACTGCTCTCGAAGCCACAAAGGAAAACATCGTGAGGACACTGGTATGACCTAGAAAGAAATTCGTAATTATATCTACCAACCACGACTGCGTCAGAGATTTAAACGCGACTGCTGAACATGAGGTACTGGGTTCAATTCCCAGGTCGGGCAATTCCATTGGGTCTTTCTATCAGGAATTTTTCAGTAGCAGCCATGGAGTTGGATTTGTGCCCGGTTGATGGCAACAGGCTCGCCCCTTATTACATCGGACTTAAACATATCTGGCGAAATGTGGGGGTACTATTAGGTACGCAGAGGTGCACCCCTTCGGGGATTTCAGGCGCGATGTTATCTACCAACCATTATCGTGTCCGAGTGGTGGTGGGTCTACACCATTTAACAGAGAGCATACTGTTTATCTGCGGTGGTTTACTAGCGTAGTCGCGGACATATCTGAAAAGGCACCGTTTAGGGCTGATGATGCTGACAGTGTTGAGGAGGAAGCGCCGTCCACGTACCAACAAGAACCTACGGCTGCATTGGAGCCCAACGTGACTATTCATAAATCACTCGCCTATACTACACCACTACGACGTAAGACATCGTAGGGCCTAGGAAAAACAAATTCGGAAAAAAAATTGGTGAGAGCGCAGTAGCGGGAATCGCACCGCAACACCAACTTTAAGGCGTTTGTGGTGCAAATGCCAACGTGTTTTCTGCACTTCGACTTGGAAGAGGAGTTTTGGCTGCAGGGAGTGGTGTTCCATTGCTTCCTTGATCCTCGAACGGTTAGGTAAAAATGTAACTGATACCCCATTTCCTGATGGAAAAACCCAACAAAACTTTGCCCGACTTGGGAATTGAATCTAAGATCTCATGCTCAGCAGTAGAGCTTCTACCACGAGACCAACAAGGCAGTCATGTTGCACGACATGACATAATAATTGTTTTATTGAACATTATAGCAAATTCCTTTAAAACCGCTACTGTAAGTAAAATAGTTAAACTCCATCACACCGACGGATGGACTCGTAACTTCTAAAAGAGCGACAGGAAATCGGATTTGTCAAAGTTTGAGTGAGCCAACTTGTTTAATTTGTCGAGAGCAAAGCCGGGGGTGAAGCGAAGTGTCCCCTTGCTAGACGTTGTGGTTTTAAGGGAGCTGACGTTATAGATAGGTAATATCGAATTTGAATTTGGGAGTAAATAAATATGTGGAATTTGGGGATATTGGGTGAGGTGACTGGGTTACAGGTCAGTCAGTCAGGTCACAGTTCTTCACCGATCAAGTTGAAGCAACTAGCAGTATGTCCAATCTTACGTTGCGTTTTCGATTTCTTCTTTTTCTTCTAAACTTTGTTTGAATTATTTTTATAATATTTTTACACAGCTTACGTTGACTGGAACATACAGAGTATATTTTGATAATAAATTAACATATGCAATTTCATTTACATTCAATTCTACAAACGTAAATATTTGAATTCGTTGACTGAACTTCACATCCGTGGTCAAAAACGGCTAAAGAGGGGTTATTTAAAACTTTCACACTAAAACTATTAAAAAAAAAACTCAATGAATCATAACATCACGCCTGTAATAGTACACCCATATTTCGCCAGTCCTATGTAATCGGGGGCGAGCCTATTGCCATCAATCGGGCACAAATCCAGACTCCGTGGCTGCAACTGAGAAAATCCTAATGCAAGAACCCAATAACACTTTGCCCGACCTAGGACTCCAGCCCAGGATCTCATGCTCGGTATTCGCAACATGTTACAAATAAAGCATTACACAACTTCAAGTGGGAGTAGTAAAGGCCAATAAAGTTGTTACTTTATTTTATTTATGAGCCTTTGAAGCCAAAATATAGAAGAAATAAAAAAAAAACGAAAATAAGTTCAAACGACGAAATAAAAACGAGAATAAAATGCCAGATGGCGTTATAATCATTTTTAAAAATATATTTTAGCAGAAAACATTTAAGCAACAACCGGCCCGGTCCTTTCGACTTGTGGGTCACGGGCTCTATCCCTGGCAAACATTTATTTTCTGTAATTATCTCATCACCACTGCTCTCAAAATGGGCAAGGAAAACATCGTGAGCAAAAGAGCATTCCTTAGATTTTAAAATTCGCAGACATTTTAATCTTTTGTGGCATCTACCAACCCGCACTGTTCCCGCCTGGTGGATTACACTTCACTCCGGAGGCTTGCGTTTCAGCAATGGGAACATCATACACTGACTATGCTAAGTATGAACATCATCTGCTTAGCGTTTTTCCCCACTTTCTTGGGGTCGGCTTCCAGTCTTACCGGATGCAGCTGAATACCAGTATTTTACATGGAGCGACTGCCCATCTGACCTCCACAACCCAGTAAGTACTGGGCAAAACGGTACCCCTTGGTAAGACTGGTTGTCAGACTTGCTAACTATGAACCCAGCCACATTTGTGAACAAGAATCAAGCTCGCTTGATTATTCCTTGTTTACCATAAGAGCATGACAATATTATGTTAATAGATACGCAAACTCCCAAAGCTCGTATAACCGCAATCCTTTAAATCCGGAAACACGGAGGAAAAAAGGCGCTGACAGTTTTGTTTTTTAAGTAACAATGCTAAGTAAAAGTGCAAAAAATGTAGACGAAGCTTTGTACCTTAAAAAAGCCGAGGTAATAAGTACAAGTATTTTACTTCGCACGGCGCGGAACCCTGTAGTCCCTATTACCGGTTTCTGTTTAGTGAAGAAGAGTCAGGAATAAAAAACCCATCAGAAAAGTAATACCGGCCTTTTACCGTCCCACTCCAGAACAAAGACATCTGCTTATGCAGATAAGGCACGAGCATTGATCAACACGAGCATTGCTTGATCAAGGTGATTGGCGATTTCAGACTATTACATAGGTATTGGTCAAATGTTTCCAAGATATTAATTGTAAGCCCTGAATGAAGACAGATGTGTCGTGGCTTTCGTTTGAGGTCATTAATAGGCACCCATCTGCCTGGTATGTGAGATTCGCTGCCATTTTCGCCCCAAAAGACAAGATTATCTTGCTTGTTCATCAGATCACTCTGCGATCACTTGTAAAGATAAAAAAACATTTACTATTTGACGTTATTAAAAGCGGTTTAGTTAAGAAAGCAACTACTCGTATTATTATCAACATTAACAGCGTGGTCAAAAATGATATAGAATAACGTAACGTGACAGAACAGTAAACCTAAACGTTCGGGGTTAACAGGAGTAAACCCCGAAGGTTTTGGCAGAAGTGTACCATTAGTATAACAACATTTTGCCAGTTATGTTTAAAGTACCATGTAAAAGAGCGAGACAAGCTATGTGCTATCAATCGTTCACAAACTCAGACTCCAGGCTGCTACCGAAAAAATCCTGATAGAAAAACCCAATAACACTGCACCCTACCTGGGAATCAAAACCGAGCCCTTGCAACTACTAGACCTACGATGCAGATAATATAGGATAGAACGTGACAAAACAAGAAGAATAAACTCCTAAAGTGATAAAGCAGCGTTATACAATGGTAGTACCCAACGCAGCCATGATTCCCATCTCGGCGGATGTTAATGCCCCGCCGCTTGGTGGGTCCCATTTACTGTTATTACACCTTCTTTCGCCGAACACCTCTATCACCAAAATAATGAGCACCTAAATAACTTATTTTGTCAAGTTCCCCTCACGTTTGAATATGTGACGTGTGTTAAGTGCTCTTTTGACGCGGATTTGAGGGGATGAATTCCATTTGCGAGTTAACGTTCAGCCTAACATGTTATTTATACGGCCGTGTTTATTTTTGATGATAAAATTTCAGATGTTTTTTTCTCGTATTGGATGGATTTAAATATTTTTGCCAGTTATGTCATTTTTTTTTTCGTGAGAGCTTTTTTTTTAATACACAGCGTTTTTTTGAAATCGGCCGCGGCGAAGGTGGCGTGGCGATCTGATCATGTTTGCGGGGTTAACATGGCCAGAGATCGTACAGGATAGAGAGGTATGGAAGGAGAAAGTGGAGGCCTTTGCCCAGCAGTGGGACACGAGGTTACGAGGTTAGTGAAAAAATACATTGTAATATTTAATGAGAATTTATACCTAGTAGTAACACAATGAACTTACTGATAGGCGGCCTGTATGCCAAGTACCAGGCTTTTCAAAGTAGATATTGCAGCTCCCAAAACATAACAAAAAGTACCTAATTATAAAATAAAGAAAGCAGTCCTGCTCGATACGGCCCGCATTGTGAGGAGATTTCTGTCTCTGGTGCCCTATCCACCGGTAGCCTGGACCCTGCGCCGCCGGTATTTTAGTGAATAAGTTTTTATTAAGAAATATTTAAAAATGTACAAAATGCTTCATCTCATTTAATAAATAAATAAAATAGAAAAAAGGAAGTATTATTAACTCTTAACGTTGTTGGAAAATATTGTTCAGATCCATTACAAAATTGGGATTTATTTTCCATCTACCGACACAAATATTTATGTTGTTCAATCCAATCATTCAACCTACACAAACAATTTGAATGAAATCCGAGTCAACAACACTGTACAAAACGAGTTCATCGAAATAGCTAAATACATATCGGAAAAACCACAGTCCCCAACCGTTATAATCACCATAATTAAAACTGCAATAAATGAAACTATATCACCGATTCAACTAAAAGCATTCGTATTTTGGAGCAATTAAACGTCAATGATTTAATGGCAACGATCCAGAATTCTGTACGATTAATATTGCATCGCACGTTGAACTGGACGGCTATTTTCAAGTCCTCAATTCACTACACAGTAAGGCTTTAGTTTGGATTTGGTTCAAGTGACGGAATGGAAGCTGAAAATCGCACGACTATTCCTTAATTCCTATAAATGTCTATTCAAAGTTCGAATGATTCAGTTTTTTTTAGGAAAGCGTGTTCCACCCTGTATCATTGCTTTAAATCAGGCGAGTTGCGACCAAACGCAACCCTATTCAGTATTTAAAAAAAACATACAAAAGCTACAATCAATCAACTCCGTCAGTCGCAGTTCTACTGGGCATAGGTCCTCATAGGCTGCACCACAATACCCTGTCCTCCACTTTCAGTACCCAGTCTGACCCAGCCACCTTGTTAAGTCTGACGGTCCATCTATCTGGGAGACGAAAAGGAACAGTGAACATAAACTTTTTATGACTTACCAAGGACAATATTAGTTTCGTCGTTTGTCAAAAAAAATAATTAAAGAGGACGAGAAGACAGAGTGACATTAATCCTATCAGTGACAACGATGATGGAAAGGTTAAAGATACGAAGGAATCTGTTGGAAATACGAAACGTTTCGAAGACGATTGCCATTTGTATACAGTGCATCATTCTGAACCCCCCGCTAAGAAATTTGTCATCGGTGTTCTTTTTTTAAAATCAGCTTTTCCATACATTTTGACCATGTAGGTATTATAAAACTTTTCAGTTTTGTAGGAAACAGCCGTTTTTTTTTAATAATGACGTACTGAATACGTGGGAACCGTTTTAGCGTCGTTGTCCTTTCCAACTTGACTTCAGTCTGAATAAAATTAATAGTAAAAATAAGAACACAGCTTCACCTACTGCTGTGCAAGCAATAAAAAACCTTGCTCGAGAACCGGACGTAAGCGTAAACGCTAATACAAAAACTGAACGAAACTTGAACCACACTTACAGAATAATAAATGCACCAATAGAACAAGAAGGAAAATTGTCAACAGCAATCCTCAATAACGTAAATTGCTATGCAATTATAGTACGGCCACTATTCAAGTAATTGCCTGCTATTAAAACTTGGGACCTGTAAATGGTATGGAATAAGACAATAAAGTCTTGTTTGATGGACTAACTGTTCAGAAATTCCGGGACACTGAATTGTACGATGGTACAAACGTAGCATTACTAATTATTCATGAATATTTTGTGTGGGAACGTTTGATGTGGGGTTGTAGGTGGGAAACACAATATTATTTTTAGGATTTAATGGCTGGCTTTTGTTATTATTTTATTTTAGCTTTGTGTAAACTAAAATTACTTTCGTATTCCTTTGTTCTAAACTGCAATTACTCTAATTCATCATAGTCAACCGGTGGTCGCTGGTATGCATGTTTTTCAGTGTAGACACGTAGCGGCCACCTTACGTTACGTTTTCAGGCTAGGTGGAGCAACGGTGGCTGAAGTTGGATAATTGTAATAAATCTGCAAGAAGAAAATGCAGTGAGGAACAAAAAGATACAGGCAGCTATCAGTTGTATCAACTGCCTGCCTGATAATAAACGGTGTGACTACTTTAGAGCGATGCTGGTGATATTAAAAACCTAAACATAGTCTGCACGAAAATTTGATTACTCTCTTGTACTCTGAACTTTGTAGCAGCAGATCAAATAGCAGCTGTTACCGTTGGAATATAAATATACATAGGTACTTGAATGACGGCCACATTCTAGAAAGATAAAATAGAATTTGATGGTACTTAACGAGACAGACCAATGATCTGTTATGGATTTTGAAAAGGCATTAGATGCATACGGCTGATTTCTACTCGAGAATTTGTCTGGCTGTTTTTAATAATCATAATTTGCAAGTCCACTGGTTAGTATTGAAATTAGTAATTACGAATATTAAGAATGCGAATTTAATTATTTGCATCTGACCTCTAGTGTTTTATTGAATTATTTGGACAACGATGTTTTTTTTTTCAGACTAGCCATGATCTTTGCTTACGACTTTCGTCTCGGCTTGTAAAATAGATTAATCAACATCAGATACAATACTTTAGACTCAAAAAACTTACATTGATATTTCTACTACAGACTTACCTATTGAATAAATCTATCTTATAATTGAATATGAAACAAAAAAAAATGAACGCGAAGCTCTGTTGTTTCTGAACGAAAACTTTTTTTAAGCGGAGTTAAAAGGAACCTTTTGCGCAATCCTGATAAAACCAAGTTTAGAAGTATAACAAGGTGCTAAGCGATAACTTAAACAATGTCAGTGAGAATTTGTTTAAAGGATTAATTACGTTTACTAATGAAGACAAATAGTATTTGCGAAGACTTAACTGAAAGAGGGATATTTTGTAGAATTGTATACCTAAGAGTACTACAACAATTTTATTGTAAAGATTCCGGGAAGATTTTCTGGGGATTTACCGGTTCGCTTTTAACTGGAATTTTATTAAGATAATTTTGCTGTCTACTATTACTGTAATCTCTTATTACACTAATATTATATTACTGTAATAACAGATTATAACAACACTTCTGAGAATTCAAGAGCAGACTGAAATGGTAAATAAATAATATATTTGGCTTTAAATTTGTACTTCACAGTAATTTCCTATATTCCGTTTTGTAAATATAATATGTAAATAATACTGTTTTCTGAATTTAATTAGAATTTTGGATTTGATTAGCTACCGGAATATGAAATAATTATTTTCATCATTAGAAACCTTATAACTGTTACCATGATGTATACAGTTTGATTCTAAACCCTATTTTTTTATCTTTTATAAAGAAAAATCAGCCAGAAAAGTATTTTTGTATCAAATAGTTTTTTTTCGACGAAAAATATCTACGCTCCTAGAAACCTAGCTACCTAGGAATTATTTGCGGAACTCATGACAGTTTGTTAGTCGATGAACCCCTATTTCGCAAAGACTAATGATGCAAAAAACTTTATCTAAACATCCAAAACTTTTTCCCGATCAGAATTACAACCTAACAATAGCGAATAAATAACCAATGTCAATACCATGCAAGTATAGCGTCCCCCAAGCTTAAATCCCTATTGTGGTGTTCACAGCTCAATATTACGATAATAAATGGTCCACAAACAGAATTAAAAGCATTGTGAGAGGAATCATATTACGCTAGTGATGTACGATACCATCCGATACTTTATAGTATTGATACAACAAGACGCGATACTTTGAATCGATACAAAAGAATACGCATCGTGCCCCAATGACCTGAATTGAATTATCAGAGGAGGACATAAAAAGATTGTAAAAATAATCTGGAATTTTGCATAGACTCTAAGAGGAATAAAATAATATGTACGATACGATCCTTGTAATCACATCCCTGTGGCTTCGATCCGATTCTCTGAATATCCCATATTTAGAGAATCGCATCGAAGCCATTCAATACCATTCTAGAATTGCATAGCGTAGATGCGATCTGGATTTATAGGCATAGATATTTTTTTAAACATTTATATCGATACTTTGGCGATTCAAATGCAAGTATCGTGCATCCCTATATCACACTGGCCATGTTATTAAAGGCTACAAATCAAGTACTTATAAATACATTACATAGAGGGACGCTCGCTGACGTTAAAAGTATATTTGGACTCATGATTCGGAGATAATTTTTGTTCGTGTGATGGGGTAAAAAATGTTGACGAGTTTTAAGTTAGTTTAATGTTGTTTATGTCTGACTGTAATTTTTATCTCGTTCGAGTACAAAGTAGAATTCGAGCAGTTTTTTGCTTTTCACCACAATTCACTAAATGCGTTTAATGATAAACGTATTTTAGATTATGGATCAGAATGCTGGGCTGTGAAGAAGATGGATGAAAAACGATTGCATGTAGTAGGAGATGAGGATGTTGAGATTGAAGTGTGGAGTAACAAGAATGGATAAAGTAAGGAATGAGTATATCCGAGGAAGTTTGAAAGTGGCGCATGTTACAGAAAAATTGAAAGGAAGTCGTCTGTCTTGGTATGGACATGGAATGAGGAGGGATGAAACGCATGTTACTAAAAGAGTGATTGATATAAATGTTGATGGATGGAGAGGGAGAGGAAGGCCAACGAAAAGATGGATAAATTGTGTGAGGAATTATATGAAAGAGAAAGGAGTAAATGATGCAGTGACGGTTGACAGGGGAGAATGGAAGAAGAAAACGTGTTGCGCCAACCCCAAGTAGAATGGGACAAGAGCAGGAAGATGATGATGATAAACGTATTTTAGGTTCAATTGCTGAGCATGAGAGTTCGATTCCAGGATCGGATAAAGGGTTATCGAGTTTTTCCATCGGGAATTTCTCAGTTACAGGAGTTTGGATTTGTGCCCGGTTGTGGCAATAGGCTCGCACCCTATTGTATGAGACTCAGAAATTAACTGGCGAAATGTGGGTATACTATTAAGTAGGTACCTACATCTTTGCGTAACCCTTCAGAGATTAAAGGCGTGATGTTATTTGTATTTTAGGTTATTACGGAAATCGATTTGGGATTCTTTTAAACATCATTATATTTCTGCCAATCGTTGACATGGTGTTTTAAACACGTTTAGTGACTTTTGGTGTAAGTGAGCCTTAAAATCATTGGAAAAGATTGAATTAAAATATGATGTAATTAATTTCCACGACTTACCTTATAACTAAAGTTAGAATTATAGTTCCAAAATTAATATGTAAATGCAAGCCTGCGTTTCCAGATAAATGTTTAAATATCATTTTATCTCTTAAATTCAGAGTGCTGTAGATTTTGTTTCAACAATTAAAACCGAGTTCTAGCAATAATCTGGCTTAGTTAATCCTCTGTACAATTTAACTTCAGGTTTTGAATGCACGTTCAGTTTACGATTGTGAAGTTTATCCAGTGTAACTAAATATTTTAATTCATACATTTGAATTTGAATTCACAGAATCCGTTTTTGGAAAACATTGGTAAATTCTGAAAATATCGAAAAGTTACTTTTATACGACATAAAAGAGTAAAATAAAATTGAAGACTACATATTAATCTCTATGAAATGGGAGCTGAAATTAATGTTTTACGGGCTCAAAAACACACTGTATAATGCCCTCGTGGCCATTTTAGACCCAATGTCAAAAAATTTGATATACTGTCAACATCGTGCATGACATCCACCAGCCTTCACAAGGTCAGCGTAGTAAGATTTATTTATATTATCTATGTAATCACACTTTTTACTTCAGTTACAAAGCATCCGTAGCCCAACTAGAACGGGTCCTGTACCTCGGCATACAGCGTCAGACCCCTCGAGACGAACCAAGATACTAATGAATGGATATTTAATGAATGGAATTTAAAAGGTAAAATAAAAAATAATAAAAAAGAACTGTGAATATGGGCGCGCGAGATTTTGTATAAGTGTAGAATAGTGAAAGGTACTGGGGATGGGCAGATTAAATACGTCTCAAAACAAAAAAAAAAACTTTATTTTTAATTTTTATCTAAATACTGAATACGGCCCGCATCCTGTCATAGAGAACAGTTTCAGTCGTGGGAACGTTATAAGCTGATTATGTATACCATCGACATGAAAAAAAAAGTATTAAATACAAGAGTAGAAAAAATAGGTCATTCGTTATTAACAGAGATTGTAAGTCGTTAATAAGTACACAGTACAGCAAATCAAACATTATTGGTTACTACAAATATATTAACAGCACTTTGTTCTTTCAAGAGTACCCAAAATAGGACAAAGAAACCCACAAACATCTTGGCACTCACCAAACGGGATCATCTAAGCCTCCGTACTGTTTCAGACAAAGTTGGACATTAAGAAGCCAATAACAAAGTTTGAGGACCTTAATAAACAAGCCGAAGTACTAGAAACACAATTAGTGCTCTCAGTGAAACAGATTACATAAGTTTTAGGTGGTTTTGTAAAAAGTTTGAATGGAATTTGGTTATTTGATGATATTGGTGTCGGTTGCAAACTTGCAATGATTTCTCTAGGTAGGGTGTTAACGTGGTAAGTACACTATTCATGGTGAATGTGATTCTCTTTCTTTATCGTGTAGTTAGTGCTTAATCTGGTGTCAGAGTTTTAATGCTGACCTTGGGCCTCTGACTTGGCTTTACATGCCGTCGAGAAATATCTGTCAGGCATGCTGGTTTCCTCACGCTGTTTTCCTTCACCGAAGCAAGTGGTAGATTTTATACACTACGCACATGAATTCGAAAAATCAGAGGTGCGTGTCTTGAGTTCGAACTCGAGAATGTGATTGGTATTTGATATGAGTTTACCAAGATTATGTATAGACTTAGAAAGGACATGTAACTTCTGAACAACACTGACCCCATTCTTTATGTAATTTATACGGGTGAAAGTGTGTGTTGAGCCTTAAATATCGATCCCTATTGATGTTTTCTCTGAGTTTCACTTCATTCAGACGTTCCCTATATAAACAGTGCGAACAATGTACGTCTATACAGCTTAAATTGTTTTGTTTTTGTAGTGTTCTGGATTTAGGTCTACTGGACACACTTTTTATTTTTTCCTCTTGTCTCTAATATTCATCATGTCAATGTCATGCATACCTGTTATTTGCATGGTTACTGAAATGCCGATTTTAGGTGTTAGTTTATTTTTAGTGACAGTGCTGTTGGTGTGTTTATTGTAAATAAATAAATAAATGTCCGTAGTTACATTGGATTTATCCAATGTAACTACGTTTACGACTTATGAGAAAAAACACAAACCTTAATTATTTATTTTATTAACTACAAATTAAACTCCATCAGCCAATGCCTTAGTTAAACATCACGTAAGTAATTAATGGGTTTAGTGTTTGCTTTGCAACAAAAGGTTTTAACTTAAACGGGCCTTTAAGTAAAAGCTTAGTTAAAATTACTCTCGAGGGATTTAAGGCTACCTAATTTTCGTTTGAACAGCGTACCCTTAACTCGGTGGCGCCATCTTTTATCCTGGACATGAATTAATGATATCAAGGTACTTACTGTAGATCACTTTGGAACATTGACATTAACGTTTTTGGATCTGAAAGTACTATACTTGTATTATAGTTTTATTTTTTTTGCGTAAATTGTCGATTTCTGGGTAGGTACCTATGTAGGTGACGAAAACATGGGGTTTACTCCCAAAAAAAAGCTGGAAAAGTAAAATATTTTTTCACACTTACTGAGTTCTGGATGTCAATTATATACGCTTCATGTAACATATACATTATTACTTATGGAACTTGAATGTAGTGAGGTATTTAGCTTCAAACGGTAAGACTGGAAGCTGACCTAGCACTGTTACGAAAGTATAGACACATGATTTTACCTATCAGGATGAAAATCAAGATCACAATCACAATATCAGTGGCCCATAGGTACTCTCAGGTTCTCTCTTCAGTTATACTTATAACAGGATAATTCAGTCTCATATATCTCAGATTACATATTATTGCCGCACACTAACCACGTAAAGCAATATTACCAGGAAACCCTTACTTACGCCCTAAGAGTAATAAAGGAATTCCACTGAAATAGTTCCATGAAACTCCTCATAGATACAATTACCACATCAATGATCTCGCTTAATCTTGTGACTGAATTCACCAACTTAAATAATACAGTTTTACTATACCGTATTGTAAGGAACTAAAGGATAAATTTTCCTTGTGTTTTGGTATGGTGGAATTTGGAATTCCTTCCCCGTACGTTCTTTCTTGTGATCTGTTGAACTAAAAACGTTTCCGCGACATAATGGGGGTAGGTAGGGAGGGTGATAAAGTGCGGATATCGTATGAGTTAACGAGACAAGGACATATTATTGTTCGAGTTCTTTGTAGGAATAATATATGGAGGTATGGGTAGGATGTTGGATAGTGATCAGAAAGATCAATAAAAAAAAAATATATTAAAAGGCTTATAGAGCGGACATTGGGAATCTTTTCATACAAAAAATTTTGCTCCCGAACATTTTCGATTTTGACACACGAATGCTACTAGACAAGCGGCCGTATGACACTAGACAGAACAATTTGTTACTAAGTTGTAACAAGTATTGGATTAGATTTTTCTTCGTCATTTCTCGTCTATTGCTCGTTAATATTTGAATGTCTTTGGTGCAAATGTACAGCTAGAAACGAAAGTCGATTCACGTTTTTGAATATAGATCAAGATCAACGAGAAATAATGACATTGTACTCGTATCAATATGATTGATACGATATTGATATTATGATTTTTAAACATCCAAATTGACTTATTTGAAACACTGCTTCTCAGCATTTAAGCTAAGCTGAGAGTTGTGTTCACATTATCTACAAAAAATGTTGCGACAGCATATGTCTAACTTTCATGTATATGTCACAATAATTGTTCTTTTATTTAAAAAAAAAAAAAAAATTGAAATGCCGCCACTAGAAAAAGCTTTCTACCTTGGTAGTAATTCTAATCAAAATAAATTACTTCATACTCAAGACTGCTTCAATACCTGTATATAACTTTTTAAATTATACAATTTCGGACATTTCATTCGAAAGATATCACGAGTTCAAAAATGTAAGTATTAGAAAAAAGTCGCGTGGTCGCCGCTCACTCCGCTTACTATGCGATGTAAGGTGTCACTGAGGTACGGGAGGGGAGTCAATGTTAAGAAATTTGGCTCATTACGCAACGGTCAAACGAATTTTTTTTAATGATTTTTGTTTGTATCCCGTCCTATCCCGTCCTATGTCCTATCCCGTCCTATCCCGTCCTATCCCGTCCTATCCCGTCCTATCCCGTCCTATCCCGTCCTATCCCGTCCTATCCCGTCCTATCCCGTCCTATCCCGTCCTATCCCGTCCTATCCCGTCCTATCCCGTCCTATCCCGTCCTATCCCGTCCTATCCCGTCCTATCCCGTCCTATCCCGTCCTATCCCGTCCTATCCCGTCCTATCCCGTCCTATCCCGTCCTATCCCGTCCTATCCCGTCCTATCCCGTCCTATCCCGTCCTATCCCGTCCTATCCCGTCCTATCCCGTCCTATCCCGTCCTATCCCGTCCTATCCCGTCCTATCCCGTCCTATCCCGTCCTATCCCGTCCTATCCCGTCCTATCCCGTCCTATCCCGTCCTATCCCGTCCTATCCCGTCCTATCCCGTCCTATCCCGTCCTATCCCGTCCTATCCCGTCCTATCCCGTCCTATCCCGTCCTATCCCGTCCTATCCCGTCCTATCCCGTCCTATCCCGTCCTATCCCGTCCTATCCCGTCCTATCCCGTCCTATCCCGTCCTATCCCGTCCTATCCCGTCCTATCCCGTCCTATCCCGTCCTATCCCGTCCTATCCCGTCCTATCCCGTCCTATCCCGTCCTATCCCGTCCTATCCCGTCCTATCCCGTCCTATCCCGTCCTATCCTGTTAGTTTTAAATAAACTTATAACTTAACAATAGGTACAAGTATCAAATTATGATGTCTACTTTCTACACTCATTAGTGTGGAACTTAATTCTTAATGCAACTAAATACATAATACCTAAACCATGTTTTTCACGAAAATCTTTATGGGATTTCAAGTGTTTTACTTCAAATAATTATTTAGGTACAAGTATTTCTAGACTGTCGCCATAGGTACTAATTAATTAAATAATAGGGCATCATCGACACAAAGATGAAGATGAAAAGTATAGATCTTGAAACACTTTTTGCGCGTTGAAAAATTAGGCGGGGCCAAATCATGAGCCTATATTTTGTCCATTGCTGTGATTCCCTCTTTCTCTGAAAGAGATGGGCTGTAATCCAGCACGCAGGTCAAGATCAGTTTGTTAGTGGCACGTCACATTTCTTCCGAAGACCAGTTTTGAAATAGGGAATTTATGAACAAATATGCATCACCTTGTTTTACTTTGTGCCGTCTACCAAAAAAAAGATATTATATGGAAAGAAAGGCCCTTTAATTGGTTCATATAATGTACTGCCGCGCTCACTGTGGCGGCCGACTACTTTTCATCCTAATGCCCTGAGTAACGAGGTTGAAAACTGGTCGACCGTCAATGAGCGCGGTAGCACATAATGTCATTGATGAACGCTTCCGAAATTAAGAGGGTCCCGATTTGCCAATTAATTTGTTGAACTTATTACAGTGGCACAAGAAAAATATCGTGCATGAAATGACATAGACATTATTATTTGTTTCCAGTTTGTTTTAGGACCAATTTACTTTTGTAAATAGTTTTCGAAATGTACAATACAATAGTTTCCGATGTTAGTCGATGCTCAACATTTATTCTGCAGTACTTTACAAATAGTAACAGATCGTGTTTCGAACCACATTCTGAATATTACTCCATTGATTCTTATAACACTAGTTCGGAATACTAACGGGTACTATATTCCTCGTTCATGTTCCGTTCAGTACTGAAACTAAATAGAGTTCCACCATTTAATTTCCTACTACCATCGCCGAACTAACTTGTATCGCACTCGATATTCAAATGCCACTAATATCGGAGTTGCCAGTAAAATATCAAATTTATATTAAAATGTCAAAACGATATTTAGGCTGGCTACACTAAGTTAGACTATTATCAGAACAATGATTGGTGATTTCTTAGTTAGGTGATAACTTAATTCAAACCGTTGACTTCGTCTTATCTTCAGATAAAACTAGCATACATACGGATACTTTAACAGAAAACTATTAAACTTGATTTTCTTAGTTTGCCGGCTCTTAGCGTAAGATAAACAATTGTTATCAGTAAAATCATCATAAATCTTAAACATAGCTCGGGTGAGAAAAAGAGTATCTGATTTGAGTATTTGAATAGAAAACTAGCCAACTTAAGAGACAAGAGAGCAGTGTTCGCTCAGTGGTAATGGCCACGACATAAGAGTTGTAAATCGTGGCTTCGAAATTGTGTCTTTTTTCACCACCACTGCTCCCAAGCTGGTGAAAGAAATTAGAAGACAATCAGTCATATACGGAGTGGAAACTTTCAGTGGGGCAGTAACCCCCTACCTTAACTGATGCAACTACACGAAAATAGTCTTAGGTACCTCTCTTCACTTCTACTGATCAAAAACTTCTATGGGATTCTTCCCTGGTTAGCGTACTAAAAAAGTCAGAAATTCTTTCTTAAGGTCTGCAATGATTTCCTACGAAATGTATGAGAAAAATATTTTGTGATTTGTAACTTTTTTAGTACTCTAACCTGGATTGGTCCCATAGAGGTTTTTGATTAGTATTACAGAAAGAGGAGAGAAACGTTTTTTGCAATTTCTGACTTTTTTAGCACTCCAACCTTGATTGACTAACCAAACATATATAACCATAGAAAATTTTAATCAGTATTAGAAACAGGATCGATTGGCACCAGAAACATTTTTTGTGTAAAATGGCCATTTTTTACTAACTGTATTTTTTGTTTGAAAATCTACGTATGGGGATTAAAATTTCACAAAAAAATATGGATAGTCTCCAAAGACCATTTTCGTGTAGCTGCAAAGGTAAAGGTAGTTCCCCTTACTGCCCCACTGAAAGTTTACACCCTGTATACCAACACGCACTGGGCCTGCACCATGCAGGGGTAACAATACCTATTTCAGTGGTTTCAATGCAATTCATAATCAAAACTGTAATGCGAAATAAAACGATATAAAATAATTGAATAAAGAAATATTGATTTAAAAACCAAGATTTAAAAAAAATATTACAGCCATTTGCGATGTTGCGCGTTGTTAACTAATGCCCAGCCTCGAGATAAGATGATTCATTTCTATTGTTATGTAGCACACCAAATTAAAACTTAAATAGAGTTTAACTAGTTCTAAACTTCAATTACTCGATTCACCGACAATACAATTGTTTTATGAAGTTTTAATGTAGCTTATTGCAATAATGTACCTTATTGTAATTATTGCTTTATCAATATAGCGGACCACGGGCGTCTCAAAATTTATCAAGCTTGACAACAAAACCTTCTTTTGTGTTTATACGTTGGAAACCCAGAACAACATGACGTATTTTGGACACTCCACCGTTTACGAGATGCCTTGAAACATGCACGAGGGAAAAATATGAATCTTTAATCCGCATTTTTGTGCTGTACAATTTTAATACCGTTTAATCGCGACAGTGTAAGCAGCCTACGGAATGAAAGTACCTCTATAAACCCATGGACGGATATTGAAATTCTGCGTACGCATGGACGAATCGAATCATGTGCAATAGACTGTTGTTAAAACTTCCATATTGCACCAAATGTAAAATTGTTATTCATACCAATATTTATATTTCGCTGAATCCCAAAATAGCATGCATGTTCGAGTGCTTATTTTCTTTGTTTTGTAATATTTTTAAAATAAAAAATGTGAAAATTTTGCTTTTTATCCGACTTTATGTATGGTATTATTTTATTTTATGTTGCAAAAATGTAGTTCGTTTCTAGTTTTTGATAAAAGGATAGGCAGATGAAAGCCTTTCATTGTTTTATGGCACAAGACATTCACAAAAAAATGCCAGTACTGAATTTTAAACACAATAATTGAAAAAATTATAAATATGTACCTACTTCCATTCAGTTTCTGAAATCAAAAGTGAAAAATTAGCTAATATAATAAATTCAATTAGTTAACAGAATTATTAACAGCCAACCTGAAGCCATCGATTAGGGAGGAGTCAAAAATGATGATCATGTTAGATTGACATAAACTATTGATAGCCCTAATTGAATAATGTTTTACAGTAGTTATTTTGTAGAAACTGGTTGTAAGTTTATTGTTTGAACAACTATACAATTAAACAAATTTGAAGTTTCTGTTTGTAATATCAAAATAAGTGCTTTTTACTTAATGCATGTGATAGTATATATACGGTAGTAATAACAAGAACACATAATTTTGTTTATTTTTGTCTGTTTGTTCCGGCTAATCTCCAAAAAGGCGGGACCAATTGACTCGATTTTGATGCTTATTGGCAGATAGCTGATGTTATAAGGAGTAACTTAGGTTTTATTTTTTTTGTGTTTGTTACTTCACATCTTCCTCATTTATGAACCAATTTGAAAAATTCTTCACAATTGGTCCCATAGAAATTTCATTAAAATCGGTTCAGTAGTTTGGTTTTTAAATCAAAATAGGTGGAACAAATATGTATGGATCACATTTTTTTTTTAAGTAATTGCGAAATTGATACTTGACAAGTATTTCTGTGTGATAACTAAAAACGGTAAAATAAAAACTTTTTGAAAAAAAATAACCGACTTTTAAAAAAAAAACAAAAAAATGGAAAATAACTTTACTTTCGGAAGTCGGTGCCAAAAAAGTCAATGAAACAAACAGTAGTCACCGACTTCCGAAAGTAAAGTTATTTTCCACTTTTTTTAGTGTTCTTTTTTTTTGAAGTCGGTTATTTTAGATAATTGGGGTTCCGTGCAAAAAATTAAAACCATTGAAATTGGTATTAAAATCCGATTAAAAAGGGGAAGTAATATTTTATTATAATAATTTCACACGGACGAAAGTCGCGGGCAACAGCTAGTAAGATAGTAAAATTTACAATGTTGGTTTATAATCAGATATTTACAAGTGTAGTTTATACCAAGATGTGGTTCCAAGAAGTTCTTAGAATAGTCGTCCTCGAAACGAGTAATCAACATCAGACACTATTCTCATGCTAAAAGCACACACGACACTACCGCGTATCCCTTGTAACATATTATTCCCTTAGACCTTAGATGTCTGTTATAACACCCACACGTTGTGAGAGATCTATGTCTTCCTGGAACTACTCGGTACGGACAGACTGCAAAGGTTAGGTGTTCTATATTTTATTCAGGTTGGTACACGAACAATTTATTACTAAATTATGAGTGTTATTATCTATTTTCGGTCGTTCGTTGTTGAATGTGCTCGTATTTATTTTTTGGGACAATCCCGCCACACTATACCCAAACCACTGCAACTCCTGAAAGCCAGAATCAACAGTGGCGACTGCCATAAAAGCGCCGAGACAATGAAGCTCGACGAAGTCCCAGAGAAACAATTTAACTGTCTCGGATTCCGCAACGAAATTAATCAAAAAAGAATAGCGAAGGAGTAGGAAAAACATAATTTCCATATCCCTCCATATCAGCAGGAATGCGTTAGTATGTTTGACTTCTACATACACCTGTGATCAGATGTATACCAGTTCACCCACATAAGGTTTTATATTTTTGAAGTCCCATGTAACAAGTGTCCTGATTACAATACTATACTAACAACAAACAAAAGGTAACAATGGACTAGATAAAAGAACAAACAAGAAAAAAAAAACAAAAAATAAATACATAACTTTCCCAGAACCGGAATATTGCAGAAAATATGGCACGAATTTCATATTTCATTTCTTTCACCCCGTTCGAATAATTGAACAAAAAATTTTAGAAATACTTTCTCCGGTTTCATTATTGCGTTTGTATACTTTTGTTTTCTGCCAAAAGTGGATGGAAAAATGCGAAGATTCTTTGTCTGAATGCAATCCCCGTAAAACACGAACGTGTATGCACGCCGGGTGTGCGGTTTATATTCTCTGTGGGCGACTCACAACGCTACTTCATCGGGCACCTTTCATATTTTGAAGTTCTGGGTAGGTACGGTTTCACTGGTGCGACTTGCAAAGTTCTCGATGAAGTAGAATGTTTGAAGATTTGGTGAGACTGAAGGTTATACCGACTTTAGAAGGACTATGTTATTGACAGAACTGTAATCTCTACTCTGTTGTACAAGAAATAAATAAATGTTAATCGTAGCTGTGAATTTAAGTTGAACACTTTTTTAGTCAAGGTGGCTGGGACAGACTAGATTCCATGTGTGGACTTTTAATATAGAACTTCCTCGATGGTCTAGTGTGCGCAAGCGCGACTGCTGAGCATGATATCCTGGGTTCGATTCCCAGGTCCTGCAAAGTGTTATTGGGTTCTTCCATAAAGAATTTGTCAGCGTTGGGATTTGTGCCCAGTTGATGGCCATAGGATTTGTGTCAGGTTGATAGCAATAGACTCACCCTCTATCCCCCCTCACTCACTAATGGGGAATCTCACTTAATTATGCATATCCAAGGATCGCGTGTTCATTCGTCTTTGTTTTCAGGCAAATATAACCATTTCACATCGGCACATTTCATCTAAACTTCTTTTTCAGACTTTTTCTGTTCCTTCATACTTTTTCACGACTTTAAAACGCAGATGCGATTCAATCATCCGCATCATTGACACCACACCTTAACCAGTGTCAACACGTCTGTCGCGGCGCGTAAATAATAAAAGCGGGAGAGCTTCCCGCGTCTCGAGACGTAAATACGTGTACACACGCTACTTTTTATTACGACTGTCGCTGGTCCCACTCGCGTTTAGTGGTGAGTCGCTTTTTATGCGTGCGATCCGATTGGTCGTGAAGGGTGCGCTTTGTTTATTAATCATCTGGCTAGTCTTTTCCAAACTATGTTGGGGTCGGCTTCCAGTGTAACCGGATGCAGCTGAAAATCAGTATTTTACATGGAGCGACTGCCTATCTGACCTCCACGACTGCAAGCAATTTTCTCTATAATAGTGCATATATATTGGTTTTTACCAGCGCACATGTATGACAAAGGCCACAGTGGTGTGTATGGTAGGCTCTTTCTACTTAAAGGTGGTACCAAAATAATTGCTTGGATTGATCGCGCCATTCGATCAAGTATTTAAAGGCAACTAACGTTGACTAGTCGAAGTCAATCGACTTTCCTGTCAAGTTGCACTTAGAATGTCGGAATATTTAAAATTGTGGATGTCTAACCGATTAATCGTCATGCAACATCGTGCACTATAAAATTCTCTTAATCCTTATGTTTAAAGTTGGACTGTAATTTCCAAGTGTTCTATTCATAACTGGAGTAATTGCCTGTCTTTATTTTAACTAGTTTGAGAACCAGGAATCTCAAGATGTAGCCTGTTCCTGACACAATTTCTCAAGTTTCTTTAGACATTCATTTAGGTTATATTTACTTTTTTTTTCTATTTACCAGTCTCGCTTATTGTGTGACCGTGTTATGGAGATCAGATTAGAAATTATATTATATTTTCTCAGCAAAGCCAAGCTTGAAAGACTTTATGTTACCTTATTGTAGATAGTTGTCTGGCGGTAGCTTCTGTTCATCGTATGGACTGACTGCTAATTTAAAATAAAAAAGTAGAAAATTAAATTTACATTAGAAAACGTGACGTCAGATAATCCGAGTAAAGTAATATTTCTTGGTTCATTTCAAAACGAAACGTGTAAGAGCATCTTTTGTAACATCACATGACTATTGATTCCTCCAAATTCAAATATTTACATATCTTCACCAAAAACTTCTCACCAACAAATTAAAAAGATTCTTCTTCGCCAAACATTCTTAAGACCCCACCAAGTATTGGGAGCAACCGCAGGAACGTACGAGTACTAAGCGGTATATTAAATTGGATACTCACACGATAATCTCTTCGGTATATTTGAACTTCAGACTTTCACGGAATTCCTTCCTTGCAAGGGAATGTGTGCTACTTCACGGTAAAAAAGTACATAATATTTGCAGTAAAGCTCATTGTGCTTTGAGTTCGTCTGGGAAGAAGTGCAGCTACAAGAGTGTGTTCCAGATTGTTGATGGGGTTCTATGCTGTATGGTTACTGTACCACTTTACTGTTTTTCTTGCAAATAATATAATGGTTCACACGGCCATCGTCACACATTTTTCCATGCATTTAGTACATACCTCATAATTGAAGAATTTTTATATTTTAGAATTTTTTGCCAAAACCTAGTCGAGTGCAATAAGACAAAAAAAATACTCAAGAGGAAGACTACTAAGAGGAGGAATACTTCAATACGAAGCTTACGAGTATAGTGATCGGATTTTCATGGGACTTTTTTGTTGAGTTCCTAGAGGTGTGGAAAAGTAAAAAACAAAAAATTCGCCGCTCGCGATTTTTTGTTTAAATTTACTTTATAATTTTTCTTTAATGTTTATGAATGACTTCAAATTCGACGAATTTATATTGTGGCGCAATTGTGTGACACTTGGCAATGTTTAAATTTACTTTATAATTTTTCTTTAATGTTTATGAATGACTTCAAATTCGACGAATTTATATTGTGGCGCAATTGTGTGACACGACTGATTATGCACCCGTTAAAGGCCAATTTGTCTATCGATTAAATACACTTTTCAAGTTTGTTTTAAATTTCATATTTGGATTATGACTTCTTTTGTCATCGGTAACTAATACTTATTCACGGATAACTGGATATAAAAATTGTCAATAAAACCACATTTATGAGTGAAGTGACTAAAAATTTATTCGCAAATCTAAGAAAATCATCAATGTTAACGATGGCATTTATTTTTCAAAATGATTGTATGAAACTCAATGTACAAATTATTGATCAAATAATCATTTAAATAACTATCTAACGAGGCGTACAAACTATAAAAATATTTAAGGATACTTGATAAATATTAATAATTGCTGAAAAACTAAAACATGACAAAAGGGATGGATGTAACGCTAAGAATCGGGAGCGGTATCGGTATCAAATGGGGCGCAGAGACCCAAGCTTGCAACTAATTCTAGATAGAAATTGTGAGTAAGGGTCATTATTACGATTATTTTTGTAAATTTACACAATCCACCTTCGTCAGCAAAAATTACAAAAAAAAAAAATTAAAACATTTATCGAGTACCTTAATACCGAATATTTTTTTTTAGGTTTTATTCTCTGTGAATAGCTAATACAATACGATTTTTTTCAAGATACATTTCACGTTGACTGTCATAGAAAAATTTGGAGAAAAATGGCCATCTTTAACTTTCACGTTAACGAATTCTCGATATTTGCGACTGAATTGTTTGTCACTACATTCATGAATGTGGTTTTCTTGAATATTCTAATACCCAATTATCCGTGAAAAAGTATTATTTACCGATTAAAAAAGAAATCTCAGTCTAAAAGTTCGGTATTTTAGAAATAATTCAGGATAATAGGAAATCTACAAAAAAAAACATATGCATTTTATCGAAAACAAATTGATTTTTAGCGGATGCACATTGAACACTCTATTACGCCACAATAAAAATTCATCGAATTTCAAGTTATTCACAGATGCAAAAAAAATATAGGTAATAAAAATTCTAAAAAAAAAAGTCGCGAACGGCGAAATTTTTTTAACTTTCTTCTACACACCTATAATAACTCGACAAATAAAGTCCCATGAAGACCCGACTACTATAAACTTCACTCCACCTTTTTGTCTAATTGCACTCGACTAATCTGTCTGTTTCACTTGTTTTATATCAAAAATAAAATTTTACGGTTTATTACATGCAAGTCGATGAAAGCAACCCTGTTTGTGACTTGGTGTCCCCCCCGTATAAATTTCTTTTACACACTACTTAATACACTACACTTCAGCCAACTTATCGGCGCGGGCGGGAAAACACAGAACTAAATTAAATGTACCAAAATTGACATATTGATGCTTTTTATTTTGACAAGCAGCGCCACCTTGAACTGCACACTTAAAGTGGTCATACTGTATTCGTCCTGCAGTATGAAAATAATAGGCTGACATTACATGGTAGTTCACACATTATCAACCCCAAACTACCTTACTAGGTTCTGTTTCTGTGTCGAGCAAATTTAGGCGCGAAAATGTTCATCGAAAAGCTAAACTAGCTTCATTTGTTTCCACTCCATGCCTACATTACACATGAACTTCTATTTAGTATGTAAGCTTGCCATATAAGTCGAGATTTGTAGCCACTTAACCTGTTTGTGCTCGCAACGAAAATGGTCAATCGAAAATTCGGGCATGCAATAGGTTGTTGGTATTTCCAGAATTTTAGTTCAGTGGCAATTTAATTCTAGACTAGAGGTAGTTGATTTAGGCTCAAAATTAGTTTCTGTAGCTGGCCTATTTTGGTAAATTATGTTTACGTGGAATTAGAAATATTGCGAAATAGCTGTTTAAATTTTTATGTGGAACAAAGAATATTCTATCTATCTATCTAAATGTGAAATATGGCATAGACACCGTTAAAATATTTGGTCATACTTTGATACAGAAAAAATGATTATGATATTATTATACTATTATTGTTTCTTTTCTTGCTTTGTTCTGGTGAAGTGGTGGCAATCATAACTGAGCAAGGAGTTCTGGGGTTCAATTTCCGGGTCAGTCAAAGTGTTATTGGGTTTTCCAACAGGATTTTTTGCAGCCCAGGGTTTGGATTTGTGCCCGAGCAGTTCCATGTAATAGCGAGTTTACTGTATTACATGACACTTATTAAAGATGAATAACGATACGTCAGTAGGTACCTATATCATACCTCTGCCTATCCCTTGAGGGAAATATAAGTGTTATGTTAGTTAAGCTCTTTTACTGTTATAACTTATTAAACTTAGATAACTGTGACAAATAGAAAATTACAAGATACGAAGGAAATATATAATAATTATTACAGAAAATTATAGTGCTTTCTGTGAACAAATAATTTCAGTTCAAGACTAAAGAAACTGCTAATAACGTATTCGAAACACGTTCCGTTTTCTTCTTTAATATTTTTTGACAACGTTACAAGTACGTTTTTCAGCTGTAAGTATTAAAAATTCTGAAAATTTATGAGAAATAGATACTTATTTAATTTGTTAAATATTTTACTTGATTTTCACCATTCTTACCCATGAAAGAAATTATATTTTTTTTAATTTTTTTTTTTGTTTACATTCTGTTTTTTATAAGTGAAGACTTATCATTGGCTGTCAGTCTCACGTACTATTTTTAATCGGTTTTGTTAGCTGTTAGTCTTCCATAGATGACAAATAAATATTCTAAATCCGCTGGCTGGTAAAGCGCCATCAGACGGCCGCCATGAAATAACCAGTCCCATTTAGAGAGAAAATTATGAAAGAGACAGTTGTCATCCCTGGATGACACGAACACTTTTGTGGCTGCTTGAAGAGCCGAAAGAAATAATGAATTCGGGGTGATTATAGCATCTTTTTAACTGTTATTTATTTATTAAAACTTTATGCACAAGTAAAAACTGTACAAAGGCGGACTTAATGCCTTGGGCATTTTCTACCAGTCTACCTTAGGGTGATGCAGAGACAATACACAGTAGGTAACTGGTAATTGTTCACTTATGTGAATAATTAATATCTTTGAAAGACTCAATTTGCAGAAGCTAGTTGTTTTATTACGTTGAATAGATATATCTACCAACATACTTAACATAACACCTATTTTTGTGAAGGGTTGGGCAGAGATCTTTAGTAAAAGCTACTCGCCAAATAGCTTCAAGGCCCACTAAATAGCTGGCGAGCCCATTGCAATTTCGGTCACCAGACTCCGAGTCAACTACTATAAGATAACTAAATACTTAAGAGTGTTAACTAATTAGAAGTATAATCGGAACGTAAAAGTATCAAAGATAGGTAAGAAGTAAACTCGTTAAAGATTAAGACACCGCTGTGTAGCACCTGATAACTTTACTGTTCTATGGAGCGTTTAGATGGGATTAGTTAGTGGAGCCAGTACTTACATGAAGATTTCATTCAAAACTATAACTTTATTCACTGAAGTAAGTTTCTTCGGCATGCAGGGGAGCATAGGTACTGTGATAGGTACCGAGGGATTTAATATACAAATTAGATATAGATCAGTGAATGTAAATAATTATTAAGTTTTAAAATTCATCTTTATATTCTGAAGTCTACCGCTGACAGCTGACAGGGCCTTAGTTCTATTTTCTTCCTATTCTATATTCAAATTGGTGTCTGTCTCATTTAATTTGCAATTCATCATGTCAATTATTTAGAAAATTTTAGAGGTTGGTTCGAGACAAAACCTACCTTAGCCTTGCCTTACCTTAGGCTACCTTTTGATTAAAATACTTATAGTCTCTTTTATACAAGTTTTCAATGGCTTATGACAACCCTAAAACACATTATCATACCCACATTTGTTTTAGCCCGCAAACAGAACATACTTACTTGATAAGTATTAGTATTCTGCGGGCTTAAAAACGGTTCCTGATATGATTCAACACGATAACCGGGCTTTATCAATGAATCACTTTACAACAAAAGGGGTCACTCTGTATCAGACTTAATCAACCACATTAAGATTGACACTTCACTCGCCGCTTCTATTGTTTAACGAGCTTTGATCACTAGTTTGCTAGCATAGAACAAGTTTTTAACCGACTACGAAAGAGAAAGACTTTTGGCATTAAATAATGGTTATCACAATTTTTTTTTAATTAGGCATAATTTATGAGTCCTACGAAGGGGTAAGTCGCTCCATGTAAAATGCTAGTATTAAGCTGCAACTGGGCAGACTGGAAGTCGACCCCAACATAGTTGGGAAAAGGCTAAGCATATGACGATGATGGCAATTTGCGGAGAGAGACTTATGATGCTCAAAGACCATTATGTACCATTATTTGAAAGTCGATCATTCGTACCAAATCCGATAGATTGTATTTATGAAAGAAGAGTGAACGAGGCACAACTCAAAATACAATGACTAGTAAGGGTGCCAAGAAAGGGTTACGCTGAAAAAATTAGCGTCGTCAGCAGTTCTTTATTACGTTCTTAACCGCATTAACTATTAAAATTGACATCGACCGCACGTTAAAAACCAGTCGAGGCAGTTAAATACTAAACAGTATCTTGCGTGGAAAACGATTGAGCTCAGAAAAAAAAATGCATGTGACATTAATGTAAGTTGTGTATGCTAAAGTTTGGTGTAAACTTTGGTTATATACATGGTGACGCCGACAATACGACAATAAATTAAACTGCGTATACCTTATGACGTTCCCAGACTATAAAAAAATTAATTCGAATAAATGTCCAGTAATTTAGTCACTGGACATTATTTTTTATTTTCAGATTTTTCTACATGATGTAGATAAGTAGACTACCACCGACAGGTTAATGACCCCCGCATTGGTATAAATACTCAACACCAACCCACCACAACCAACCGTAGCCAACTCACTACTTCATAAAAATATGCCGAATTCGTTCCTTAAATTTCATTTCCGGACGCGAATTAGTGCAAATTATACCTAAGGTTAGTAAACCAATATAATTATATCATGGTGTTGTATTTCGTTAACAGTTTTATGCTATTTCGTTGGTTTGAAACAAAATATCTCGATGTTAGGATTTATTTGATAGTTTAAAAATATTCCTATGAACTCGTATTACCAGTATTTTCTGTTATTGTTGTATTGTCGATGCCACCCTGTGTATATCGCCTGTTTCTCCATAGCTAAGCCGCACCTTAAGATTTATAATGTTCATCAGTTGTCTGCCATTGATGAAAGTTACGGCAATATTAACCCTTACCCCAATGTGACAGTAAGCTAAACTTACACACATGTTATGTTCGAAAAACAAGAACTTGCAAAACAACAGTGGAATAGCTTTACACATACATTCACGAACAACAACATCCTTCACGAAATAATTCAAGCGTTGACGAGAAAGGAAACTCATTCGGGATCCCCCCACACTACCCCCCATATACTCCCACGGCCCTACAGTCATCCAGTTCTCTTATTTTATCTTCTTAATTAGCACTATTATCCAAAACTAAGATCACAAAGAGAATGCCTCTACTACACATTATACGTAAATACTTGATGTGCAACACGGAGCAAAAACAAAGCCAAATAGTGTGGTCATACGGGCAACTTTTGAGTAAATATTTGGGCGACAAAATCGCTGAAGACAGTGGAATGATCTATTTCTATTCATCAATATCGTCAGCCAAACATCGAGTCCTAGGCACAAGCAGAAGCCAATGGCGATGCTTGAAAAGGACCCATGAATTTCCGCCGGCTCTAAGTTCTTGCATCCAGCAGACTACTGTGACTTACACACTTTGATTTGAATGAAAAATCCTTATATGGGCCCCATACAAGGACTGTTCATTCAAAAGTGAGCATGTTTATGATAGTACAATTTGATAATAGCTTTTCGACCCTACAAGTCATTCATTCTGTGCCCCAGCCATCTGTCAAGCCCTGCACTGCTATCTGCTTGCAGTTTTTTATTCTTAATTGTTCAATCTAATTTCTGCCAAAGCCGTGCTTTAATTTATCATAAGAAGTGCTTTGAACAATTGCACAGCAACAATTGTGAGATTGAGTAAACTAACCTATTGGTTATTTTAAAACTGCCAATTAGTTCCTTGCTATATACTCGTACATTTTAGGCTGTCATGTAAAACCGGGCGTCGTCAACTTTTTGGCAACTTTAAATCGCCCGTGCACTAGAGACCGGGATCTACAACAACGAGCAAGTCCAAGGCCTTTGTGCGGGATTGATCCAGGTATAATTTCGGGAAGAGTGAAAAAATGCGTTGCTTGATTGAATGTGCAATTTTATTCTGACTTAATCACAAAATGTAGGTAGGCGGTCGAGAAGCATTAAAAAATAAACCGATTGGCCATAATCCACGTAGCCTCAACATTATGATATACGAATTGCTGTAGGCGCTTGCGGGAACATACCCCCGGGCGTTGAAAGCCTGCCTTTCAACCACTAAGAATCCTCAGACTCCGGATCTATAGGCAACGGACAAATCTTGCTGAATGATCTGCGTAACAGACCACTACAAGTCTTGACGTCTGCCACTCTGACTACGCCGTCTGTCCCTGGATACGTAGCAACGATCCGACCCATTTTCCACTTGAGTGGGGGGAGGTTGTCTTCCTTTAACAGGACCAAAGAATTCAGCTTCAAGGAGCCCTTACATGCTCGCCATTTCGTGCGAAGTTGGAGTTCCGATATGTATTCCTTGCTCCATCTACTCCAAAAATGTTGTCGGAGAAGCTCAATACGCTCAAATCGATTCAGAGAATTGATGGACTGGTCTCGATAATCAGGTGACGGCAGCGATGTCATAGGACGTCCAATCAAAAAGTGTCCGGGTGTGAGCGGCGTCAGATCCTCGGGGTTCGATGATAACGGCGTCAGTGGTCTGGAGTTCAAAATTGCTTCAACCTGAACCATCATGGTGTATAGCTCTTCGTAGGTAAGGTTACAAAGGCCCAGCACTCTGACTAAGTGATGCTTGGTTGATTTAACACCAGCCTCCGCAAGGCCAGCGAAATGAGGGGAATATGCAGGAATAAAGTGAAATTTAATTCCTTCCTTAGCCATTTCCTCAGATAGCGAATCGCAACTCGCCTTAAGAAACCTAGAAAGGTCATTAGATGCACCAACAAATGAGGTGCCATTATCTGAGTAGATATTTGTCGGCTTTCCTCTACGTGAGATGAACCTCTTTAATGCCATAATGAAAGTATTGCTTGTTAAATCACCGACTAATTCAAGATGAATTGATTTTGTAGAAAAACAAACGAAAATAGCTATATAAACTTTTACTAATTTACAGCCACGACCTTGTCGAACAGCTGACTGATAGGACCTGCATAGTCCAAGCCTATATTTTCAAAAGGAAAACCTGCTAGAAGTCGCTGCTGTGGTAAATCTCCCATAATAGGACTTACAGTTTTACCTCTAAATCGGCAACAACGAACACATTGTTTACAGCTCATCCTAGCTAAATTGCGACCTCGTATGGGCCAGTAGGTATCTCGTATCGACGCCAACAATAACTGGGGTCCAGCGTGAAACAATCTTTTATGCTCATAATTAAAAAGTAACTTAGAAAAATGATGGCTAGATTGAATAAGAATCGGGTGCTTTTTATCATAAGGAAAATCTGAATGTTGTAATCTACCTCGAATTCGCATTATATTATTCTCGTCTAGAAAAACGTTAAACTTATTTAATTCACTTTTCTTGGGTAACGATTTATTATTAAGTAGTAATTTATAGTCTTTAAAAGATTGCCTTTGAGATAAACATATAATAAAGTTTAAAGCCCTTTCTAGTTCATGCACAGAAAGAGGACCGCGAATAGGTTGTTTTCTACATGCGTCAATAAAACGTAAAACATAGGCGACTGTTCGCTGAAGTCTTAAAAAGTTTGAAAACCGTGTAAAATTAATCAATTCATCAAATTTATTGTTATTGAATAAAACATGCAAGGTGACATCTAATTTCATTTCAGGCAAAATTTCATCATTAAAATTCATTAATTTGGAAGGCCAATAAGAAATTTCATTCATTAAAAAACTAGGACCGGACCACCAATCATCTAAACTAGGTAATAAATTAATGTCTACTCCACGAGACAAATGATCAGCAGGGTTTTGGTCAGTTGGAACATGTCTCCACTCACAGCCACCAGTCTTATCTAAAATCTCGGCAACCCTGTTACGAACGAACGGCTGTAATTTATTTGGTAACATTTTTAGCCACCCTAAAACAATAGTGGAGTCAGTCCAAAAGAAAGTGCGTCGCGCGCTGACTCGTAATGCTGCTACAACCTTTTCAAAAATACGAACACCTACAAGAGCACCGCATAGCTCAAGTCTGGGTATGGTCGTGGGCTTGAGTGGCGCAACTCTGCTTTTGGCTAACAATAAACGCACTAAAACCTGTCCCTGCTTATCAACGCTTCTTACATACAGACAAGCGCCGTAGGCGCGTTCAGACGCATCAGTAAAAATGTGAAATTCTAAAAACTCATAACAATCAATTAAAACTCGACGTGGAATATGAATTTCTTTTAATTTAGGTAAATTAATAATCATTTCATTCCAAAGCTTACTAATGTCCGGTGATAGCTGTTCATCCCAAGATAATTTTTTTAACCATAACTTCTGAAGGTATATTTTCATAACAATTACACACGGAGCCAATAATCCAAGTGGATCAAAAACTTGTGAAACAATCGAAAGCATGTCACGTTTTGTGTTATTAAAATTAACTGACTGACTTATTGGAAAACAAAGGTAATCTGACAGTGGCTGCCAACCTAGGCCTAAGGTTTTGGTTGACTCAAATCCACCAACATTCAAATCCAGTGAAGACTGGGGAAAGTCAGAACCAATTACCAATTGTATGTCATTCGACTTCCACTTTCTTAGATTCATCTGCGCTGAAGCGAGAGTTGAAGTAACTTTATGACGCAACTCTTTGACCTTATTGATGTCATCTCCTCCGGTGAGCAAGTCATCCACGTAAAAGTCGTGGAGGATGACGTCACCAATCTCCTTATCAACACACTCTAGCCCTAACTGCCGAAGACACCGGGTTGCTAGGTAAGGAGCGCTGGCCGTGCCGTAGGTCACGGTATTAAGTTGATAAGCGTGTAATGGAGTTGACGGATTATCACGCCAAATAATTTGTTGAAGATACCTATCATTTGGATGAACAACTATCTGCCGGTACATTTTCTCAACATCAGCAGCTATGATGTACTTATGTTGTCTAAAACGCAACAGGATCGATAAAAGGTCATCCTGTACCACGGGTCCAATCATCTGGATATTATTAATAGAAATACCAGTGTTGGTTAAACTACTTGCATTAAAGACCACCCTTAACTTAGTGGTGGCGCTGCTTTCGCGCAGAACTCCGTGATGCGGAATGTAAAACGCTTGATCATCAATAGTTTTACATCTAGACATATGACCTAAAGTTTCATATTCCATAATGAAGTCTTTGTACATATTACAAAATTGAGTTTTAGATTTAAATCTACGTTCCAAAGAAGCAAAACAATGTTTGGCTCTTGACAAAGATTCGCCTAAATTGTCCGGGGAACATTTTAAAGGAATCCTAACACAAAATTGACCATTTTCCAAACGAGTAGTGTTTTTCATAAAATGCTCCTCGCATAGCTTCTCCTCTGAGGAATATGGAGACGAAGTACACACTTCTTCAAGTTGCCAAAACTTTGTGAGTTGTTGATCAACATTAAAATTTAATTCATCGTCACAGTCTGAACACACTTTTATAAAATTACATTTTAAAATTTTAGAAGAAATACAACTGTTAATTGGGCCGGAGACCAACCAACCCAATTTAGTCTCACAAAGAATTGGTTGCCCATCACCCAACTTAATTCGTTGAGATTCCAATAAATCCCAAAAGATGTCAGCACCCAGCAACATATCGACAGGCGCCGGTGAGTAAAAGTTGGGATCTGCGAGACAAACATCAGACGGAATCTTAATTTTTAACAAGTTAACTTGCTTACTTGGAATCTTATCAGTGATGGATGGGAGAACAAAACAATTAATATCCATGCTAAAATTGTTATTTAAAGATTTTATTGATAAAGCACACATTTTATTGATAAAAGATGACGAGTTGTTGACACCTATAATAGAATTGTTTACAGTCTTGGCAGTCAAACCTAGCTGGTGGTATAACCTCTCAGTCATGAGACATGACGTGCTGCCACTGTCAAGCACAGCACGAGCAACATACTGCTGACCATTAATACTCATGACCTTGACGAGTGCAGTGGACAATAACACGTCGCCGTGTTCTACACTCGCGGACAGCGACACACCGGTACCTATACCTATAGTAATGGGATGAGTGGAGACAGTCGCACTGCCATTTTTATCAATAACAACACTGCTAGCAGAAGCACCACTAGCGTCTGACTTCAAGGATTTATCAACGTGAACAATAGTGTTGTGTTTACGACGGCATATTTTACAACCTGGCTTTTTGCAATTGTTTGCATAATGTCCCAGATTAAAACAGTTGTAACAAACTTTGTATTTAGGTAATAACTCTAAACGAGCTTCATTGCTCAGCGATAAAAACTGAGAACAACTACTTAACTTATGATCACCGTTACACATAACACAATTCTTAGGCTTATTCGAAACACCATCATCCTGTTTACTAGAACTTTCACCTGAATTATTTTTATTGGAATCCTGTACTAACATTGACCGAACCTTGTTTGAATTTTTAACTGTGTGTGAGTGTTTAGTATTCGTAGAAGCTTCCATTTCGAACGTTTCTAATATCTCAGCACGGTTTTTAATAAAAGTTATAAATAGTTCAAACGTAACTTTAGAATTCTTGTCCAGGCGGCCCTTATACTCACCCCATTCACGATAAGTTTTGCTATCTAAATTATGTGTGACAATATGAATGAGTAAAGTATCCCAATGATTAACAGGTTCATTTAAGGATTCTAGGGCACGTATGTTTTTGTTAACAACATCAAGTAAACCCTTTAAATTAACTGAAGACTCCTTTTGAAGGGTGTCGATTTGAAATAATGCAGAAACATGATGTTGGATAAGCAGGTGTTTGTTATCAAACCGCTCGCAGAGAAGATTCCACGCTACCGAATAATTTGCAGAAGAAAACTGAATTGAGTTGATCACCACAGCAGCAGACCCTTCCAGGGATGACCTCAAATAGTGAAATTTATTTATTTCATCCATATCGTCGTTTGAGTGGATGAGACTAACAAATGTGTCGTGAAACTCTAACCAGTTAGTATAAGAACCACTGAATTTCGGCAACTGAATAGTCGGTAATTTAACAAACTTATGATTGCTAGAACGCGACATTACATCACAATTATCATTAGAATCTCCTTTCCTATTATCGTCCAACATTTGTTGAGCTTTAGATAGGGTTTTGTAATAAAGAGATTCAAACTCCTCGCGTTCCGACATCTGACCATCCAAGTCATCTGTGCTACACTCCAGCATTAATTGCACCCCATCATATTGCGCATACAACGCCTCGAGTCTAGTAAAACGTAATTGCAACTCGCTTACCTCAGTAGGGCTCAAGGAAGAAGGATTCAAAGAATTTAGATAGTTTGAGAACATTGTCACCTTTCCTTTGCAACTCGCTCGTTTCCTAACGAGATCTTTATTGTCCTTATTTAATTCCTTATCCTCTGGCATTGCGTAAGCTGGTGCAATCAACCTGGAATGTATATAAATAAAGTTATAGCAACGTTTAAATTAATGAAGCAGCCTGAAATACGTACATGATTAAAATTAACTAATTAACACTAACTTTAGAGTGAATTTACATAAATAATAATTTAGAATTTATAATAAACCATGCGTCTTGACGGTTATATTGTACTAAACTTTAATAATAACACTGCAATTGCAATGATTTCTATTGTCTACCTGTGCTAACTAATATGATTACATAACTGTCTCAATAACTGTAAAATTATTACACCGTAAAGCAAAATAATGCAGTTGCTATAAAGAACTACTCTTTAACAATGTGTAAATAACAAAACTGAACAATAATTACTGATCAGTTAATAATTGTATTACAATTTGTAACCATTCACAGAACAAAGAAAAATGACAATAGGTATTTCGTACTAACCTGGCTATTAACGGCTGACTTACACTAATTATACCTGTTAAATAGAGTGTTGGGTACACAAATTTAATAATAAATACGCCTTTTCTCAGCTATTAAGTATCCAGACCACGTAAATTCCAATAATCCTCTGAATGACGTAGCAGAATTCACCGGCCACGCCGGGCGTCGACTATAATTTTTGATGTACACCAATTCTTCAATCCCTTTATAACAATTCGCTGATCGGAGTAAATATTCTTCAAATCTCCACATCCAGGCGTCGAAGGACCATGTGCGGGATTGATCCAGGTATAATTTCGGGAAGAGTGAAAAAATGCGTTGCTTGATTGAATGTGCAATTTTATTCTGACTTAATCACAAAATGTAGGTAGGCGGTCGAGAAGCATTAAAAAATAAACCGATTGGCCATAATCCACGTAGCCTCAACATTATGATATACGAATTGCTGTAGGCGCTTGCGGGAACAGCCTTTCATAATTTATTAACAAAGCTTTTAGGCGTGTAATTAATTAAACGTTTTAATTAATTATTCGTCACTTATCCGAAATGACTCGATACATTTTAATGGTGACGATCAATTTGTCTTCTGTTTTTAACAGGATGTGGGTGTGTGCTTAGGAAATTGAACGGTCATTATAATAGCATACATAGGTTAAAAGTTTTTGACATGATCTTGATCATTCAGTTCATTGGATATTTTCGACGAGCCCTACCCTGGTATTTAAAGTCAGGTTAAGGTAATTACTTTAGTTTAATTAATTACCTATACAGCCATTTTTATGCAATGAGTGATATGAAGATTCGAATGACGTTATTGCGACGCACGCTATTTCGAAAAACTTCAGGAGTGGTAAGCCAGTTCGAAAACACATTGAGTCGAAAACCGCTATATCGAATGACGTTGTCGCGAACACGCTGATTCGAAGAACTGTTTGAATGGTACGCTAGTACGAAAGTCTTGGTATCGCATTCCACTGTTGCGAATAGCATATTCCAATCAGAATTTTTCTGGTGATCGTATTCGCGATCCAGTGATTATTGAATCACTGATTTATTATTTAAGAAATAATAATTTACGTCTTCCGCGAACTCAAAACAGCGTGGAAGCATGGACTGTCCTGTCGACGTAGCCTAGAAGATCGAATAAGGACATGACATCAACAGTGACTGACGGTTACCCAATACGAAAACCAGTGCCAGTACGGAATGAAGATGGCTACATTTCCTATATCCACTTCAAATAAATTTAACGATCTTACTACACCGTGCACAAATCCAGACTTCGTTACTGCTACTGAGAAATTCCTGATGGAAAAACCATAACATTTTGCCCGATCTGGGGATCGAACCCGAGACCTCATGGTCAGCAGACGCACTTGCAACCAGTGGACCAACGACGCAGTGTGCCTCCTAATGTTTTAATTTCGATGGTCGGTTTAGGCGCAATAGAACACCTTTACAGCAAAACAAAGGAACGAATTTGTAAAGCTAATTATAATCAAGTCCATACTACGTCATTAACACGATCCAATGGCGAACAGACGTCATTAATGACTAATTATAGACACGCATGATTTAATGAAGCACGTAAGCGGACAATTTATTCGTGATAAACTAATTTGCTGCATGATTTATTTTGTTTTAAAGGTTATTTTGACTTTCATAGTTAAACTGAAAATTAATATCATTTTAAGTACGTTACAGACACACAAAGCCTTTTTAATTTAGACCATCGTAAACGAGGTTCTATTTCTGCTCCTCGGGCTACTGCACCCTCATTTTGTGGGACTTGTCCGAAGCCTTCTGCTAAGGCTAACACCGTCAAGGTAGTAGTTTTGATGTCGACAAAACAAAGGAGAAGACATTTTTTGTCTATGAAAAATATTGACAGCTGTTTAAAACAGTTATGGTCGGCAACCGGTGTTCTGGTTGGTACTGTGGCGGTTAAAATCAGGAAGACTTTCATATTTCTCTTAAAACTGAGGCCCTTTTGGCATAAGAAGTAATTTTCACTCGTGGGGTGCAACTGAAAACTATTGTCAGATGGCATGGCATACCTTGTGTTGCCATCTGGCATTGTGCTGAGCTAAGGCCCTTTTGACATTGTTAGTTTTGTTTATTTTGTTTAATTTTAAGGCATTTCTGTTTTATATAATTTTTAAGGTGTTTCTGTTTTATATACATACTCGTAATACCAAATAAACACAATTTACTTCCTTTCTATTCTATATTTTATTTTATTGATCTTCAAGGGGTTTTTGTGTACATTACAGTGTAAATAAAACTTTTTCTTGTTTATTAAAATAAAAAAGTGCAACAAATTGTCAGAAGTGATCTTAGGAAGCACCAATTTTCCTCACGTTCCAATTTTTTTTCGTAATTTTCAAACAATTTTTATTTTTTGCAAAGAGCAAGACATTTTTAACCGACTTCAAAAAAAGGAGGAGGTTTTCAATTCGGTTGTGTTTTTTTTCTTTTTTTTGTGTTTGTTACCTCATATCTTCGACATTTATGAACCGATTTGAAAAATTCTTCATTTATCTGAATGAATCTACTTTCCGATTGGTCCCATAGAAATTTCATCGAAATCGGTTCAGCAGTTTGGTTTTGAAATCAAAATAGCTGTAAAAAATATGTCATCCAAGTAAAAGAAATTGATACTTGACAAGGATTTGTGTGTGATGCGATAGTTAAAAAGGGTAAAATAAAAACTTTTTTGCAAAAAAACCGACTTCCAAAAAAAAACACTAAAAAAGTGGAAAATAACTTTATTTTCGGAAGTCGGTGGAAAAAAAGTCAATGAAACAAACAATAGTCACCGACTCAGAAAGGAAGTTATTTTCCACTTTTTTAGTGTTTTTTTGGAAGTCGGTTTTTTTTTTTTGTTTTGAAACCAAGACGAACTGATTACTTGTTATCATTATTCAAATACTATCTACAGATGTCCTAATTGAAATAATAGATAGCTGATATCTGTTGGCTATGCATCATCTCTGCAATTAGTTCTAATCTGAATCAGTTATGGATGACCGGCCATAATGTATGAACACATTTGTTATTTTGTAATAGGCATTTGCATTACGTAAGGATTTATTACTGGCTTAGATTAAGCTGTTGAATTGCTTAATATTAACCTGAGGAAATTATCTGCTGATAGTCTTAAGGACACTCGTGGCTAAATAATAAAAGCCGCACGGGTCGATTTTCAAAATTAAGCCAAGCTTGCCAACTTCGGTCTTTGGAATTTCTTTCTTTCTTTTCTGTTCTTTGGACATATTGTGACATTTTCTTTTGATATTTTGTGTATTTTTTTTCCTTTTAATTATTTTTTGACATTCGTGAATATTTTGTATTTGACGTATAATTCTAAATTCAATATCAATATCTGTAATTATTTTGTATGTTTAGTAATCTGGAATAGTATGTAACGTTTATAGTGCAAGCATGGCAATTTTAAATTTCTTTTTTAAAGGGTTAAAGAACTGAAATATTTTTTTTTGGATGGGTGACAATCCATTATATACCAATATTCATGCTTCATGTAAAGTACTGGTATTCAGCTGCATACGGTTAGACTGGAAGCCAGCAAAATATAAAAAAAATAGTAACCGACCGGTATCGGGAACAGGGTCCAAGCTACCGGTCAGGGCTCCAGAGGAATTAACCTATAAGCTGGTATTATTATTATTTTATTATAATCGTCATACCGATTAACCAACCATTATAAATTATTTAGAAGTGAAACAAATCATGAGCTATTTCCATTTTGAATTATTATTCATGTAATTCCACGTCCATCAAATAGTTGTCATGCAGATATCGCTATGAGCTAGTAGACATCCATTATTCTCCAAATTTAAACACAAATGCAATCAAACACAAAGCTGGTTTAGCTTTGGTTTAGCTTATTGACAGATTTATTTATTGCCTGTGTTAAAATAGAATAAACTGGGTTATTCTTGTTACACAATACCCATTGGTAAGACTGGCTGACAGACTTTAGGGCCTCAGAATATCCGTATCGACCAACCTCATATCGTATTTTCCAAAGCACGGACGGGCCTGGATGTGTTAAAAATGGACTCCCATCCATGAATCAACCTCAGCAAGCGTAGCTTCACCTTCGATAGATCCGCGTGGCTGCAAATACGAGCCACGAGCCACGAACCGTCGAGCATCCCCAAAAAAGGACTCATCTCCGGTAAAGTTAAATTCACCTGGATCCATAAGTAATTCGTGGAAATGAAATTCGCAAGCGAGTAAATAAATTGAATCGGCGATTGCAGACGCATCAAAAATTTATATTAAATAACCATTACATAGGGATCCATTATAAAAACATTAAGTAACAAATTATATTTAAATGAAATTCATATTTAACACACCATGTATCGCAAAAGCTGGTGTATAATGTTGATTTACAGAATTCTCATTTTAATTTTTGTATCGCGTGTTATTTCTTTGGAGTTTTCTATGTCAAAAACTGGGAATAACTATGTAAGTTATGCAGAAATTACTGCTAGCAAAACACTGCATACGCATTATTGTTTCCCTATTTCATCCAATAGGTATTTTTCAAATGTTGCCAGTGTTTGGATAAAATCTACCGTGCTAAAGTTTGATTAAATTGACTTCTTAAACCATTGAGCTGAATAGTCTTGCATCTTCCAATTCCTTACTTAAATCTTGGCAATAATGGCAACCTTCTCTCAGCTTAATTTCAATGTGTTATATTATGCCTGCTCTGGTCCACCATGTGTCATTATTTATTTTTCTACATTTCTCTTTCCGATGTTCTTTGTCATTAATTTGGACTATCATAGTACTTACCTACATCTCCTGTCTCCTTATTTCATCTCAACTTAATTCGACTTCATCTTTTTTCTTGTCGTCTTCCATTATTCACCATTCAACTTTTCAATATCTTAAAACGAATTTATTTTACCCTCTGACCCAGGGACCCTATAACGCAAAATGGTACAACTACAAACTATGCTCTGGTCCACGATCAAAAAACGTCACTATAGCATCAACAACGCTCAACTCTGACCAATACGGATCTGTCGCCACTTACAATGTTACATTTACCATGCCTGCTAAAATGGAAGTGGTAAGCACAACTTATTTTTTTTATCTTTGTGAGCTTTGATATCTTTTGTCTTCACTTTTTCCAAAAGAATGGTGCACTGAGTAGTTAGCGACCCTGCAAAGTACAAAGTAACTGGGTTGTGGAGATCAGAAATGTCATTGTATCGAGTGACTACACTTGTCTTACTGATTGTATTACTCTAAATGGCAAGATGAAAAATGTATCTATTTAAATGTTTTATTCTCCACAGTTCAAAATCACCGTCTGGAATGTAAAAGGAGATCAAAAGAATGTTCTCTGGAATTACAAAGTGAACAAGCCATGTCAGCATTTTGTGATCGCCGGGGTCTTGCAGCAATATTATCGTAATATGCACAACTGTGTAGTACCTCCGGTTTGTATGCATGATTTGAATAAAACATTTTATTACTCTGAACCCGTTCCTGAAGCATCAAGTTTTGAGTGCATCTGGGAAAACAAGCGGCGGTACAATCAGATTACTAAAACAAGTTCCTACCTGTAGCCATCATTTGCAGCGTAATTTCGACAGGGTTCTAAGAACGTCAAGGTTTTTATAAGTTTGTTCCTCTGCTTCGATCGGGACACATTACTAGGTCACATCATGACCAAAGAACCCTTATCAGCCAAATAACAAAGCCGTATAAATTGTCATAATTATGAGGAAGCGCCAGGATATTTTTTTTACAATTTTTCATGAAATATTGGAAAAAACGTGAGAAAATTTGAATTTCGCAGGCGCATTTTACTTAAGAAAAAAGTGACAAAGAGGATTTGTGACACTGCATCCAAAAACAACTTTCTACAGAAAACACACCAACGATGTACTATTTGAAATTAATTTTCTTTGCAGGGTGACTATTACTACAAAACAAACTACACAGAGATCGCTTACCAATTCTTTGGAAATTCGTTCTTCTACGGCGACTATTCGTTCAAAATGAACGCTATGGCCAAGCAAGGCAATGTGATGTGTATCCAAATTAATGGTTTATTTACTAAGAAGGTGTAATTTAAATAACAAAATTAAATGCGTGTTTGTAATTTATTGTGTTTTATTTGGGAATCCTATATTTTCTAGTTTTTTTTTCCTGCTCTTGTTTTCTTACTGTTTTATATTATTCCCTTGCCCTTTGGGAATGGAATACCAAACCCTACACAACGTTTCTATCTTTTGTTCCCCTCACAACTTATTTCCCAAAATTATATTATCCTCTTGATCATTCGGTACCGAAACGTGAACACTGACAGTCGGGTTGGTCCAAAAATTCAAGGTCGCTCAGCGCGCTATGGAACGAGCTATGCTCGGAGATTCTTTGAAGTCTAGGATCCGAAATGAAGTCATCCGTAAAAAAACTAAAGAGTTACCGACATAATGTGCAGAGTAAGTAAACTGCAGTGGCCATGTCATGGTCTTTTCTTAGAAGGACTGATGTCCGTTTGAGCAAACGGGCCCTGGAGTTAAGACCGCCTACCGCCAAGTGTATTGTGAGCTGCTCCTAAATGGACTTAAAATCTTAAAAAGTTGCCTGATCAGACGGGCAGGCGGAGTTGTTTCTCTTGGTCACAGGTTCATTCTTCACAAATGACATACATACATGGGGGTAGGCAAAAACTGCAGAACGCCTCTTACATACACCTTTCGTTTCGTCCACGTGCATACATCTGGTCATAAATGCAGGCTGGTTGCATTTGACCTTTCTGAAGAACCTCACTAATAAGGTCAGTGTATGTCATTCTTCACAAATGAATGCAATACATTAGAATAAGTTCAATAATAATTTTGACCTCCGTGAAACTGCGGTTACATCGGTCAGCGGTTATGTCTCCAAATGACTCGTCCCATATACCTAGTCCAAAAGTAATCAAAATATTACAAATGATTGCATTCTAGTTCGAAATTTCATTGATGGAATGAAAACCGCAAAATTATAATACATATTATGCAAGTGGTAATAGCTCTATGTTTACAATGCAAGCAGAGATTGGTAAACATTGTGCTATCGTTGCGTTCATGAGCCGTGATGAAATCGTTATTAATTAAAACGTTTTGAGGTTTAAAACTAGTTTACACTTCTACTACCATTGAGTACCAAGTTTAATCAATTATTTTGCCTAGTGATTACAAGCGCAACTACTGAGCATGAGATCCTGTGTTACATTCTCAGGTCGGGCAGTATTATTGGGTTTTTCATACAAGAATTACTCAGTAGCAGCCACAGGGTCCTAGATCTATGCCCGGTTGATGGCAATAGGCTTGCCCACTTTTGAATAAGACTTATAAATAATTGACTCATTATTGAGGGTGTACGTTTAGGTACATAGAATCTTTGAGCAAGTGTGCAAGTGGCCAAGACTAGTAATTAGCTGTCATTGAATAGGCATGTGATGCGGAGGAAAGAGAGACATTATTCACGAGGGAAGTTTGAGTAGGAATATGGAAGTTAGAGAGGCTCGATGAAGATGGTCGACCGATTTTTTTTTAACAAACTTATGCTAACAAACACAGCCACGCATGGCGATCGAAAAATAAGCTTTGCTTGATAATGTCAATCTATGGATGGGTAATCGTCCATTACATATTATCCAGAACCCTACGTGTCTATGAAAGCAACTTAAGCCGTTGGTCCCAGCTGTCCTTTACAGATCTTTGAGAGTTGTTTCGGATCTTCGGTAGCCCCAAAGTCTAACAACCAGTTAAGACAGGACACAGACTTGTGAAGGTTGCGGAGATCAGTTAGGCAGTCAATCCACGTAAAATACTGGTAGGTATTTAGCTGCATTCGTTTAGACTAGGTAGCTTATCCCAATATATATAGTTGGAAAAAGTCTAGACAGAATGTATTTGCTCCTCTGACAAACAAAAGTCATTTGGGTATAAGATCTATAAATAAAATAAAATAAAGAAACAATATTATGATATACCTAGATTTACATCAGAAACTCATTAAGCTCCGCCACCATAATTAGGTAATAACATGATTTCGTCCATTATAATATTGTCATCATTAATAGTCAATTCAGTATCTTCATTAATTTCATATTTATTTTTTACTTCAGTTCATGTAACATTTGAAACTATTTATATTGTATTCATTATTTTCGTATTAGTTATGCTACATAGCAAACGCCATCGTAATGTTAATTTTGAATTTCTTAATTTTGGCGATATTGTCACAGTATGTGGCTTCAATACAGTTTTTAATGGCGGGACCTAAAAATTCGGATACGTACGTAAGTATGACATACCCTTTTATGTTTTATTATTTTTTTCCCGACTGACTTGGTAGGAGAATATTTTTTTTCGTGCGCATGTATGTATCTATGCCCTTTCCATAGTCGCCTTGTCAGTCTTAAATGGGTGACCCGATTTGGATAAATTATACGTTGTAAGAATCTTTTTGGAGGCGCAGGTGTCACAGACTACATAAAAACAAAAAAAAAATGGCGGATTTAGGGCGCCATCGCGAGTTCGGTTTTTTTTCAAACCCGCCGAATTACATTTAAAATATATTTAACTTATATGTTTAAAAGTAATTCGAAACGATACATCATATAAAAAGTAAAAAAATCCTATAATAAAAGTTAAATCGTCTGTGAAATCTTTCACAATACTAAACTATAATAAATCTACAATGAAATAATTTATTGGTGAAACTACTTCATTACTGGTCAGCATAATCTAACTGCTGAGCAAATACTTCCTCCATATCTTTTAGACTAGTCCTAGCCCTGGCTTTAAATCTAAAGGCCGTGGAACATAAGGTTCTTTTCATACCGGTAGGCCGTTTTCGTGGGATAAATAATTTCTAAACTTTAAAACTATATAGTACATTTAATTAATTAATTAAAATAATCAACTTGTATTTACAGTTATAAACCACAAAAACAAATTATAGGTCAGTTAACATTTTTTTTTAAATACTTTAAAAATTATATAAGAGCTAGATATAAATATATTAAATTAGAAAATATATAAAAAAACACAAAAATCAGCATAAACATTGGAAATAAAATTTTAAAAAAAGGTTATTAATGTAATAAAAGCTAGATTAAAAATTTTACAAAATTAAATTGCCAACAGTATTAAATTAAAGAGAATAAGAATTAAATTAACTATTTCATGATAATTAACAAGATTTATTTTTTCAGGGACCATACGTCGTCGGTTTCAACTATTTTGGTTCATGTCCACATGCAGAAAACAATTTAGCAAACATAAGTATATCACTGGTGTGCGAACAAAACGCCTACACAGGAACTATCAACGTTACACTTACTCAAGCCGTCCGGATTGTTGAAGTTTGTATAATTTAGTATTACATACTTAAAATAATTCCATTAGGAATACTGTGATAACGAATAAAAGGCCATTAACAAGAGGAATTATAAAGAAAAAAAAACATTTAGACTATTAGTGAAAATCGCTTTCAATATGTTTCGTGGTTCTACTCCGATTTTGAACGTAACAGACATTGAACTTTTCGTTCATCATCTTCCTGCGCTTGTCCCATGTTATTTGAGATCGGCACGTTTTTAATTCCATCCTCCTTTGGCAATCGTCACGATATCATTTACTCCTTTTTCCTTTATAATCATCCCTCACACAATCCATCCATCTTTTCTTTGGTCTTCCTCTCCCTCTCCATCCATCAACATTTATATTCATCATTCCTTTAGTCACTTGTGTTCCATGCCTTCTCATCCATTTATCACTTTTCGGTAGCTTATGTCAGTCTCAAACATTTTCGACATTTCTATCGTCACCAACGCTGAAAGGATACCACTCTGCCTTGCCTTGCCTTGATTGATGAAGATCCGTTTTGTGTTTTCAGTCTTCATAGGAAAAAGGTGTTAATTAAATACCAATCCTATTGATTGCAGATGAAAGTCGTCATTCACAGTATCAAGAACAATCATAAGAGTTTGCTATGGGACTTCATGATCGAGAAGCCTTGTCTAAACCGTATTGTGGCAGGGGTGCTCAAAGCTCATGTAGATATTCGTACTTGTGTCTTGCGAAAGGTAAATAGTAATCTACCTCTTACATAACATAACATCAAGCCTGTAATCCCGCAAGGGTTAGGCAGAGGTGTACCTAATAGTACACCCACATTAAGCCAGTTATGTTTAAGCCCCGTGTAATAGGGCGCGAGCCTATTGCTATCAACCGAGCACAAATCCAGACTCCGTGGCTGCTACTAAGAAATTCCTGATGGGAAAACCCAATAACAATTTGGCCGACCCGGGAATCGAACCCAGGCCTTTAACCCCATGCTTAGCAGTCGTGATTGTGACCTCTAAATCAACGAGGAGGTCACTATCACTATCTCTTAAAAGTCAGAAAAGCCCCGATGTCCAGAGAAATTAGGTACGACCAATAGCTAGTTTTTACTTTTGAAAATGAGCGAAATTTAGGTGCTATAAACTTCGCTGCTCAGCCTGCCGGAGAATGAAGACGCAATGTTATGTTTATTTAATTATTCTTGTTTGTTGCAGGGTACCCACAGCTTCACCGTAAATTTTTCAGAAGCGGTCTACCTTTTCTTTGGAACTTCATTTTTTTACGGAGAATATCTTCTTAAGTTCACACTGGTTTCTACAAGAAAACAAGTCGTACTTTGTGTGATTGCTGACGAATTGGTTAATAAAAAGCCAGCATTAGCTGCAAACATATGTCCTCACGGTAGTTAGGTATTCATCTTCAACATCGATTTTTGGCCTGGCAATATATCGTTCGTTTGCGACAACGATGACATAACTCGAAAATTTTGATTTTTCGATGTTTTTTGTAGTTGAATATATGGTAAATTAACGAAAGTAAGTAATAAATTAAGTAACGAAATATACCTTTCATCTTTTGATAAAGGTTTCTATACAATAAAAATACTGGCAATATAATGAAAATATTTTTGTCGTGATGGCCCAGAGGTTAAGACCTCGCCGCTCATGCATGAGGTTGTGGGTTCAAATCCGGGCAAGTACCTACCAATGTGACTTTTTCAATTCATATCTACTTTTATAAGTTTATCTTGGACATCACAGACATCGGTGAAGGAAAACATCGTGAGGAAACCTGGACTTATAATAAATACAAGTCTGAAATTGCCAACCCGTCTTGAGCAACCTGGTGATCAATGCTCGTGCCTTCTCAGTATGAGAAGAGGCCTTTGCCCAGCAGTGGGACAGTTACAGGCTAGTATTACTATTATTAATGAAAATATTTTTAGTCTAACCACAAAACAATGCTGTCCTGTATTTCTTAATCGATCGAGCTATGTCATTATTGTCTCAAACAAACGATATGTGTGTTAATAAAACATTGTAGAGCACATGTTACTTAGCCGTCAAAGTTAAAAATCTTAAAAAAAAAACCCGTCAAAGTCACTATCACATTCTGACTCAGAACTTGACAGCTGATAAGTCATTATTATTTTATCCGTTTAAAATGTAATAAAGGAAAATTACGAGTAACGATTTTTGTAATGCTTTTCTTTTAATTCCAGTTCTATTTGAGAGAAATTGCAGCCTTCGTCTAAAACCCGTATCTATAAACAATTCAAAGTGATTACTTGAGTAAAAGTAATAACTTAAAATGTAATTTTTGTTCTGTAGTGCTAGTCGTAATTGCTTGAAGTTAGAACCATCATTATCTGCCTAGTCTTTTCCCAACTAGGTTGGGGTCGGCTTCCAGTCTTACCGGATGCAGCTGAATACCAGTATTTTACATAGAGCGACTGCCTATCTGACCTCCAAAACCCAGTTAGTACTGGGTAATATGATACGATACCTTGGTTAGACTGGTTGTCAGACTGTCAGACTTTCGGGTCACTGACTACAGCTGTAACGACTGTCAAAGATCTTAAATTGACAGCCGGAACCAACGGCTTAACGTGCTTTCCGAGGCACGAAGGAAACTTGGTATGTATGGGTGGTCACCCATACACGGACCAACCCAGGCAAGCGCGGCTTAACGTGGCTTATTATTTAGCCACGAGCTTCTGAAGTTAGAACCATCAAAAGTTAGAATTTTTAGTTTTGATTTCTTTGCCGGTTCTTACTTCGTTCAAATTCTTCTCTATTGCATCAAAATGTTTGCATAAGTAATCACTTAAGCTCAAGAAATTACTTTAAAGTCGACAATAGATAACGGGGTAAATATCACCTCCCACCCTTTTACTTATTTGTTAATAAAACTTACTATTCGACAATAACATTTGAATTATATTTTGTCGTTGAATTATACTCAAAATTAGATTTTTCTAGTGATCAGTGGACTCTTTTCCGTGACCAAAATATGTACTAACCAATAATTAAAATCTTTGTAGGTACATTTTTGTAATAACTACCCAAGGAATTTTCATCTGAAAGTAAGGAACACATTTCTGAAACCACATCTTAAAATATTCTGTGTGTCAGGAACACGTGTCATGCTAATTTGCACCTAATTGACAAAACACTACAAGATAATGTAATGTTTAAATGAAAACCCGATTTGCTACTAAATTACTAAGCACGCCGTCAGTAGTTAATTGGGATAGGGATGTTCCTAATTAATTAGGAAATGTTTATTAGATCAGAAGTAGTTAGATTTGGTCATAATAAATGTCAGTAGGTTTGAATGTTGTGTAAGAATTCCCAAATCGAAACTATACAAATAAATAAAATTGAAGTGTCTGTTTGTAATTTCAAAATAACAGCTTTTTACTAATTGCATTTATGATAGTTTAAACGGTACTTACTTATAACAAATAAAAAACATGTTTTTAAATTTTTGTTTGTCTGTCAGTCTGTCGGTCGTCGATTTTTGACGGCTGAATCAATTAATCACCCTAGGCTGCATCCACCGCTCAAACACAGGCCTGCCCTCTGAGACAGGGTGTGTGTGTGTTATTCACCACAAGGATCCAGTGCGGTGTAGTAGATATAACACCATGTCTTCGGCGGAACATAGTTGGTTTCCTCTCGATATTTTGCTTCGTGTAGTTGAGATTGGATATAATGGCGAATACAGCAAATCGACGTAAAACAACGATCTGCTAAACTATTACTTTCCCTGACAGCAAACAATCAAAACATAATCTATAATGAATGAGCAACTATCTCTTCTTTTAATACTTGACTAAACAAATCCTCATCACTAATCGATTACAGTAACAAAAGCAGGCTGATTGCGACACGGATTAGTCACAGGTACAGTAGTGAATTAATTTGAAACGTGCCCATGATTTACTACCACTGGTTTCGACGTAATTTAGTTATGGATGATGTGGCCGTGTAGTTTATCGGCGGCAATTAGCATTTATAGGGTTAAATCACTGAACTTAGTTGCTTGTTTAGTCTGTTTCTTAGCTGTTTCTGTTGCTTAGTTGTTTAATTGAGCGATAAAATGTTGCTCGATTTAGGGCAGGCTAAATAGTCGGTGCCGTATGATAGTATAAGTACTGGAGGGGCCCAGAAAAGCAAGTCTCGACTGTTGATATTATCAATCAATAAAAGTAATTACTGTGTTTGTTTTGAGATGGCAACTAAAAGAAAATAATGTACTATGTTAAAATGTAAATTTACTTTAGGGATCAGCGCAGTATTGCAGTCTTCATATACTGCGCTATTCCATTCTATTACACTCCTGTCAAAGTTCGTTATAACAAAACACTTTGGATGCGGTTGCAACTAGTCTAGGACTAGGCCCTTTAGTAACAAGTTCAAAATTAATTTAAAATTGAAAAGATAGTACGAGAACCGAATACTTATAACAGAACGTAATTTAAACTTTTCTCCAAAAATCCAAACTTGCCGAAATAATTTGTAATAAATACCCCTTTACCGTCTACAATTACTACTAGGCAGGTAACTAAGTGTACACTGTGAGAATGTAATTAAGCTAAAATGTAGCGTAGCTGAACACCAAAAGTTTGGTACCGCGTAACGCTAACCACGTGCCCTGGTACTTACGTAGTACGGACAAGTTGCGAGATATGTACACTGGAAGAGATAGATAAAGAGAATTTATGCATTGATAAACACATATGTACAAGTTACAGATAGGTTATTTATCCCCGAAGGGAAGGCATAGGTTCTAGTACCCGCATTTTACAACTTATGTCCTCCGTAATTCGGAAAGAGCCTATTGACATACACCGAGCACACAGCACATCTCCGGGATACTACTGATAAAATGCTAACTTTGTCTAACCTGTGAATAAAAAAGAAAAGAAAAAGTATTTATTGGTCTCGCAGAGGACAAAAAAAAATGGTTAAATTAACAATAAAACAAAATTATATAAAAAGAAAACATTATAAAACAATAAGACACATTAAACTAAATTGGTCCTATACGACATCAAAAGACCCCCCCTATCTCATCATGATGCTGTAATATTTTAAAAATGTCACAGCGCATAATACCAATTCTGAGAGCCCAGGGGATTGTATTATAAATAAGTTCAGTCCCAAAAAAAAGAAGGCCCGAAGATCTAAAAAGAAGACTAAAGCATCTTCTTAGATCTTCGGGCCTTGTTCTTTTTAGTATTTTCATTGTGAATGATATAGTACGATAGAATACGATTAACTTACAAAAGTATTGTTTTGTCCCTAACTACGCATTACATGCCATTGAAAAAAAAAATATCAATTACTCATAACTTACAATACAACATTCATTTCCAGCAAATCTATGTCCAAAAACTCTTCGCAGCAATGTGCGACGAAAGCACTTTGCTTAAAACAAATTACAGGGGCCCGTATAAAGGGTTCATCTATTTTTATTGTACACCTTAAGATACAAGTACGGGACCTTAGACTGACGAGAATACGTAATGAGGGGGTACTGATTGCGAGAATATAATAATAATGGCAGAATGGCCCTTGGAGCAAGCCCTGTAAGGATTATAATAACGAAGTTCGTTAAAATTGATTGTTTTCGGAGCGAGGAATTTAGATATTTTTTTTGAGGTGTTCGGTATTTTAAGGTCAATGATTGCGTAGGTCGGGCGTTACTTGACATAATTTAGGTTTTCATGTCTAAGAGGTTAAGTATTTAAGGTATATGATAATAATAATAATATAGCAATTTTTGTTTAAGTAGATCGTTTCGGGGTAAGGAATTTAAAAATTTTTTTTGGATGTTCCATTTGTTAAGCCAGTTTTTTGCCTAGGTCGGAGATAGTACCGTGTAACACAGCATAATTTATGTTTACATGTAAGAAGTAACGAGTAGTTGTAATTTAAAAAAATATTTTTACAAGTCAAGTTAAGCCTCAGTTTACGCAAATGTCACCCAGCGTAATTCAACGTGTTTTACATTTGTACTCGATGCAAAATTAACCTTAGTTAAATAAGCAGAAACAGTTGAACAAACATTCACAAGGACTAATTTACGCTTGTTTGAAGATAAAACCTTTAAGTACTGTGGAAATACTCAAAGCAGACTCTGTTAATCCAGTAAGTAAATACGAAATTAAAGTAGTCTCACCAAAGTTGTTCCTGGAAACAAAATATGGGTAGGTAAGTAACTAATACCATTTAAAAATGCTCGAATAATTCAATGTCTTACAGCAAATACAGATAAACTTTTCAAATCTGTTAAGTATGTTTCCGAAGGAATCCAGAAATAATATCTTGAGTTTGAGGCTTTGAAAATGGCGGAAATTGAATAGCGGCGCACAAACTCGCATTGAAGGAAATATGAGTGTAATTGTCATTGTTGTATCAAATTACTTGAATAAAACATTTTGTATTTTTTTTTTGGGTATTGGCACTTTTTGAAACTTTGAAATGGTACTATAACCATGCTGAGATACAAAAGCCTCGTACAAGAACAATCTTGTATAATGTATGTCTTATCGTCACAATTCATATTCTTATGTTTATTATTCAAGTAACTTTATTTTATTGTTAATTTAATCATTGACATCAGAGACAAATAATATTTCTTTTTTAAATTATGTTTTTTTTCTTTTTTTTTCTTAGGTATTATAATAATGTTATCCTCGTTAAACTCAGAGTTTAAAACACAAACAGATGTCACAATAAAATGTAAAGAATTAAACCAATCGATCCTGCCGATCGCAATCCACTGCTGATCTTAGGCCTCTTCCAAACTACACTACAACATTAAAGAAATTAAATATGATTTTCAAAAAAAAATGTAGCACAGAATCTGTGAAAATGGATTAACCTATCTTTGGGCTGGAGTCTAATATAAAAAATACTACTTTGACTAGAAAGGCAAAAAATTATAGCCAAAACCAAAAGAATATGCGACACAAAACATAACAGGTGTTGTTTATTACAGAAATTCTTATTTCGAATTTCCAACAACAAAACATTACAGTTTCTTCTCAAGCCTTTTCTAGCTATAATCCAAAAATATGAGAAGAATCACAACGCAGAATGAAATAAATTCGCGTATCTCATAGCCCGAAAGTATCGCCGTATGGGGATTTTCTAATATTCGTATTGCTTTCCGCAGATCTTCGAAATTTGTCTCATTCCATTACGGATGAGGACTTACCTCACCGGATATTTGTTTTCGAAAGAATTTTGTATTTTATATTAATTCTTTCAATTCTTATAAATCCGTTTAGGAGGTTCGTAATAGTATTTTCGTTTTCACAGACGAATAAAATCATTGAGTTGTAAGAACTGGGCTTGCATGGTGGATTACAGCTTACTCCCTCTAAAAGAGGAGGAGTGTGTCCCAGATCTGTTGTGGGAAGATTATAAGCTCATATTATGATATACGTTGATGTTTCCTAAACGTTTTTCTACTTATACGTAGAACTATTTTCTGCCCGTGGCTTCGCTGGCGTGGCCTACATGAAACAAATGACTTTTTTTTTCAGAAACTGTCATTATAAGAACGCTTACAGTGTTTGTGCACATACGAACTGAAAATATCCCAAACAAAGCAATAAGGACGAAATTCTCCAACTTAACTAATCTTTGAGATGAGAGTAACTGTATGGTTTTAACAGAACTCAATGCGTGTGTAAACAATATTTTTAGTTTTTTCTTCATGTGCTAATATTACCAGGCTGCTCCGGAAGCTTACTCTAGAGCAGGCCACGTATGACTGGCCGCGTGAAAAGCAGTTCCCCCTAAAGTCTCCCCCTGCTAAATTAAGAGTTTGGCCTTGAGATTTACTTATGGTCATGGCAAAGCAGACTGTGAGGGGAAACTCCACTCTTTTGAACTCGAAGGGGTAGTTCGATGGTGTAAGAGGAATCCTCGAAATAAACCCATGCTAAATTTGGATTTTTTTTACGCCTCTCTTCCTTGGACAGGTTAGAATTGTTTCGATCATTCGTACAGGAGTTGCTTGGTCAACTTAAAGATCAAGTCAAGATTCAAAAGGAAGTAGGCTGCAAGAGCAAGCGAAGCGAGCTCGAATTTTTTTTACACTCTTCTTTGAACAGATTACAATTGTTTCAATCATTCGTACAGTAGTTACTTGGTCGACTTATAAAGGAAGCCAAGATTCAAGAGGAAGTAGGCTGCAAGAGCGAGCGAAGCGAGCTCGAATTTTTTTACACCTCCCTTCCTTGGACAGGGTAGAATGGTTTCCATCCTTCATACAGGAGTTACCTGGCCTGCTTGAAGACAAATTCAAGATTTAAGAAAACGTAGTCTGTAAGAACGAGAGAAGCCTGCTAAAATATAAAAAAAACTACCAGAATTTATTCGACCCTTCATACAGGAGTTACATAGGCGTATTATGACAAAGATAAGATTCAAGTGAAAGTAGACTGCTAGAGCGAGTGAAGCGAGCATCAAAATGTCCACATGTTCCATTTTTTGCAGCCAATGTATGAAATAATTAAAAATCTAGGTAATGATATATTAAACTATGGTAGGGTCGGGTTTAGTCTTATCGGTTACAGCTACATTCCAGAATCTTAGGAGGAAAGAATAAAAGCCGAATGCTTACAACATTTAACAAAGGCAACATTATACCTTAAGCCAATTTATTCAACATAATAATTTCCGTCAACTCGTTACCAATGTAAAACGAGCAACAAAGAGAACTGACAGAAGACCACCAAATTCCCTGGTAATTAAAACTGTAATCCTCTTCCACCATAGAGCTTAGACGATACCGCACAAATGACATGTTGATGTACTCTGTAGAATTTGTTGGACCACGGTAATGGGTAAACGGATGAGATCGGATGAGGAAGACCAAGAAAACGATGGATGGATTGTGTGCGGAATGATATGAAAGAAAAAGGAGTAAATGATAGCATGACAGTTGACAGAGGAGAATGGAAGAGAAAAACGTGTTGTGCCGACCCTAAGTAACATGGGACCAGAGCAGGAAGACGATGGTAATGGGTAATCGGGTACAGTGACTCCTGTCATTGTTTCCAGTTTGGAATATCATCTACGTGGAAGCGGTCAAAAAAGCCTTATCTCCATGTTTTTTTAAACGTTGCCCCACATTAGGAATTTCTCAGGTATCGTGGGTTGGTTTACAAACATTTTTAAACTCACATAAACAAACAGCCAGACCTGGCACAACTACCTGTAGGCCATACAAATAATTGTTACGTGTGCAGAAATCGAACCCGCGACACGCAGCGCAGCAGCCAATCGCTTAGCCACTGCCGAAAACAACAGTTAAAAGCGAAGAAGATGTAATTTGCCTCCTTACGGTTGAAAAGACGAGACTCGACAACGCACGTAACTAAATGAAAAAAATCTAGTCAATGATGATGGTCTGGTCAATGTGATTGGCTCATGCTGATTCTGCTTCAATGTGGTCGTTTCCTCACAACTTCTACTATCAGTTATGTTCTTCACACGTTAAAATCGATGATGGAACACTCGGGAAAACGATACTTGTCACATAAAAGCAATGAAATGACTTCGAAAACTTCTTCACAACAACCACATGTACCTTGAATATCCGCAAACACTTCCAGTAACATAATGGTGAAGAATAAACGTAAATCAAATTGTATCTAATATTTTCATACAGTAAAGTCCCTTAAGAGAAGGTTATCAAATAAGTTGAACCCAATAAGTTTCAGTTGAGATCCTCCAGAGAGCGTACGAAGCGTAAACAAACAACTCCACACCTTCTGAAATATATGTAAAAGTTTTTTTTGGTACATGCCAGTGTTAACTTTCTATTATATGTTCTTGTTTTGAGGTAAAACAGATGAGAAACTGTTGATGTATTTAATTGAAATGTTATGTATTAGAAGTTTGGAATAGGACGGGATAGGACGGGATAGGACGGGATAGGACGGGATATGACGGGATAGGACGGGATAGAACGGGAGAATAGAATTTTATTTTTCAAATATGGGTTACAATAGTTGTTATACAATGCTAGTTATACAATAGTTGTTATACGTTCAAACATGCAAATATTTACATTATTTATTATTTTCACGAACTTACATTTTAGAGACCAGATTCTATTAATAAATTATCATATATTATTTTCTTTATCTATTTTCCTTTCTTATTTTTTACATTTTATTCAGATATTTAACAAAAATTTCAAAAATTATAAATTTTAACACAGACACCCTTCTTTTTGCGCCGGGTTACTAAAAATAGAGTAAATTATAAAGAAAGTTTGGATATTATTATTTGATCCGATTCGAATAATTATTTCACTATCGGAAAGATACATAATCCCAAACTCGTAATGTACATTTGAAATGAAAACGTTCCCATTGGATAATTTACGACCATAACAACAAAGCTATTTTTGATATAAACGTAGCAAAGTTAAAATATAAAAAAGAAAGAAAATCCATTTATTTGTCGCAGGGACATGACGTGCGTGCAAAATAACAAAAAAAAACAATAAACATACAAAACATAACCGTTGTTGTATTCCCTGAGTTTTTATAAATAAAGTTCCCGTGACCCAAGAGCTGGCTTTTACTTTGGCCAGAGGCTAAGTTTTGCCATACAACGAGGCAACGTCGCCAGTCACTTGGTAACATTACCAGCTGACAGCAGGAGTTTTTGATGCTCTTTTATAGTTTTTTGTTAGTTTCGTTATTTTATTTAATCATTTTTAATTGTTATAATGTATATGTTTAGTTAGTTTATTAAATAAAAAAATACCCATTATGAGTATGCCTGTTTTATTCTTGTATCTTCTAGCAAGTTATATTTTTCATTTCATCATTTATAAATCCGCTGACGACCGATTAAAAACAAATTAATAAAATTTTCAATTTGAAAACCGAGACATTTGAAGACCCTTTTATTAAACCTGTCAGAGGGTTGTCAGTTCTTAATAGAACTAATTAATTCAAAGTGACACCCAATCGGTTTTAACAAATAGATGTACTTGTCGAGTCTTTGAAAAGGTTTTAGAACATCCATTAGCTTAGTTTTCGGTACATAGACCATTCTTAGGAGTTATAGAAGACTTTGCTAACTTATCTTAAAAGTTTGTTTATAACACTTCGACTTGAAAAGGCTTGGTGCCAATTTTTGTCCATATTTGAAATAAATATGCTGGGATTTTTGGATAACTAGGACCAAAAGTCTTGAGACATCTTAATTTTTCCACAATTTTTTTTTGCTGTATATGCAAATGAAAATTTGGAGGAGTTTCTCAATTCGTTCGAATTTCTCATGTCATTTCAAAACCACCTAGAACTGCTGATTGACAACGGCTCACAAGTATTAAATTAGTGACTACGAGTGGGCAACACAAACACCTGCTTATGTCTTGAAAATTGCTTTAAAAGTGTTTCGTATTCATACATTGACTGTTGAGGAGCTCGTGGGTAAATTATAACAGCCGCCTGGCACAATCTTTAGGTTAAGCCACGCTTGCCTAGGTTGATTCGTGGATGGGTCAGATGGGGGATGACCAATTACATACTTACTTTTCTCCGTGCCTCGGGAAACACGTTAAGCCGTTGGTCTCAGCTCTGTGTAGATTGAAGCCGACCCCAACATAGTTGCAAAAGGGCTAGGCAGATGATGTCGACATCTACATCGACCTTAAAAATGATTGACATACGGCCTTTGGTTCAGTTAGTCTTAATGAAGTACCTAGCATATTGGAAGTAAGTTGTGACAGCCTTGCGATAGGCAGAAAAGACTAAGACAAAACATTTAGATCGCAATACAATTAAAGACATATTGAAAACAGAAAAACAAAACTCAAAAGAGTTCAACTCAATCCAAGATTTGCGAAAACTACGTATTCAGTATGCTTTCCAGTTAATTGTACTAGTTAGCGTCGTAGCGTTAGCTTGAAACAGTGCCAACTTAACAGCGAAACATGAAGCAATTAGGTCGGTGACTTCTTAGTTTAATTCTGCGATCTTTATTTCGAGGGATACTTGGGTTATAAAACAGGTTTCTTATAAGCACTTTAAGCTTCATAACTAATCTGAAGGCAACGATTTCCTCTCACTTTGTAGTGGTAGATTGTTGGGATCTTTAAGAGCGGACTGTATTTATTTTTAAAGGCTGGGTTTTGGCGCTGGCAGTAGGGTGTGTGGTGGCGGAAATGCAATTTCTTGAACTTTCCAAAATAATTTTATTGTAGGACATAATTAACTCGCGTGTGAAAATCTTGACATCAAAATTCAATGTTGCTAGACTTATAAAGTTGCCAACAAATTGCTACTTAAGTACAATTCTAAATTTGGATTAATTAGACTTCTTAAACACCTCACACCAAAGCTTTCCGATTTTCTACAGAACTTATCAACAGAATTCGATCAGCCCCACACATTTTTGACTTTTCTATCATTGGTACAGCTATAAGAATAACTTTTCCTAATAAAACCCTTCTCGTTCTCCAACTTTTGTCACCTATCAATAGTAGTTAGTTGTCTTCAAGTTTCAGCTATCTTGCGAGAATACGCCTGTTTCTCATGTTAATTTCTCACAGACTCGTCTATTTTTTTAATTCATTATCCAGTTTAGTCAATATATTTAAAAAAAAATCTACCATAACACGTATGATTGCAGTGAAACTTTAAGTAGTGCGGGAACTTTGCAATATGCAGTGCTCTCACAATGCTTTTGATAGAATCTGTTGTGGTTAAGATCGGGTCGTAGATGAGAGAATGAGAAGATATGTTCTGAACTGGAACTGTGGATAGGTGTGAGTTTTGCCACAGTTTTGGATTATACAAATGTATCGTCAAACAGTACACCAGGACGCACTGTCACTGGTCACTGATCTGTCACTGGCGTCAGAGATTTAAAGCCGCCCATGGGTCTCTGACTTGGCTTTGCGTGCCGTCGAGAAATAACTCTCCGGTATGCTGGTTTCCTCACGATGTTTTCCTTCACCAAAGCACATGAATCCAAAAATCAGAGGTGCGTGTCTTGGGTTCGTACTCGAGACCTATGACTTGGCAGTCCGACGGTCACACCACTAGGCTATCACTCCTGCTATAGGTTTATTAATAATGCCTATTTCAATTTGTCTTAAAGATTTACATAAACAATAATTTATTATGATTCACTTTTATGAAATCTTCCAAACAGCTGATTTTCTATTACTTTTCTCACAATTCTAGAAAACAAAAGAGCTGAAGTACACTCTCAATATTGTCGAAAGATACTTTATATTTCAATTAGCGTAGGAGTACACGGTCGAAAAGGATTATTCCGGTCGGATCAACTGTGTTCAAACCTAAATATTGTTCAACAACTGAAAACCATTCCAGTTGCTATGCTGAAGTTATAAGCTGACGGCGGAATGATGTTGTTATTGATGGGAGAAGAAACATGGTCTCCGGGTTTGTTAAATTTAGTTCAGTCATCAGAAATCGCTATAGTACAATGATTGTTTCAAAGTAGATTGAAGATTTTAGGCGTTCAGTGAGACAATTTGAAATGATTAATAATTCTAAAATGTTGTTATTTGGTTCCTACACATGGTAGGTACTATGGTTCCCACAGTTTCATTTAATACCATGTTAATAAGCAGTAGGTAACATACCGTAAAATATGTTTTGAACGATTAAAATAATTTTAATTAATTCGAATGATTTCAAAACTATCAATTGCACATAAAACGGGATTTTACCATGTTTACTATTCATTTTGAGTTCCCGATATTAACATGATAAATATACCGTTTTTGGTGCTAATGATAGTGTTAGTGACGCATGTTAGTTTAAAAACTGATTTCAAAACTGTCTCGCATAAAATATTAACTTACTATTTTATTTTATAGTAGTTTTGCCCGCGACTTCGTACATAGAATCAAAGAAAAATCAAAGATCATTTCCTGTGGTAAAATGTAGCCCATATTTCAAGTTAGAGCTCTAGCAGTAGAGCGGTGAAAACTGCGTTTAACTCCATCCAGTAGTTTTTGCGTGATGCACGTACAAACATACAGACAGAAAGACAGACACAAAGATAGACGACAAAAATACTAAAAAACGGTTGTTTTGGCGTCTGTTGCTCTAATAAAGACACCCCATATATTTTTTTCAATATCTTGAATGTACAGACATGGGCCTGTTACAATTTTATTATATGTACATATATAGGTATATTTATAGATATGCGGGTGATAATAATGGTGTTATATTTATACTAAACGCTGTGGGATGGTTGTTTTTTTTGTTTGTTTTATAAATCATTGGATTTACGTTACCTTTATACGTCGTCACACGGAAACACGATTTTATGGTCAGAAAAACTTTTTCTTTTTCAACTATCGTGACTTTTTTATAAATATTATTATAACTAATATTATTATATTTAACTTGCGTATTATTCAAAAATAACTTAAAATTTACAGAAGAAAATAAAAATTAACACCAAATCCGCCAATTAAAACATATCAATCTCTCCCGCTTTCCCCCATTACGAGTAACAGCCTTATAAAGGTCTAAATAACGAAGTTTCTGAGAGGGTTGTAATTGAAAACGGCTGATAATAACAGACTTTCACTTCGAACATTCTCCCGATTGAATATTTCAATGAATAACCAACGCTTTCTTATTGAAACGGGGATTTTGGTTTATTTAAGTTTAATTTTGTTTATTTATTTAGAGCGATGTGATGTAGATTTATAATAAAAAATTGAAGAAAGGAAAAACATTTGTCTGCACTAAACATGCTACATATTAAAAAAAAAGAAAAAACAAAGATTAGTTAGGCGAAAATACTGTATTGCCAAAACCAAAAAAAAATGTTGACAGAAAATAAATAATCAATAAAATTAATCATAAAATTACAATAATAAATCCCTCCCTCCAATTCTGGAGTCATAGCGCTTCCTGTCTGCTCCGACATTCGGTATCTCGGTTCACTCGTGCAAAGCGATGGCGAAATAGATCGTAGTGTTAATCACAGAATTAACACTGGTTGCAGGCGGCAGGTCACGGAAACAATATGCGAATCCCGCATTCCCCTTAAGCTTAATGAGAAGATTTATAAAACAACAGTTAGACCTGCTGTCTTGTATGGATCAGAATGTTTGGCCACAAAAGGGATGAATGAAACGCATTCGCATGTGGCTGAGATGAGAATGCTAAGGGGGATGTGTGGTGTAACGCGGATGGATAAAATAAGAAATGAGTACATAAGAGGAAGTCTGAAAGTGGCGCTGGTGACTGAAAAGTTGTGTGGTAATCCATTGCCGTGGTTTGGGCACGTGATGCGGAAGAACGAGGAAAATGTTGAAAGGAAAGTTTTCAAAAACTCAAACTCAAAGCATTTATTTCAATTGGACCATTACAGGCACTATTGAATGTCAAAACACAAAAAAAAACTAAGCTACAGTCCCAGTCACAGGGCATAATAACTTGTGAAAGTACTGTAGTTGCCCATTCGAAAGCGAGACAAGAAACGATGAAGAATAGTGTTTTTGAGTATGAATGTGATGATGGGTATAAAGGTAGAGGAAGACCAAAGAAACGATGGATGGACTGTGTGAAAGATGATATGGCTAGAAAGGAGGTAACTGCTGAGATGACGAGTAATAGAGAAGTATGGAAGAAGAAAACATGTTGCGCCGACCCCAAATAACTTGGGATAAAGGCAGCTTTAATATAATCGCACAAAATTCAAGTAACTTTCAAAGAAATTCAAAAACACTCGATTCATTATTCTAATCTGAAGCAGTTTCTGATTTAATTACTTAGAATATTGAAGGCAATAAACAAAAAACAAAGAAACAAGGGAATATCAACCATTCAGATCACGTAATAGGGCTGTATTTAAATCAAGTACCATTCGCCCCCTCCCCCTTCAATTCAGTATCAACTGAGGTAGAAGAGCCACTTAGTTTTACTAGCTTGATTTTATTCGCCCTCGTAATAGCTTTACCACTTTTGACAACAATGGGGATGGTAGCTGTGAAACGGATGGTGTCAGCATAGCTCTTTCTGAGCATTGTGATTGGTTGAAAATTTGTTAATGTAATTTCATATTTCAAAATATCTTGACCTCATTGGCCAGATTTGGACAAAGTTATGGTCACGACATCTACAAGCTACAGCATCTAAGAGCTTTGATAGGCTTTCCGCATTTCCAGTATAATAAAGCTTCTCAACTGTCAGCTGTATGTGCAAAATCTGTTTGTACAAGTGACATTTACACCCCTATCTATAAAAAAACAAGTCAAAGTGATTACTTGAATAGAAGTCATTATTTAAGATACGATTTGTATTCTGTAGTTTAGTAATTGCTTGAAGTTAGAACTGTCAAAATCTAGAATTCTTAGCTGTGCTTTCTTTGACGGTTCTTACTTCGTTGAAATTCTTATCTATTGTATAAAACTGGTTGCATAAGTAATTACTTCACTTTAAGTTGACTATAGAGATCTGAGATCGACTATTACTGTCTAGCCTTTCCCCAACTATGTTAGGGTCAGCTTCCAGTCCAACTGGATGCATCTGAATACCAGTACTTTACATGGAGCAACTGCCGATCTGAGGTCCACAACACAGTTACGTGGTAATACGACTATAATTAACTACCTTTTATTAGAATTCTTAGCAGGCCAACAAGCTCACACTTGACTTGCGATAGGGAAACAGAAAAAGGGAAGAAAAAAAGTCGGTGGACTGATCAAGTGGAAAATTACTTGAAGTAAGCACGCTCATAAGGATTACACACTGATACGGAGATCGGAGAGTCGGGCGGTGTGACCGCGTGACGAGAAAGTGGGAGATTTTTTTCTAACTACTGAACTGATGAACGAACGTTTTCTACTTTTTGATGTTCCTATTGTTATATGAAGCAATAATAGTTATAAATCAAGTATCGATAAAGGTGGTGCCAGAAAGTGAGTTTTATAAATGATATCACTGCTGATTTCCACTGTATTTTTTTTTTTAAACACAGGATATTCGCATAAAAATGAGCTATGTACCTACATAAGGTGCAAGTTTTAGGGAGTGTTTGTGATTTTTTTTTTGCTTCAGAGTCGGTCCCACAGTTAACACTAAAACCCTGTATAGACAACTTCTATCAAGGGCTGCTGGCTTAATTAAAAAACTATGCGTGTAATTTTTTTTTTTTAAACTTACCAAAACTTTAATTTTACTAACAAATCACTATTATTGAATTTTTATGATCATTTAACTACAGACCAGACCACAATTACTTGAATCACAGCAAAAGTAACAAAAGGTAACCCTTTAAAAACAAAACAAAAACGGAATAATAACACGATTTCAATCGTTCAACTATTTTATATTGAAAACAAAACAATTTTGGATCGCATCCAAATTGAATTACGTACAAAACGATGACAGCTCAGTCGTTATGTTTTTATTTTTTTATCTGTTTTTAGACATTGATTGATGGGTTCGGTCTGGATAAATATTCTTTTATATCCAATATGGGTACTTGAGAAAATTCGCGAATCATATTTTATAACCTATTTTGGGTCAAGTGTTCCTTTTTTGGGTGGACATATTTTATGAATGCTTTAGGGAAAGCAACAAAAATGGATCCAATTGCGGACATAGTGGATCTAAATTTCATTGAAATTTATTTTTGAAAGTCTAAAAATAGAGTACAACTTATGCGTTTGTTAAAAAATATCATGGAATTTGTCATTGCTCCCCAATGTATGAAAAATGTAATTGTAAATACTAAACTAAACATACTCGACCAAGATAACTTGACACATCACGGTGGCGCTGCTTGCTTAGAAAAACGTCATCCAACTGTCAAATTCATTACATTTATATTGTAGGTCTAAACACCCCTCTACCTAGCTAAATTGGTCAATTTATATGTGCATTCATCAACTTGTGATTTTTTTAGTTGCAATATGACTATTATTACATTCTTTTTCAAAATCATCATCATTAACAGCCCGACTTCACCCGCTGCTGGGTATGGGCCTCTCTTTGCTTGTGCCAAGCTCCACGTTCTTGTGGCAGCTTCATCCAGTATATACCCGCAATGACATTCGTTTTAGTCCGGTTCAATTCGGTGAAATCACATTTGCACGCACGGATCAGCGATTTCGAGTATCGCTATCTCGTTCTGTCATGTATAGGCCTCATTTGATTGTTAGAAGACCGGTCGCAAGCATCCGCATTCACTCGTATCGGAAGCACGTGGACCTCGCACTTTAGTGAGCTACAGTTCGAAGTGAAGTGAAGGAAGTGACAGACAGGGAAAAAGATAGATAAATAGAATATTCTCAATTATTTACAGTCACGAGCACCAATATGTATAAACTTTCCTAAATTTAAAAGCAATTTTCGCGAGAAATAACGATCGTATCCTGGAGATAGGATCTATTTCCTAAAATTATGAGTTCCAAAATGCTGTGTTCGTAACAACATGAAATTGTAATCAGAACTGTAGGAGAAAATCACATTAAAATTTGCTAAGTGTTTACATATTGGTGCTCGTGACTGTACACCATACAAATATAAATTTAATGGCCGGGCTTATCGCTAAAAGCAATATTTTCAAGACAACCTTTGTATGGATCAGAGGAAGAGAGAGAAACAATACTGCAGGTATTTTGTGGTGTACTATTTACAAAATAATATACATATGTACATGCTTAATAATATACATACGCGCTTGCCTGGGTTGGTCCGAGGATGGGCGACCCCCATTACATACCGAGTTTCCTCCGTGCCTCGGGTCGGTTTTGGTAAGCCGTTGATCCCGGCTGTCATTTGTAGATCTTTGACAGTCATTACAGATAGTCAGTGGCCCGAAAGTCTGACAACCAGTCCAAGAGGTATCGTATTACCCAGTACGAACTGGGTTGTGGATGTCAGGTAGGCAGTCGCTCCATGTAAAATACTATTATTCAGCTGCATCCGGTTAGACTGGAAGCCGACCCCAACATAGTTGAGAAAAGTCATGCTTAAAGCATATACTAGTCTATATAAATATGAAAGAAAAAGATGCAAGAAAATGCTGATCTGTGCGTGTTAATGTGATTTCACCTTTATAGTATTCCTAACTCTACAAATGAAACTTTTATCTTGTATGTGTTCATCTAACAGATTAGCAGTGTGTAGTACCACTTTGGGAGTATCGTTACGACATGAGTCGTTTTCTTTGCTCATTCGATTATTAGTGAAGCTCAGTAACCGTATAATATGCCTTACCAACCATTGTATAGACTTACTTTGAATACTGCTTCATTTGAATGGTTTATTCCCGACTAACACCACCGGTCTGCCACCAGTCGTGGCAGTTGCTACTGATAGACAACGCAAGAGTTGGCAGAACTGAGGTGCGGTGCGGGGCCACGTTCTGTGTGTGTAAAGGCATACGAGCTAGTTAGAACAGAGCCATCGGTGTGGTCGCGCGTTTACATCGTACCTACCTATTGTACTCTAATATTAAATAAAATATTATGTGATGATTGCCTGCTCCGGCAGATGTATGTGATGATTGCCTGCTCCGGCAGATGTATGTGATGATTGCCTGCTCCGGCAGATGTATGTGATGATTGCCTGCTCCGGCAGATGTATGTGATGATTGCCTGCTCCGGCAGATGTTTGTGATGATTGCCTGCTCCGGCAGATGTATGTGATGATTGCCTGCTCCGGCAGATGTATGTGATGATTGCCTGCTCCGGCAGATGTATGTGATGATTGCCTGCTCCGGCAGATGTATGTGATGATTGCCTGCTCCGGCAGATGTATTTGACGATTGCCTGCTCCGGCAGACGTTTGTGATGATTGCCTGCTCCGGCAGATGTATTTGACGATTGCCTGCTCCGGCAGATGTATTTGACGATTGCCTGCTCCGGCAGATGTATTTGACGATTGCCTGCTCCGGCAGATGTATTTGACGATTGCCTGCTCCGGCAGATGTATTTGACGATTGCCTGCTCCGGCAGATGTATTTGATGACTATCTGCTCCGGTAGATGTGTTTTAATTGTCGAGTTACTGAAGAAGAATGGTTTCTAATTGTGAATCCTAGTACGTGAAAAAAAAAATGAACATCGCGATGAGGACATCGTCTGTGTCAGGATAGCCGAACTGATAGACAACGCAAGAGTTGGCAGAACTGAGGTGCGGTGCGGGGCCACGTTCTGTGTGTGTAAAGGCATACGAGCTAGTTAGAACAGAGCCATCGGTGTGGTCGCGCGTTTACATCGTACCTACCTATTGTACTCTAATATTAAATAAAATATTATGTATAAAGTATAAGTGTTATCTTTTACTACTATTTTTCTCGTCTACCACCACTGGTGGTGGTTGCGTCTGATTTAGTTGCGTCTGCCCTCACCTCTGCACCAGTGGTGCCAGACTCCACTTAAATTAGTGGAATCCGCCACCAGTGGTGGCAAACTCTGCAAAAATCGGCAAAAATATTTACGACCGCACAGTATTGAATGGTTGACTGGAACAATTGAATATAAAAAGCTATTTTCAAAAATTTGTCGACTGACTTGTTCCTATGCTATTCCTGTATAATTTTTTGCGATACTGGTAAAGTGTCTTCCATTTCTCACCACTGTTCATGCCAATCTTTATAAAGAAATCAATAAAAAATCGCAGTATCAGTCACGGAGTCTGGATTTCTGACCGGGTAATGGCAATAAGATGGCCCCCTATTACATGGGAGTTGAACATAACTGGCGAAATGTGGGTGGTACAACTCTGCCTTTTTTGAACGGTGAAGATGTTTTTGTGTGTGTGCGTGTTAGGTACACTTGTAAGGTATTTTATGTAAATGAGTAGACGAGTGATCCCTTGATGGATTTATTGCTAATGAATTAAAAATATGTATAAAAATGATAAAAAAATAAAAATTGTTTATTTTCAGGCAAATAAGTCCATAGAAGTATAGTGATACGATTACATGCTAAATTAAAAAAATGTACACCTAAACAATATCAATATAATATTTTCAATTAAGCAATAATAATAAAAGAATTTAGACGATGAATTTAGAAATTGAAATAACAGTTTCTAATAACTAATTCTGTTATAACTACCCATTTCTTGGTAGTTCTGATACTGTTAACAATATTGTGTACTAGATAATCTTTAATTTGCTAATTATAAGATTCGGGACAAACACTTTAATAGTTTATCTTCAAACATCGCAACTTTATTAATTTTGCTTCTACGAAATCCTTGAATTTATTACGTTCTATTTTGTGCTTTTATTTTAATTTGATCAAGAAATTACATAAAGTTTTGGCAATTTGATTATTAAGTAAATTTTGGTACATGGTACAAATAGAGTAAAAAAAATCCAAGTGCGAGTCGTACTCACACAACCAGGGTTCCGTAGCACCAAACAAAATACTTAATAACGTTATTGTTAACGCTCATTCATATGTAAATTTACACTCAACAGCAAAACTAAATTTGTTTTTCATAGTATATTAATGAAAAACAAAGTTACTGCTGCATTTTGATGAAAAAGTCCCATATCTCAAAACTAAATATCAAATCTTATTCAACCCAATTTTCGTTGAAAGTTGTAGAAGTGGGTAGCCATCCATTGCATACAGAATTTCCTTCGTGCCTCGGCAAGCACGTTAAACCGTTGGTCCCGGCTGTCATTTGAAGAATTTTGGCAGTCGATACAGTTAGTCAGTGGCCTGAAACTCTATCAACCAGACTAACCAAGGAATATCGTATTACCCAGTACTAACTGGGTCAGATAGGAAGTCGCTATATGTAAACTACTGGTTTTCAGTTGCATCTTGTGTGACTGGAAACCGACCGATGGTACTTTACTAGTCTTATTATAACGACGAAGATAAAGTAAACCGCTTTGGTTAGTAACTAAAACCTTTCTCTAATTAAGCCCTACATACTTGATACTTTAACATATTTTAATTAAGACCCTCATTAATCTGAAACCTGACATAACGAACCCTAGCAAGGCCGTTGGAGGTACTAAAAACTCGTCTAGGTTTCTATTATATTATTGGACAATGGAATATCATCATCAATATTCTGTCCTTATCGGAATTTATTTGGGGTCTGCGCAGCATTTCTTCTTATTCCATACTTCCCTATTACTCGTTATCTCAGCAGTCACCTCCTTTCTCGCCATATCATCCTTCACACAGAATCAGCATCTGCCTAGCCTTTTCCCAACTATGTTGGAATCGGCGTCCAATCTAACCGGATGCAGCTGAATACCAGTATTTCACATGGACTGCGTATCTGACCTCCACAACCCAGTTCGTACTGGGAAATACGTAACCCTTGGTAAGACTGGTTGTCAGACTTTCGGGCCACTGTCTACCTGTAACGACTGTCAAAGATCTACAAATGACGGCTGGGCCCAAAGGCTTAACTTGCTTTCCGAGGCACAGAAGAAAATTCGGTATGTAATGGGTGGTCACCCATCCACGAACCAACCCAGGCAAGCGCGGCTTAATCTGACGATCGACCCGAGCGGCTGTTATTATTTAACCACGAGCTCCTCACACAGAATATTGTGTCTAAATAAGCTCCTACCCCATTTCTTTTTCCCATTTCAAACCATATCACCGCTCACCCCTGAAGTGTTGAAGCATAACAATTACCTATTTTCATACAATTTAACGCAAGCGCACGCCAACCAAAACTCGTGTAATCCTCTTGGCTATGGCAAACAGGTGCTAAGTAATTAAATCGTGAAGTAATCCGTTCCGTGTAATTACATTTTGGATGGTGGTTAAGGTGCTTAGCAAACGTAGCGATTTTGGCCACATAGTTGCGGCAACAGGGAACTCGCAACTGGCAACTCGCAACTAGTTGTTTTTACGATTTTCATACAATTTCAAGTTACCGTTTTCCCAGTTATGAAGGTCAGATAAGCAGTCGCTCCATCCAGTTAGACTGGAAGCTGATCCCAACATTAGTTGGAAAAAGACCAGGTAGATTATAATTTTGGCTGCACAAACTTGCTGAATATTTTAAAATTGTTAGGGTGATCGCAACAGTTTTTGTTTTCTGCAATCGTTGACAAAATCTATTTCAAACTTCTGCAAGTAGCAACTGACAAATTTGAATCAGTTGTGCCAAGTTGCTGGTTTCCGCAACCAGAAACGACGGTGACTTCAGCTCCTTACTGTCCCGTCGTCGTATTGTCGCCTCCACATGTTCTTGATCCGATCCAACCAGTCCTTTACTGTCCTCCTCCAGTTAAGCCCTAAGCTGAGGCTCGTACCTCTGCCCTTATCCTGTAGTCGCTTAGTTTTATTAAGCTTGCTGGAGGCCTTATGCTGAATGCACTCACAGGATAGCCTGGTTAAGCAGACGATAACCACCAAGGTTGACATGCAAGATACCATAAAAAGAATGTTTGACTCGTAAACGTCAAGTTTTTTAAATCGAAGCAACCATGAACTGGGCCTTTTGTTGCTGCAATTGGTGGTTGCTAAAAAGCTTAAACTCATGTTGCTACGTGTGCTAAGCGCCTAAGCGGTTGACTGCCGTGTATATCGCGACTAGAGGTCGCAGTATGTCGAATGTGTGACCGCAGAGCTGTACAGATGGCAATGGATAATCTAAACTGTGTTTGGATGATATTACGGGTGCAGCTGTTATAGTAATTTTGCTGATGTGTAACAATGATTGAACTGAATGATAAAAGATTTTTATATTGATTTTAAGTGTTATTAGAATAATGATTATATTATGATGTTATATAATAATTTTAAGAAATCTATTTTTAGTATGGATTTTAGAAGACTTGAAAAGTGCTACAGGTGCTGCAATTGGCGTGACCACCACCAGACCCAAGTGATAAGACAAAACATGGACACGAAAAAAGCAGAAGAAGATCAATAAAATCTTTATCAACGTAGGTGAATTTAATAACAATTTGCATCCAGTTCTCTTGTTCTCTTTAAAGGGCCCGACAGACTCACGCCGTGAACCTCCGAGAACACCCGAGAGCGTGAATGTGATTGGTTTCTCGCCATCTCGTTCTCGAGCTCGCCTGTTCTCCGATCGGTGTTGGTCTTTTTGCCCGCTTCAAAGGGTTTCTTCGGGTCTCGGGAGAAGGTCGCATGAGTCTTCTCGCGCTATGTCCCGGCGAGCCTTCTCGTCGAGACTTCTCGAGTCTGTAGGGCATATTATTCGTATAAAAGCAACAAAAGCAACTGTCGGCGTTTCGCACGAACGAGCGGTCAGAGCCAACGAGTTCTCGGTGTTCTCGCGGTCGTTCGTCCATTTTAATGGACAGCCAACCGCGGAACCGACAACCGCAGGATGATCGACTTTGTAATTACATGGATAGCGTTACATAACACTTTTTGTTATGAAAAGATAACTTAGTGTGAAGATTTTAAGAGAGGTGTGGTGGGTACAAATAGATTTAAAAGACTTTATTGGTAAATATTTGAATGTCTTAGGATGGGTACGAAGTTAAGAATTTCTCTTACACATTTTGTTGTTATCTTTTTATTTATCTTCAAAAAAGGAGGGTGTTCCCAATTCGGTTGTACTATTCTTTTTGTGTTTGTTACCTCATACTTTGACATTTATGAACCGATTTGAAAAATTCTTCTTTTATCTAAAAGAATATACTTCCTGATTGGTCCCGTAGAAATTTCATCAAAATCAGTTCAGTAGTTTGGTTTTTAAATCAAAATATCTGGTAAAAATATGTTATCCAAGTAAAAAAAATTGCGAAATTGATACTTGACAAGGCTTTGTGTGTGATACGATAACTAAAAAATAACTAAAGAAGAGTGAAAGAACATTATCTTTCCATTTCGTCATAGTTGCATAAGTATCTATTATTATTTATTATATTGTATTTATAGGATTGTTGTACGTATCTTTGTATTTATATGTATGTAAGTATGTATTCTTATATTGTATATTATATTTAAAATAGTTATCTGATTTATGTTTTATGTCTTCCATTTTCTCTTTTTCTTTTACACACTTTGTCTACATCTCTTTTTTTTTTGTATTTCCTTTCGCAGGTTTGCTGGAAGAGATTTCATTAGAAATAAGCAATACCTTTGTACTCTCTTTTCTGTTCCTTTCTTGATTTCTGTATTTAGTGTGTACATAAATTGTTAAATAAATAAATAAATAAATAAAAAGGGTAAACTTAAAACTTTTTTGCAAAAAAGTTAAAGTTATTTTCAATATTTTTGTGTTTTTTTTTTGGAAGTCGGTTATCTTATTGTATAGAAATTATTAGTTACCTACTGTAAATCTCGTGTATGTACATAATTATTTTCAGAAGTGTGCATGAAGAGGAAGATGTGTGGCGGGTATAAACTTGTCTTACACAATTTTGTAGATTTCATTCCATAAAATATTTTTTACCCCAATAGTTACTGTAAATCTCGTTTATTTTGTACGTTATTGAAACAAACGTAAAACGTTGACCTTGACAGTCTAAACTAAATTATTGGAATATAACATAAACATAAACAACAAATTTGTTTCGTAGTGAAATCGCAGGAGTTGAAACACAAAACATCCAAAAAATCCGTCTAATACCGAAGTTCAGGGGAGAATTTATTGTCAGCTGATTTATCTGCAGTGATATCGCCCCAAATCTCGAAGCAGTTCAACTCGAAATGTTTGTGAAGAAATAATTTCGAAGACGTGGGTTATTGAGTTTGTATAGGAAAAGATAGTGCAGCAGCGGTGATTCGTATATACATCGGCTTTTATGAACTTTATGGGAAATTGAAAATTCACTTATTTTAATTAATACAAGCTTGACTACTTTTGGTGAGAAATAAAAAATATATATATATATATTTTAGTCTAAACTACAGGTGGTGAACACGTCCACATGCTCTTACTCCCAACCATTACGAGTAACTCAACCACTAGCGGGTGGCAGAGGTTACCCGTGGATTGAAGGTGAAGAAAACCTGCTAGCAACAATTGCTCTTCTACTGCCTCCGCGGACTTTGTATCTACATACTCGTACACACATACAGAAACTCACCCCCTTTTCCCATGAGGGTGGGCAGAAACTACAGAACACAACCTGCTATAATCCCAAGATACTCCTTTTGTTTCGTCCACGTTCATACATCTGGTCATACACGCACACCAGTTGCGAATTCTACGTACCTGATCATTCTGAAGAACACCAATAAGCTCAGTATATGTCCTTCTAAGACGTCCTCTCCTGGAGTTTCCGTTGTATGTACTCGTACATAATAAAGGAATTTTCCATTTAGTCGGTACTACTTTCCCCGTACCTCGTAACAGTTCTTAACACAGCGTTTATTACTTTTAATAATAAGCGAAAAATATAATTTTACCAAGTCACCGATCCCGCCGAAGATGCCGAAGTTTCAGGACTAAGTTATTACCAAGTTATTTAAGTACATTTAGTTGGGTAAACTTGGTTTGTTACCCGTTCTCGTGAAAAACATAATTTATTCTGTAGTGAGGACTAACAAAGAATATTAATAGGTAGCTCTCCAAAAAGCACGTTTTGAGGTGCTTTTACACTTGGGAACGATTGTCGTTGCAAATTGTTGAACAGTTTTTGTTGGGTAGTTTTTAGTCTCCCCTTGTGACACCTTGTCACAAATGTGAATAGCTCATGATAATGGTAAGATTAGCCGGTTAGCAAGGAAATGGTAGTTCCTGGACTGGCTCCAGAGGGTGTGAAGATAATAAATTTCATTGTTACCGCCCAAATTGGTACTGTTACAACTATAAATGTATAAATAAACAAACGCTTTCATATTCAAAATAAGTCGACAGAAACTTTAAAACATCAAGGGTAATGTGAAACAGCCTAAACGCGATGCAGATATTAGTCATTCAGTTTACATAGACCTTGTCGCTGACGAATATTATTGCGGATGTAAAAATATTCACGAGATGGCAGAACAAACCGGGATTTTCCGTCGCAGGCTGCGTTTTCTGGTAAGTTGTTAATGCTCCGTAACAATAGGGCTCTGAAAGCGAATTATTAAGTACGATGATAATGAAGGGAGCCCAATGGGGTGAAAAAATTGCAAGATTTACGCAATATGCCTCCAGAGACTCCGTACTTTTATTATTATACCTGCTTGATGTAGCAAGATGCCAGTTTATTTTTCAAAAGTAGGTAGGTAGTTTGACGGCACGCTTAGCGCAGTGGCTGAGCGATTGACTGCTGCGCTGCGTGTCGCGGGTTTGATCCCGGTGGCTGAAATAAATATTTGTATGGCCTACAGATAGTCGTTCCGGGTCTGGCTGTTTGTGTATGTGAGTTGAAATGTTTTTAAACGTACCCATGTCACAGAAGAAATTCCTAGTGTAGGGCAATTTGTTTTTTTTTTTTATAAAAAAAGAAAGAAGTTTATTGTTATTTTTAGAATCAAAAATGCCATGGTGGTAAATCAGTAAACAGTACTGCAACGCCTTGTGAAAAATAATAGCAAGAAAACTCAATAAAATTATACACAAACCTGACCCAGAAAAAGTGACTTTCTATAAACGATTGACACACGCTTACTGTGAGTGTTTTAGTTCCTTATGCTTGACTAGCCAATTGTTACTGTAACGTTCACCTGCCTGATTTTCGTACTTACAGTGAAAATTTAAAGACTGAGAATCAAAGTATTCAACGGAAAAAGTTTTGTATCCTATTGTTATCTTTCTTGTTAACAATGGTATGATAATACTGTGTTGAAAATTCGTTTTCAATAAACAAAGTAAAAGCGTACAAGCCGGTTATTATACAAAAGTAAATACCTTGAAGAAGTTTAATATAAGTCACAAATAAGCCTCGTAGTTTAATAGGTTCTCGGCGAAAGTTTAAGCAAATATTCTTATTTTTTTCTTTTTTCCTTCCCCGCCTGACAACGGTGCTCGTAATCTAAACGATGAACGTTCTCTAGTTATATTTTCTACACTGTTATTTATGTTTTCTTAAGCCACTTAATAAAATGTTGTTTATTCATTTTCTTGTGTTTTTAATTTCTTGGGTTGTGCCCTGTTTAGATCTGGGAGAGTAGATTGCCTTAAGTCAGCACAGTGACATAAACTTACATTTAAATTAATTTATTTCGCAATGGTACTTAAAGTTAAATCATGAATGAAGTCTAATTTGTTGTGTGCACCTTTTAATGAATGGTACCTTCAACGGTACAAAGATAGCTATAAAATATTAAACTACTTCTTGGCTTACGCTTCATTTGCTCTTCAACAGATCAAACAATCGCAGTGCTAGGGAGCCAAAACACCCTATCCTCCCCTGCCCCTGCTACCTTTTTAAGGGCGTTGATCTATCTAGTTAGAGGACGTCCCTCGTTATGCTTTCTCATAAGTAGTCTCCAGGACTTGTGAGCTTCATCGGAAATCGGTGCTACGGCAAACATGGCCGCTTCCACTGGCTTACTCTGCAAGCTTTATCGGTCACTTCAGTTCTTTTATAGATTCACTGCCGGCTTTTCTATTTCCCGATCATTATAATCTGGATCTAGGCAAGCGTGCTCCACTCTAGACCACATCATCGCTTTACATCAGGCGATTTGCGGCCAAACGCAAGCCTATTTAGTATAAAAAAGTGTTTTATGACAATACCATGTGTACAAGACCTCATTAGCTACCATTCACCTTCAACACATTTCCCAATTGAATAATGACACAAAATTCAATGTTTAACGATTAAATTATCCGACAAGCCTATTTAGAATAACCAAGGACTTCAAAACAATGTTAAGAGCGATTCACCATTTTAAGTAACATTTCTCAGGCGGAATCGCGAGAGCCGATTGTTTAATGTACCGTACAGACTTTAGTCGCTGTCATAATCGGAGCAGTCAGCTATGCTCTAAATAGATTCACGTTATCGAAGTTTAATGTAGAAACAGTGAAGTTAGAAGATCATCTGTACTAATATTATAAACAGGTAAAAGTTTGTATGTAGGGGGTAATCTTCGAAACTCCTGATCCGATTCCAAAATTTTTTTCATTGGAAGAAAGCTACATTATTCGTGGGTGCTATAGGCTATAAATTATATTAAAATCATGCTTATTAGCCGAGCTATCACATTTTTTGCGGACAAAGTCGCGGGTGAAATGTGACGAATAAAGGTAAATACTGAAAGTTTCATTGGAAATATAGTTCTCTTGGCAGAATTCCGGTCATGGCGGTCAATCTCGGAGACTGTGCCATCAACACGGAAGATATGTGTGCAATCATGCGTGCACTCTCTCGCCCGTCATTCTCACAAAAACAAAAACGTATAAAGACAGTGAAATGAGAGTACAAAAAGTTTAGTTAACTCAGTGACCAGAATGTACACATTCGCTTGTTTGGTCTAAACGGATATTACGGAGTAAAAAAAAAACAAATGCACCGACATTGTTAACGGTTTGAGGCTCAAGTTTACGAACGATATTTCAATGATTAAAAGAAAAGAACTGCTTAGAAATGTATGGAAAAATTACAGGTCTTTCCCCTGCAATGAGAGAAATCTGCCTTAACATAGCACAGTGGTTCAATAGTTTTTTACCGTGTGGTTAGTGCCTAACCTGGTGTCAGAGTTTTCATGCCACCCATGGGCTTTTGACTTGGCTTTACATGCCGTCGAGAAATATCTCTCAGGCATGTTGGTTTCCTCACGATGTTTTCCTTCACCGAAGCAAGTGATAATTATACAATACGCACATGATTCCAAAAATCAGAGGTCCGTGTCTTGGGTTCGAACTTGAGACTGATGACTTGGCAGTCCGACAGTTACACCACTGGAATATCACTGCTTGTTCAATAGTTAGCATCATAATTGGCCAAATCACATCCATTGTTGTTACGCCCTATTACATCAAATATTTGCGAGAAATTGCCCTTCACTCAAATTAGTTATGGCTTGGAAGCGCATTGTTATTGTCAATTGTCTTTGATACAATGCTCTGTCCGAGCACAGCAATCACTTGATGATAGGCTAGAGCCGTCTGTTAATAGGCTCAAGGTACACGTGCAACTGGACGTGGTATAGTGTGTTTTACTTTACATGCCCTTTTAGGTAAACGGACTCGTTCTGCGAGTTTTTACTTCATCATGTGATTATGATGTTAGTTAATTAATTATTCCTTACGATGTTTGCCTTCACCGATGCAGGTGATAATTATACAATACGCAATAAATCTTGGGTTCGAACTCGACACTTAGCAATCCAACGGCATGCCATACCCGAGAGATATTTCTCGACGGCATGTAGAGCCAAGTCAGAAGCCCATGGGCGGCATAAAAACTCTGACACCAGGTTAGGCACTAACCACACGATAAAGAAGAAAGAATTAACCATTTAATTCTTCAATGTAACAAACACATTCGGTGTGATTACATTAAAAGGTAATTTTATTAAAACCAGTCTATTACCACTGCACGGCAAATGCCTCTTCGCATACACAGAACGCACGAGCATTGATCACCACGTTTTTTCAAGACAGGTTTGCGATTTCAGACTTACACTTATAAGGCCAGGTTTCTTCACGATTTTTTCCTTTACCGATATCTGCGATGTCCAAGATAGACTTAGAAAGGCTTTTTCCTTCTCATGTGCCTTTTACAAATTTTGCCACAGGATCTATTTACACACGAGCAAAGATTACAATACATTCATAAGTAAAGAGATCATCAGTAGGTATCTTTTGACGCTCGAATGACGATGACAATAGGGCGTTGCGCTGTTGGTGCAATTGTTTTACGAAATGGCCACGTTCAAAAAGCTCTTTGTATACAGCTGTTAAAGATTTCTTCAGTTTTTTTTTACACTTGAATTCAGTCAAGTCTTGCTGGACTATTCAAATCTGACTTTCTCCACCGGGTGGAAGGGACACCGACGCTGAAACGGTTACCACGTATTTTGTAAAAATCAGCTGTTCCATACATTTTGACCGTGTAGGTATTGCAGTTTTGTAGGAAACAGCTGTTTCTTCTATAACCGACGAAAAGTTTCTATGGGGAGGAGGTTCAGAATGATGTACTGAATACTGTAACCGTTTTTGCGGGGCGGTGTCCCATCCACCTTGTATAGATATGTTGACCCCTTACCGCCATCTATATAACACCGTTCTTGTGTCACTGGCGCACAAACGTGGGCGAGTCATACTTTGAAAGTTAGAAAACTACGTAACTAGAACTTGAAGTGCTGTTAGTGGACTTTAAATATCGAAGTAGAACTAATTCTTGGAGTGTTTCAGTAAGAAGCAGTTCTTGTTAGCCGGTAAGTAATATGAAAGATGTTAGTTCGGAGTTGTGATTTATTGGAAATGTGTTTGAAATTGTATGGTTTTCGGTGAAAAGTTTTTCAATCTCTGAATCGGTTAAGCCGATATGGACAAATTGTGGACACGCTTCTGTATATCTGTCAGAGTCCGTATCAGCCGTGTTCACAATTGGTCAGTACCTGTGTCCAACCTCTTATTGATATGGTGGTTTCTTCTATCGAGTTGGCAAGGTAATAAGTAAATATTACCTTGCCAACTCGATTACACATAACAACATAACATACATAACATCACGGCTGTAATCCCCGAAGGGTTAGACAGAGGTGTACCTGATAGTACACCCCCATTTCGCCAGTTATGTTTAAGTCCCATGTCATAGGGGGCGAGCCTATTGCATCCAGGTTTTTGTTACTGTTATTAGTAATTCGTTTTTATTTTAGTTTCTTTTCGTTTTCTGCACTATGGTCCTAGTTTATCATTTGTCACTTCAAGTTACTGGTATATGTATAACCCAACATTGCACGTGTAAGCGGGCACGCTCTTTATGCCTGGTGGCTTTATTTATGCTTGAGTATATAAGTCCTTATATACTAAACCCTACCCCTTATACACTAAAAATCTTAAGGGAACACTGTACTCATCAGTTTGAACAACTTTTATTATGGGATCAACCCTGAATGTAAAAAAAAATCAGCTGTTCCGTACAATTATGTTCGCAAAACTCGTCAAACCCTATGGAACAGCAGATATTTTTTTTCGCAATTTTAGGGTTGGTCCCATAGTAAAAGTTGTTCATAATGATGAGTACAATGTCCCTTTAAGAGATTTCGTGTATGAATAGATAGCCCTTATATATATACATACATGTTAATGTTTTATTTTATTATTGGTGTGTGCTAGCTGACATGTCACAATTATTTAATGTAATAGATTTTTTGTTTAATTATTGTACACGCCATTGTATAGAATCTGGTTCTTCTAACCTAACAGACAGATGTGTTGCTGGGGAGTTTGTTCCGCCACTTCTTCTTCCCAGCTAAAACACTAGGAAGTGGCGAAGGGCGGGCGTTTTGGGGGACTGTCTCTTGTAAACTCGACGTTCGAAAAGTGCTGATTATCAGTCTAATTTGAATAAATGACTGTTGATTTTGATCAATCGGGCACAAATCCAGACTCAACGCTGCTTGGCCGCGAAAATAGTTTTCTTATTATATCCTAATCATAAAGCCTATAATCTACCTTATCATAAAAAAGATAAACATCAAAGACGTAAATGATTACTACGGCGACACAGATAAAATCGTTAATACCTACAGTTACTTGGCGTCACGGCCTAGCCTTTTCGTAACTACATATTATCTTGGAGTCGACTTCCATTCCATCCGGATTCATCTCAATGCCAGTATTCTAAATGGAGATAGGATATCTGACCTTCATAGCTCAATGAATACTGGGTAGTACGATACCCCCTTTGGTAAGACTGGTTGTCAGATTTTTGGGCCTGCCGGCTTAACGTGCTTTCAGAGACACAGAGACTAAATTAAGTATGATGCGGATGGTTACTCATCCATGGACCGATCGAGACCGTGTGGCTGTTATTATTTAGCCACTTTCTCCCCACAGAGCTCTTTGTTAACATGACAATAAAATTGCTATTGGTTTGCTGCCACTGATAAGCTTGTCAAAACGACAGTGCTCCTCATCCACGTTAAAATAAAGTTGCCTTTATTGCATCTCAGGTACAATAACTGTGAAAGAACTGTACCGCAGGTAAACATTTTTTTTTTGTGTTAACAGAGAACATTGTCACAGTATAAATATGGTCAGTACGAAAACTACGTACAAACGCTCGAAACGGCACAGTCACATAAACATGCGCAACGACGAGACTCCTAAGCGCTCGTCGCGGTGCTCTCAGTAGTGAGTGCCGCGTCAAGACGAGTGATCACGTTTAAGTTTATCTCCACGATCTTTTTAAAAATGCCACGAACGTATTGCGTAGTATACGGCTGTTTGAACTCGACTTCATCAAAACTGGAGCTATCGTATTTTAAACTTCCTGCTGATTTTGAAAGGTAAGAATGATTTATTGTTATTGTTATAATCATTATTAAATTATAAGTCAACGCTTCTACCAAAACTTGTAAAAGGTTACGCCGTAATGACAAATTTAAAGATCTATAGTTCTACAAGTTGTTGTTTGTTAATATTAAATTGTTTTCCGTGTTTAAACTATCGTCTTTTGCTGAGATTAACCGACGCCATGAGATTACCTTAAATTGTATTTGTAAGCTAGTTGTTTAAATTCGATTGATTGATAACTACAGACAAAAAAAACAATATCAAAAAAATTAAAACGTACGACGCTATTGCTTCAATGGAGCGTAGGTAATTATGCCCTGAACTAAGCTTAGTTTCCGTACTGTCCATATTTATACTGTGACATTGTTGTCACGACTAGTTTTTTTTTAAGCGTAGTCGACCCTGAACGTATACGTGTGTACATATTAATAGTGATATCTTCGAATCAGTTAGTCGCTGCCATCCGCAGTGATCACACACAGAAAATAAATACATTTGATTACGTATAAAATCGTGTATTAAAATAATCTTATCAGTTACAAAGGTCATTCGCCGGTGAAGTTTTGTTTATGAAAACAATAAAATTTACACACAGTGTATGTGATGTGATAAGTGATAACAGTGACAGTTTTATGCAATTCTTTATTTTTGTTTGAATATTCAACAATCAGTTACAAAGGTCAGCTGCCGGTGAAGTATTGTTGGTGATAATAATAAAGAGTTTAGGAATATTATGTGGTGTATGATAAGGATAGCAGTGATAAGCTTGTGACATTTTGTTTTTTTTTTCGTGAACAGATTATTAAACGTTTGTGTTATATCGCTTAATTTAAGGTATGTACTGAATTCATTTTTTTTATTGACTAAATAAATAAACCTAGTACTCGTAGTTTATTCATTATTAAAAGCATAAATTTTAGTCGTGTAGCACAACTAAAGATTGGTTTAGAAAATTCGTTTTGTTTTTTATAAATCGCTTTTTAATTATCGATACCCATCATATATTTGAAGTTGCGCTAGCTAATTTTATTTGAACATTTCTAGATAAAATAAATCAATTATAATTTAAAAATAAAAATACCTATTTTATTTAAAAAACATTCCAGGCAAATCATGGCAACATCAAACCTCCTATCAAGAACTGCTCAAAGACTACTCTCATGCAGAAGCATTTCTTCGACACATATAAAACATAGCAGTCTTTGGACAGCTGACAACATCGTCAAATCACCTCATAAAGATGTGGATATACCGAGCAGAACTGTACCTGAACACATGTGGGAGAACATGGAACGGTGGGCTGATAGACCTGCAATGGTATGTACATATTTTTCTGACTATAGTGTCTTCGAACAACAGCTGATGAACAGAGATCATGGACTGGTGGTAACGGCATTGTTACACCAACTTTCAACAGGTTTGACATACATTTTTCGGAAGCATAATATGTCAAGAAAGGAGGTGTTTGATGAGATGACGAGTAATAGAGAAGTACGTGGGACACTCAGAAAGTTTTGCGACACTAAAAAAAAATGTTCTACAGGTACATATATTTTTATTAAATCTTTTCAAAGTACTCTCCACCAGCCTCTATACAAAGATTCATGCGTCTGAACCAGTTTTCAAAACACTTTTTCCAATCCGCCGCAGACACCTCGTTTACAGCCTGCTCGAACGCAGCCAGCGCATCTTCCGGCGACGAAAATTGTATCCCCTTGAGCTGATTTTTTATTTTTGGAAATAAAAAGAACTCACACGGTGCTAGATCAGGGCTGTAAGGAGGGTGACCCAGGAGTTTGACTGGTGTACTGTCCAGGAAGTCCCTCGTTTTGAGCGCGGTGTGTGCAGGCGCATTGTCGTGGTGGAGCAGTAGTCCGCGGAGCCCTGTGTTTGGTCGCTTGTTGCTCACAACAGAAAAAACTTCTGGTAAACATTTGGTAGTATACCATTCGGCGTTGATGCTTCTTTGATCTCGTAAGGGAATTGAGGCCAAGTGACCAGTCAAATTAAAAAAGCTGGCGATCAAAATCTTCCCCCCGCTTCGAGATCGCTTCACTTTGGTAGGCGTTGGTTCATTTTGAAACACCCAAACTGTCGACTGGCGCTTGGTTTCTGGATCGTATTGATAAACCCAGGACTCATCATCTGTTACGATGTCGTAAACATGCCGAGACGAGCCTGCTTCAAATTTGTTCAGCATATCAGGGCACCATTCCACCCGGGCCTGCTTCCGAGCGTCGGTGAGGTAGTGCGGCACCCAGCGCTATACTATCCTCCTAACGCGAAGATGCCCGTGTAGAATCTCGTGAACGCTTCCCGATCCAATCTTTAATATGTGCTGAATCTCCTGATATGTAATTCGCCTATTATCTTCGATTAAATTTTTCACTGCTAGGACGTTTTCTTCCGTAATAGCCGTCAAAGGGCGACCGCTTCTTTCTTCATCCCCCAAGGTTGGTCGACCGCGCCTAAATTCGTTATACCAACGATACACGGTTGCCTTGGAGGGGCCTTCATCCATAAATGCCATTTGAAGTCTATCGAACGATTCATCCGGTTTCAGGCGACACTTGAAATCGTAAAAAATCATAGCTCTAAAATGTTCCCGGCGCAGATCCATTTTTCAGTAAGACACGATACTTTGAATTGGCTCGCAAAAAATGTGGAGGGAAATTTTGAAAATGGAACACACATATTTTTACTTACAAGTAATCATATTTTCGAAAAAGATTCTAACTGGCCAGTCTCCCATATATAAAAAACTATTTATCGCAACACTTTCTGAGTGGCCTGGTATGGAAGAAGACATGCTGCGCTGGCCCCCAATAAATTGTGATAAGGACAGGAGAATGATGATATCGACTAGTGCCCACCTAGGCTGTTCGGGACATCGCCAAGCGGTTGGTCTCTTCCTGTACCCAGAGTGCTGGCCCATTTTTGGCCAAAGAATCAGAATCATTACCATCCAACGCAACGGGGCATCCTTTTGGGCACTATTTCCGTCAGCATCAATGCGGACGAGTTTTTTGACGTCCTGTTGATATTTTAATGATCATTTAATTTTGTTTATAAACGATGTAAATATTTATCAAAATTAAAAAAAAAAAACATTGATCGCTGTCGCTAATAGAAAATGATTTTGGCTCATCAATGATCTTCCTGCCCTTGTCCCATGATACTTGGGGATGGGTTTTTTTTCCACTCTCCCTGTCAACCGTCTGGCCTGGTATCTTAATGACTGACCTAAGATGGCAGCAGACTTGAACAAGTGGAAGGGAAGAAGCAGCCTTTGTAGTGGGACGCTTAAATAAATTTTCAGTGTTTCGGACCGCTTGGTTGGTCTCAAGTGCAACAGCTACTTTGAACAGTGGCAGGACAGTGGGATGGTGTAGGAGCTTATGGGGTTATCACGACGTCTTAAAACAGTATTGTATTAATGTCATTCCAGTGTGGGAAAGAGACAGAGCTATACAGGATGTCTAGCGCCATCTCGTTTCCACACTGAAATAACGTTAAAATAATACTGTTTTAAGACGTCGTGGTAGACAACCATATTCAGAATTTGTGTTCAGTTAAAACTGTCAATGTCCCTTCCAGATAACTTTAAGTTTTGCGTAAACAATGTGTCACAGCAATTTTCAATTTTAGGTATGCGCATTGACAAACAGATCCTACACTTACCATCAATTGTACAAATACTCACGGAACTTCGCCGCAAAACTACGAACTCAGTTGAAGATCAGAGATGGCGATGTCGTCTGTATTATGATGCCCAATTGCCCAGAGTATGCCTTGGCAGCCCTGGGAGCATTGGAAGCTGGAGCTGAAGTCACTACTGTCAACCCTATTTACACACCATGTAAGTAATTACAGCCCATTATGTAAAAAATCTTGATCATTCAGTAACTGAAACCAATATTTATTCATCGTAACTAGGGCATCGAAACCCGGTTTCGGTCCTATAGTAAAACCCGGTTTTTCGCGAGTTTTACTATGGAGCCGAAACCGGGTTCCGCATATCCTAATCTTAACCCATTTAAATCCGAGAACGAAAGTCGTTTCCGACTAGGAACGTTTTCTTTTCTTTGTTTCGACTCGTTGATAAAATTACATAATTTTAAAGCTTATCAGCGTGTACACCATAATATTTACTATGTGTAGTATTTAACAGCTCAATAATACTTCGTTATCGCGGCTCATACACATATTGCAATGTAAAAGCACATTATCATTAGGAACGCAAGATACCCTCATCTGTTACGTGTACGCGATGTGATAACAAATTCTTGTCTAATCTACTCCTAAATTAGATAAAAACATAATCAATTAATTTATTACAGATGAAGTGGAACGACAAATAAAACAATCAAATCCTAAAATTTTGATTGGTGTAACAGAAACTATACCAATCCTAAAGAACGCATTATTGCTGGCCAAGACAGATATACCTATAATCGCCGTCAAAGAAGCTGGCACTGATCTTCCACCGAAAACTATTTCTTTTCAAGAATTTGCTTTGGCTGATAATGTTGATCACAGTGTTCTCAAAGAGGTGGCCCGGAATTCTGAAGATGTAGCCTTTCTGCCGTATTCTAGTGGTACGACCGGTCTACCGAAAGGCGTGGAACTGGTTCATAGAAATATTGTTGTCAACTGTCTGCAGCAAGATGTTGATAGTGCCCGGCATTACGTTGAAACTACAAGTAAGTTGGACAATTAATTATAGAATAATGATTAGGAATTATTATTCATATAATTATAACTAAATATAGTTATAACATAAATTAGTGATACGTATGTGAGTACTTGAGAGAGGGAGGGCGGTGGCAACCTTCATTCTACCTTTATGTTACTACAAAAAAAGACAAGGGCATGATCTTTTCTATATTATTTATTTAAAAGAGTACTTAACCATGGAGTTTCTCGCCGGTTCTTCTCCATGGGAAACGACCAACCCGAACTATGCAACTATTTTTTGACGTTTCTTAATTAGCGCCCACGTGCGCCTGTCTATGTGAAATAAAATATTTTGATGTTGATTTTCCTTTAGAACGCCACTTAGCCTGGCCTGGTTGAGTAGTTTTGGCTTCTAAATTTAATTTATTCAAATAAATGTAGCAGCGGCTCAAAATAAATCTCAACTATTATCAACTAAAAGCAACAATTGCAGTACGCAGATGGGTACTGCAATTGTTGCGTTTATTTATGACAATATAACTGGCTGCTTCAATTGGATCGGATAAAAAATGACAAGGGCGTCGAGTTCTTCCGACCAAATAAAACGTGTAGGTATTTAATTCAAGAATTCGCAATACCACAATACTATTCAAAACTGGAATCGCTGATGTGGGTGATTGCTAGGTTGAAGTGGGATTGGGCGGGCCATGTTTAAAGAATGCATCAGGATCGATGGGCCAGAGTGAGTGTCAGAATGGGGGCGTCCGTCGTCACCGATCGAGGCCTGGAAAACGCTGGCGACGACTTAGGCGGAGAAAACCACACGGAGAAAAGAGTGAAAGGTTATGGGGGAGCCCTTTGCCCAGCTGTGGGACAAGATAAAGAAATAATAGTAGGTTTTATGCCGATCTAAGTACACTCGTAAATCTTGGTCTAGCACAAGGCAACAGTTTGCATTCCTAAACACACCGTTATTTAAAATTTTATCGTTGAAAACTAATCATTATAATTTTCATTTCAGAAACCAATCAAGATGTAACTTTGGCTGTGCTACCATTTTACCACATTTACGGACAATCTGTAGTTATGTGGCATAAACTATCTGTGGGATATAAAATTGTTACACTGCCCAAATTTCAGCCAACCTCGTTCATTGACGCATTGAAAAATCACAGCATAAATCTGTTTTGTGCTGCTCCTCCTCTAGGTAGGTGTTATATAAATCCTGTTTTGACTAGACATGGTCTAGGTCTGTAATTATTCTTGTCATCGTAAAAGCAACTGCTCAGTTTGAGGACCTTGGTTACGCAAATAATTAGTTTTTTTTTGTTTCAATAAGAATTTCTTTGCGACTCAAACTAACCAAGGAACCATGGTGCCCCGATGGGATACAAGTAGATTCGCGCACCCGGGGGTGCCTGCGAATCTACATGTATCTCCCTTGACCTCGGACTCATGGAACTACTTACGTACTACCAAGGAAGAATTTAACAGTGAGATTTTAGTCCAGACGGAAGTTATCCATGAAGATTTCCCCATACCAAAAAACCTTTATTGTTATGGGGAAATCTTAACATGGGCAATTCCTTAAGCATGGCACAAAAGAGAGAAAGATTATAATAAAGGTAGAACAAGGCTGCCTAAATGAATGAGCAAGATAGGCTATCATTACATGTGATATAAAGCAAAAAAACTTCCTTCACCTTCATTCAAACCAATAACCTAAATGTTTGTAATATTTTCAGTATTATTCCTCGGTTCACACCCTGGCATAAAAGAGAAACATCTGGCATCAATAAAAACTATTACTTCAGGGGCTGCTCCGTTACCAAGAAATGATGTTATTAAAGTACTAGAAAAAGTTAAGGTAAGGTAGTATTCAATCGTGAAATCTTGGGAAACCAAGCGATAAACCCTTAAACTGTGGATTTAAGCGGTTTTTTTTCGAGGAATATGAACATCATGAGTTAATTAGTTTAATGTATAGAATGCTTTGTTGACGGCTACGTGGAGGGTCCATTTACAACCTGTATTTTAATCAACCTGACACTGATCGGCAAATTGCAAAATTCTTAGGACACTACCAGTAACTGGGTTGTGAGGGTCAAATATACAGTCGCTTCATTTAAAATACTCGTACACCCAGCTAAACTGGAAGCTGACCTCAACATAGTTGAGAAAAGGCTAGGCAAATGCTGTTGTCAATAAAAAATCTCCATCTTTACGCATTAGTTAAAGTAACGCGTAACATTTGTGAAGTTTTCGCCAATCTGATGGTCGCCACAACAGATTCTAGTTTTCTGCAGTGCTTGGGAAAAGTAAATCGGGTTTGTCCCAAAAAAAACTTTTTAGCTCAGGAATCATTATTTACCAGAAAAGCGAATTAAATCTTTGACTTTTACAAACCAACTGACCCGTAAAATAAACAACTTTGAATACAAAACTTCCATTAATATAAAAAGCTGAAGTAAAATTTCCAAAAAAAAAAACTGATGAAATCCTAACGGAGCTATTCTTGCGAAGATAAATGAACAAAACAAAAATACTCCAAACTTGCTTTGCATAATAAAATTAGTCGAAAACTTAGTAACATTAATATCCTTCAAAGTCTTTTTTCTAGATTGTGTTTTATTTTCTACTGAATGGCCTATTTATTTTTATTGTAATTTGAAGGCAAGTTATTACGTACTTGTGATGGATATCCTAAAGTGGGTAGTAAGTACTTCAATACCCGCACGATAAACGAAACGTATAAAAATATATAATAAAAAAAAACCGACTTCCAAAAAAAAAACACTAAAAAAGTGGAAAATAACTTTACTTTCGGAAGTCGGTGACTATTGTTTGTTTCATTGACTTTTTTGCCACCGACTTCCGAAAGTAAAGTTATTTTCCACTTTTTTAGTGTTTTTTTTTTGGAAGTCGGTTTTTTTTTTTGCAAAAATGTTTTTATTCTACTCTTTTTTAGTTATCGTATCACACACAAATCCTTGTCAAGTATCAATTTCGCAATTTCTTTTACTTGGATGACATTTTTTCCAGTTATTTTGATTTCAAAACCAAACTGCTGAACCGATTTTGATGAAATTTCTATGGGACCAATCGGGAAGTAAATACACACATCAAAAGTATCTAGGGATCAACATATATTTTTGCAATAACTTTTCTCCTGATTGATATTAATTAAAATTTTCTTTAAGGATTCATCAAATAAAGTGTTTTCGTTTGTCACAGTAACGATAAACCAAGTCACCTTTGCATTAATAAAGAAATTTGCCATTTTCCTAATAAAGGGATTTTTGACATTTGAACCACTAACATTAAAGTTCGAAAAAAAGACTGAAATAACAGTTTTCTTTAAAATTTTATTGGGTAACTTAAACAATTAATAATCCGTGTTTCTACCGCGAACACTAACAACACAAGAACATCGGTTTGGCATACTCAAAATGAGTTCATCCAAATCACGCTGTGGAATGGCCGCCCATGTTCGTTGCAACAACAAAAAAAGGTCTTCTTGCGACTGGATACCCTCCATATTCGGCAGAGCTCTTCTCTGTAGCATATCCCATGCATGCTCAATCGGGTTCAAGTCTGGCGACTGAGCAGGCCAGGGCAGGACATTGATGTTAGCTGCGGCGAGAGTCTGTCTTACAACTCTTGCGGTGTGCGGTCGTGCATTATCATGCATTAACTGAAATAAGGGACCGATTTGCACTTGTAGAGGAACGATGACGTCTGATACAATCGTCTCATCATAAATTTGAGCGTTGAGGTTGCCTCTGATCCAAATCAACTCAGTTCTTCCGCCGATCCAAATACCCGCCCATACCATGATGGTTCCACCACTATAAGGATGGACTTCCTGGCAGGATTTTAATCGCTGTTGGCGTCCAGGGGTTCTCCAGTGTCGTATACGTCTTGTATCCGGTCTCATACCAAAACGAGACTCATCAGAAAAGCACACGAAACGCCATTGTTCTTCTGCCCAATTTCTGTGTTCAAGAGCCCATTGATATCGAATCCTACGATTGTGCATTGCTGTAGGTGGTACCCGTAGCGGTCTTCGGGAATGAAGGTTCACTTCATGCAAGCGGTTTCTGACTGTTTGGTCGCTAATTAAGTTCCCTGAAGAGTGATGAAGCCTCACGGCTAACATCATGGCGGTTATTGTTGGAGCTCTTCGAGTTAAGATTTGAATGTATCGGTCTTGTCTCCGTGTGGTGCAGCGATACCGTCCTCCATGGCGCTCAGCCACGGTACCAGTGCTTCGGTAACGTGTCCAAAGTCGACTGATAACACTCTGACTTGTATTCAGAGCTAAAGCCACAGTACGTTGCCGGGAACCAGCTTCTATCATTCCCACGGCTCTGAGCATTTCTTCCCTGCTTAAATGACGTCGCCGCTCCATAATAACGTTGGTTTTAATCAGTAGTAGGGAAACAGTAGCACTAATAATGTCTTCAATGCGTTGTATGTTTTTATAGGGAAAATATTGACAGCTTATTTTCATCTTTTACTCGAATTTGATTGAGAGTTCCTGATTCAAATTATGAAATGCACCAAAAAGGATCCATATAAATTTATAAAATCATAAATTTATTACAAAGCCACATCTCAATCTCAAGAAATCCGCATAAAAATGCTTGATCCCTAGACACTTTTGATGTGTGTACATTCAGATAAAAGAAGAATTTTTCAAATCGGTTCATAAATGACGGAGATATGAGGTAACAAACACAAAAAAAAAAAAAATACATACAACCGAATTGAGAACCTCCTCCTTTTTTTGAAGTCGGTTAAAAAGGTATAACAGGGTTGGTCAAATTAAATTGGTAAGGGAAGCTTCGCATTATCTTCACAGCTGATTGCGGGGTCAATGGCTGCAGATAGTTCATTAGAAATAACATAGCATCACGCGTGTAATCCTCGAAGGGTTAGGCGGAGGCGTACCCTCAGTATAATACACCCACATTTTGCCAGGTATATTTCAAGTCCTATGTAATAGAATGCTCAGCAGTCGGGATTGCGACCTCTACATTAACGAAGCAGTTAAATGGCAATTATGAATTTAAGAAATCATCTGCCTTTGCCAACTATATTGTCACGGCTTTGAGTCTAACTGGATGCAACAGAATTTTCGTATTTTACATGATTCTCTCTGTCCTCCACGGCCTAGTTACTGCAGGGGCATGAAACTTTCGAACAAACGTACAATTCGAAATTGACAATGAATGTTAGCGCCATCTATCGATCAGGGAACCCCCATTTTCAAAGATAGTTTACTTATTAATGACACTAGGTGGCAGTTTAGTACTAGACCGGAAACTATTTTTAATAAATTAAATAATTAGCCATTAGAAAAATACCAGAATGCATGTAAAAAATTAACTATTTTATTTAAGCTATTTAATAATCAAAATAATTTTATTTGCTTAGTATAAATTTAAATAAATTCTTAGTTTTTATAACAGCAACACCAAATGTTTTATAATTTTGTTCAAAACTTTGCTACTTTGCTATTTCGTTCGTTTCTTTGGTGTTCGTTGTTTGTGACTTTTCGTGTATTTTGATATCTTTCTACGACTTGGCGCTCATTATACGGATCCTGATTTTCTCCTTCATAATACCGGAACCCACCTGGCTTTGAATTTGGACACCGATTACTGCTTTTCTGATCTACTTGGCGATATACCTGGACTGCTGACTTCTGCCTTTCGATTCGGTTTTGAGCTAGAAGATGCCGAAGAAATCGCGGTCACATTGCTATTTTGGGTGCAAAAATGATAATATGTTTTGATTTTTCTAAATAAATTATGTGATTTAAATAGGTGTTTCATTTCAGCAACGCAGCTGCAGTTTTTCTTACTTATATAAAGTGTGATATTAAGTGTAGGAAAATTTGTAAAACGACAAAAGTGCAAAATAGTGTAATACTATAATTTACTAATTTATAAATATTACACTTTTGTCTTTCTACAAATTTCTCTACACTTAATATCACACTCAAAGCCTATAATTTGAAAAAATTAGTACACCAGCGCTCCCTGTAGGATTTTTTGGGTACTAAAAGCGCCACCTACCGTTCAGGGAACTCAATTAATGTCCATTTTCAAACATAGAGATGCGCATCTATCTCAGTTATAGTATATAGTCTATGAGTTACTGTCTAACACGTTACACCGACTGTATAACGACTGTCAAAGATGCGCCTCGAATACCTCTTGAAAAAATGTACGTACTGCAACCTTTGTGTTTTGTGGTATCGTCATTAAGGTAGAAGCGCAAAATGAACTGGCTACCCTGAAGCCAGTTCATTTTTAACCGACCTCAAAAAAAGGAGGTTCTCAATTCGGTTGGTTTTTTACCTCATATCTTCGTCAATTATGAACCGATTTGAAAAATTCTTCTTTTATCTGAAAATATACCTATACGTCCCGATTGGTCCCATAGAAATTTCATCAAAATCGGTTTAGTTTTTTGGTTTTTAAATCAAAATAGCTGGACAAAATATATCATCCAAGTAAATGAAATTACGAAATTGATACTTGACAAGGATTTGTGTGTGATACGATAACTAAAAAGAGTAAAATAAAACTTCTTTGCAAAAAAATAATATATTTTTTATCAACATACAACCTGACACTAATTAGCAATGTGCAAAAACGTATGAAAATTAGGTTTTCGCGGGCTAAACTGGCGCTTCCACCTTAAAATTCCAAAACCTTAACGTTTCGCTAGCAAATTTGATTTAACACTGTAAATTCATTTAAATTTTGTCTCCAAAATTCTTTAATTTTACAGCACAACCTGGACTTTCTACAAATCTACGGTTTAACAGAAGTATCGCCACTCGCGACTGCCATGTTACCAGGGTCTACTGACTACTCCAAAGCTGGATATGCTGTGTCAAACACTGAATTGAGAATTGCTGATAAAGATTTAAGGTCGTTGGGACCTAATGAGGTTTGTTATTTGTCCTTACCACCATTATAATCATAATTATTAACGGCATACGGTGTATTATCATTTACACTGAAAACGAGATATTCACCAAGTCTACTATTTACACGGTATAATATTGACAGCTGTCTTATCATCATCGTCATCTTTCTGCCCTTGTTCCATATTATTTGGGGTTGGCACAACACGGTTTTTTCTTCCACTCTCCTCTGTCAATCGTCATGACTCCTTTTTTCTTCATTGACTCCTTTTTTCTTCATCATTCCTCACACAATCCATCCATATTTTCTTTGGTCTTCCTCCATCCATCCATCAAGATTTATAATCATCACTATTTTAGTCTCATGTGTTGGATCCCTCCTCATCACGTTATATGCTGTTTATGCTAAGGAAATAACCTAAAACTTTTCACTTACAGTTGGGTGAACTATTAATCCGCGGTCCTCAAGTGATGAAAGGTTACAGAAATAATCCGGAAGCGACACAGGCAGCTATTTCTGAAGATGGTTGGTTCAGAACCGGTGATCTTGCCAGCATCGACGAGGATGGAATCGTTACGATATGCGACCGGCTCAAAGAGCTGATTAAGGTATTTACAGAGACGTGGTTATTAAGAAATACCAGTATTTTACATGGAGTGACAGCCTATCTGACCTCCACAACCCACCCCAACCCCCTGGGTAATACGTAACCCTTGGTACAAGTGGTTGTCAAACTTTCGGGCAACTGACTATCTGTAACGACTGTCAAAGATTTACAAATCACAGCCGGGCCCTATGGCGTAACATGTCATGGCTTGTCATGTGGAAGCTTGTAATTAGCAAATGTCCTTACTTATGCATGATATTAAATATTGTTATTAGTCTGTAAGCTTTCTTTAAAATTAAATAAATAAATAACGTGCTTTCCGAAGCATGGAGGAACTTCGGTATATAATAGGTGGTCACCCATCCCCGGATCAATATATTATGAAATTGATAGGATAGCAAAATTCAAATGTCAAAATGTTTAGGTAAACCAGTGTTGTATCATGTTTGTTGTAAGAGATTGTTTTAAAAAACAAAATTGTAAAATTTTTCAATTTCTAAAATCCATACGCTTTGAAGCAGCCCTTTTTTACTATAAACAGAAAATCAATGTTATAAATGATGTTTATTTTGCAAATAGGTTTTTACACAAACAATTTTGCACTTTTTCTTTTTAAAACTAGATGAGGCCGGTGTTTCATACCTGAGTACTCTGAGAAAAAACAGCCGAAACAAACTCAGAAGTCAAAGTCTCTTTTGTTTTTTTGTTGTTTTGGCTGTTATAATATATCTCTACCGTTGGTTTTATTGTTTTCGAGAGCGTGACATTTAGTTTTTCAGCTCAATTTAAAACGAGTTTTCGTTACAATACTTCTTTGTGCCTCTGGCACGACAGTACTTCGAATTTTACCTTTTGTAAATGATAACATTATTTGCTAACTGAAAAAAAAAGTTCTTTAGGAACTAATACCTACTTGATATAATTATTTATTTCCAGGTAAAAGGTTATCAAGTGCCTCCAGCAGAATTAGAAAACGTTCTAAAAGAGCATCCAGATATCCTAGACGCAGCTGTCCTCGGTATTCCTGATGCAAGAATGGGAGAAGTTCCCAAAGCGTTCATAGTATTAAAAGATGGACGTCATTTAGACGCAAACGGTGTGATCTCCTTTGTAACAGAAAGAGTTGCAGTGTACAAGAGAGTGAAAGAGGTCGTGTTTCTAGATGCGCTACCAAAGAACCCGTCTGGAAAGACATTGAAAAAGGTTTTAAAAGAAAAGTATTGTTAAAAATATGTATTTTTTTTTTAATTAAACGTTAATGCTCGTTTATACAAGGTGGAAGGGACACCGACGCTAAAACGGTTACCGCGTATTCAGTACATCATTTTTAACCGACTTCAAAAAAAGGAGGTTCTCAATTCGTTTTTTTTTGTGTTTGTTACCTCATATCTTCGTCATTTATGAATCGATTTGAAAAATTCTTTTATCTGAATAGATCTGCTTCCCGATTGGTCCCATAGAAAATTCATCAAAATCGGTTTAGCAGTTTGGTTTTAAAATCAAAATAGCTGGAAAAAATACGTCATCCAAGTAAAATAAATTGCGAAATTGATACATGACAAGGATTTGTGTGTGATGCGATAACTAAAACGGGTAAAATAAAAACGTTTTTGCAAAAAAAAATAACCGACTTCCAAAAAAAAACACAAAAAAAGTGGAAAATAACATTACTTTCGGAAGTCGGTACCAAAAAAGTCAATGAAACAAACCATAGTCACCGACTTCCGAAAGTAATGTTATTTTCCATTTTTTTTTGTTTTTTTTTTGGAAGTTGGTTATTTTTTTGAACTTTTATGTTGCATGTACATGGAAATTTTTCATCGGTAACTTAAAATAAATCAACTGTTCCATAAATTTTGACCGTGTAGGTATTGCAGCTTTGTAGCAAACAGCTTTCTTTTTATTAAAAAAAAAAAAAAAACAGAACGATGTACTGAATTCGTGGTGACCGTCTCCGAAAGCGCCTGTGTCCCTTCCATCTTTTATAGGAAACAAATGCCTAAATATGTTTGCGGTTTTATTTAAGCTTCTTCTTAGCGTGTCGATGGCAATCTAAATTGTGTCCAGAATTGAGCCAGGAGTTTGGCACCTTCAGTAGCATTTGTTTAGGTAACTTCGGTATAAAATACTATTTTTTTTTTTGTTATTTTGGTTTAAGCTTGCAAATAGCCCACCTGATTGAGGCCACTGCCGCCTATGGATATCTGCAATGCCATAGTAGACCGGTTGTGCCCTCTCAGACGCAAAGCAGGAATGTCTAACTTGCCTGTAATCACTGTTACTCTTCGACTGGTACGCAGTAACGCTACCGACTGATGGCTGAGACAGGTACTTAGATAGGCATGGTCGTAGTAACTCACAAAGAGCTTACTAAATTCAATTTTCTATCAAATTCTATTTGCAATCCTATGCACGATGATCGCCGGGCGAAAGTTTCTATACAATGGTTGCAAGAAGATAGACGGCGCCGCCGAGGTCGGCAGAGAAAGCGGTGGTGAGACGACCTAGATGCGTACCTCGAAGGCTGAAGAAGAGTCCGTAGAAGATATTGGGCCTTTATATAGGCGTTTACCCAGCAATGGGACAGTATACTAAAAAAATAACCCATACTAAAAAGTTAGCCTTTTCTGCCCTTTAAACTAAAATAGCAGAAACTTACACTGTCACTACGGGATATCTGCCGTGGTTATTAATAATTGTGAGCTCCCGATATTTCGACGCTGTTGCAAGCGCCATGATCGCGAGATGACTGGAAAATGCCGGTGGATGGTAAAACTTGCTAGGTGTAGATAAATCTATGTACCCTCTTCCTTTGTCCTCTTTGGAGTGAAAGCTTAATACAGTGTTTAAAAATAGAAGAGTACACCACCCAACCACTTATACCTTTTTCCGAAATAGGAATAAAAACGTTTTCCGTACCATATTACTTTAAAACATTACGTCAATTTGCATGGAAGGGTTAAAGTAAACAAAAATCTCTGAAACAATGACGCCGATTGAGAGAAAAGCTTTCAACTCCGTAAAATACTGTGCATTATTTTAACTAAAACCTTTTATGTTTCATTAGCAGGAAGGAAAAACAGCTCTTTGAGATCCATAGACCAAATACACGTGTATACGTTTTTCTTTTTTTTAAATATAAATCGTGAGTTTAACCAATTGATTATGAGCCTTTTTGCCTAGAAATTGTGTTATGTTTTGGTGGATGCGATTCCGAAGTCAATTTCATTCCGTAGCATGCATCCAAAATACGATTCTCTTTACAAATGCTAGCTGTAAATGCGAATCGATTGGAGTGAAATACGGACATACATCCATCTACAGGGAAAGATGGACAGATACTGACGTGTCGCTGTACCTCGTACATACTGGAGGAGGCTTTGAATAATGATTATTGTCTGATGAGACGTCTAATAAAATAAAAATGCTGGAATATACACCTACACTGTGAAAGGTAACAGCGTTCTGTATTTAAACATAAATACAGGACCTCTCAGGTCAAATAAGCTATCCTAAGAAATTCAAAAAATGATTTTAATTAAACCCTTATATCTACGGAATTAATATTATTTTAAATCAATAACAACAAACTGCGGTCTCCCACCGGTTCGCTAGTATTGTTCAGTCAGAATCCAGATAGCAGTTAGAGGCATAAAGAAGAAGAAGATATGCTGCGTGAACCCAAAAGAAATTGGGACAAGAGCAGGAGAGTGGTAAATACTGAGCAGTTGACATTAACTTGTACAAGCTCAAAGGACACGTATGGACCAAGATCCCATGAACGCCAACCCAACGTCATTTTTATAAAAGTGGTTTTTTTTCTGTGGAAGCACCTTACTATAGATAAGAACTATTGGATATTATGAAAAGTGTGTGAGTGGCTTTGGCAGATATCAGGTAACAAAGGTGTGCTAAATGGCTGCTAAGTTACGTCATACTATAAAGCGTAATTTTTTGATAATATATAAGGGCTAGTATGATAATTCATCCTCCTCCACTGCCAGACACTTTGTGTGGTGGAAACCCACCGCCAGAGGCCTTTAAAGCATGATAAATTGTAATAGAAATTCTTTAGAATATGACACGAGCCACCTAGACATTACTTGCAGAGCGATTTTACTCAAGCGGAAGAAATATGTGATGCTCGTAACATCGTCGTTGTGAACGAGGCCTTAAGAGCACAAATATCACACAACTCACATCCCCAAAGTAAATCTTCACAAAAACTTCCTTAACACACGTATTTGTTTCTCTGTTCCTCCTACATAATGTTACTGAAAAATTTACCGTTACGTAGCTACCGTTTACCCAGTTATTATGAACATCAACCACAAAGTATGGGGGGTCACGTACGTTCATAACAACTGAACTTTAGCTACTGGCGCACCACTTTTGAATTTCGAACGAGGATAGCGAACGTATATTTTTTTTTTCGATTTGCATTTGGTTATGGTATGCAGTTTGAGATCTAGAATGGAATGAGTTTTAATTGGTTTCACGACTTTTGGGGTAAGTCCTTGATGCCACTTGGCACATTATTTTAGTGGGTAGGTACTAGTTTTGTTTGATATTATGATCGGCTCTTTGGGCCAATGGTCGCAAGTGGTACTGCTGAGCATTATCTTGGGATCGATTCCCAAAATGTCATTGGGTGTTTTTCATCAGGAATTTCTCAGTAGCAGCTCCTATTACAAGAGACTTGCTTTGTTACTTGGTACCAAAACATAATGGTCGAAATGTCTGCCTAAACCTAATAATATATTATTGTTATGTATGTTATAGTACATTCTTGAATTTTTGCAATCCATTGAAAACAGAACACTTCATAAACATAATAGGTGCCATCCAAGCATACCATTCACTCGATCCGATATTAGTTTCACATCTTACAAAGAGCTTTCTCATTCCTCTTCTTGCCACCATGTTCGCAGAAAACGGTCTTAGTAACTAGTAGCTAAGAAAACATTTCAAAACTTTTCATCTAACCAGTCACTTCTACATTCATCTCTACCGCTGTGAAATAAAGACCAATTTTAAATAGCGAAGGCCTGGCTCGGTTACTTTAGTTTAAACTCATTAAAGCCACTTTTGAATCCCATAACTACTCTAGTCTAGGTGCTCTGAATAACTGAATCTACCATCAGCCGTCAACTGGTGAAAATAAGCACATTACTAAATTGGCTCGACAAAGAGAAAACCATTTAAGTCCTGCTGTTTTTGTTCTGCTATATAGGGCTCAGCGTGCCTTACACACCGAAGTGATAGCGAATGTAGTGCCTCTACAATCTTGATGTTTGAATGAAATATTTGCACTGGACAAGGGGTGGCGAACCTTTATGGATCGCCGTGCCATTTTTTCTAAAGAAATGTTTAATGAAGCCAAAGATGTGCCGTCAAATAATTTTGATAAAGTGATTATTGGGAAATTAACGACTGAAAAACTCTTTATTTACTACCAAAAAATACAATTTGCACTGCATAGTAATACATACAATTAGATGACAAATAACTTAAATTAGGGTTGTGAGAGGTTAGGTTTAGTAAAATGCGTGCTGGAGTCATCTGCCAAACGGTTTCTAAGCGAGTCTTATGTTAATCATATTTGAAAATTATGACTCTCAGGCCATAGGTAGATTAAAATATAGTTAAAATCGTCGGTGTGTCCAAAATATTGTGCCATTGGTTCGCCATCCCTGTGGGGTTGCTAAGCTTCAAAACCAGATAATAAATTTTAAAAAAGTGACATTCGTTGAAAAAACTAGACGGCAGCGTTAGATGCGATATTGGCCACACGTCAAAAGATAAAGCATTAATTCGTATTTCGAAGATGATTAAGTCAATAGCTTAAAAAATAACCCTTACGTGCTCGTCACAAGACACAAAATTAAACGATTCATGAGGATTGTTTAATGGTGGAACGACCTGCCATTATGGTACAAGCCGTGCAGCGTACGATGCACAATGGGAGTTTAAATCCTCTCACTCCTTACCTAACTACCATCCCTTATTTAACAGAGGTACAGGAAGTATTAAAAATCCTTTCTGCTAAATTGCATGCTTCTAGGCGCAGTTGTTTAGGTTATTTGTCGGTCAGTGTATTTGAGATTTTTATCTAACTGATAATGTGTAAAATCTATTCAGGTTCTTAAAATTGCTTACCATATTATTTTTGACTACATGTCTGATTAAAAATAACTTTCCGTGACTGTATTAGGTCAATAATACGGACAGTTAGGTTCGCCCACTAAACGAAAGTTTTAGTACAATACCGAAACTTCTACATTAATGACAGAATGATGCATTACACAAAATGGCTCACGTCAAACTTGGACATAAATTCTGGAGTTGTCAATAAAGTTTGTCCGTAAATAGGACGGCCTGAAAGACGGCGACAAAACTGAATTAGGAGGAGAGCAGTATTAAGACAACCTTAACTTCAACTTTCCTAGAAATACCCTACTTAATAAGAATTGTGGTAGGTAGTAGAGTAACCTAGTGACTAATTAGGGACTCCCGAAATGTAGTCTAATGACGACAATGCCCATGAACTTACTTGGATCAGCTGAATTGTATGGTTTGCAACCCTTAACTTAAGGTGGAAGCGCAATTGGAGCCCGCGTGTAGTCCCATTGAATGATTTTTTTTCATGAAAAAGTAATTCAATGGGATTAAATGAACTGACAGGGTTGAATTGATGATTTTAATTATTATAATAAATTCTGTAACTACATACGTGTTACGGTCGCGAATCATATTTTGTTCAACATACAGCCTGACCTGCAAATTGCAAAAAACGTAAGAAAATATGAATTTCGCTGGCTACCCTGGCCCTACCATAAAGGAAAGAAAATAATTACGTTCATGCAAGACACACTCCAGCTTGGGTTTTGAAGGTAATCAAGACGTGTGGAGCAGATACTTCATGTCAATGTCCTACAGACTTTGTTGTTTTAGATGAGTTTATTTTTAAATAAGCACCTAAATTTTCGTCTTGAAAATCGTCGGATCAGGTTAACAGGGTATTCCAGAAGAGAAGACCAGGAGTCTCTGTGTCTGTGACGCCTATCAACTAAACCTTCAGAATATTCTAGCAGCGGGGAGGTATCAAACAATTCTCTACCCTTAACCTATAACCTTAAGATGGTCAGCTCCAAGGCCCATAACCCAGGCCTTCACCGTTCCACCTCATTCCCTCACAATATTACAATACGGTGTAAAAGGTATCCAACGAGATCACCCTCCCGGCAGTTCTAGGTTAACCCGTCGCCATTTCTGAAAGTATAATGGGAATCTCGAATTAAACTAAAGTTTTAATTAGTTGCAGTAGTGAATTGGAAAAGTCAGGACGTCCGTTTTCGGAAACGCGCGGCCATATTTGAAAGTTAAATAGGCGGTTTGATACTAGACAACGATTTTTCCTATTTAAAAATGTTTATTTTAACTTTCCAAAATGTGTGCTGTTTTAATTGGGATGTGTTTTTATTTTTTACTAGCTGTGGCCACGGCTTCGCTCACGTGACCGTATTCTTTTGGCATTGTCAGGGTACATTACATGGGAACGTGAAGTCATAGTATATTCCTAAAATCCTCTACAAATAATATACTAACTATTAACTGACTTAACTGTTTAAACTAAAACCTGTTAGTACGTCTTAGTTTTAAGTATTAAAGGAACTCATAGTCAATTTTTATGGGGAATTAATTTAGATTGCCATCGGCACGCTAAAAAAAAGTTAATGAACGAAAACAAAAACATGCAACTCATGATCTATCCTGGGTCCCAAACCCAACGGTTAATATCTATAAAAATTAAAAAAGACGCTCATTACCAAATAGAGAAAGAAGAATACTTATACTACACCAATAACATGTAAACTTATCAGAATCTGTTCCCTATACTACTTTTTGGATATCGAAGAAATCATCATCATCATTCTCCTGCCCTTATACTTTTATTAATATTTGGGGTCGTCTCGGCATGTCTTCTTCTTCCATACTTCCCTATGATTTTATGGAGAAATTGTTGAAGAAAGATAGAAATTCAAAAAGACATAAATACAAAAAAAAAATGGAAATCCCGCATCTAAAAAAAATTTAAACAAATCACAAAAAGTTAAATTAATATTGGGCTCGTACTTGTAACCACGTAATTTACAGAGCGGTGTGAAACCGCTAGGCCGTTTATTCCGTTGATAAAATAGCCGTATAATAGTAGTTGAATAGCCGTTCTCATGCTTGTCATGACTGAAATGACAAACAATTGAAGAATACGGGCATAATGAACCTCCTCAAGCACATAGCGTGATAATATACATATGCTACTATTTGAAGAAGCCTTCAAATGGTAGCCTAAAACGACATATTTGTAAAAATAAAGTTTTAATAAAGGAATATTTGTGCAAAATGTGAACAGTAGCACACATGTAGTAGTTGTTGCGGCATTTCGGAATATCGTTTTGCATTTATACAATTTGAATATTGTTTATGTATAGAATTAGGAGATTAATCAATAAAAATTTACGACCACATAATGTCGCGAGAGTATTTCACTCATGGAAAATCTTAACACCGCGATTCAAAACTGGCGTCAAATGCACAACGCCATCAATCGAGCACGGAGTTAAACTGTTAAAATATAAAGCATAGAAAGCCATCGAACAATCACTCTATATTATATAGATTTTCAAAGCAGCGCCATATAAAGTACCTTTTGCTATCATAACTTTTTGAAAAACTCGGGCAGTCGATTTAAAAGCGATTTTGTGAGCACATTTATTGATTAGTACCATTTTGGTTCAATAGGTGTCGTTGCATGCATCTTAAGTAATAATGATGATTGCTTCTTGAACACTTTAAATTCATATATCTTTTGTAATACGAGCACGGATTGCAATAAAACAAAAACTAATACCTTCTCTAACTTACGCACAATACTTGTGTATTGAAACTAACCACATTGGTTTTGTAATTTTCACGTGATACTTAAAAAAACAACCATAGCATAGCATAGACTCACAGACTACAGACATACAGACCAAAATTCAAAAAATAAAAGAAATGGGTTCTGTTTGTTATCCTTTAACACCCATACAATTTTTTTTCTAAATATTATCAATGTACAGAAACGCCACGTCTACAGATTTATTATATGTATAGATAGATTGTGTGTTATATCTTAATAAACTTTCATCTAATGAGATCACTTAGCGAAAGCAGCCCCTTATTGAGAGCGTTCTGAAATCTACTGTGCGACGAATTTACAACATTTTGGAGCAAAAATGTGTATAGTTTTCCCTCACGCAGCTTACCTAACCACTTTACAGACACTATTATAGAAGTATGTTGAAGGGGTACATTTTAATAAAATTATATGCACCATTTCTCTGTTCAAAACATCAACTCACTTTTGATTCATGCGAGACAATGATATTTGATTTGTAGCCCATAAACCCATGATAGTTTTAATAGGATCAAAGCAAGCAATTTTTACCCGAAAACAACATAGTTTTCAAAATAATAACGAATACAACTCTTTTGTATTTACTTGCAATATTTTTATACGACCAGCCGACCTCCGTTTTTACATCAATCCATCGAAAACTAGAATCTCGTTCGAAAAACGTCATTCATCGATGGATAGTTTTAACGAGGTTCGAAAAACAAACAAAAAAAAATAAGGCTCTCAAAACTTTGCCCCACAATACAGCCAGTAACAATACAGTTTGGCTCGCGAAAATTCAATAGCCGAGAAACAAATGAGTATACTTTTTAGATTGATTTATTGTACGTTTTTTTCCAATAGGGCTTCACTTTTTTATGAACAGCTGATCTTCTTTTTTTCCAAGCTGTGAAGTTGGTGGGAATTTAATCAGAAGTAAAATATTGTTCCGTAGCGGTTGGTCTCTTTACAGTTTTTTGTTTCGTTTCGTTTTTCTTTACGAGATGTCTGCGGAAGGCTGGCTGGACTTTCTTGTTGATTGATTTCATGTAGTTTAAGCTCGTTCAATTTATTGGGTTCATTAAATTAACCTCTGTCTAACACACACAATTAATAAAACCCCGGAGGATACTGAAGTTGACAAACGCTGGCTCAACCAGTAACTGCTGTCATGTCATAGTGTCAGTGTTGACAGCAGATTGACAGTTGATGCAATGTCCGAAGTTTGAAACAGCCTTGACGCAGAAGACACAAGCACCTATCTGAAACGTGCCCTCAACACTGCCACAGGCCTACTTCAGAATGACATCAGGAAAAAATATTGAATAAACACACTGAACGAGCTCAATCATACTGTATTCCCGATCGTTTATGTAAATGGTATAACCCATTCAACTTTATGTACCTACGTTATCGGAGACCAACTGTGGCCAATAAAGTTGGTAAATATGCAATTATTATAACTAGTTAGTAGAGAGATAATGGTAACAGAAAGCGATTCCAATAGTACCATCGACGATTGTGTACGTAAATATTTTTTAGTTCCCAAAATTGGCTGGCCGAGTTGCCGTCTATGGGGTTGTTAAAGTGATAGTTTTATGTTCATGTTTGCAGGAAAATTATGGCTCAATGGGGAAATCTTTAGATTATGCAGGTGATATTATTTTTATAATAATATGTAATGGCCAAGATATTAGCTTTATACACGGTGGAAGGGACACCAATGCTAAAACTGTCACCACGTACTCAGTACATCAATCTGAATTCGTCATCGTATCATCGGTTATTGATAAAAAAGGTGTTCCATACTTTTTAACCTTGTAGGCATTCCACTTTTGTAGGAAAGAGCTGATTTATTTTTAAAATTGCCGATGGAAAGTTTCTATGTGTGGGTATGTTCAGAATGATGTACTGAATACGTGGTTATCGTTTAAGCATTGAGGTCCCTTCCAAAAAAAAATAATAATTATATAATAAATTTAATTATTAAAAATAAAAAATATAATAATAATAATTATATTTATAATATATATAACATTCTATTCTATTCTATTCTATTCCATATATTGCTGATGAATACAAATGACTAGCTTAAATACTTCGTCAAGGATCAGTAAATCCTTAAATTTTCTACTGAACATCATTTGCTTCTTTTCCCAACTAAGTTGAGGTCGACTTCCAGTCTATCCGGATACAGCTGAATACCGGTATTTTACCTGACCTCCACAATCCAGTTATAACTGGGTAATAAGATACCCCTTGCTAAGACTGTACTTTTTGTACGGATAATTTCACAATATTTTAACAACACAATATTAAATACGTAGGCGTTGAACAATCAATCAAGGCAACACAAAAGAAAAAGTACTTATCACTTAATGATTTTCCCCAGAACACAAAGATAACAATGTAGGAACAGAGTGCAAATAAAAAAATAATGATGTCGTCATTCAATCGTAAATTAAAAAGCGAACCCCTATTGATGCGTACTTCAAAACAAATCAAGTGTGAAAAGAAATTTCTCAAAGCATCTTCTTTAACAATGTCGAAAGGGACTCGCTTAAAAAGCTAATTCGATGGAATAGATATATCGAATTTCGCTGAGACTGGTGCATTGGAGTGAGTGACAGTAATTGCTAGCTGCATCCCGACGCCATTACGTTGCTTCGACAGATTTTTAATGGCACGAACACTGGAACAAGATTTACGAGTTATTAACGAAGTCACTTTTTCGTTTTTTTTTTTTACTTTTCGATAGTATAACGTTTATAACGATTTTATCTTGTCGTCTAGGTTTTCGTTTGCTGTAAAATTTTATGTTGAGTTTTATTTTCTGTTTTATTGCCTTTAAACAAGGGATGGTGTTTTTTATTCAGACAGTAGTTGGTCTAGAAGTCGCAACCACGACTGCTGAGCATGAAATCCTGGGTTCGATTCCCGCGATAGGCAGTGATATTGGGTTTTTGCATCAGGGATTTATCAGTAGTAACCGATAAGTCTGGATTTATGCCTGATTGATGACAATAGGCTCGTCCCCCGTTACGTATGACTGGCGAAAGGGAGTGATATGAAATTTCGAATGACTTTATTGCGACGCACGCTATTTCGAAAAACTTAACGAGTGGTACGCCAGTTCGAAAACTGCGTACCATTAGCGTACCATCCAAACAGTTTTTCGAATCAGCGTGTTCGCGACAACGTCATTCTGTAAAGCGGTTTTCGACTTAATGGGTTTTCGAACTCGTAACGTTTTTCGAAATAACGTTCGTCGCAATAGCGTCATTCGAAATTTCATATCACTCCCCTGGCGAAATGTGGGCGTACTATTAATTATCTATTGTTACCATCACACGAACACAGTTATGTGATAGTTTGATGATAATAACAGATTAATTCATACAAATTCCTGTGTAAATAGTACTATATCAATCCGGAGACTGAAGCACGTTCTAAGTTTACTATTATAACAGAATTCTCTACACACGTGTCCGGTTCGCTTTCAGACAAACAACTGTTTTTTTGTTAGTGGTTATATTCTGAGATATCACAAGGAGCTTCACGATCTTCTGTTTTTACGTTTCTCGAGAGACTTCAAGTCTATTCCATTTATAAAAGTTTGAATTGAATCAGCCAGTGACATAGACATTTATTCTTCTTAACACAAAACCGCACGCTTCTTCAATTTAATACCGACCTTCTCAATTAAGCATAGTTTAAATCTATTCAGTACTTCGACATCCGAAGTTCAAAGGTTACGACAGATACTTTCAGTATCCCAAATCCTCCATTAGATCTTGCATTAATTTGAAACAATTTCGGAGACGAAACAAATTGACGGCCATTTGTCAGAACTAACCACGATTATTTGGCTGTCAAGACGAATAGAAATGAATTATGACAATCGAAATTATGTTATGGTCGATGAAAACTATTTGGAATGGAACATTTGTCATACCAAACGATTATTACATAGAATATTTTTAGTAACGTTTTTATATACGTTTCAAGATGCTTTTGACATTTTTGAGTTTGAATGAACAATGGCGTAGATGAAATGTTATCAACTTTTTCTCATTCTACATTACGTTTGAATAATTCATCATTTTCTTTGATCTTCTGCAATTTTCTATTATGATTAAAACTATCTCTAAATTTTTTATTTAATGTTTTACTATCGTTATACTTTAAAAAAACCTTTACGAATATAAAAAAAAACACAAAAGGTGTGTCCCACTGTTACTCAAGTTCTAGTAGTTTCAGATTAAAGTTTTTGCAGCGTTGATTCAAGCCTTCTTTGTAGTCGAGTCTAATAAATAACTCAGTAAAGAAATCTAAGAGTTTAGATGTCAGTTTAAGCTGTGAGCCTCGCGAGTACTGTAGTGGAGCGAGTCCGAGCCAAAGTGCAGGCAAAGCACAGAAGTATGAGATGAGAAGAGTAAACCAGGTTGGCCGCTGTAGAAATAATCTGCCCAAATACAATGCCAGTGTGGACCCTTTCTGCAGGATATGCCCCAGTTCCTTTCTTGTTCATCCTGCACAGCCAATTGCACCGTCCAGGATTTAAACGATGCTAGCGGAAGAGCTGTGCAGGTGGTTAAACACTGGTCGGGTATTATTTGAATCCATCGACACGCAAAGAAGCAGAAGTATAAACTTGACCTTTGAAAGTTCTTGTTCTAAAACGGATTCAAACGCATGTTTGAAATGTGGCAGTGTGTACTCAGCAACACACGTTCTATTTATCCTTGTAAGAGAGTAGATCTAGAAAACGTGGAGTCATTGAATTCTTTGGATACATATTAAGTCGTAACCTTCACGCACCTGGTAATTACTGGCAAAAAGATATGTGCCGAAGTACCTAAAGAACGCAGCATTATCGGCAACTTTGCGCAAACAGTGTACAATACATGCCAGATGAAGTCCAGAAGCTATAGTATTTAGTCCCAATCCAGATAATTATAATATAGAACGTTGTCAGTTGTAATAAACCTGCTGCCATCTACCAGTTCTGTGTCTGAACTAAACAAAAGAAGTCACGAGCCAAATCTTTTTGCTCCGGTTGTATCTGTATCAGCTGCTTACGATCTGCAGTCAGAACGGATGTATTATAGTCAACAAAACAGAAGTGTAGGCAAGAAATAAACATATTTGTATTGTGATCGCCGACAGTTCCGAATTGAGCTATTATATAATGATGGTAAAGTCACGCTTACTAATTAGGGGCCATCCATAAATTATGTCACACGAATTTCATGATTTTTCACAGCTGGTCACATTTGTCCCACTCCCCAGTGTGACGTCACATATTTTGCAATTTTACATGTTCATACAGATAGAGTTGGAAAAATGTTTAAATTTTTCGTTAGTAGTTAAAATTTCGTGTTTTAATACTTAGATATAATTTAGATTTTGAAATGTGTCACGAAATTTAGGACCCCTCCCACCTCTGACACACTTCATGGACCCCCCCTTAACGTGTGACGTAATTATTCGTTTGGCCCCTTAAAACAATAACACAATTCTGCCTTCATAAAATTATCGGTGCTTAAGGAATCGATGATTGTCCCTTTTTGTGTGTATTGGATCTAAATCTACATGTGTGACATACAAAGGAGAGGTGCACAATTTTATCAAAAAGCGATATAATTGATTTAAGACCTAAATTTTAAAATCGAAAATGTAGAACAGAAAAGAAATAGTGCCATATCCACATATTTGTTGCTTATAATGCGGCGCACGTACGAGAAGTCAGCTAAGGAAAATAGCGAACGTAAGCGATATAGGACAAAGAATTGGTTTCTACTGCGCTCGACTGTACCCTCAAGTAGATAATCCAACAACAAACATGACAAAACCTTTTAATAAATTTGATGTTAATTAATTTTGTTCAAATAAGTTCTTTGCTACAATATATAGAAGCTTGCTAATCTATATTTGGTACAAGTACCGCATACTTGTGCCAAATACGGGGTGGAAGGGTCACCGACGCGAAAACGGCTGGAAAAAAAGGGCGTCAGTTTAAAAAAAAACAGCTGTTTCCTACAAAAGTGCTATACCTACACGGTCAAAATGTTTGGTACAGCTGTTTTTTTTTTTAATAACGACCAAAAACTTTTATGTGGGGGGATTCAGAATGATGTACTGTTTGTCTCTTCCACCCCGTACAGATAATTATGTTTTTTCTTTTTGTGTAAGACACACGGAAGATTACACACAAGGTCAATGAGAAATGACTGGAAATGTATAGTTCAGTGCAGGTATTTTTTTTTAATGTGTGAGTAAATTTGTTTACACTACCTGATTTATTTGATGCTATTCTTCACTTTTTTATAACAAATGGGCACAATCATTTCTATTTTAGAAAGTTGCAATAAAAGTATATTAATTCGATTATGGTATACAAGCCCTTTTGAGCTGATATCCGATTCGAAGGACCAGATAATCATGGAACGTCATATCAACAATATCGAAAAACTTGGAGCAGCGAGTTTAAGTAAGTGAAATTGTGGAAACTTGGTGTCTGTGGTGTAATCTCAATATTAAGGCTTATGTATTCAAACAGTAGAGGTTGGTGAATACTTTTTTATTAAAATAGCTGCTGCTGATTTTGACGGGACTTTTACTGGCAGATAACTGCTGATGTTATAAGGAATAACTCAAGCAGTGAACCCCAACAGCCTGTACGATATAAGATCGAATCTATGAGACAGTTTATCTTTTATCTTACTTACAAACTTCTGACAATGACTGTCTTCAAGTATGAAAAATGACACCAAAGATGAAAATCGAATGTTATCCCTGAGGCACGAAATAGTACTTGCAATCATTGTCCATAACCCCATCTGGGAAAAACTACAGAGTGTAATAAATTCACAAGTCTACCCCAAAAATATACAGCTGAAAGTATAAATGCGCTGAACAAAAGTTCTTAAATCCAATAAATTACGCTTAATTGTGTGCCATTTTATGTGTCTTGTTTTAAGCGGTGTTCAATTCGTTCTGATTTATGGATTCGCATTGTGCGAGTAAGAAACGTGATATTGGTTAATAAATTTTCTTATGAATGTCCTTTATTTAGTTTAACTTGAACAGGTTGAACAGTCCGTAAGAGATTATAAATAAACGTAGTGAAATACAGAGCCAGCATGAAATGTTTAATTACTGATTTGACATACAGCGTTGTCAACCACTGTCAAAGTATTCCTGAAATCTCATCGTCTGCCTAGCCTTTTCCCAACTACGTTGGGGTCGGCTCCCAGTCCAACCGGGTGCAGCTGAATAACAGTATTTTACATGGATCGACTGCCTATCTGACCTCCACAACCCAGTTAGTACCGAGTAATACGATACCCCTTGGTAGGACTGGTGGTCTGGCTTTCGGGCCACTGACTACTTGTAACGACAGTCAAAGATCTACAAATGATGGCTTCGCGTGCTTTCCGAGGCACGGAGGAAACCCAGTATGTAACGGATGGTGACCCATCCACAGACCAACCTAGGCAAGCGCGGCTTAACCTAAAGATCAATCCGAGCGGCTGTTATCACTTAGCCACGAGCTCCTGAAATCTAATTAGAACTTATTCACAAGAAATTTCCGAATCATCGAAAACTAAAAAGCTAACCAGGGGGTTATCGTGTTTAATATTATTGCAAACTAACTGTTGCCCGCAACCTTCCTCCACGTGAAATTATTACAAAAATGTTACTTCCCTATTTAAATCGGATTTTGGTAACAATTTCAAGGGTTTTAATTTTTTTGCGCTGAACCCTAATCCTTTTTGTAAAATAAAAGTAGCTTAAGTTACTCCTTATATCATCAGCTATCTGCCAGTAAACGTCCCTTCAAAATCGGTTACGCCGTTTCGGAGATCAGCCGGAACAAACAGACCGACACACAGACAAAACATATTTTCATGTCAAAAGTACCGTATATACTTTCATATGCATTCAATAAAAAGCTGTTATTTCGAAATTACAAACAGACACTTCAATTTTATTTATACTTAGGTATAAATAATACAATCTGGATTAGAACTAAATCTCGGTCAAACTGAGTTTATTTAAGAGAAGTCGAACTTTTTCGTTTTTAGGTATTTTCCTCCTGTCGATACTCTTTCACGGTTAACTGAAGTTCACTTGACCTCACTTATCGTTAAATAAAACCAAGTAGACGAACAATTCAGTTAAGCGTTTAATAATAACTGCTTTATTAATTAATAACAAAATGGTCAAACACTAGTTTAACTACGAAGAGGCCCCCAAAATGCTTGTCTTGAAATTAATTTAGGCGTCGTCGACTATTTAGTTGATTAACGGATAAGGACGGGCGCAGACGAAAAACCATTAATCAGACCCGCCTTTTTATAGATGCCAACTAAGCATTCTCTTTTGTAGTTGCCCTTATCTTCAATTATGCTACGATATTTTGTCAGAAATTATGTCATTTAGGATTAGTTCTGCTTTGACGTTCCTGTGAAGAGAGGTCAAACTTTATGTCTACGGAGAAAAGATATTATAATTTACTGATAACTATGACCCAGTTCTTATTCAAAATAGAAATTCTCTTTCGTGATTATAAACTATGATAACTTACATTACTATTATTAATTAAATGTTTTTTAGTAGTCTTGAAAACATAAGTTAATTCCCGAAGGGTAAGGCAGAGGTGTACATAATAGTACACCCACATTTCGCCAGTTATGTTTTAAATCCCATGCAAGAGAGGGCGAGCCTATTGCCATCACACCGGGCACAAATCCAGACTTTGTGGCTGGTACTGAGAGATTCCTGATGAAAAAACCCAATAACACTTTGCCCGACCCGGGTATCAAACCAAGAACCTCATGCTCAGCTGTCGCGCTTTAAATCTCTAAACCAACGAGGCAGTCAAAGACGTCGAAACAGTCGAAGTCGAGATAGTCTTGTAAAGTGAGATTAAATGTTATGCAAAAAATATGAAGCTTTAATTCCGTTAACACATATAATGCCTCGTGAGCCACATATGGCTGACATTTTCCAAACCAATTGAGCCGCGTCGGCCATATATGGTAGCCACCATTATTTATTTATTTATTTTACTATTATAATACGTAAAATGTGACGAAAATAGTGAAATATGACATTCCTCACATTCCATGAACGTATTTTACAAAAAAAAAAAAAAAACGGTTCGTTCGTTTGTTAGTACGGCATTATAATATAATAATGCCGTAATATAAAAAAAAATGTAATATAAATGCCATAATATAAAAATAGTGACAGTATGTGTTAAAAAGATTGCAGGATGCAGCACCGCCGGGAACCCGCAAAAATATGTAAATGCAGTAAAAACAATAATAATAAATAGCATACCATGCACCCAAACCTATAGTTACTCAAACTCTAACAACGATAACTTATCGAAAAGTGAGCTAAATATTCTTATTCATTTTTTTGACGAAACACTGCCTAATGTTACCACCATTCTTTAAATCATCACTTTATAAATACAGACTGAATCTTGAATCACTAATAAATATCGAATGTAAGTTACAATTTCACGTACCATGTCAATCGACAGTCAATTCTGCGACTAAGTAGAGCTCAGCAATCTATTTTGAGGTATCATTACGGTCCAAAACGGCGTGGCAGGTGCATGTATGTAAATTTGATACCCAATTTGATAGTGACGCTCAAAAGGTGGCAAGATTATCACTCTTGCTTGACCATTTTACACTGAATTTAGAACGTGTGGCACCTATTTTCTATACGATTATGTCGACAGAATATAGGTATAAGATACGTAACAGTTTCCGCATTTGATTTTCCAAATCATACAAAGTTGGTTTATGTTTTTCATATCACATGTTGGGATGGTGTTTTTCTCCTTCTAAGGACGTAGATACCTCAGCAAAAATCACTGAAAACATTTAATCAAAAACTTAAAATCATCTTTAAGTTTCAGTCAATCGTTTTAACATGGCGGAGACAGACAAATATCTATAAAATAAATGTCTGTTTCTAATTTCAAAATATAAGCTTTTTACTAAATGCTTGTGAAAGTATTTACGGCACGTTTAACAAAAAAAAAACTATTTTTTAATTTTTGTCCGTCTGTCTGTTTTCTTATTCCGGGTAATCTCCCAAATGGCCGACCGATTTTGACGGGACTTCAACTGGCAGATAGCTTATGTTATAAGGAGTGACTTAGGCTGTTTTTATTTTAGAAAAGGGATAAGGGTTCCGTGCAAAAAATTAAAACGCTTGAAATTGTTAAGAAAATCCGATTCAAATAGGGAAGTAATATTTTACATTAAATTCACGCAGACAGAGGTCACAGGCATCAGTTAATATTTTAAATTAAAAAAAAACATCCATCGTACAAATGCAGGTACTAAAATTTGTATGTGGTTTTAGGTACATACATAATATATGATTATAGTTAGAACCACAATAATTATCATAATTACTACGTACAAATCTCATCCATGTGAATCCGGTCGTGCATAATTTTAATTGGGTTTCGTCTAAATACATGACATATTAGTAATGACAACTGCCCACAGATGTCCACAACTACGCATGAGCGTTGCAGGCGTGTAATTATCAGATGTAATGTGATAAGTAATTGGCTTTCATCACCTTTATTTTCTGATTTTATTCATTTTCAAGTGATAAAGATAGTGAGATGTCGTTAACCGGGGCTCTCAGGCATGAGATTCTTCTTTCTTCTTATATCAAATCAATTAATATATTTTTTTTTAATTTACCATCCCCTTGGATACCAACCATAAGAAAAAATGTAAAGCCATTTCAATTGCGAACTTTTGATCAGGCCTTGATTGCAGCATGCATACGATGTGCCCGTATAACCAAATGCTCTCAAAATCTAACGAAATTCATTCAATGAAATACCTACCGTTAACTACAGCGAAACAGGTCACCAACCTAACCTTAATATCATACAACCAATCAACGAACAAACACTGAATCAATATGCGGACAAAAAAATTCACCCAGTCACCGAAATCGCTAGACAATGCGAGCCAAGCTGGTGGCAGACTAAAATCAAACCTCAAATCACACACACCCATTGTCCCCACGGTACAGAGGCGGGCACAAGTGAATTGTAAATTGTTCAGTGCACCCAACTGTATTTTCGCTCGCTAGCTCAAATCGCGCCGATTGAATAAGCAACTGATATCGAGAGATTTGGCATAGCTACGGTTCGAACGCTTAGTGTAATGTCGCGTTTAGAAATGTTATTTACACTTCTTGTTGGCCTCAAGTGTTCGTTCTTCCTGTTCGTTGCTTTCTGGGTAACGGGTTCTAATGGTGTGTCGGTTTTGTTCTTGATTCTCACTCGGGTTTCAGTTGTTTGATAGGTACTTTGTCAGTTTTGTGTACAAAGGTATTTTGGCGATCGGATGACTTTGACATGAGTGTGCTGTTGGATAATAATGACGTGAAACTACATTTTCAAAAAATATTGAAAAACCAAGATGGCGGCGTTAGGTTCTGACCACGCGCAAAATATCCTTGTACTGACATATTATGTCTAGATTGATTAGATACGGGTAGATTATTATATCAAATCACTATTTGCATGGTAGGTCAATGACTTCCATGACCTATCCGTGTCAATGACTTCTTCCCTGATTATAGACTAATACAAATATAAATCCCATACAACAATAGTCACCTACTTCTATTTGTCTTCTTTCTATTTATCTCGTTTAGCTTACAATATACACCATAAGACCGTTCCATAAATACAACGTTCAGGCCGAAATCTTTGTTCATTTAACAAACAATTCGAATATTTTTCAGTCACTTGTTTGCAAAACAATTGACAATAATAGACCCTGTTTATTTCATGCCCCAGATCTTTTGTGAAAGATGTGCCAATAATTTTCTTTAGATGGCAGCCATACTTTATTTTCATAGAAGCCGTAATGTTTGAAATTAGAATGGAGCAATTGTGGTACTAATTAGATGCACGTTCTTTTGTCCAGAGAAAAGTCAGGACCAGTCGCGCGGTATGGAATAACGGGTGGGTTTCCACTACCCAAAGTCCGAAGAGGCGTGATCATACCGCCTGGACATTATTGGACCTATTGTCCTGCTTGAAATATCGTCCCTCGCGGTGACAGTGTGTTGGGAAAATTCCTGCTTTGTTAAAGGTGATTGATATCGGGTAATTTTGGAAGTTGGGGAAATATAATTGCGTAATCGAATTTTGATTTCTATTGTGATTTGGATAGTGGGAATCATTATATTTTCGTGACACCATTGAAATTATTCTAGAATAGATTTGGATAGTGGAAATCATTATATTTTCGTGACACCATTGAAATTATTCTAGAATAAGTAGACTTCTAGTGACTTCTGTAAAAAAGAAAACAAATCTTAGTAACACAAAGTATAATACTGATTTACATCCGTCACCTTACAACTCCTAGTCCATCTGAAATTCACAGCCAGCCATTTTGTTGACCGAGGCGCGGTTGGTGCATTTATTTTAGTTTGTGCTATAAAAATGTATTTCTTTATACGAGCTAAGTACCTACATCATCATAATTAGTGCTGAAAACTCATTAATGAATTTCACATCAGAGACTTGCGTACGAAACAAGTTGATCAACAGACTAAGACATTCATTAACATTAATCATGTAGAATTGGCTGACAACCATAGACTAGAGAATTATATAGAAGAAGAGGGCCTACCACACTTCGTATAGCAGTAAAATATTACTTCAGTGTGAGAAACAGATGGTGCTATACGTCCTGTACTGGTACATCTTTTCCAGAGTGAAGTAAGATTAAAATAACAGTGCTGCAAGAGATGGTGGTACGATTGTGCTTGACTATACTGTATGGGTTCAATTGTGTGAGTCTTCGTATAAATTATATGAATTATGTGCTGCAGATCAATTAAGGGTACGTGACAAGAAAAGTGTTAAACAAGTACTAATGAGGATGGTGATAAGAAAATAGCCTGGAGAAAATACGGAATCGTTAAATAATGGAGATTATAACACCTGCAGTAGACTTCGTAGATAAATGCCATAACAATTAGCAATATAAGAATCGGTAAGAAAAAGCGCTGACAGAAAGAAAGAAGAAATTAAATAAGGCAAATAATGAGCAAATACCAGCACTAATCTACAGTACGGTTACTTTCATATCGAAAGACATACCAACAACTATCTTCTCAACTCTATACTTAATTCCAAAAACTAGCCTTTTTCAGTCGCTCTACGTTCGCATTCCGGGCCCTTACGTAAGCAATTACGCACTTGGGGGTCGTTAAAACGAGGGTTGGAATCGAGATAATTAAAGTTCCCTACAGTCGTGGACTACGTTCAGGGGTCAAACATTATGTTTAAATAATTAACCGGGTCTTCTCTTAATACGTAAGTGGTTATGAAAAGTTTCATATCCGCATAGTTCTGGTATAAAGGGTTATATGGAGGGATATTGCCCTCGTTTAGGGCACTTATACTGATGTTGAGATACAAGTATGGCTTATGGTCGGACTACTTTAAAAACTATTACGGACGGTTAGAGGTATTAGGCTAGGCTTAACGCTTGTTGATGATACGTTATTGCGGTTCGAGGAAATCTAGATTTTGATTTGAGTACCTACATATTTAAGTGGTGTAAGGTCTACTTTTCAGTAACAGTTTAAACAAAATGGAGCAATAGTCTTAGATGGAACGTAAATTGGAAAGTTATGTTTAAGTCGAGCGTTTTTGCTGGCCATCTGATGTTGCTAAAGTAATTTTGTAAATGATAAAAGATTCATTGGAAATAATTTGCCATTTTAGTGTGATAACGAAAGTGGTAGAAGAGGGTGAGGGTGGTGGTGTGATGAGATGTAGGTATAAGTTACTTTGTTTTTGTCAATAGAAGTCGGATTTTACAAAAAAAAAAGAAAATCCTGGGAGGACAAAAAATTGGACACAAACAAAAGTTGTATCATCGTATACCGCATTAAAAATAATATCCTCCAAGGATTCATAAACTTATAACGTTTCATCTGGACCTTTAATATTGCATGTTTTTTAAACATTCGCAGCTGTGACAAAATTTTATTAAACTCTTGTTGAAGTATTTCTTTGGGTATTTTGATATTTTTTATTCCAATATGATACTTACTGTTTGTTTTTCCTCATTCTTAATTGTAAATTCGTTCGTTATCTTGAAACGTGCTGATACTTCAATCTTCTTTATTTTCTAAACAAAAGGGAACTTATCAACGGTAATTAATAAATGGTTATTATTATTCGTAAGTTTTATAATTATTGCTTAATCTTTTATCTTTTAGCTCAATAATTCGCTCAGAAATTTCTTCGTAGAAAACTAGCTAGTATAAGGCGGATTAAGGCCAATACATTTACAAGAGTTTTGGGAAATATTACGCGATGAATCAAATTGTTCCATATTAGAAGATATATCAGTAATTGAACGCCATAGTAATTGTTTTACTTTGGGTTAAAAAAAATTGAAGGATTCAAATTGCACCGTATATCAAGGTTTGTCTGTTGACCTAATTGACTGCCTAATAAACTGTCATCGTACTATTAGAAAGAGCGATGATATCCCAAGTGATCATTTATTCACACACACACACACACACACACGAGCACTAGATATAATATTTACTGCAAAATTGTGCTATTCCTCGCTGAGAGTGGCCGTCAAAACTAAAATACGGTCAGGAAAATCTTTTCCATCCTACATCAAAACTATTTATCTAATCAATAAAATAAAAACTTTGTGTGTAGGTAGGTAAAAAAATAAGCACCTCCTAAAACTCTTCAGTTTCATTTTCCACGAGCAATTCATAATTCAGTTGAAAGAAAGAAGCAAGTGAGGTAGCGAACATGGCATCGCCTAAAGTTATATTAGTCAGTGTCACGTTGGATTAGCTTCTCTCTGCTAAAGTTTCTGTCAGCTTATGTCGGGTTGTAATTTAAGAGTGAGAGCGAGAAGATTAAACAACAGGATAACTGTTCCAACTATCTGGTGCCTTCCTTTAAAGCATTGACCTTATATAGAGCATGTTCCAGAAATTTGTGATGATATTTAAGTTTGAGCAGAGCTGAACTACATTCTCCATGACACTAACATCGAAATCGCGTAAAAAAGCAGGTTTCTTATACAAAATTTTGATACCTACAACACCCAAACATTAGATTACGATTCCAAAATGCCTAACGTTAGCAGATCCTTAAGCAACTCCTCCCATTAAAAAAATCATTTCTCAGTTGACATTTTGTGAGTATCGAAACATTTTTGACTGTTTGTGATTTATTAACGAATTCTATAAAAAATATTATAATATTTATTTTTTATTAATTTATTTTTATTATAATTTATTTCTAGAAATAAATTCAGACGTCTTACATCTGAAAGAAAGTTAAACCTGTATTGTTCTTTTCTGAGAATCAAGTCAATCAATCTGGGGCTTAGTAAAGATCATAAAATAAACATTACACAACCAGAACTGTACACCATTTCAAAATTAAATAAAATTTTTGGAAAAAAATATCATTCATTCTTTTAAAATCTCTCATAACTTGCGGCCCACGATAAGCTTAGAAGACACTCTTACGTGTCGTTATTTTCACTAACTTCTCAGAATATCTTAGTGAAAAAGCAATACATGAATACGGTCACACCTACTACGTCACTCAATATTAATTATTAATTCCCACCAAAACCTTTGTCGTAATTGATGATATCTCGAAGGCCTTTGATAAGGTTCGACATACTGGAGTAATTAGTAAGGCTCTTAATATGTGATGAATGCCCGTCCGTGCAATTGGATATTCAAAGTGCTTAGCGAACGGTCATTAGGGGTGGTCATAGGGTTTGGTTTATCCTGTCTAATGGCGATTAATGTTGAGATACCTCAAGGGTGTGTTCTTTGCCTAACAGTTCTCGTGCTGCGTATTTGTTTTAAAGTAAATTCAATTCTACAGACTTAATATTTTTTTATTTTTTCAATTATTATTCGGAATTATTATAAAGATAATGAACAAAAAAAATAGGTTATTATAGATACAAAAACTTCAAAACGTAAAATCTACATATACGATCAATTAGACAGTATATTTTCCACTATAAACATAACATATTCTGTGTCATATAACTTTCACAGCCTCATTAAAATAACACAAAGGTTCAATGACTTTATCACCACCGCACCGCATGAAATAAACATGTTTTAGCCATCATATTTGATGCAATAATAGTAGGTACATAATTCGACAAATAACTATGTAGGGGAGCTCGTGGCGAAATAATAATAGCCGCTCGGGTCAATGTTCACCCATTATATAACTAGTTTCCTCCGTGCCTCGGAAAGCACGCGAAGCCTTTGGTCTCAGCTGTCATTTGTAGATCATTGAAAGTCGTTACAAGTAGTTAGTGGCCCGAAAGTCTGACCACCAGTCTTACCAAGGGGTATCGTATTACCCAGTACTGATTGGGTTGTGGAGGTCAGATAGGCAGTCGCTTCATGTAAAATACTGCTATTCAGCTGCGTCCGGTTAGACTGCAAGCCGACCCCAACATAGTTGGGAAAAAGCTAGGCAGATGATGATAATTCAACAACAAGCGTCCCCTAGTGTATATTCAATGAAAACCTACAGTTCCCTCTTGTGCCGAGTAACAAATAGAATAAATGGAAATTCCGCTTTCAGCCCTTAGCAAATAAAGCCTAGTCAAAAACTTTTTAAAATTTCCTATAAAATTCGTCGATGTCACAGTCTATGGAACTTTATAGTTATCAAATTTCGCTATCCAGCATGTAACGAAGCATGATTTTTACAAAGCCTATATCGTGTGTTTTTAAACTTTTAACTTATTATAGTGATGGGGTTAAAACTTAAACCATTGGGTTTTTTATCATTTCTAGCATCAAATTAATACAGCATACTGTGAATGAAAGTAATCATGACTGTGAGTTTCAATAGCCGTAATTGCATAATTCTCGGCTTCTATATCAAATAATTCACTAATTACTATTTAATTGGATTATCTTACCTCAACCTTTCAGTAAGTAAATAACGTTTTAATCACTTGAGATACAACGTTAAAAAACTATAAATAAACAAGCCAAAATGCGACGTCCAAAAATAGGACACTTTCCACCCCACTTCACGTTTCCAAAACTAACATTTAGTATCCGATACATCACTTTGCATAAAGCCGTGCCGCCGACTGACAAGTAAATTAAACTGTCGATCATGTTACATAAAACAGGGGCACAGCTCTGGTACAGCCCATTTTAGTTTTGATACATTTTCTCGCCCAGTTTCTCTATACATTTTTGCCCCAGAATTCAGCTTTCGTATCGAATCAAAATTGGAACAACACTAGTTCTGGGACTGAATTGAAAATGAAGGGCGAAAAGGAAAGGTGTATAAGTGAAACAATGGTGTAAAAGTACATTTTAATATAAGTGGGGAAAGTTTGTTATTGCGGCCGAGGGTATTAATTTGTTGATAAAAGCAAATTATTTTAAAAATAAAAATTCTTACCTACGATATTCTCTTCATAAACCTCTTTGCTGTGGAAAAAAAGCAATTATCGCCGACTATAGGGAATTGAACAGTGTTTAATGTTATCTGTGGAAAAATTAAACCCTCGTGTGTGTTAACTGAAAAAAATCCACGAATGTGAAATTCATTGCATGTTGAACCTAATCATAGTGCGATAAGAGCCAGTTTTCGAGGAAGTGTATTGAAAAATAAGTTTTTGACACGGTCTTAGAATAGAATAGAATAATATTTTTTTTCTTAAAATAAGAAAATGTCAAAAAATAATGAAAAAGGTATGCAACGCAAAGAAAGTTACAGAGCTTTATATTTGGCGATTTAAGATGTTGATAGAGAAGCGTTTCTGTTAGACATTTAAGAAATTGCATTAAAACACATCATGACGTTAGTTTCAATGGCTATACGGCTAAAAATCCATGAATATTATTTTTATTTGAAATTCACGTGGTTTAATTGCTATTAATATTTCTTGTACAAGAAGTTTCGTTCTTTGATGTTTGCACTCATACAAAAAAAACACGCTGAATAAAGAAAAACTTCTACAATATTTACCAAACTTGTCAGCAAAGTCCGCATACGAAATAAATTACTAAGCTGGTTTGGAAAGTTCAAAGACACTTTTGTGCATTTCGTCAAAGAAATTTTTCACTGAATTAGAACCAGTCCTGGTACAAAAAAGAGTGAAAATTTTTCATTAAAATAAGAATTTCACTAATGAAAGTTGAATGAAATAAATGGTCCTTTACCAAATCCTTTCTTCGTGCATCATTAACTTAAAATACTTTGGCATCCATATTCTAACACTTAAGCTAACAAAAGATTTCATATAAAAAGCAAAAGTTTAGTTTTAAACACCACCAAATTACTATTCAGGGATGAATAGAAAATTGAACGCACAAAAATTAACGCCTTAGCATTACCCGCGCTAACCGCAAAAAAAAGACAATTTACACTTCAACACCAGAAAGGAAATCAAGAAAGTCCAGCCTATCCAATACCCAAAACACATTTAGACCATAAACGTCAACCTATAAAAGGTTTATTACGCCGACCCATCGCTTGGTCACAGAATCAGTAGCCTACACGACGTCCTTTATAACATTAGTAGTCCTTTCATTACAAAAGAAAGTTTCAATACGTCGGTATTCTGGTTCCCTGATAAAATATGCGATCTGTCCTGTTTCCAAGGATTATTATTTCCGAAGATGCCAAGAATAAAAAAGAATGTCAAATAGGGATTTATTTGAAGCTCTTTTGGTGGCAAATGAGGTGGAATCGACGTCAGCATTATATCGTCTGGATTTAACGAAGGCCTCGAATTTAGACGGACGCCTGTCGAAGGAAAATTCTGAGGGGCTAGTGCAAACGCTTCCTCTTTTTGAGTCGATGGCAAATGTGATATGATTATGTTAAATGATTTGGGCATCATCAATTCGAACAAACGAACGCTTGGAGTAAATGTTACTTAAATGCGGAAGATTTTAAAAGCGAAAATATTCGTCACGCACATTACATTTACTTACAATTTTTAAGATTGCTATATCTGTGATACTTATTGTAATTTTAAAATAGTCAATGAGCTCGTGGCTAAATAATATCACCCACTCGGGTCAATATACAGGTTAACCCGCACTTGCCTAGGTTTCTCCGTGGATGGGTTACCACCCATTACATACCAAGTTTCCTCCGTGCCAAAGGCTATGCAGAGTGATGAGTAGTGTTTTCAATCTAAAAATCATAAGAATTTACGTTATCTAAGTTTACGTAGCGCGTTCGTGCTAGGCTTCATATAGGGCCGGCATACAGTATCACAGAGATTTGCAAAATGGAACTATGATCGAGTATATTACTGGCAATTTGTATTCGGTTTTCTATCGTTTTACGTTCAAGCCTATTTTCAAATTGGTGACTGAATAAATGATGACACATAACTATCTTTCACAGCTCACCAATATCAGCGTGTTTTCTATACAATTTTTACTCTTTGCTTATACGCGGGAAGCAAAATTTAGTAGGTACGCATACGTACAGCTCGTAAAGTCGGGGAAATTGTTTGTTTACCAACTAACAACCATGCTGTCCATATATTCAAATCACAAATATCATTCTTTGACAGTTGTATGAGACGACCATACCACGGGAATTTGATGTATTTGATAAACTTTCAGCTACGCAGTACAATATCTGTCGACAAGCAACTTTGTTTTAAATGTAAATAATAACATAGACAAAATATTTAAGTATCTACTCCCACATTTTAAACAAGAATATTGGTGTTTGAATAATATTTTGTTTGAAAACAGCAGTAAGAGTCGGATATTGTGTCTGCTATTTAATATCCTTCACAACCCTAAAACGCCATCCTATTTGCGGGAACGCTTTTCCTACTCCCGTCCTTCTGATGCACCTTGCAGGTCGCATCTTAGGAACCTCCTTAAGTCCCCTCCATACTCTACCGATTACTACTCCTACTCCTTCACTGTGCACGCCGTGCGGTTGTGGAATTCACTTCCTCCTGACATTAGGGACTGCCAAACTATTGCAGTTTTCAAAAGAAGAGTGAAAGAACATTATCTTTCCATTTCGTCATAGTTGCATAAGTATCTATTAAATTACTATTTATTATATTGTATTTATAGGATTGTTGTATGTATCTTTGTATTTATACGTATGCAAGTATATTCTTATATTGTATATTATATTTAAAATAGTTATCTGCTTTATGTTTTATATATTCCATTTTCTCTTCTTATTTTACTCACTTTGTCTACATCTCTTTTTTTAGTATCCCCTTTTGCAGGTATGCTGGAAGAGATTTCATTAGTAATAAGCAATACCTTTGTACTCTCTTTTCTGTTCCTTTCTTGATTTCTGTATTTAGTGTGTACATAAATTGTTAAATAAATAAATAAGAAACTTGTGTATTTGCTGGTACATACTTTAAATCAGTAAAACCATTAAAGCCTTCTTTAAATATTTGTATTCTTAAATAATATTTTTCTAAATAATACGTGAACTATCTAGTTGGTCTAGTGGTCACCAGCGCGTCTGTTGAGCATAAAGTCCTGGATTCGATTCCCGATTCGGGCATAGCGCTATTGGGTTTTTCCATTAGGAATTTCTCTGTAGCAGCCACGGAGTGTTGGATTTGTGCCCTGTTGATGGCAATAGGCTCACCTCCTATCACATAGGACTTAGAACAAAACTGGCGAAATGTAGGTACATAGATATACTATTAGGTACAACTCTGTCTAAGACTTTGGGGATTACAAACGTGATGTTTTGTAATATGTGAACTTTAAAATTACATAAGATCGTAATACTAATTCCTAGTAAAAAAGATGACTGGAGGACATATAGACATGCCTACCTTCTTACTGATAATGAAACCGCATACCTACATTATTTCAAAGTTTTTTTTGTTTCAGTTCAAGAATATGCAAATTACTAGCTGACCCGCGTAACTTCGTCTGCGTAACATTTTTGATTAATGTTCCGCTCCTGTTGGTCGCAGCGTGATGTTTTAGCCTATAGCCTTCCTCGATGAATGGGCTATCCAACACTAAAATAATTTTTCAATTCAAACCAGTAGTTCCTGAGATAAGCGCGTTCAACCAAACAAACTCTTCAGCTTTATGATATAAGTATGGATTTGCCGGTTCCTGAATTAAGTAATCAAAGGTATTATAATTCAAATTAAAACCGAATAAAAAACGAAACTAACAATAATCTATAAAAAGGTATCTCAAAATTCCTCCTCAACGCTATCAACTGGTAATATGCCCAAGAGCCTGGCGCAGTTGCCACGTTGTATGGCAACACTTAGCCTCTGGCCAAGGAAAAGCCAGCCTTTGGGTCACAGGAAGCGTCAACTAGGCGTTTGGAAATTTCAAAAATTAACAAACAAGTAACTTTTTCAATTCATATGTACTTTCTAAGTTTATCTTGGACAGCACAGACATCGGTGAAGGAAAACATCGTGAGGAAACCTGGACTTGTAATTAATATAAGCCTGAAATCGCCAACCCGTCTTGAGCAAGCGTGGTGATCAATGCTCGTGCCTTCTCTGTATGAGAAGAGGCCTTTGCCCAGCAGTGGGACAGTTACAGGCTGGTATGTATGTAACAAACAAGTAAGGTCACCATTTTAAATAACGTCACGAAAATCTCCAGCATTCAAACAAATTTCAATTTAAAGTAATATCGTACTACGTCTAGGAAGTGAAGGTTCAATGTTTAAAAATAATACAAAATTAGAATACCTAACGTTTTAGTGCTTCGGGCGTAGTGGTTGTCGGCTACCAAGAAGATATTAACTATCTCCATTCTAAATATCGAGCCCTGAAGAAAGAGATTTTTGAAGTATTATTTGCCTTTAAACATTACAATACTGAAGATGCTGTTTCTAGCTAAATACTTAGGTATGAAGGAATATGAAAAAGACACAACTACCGTTGTTTGTCTCTGCATCACCCAAAGGTTGACTGGTAGAAAATGCCTATGGCATTAAGTCCGCCTCTGTACATTGTGCTTGAAGTGTTAAATAAATAAGTAAAAAGCTTCTGTAAAGAAAAGAGAGAGAGAGAGAGAGAGACTCACTCTTTCTAGAGTCACTCTTTGATTATCTTTTTTTTTTTTTGTGTACTTCGTAATTGGCGTAATGTTTAGTATAATCATTTTATGTTTATGTACTGTCAGTTGTGATGCTACCTATCATAAAATAAATAAATAAATAAGGAACATGTTATTGCATTAATGACAAGTTCAGTTTATTTTTTAAACTGGTGGTATTTCTTTCATGAGCGATATTTTTTTTGGATTCACTAAGTCGTTTCACAAAGTTTCTGGGTGAGGATCTTCTAGGGGCATCGGCTCTTCTTATCAGTATTATTTTTAAATTTCCCAAAACGATGAAAAGATTGTAATCAAACACGACAAAGACGTTTGACGCTTGTGAACGTAAGTGGTGATGTATTTCGAATCTCCAATCGATCGTAATTTATTTTCGCTTATAAAATAATGCAATCGATAGATTCTCGTATCATTTTTAAGCTAGCCTCTTTTGTAAAACTTTACTCTTTGCCACCCATCTTATTTAAAACGCTAACTCTGCAGCTCAACGGAGAAATTCATTAAAGCTCCAAAGAATTTCTTGAAAACTCACAAGTGCCCGAAGTGGTAATTCCATTCTTTTAAGTGTCAAATAATAGGTACCTAATTATTTCGGCGGGCGTACTTAAAACTATAAGTTCTCAAGAGAGAATATATTGGAGCTGGAAACTGAAAGAATATTGGATTTTTAATTGGTCCAAGGGAACTCTGAACTCTGCGGTAGATGTTGCGAAATAGTAAAGAACCATTTTTATTTTGCGCTAGACCTGATTGCTTCTTGAGTAAAATGTTTAACATATTCAGTTAACTGTTGAGAAAAACTGCGGTATTAAGATAGTTATCGAAAATTGTCTTGTTTGGAGCATAAAAATTAATAACTAAAATATATAATATAATGTCGTCGTATCGACGTAGGCTTAAGTCCTAATTATAGTATAAGTAATGACGAGTTTAAAGTAGATACGCTTTATTACAAAAAACTTTTTTGCATAAAAAAAACCGACTTCCAAAAAAAACACTAAAAAAACGTGGAAAATAACTTTACTTTCGGAAGTCGGTAACTACTGTTTGTTTTTTTCATTGACTTTTTTGCCACCGACTTCCGAAAGTAAAGTTATTTTCCACGTTTTTTAGTGTTTTTTTTGGAAGTCGGTTTTTTTATGCAAAAAAGTTTTTATTTTACCCTTTTTAGTTATCGTATCACACACAAATCCTTGTCAAGTATCAATTTCGCAATTTCTTTTACTTGGATGACACTTTTTCCAGCTATTTTGATTTCAAAACCAAACTGCTGAACCGATTTTGATGAAATTTCTATGGGACCAATCGGGAAGTAGATCCATTCAGATAAAAAAAGAATTTTTTAAATCGGTTCATAAATGACGGAGATATGAGGTAACAAACACAAAAAAAAAAAAAACATACAACCGAATTGAGATTCTCCTCCTTTTTTAGAAGTCGGTTAAAAATAAAGTTAAACGTTCTGAAAATTTTCTTTTTGTTTTGCTTTCCGTGTACTAAAAATACTTTCGGGTAAATATTAGTACTAAAAACTTCAGTCTGTTACAGTTTTATTACCCAAGGAAACCCCAGCAACGTAAACATAACTTTAAAAGTAACCCCCAATTTCTCTTTGCTAGATGAACAAACATAAATCACTCAGCCGGGATTTAATAAAATTAATGTCATTACAAATTCGAAACTCGTATAATTGTGGAAAACAACTTCCATTCTGGCAATTTCCTCGAAAATTGCATTAAATTCTTTACAGGAATGGCTTTTCAGAGTATTTCCCTGTTGATATTGGCAGCTGCATAGGAATCGCCGCCAAATATTCATTTTGTATCGCATCGCGCTCCCGTACGTAAGGTATGAAGTGACTCAGGTGTTTGGAAAATTTTCATAATCTCATTCTGTGGTTACTTATTTGTTATTTATCTTTGTGGGTTAACGGCGTGTTGTATCCGGCTGACTCTTGCCTGCTTTAGCTTTGTGAGTTCTGTGAGATTCCAATTAGGATTATGCAAATATGCATTTTAACTAAGGGAAAGATTGACTAGGTTTTTATTTTTTATTTTACTTGTGTTTATAAATAAGTGGGTTTGTTGAGCGTTATTTCAATACTCAATACTTTATTGCATTACATAATGTGTACATATAACAGTTGGTATGTTAAAACATCGAATCAATTAGGGACCCTGTCGGGCACAGCAAAGTTAATTTTGAATAGGAGAGAGGATGAAGAAGCTTTTTGTTAAGTAAAAAAAATATGTTAAATTAAAATAATCATTAAAATAGTATTATTTGCTTTTATGGTATTTACATATTTGGTTTTAAGTTATATTTATGTATTTTTATATTATATTGCACGAATCACATTATTAACAATTATAAGAAACTAAATATTATTCATGTATTTTACGTAGTATGTAAAAATAGTTTTTATTGTTGTTGAAAGGAGATCGGACCGACTTCTATAGACTCTGGTCCAAGAATCTTAGTTGATTTTAGGATACTCAAATCACTTGTTGTGCTTGATGCTTTTCAATTACCAAAGCTCATGGAAATCGCTTAAAAAAGGGTATAAACAGTGCTTTTTGTAAATCGGATTCTTCATTTTATTTAAAAGCAATACAAAGGTAGATTATTATGTACAAGCGGTATTTATCAGTAATGGCAGTATGCAGCATAACAAATGTACTGGAAGAGTGCATTTTTAATCGTGAAGTGGGTATGTTTAATCTGCTTTCGTGTCGAAGTGCAATTTTTGTTTGGTTATATCCTCTTTTGGTATAGAATTGCTGATATTTTCGTACAAATTTAGAAATTTGAAGTATGTAGAGGCAGGGTAGGGTTAATATTTTTAGGTCTTTAAAGTGAGGTTAACAGGAGTCTGTAATTTTTAAAATTCTAATTTTTTTTTTTTTTTGTAGAGTGAATAATGTAGGCGCCTCTGTACTATTTCCCCATACGATAACTCCATATTTGCGCCATGCAAATGCGTACGCGTAATATGACATGTTACTAGTGCTGTTTTGAGATCTGTTGTTTTCTTGATTTCTCGGAGAGCGTATGAAAACTTGGATGATTTTGTTCTTAGTTTTTGAATATGTAATTTCCAATCTATGTGTGAATCTATGTCCAGGCCTAAAAGGGTGAATTTATTGACTGCTTCTAATTTTGATTCGTTGTATTTGAAACGTATGTATACTTATAGTTATTTTTTGTAGGTATGTCATAGCCGGCGGTCTCAAAAACGATGAATGTAAACCTCAGAAAGCAACACATGAAAAATTCAAATTGCCCTTAAAGCTAAGGTATTTATTCGGCAATTTTAATGTCAAATATTGTACGGTGGTACTTCTGTGGCTAGTCAAACTTTCACTTTACCGGTTTTTTAAAAACGCAATGTGAATAAAAAATGATATTCTAATTAGTATGGCGCAGAGAATATTTCAATTAGCTACGAGTATATCTTAGTAGTACCACGAGTGTTTCGTGAGAGTAAATGTTAGCTATTGAGACTTGTCCCTCTTGCTTGCTTTGTAATTGGAGTGCAGAGGAAATCTGTAGAAACTCCATCGAATGGGCTAAACCCGTAAGCACAGATTACCCAACATTCACATTTGCATGGCCCCGTGTTGAACAAATATTTGATCCAATCCTATCTCCTCATGTTTACTCGCAGGCCATACCAAGCCTCAAATATCTTCATTCGTGGGCTTGAGTTTGTATAATCAATACTTGCTTTTTAAGTTAAAATAAACCCTGATAACTACTGAGAAGGTCTTATTTTTGTACACAGTTTTTGATTGATTTCATTTGAGTCAAACAACTCAACCTATCAATGTCTTCTGTTAAACATAGATTTATATGAATAATTAAATGCTTCCTGCATTTGATAAACCTTTGGTTTGCAGAAAAAAATTTCTAAAAAAAAGTGTGATGTCGTTTTATCGTGGATCCGCGTTCCGGCAGTATAACGGGATTGCGCGGATCCACGTTTCCGGCATACCAAAGGTTAAAGATAACCCAAAAAGAGCTGTTTTAGTGTTAGAATTAATCTTCAACAATCAATATCTCTATAAGATAAATTTACAGCTGCATATCTAATTGATATTATTTTAAGATTGATAACTTAATTTCGACTGGAGCAACATACATAGTTGGGAAACGGCAGATAGTGATGATGAACCTAATTTAGTACCCATAGGTTTCAGAACTAATTAAAGCTTCCTGGAAGTATCCCGATTACGTCAGTATAATCAAAATCGATTCTGTAGTTTTCAGAAAATTGCGAACGTATCAGTAATTTTTCAATCATTTTTATAATTTAGTCGGTGAAAAACAATTTTAGTGTCAGTAGATTATATTTTTTTTTAATTATGCTATAATTTCACTTTTACTTTTAGTATCAAAAGAATACTAAGGCCCGTATATCAAAACGTTACTCAAGCATTTAAAACTAGATTCAAGTCATTTGATTGGTTGAAACTATGTAGTTCTAAGTAATGCTTGAGTATTGTTACGTTCTGTAGTACGGGTCTAACACTTATCTCGTATCTATAGTCAAGTTAAAGTTCTTCCGTGCTAAACGCAAAAGCGTTATCTCAGAGAAAGCCAGTTTCGAGAAAATTTTAGCTTTGTAAATATCGTTTGGTTAAAACTTTACGGATTAGTTTTTTGCTTATTAGGTTTTTTTTTTAGTTTTAAAATAGATACTGCTATTTAGCTTAGTTCATTAGATGCGTATTTATTTAAGCTATACGATGCCATCAAAATCTACTTTACCATTTTTTTTGAGATAGGTTTTTTAGGATAGGTAGGTGTTTTGTTTGCGCTTAGTAGGGCAGAGCAGTTTCTTGAATAAAAGTATTTTTTTTAAATATGATTTCTATTCTGTAGTTTAGTCATTTCTAGAAGTTAAAACTGGGAAAAGTTAACATTCTTAGCTTTGGTTGATTGTTACTTCGTTCAGTCTTGTCTATTGCATATAAATGGATGCATAAGTAATTACTTAAGCTCAAGTAATTACTACATTAACATGACTATCTATAGGGTAGGACACGTAAGCAAAGCCACAGGCACAGTTAATCATTGATATTTTACAACTCAATAAATACACGAACACAACGAACGCATTAAAGCCTATATAACAGAGAGACAGCCTATATTACGACTTATTATCTTGCCAATCGATATCCAATCGAATATTCATAACTTCGCAGCTACATGCCCATAAATTGTACCTAAGCAGCTATCTCAATGTATTGCGTCGCGCGATGAATCTCCAATATCTACTATTGTTGTTGTTAACACCATCAAAATCCGGCTTTCACACTAATGTGTTTATTTATAAACGATTTCCTTCCACCCTTTGTTGGAAATGTACTGAGCTTATTTTTGGGTCGGTTTTGAAGCGGTTGTTTGCTCTAACGTTATATTTAGTTTTGACTATGCGGGTTTCTCACACGTTTCGTATGCAGTTCGCGAAACTTCATCTGCGTAACATTTTTGATTAATGCTACGCTCCTATCGGTCGCAGCGTGATGTTTATAGCCTATAGCCTTCTTTGATAAATGGGCTATCCAACACTAAAATTATTTTTCAATTCGAACCAGTAGTTTCTGAGATTAGCGCGTTAAACCAAACAAACAAACTCTTCAGTTTTATAACATTAGTATAGATAAAATAACAAGGATTTTAAATCTTTTACCTGAACACTACAACTTGTTTCAAATACAAGGTCAAAATTAAATAAGCTTGCTTTTATCCTGAGATGTGATGGGTAACCAAATTGTGTTTCGATACTTCCACTAACAATATTTTTTTTTTTTGCTGTCCTACTATATGCCTCTCCTGGGCAAACCCTCTATTCAGCCTTTTATACTCCTAATATACTGTGCTCCATTGATCGTTGGCAAACCTTGAGTTTATACTTCTGGATGTTATTCAAAGACCTAGTCTGCACTATAGGTTAAGACGGGGAGAATACACATGGCCATGAGTTTGCGTTTGCGATTGCCACGTTTAAAAATTACAAAATGACGTATCTAACTGCAGCGCCTGTAGAGTTACAACGGTGTCCCGAGGTCTTGCGTTATCATGGAGCAATAATGGTGAAGATCGATTCACGAGTCGGGGCTGTTTCACTGCCAGTTTCGCCATCATTGTTTGAAGTTTGGCACAGTAAACATTTGAGAAACACCTGAGAAAGCTATAGTGAATAACACCATGAAAAGACACCCAAACAGTTACCATTACCTTTTTATTGGTAAACTTTGCTTTAGGGCACTGTTGCGGCGTTTGACCCAGGTCAAACGGACCCGGGTCAAAATGGATGACCCCAGGGTCATCCATTGCATTTTTCGCTTACGGTTAGGACGAGTTTCTTACGGTGGACCGTAAGCGATCGTAAAGAATCCACTTTTCGTCACATGACACAAGTTGATCGAATATTCCTTCATTTCTGTACCGATCCAACAAGGCAGTACAAATTTCAACACGCGTTTCTTTCTGCAGATCAGTCAAATCATGAGGCACCTATTTTTCACATTTTTTATCTTACTGATTTGATACAAATGAGTTAATATTATAGGTAAGGTAACGTTAAACCATGCTGCTAATTCCTGGGTGAGTTTGATTCGGATCGGCTTCCGCCACCTCCTTCAATTCAGCGTTATTCACCTGTGTGAGCGGTCTTCCATGTGGTTCGTTCTTCAAGTCGAAATTTCCATTACTAAAGCGTTTAAACCAAAAACGCACGGTGCGTTCATTAGCAGTCTCCTCCCCAACCGCAGCATTGATATTGCGAACCGTTTCTGCCGCGTTAGTTCCGCGACGGAACTCGTATTCAAAATTTACTCGGATTTTCGAAGTATCCATCTTTTCCGTATAAGCTGAAAAAAACAATTGAAAGAAAAATCTCATAGGTATAATGTAAAAAAAGTTTCACTCGAATATCTCACACCATGCAGATTTAATGTCAATTCGAAGTATCTATTACTACTCGTTTAAAACAATCAATCAATCACTCGTTTATTTTATAAAAAGGTGCACAGTTACAATAAAATATCATAACAATTAAAATAGAGCACAGTTGCTTATTTGCCTGAACTAGGTTGAACCTGTGTCTCAGGCTACAAAGTGCAAGTAGACATCTACTTAAAATAAATAAAATTAACATTAAGTGAAAAGTAAAGTACTAAAATTAAAACTTACATAAAAATAAAAACAGCGTGTTCGCGGATTATTTACAGACAGCAAGTAAATCTTCACGGCAACGGCAATTTATATCCATTTTAGTCCCATCTCTGGTAAAGATCTTATTGCAGATGCTTATTATAATAATTTGGTTTCGTTGATCATGAGATACCATAACGGGTAGACCGCTTCTTTCCTATTCTATCAAATAAATAATTATTTTATTCGCAAAAAAATTCTGTTGACGAGACATAGCGGTGCCGTTCACACTGTTATGACCCCTATGTTTTCACACTTTCCGTATAATAGTGAATGGGGGATGTGAAGGGATGATAACGCCATAATGGGAAACGGCTAATGTGGCGTGAGGGTGCATTTTCGTATGCACTTGTATAATAACAAAGAATTAGTCATGAGTTTATATTTCACGGATTATTTGTACGTTTACTTCAAACACGTCTGGTGCTTAGTGTGAAGTTATCACTTTTTCTTTCTTTATCAATTCACATAACATCACACGTGTAATCCCCGAAGGGTGAGGCAAAGGTGTACCTAATATTACACCCACATTTCACCAGTTATGTTTAACACGTTCCCTGTCCCAGTACAAAGTTATAAAATGTATTCGTACGACCACCTACAATCACGCCCTAACTTGACAATAATCATTCTAAGGCTAATACGGCCTTTTCGGTAGCCTTGTTATTTAACCATACGCGTGTCCATGAAAATCTTTTTCTTCTTATTCATGCGTCCAGTCAAATAAAAAACATCAAATATACTCTTGGATTATGACTCCAAGAGTCATGGACATATGAGTTTGGTACAAATGTGACTTCTTTGGAGTCATGGGACAGTGAACGTGTTAAGTTGGGACTTAACACGTGGGTATCACATGGTTGTGATAGGAGGTGAGCCTATTGCTATCAACCGGGCACAAATCCAGACTCCGTGGCTGCTACTGAGAAATTCGTTATGAGAAAACCGAATAACACTTTGCACGACCTGGGAATCGATCCCAGGACCTCATGCTCTGCAGCCGTCGTGCTTGCAACCACTAGAAAAACGATGCAGTCTAGTAGTGTAGTATGGGCTAATTTTAGACATTTTCGACAAACTTCGACAATCAAAACAGGCCTAAACATAGGATAGCGATATTATTTTACAAGCTACATTTATCAGAGGAAATTAAAAGAAAACAATTATTAGCCCCGGGTCATTTGTGATCCATCTAAAGGTGCTTTTACCTGAATAAAATATCCATTACCCAATGTTTTTTCAGCGTTTAGGTAGGCGTATCATATAGCTTATAGGCATAGCTCCTCATGTACTTAAGACCTTTGGAAATAATGCAATGGGTGGATCGAATAGTCAGAAAGTGACATTATACCTAGGGACATAAGTTTTTGTGATATCGATGATTGAAAAGTCAAAAATGCGCTGAATAGATAAAACTACCGAAAAAACTGAAATGGATTGTAGACCTACTAAACGCATTGAATCAAGATTTTTTTTTTTTAATGAATATTGCTTAAAATATAGGTGTTACCAGATGTAAAAATGGTGGTTTAGGCACAAACCATATTCTGCCTTTTTAGGGCATTGATAAATACCAAAGACTATATAACCACTTGACTGCGCATACAGTGCCCCGATGCTCGAAAACTATTAGTGTTTTGTCGGCTACATATAGGCTACGGTACAAGTAACCATTTTAGTTGTGACCAAGTATTAGACCTGTGTGCACGCTAAATTATTCCAATTTTTTAAACTTTTTATGCAATTATAACGCATCAAAATGCCTTCATGCGCGGTGAAGTGGTGTGGGAAACATTTCAAAACATCTAGTTACAAAAAGGATGGCATGACTTTTCACCGGTAAGTAAACAGTAAGAAAATTATTTTTGATGTAATCAGATCATGAGCGACCGTGGAGGTCTCTTTAAAATGGTGGTTGGGTGAAAGAGCACACGTTTTAATTTCCGCGTTGATGTCTTTTGGAAATGTCTCGTTCTTTCATTGTCTACAATTCTAATTCTTTTATCCCTTTCTTTCCCTTTGTGTGTTTATAGTAGAAACCCGTGCTGTTGCCTTTACTATCCGAAATTGATATCGACAATAATAAAATTTAAATTAATAAAAATGTTATTCAATTCAAATACTGCAATAAAAAACCTAACTACTCTTAACCGACTTAAAAAGAAGGTGCAATTTATACGTTCAGGACCCTGTACATTTACCAAATTAATTCATTTAAAAATCAATAATAACAGGATACATGTTTTTTTTAATCGATTTTTTTTGATTAAATTTCATTATTTTTATACGATTTTAATTGAGTATTTTTCATAATGATAAAATCCATTTTATCGATATCGACTGTTTTCCCTTAATCAAATAGATCAGCCCTAACGATATGCATACCTATGCAAGTTGACCTTGAACTGACCAATTGCAGGCGCGCGTTCTTCCTCGTCCCCCGGCCCGCGGTAGTGAGTCGTGTACTTAGAAGAAATCGGCCTATAAGCTCTCTAGTGGTTATATACTCTTTGATAAATACCCAATCCGTGTGAAAGTGATAGCTACTTGTTTGGGTTCTCTTGTTGTGATGACAGTGGCAATTGTTGGAAACATAATTTTGAATTAGTGGGCCACTTGGGTTCTCTCTACTCATCCACTTAGTGCAAAGGATTTTCACTACGCAATACACTTACGGAACCAATTTGTAGAAATCAATGTCCAGACGTTTATGCCGTGTAGTCGATTGTTTTTGATTTTAGAAATCTGGAGGCGGTATTTTTGGAGGTATTTTGTAACATGTGTTCGTTAAAGGGGTAGTGTAATGGGTGGTTATTTCGATTTTAAAATAGTATATCGATTAACTCTTTCTAGAAGATTATATTTATAGAATGAAAGAGATATTTCGCCTTCGAGGTAGACCGCGGCAAAGGTGGTGTGACCGATCTGATTCTGTTTGCGGGGCGAACATGGCCCCGCTAACAGTATCAGAGAGAGAGATATATATTGCACAGGATACAGCGGTTTGTAAGGAAAAGGGAGGGCATTTGCCAAAAAACAGCCAGTTTTTATTTTCATTTGGTTCGATTACCAAATATTAAAATGGTTTGACGTGTTTATCTAAAGTATTCCATACTTCTATATTAGAAAAAATAAGAATCTGCCGATGATAAAAACGTAATCAAAAGATTATAAAACAAAATAATCATTTTACATTCGGAGAAATGGATTTTTTCAGCGTTCAAAATACACTATTATGATACATATTTTCCGAGAAACAGCCATTCATAAAATCAGATTATGTACTTTTTCTAGCAGATCTCTCGTATTATAAAAAGTTACCAGAAGAAATAAAAAAATCTGTCATAGAAAAAAAATTACCGAATTCCAAAAAACACAAAAAAAAGGGAAAAATAACTTTATTTTCGGGAGTCGGTTGCAAAAAATGTCAATGAAATAAACAATAGTCACCGACTTCAGAAATAAAGTTATTTTTCACTTTTTTTTGTATTTTTTGGAAGTGAGTTATTTTTTTGCAAAAAAGTTTTTATTTTACCTTTTTTAGTTATCGTATCACACGCAAATCCTTGTCAAGTATCAATTTCGCAATTTCTTTTGCTTGGATGACATATTTTTTTCCAGCTATTTTGATTTAAAAACCAAACTACTGAACCGATTTTGATGAAATTTCTAAGAAGATTTTTTTAAAATCGGTTCATAAATGACGAAGATATGAGGTAACAAACACAAAAAAATAGAACCTCCTACTTTTTTTGAAGTCGTTTAAGTATGTGATCTTACTTCTCAGTGTAGATAAATCATCATCTGCCTAGCCCAACTATGTTGGAGTCGGGTTTCAGTCTAACCGGGGGCAGCTGGATACCAGTATTTTACATGGAGCGACTGCCTATCTGACCTCCACAACCCAGTTAGTACTGGGTAGTACGATACCCCTTGGTAAGACTGGTTGTCAGATTTGGGGCCACTGTACTTAAGACTGTCAAATGTACAATTGACATACGGGACCAACGGCTTAACGTACTTTCCGAAGCACGGAGGAAACTCGGTATATAATGGGTGGTCACCCATCCACGGACTAAACTAGGCAAGTGCGGCTTAACCTGTTGATCGACCCGAGCGCGTGTTATTATTTAGCCACGAGCTCCTCCTCAGTGTGGATAGATATAGTAAAAAAAACGTAATTTCCAAGTTTGATACGTTACACTTGCACCGACAGCAATCAATTAGCACTTGCAAGAAGAGAGGGATTTTGTCCGCATTAATATACTTGTTGTTATTGTTATTTTATTTCTCGACGGCATGTAAAGCGAAGTCAGAGGCCCATGGGCGGTATAAAAACTCTGACAGCAGGTTAGGCACTAACCACGCCTTAAAGAAAGAAGATTGAATCGTCTTTGAGCCGACATCACTTCAAAATGGCGCATCCACAGTTTTGTCGTTCCATCTACTTCTTTCTTTTCACAATGGTAATGTAACCTGGTGGAGCCGCCCGTTTCTGTAGCATCTGTTCAATTTTCCCGCTTTACTAGATCTTGTTTCGGCACAGATAGAAAAGTGTTCAGCCTACGGATATTGGCGCCATTCTCATTATGATAAAAGGTTTAATACCGAGATACTTTTGCTGTTTATACGTATCTGTTTTTTGTGTTTTTATTTGATTTGAGGATTTGACATAAGCTGGACTAAATAAGGTAGTATTTTTTTACTGCTGAGGATACGACGTGGATTTATTTATAACATAACATCACGCCTGAAATCCCCGAAGGGTTAGGCAGAGGAATTCCTAATAGTACACCCACATTTCGCCAGTTATGTTTGAAGACCCATTTAATAGTAGGCGAGCCTATTGCCATCAACCGAGCACAAATCCAGACTCCGTGGCTGCTTCTGAGAAATTCTTGATGGAAAAACCCAATAAAACTTTGCCCGACCCGAGAATCGAACCCAGTATCTCATGCTCAGTAGTAGCCCTTGCGACCACTCGACCTGATTACCTGCAGTAGATTTATTTATAATGATCCCATAAATATAAAAAATAACAATCTTTTTTTACCCAATATTTTCCTGCAAAAAACATAGTAATTATGTACTTCTGTGGCAACACAGGCCTTCGAATAACAGTGGACTGGAAAAATAAAAGGCCAACATCAAATATAACCTTCTTATTTGAATTTTATTCTCACAATTGCAATTAATGTAACAAGAGATAAATCTGTTTGATTATAAAGATTCGAGGTATAATCTCAAAACCAATTTGATACTTTTAGAGGGTTGACCCAAAAATTATTTATCCGATTTTCTCAAAGACTTTTAAACAAGATAAATCATTCAACCCTTAAAGTATAATGTTATAAGTACAAGTTCTTGGAGCGATACTTCGGGCGGCATAAGCGGTTATATTTTAAAATTTTGAGACAAAAGTTTCCACAGATTTACGGTTGGTTTGTGTAAATTGTAAAATTCCGTAAGACGTTATATATTGCATTCGCGGCAAAATTAATGTCATCCGCATCGGTGTTTTATCTTTATACATATCTATACAATATATTTATACATATCTATACATATAATAAGATGGTAAAAATCCAAATCGATGCACCGAAATGGCGCAAAAACTACTGCATGGATTCTGTTCAAATTTTGCACAAATATTCCTTAAAGGCTTCTTCGAATGTGAGGCTATATATTGTCATGCTTTTTACTTAGGGGGATGAGCAATATTGCATTATGTCAGTATTCTGCAATTGTTTGACGTTTCAAACATGTCGTGCACCAGAACGGCTATTTTAACTAATGACAACGGAGTATCCAGCCCAGCGGATTCATGATCGCTCTGTAAACAACAGGTTGCATGTTCGAATCCCGACACTGTTTTCACTTTTTGTGATTTCATTAATATTTTTTTAATTCTGTGACATTTCATATTTTTAATGTTTAGATTCTTATTTTTCTCTTTTTTTCCTTGAAATATAAAAAATGAAAACCAAACTCAAAAGCATGAGTAGCATATTCTAGTTACTTCCGTTCATAAACTTCTTCTTCACGTGCCGATGGCAATCTAAATTGATTCCCCCCAGAAATTGAGTACGAGTTCCTTTAATACTTAAAACAAAGTTGTAGGTACTAACAGGTTTTAGTTAAAATTAACAGTATGTCAGTTTATTAGTATATTTTTTGGAGAGGACGTTAGTAATGGCTAACTATTTTCCAGGCGACTAACAACTTAAAGGGCGACTAACTATTTGCTATTAAAATAATAACTTGGCAGCGAAAAAAAATTGCGTGGCATCATTTGGAGTTGCATAAATTTTCTTGCCTAGGCAAGCAGCAAAACATAGGGCACAGGGAGCTTAGGGCACCCCGACACGGATAGGTTAGGATCCTTTAAAGTCTGCAGACAGAAATAGGAGCCCCCATTACTTAAAATTATCCTTCGCTGTAGCTGCCAACCTACTATTTTTGCCACCGGTTTTAATTATTTTTTTTACCCAAATTCAGATTAATTTGTCACCGCGCTAAATACATACCATTAGTAATATACTACGACTTCACTCTCCCATGTAATTTTCCCTGATAATGCCAAAAGAATATGCGCACACGTGAGCGAAGCCGCGGGCACAGCTAGTTCAAAATAAGTTAAAATTCTAGGTTAGAGGATTAAAACCTTCGTGATTGAAACTTAAAAAAGATGATAATGTTTGGAATTTAGACCTAATAACGTGAATGCATGTATATTTGTGACTAAGACCGCAAAATATCATCACTTTAAGAGACCCCAATGCGTTGTGGGTTTTCGCCACAATTTTGTAGTTACCAAGATTTTAATGACAGCCACAAAGTATCTCGACAAAATTAATAGATTCTACTAGCCTAAACTAAACGAAAGGTAAATAAATAAAAATACAGTCTTTTCTGAAAATAACAATATAATTAATGGAGACAAAGTTAATAACAAATAAGTGCCTGAAGAAGTTGACTAAGTACCATATTTCTGAGAATACACTGTGATTTCATTGTTAATTATTGTTATCATCCAAAAATGCCTATATTATCACTGCCTCCATATTTATCTATATTTTGGTCTATTTTGTCATTGTTTCCCTTCACATTAAAAAAAATGTATAGATTTAGATAATCCACATACCGAGTGGTGGTGGTGGTGGTGGTGATCATCTGCACAGATATTCCTAGAGCAGACACTAGTCTCTCACAAACTGATGGACCATAATTTTAAGCTCTATGTAATGAGTCTTGGTTTGTAAAGAGGTAATAAATCATTCAGCATTTGAATAGATTTTGAATTGTCACCCATACATTGCTCCACCAAACTGCACTTTGAAGGAGAAGATTCACACCATACGCATTTGAATCGTTCGTCCAAATCTCGGCAACCCAAGTAATCAATGGCCATGAACTCACATTTGTAGACCACCATCAAAATCATATTGGAATATGGTTCTGCACCTCCCCACAGCAATCTAACGTACCCCAAACTGACACTTCCACTTATCTGCAAAGTTGTCATGTCACAGTACAATATATTGTCACCAAGTGAACTCTTCAGTCTTATCACCGTCTGATCTAAATGAATTTCACACATGACACTCCGTTTATAAAGTGTGAAATCGTCTATTCTCAAATTCAATTTGATGAATCTCTTTATGTTTGCGGGAACAAATATGGGATCACTGGATACAATTTCATTACAGTGCCTCGTTGGAAAATTTTTGTGGAAAGCGTTATCGAGGAATACCTTTTGAGGGCAGTGACGAGTTGGGTAGTGCGTACACCCGACTTCATGGCACCAATCACATTGGGTGCCTGCCCTTTTACAATCCCAGCAAGTGCGGAAAGAAGTACAGTAACCCTGATGTGAATCTATTCCGGTTGGCTCGGCGTTATTATAGGGTTTAGTCAACTGGATGTATGCGAAAATAAACCAAACCATCCTACTGAAGCTTGACATCGTCTTTAATTGCTTTCCTTTTCTCTTCTGAATCTGTAATATCCTCCCTTCACTCGTCCTGAAAAGTAAATTATTATTTTGAGTTATTTTTTAAAGATTGAAAATTATTTCATACCCCTAAAGTGAAACTATTTCAGATTACTACTCCTCCTTAACTTCACTAAATTATATAATAATAATATTGATAGAATACTGGTATTCCACTGCATCCATTGAGGCTGGAAGCCGACCCCAATTTAGTTGACAAAAAAGTAGGCAGGTGATATGAAAATTTGACATAATAGTAAAAAATCCAGTGAACAGCTGAATGAGAACCCTTAGGAACTAACAAAGCCGTATTGTTTTTTTCAAAACATTTACGACTTATACATTTATCACTTTAGATCTTTGTATCACTTACAAATGTAGTGAAGTCCAATTGTTAAACACAATAAAGACACGTAATTCTTTCGGAAAAGTAATTCTTACTAAATTTGTTTATCAGTGTCCATCCTATTTATAATTTTAGATACGTCAATATTTTCAAATAGGACCATTGTAAACTATGTGTTGATCAAACACTATGACATCAGAGACCAACATTATCAGTGATATCATTTAAATTGTAATGTCGGGAGGTTACCTATTTGTTTTCTCTCTACTTGAACTACTTTTAAAGTTTTAAAAAGTGATACCTAGCTTTTATTGGGGTCGGCTTACAGTCTAACCGGTGGCAGCTGAGTCCTGGTATAAGTTGAAGTAAGGAATTACTTACGATTATTTTCACAAGTCCACCTGTCCCGAATCCATTTCAACCTACTGTGATCACAATCTTCTTCCATCATACATTTCGATGTTGTATCGCACCATCCGCACCGATATTCAGCTTGGATTTTTGCACAATCCTCACAGTTTGAGGCCAATGCTTCACAATTGTAAACAATCAACGGAATTTCATTTGAATATGGTTCAGCTCCACCCCAAATAAGGGTCAGAGCCCCTCTATCCTTATCACCATATAGTTTAGCAAAGGACTGTAGAACTACAGGATAACAATGCACCACTTTACTTCTTATCACTCCTTTTAGATCAGTCAGCTTCTTTCCAATCTTGATCTGACATATGATTTCTTTGTCATAGATTGCTGGATCTGGTCCATACAGTTTAACTCTTATGTTAGTTGACACCCCCTCTGGGACTAGTATAGGTCCATCGTGCTCGGCATGTGGACACGCTTTTATTGCCCCGGTTATATTGGATTGCTCAGCTTTAGTCTCAGCGAATGGGCAAAGATGTTCAGGACTATCAGTGCAACCAAAGTCATGACACCAACCACATGGAAACCATAAACTTTTCACACACTCGTAGCAATTATCAAAAGCACGGCAATAACTGCCCGGATCTTTCACTGCACCATGGTCGTAGCGGTTCATAGATTGCACGAAACTCTTGATCCTGAAAATATCCTCAGGTTTTAAAATTACTCTGTCTTTAGTCTGTGAGTTTGCATTCTGCATGTTCTTTGCAGCTAATGTTTCCATTGCCTTGATCATGAAAATCTCCTCGGGCTTTAAAATGACTCTGTCTTCAGTCAGTGGGTCTGCAGGATGCATCTTCTTTGCAGTTAATGCTTCCGTTGCCTTGATCCTGAAAATGTCCTCGGGTCTTAGAGTAACAACAACTTCAGTCAATGGGTCTGCAGGCTGCATCTTCTTTGCAGTTAAAGCTTTCATTGCTGTTAGTTTAGTCATAATAAGTATTAAAGATAAAGTTCCAATCATTATAGTGTCCGTTCGAATCAAAGAAATTATATTGAATACAACCTCATCAAGGAAATTTCTCTTTTTCATACCTATCATATTTATAATTATTTCCATTGAATTGTTTGGTCAATAGGTCATGTAAATATTAAATAATAACACAATAATTATTGTCCTTTCCGTTCTATGGATCGTAATATACATAGCTATGTCTATTCAACGGGGCATTTTTTCATATTTTTATTGTAAAACATGAGTATAATCCATAATGGGTAAATTCAAGTTATGTGTAAAATCGTTCTTCACTACGTATTGGCAGGTCCCCATGCACTTAACGACTTGTTATAAGCTCGGATTATCTCAGGAAGATATAAAACTGAACAGGATAAATCAGTACCCCATTTGCGTAACATACAATCTGAGGAATTTTGAAGCAAATTCATAATCCATAACGTCGTATGTTTGAAAAATTCGTTTGTTCGACAACGTATAATAACGCAATGCGTATTGTTGAATTTGTGTGAGTGTTACGCAATTACCAGGCAGATCTAATTGATCTGACCGGATTCTGCACATAGGTGCAGGAAACCTTTATTGGGCTCTTTCGTTTTCTGTGTGTCAATTATTTGCTCCAATAATATTCGTACCAGCAGGCAGCCATAATAGACGATCGACTTTGAAGACTTAACAAGCAAACACGTTTAGGATTTTGGTTTAGATCAGAAGGATCTTAAAGAAGAGTCAGACTAGCACAAACAAATCACGACTGTCTGCGGCTAGACAGTCACAAATCCATTATCATCTCCTAACCTTTTCCGCCTTTAGCCGACCCCAACATAGTTGGATCGGCTTCCTGTCTAACCGGATGCAGCTGAATACCAGTATTTTAGATGGAGTGACTACCTATCTGAACCTCCCAATACAGTTAGTAGTGGGTTTTACGATACCCTTCGGTAATACTGATAAGCTGACTTTCGAGCTACTGACTACCAGAAACGATTGTCAAAGATCTACAAACGACAGCCGGGACCAGCGGCTTAACGTGTTTTCCGAGGCACGAAGAAGACTCGGTATGTAATGGGTGGTCACCCATCCACGGACCAAGGCCTAGGCAAGTGCGGCTTAACCTAAAGATCGACCCGAGTGGCTGATATTATTAAGCCACGAGCCACAGTCACAAATACAACAAGCTAGTATTTGTAACGAGGTGTTTATGTCAGGAGCAGTATCCACAGTTTTTCCTCGTACCAGAACCTTTCAAGAAGAATTGACTATTTGATTTTGTATGATAAATCATTCATAACTAGCAAAAACCACTCGTAACAATAATTCATAGACTACAGCATGAGGCACAAAAATACCAAGCATAAACGAACATGTCAAAGCAACGAAGTTGAGAAATCTACAAGAAAGAAGTCCAGTTTTATTTAATTTGGAACAGGACACTGGAAGAGACAAAGTTATATGTTCTTGACAGCGACTAACTTGTAAATACAGAAGTGAATTTGGCGCCATGTTGCAAGAGAGTTGTAATGTAAAAGTTTTTAGCTAGTAGACGAAACTCTAAAAGCGTTAATCAGGACATCCATGTTTGCGTCGGAGACAAATTGGACCATACAGATAAAGCATTAATATAGTTTTATTTGCGACTAGCTTCGGCCGTGATTTCGTTCGCGTCAAAGAAACAAATCGTCCGACATTTCTTCTCGTATTGGTCTTGCATCATATTACCGCAAATACATTCAAGATTTAGCACAAACAGTTAGTCCACTTACTAAAATTTAACGGAAAGATCAGAAGTTTGTATCTAATGAGGAGCAGAGATATGCATTTAATGTTTTAAAAACAAAGTTAGAAAGTAGTCCAGTGCTAAAAATATTTAATTATTCTAAGAGAGCTACAGGTCTACAAACTGATGCATCTAGTTTGGCTTATATTGATGCGGCGAATGAGCGTCAAAATATTAGTATTAAAATAGTTTGGTGCTGCGGAGCCCTTTGTGTGCGAGGCTGACTCGCACTTGGCCGGTTTTTCTCTAAGGTGTGATTTGAACTAAGTTGAAACGTTAAAGTGTAAAAACAATAAAAATAATTGTGGTCGATGGTGTTTTAAAATAAGAGAAGTTGTTTCTTCGTTCATGCTTTATTTTGCTATCCCAGTAGGTATATATTATATCCTACAACCTATTCATTTTCTGGTGCTGTCGGCTCTGGTTCTCCTGTAGTTGCACCACCTTCAGGTGAACTGTTCTGTTCTGCGCTCTCATTTGCAGTAACACCATCCGCGCCAGTTGTGGCAGCTTCATCCACGCCACCAGTAGTGCCACCGTCGGAATCAGTCGTCTTATCAGCGTCGCCACCAGAAATAGTAGTATCATCACCGCCAGCATCATCACCGCCGGTATCATCACCGCCGGCATCCTCCCCGTCTTTCATAGTTGTAGCATGTGTAGAATCCAATGAAGTAGTCAACGTAGTTCTAAACGTGCTCGGCTTCTTATTTTCACACCCAACGTATATGTTGACGGATACAGGAAGCTTGTACGTTGATTTGATACGGACGCTTATGAATCTTTTTCTTAGACCACCGCGGACAATGGTTGTGATAGGTCCTCGGCCCATTCCTAGGCGGTCGACCACCCTGAAATATGTTATCTGTGAAAGAAGAATCAAGAACATCAATCAGACACACGGAGTCAGAACTAAAATTGGCATGCACACTGCGCATCCCTTTCTTGACCTAAATCCAGTAAAGCAGAACAGTTCCTTTACTTTTGAAATAGATACTCATTCTGTTCTATTTCAAAATTTTGTTCTTAATATTTTCCTGACTGTTCACCTTGAATAGTAAAACTACGTTGTCAAAAATAAATAGCTTATTCTATTAAAGTATGATTTCGTGAGCGTTGCCGCGGGTGCAGTAAGTTCTAAATTAAAGCAAAGGCAAAACTTACTGGACACTTGAACAATCTTCCATAATTTGCAGTCGTATAACCAAAAGGCGATGGTGCCTTATAAATAACATCCTGGGCGACTAAGAAATCATTCCTCCTGAACATACCAAGGTAGAAGTCCCTGCATGTCACGATATGTATAAAAACAAATAAATTTATTAAAGACCATAATGCATTCATTTTACTTTTTACATTAGAAATACTAAATTGTACTTAAAGCGGCTCAAGTGTTGATGGTTACTTATTCAATACGGGCAAACGTGGATACGTCGTATAAATCATTTTAATTGTGTCCGTTTATTGCCTGTTAATTTTATCGCGAATTTTATGTTGGTTGTTGATTAGTTTCTTATTACGTGGTAGGTATTAAGTACTTATTAGCACCAACTTTATTTATCTCTTAAATTTTCTTGGTTATTTTATTCATTATCGCTTACTCATTTTCCCAACATTTCAATTAGTTCTTCTGTTTTTTTTTGTCGCCAGTTGTGAGTACAGTGTCGGCCTGTTCTCATTATCAGTGGTCAGTATGATTCATTTTTAGTTTTGTGTCTGATATAGGTAATAATATTGACGTATTCGTCATTTCTCATGATTCCGAGACTCCTGCTACCATACGGTGGCAGGAGTCTCGGAATCATCAGTTTTGAGCACTTAACAAAATAACTTATGATCGTCAAAAACCACGGTCCGGAAACCATTCATTACCATTACAATTCAGATAAATTAATGACTCAAAGAATAATAAAAGTGGCAATGAAATATTCAGTCACAACTTCAAGGTTCGACGTGGAAAATAAGTGATAAAAGTAAAGTATAAAATGACCACTTGATGTCCTGCCAATTCTCTTAATAAGTACTTCTTGATTAGTCTAGTATTAGTAACAATAAGTAGGGCAAAGGTATTCTCTGTGTAACCATTAACTAAATTCAATTGGATCTCTTAAATCGACAAAATGGTTTCAAATGGATTGTGACTGGCCAGCAATACCTACTCAAAATAACGCGTCAACTCTGCACACAATTGTATCCTTACTTCAAAGCCTCGCAAGATATTTTCGGTACACATGAAAGCTTTAAGTAAGCTGTATTTTTGTGTAAGAGGCTTACTTACGGGCCTTACCATGCGTTTGCACGGTGGGGAGACTGGCAAGGAACGAGGAAAGTGGATCGCAAAGGATTATACTGACACACTTGATAATATATTTCCAAGTTTATTTCGTGTTTAGCTCACAAGATTATAATTTTGACACGTTACGGATGTTTGAGTGTTATTTTTGATTGCAATCTCTTTTTTTTTGCTGAATTGAATACGTTATTTGGATTATAATATGGTCCTAACTTTTTATAAAACAAGGGTAGTACGTTTAACAGTCAATGAACCCTACAGGCAGAATTTGTTTACTCTGTGTGATTTAAATACTACCGCTCTTAAAACGGTCAAGAAAACATAGTGAGTATTAAGTTATGATATTTTTCTTCGGCGTTTATCCATGAACCAAAAAATCTAAGACATGTGACTTCCAACCAAGTCGCTCCGAACCCTGTGTCCCAGAAGCAGACACGTTGACGTTAGCTTACTTTAGTTTAATTTAGTTAATGTTAACTAACGTTTGTTAAGATTAGTTAACATTAACTAATTATGCAGTAGATTCCATTCAATTACCTTAACAATAAGAACAGACACAAGGGCCAAAAACCTGAACATAAAATCATGAATATTCTTTATCGTCCAGACTCCAATTTCGTTCATTGTCGTTCCATAAATCCAACGAAATTTTATACTCCAATCGTAATTCTTTTTCGTAGATAATCTATAATACTTTTCGAGGGCGACTGATCCCTGCCAAATAGCTCGTAAATCTGTCGACCAATAAAATTTTTGTTATACCCCGTTCTGGGTACTTTAGTGCACCTGTCACTGATGTTGCTATCTCGCTTACACACACAAATCGTAATGTAAAGCTACGTTTGTCATGTCTTCTGTTTATTGGTGTTTTAACTTTTTGTCAGCTATGAACTGTATAACATGATATAACATAACATCACGCCTGTAATCCCCGAAGGGTTAGGCTGAGGTGTACCTAATACTACACCCACATGTTATAGGGGGCGAGCCTATTGCCATCAACCGGGCACAAATGCGGACTCCGTGGCAACTACTGAGAAATTTCTGATGGAAAAACCCAATACCAATTTGCCCTACCCGGGAATCGAACCCAGGACCTCGTGTTCAGCAGTCGCAATTGCGTCCACTAGACCAGCTAGGCAGTCCACAATGAATCGCTCTTCTAGGTAAAGCCACGCTTGACTAGGTTGGTCCATGGATGGGTGACCATCCTTTGCATAAGGAGTTTCTTCGGTGCCTTGGAAAGCTCGCTAAGCCGTTCATTTGAAGTTTTTTGACAGTCGTTACAGGTAGTCAGTGGCCTGAAAGTCTAGCAACCAGTCTTACCAAGGGGTACCGTATTAGCCGCTTCATGTAAAATACTGGTATTCGGGGGCATCCGGTTGGACTGGAAGCCGACCCCAACATAGTTGGGAAAAAGCTAGGCAGGTGGCAGATGATTTACGAATAACTTATTTAAAAAAAAAAAACATAAATTCCCCAACCTGTAAGGTGGTAGCGAGGCTAACCACCCGAGTGTGCCGAGCAAAACACGTTGTTGGTGATTCAGTGTAAACAGTTCTTTACGAGTCAGTTTACTAATTTCAAGTGAAGATCTACTCAGGTTTATTACAGTGGGTACTTAGACTAAAAGTTATATTAACCTTTTCGATTCAATTACAGCTCAAACTAGATATTGGGATTTTTTTAAAGATTAATCTGATCTCATAGGTTCATGTACTTACACTGCCATTGTTATTCATGATGATTAAAAAAGTGTTCCTTTGGAGCTCAATGAAGTTTGGAAAAAAAATCCGCTCTCGTTGGTCCGAATGGTTGCATGTGCAACTGCTAAACAAGGATCTTTGGTTCCCATGTAGAGCAAAGGTTTTATATTTTTCAGCGGTACCCCAGAGTTTCCGTTCACACCCGGTTTTTCGGCAATTGAATCATCCTCCATAGTTAGTCTGGATAGACCTTAACCAGCTCTGGGCCATCACGCACGACACACGAGATTTGTGAGCTAGCTTAATTTTATCTTATGCAGGATGGCGCCGATAATACGACAGTAAATTAAACTGCGTATACCTCATGACGTTCCCAGTCTGCATACAAAAAATCAATCGATTGTAACCAGTAGTTTAGTCACAGGTCATTATTTTTCATTTTCAGTATTTTCTACATGATGTAGATTATTATGCTAGCATCGACCCTCACATCGGTATAAACACTAAAACACATGATGCCAACTCGCTAATTCAAAAACCCTTGGCAAATTCGTTCCTTAAATTTTATTTCTAGGTGTGAATTAATGCAAATTACAACTAATAAAAAAATTTAAACTAATCATTATAAATGGTGTTTTATTTTTTTCACAATTTTATGCTATTTAGTTTTTTGAAATTTTATTTCGATGTTAGAATTTCTTTGATAGTTTAAAAATATTCCTATGAACTAGTATGACCAGTGTTTTCATTTATTGTCATATTGTCGGCGCCTCCCTGTATACCTACTAATTAATCCAATACTCTAACAAACGGTCACCTACACTATAAAGACCCTAATACTAATCCAAATTTAAAGACGTTAGTTTACAGCGACGGTGTAACAAAAGATGGCGCCTGTCGTTTACGACCGCCATACTTGCTACCCTCATTTGACTTTTAGTAGATACTTCAACAAAGACATAAGCTGCAGGCTTACTGCTTTTTTCAGTCTTAATTTCCATACTAATCTTGAAGACAAGTAGGGGAGAAATAGTAATAGTTTTGGGTTTTCATATTGTGATAGCCTGAGACTGATCATTAATACTATGTACCTATTTGTCAGAAGATGGTAAGTAGATAGCTTTATATGGTTTTTCGTTCAGTCTACAGTGTATAGTCTCATCGCTTTCTACCGCATGTGGCATGCAAATAATAGATACATAATATTATCTTCTACAATCAACATAATTCCCCTTACCCTTATCGCAATTTATTTGGGGTCGGCGCAGCATGTCTGGCCTCACAAAATGTTCATAAAAATTATTATAATTAATATTTACCACATCTATTATATACATAGAAGGGAGGTTATTAGGTCAGTATTTACATGATTGAATGCGTAATTACCAATTAAAATTCCAATTTTGCCGTGTCAGTTAAAAATCACATCATCAGGATTACATTTTATTACCAGTAGTTCCCTGCCTATCTTTTTCTTTGGCTACCGATGGTATCCAAGCCTATCTAAATTGAGTTAGCCCAGAATTTGGTAGCGAGTTTGGCGCCTTCAGTAGCGTCTATCAGTTCCTGTAACGAGCAAACAACAGGACATCCAAGATTATAATTGGCACAACGTTTGTGGAACAGTACCACATTTACAACTCCAGATCTAATTATAAGACATCACGCCTGTAATCCCCGAAGGGATAGGCAGAGGTGTAGCTAACAGTACCTACTCCCACATTTCGTCAGTTATGTTTTAAGTCCCATGTAATGGAGGCGAGACTATTGCCATCAACCGGGCACTGATCCAAACTCCTTGGCTGCAACTGAGAAATTCTTGATGGAAAAACCCAATAACAGTTTGCCCGACCCAGAAATGGAACCCAGGACCTCATGTTGAATAAATTAAAAGAGAATTAATTCATTTTAATCAATTGTGTACTTACAAAATGTTTCAGTAATTACTTAGCAAGCATACCCTGGTAAGTATCCATGTCAACAAAACTAATTGTTTCAAAGTCAGATATTACAAACTGGAGTTTACATAAAGTACGCACTCATAGCGGCGTACACTTCCTTGCAAGTTAAGTTGACTGGCATATTAATTTTAGGTTAGGTTATAGTTTTGTATTACGTCTGGATACTTTAGAAAAGGTCCAAGGGCTATACAGAGGTAGTCATAAAGATATATAATTAGGTAATATATTTCGCTATCTATGTTTTAATGATGCCCATATTTTTTTATATTATAATCTAAGTGTATGGCCCTTGAACCAAAATCCAGCATTAATTCATAATTTCCTATGTTTTATTTTTTATTTATTAAAACTTTATGCACAAGTAAAAAACTGTACAAAGGCGGGCTTAATGCCTTGGGCATTTTCTACCAGTCTACCTTAGGGTGATGCAGAGACAATACACAGTAGGTGCAATAACAAAAAAGAAAATACTAGAAAATATTTATAAAATAAAATAATCAGCATGAACTATTATCATGTGAATATTGCAAATAAGAGATGAGAGAAGCAAATCAAGACATCAATTCCTTAAAACCCGTCATCAAAGAACATATTAAAAAGTTGTTCCCTTACAGACGGCCCCAACGCTAACCAGATAATCAAAGGTTAGGGCCCGCTTCATAAGAGAGCAATTATTATTTTATTAATTTCTTAAGAAGCCGCCGTCGGTCTCGTGTAACAAGCAAAATGTTACATAATATGCGTTCAAGTAGTTAATTGCGTAACATCTAGAGCCTCTCCTAAACTTTGTGAAACAATCATGTTTTTTAATGAAAACCTTCTACGTTATGAGTATTTTGTTACCAACGGTTTTATACGTTGGTGTTTTCCCTAGATACGGCATTTTTATGATATTAAAGAAAGAAAGAAACACACCACAAGTACCACAATACACAATAAAAAAAAAAACAATAATTATATATTACGCATACTATGACCTTTTTATTTGGAAAATTCTCATTGATACCCTCCGTCTGGGGCGAGCGGAGGGTTATGTCGGACTCTAACGGACTAAAAACCCACTGTTCCTACCACTACCATGTGCTGAGGGCCCGGGAGACACAAGTACATTCGCGCACAAACCATAACTTGTATCAGCCTGTCATTACCGGCGGGCCCCATCACCAACCGCGGCCTATTCACTACGAGTATAACCTGCCACAGCATACCACATCCTGTTCGACCACGCTTTATTGATACATGCTGTATAGTAATCAATTATATTTTACAGCAGAAGTACTTGCCCAAAAATTTCAAGACTATGCAGAATAAAGGAGTAAGTTAATTATTTTTTTCACCCTTTACAATAATATTTTTCCCCAAAAGAACATTCTGTGCTAATTAGTTTAGTAACTCGGCATCTCAAGCTTACAAATTATGTGCCTTTCTTATGCTGAAGATAATTTTGCCGGTGTTACTATGCTTTAAAATATGACTGCTTTGTTATTTTTAAGGTCACAAAGTGGGGGGAGGACAGTGGAGGGGAGTCACAAATTCTTATATAATTTTACATACTGGCAAAGTTAGAATAGGCAGTATGTAACACTGTGACAAAAAAAAAATGAATTCCCGAAAACTGCAAGACAAGATTTTGGTTCAGACAAATATTGCTCTATGAAAAAATCTACCCATGTGCCATTTAAGGATACCTTTCGGTTATGCTTTTGTGATTGTGACACTCAAAGAGGTCTCGTTAGTCACTTTGCAAACAGCTAAAACTACTTTATTTTAGATATATTTCCTGTTTTTTCTTCAGACACACAAATATTCAAGAAAATACTTAAAAATAACAATGCAAAAAAAGAATCTTTCATAGCTCCGCAAAAACAAACTAACCGCACCACTTCCAAACCATAGTTAGACTTACTTAGTTAAAATATTCAACAAAACAGTTAAATAATTCACACGTAATTAAATTTTCTTCAAGTCCTCGCCAGTAAGTCGTTGTTTGTTCTATAAATGACGCGGGGAAGGCGTAATGTGTAGAAACGGCCTGTTTCATTAAGACAATGGGTTTAAATTGCAGCGGTTAGATAGACGGACGGAAAACGTCTGTGGTGCAAGTTATAGGCGACGGTGACGTTTTTTAATAAGGTAAGTTTAGGTAATGGCTCCCTTTCTTTATTGTGGTGTTAGTGCCTAACCTGGTGAGAGTTTTTACCGACTTGGCTGCACATGCCGTCGAGAAATATCTCTCAGGCATGCTGGTTTCCTCAAGTTGTTTTCCTTCACCAAAGCAAGTAATAATTATACAATACGTACAAATGATTCCGAAAAGCCAGAGGTGCGTGTATTGGGTTCGAACTCGAGACCTACGATTTGGCAGTCCAACGTACACACTACTAGGTGCAGTGGTGTGTGCTTATAGTGTTGTGATAATGGCTAATTTTGCATGAACTTACCTCCACCCTCACACGATTAGGAATCTTTAGGTAGTGTCTATATGGATCAATTACCATCATCATGATAATATTTCAATCAAGGACGTCTTTTCTTAGGTAATGATGTTCTTATCTTTCTCAATAATAACTGTCGTCCAAGGATGGATGACCATCTATTTAATACAGTTTCCTCCGTGCTTCGGAAAACACGGTAAGTCGTTGGTCCCGGCTGTCATTTGTATATCTTTGACTGTCGTTACAGATAGTCAGTGGCCCGAAAGTCTATCAGCCTGTCTAACCAAGGGGTATCGTGTTACCCAGTACTAACTGGGTTAGGTTAGGTTAGGCAGTCGCTCCATGTAAAATACTGGTATTCAGCTGCATCCGGTTAGACTAGGAAAGGCAAAAATTATTTCCACAAAACCAAGCCTCGTACTTGTACGTGAAGCTAACGCTGCACCATTATAACATAAAAAAAAAGTATTTTTTTGTTTTAATTCCGTGTCTCACCTGTATTGCTTGGACGTAGCTCGCACCCAGCATGTCTTACAAAACCATGCATGCATATCATCTTTAGAAAGCGATTAATCTTAAAAAATAAAAGATCACGTCACGTCACAACCATCAACGCTAATGTTTAACAAGTTCCGCTGCCGCTCATACCCTGTACCATACACCGTAGACAGACGAGCAAAACAGAGGCATAGTTAATTCCTGGCCAAGGAAATAACGTGCATTAGTCAACTGCAGCCAGGACTAACTGTAATGAACCCCCCTCATATCTGTTCCTTAGTAATTATTTAGATAACATTCGTTTGGCTTCTTCGTATGGTAGCTATATAGGTGGTTTGAGTGAATTAATGGCGTTTATGTTGTTTGAAGTTTTAATGGACATATCGACAGTTTTTGGAAGGAGTTTTTATTTCGTAGGTTTCTTGTTAGAATTGCTTTTTCGTTTTGAAATTGATTCCGTTCGTAATTTTTTAAATAGGACTTTTATGATCATTTTTGGAGGGTGGCGCGCTTAGATGAGTGACAATCGTTTGTTTCTTTTCTTGTATTTTCTACAACTTTAAGAAGATGTCGATCTTATTGATCTTGTAAAAGCTTTTCGGTAGCTCATGCCATTGTCATTTAGTTTAATGTATGTCGTTTATCAGTTTTATTTTTATTTATTTTTTTTTTATTGTTTTGTCTTGTGCGAGTATAATAAATACTTTTCCTTTCTTTATTGTCAGTTCCATACATTTTTGACTTGAATCGTTATAGCTGACAAAAATTCACCTTGCCGACGTTGTCAGATTTCTTTCGACCGATAGAAAGCTAGCTATAATCCACAGGTAAAGATTTATACCCTATAAAAAAAAACATTGGAGAAGTAACATTCCCGTAGATTTTCTCAACAACACTATTTCCGTAAGTACGTACAATCATCAACTCCAGAATTTTACGAGCACGAAAGCCTCAACTGGCTCCAACTGGCTAATGCCGTTATCTGAATGGGTGGCTTGAATAATCAATAGATGCTTACACAGTCTAGATATTTTCTTAGCTCAGGTAAAGCTGTTCGTTCGGATAACTTTGTTATTTTACTCTTCGTGAATGTTTTGGTGAGAAGTGCGGTTGCAGATTTGTGGGAGTATATGTTTTGATCTTACATAAAGTATTATATGAAGAGCATGACTACTGAGATGGGGTGGGAAGAGATTGATGATGCATGACATTATAGAACGTAAGTATTGAAAAATATAAAAACTTTGTGTAAAAGTTACAAATATGTACTACAATTTTGCTATGTTTATTTTCACCAACCTCAAAATATTACTGAATTATTTCAATGTTAATTCTCGACGCTGAACCAAACGTTGAAAATTCAGCAATGCGCTTTCATTCAGGTGTGTTCGTAAAAAAGGGGGGTACTTTATGCTGCAAGCCGTGTCTACTATAACACTTCTAGTCCCTGTAACAAGCAAAAACTTTAAACTGTTAAAGGAAAACAACGAGCCTTTGATCCAAATAATTTTATTTAGGTATTTTTATTTCCACGTAAGCCGGTATTTATTCGAGAAAAATACATTTTTGTTACGTTACGTCGCGTAGCGCACTGTGCAAAAACGAGTTTGGCTTCGCTGTGGGCGATCGAAATATTGAATAGAAAAACATTTTTTTAAATCATTGAGAGTGGCTTTTTGGAAATTTTGATTGTTGTTTGACATAGATATGGTACCCACGCTTTTATCTAGTTTGAGCTATTGGCACGGCTTTGTTTATTTTATTTATTAAAAATCAAACTTCAGCACTACAGCTTTCGCTCAGAGCGGTTTTGGACTGGCTTGTTTTTTTGCGCGTATAAGCTCGTTTCGGCCACATTTTGCGCATCAAATAATAATTAATCGATTGCGCGTACATGCGTTTATTCGATTTATTCCGTTCTAATACCAAAAACTAATATTTCAACTCATGTTTATTTTTTATTCAGAACGGATACCACTCTCAATTTTATGTGCGAACGAATACCAACAACTTGAATTTGGTACAGTCAGCTCAAAAAAAAAAAAGAAAATAAAGACGTCGAAAAATGACGGTTTGTATTTATTTATTGTGAATTTGATTCCATGATATCCCCTCGCTTTACATACTGACCGCACATTAATTGCCCACCCCAAATTCCATCCTCATGGCGCTACTAAAAGTTTTAGTAACTTTCAGCACTTCCATCAGTTGCAATTTGTTGGGGGCAAGCAGTTTCAGAACATCCATCTAAAGAAAGTGAACGAACTGACCTCTCCTCGACCGGGCCATATGCCCGAAATCATATTCAAACAAAAACGGCATAAAATTTAACAGTTCTCAACAACAACATTTTTCTGTATTATTTTTTCAGCTTAAAAATCTAACCTCTAAAAACAACACCCGATATGTGGCACCGAATCATAGGCTTTGTTATAATCTATCCAAAATGTCGACAGATCCCTACGGGATTGACGAACCTGTTGGTTAATGGCCATGTCAATGAGGAGCAGCTCCTTAGTACTGCGGGACCCGTTCCTACATCCATCTGACTGGACCTTATATCTTTGAACTTGTTTTGGTATTGGTTGAAACAATGGTATCCGTTCGGAATAGAAAATAAATATGAGTTGAAACAAATAAGGTATTAGTTTTTGGTATTAGAACGGAATAAATCGTTTATTCCGGCGTGTCCGCTTAAACCGGCGCGAAAGGTTCTCTCGCTTATGCAAACCTATAAGCGCGTCAACGCTCGTACGGTCATTACCTGACCCATCTTCCTCTTTTCTACTTCGAAAGATGGGCGCGTACATGCGCTTCTAAAAACGAGCTTAAACGCACCGAAATAACGCTTATCTAAAGCGCAACACACACAAGGAGCGGGCACGGTGCGGGCGCGGGACGGGTTGGGAGTACGGCGGGTGTAATTCCATGTATTTTTATGGACGACATCACAGAGAGCCGAGCGAGTGATTCATGCTTAAAAACTATACGCGTGTTGCTACAGCGACTGCGGAGAAAACAAATAAACAAATGCAGCCACCGTGACGTCACTTACAACGTGTTGATACTCACGAGAAGAAAACAAGTGACAGACGCATGTTGCAATCCGCGCCGCTAGCTATCTTGCCTAAGGTCACGAACGGGGCATTACAATGCTTAGAGGGAGACTGTCACACCGGCAAAAGTGATCGAAACACGACTGTGGAGACTATAGTTGCTAAAAAGCAGCGTCCGTATATTCGGACTTTTAAATACGCGTAGCTAGAACTACTAATTTTCCACAGAAAAGGTTCAGGCAAACTACCGGACACTGATTGATACTTCAGCACAGTATAATTATGATAGTGACCACAATTTGAGTATGATGTAGTTAAAATGTAACAAACGTGAAGACAAGAAAATGCTCTGTCTCATTGTATGCAGTGTATGGAACACCATCAAAAGTCGGTAGCCTGTTGCTTACGATCATCTCTCTCAATCGCATTTTACGACTGGAGTAGATAAAAACTTTATATACTGACCTTTCTTTTATGATCACGTCACGTTGAATATTATGGGCCTAAAGGGCATCAGTTATGAGGGAAATGGATTAGATGGAAGAGAGCCTATCTAGATACCTACTAAAAATTCTGGGCTTGTCGAAAAATAAGTGAAATAAAATCCTGTTGGTTTTAGTGCCTTACGAATAACATTGAAATCATCACAATTTTTGGATGATAAAATCGTCTTTTTTTTTTCTCAGATTAGTTTTAGTTTATTTTAATTTTTAATTAGAAATACTAAACCGCTTTTGACAAATCGCAGCATCACGATTCTATGTTACTCAATGGAAACTCTTCCATAGGTAGCGACATTGCCGCATTTTGCCAATTTTACACAGAAAGTAGTTGTCTGTTTTTATATAAATTGATTCTAGGCCTACATTATTCTACGCCCCCCAAGGATACTATATTCCTCTCATACCTCCACCATTCAGTCATAAAACTGCATAATATTGATTACCCTCATAAGACGCCTTTCGTTAGATAAGAAACTTGTCAAATTCATGCTTATATTTGTGTCATATTTGTGTTGGTATATTTTTGATGCCTGTCAGTGAATACTGACATTCTAAAAAACCTTCAAATTATTAAATGTTTTATTTAGCTGCTAAATCTACTTCTAATCAAGCGCTTATCGCTTTCACTGTGCCCAAACATTTCAAATTCGAACAAAAAGCGCGAACAAAGTCCTCTCAGTACACTCACGGGTGGCATTTAAACTGGGATGCTTAAACTTTTTCGCGTTCATTAAATCATTGTTATCTTGCATCTCTTTTTTCTCTCCTCCTCTGGGTGCAGTTGTATTCTGAAACTATTTATTCATTTATTTAAATCTTTTTTTTTTTTAAGTCTCGCTTTTCTGTGGTTGTGCTTGGATTTGGTTTAATGTCTTATTCTATAAGTAGCCTTTGCCCGTGACTTCGTACGTGTGGTACTTAGAATAAAAAAAAAAGATCATTTCTGTGGTAAAATTTAGCCTATATTTTAAGTTAGGCATTTAGCAGTAGAGCGGTGAAAACTTCGTTAAAATCCATGCAGCAGTTTTTCAGCGTGATGCGCGTACAAACATACTGACAGAAAGACAGATAGACAGACAAATTCTATAACTGTTGTTTTGGCTTCTGTTGCTCTAATAAAGACCCCCCAAATAATGATTTTTTTTTTCAATATCTCCAATGTACAGACATCGGCCTGTTACAATTTTATTATATATGTATATGTAGGTTTAGATTTAAGAGTCAGGGAGTCTATAAATCTGAGACTTTTGTGAAATAATTCTGTCGCACTTCGGCAGTTATACTTTGACCTTAGCTGGCCTAGCATAGTTCGAAATTTCCATAGAATAAGAGGCCAACGTTTACTAGTTTCTTTCTACCGCTGTGTATTATATTGCCAACTGGATTTATGCACTACTACATGGATTAATTATTATTTTCTTTCGTAAAACTTCATATCTTACCTCGGTAAGACATGAAAATAGGGGAATACATTTGTATGTGCTAAGCGCCGCTGGCTTATCCTCTTCTTATTTAACCAAAGAAAGTAAACATATCCAATCATAATGCCATCAAGTCCAGTTATAAGCATCAAGCACTTTGTCCCCTTTGGGCATACCATTGATAACTAATAACTATCTACCCTAATATGACAAATTGAGTAAAACGCACTGCACTACATAAAGGACACCAATCCATCTCTGTCAAACGACGTCCTTTAAAAATGACATGATAATGTAGTAGGTGCCTTCGGGCGGTACTGATGCCACAGTGACTGGAAATCTCATCTTTCTGGGAGGGAGATATGAAGATGTGTATGTCTAAACGTCGGATCGGTTCGCGAATATGAAGGTCTTGGCCAATTCTAATTTCAAATTCTTCTGATGTAACCAAATAAATGAAACAGAATTTAAGTTATGAAATAAAAGATTCTGTTTTTACTGGGTTCCCAATCCCCAGTACCCTACACAGCGTCAGTGTGCCTGCAATGCACAACCAACATCATCATTTAAAGCCCGACTTCACCCCATGCTGGCCATAAGCTATTTTTCCAACCCACCTGCGTCGACCCATCTGCGATAACAAAAATGTCCGCGCATTTCACAACCGTTAAAAAACACATGATACACAAAAGAAAATATATTATAATATATTACTATCAGCGAAAATAATGATCGAAAAGTCAAAGACATTGAATTGACATTCAGAATAGCCACTGTAGAAATACAAAATGCTATGAAAACGATTGTTACTTGTCCAGGTTATCTTAACGAGGCAAACAACATGATAGACTTGTTCAAGTCAAGTCAAGGTGGGACACAATTTGAAGACCTAGCCAATCGACACAATAAAAATAAGAAGATCTTCCCTTAAAACCTAGAATAGAAAAGAAAATTAAAAAACGCCAGTGCAAAGATTGGCTGTTAGAGCACGCATTAAAACGAATGACATAATTTGGGTAAGAAGAGGCCACTGCGGGCTTTGCAATAATAATAAAATAGCGTCTGGTAGTTAGCGGGTTTATTGAACGTTACCGAGAAGAATCCTTTTATTGTTTCCTTTACGGTGTATGGTAACGAGGGACATAATTATTTTTTTTCGGCTGAGACAGTTCACAGCTACCTTCATTTTTCATTTTGTAAGTAATGAGTGACGTTTTGGGATGTGGAGTAAGGAGAGGTCTTGACTATTGTAGCTCAAGGAAAACTATCCACTACTTTTTGAGGAATAATTATGATTTTTTGCATTCTACGAAATGTAAGGAAGGGAATGGTTTTTTTGGGATTCATGATTATTCTTGTACTGACAACTTTGTCGGTCCGATACAGTTTTTTAATCCTTATGAGCAACAGAATCGAATGAATGTTTTTGTGGAAATTTGTTACTTTCTTTCTAACTGTACCTATACTTTTTTCAAAATCTATGAATGAAGATCAACATTTCTCAAAAAGTTATCTATAGTGTCCTAGAGATAGTTTTCCTGTAGCTATAACGATTAAGGTGCTTTCCTTGACCCATCCCAAAATTCCACCCAGTCATCATCATCATTATCATCTGCCTAGCCGTAATAACAAAGTTAATGTTCTACAAATTATGCGTGAATATTAAATTGTTTTCCGTGTTTAAACTATCGTCTTTTGCTGAGATTAACCGACGCCATGAGATTACCTATTTAAATTGTATTTGTAAGCTAGTTATTTAAATTCGATTGATTGATCACTACAGAACAAAAATTTTAAAAAAACAATGTCAAAAACATTAAATGTTTCAACCCTATTGCTTCAATCGAGCGTAGGTAATTATGTCCTCAACTAGGCTTAGTTTCCATACTGTCTATATTTATACTGTGGTATTACTTAGTTTGATGTACTGAATGGTTGATTGCCGGCTTCGTGATGGGTCCGTTTACGTCCTGTATACCAATGTCTGTCGCCAATCTGCCCTGCTGTGATCTGTTTTGAAGGATATAGGTACCTAGGTGCCGCAATATAATAATAGAAGGCACGTGTGTAATTTTAGTTATGGTTTGCCTTTGAGATAGCGACGCATCGGAAATGTCTCTGATATTCAAGATAGGGGTTTGTTGTCACTCTTTGGGTACGGATTTCTAAAAACAAAGCCTGTCAAGTAACGTAAAACTCTTTGTTTGTTCCTAGAGAACAAAACATGAGCCTTAAAGATACACATTCACACACCGAACATAAATTGCAAACTTAATTTTCTGAATACCTTGATCGTCCTTATCAAATGGGTACTGTGGCGACATCTGCCTCAACTACTTCGAACTAACTAGCTTACGCATGTGTGACATAGATGGCGTTATGTTACAGAAATTAAACATGAAAGTTAAAACATTGTAATAATAAGTGATTAATTGTGATTCCTTAAAGTAATAATGCGGAATAATATGTAAAATCTAATGAAGGATCCAATAATAAATTAAAACTCTTATCTCATTTACTTAAATACAAAATTATACCCGTATCTATAGTCAAGTTAAAGTAATGACTTGAGCTTAAGTAATTACATTTTTTTTATGCAATAGACAAGAATTTAAACGAAGTAAGAACCGTCAAAGAAAGCAAAGCTACGAATTCTAACTATTTACAGTTCTAACTTCAAGCAATTACTAAACTACATTATTAAAATCGAATTTTTTATTCAAGTAAACACTTTGACTTGTTTATAGATACGTGTGTAAGAAATCATAAGCATAACAACAAGTAGGTATCTAAGTAATATCAAAACCAAAACAAAACAGTCAAAACTAAATAAGAGCCTATTAAAAATATTCGAGCATTATCATATTATAAATTAGCATATTTTAATGCTATGAAAATAACATAGGTATAAAATAATTATTACGCTTGTAATCCGCGTAGGGTTAGGCAGAGGTGCTTAAAGGAAACTCGGTATGTTATTAAGCAACAAGCTTATAGTTGATATTAATCTGAAATAACCAGTCCACGCCAAAGAAGTGTATGAGAAGAGACTTTTGTCTGTCTCTGCCGTGGGACAATCATTGCTTGATACCATTAGTTAAATTAAAAATGCCTAAAAAAATGTAGTTTTATTGTGTACTAAAAAGTTAACAAGGTGGCCCTCTTTATATTTAGTTAACAACAAACGTATGGTTGATGTCAATACACGTTCCTCGGTCGCAACAGCCGGGGTATGGAAGGAATTTGTCGCCAGGAACTATCACACAGCCTTCACCAACGGAGATGGCACCGCAACTGAAAAGACGTGAGTGGAAGTGAAAATAATGTTGTCCCAACTTCGTTCCAAGGAAAGGTTTTACACATATGGGTGTAGGAGCACTACAAAAGTCAAAACAGCGCCATCTATGACACAATTGAAGAACTAATATTAAAATTCTAAATCGCGCTATTAAAATTATCCGCGATTTAAGACCATATAGAAAAACCCCACAACAGTTTTCGGACAGAAGCCCACCAGACAAAACACCCATCTGGTTGGAGGAACCTCCCTTCTCTATAAGGGATCAAGAACTTAACAACCTTTTCTTAATACCCCTATGTGCCGGTTTTCAGCAAGGTTGTTGAGAAGGTAATGCTTAATCAGATGTTTAACCACTTTAACACCAATTATATCTTACATGAGAAACTATATGGTTCCACCAAAGGACGTTGTACGACTGACTCTGGTGTCATTTTATTAAAACACATATTCACTGCGTGGGAAGAGGCACAAGATGCCATAGGAATCTTCTGTGATGTCTCGAAAGCATTTGATTGCGTGAGCCATGAAACCCTACTCCTTAAACATGAGCATTACGGTTTAGGGAAACAGGCGCTCAGTTTAGTGAAATCGTATTTAAACGATATACATCAGCAAGTACAAATAAATGGTGTCAATTCAATGGGTTTAAAAGTAGTAAGGATAGGTGTACCACAAGGCTCGATATTAGGTCCTTTCCTCTTTTTAGTCTATATTAATGATCTACCCCATTTATTTAAAAACTATCCACAAATGGTGTTGTTTGCTGACGATACTTCTTTAATATTTAAGATTAACAGACGTGCATCAGATCTTGGCGACGTACATAGCGCCCTACTGCAGGTCCATTATCGGTTTACCGCGAATAATTTAGTATTATCCTCTGACAAACCTATCCGGGCTTTACGGTAGTTATGTAATACAGAGAGTGACAAAGGGGTAAACGAATCATAATGGGTGTAAAAATACCCCTTAACGAAGCCGAAAGGCACGTCTTGTTCGCCCCGTCATTATGATATTTTTCTTTGCTCTGGAATATATGTAGGAACCAGAAGGTTCCTACATATATTTTTATACATATATTTTTAGTTACGGAGATATTGGGGGTTAAATCTCCAACTTTAAAAAAATATACACTTCTGGACACATCTATTGGCCCACCTTGTATTTTCATTTTCGTTTGGTCCTAGCTAAAATTTTATATTAGGTCGAGCAAAAAGTTTTTATGCAGTTTTGAACCTGTCACATTCATAATTTCATTCAATAGTCTTGTTTTGAATTACGAACACAGAATTTAAAGAAACAAAAGACAATTTGGAGCCTGTTTGTTGATATCAAACAATCGAATACTAAGAAAATTTGGTTTTATTGGTTTACTTGGATTTAATTCTTGAAAAAGTGATTGATATCTTTGGTTTTGCAACAAACATTACTTATTCTTAACATTTAGGTGAGGTTCTATCAATAATTATGGATACTTCACCTGAAGTCGCCGCCCAAGCTGTTGCACTTATTCAGGCCGGACACAGCCAAAGAAACGTGAGTGCTCAACTTAATTTAAGTCGATCTGCGGTCCGAAATGTTTATCGGAGGTACCTAGAGACTGACGGCTTTGTTCGTCGCCAAGGAAGGCCACGATCTCGGGTCACAACTGAAAGGCAGGATCGATTCATCGTGACGACCAGCTTGAGAAATCGTCACCTTACCTCCATTGAGATACAAAACCAACTTCGCGACTTCCACGGAGTATCTGTGAGCGCTCGAACTGTTCGGAGAAGGTTAAAAGAACGCGATATGGTACCACACAAGCCAGCTAATGGGCCCAAACTAACGCGAGCCCACCGAACAGCGCGCCTTCATTTCGCACGCAGTCATTTAAATTGGACACAGCAAGATTGGAGCCGTGTACTCTTTTCTGATGAGTCTAAAATTGTGTTACATGGCAATGATGGAAGGAAGAAGGTCTACCGACGTAAGGGAGAGCGTTTCGCACAATGCTGCTTTGAAGAGAGGGTTGCTTATGGCGGTGGCTCATGGACTGTCTGGGGCGGTATATCCGCGAGCGGCAAAACTCAACTTGAGGTTGTTACAGGACCACGGCTGCCAACATTAAATGCTGAAAGATACATTCGTGAGTGCTTAGAACCTCACGTGATACCATACGCGGACTATGTGGGCCCAAATTTCCTTTTTATGCATGATAATGCAAGAGCCCATGCGGCCGGCATCGTCAGGGAATATCTTCGGGATGACTATCACAGTTATGGACTGGCCAGCCAGAAGCCCAGACATGAACCCCATTGAGCATATGTGGGACGAGCTAATAAGACGTGTTAGGGCTCGTCAGCCAGTTGCCCAGACGATGCAGGAGTTGAAAACTGCCATAGAAGGGGAATGGGAGATGATCCCTCAAAATTTCATAGAGCGGTTGATAAACTCTATGCCTAATCGTATGAGAGCTGTGGTAGATGCCCATGGAGGCAACACGCGTTATTAAATTAAACCTTTATTTGATAAAACATGTTTTTTATTCAAAAATCAATTGCCTTTAACAAGGCGCATATCCGACTTGTTAGGCGTAGCTCCATGTCGTATGGTATTCTGAATTCAAATTTAAAACAATACGATCGAAAAAGATGGTAAAATGTATCAGGTTTAAAACTGCATCAACAGTTTTTGTTCAATCTAGCAATCATATTTCGGTAGGGGCCATCGAAACCTAAACTCTAAGGTGGGCCAATAGATGTGTCTAGAAGTGTATATTATACAAGTTTTAATGTATATAACTTTACTTTAATACGCCCTTGACCCCCGTACTATTCAATGCATCATCAGCATAATGTTTTAAGTTTAAGTAATTTTTGCGTAGAGTTACTTAATTCGATATATAGCATGCTTGGTTGACGGCTTCGTGAAGGGTCCGTTTACGCCTTGTATAGATCCATGTAAGTATGATGAGACAAGCTAGCTAGCTTGTCTATTCTGAAAGGCAATCTGTAATAGGTTTCCGCCTTGGTCCTTATGAGGACCAGGGTCTTCCAAAGACCTTGACACCAGTTCCTAGCTGTGCCTTAGGTCGTAACAGAGTATGCTACTTCAACCGTAGGGGATGACCAGCTGATGTAGGAATGAATGAACTTTGTGTAAAATGAGTGATTGAATGATAACTTGAAAGTTTGCTTGGAAGAAAAAGTCATTTTGCGGTAACTCTTAGTAAGTATAACGTGACCAGGACAGAAAAAAGAAAAACATGTATGTTTTTAATGTGAAAGGTTTCGGCCTACTACCATGACATTAGACAATATCTATTATAATAACAAAAATTAGGCATGTTTGAAATAAAACTATTTCAAACATGCCTAATTTTAATTTTTTGGCATGTTTATTTTAAACAATGTTATATTTCGAAAAACTAATTTTTCGGACGCATTTGCTCATATACTTCTCGGGTGCACATCACTGATCCGCTCCTATGTTTCAGCTCATCTATGCTTGTGACGTCAGCCTCCAATTCAGCAGCACTAGGTAAACTTCGCGCCAACAAGAAATCTGAATCCCTAGCTTTAGCGCTTCGTGGTCCATTCCTTACGTACACTAAGGTATATTTTTCATTCACAATTTTGGTAACACCTCTAAAATTGAATTTCTGGCCAGCACAATCGCATGTGACGTTCATGAGTAACAACAGATCATCCACTTTGTCAACCGCTAGTATAGGACCTGATACTGCATCGGGTTCACTTATAAACCGCAATGGAGCGATTCGTTCTATTATTTTTATTTCCACAAGTGTACTATTACGTCCGTCTGAGCAAGTACACTGAATTTGACGTGGATCTTCAGCAAACGCCATCTTCACGCAAATGGGCATTGAAATATTTGGATACACCATAACCGCTGTATAGTTTCCATAGATGTCGTTAATATTAGCTGCATGATAGACACCCAGAAACACTGACAGGAGTATAACTTTCCACATTTTGAACACTGGACTGATTACTTCGTTGAAAACGAGCGATGTAGCGTCGTGTCAATTTTGCACTGAGAATTATTTATTATCAGGGTGTAGGGCAGATGTTTTGGCCCCTGACTTTTTGTTGATAAAAATGTACTACGATTAACAACAAGTGTTACTGTGAAGAGGTTGTTAACCTTAAGTAATAGGCAGATATATCGGGACATGCACAGTGAAGAAATTTTAGAACAAATTTTACACTGTTGTTGAAAATCATATTCTTCTCTGCATTCCAATTGCCAATTAAAAGTAGAATGGGCTTTGCCTCAGCGTCCAACAGCGTAAGGTGAATGTACCAATAGAAAGATCTCCTCAAGCAGAATAAACTCTTAGCATAGCAACTTATCTCGATTCAGAGTCAGAGGTGAGCTATGGAGCTAATCAACTGTTATTGAAACAGTTACTTATAAATATTATTATATGTATTTACATGAGATAACTCTAAGGGTACGCAGATATAATGTAAAATTCCTTTACTTCAATGCCCAGATAGTTACTTAAATAAATAATAACTCAAAACAGCCTAGCCATTACCAAAAGTCGTGTTAGTGGCAAGGGTTGTGTATAAAAGCTATTTCTGTTGGTGTATATTATTTATGGCTATCAAGTCACCTAGCTGGGTCAGGCAGGAAGATAACGAGCAATTAATTCTTCCGACGCAGTTGTTCGTATCTTTCAAGGGTACACATCACTGTGTCGTTCCTGTATTTTACTTCATCTATGCAGGTTATTTCAACCTCCAATTCTGCGGTACTGGGTAAACTCCGTGCCAGCAAATAATCTTGGTCCATTCCTTACGTACAGTATGATATAATTATCGTTAACAGTTTTAACAACACTTCGAAAATCGAATTCCTTGCTAGCACAATCACATGTGACGTTTGCAAGTAACAACCGGTCATCCACTTGGTCTACCGCTAGTATAGGCCATGAAAATACAGGTAAATCACTTACTCGTGCAATCAACAATGGGGTGATAATGTTCTAGAAGTTTTATTTCCACAAGTGTACTATTATTTCCGTCTGAGCAAGTGCACTGAATTTGACGTGGATCTTCGGAGAAAGCGATCTTAGAGCAAATGTTTTTGTTGTTTGATGTATTTGGATACCACATAACATCCGAGTAATTTCCATAGATATCATTAAAATTAGCTGCATGATATAAACTCAGTAAAACCCATAGAAGAATTAGTTTCTACATTCTGAACACTGGAATTACCCCGTTAGAAACGAGCGATGTAGACTCGTATGATTTTTGCTCTGGGAATTATCAAGATGTGAGACCGGTGTTATACCCGCCAAACGTTAACCCTTGACTTTTTTATTGATTACAATGTAATACGATAACAACGTGTTAGTGTGAATGGATGTTTACCATTATGTAAGAATATATTATACATGTATCAAAAGCAGAAAAGGAGAGCGTCAAAAAAATCATACGCATCGCTATCGACGGGGTAAGTGCCTAAAAGGCTGACAGCATTACCACGTTTGATGGCAATGCTAATAAATAGGCAATAAATAGGCCAAGAAATAGGCAAGCCCCTCTGGTCACGAGAAGAGTCGACCAACTGCTTGGCGATGTCCCAAAATATTAAGTGGGCACTTGGACCCCAATGTTTCAACCCCAAACGGCTCAAACACAGCAGCAATAAACAGCTACCTTATTGTGACGCCTGAAAAGTCGAGAGTTCGAGAAGTAAAATAACTGTAAAAGAACTGTACGTGTACAGTTGTATTTAAAGACAGATAAATAAAGACTTTGTACGGAATATGTAATGTTTCTGCTGGATCTGTCACCAGCAACTCGCAAATAATTATACTTTGAAATAATTATAAACTTGTAAATTCTGAGGTACCGTATTCAAAGTATGTGCTAGACATAATGTAGTTCTCGAGAAAGTTCTTCTTTATTTGATTAAATTTGATTTTATTTGATTCTATCTGATTTTATTTCACTTTATTTGGTTTGATTATATTTTAATTGATTTCATTGAATTTTATCTGATTTTATTTGATTCTATCTGATTTTATTTCACTTCATTTGATTTTATTAGAAATTATTTGATTTTATTTGCTATCTCTGACGGAATATTGTTTATTAATATATTTTTGCTGCAATGTGTGACTACTTATTATTTTGCATTTCTTAATCGGTAGAACTTACTGAACTGCGTATTCACTCATCTTGCACTGTATTTATATGATATACTGTGTTCATCAAAAAAAGATTTAATTTGATTTGATTTGAAGACCTTTTTACGTTGTACTAACTACCATCGGTCTATTATAAGTTTATTACAGACAGGACTACTGTAGACACAAGCCTGACATAGTCGTGATCAGGGACCGTACAACCCCGGTTAAGAGTTAAGCCTTTCGAAGGGGTAAGCCGTTTATGAGGTTACATGATAACCCATTGAATGGGTTTTATACTAGAAACCCTTTGAAAGGGTTACATGAAAACCCATTGAATGGGTTCTATACTAGAAACCCAGTGAAAGGGTCAAAACCCTTATAAAATATATGGGTTATTATAATGAAGGGCATTAAAAAACATATAAAAACCCATATATTATAAGGGTTTTGTTCGGGTTATTCAATAAACTTGTGCTAGGTCGGTGGTACGGGAATGGCGGCCTGGCGCTCATTGCCTATAATTCACTAGACGGTATTATACAAATAGCGAGAGTAGGTACGAGCGAGAGCTCCAATAGAACTATAGTTGCGTATTTTGAGTTTTTGAGGCGCCCGCTGCATTCTTTGATCTATCCGCGCCGAAAGTAGCGTGTAGACTTTTTTTATCAATTGGGATGCGTTTGCGTGTCTCAAGCTAATTGATTTATAAGGTCCACACTTCAAAATGAGCAAAGGTAATTACTTAGTTCTTTCTTGAATATTAAAGTACTTTGTAGATAGTCTGAGTTTTTGTTTGTCGATAGTTTGTAGACAATAGTATTGCCTACAAATAGGCTCACTCGCCCCCTATTACATGAGATTTAAAAACATAACTGACGAATGTGGGTGTACTTACTATTAGCCTATTAGGTACACCTCTTCGGGGAATACAGGCGTGACGTTATATGATGTTTGTAGATAGTTTATGCTCAAAATCCATCCAAGTCCACCTTGTATCATTTTATTATACTTAATCATTTTATATTTGGTTGTAGAAAATATTACTAAGTATATCAGAGAGTGAAGGAAGTTCTGATGATGAATCTAACACGTCAATCAGATCCATGACGAATTGCCAAAAACATCAGCAGGAATGTTTTTGTCACCTACATTAGATCCAGAAGTTTCTACGCCTGATTTATTTCTGTCATAACTTATAGCTTATGCTATAGCTTAAATTTTAAAGCTCCCTTAGGCTCTCTAGATCCGGCTCGCTTCGCTCGTTCTAGCGTTCTCTTCATCTTGAAACTCTTACTCATCTCAGGGGCCGGGACGTAAGTCGGATTTTCAGGTTCAAACCCGGGAGGGGTTTTGACATCTAAATCAACCCCTAAATCTCGGACAACTATAAAGAAATCAACCGATCCGAGGCGGAATGCAAAAAAAATCTCGCTTGCTAATACATACCCGTGTTATCGTAATCAATAGAATGAGCAATGAGTAAGTATGAATTTTGTCTTTATTTTATTAAAAATGTCGTTTGAAATAAGATAAGACATGTAATTAAAACTTTTTACACTCCGTTCAACCGATTTTGACTTCTATTCCGTAGGCATAAGGACGTCTTTAAAAGACGTCTGCGTTGGAGGACTGTAAGTATAGGACTATGACACAAATAAGGTTAAATGTAATGAATGAATGTGCGTTTTACGATAGCGATAATAATAAAAATGAAATTTTTGGACAGCTAATCGCTGAAGAGTTTAAATTCATTGCCAACCAAAGCAACCTGCTTGCGAACGAAATGTTATATACTTATAGAAATGTTAAAATATTTGCAAAAAGCAAAAGGCCATCATTTAAAGTTTAAACGAAGTAAGGACAGGGGATAATAAAAATTAAATTTCCAGTTTTATTATTTTATTTCAAAGTAATCAGCTATCATAACACAATAAGTTTTATTTTTTGCTTAATGCGGGGGTGGGCGGACCCCCGCCCACCCCCGCATACAACCGACAAAGAAACCCGCGAAATTCAAATTGTGTTACGTTTTTTGCTAATAGCAGCTCCAGCAGCTCCGTAATAGATCAGGTAGTATGTTTGTCAAAATGTGATTCGCTGAAGAAATAGCAGTATATTTACTGATTTATAATAAAATAAATCATCAACATATTTCTCTTGGTTATATTTGATGGGAATTTTTTTCACTATTTCATGTTTATTTATTATTAATCAATTATTATTCTATTTTTATTCTATATATCCATTCCTATCGCGAATCACATTTTGGCAAACATACGACATGATCTATTACTGTACTGCAATTAGCAAAAAATCATAATACAATTTGAGTTTCGCGGGCTACCTTGACGGTTCCCCCTTAGGCCGGTTACATGGTTCGACCGACCGTCGGTGCATACGTGATTCACACTTATCTTTTCTATGAAAATTCATAAATCGTTACCGTGGTGGACTGACCGTACGCACGCGTATATTGGTATTATTGGTACGCACTGTTTACGAGAACCGTCGCGAGTCGGTCGAACGCGTCCGCATGCATGCCGTCGGTCGACCGACGCACTATGGAAACAAAATGAACAAGTTCAGTGCTGCACCGATCGGTGGACCGACCGTACGGATGTTTTATATCATCAAGAAAGCGACTTCATACTGAACATGGTCATATAATATGTATTTAACCATGTTCAGTGTGCCGCCTGTACCAGTCCGGACAGTTAGTTGGTCAGTCTGGAGAACACTGAACGTTACAAACGGACTGACGGTCGGTGGAGCACTGTAACCGGCCTTAAGGATACTTGATTTACAATTTATCCCATTAACGCCCGCCGTACTATAAATAGTACACCAGTTTATGTTAAGTTAATACTAATCTTATACGTTTTTTCACTCTAGCAACATTCTTAAACGGTCATTTCAAATCCATGCAATAAGCGAATAGCTAAAACAAATCGAGATTGTTAAATAATTGGGGGTTAATACTCATTTTGTGTCAGTGTTTTGCTTCGTGTCTGCAGGTGAGTACTTGTTTATTTTATTTTAGAAGATTTAGCTTTAGAAGGTGTTAAAAAGTTTTATAGTTTACACTATAACACCATATTCTAAAATAAAATACATCGGAAAGTTAAATTCGTGTAAAGTTTTTTCTGCTATTACACATAAAGTGCTGCTGTACTAACTTTAGTACACTGGGCGCTTGAGGTAAGATAAGGTAGTATAGTTAAGACTTTTTGTATTTGGGTGCTATGCTTATTAGTCATGTTTTTTTTTTATGTATTGTTAGTGTTTTTTTCTTTTATTAGTGACCCTTTATTTACTTTGTTTTCAGGTGACAAGATAAAACCATTTAAAAATACAAAATGGCAAACCGACATACTTTTACTCAAGAAAAAAACTATTTTGGTTTACAAGACGCTATACACGACATTATTAGCCAAGATAGTGATGATGATGCTACTTACGATGTATTTATGCTACCACCCAACCCAGACGTTATCACAGATGAAGAGGAAGGTGGAGACGACGACTTGTATGAACATGGATTACCTCAAGATGTTCCCGGCAACATAGAAGTTGTTACTCGCAGACATACCCCTGCCGTTGAAGTTGAATGGAGCAGTGGTGATGATGAACCCCTCACAACATTCGCATCATCTACTTCACGAAACGTGCCAAAGAGAAGAAGAGTTCAAACTATTGGTGAGGTGCCAACTTGGAGAAAATGTGTGCCTATTTACTCCGTTTCTCGTTCTACTACAGGTCAAATGTCTATTGAAGAACGACGTTCTAATGTTTCGGATATCCTAAAAGGTATGACCCCTGTTAAAGTTTTTGAGCATCTTTTTGACGATGAAGTGCTAGAGCTTATCGCAACGCAGAGCACAATATATGCTGGACAAAACAATAGGCACGATAAAGTTTTTACCAAAGAGGAACTCCGTAAATTCTTGAGTATTCTTATAATTACTGGTTACCATAAATTGCCTAGTGAAAGGTCATATTGGAGTTTAGATGACGATGTCGGTGTACCATTAGTTTCAGAGTGCATGTCTAGAAACAGATTCTTGGAAATAAAGAGGAACCTGCATTTTGCAGATAATACATTGGCCCCTACGTCTAATGATAAAATGTTCAAATTGCGTCCACTTTATGATGTTTTACAAAAAAAATATTGTCAATTTGGAATGTTTCATGGCGACTTATCCATTGACGAATCAATGGTCAAGTACTATGGCCACCATTCAGCCAAACAATTTATAATGGGTAAGCCCGTGCGATATGGATATCGTAATTGGGCGTTGACCAGTTACGATGGTTATTGTTATACATTTGATGTATATTGTGGAAAATCCTCTGAGGCTACCACCGATCCACTCGGCTCTCGGGTTGTGAAGACTTTGCTAAACAAAGCCCCAACAAAACCAGAAGAACATGTAGTTTACTTTGACAACTTCTTTACGAATTACGATCTGCTTGTCGACCTAAAGGACCTTGGATACAGAGCTACTGGAACCTTGCGTGAGAACAGAACCAAACGTTGTCCTTTGATGTCATCAAAGGAAATGCGCAAAAAGCCTAGGGCTGAATACGACTACAGATTTGATAAGACAAAAGAAATTCTTATGGTGAGATGGAAGGACAATAATGTCTGCACGATTGGTACCAATTTTGATACAGTAGAGCCGTTAGGGAAAGTTAAAAGATGGTGTACTACGAGAAAACTAAAAGTGGACGTAGATATACCTCACGTGTTCCAAAGTTATAATAAGGGCATGGGAGGGGTGGACCAAATGGACCAGTCTGTAGGACTGTACCGAATTGGGGTAAAGGGTAAGAAATGGTGGTGGGTTTTATTCACATATATGGTGGACATGACCATTTCAAATGCGTGGAGATTACATTGCATTGCAAATCCAGATGATCGTGTGGATCAGCTAGCATTTCGCAGACACATAGCACGAACGTATTTGAGCCAAAAAAAAACAATAAAACTAGACAAACATGCTCTGGATTGGATGGAGAAGACAGAAAAAATTATGGGCATAACCCAAAAAAAATACCAAACCAACTGAGATGTGTTGTGTGTTCCAACCGCTAAGTGCCTAAAAACGCTATGCCTGGATAGAGGATGCTTTGCCCAATACCACTCCTAAGCGCCCATTGTACTAAACTTAGTACACCCCTAAAAATACAACTTCCGATTATTTTTTGTTTCTTTTTTCTTTATAGTGTCTCAATTGAAGTGTTTTATTAACGATATTAAAAATTGTTTACGTAAAATTTTAAATGGTTTTTATTTGGGCGTTAATGGGTTATAATAAAAATAATGAAAACTCAACACGTTAAGATAAGAGAGATTAAAAAATTAATGCTGTTTGAGATTTTTTTTCTTGATATAACTTTGATATAACATCACGCTGCGACCAATAGGACCAGAACATCGATTAAAAATGTTACGCAGACGAAGTTGCGCGAGTCGCTATAATAAGCGCTAGATAAACGTGGAATAACGGTCATGGACCACATACATTTATTGACATACTTAATTCCGAAAACAATAATAATGACATAAAGCTGTCCTGAATCGACATCTATCGTGATCCTTTCCTTTTTTTATTAATGAAAAGCGATTCATAATAATTTATTGTCCGCGTACCTACGCAGAGAAATTAAGGAAAGGGCAATGAACTTTATTCCACGTTTATCTGGCGCTTACTTTAGTAATAACATAATAAACAAGAACAGACATGAAAAAAAAAAAATTAAGTCATTTCGGTATCCGGCCAGCGAAGCTAAAATGAACTCTATTAACAATAATGATCCCTGTTTACAAGCAGATTCATAAGTAGCCTCAAAGGCGCCGCCACCGCACTGCCGCGGCCGGTCAACGCATGCTATTCCGTTTTGCAACCTATGCCCTTCAACGAGAGATCATATTACCATGGGGTCTAAACTCGAACAAATTATAATTAGTCATGTAAAGAAAATCATAGATTGCAGCATAGGTAACGATTATGAAACGAACAAACAACAAACGAAGTAAGATTAGTAAAAATCAAACTTCCTTGTCTACTCACTCATAAATCACGTAATATCTACAAAAAAAGATAAATGAAGCTTTACATCAATTCGATCCCATAGAAGTAGCCATCTGTTAATCATTTTCTTTAGAGCTCTTTGCAAAAGATGGCGTTTTACTGAATATGTTATAATTATGTATGTCACATAAACTGCAGCGTGAAAGCTCACTCACACAAATGTAACTGTTCCGCAAACTCGAGATATTTTTTGTTATTGTTTTGTTATTACTTGTCCTTGAATGAAAATGGTCCCTTAGGCCACGGTAATATTATCTATACAGTATTCCAACTTCATACAAATGGACGAAGCGCGAGCTAAACAACAACCGCGCAATTTTTTCACTAAAAATAAGTTCAAGTACATATTTAATATGACGAGTAGGATATATTGTGCTGTTTTTGGTTGCATGAATTCGTCAATAACGCATCCAGAGATATTTTTTTTTAGATTGCCTGGAAACTCTGAAAGATAAGATTATAAAATATTTTTACTTACTAGTAGATAGGTACATAATGTGTCTTTTTAATGGATAAGTATTTCCTTTTATCTCCCGGAAAAAAAAGATCAAATACCAATCAAAAAACAACACGCATTTTTATTGAACACTTCCTATTCAATTCACAAAGTATTTTATTTGTTTATATAAAAAAAGTATATTTACAATCACAAAACTAAATGGAAACACAAAGTAGGCAAATGTAATTAAAATGCTGGAGGCGGGCAGCCCTATCGCATGTTTACGTACCGCGCGGCTGTAGGCATTTATTTCAAAGATACGGCCCAGTTACAATACTATATAGATAATATTACCGTGCTTAGGCCGTTCAAAAGAGTTATCCAAATATTATGGGTTTTTGATTGACTGCTTAGAAAACCCTATCAAAAACCCTTTCAATGGGTAACCAAAATGATCAATTAAGCCGTTCAAAAGCGTGACCCACACCACATCGTATGGTTTTTGATTGACTGCTAGAAAAACCCTATCGAAAACCCTTTCAATGGGTAGCCAAAATGGTCAATTAAGCCGTTCAAAAGGGTTAGCCACATCGTATGGGTTTTTGATTGACTGCTAGAAAAACCCTATCAAAAACCCTTTCAATGGGTAACCAAAATGGTATTTTAAGCCGTTCAAAAGGGTTACCCATATCGTATGGGTTTTTGATTGACTGCTAGAAAAACCCTATTCAAAACCCTTTGAATGGGTAACCAAAATGGTCTATTAAGCCGTTCAAAAGGGTTACCCATATCGTATGGGTTTTTGATTAACCGCTTCGAAAAACCCTAACGAAAACCCTTTCAATGGGTAACCGATATGGTCCCTCGTGATAGATCCCGCATGTTGAGAACCGCGTAGAGTAAAGCTAAAAAAGAGTAACAAATGAAATATCTCGAATTGGCGCAAGAGGTGGTCGACATGTGAAATGAGACAGCTGGCATCCGTTCAGCCAATGGACTGATTCAGAAGGCAGTGCTTCTCGGTTGTGAAGAAGTTCCTATCTCTGCAGCCCTAACCTAACATTTAAAATAAATAAAATCTTTTTTTATTTATTTTAAATGTCTACAAAATAAAAATGAAGTAAAAAGAGTGAAAAAAAAATGGCATGTTTAACAGAGTTAATTAAAAGTTTTACATTTTTTTTAATAAAATGATTATTTCTTCGGAGGATGCATGATACACGTGTTACTAGAAAAGTGATGAATACAAAAAATTATGATCGATGGAGAAGAAGAGAAACACACATGCGCACATGCATGTACTACACATGTTACATAGACCAAGGGCATGAAGATGACGAGCAATTAATTCTTCGGACGCAGTTGCTCGTATATTTCTTTGGTACACACCACTGTTCCGCTCTTATCTTTTAAGTCATCTATACTTGTCGTGGCAGCCTCCAATTCAGCAGCACTGGGTAAATTCCGCGCCAACAAATAATCATGAGTGCCACCGTCAGTAATTCTTGGTCCATTCGTTACGTACACTCGCATATAGTTTTCGTTTACAATTTTGATAACACCTCGATAATTGAATTCCTTGCCAGCACAATCGCATGTGAAGTTCGTGAGTAGCGCCAGGTCATCCAATTTGTCAACCGCTAGTATAGGTCCTGATACTGTAATGGCAGGAATTACAGGCGGCGACGGTTCTACGCGTTCTAGTAGTTTTATTTCCACAAGTTTAGTTTTAGTTCCGTCTGAGCAAGTACACTGAACTTGTCGTGGATCTTCAGCGAAGGCGTACTTGCCGCAAAAAAATGTCGGTGACTTCGAATACGCCACAACCGATGTGAAGGTTCCATAGACGTCGTTTAAATTAGCTGCTTGACAGACACTCAGGAACGTTGACAGGAGAATTATTCTCCACATTTTGAACATTGGACTGATTACTTTGTTGCAAACGGGCGAAGTAGTCAATATTGCACTGATCATTATGAGGATGTGGGCTACATTTTATAGTCGCGGAGTGACTTGACTTGACCCCCTTGACTTTCTAGATGATAAAAGTTAGATTTTTTTATCACAACTGTGTTAGTTTGCAAAGGTTATTCATTTTTCAGATAGGACACGTCATAATTATATATGTCGTAGGATAATCTGAAATATCGGTCTTTTTCGAAAATGTTAGGACTTTTGCATACGACCGGCACCCCGATCGTTTAAAGACTTTTAAATCGTATTCCGAAGGATTTCGGAGAAATTGGATTAACAGAGAATGAAAAACATTAATTTTCATTGGTCAAGCTTAATTTATTACGATCCGAATAGCCGTTTAGTCGTGAAAAGGTAACAAACAGAGTTACTTTTTTATTACAAACAAACAGAGTTACTTTTTTATTTATAATATTAAAGTATGAATGTATTAGTATGGATGTACAATGGCGAGCTATACCTATATTTTAAAAATATAACAATTCATTTTTCGGAGGAGGGATGAAAGTATGTAGCACATGTCACTAAAAGAGTGATGAATACATAATTATGATGATTAATGGTAACATCAAAGAAAATCTGGAGATTGTGCGATAAAAAATATGAAAAAAGGAGTAAATGATAGCGGTTGTCAGGGAAAAACGGAAGTAGAAAATGTGCTGCGCCAACTTCAAGTTACATAGGACAAGGGAAAGAAGTTGAGCAATTAATTCTTCGGACGCAGTTGCTCGTATTTTTCTTTGGTACACACCACTGTTCCGCTCTTCTCTTTTAATTCATCTATACTTGTCGTGGCAGCCTCCAATTCAGCAGCACTAGGTAAATTCCGCGCCAGCAAATAATCTTGATTGCCAGCATCAGCTGTTTTTGGTCCATTCGTTACGTAGGCTAGGATATAGTTTTCGTTTACAGATTTGATAACACCTCGAAAATCGAATTCCGTGCCAGCACAATCGCATGTGACGTTCGTGAGTCGCACCAGGTCTTCAAATTTGTCAACCGCTAGAATAGGTCCTGATACTGTAATCGGAGTAGTTATTTGCACCGACGGTTCCAGGCGTTCAATTAGTTTTATTTCCACAAGTTTAGTTTTAGTTCCATCTGAGCAAGTACACTCAACTTTTCCAGCATCTTCGGCGAAGGCGTACTTTGCGCAAATGGGTTCCGGTGAATGTGGATACGCGACAACCGATGTGAAGGTTCCATAGAGGTCGTTTATGTTAGCAGCTTGGCAAGCACTCAGGAACGCTGACAGGAGAATTATTTTCCACATTTTGAACTGGACTGAATACTTTGTTGCAAACGAACTATGTAGTCAATGTAGCACTGATAATTTATGAGAATGTGGGCTAGATTTTATAGTCGCGGAGCGTTAGTTAACCCTTGACTTTTTAGTTGATAAAAGTCAGATTTAAAAACAACTGTGTTAGATTGCTAAGGTTATTTATTTTTTAGATAGAACACATCGGATGATATTATTATGTCGCAGGATAATCTGAAAAATTGGTTTTTGCTGAAAATTCTAGGGCCTTAGCATATGACCGGCACCCCAATCGTTTAAACAATTTTGAATCGCGATATTGCATTAACAGAGAGTGAAGATTTTTTGTTTCCATTGATCAAGCTTACTTTCCGCAAAAATCAAGAATCCATAACATCTATCTCCTAGTGCATCCACGAGCACAGTCACAAATTAACGTTTTAAAATTCAAAAGCAATTTTCTCGAGAATTAACAAATTTAACTTTGATATGTCCTATTTCATAATAATTTTCGTTCCAAAATACCATACAGTAACAATATACACAATAAGAGAAAATCCCTTTTAAAATGTATCAGTGTGTATGCAGAAATGCCAGTGATTGTGCATTGAATTCGTTCAACTAACCCGCACATACAAACCCACATCTATGACTTCCGCAATCTAATCCCAATTCACAGAGATCAGCGGAGCGCAAAAAAAAACTGGATACATGCACTAAATTAATAACGTTCACACACCAATTTTTTGTTTCTGAAATTCCCCGAAATTGAAACCAGAGCTGTGTGCGGGGGCGTTAAAAATAAAAAAGAGCCGTATCAATAGCCGAAACGTTCACCTTTTTGGCCGCAACGCCGCGTTTTCCAACAAAGGTGGATCGATTGAAAAATAAATTGCAGAGTTGTTTGAAATTCGGCGTTCGTCCAACGGAGACCGTTTTCAATTTGCGTCATATTATTTTTCCGTGTGAGGCTTTACTTGAGAAGGTATAGAATATATTTTTCTTCTTAGCATATCGGCGGCAATCTAAATCGTGTCGGCCCACAACTAAGCCACTACTTTGGCGCCTTCAGTAGCGTCTATCGGGAATATATGTATTAAGGTGATGATTAACCCGTTCCAAGACGGTTGTTTTTTTTCTGGAGTAACATGTTTGTTCTTTCCTTTCAATTCCTTTGAACGAAGTAAAACTACAGTTAAAAATTTGCTGCCGCTATAACACACACCCTTTCTTTCTGATTACCGTTAATTCAATTTCCTTTTCTCCTTATTCAGGGTCAAAGAGACACTAATGCTAAAACGATTACCCGGTATTCACAACATCATTCTGAACCATGGAAATGTTTTGTCGGTTATAAAAAAATGCTGTTTCCTACGAACAGCTGATTCTTTTTAAAATTACCGATGACCAATTTCTATGTTCAGAAAAATGTACTGAAAACGTGGTAACAGGTTCAGCGTCGGTGTCCCTTCCACCTTGTATTATCTGTATCATTAAAATAGAACAAACCGTGACGATCTATTTCAGTACATCATTAAGTCGATAATTGCAGTGGCAAAGGTTAAATGGCTACTCAGTGTTGACGCGTAAAAGTTCCACATACTCATAATACTTAGGCGGTTTTCAGACACCACCGACCTCCGCGCGGTCGGGCTCTTCTTCACATCCTTTCTCATTATTTCCATAACCTTCTACCTTTTTATCAGGTTCATTTTCATTGTAGCGCTAAAGGAAAATAAAGATCTGGTTTCTCGCATCATCAAATCGGCAATTGCAGTGGCAAAGGTTAAGTGGTCACTCAGTGTTCATCCACGCGTAAATGTTCCACATCCTCATAGTGTTTTGTGCAAGGAGTTACATCGTTCGTTTCAGTAGTAGACAAGTGTTGAAAATGTGGAAAGTTATAATTCTATCAGCGTTACTTTGTGTTGTTCAAGGAGCTACTCTAGACGATATCTACGGTAATTACTCATTTGTGTTGGTGTATCCAAATGATATTATAACGGAACCCGCATGCGGAGGAATTACTTTTTCTGAAGACCCACGAAACATTGATTGTTCCTGTACAGATGAAAATAACTGTACACTGGTGGTAGTGAGACTCCTAGAACGCGAAGCTCCTCCCCAGCCAAGCTTCGTGACCATTAAGCCAGTAGCACTATCAGTACCTGTTCTGGTTGTTGACGATCTGGGTGATCTGCCTCTCGTGAACGTGTCTTGCAATTATGCAAGTACTACATTCAGTGATCGAAGTGTTATCGAAATTGTGAACAATAACTATATACTTGGATACGTGACAACAAACACAAACGATACGATAGTATTCTTGATGGCACGGGAATTGCCTAGCAATTCTCAATTAGAGGAAGACATTACAAATATTCATAAACTGAAAGACAAGGGCTGGTCACGGCTGTGTACGCGAGAAATATATGATCAACTTCACGGTCCACAACTGGCGATAGGTCTCTCCTAAGCTGCACTTGCCATAAAGTTATAAAAGTACTACCTGAAAATAAAGGGGAGTAATTGTAACATGATAACATTTAATATGTGCGTTAACTAAGTGAACAGGAAGCCAGACAAAATGTAAAATGTCGTGAAGAAGACGGTTGAAATTCTTGTATCCGAAATAATCACCTATCCTCAGTAAATATACCTACATCTAATTAAATGGGTTTTAAGCACTGAAATTTTCCAGTGCTTGGACAAAAACAGCATGATAGTATGATAACATTAGGTTTATGTAAACATGTCAAAGGTTGTCAGTTGTGATAATATATATCATTTTATTTATTATTTCAAAAGTTTTACCGGAGTACTTTAGAACGGCGGTATAATATTTGACTATGTGGAAATTGACAATAATATCTTCGATATTAATTGTCGTTGATGCAACAGACATTAAAAATTTCTACGGAGATTGGATACAAGTGGCTGAATATCCATCTTCTACATTATATCAAGTAGGATGTTATCGCTACTCGCTCGCACAATCTCCGGAAGACGTGCCCTGTGCGTGTGACGATGGAAGAAATGCTACTTTAGTTCTGGTTAAAAGCTATCCAGCTGCAAGCAAGAATCCACCGGCATCAAGAGGTAGAAAAATGCGAATTCTGGTTGTGGATTCACCTGCTGAGGCGACATCTGCCTTGAACGTTAGCTGCAATTGTGGTGTCGAAGAATTCACTACCCGCGGCGTTGTCAGGTCGGTTGACAGAAACTACTTTACTTTGTATCTATATCCCTTGTCATATGCTGAGCCGGATAAGAATTATGTTCAACTTTTCACGAAGACAGTTGCGCCATTATTGAAATTAGTCAGCGATATAGAAGGTATTGAAGAAGTGCGTGGAAGAAAAGGGGCTTTGGTATGTTGTGCTGAAACTTTTGAAATATTCAAATTATAGAGGTATTTATGAATAAGGGACAATGTGTTCTCTGTTTTGTTTATTAAAATGATTTTCGTGTCTGGAATTCAGTGTCTTTTAATTTTTTTTCATTTTATTTTCAGACAACAAAGGCCCGTAGATACAATACATCATCATCATAACATCAAGCCTGTAATTCCTGTAAGGGTTGGGTAGAGGCGTACCTAATAGTGCACCCACATTTCGCCAATTATCTTTAGGTCCTATGTAATAGGGGGCGAGCCTATTGCAAAACTACAAATAAACAATACAACCGGGCACAAATCTAGACTCCGCAGCTGATATTGAGAAATTTCTAATGGAAAAACCCAAAAACACTGTACCCGACTCGGGAATCGAACCCAGGGCCTCATAATCAGCAGTCGCGCTTGAGACCACTGGAACAAAAAGCAGTCAATTTACAGATACAATACCCATACAAAATAATGACATTACCTTCACGCTATGGCGGCTAGAGATCTTTGTGTGTGTATTGATCATTGATGTGTGAGACTCTTAGTACTGCGGCGTTGGCCTAGTGGTCGTAAGCGCGACTGCAGAGAATGAAGTCTTGGGTTCGATTCCTAGGTCAGGCAGTACGTTATTGGATTTTTTCATCAGGAATTTCTCAATAGCAGCCACGGTCTACATGGGACCTAAACATAACTGGCGAAATGTGGGTAAAGTTTTAGGTACGCCTCTGCCAACCCCTTCGGGGCGTGATATAATGTTTATAAAATCCTTTCGCCGTCAGAGGTTTAGCCTCTCTTTCCCTTTCAGCAAACCAGAAAAGCGAATAGATTCCTCTGTCTAGAAGGATAGAAGGAAGCGTCCCACGCGCTCTTGGTCTCAATCATTGACTGAACCACAAGCGGAAACACCGACGTTCACAGCAATTGGTGCTGCGGGCCACGACGCTGTAGATCTCTACCTGGGCATACCAACCTCCAATATACACAGTGCTTGTAATCGGGGCAGATACCACAGCACCACAACACTTGGAGCTAACTTCTTCTTAATGAAGCTTTCATCATGATCACCAGCATCTTCCTGCCCTTGTCCCATTCTACTTGGGGTTGGCGCAACACGTTTTCTTCTTCCATTCTCCCCTGTCAGACGTCACGGCATCATTTACTCCTTTCTCTTTCATATCATTTCTCACACAATCCATCCATCTTTTCTTTGGTTTTCCTCTCTCTCTCTATCCATCGACATAAAGACAAAAACCACCACTACATTAATCATTTATTTCGAGGTGCAGTAAAAGGCTATGGCGGGCCACAAACTGTAGCGACAAACTCACCCAATCGCAAAAAAGAAAAAAACAACTACTGGGTTCCATGATATTCTTTGACAACTGTTCCGAAGACGGCATAACATTAGTATTGTTACTTCAGCATCATCATCTGCCTAGCCTTTTCCCAACTATGTTAGAGTTCGCTTCCAGTCTAACCGGATGCAGCTGAATACCAGTATTTTACATGGAGCGACTGCCTATTTGACCTCCTCAACCAACTTAGTACTGGATGACACGATACCCCTCGGTAAGACTGGCTGTCAGACTTTCGGGCCCCTGACTACCTGTAACGACTGTCAAAGATCTACAAATGGCAGCCGGGACCAACGGCTTAATGTGCTATCCGAGACACGGAGGAAACTCGGTAATTAATGGGTGGTCACCCATCCACGGACCAACCTAGGCAAGCGCGGCTTAACCCCGAGCAGCTGTTATTATATAGCCACGAGCTCCTCACATAGTTTTGTTAGTCTTCTTCTTTATCGTGTGGTTAGTGCCTACCCTGGTGTCAGAGTTTTTATGCCGCCCATGGGCCTCTGACTTGGCTTTACATGCCGTCGAGAAATAACTCACAGGTATGCTGGTTTCCTTATGATGTTTTCCTTCACCGAAGCAAGTAATAATTATACAATACGGAAATGATTCCGAAAAATCAGAGGTGCGTGTCTTCGGGTTCGAACTCGAGACCTATGACGTGACAGTCCAACGGTCACACCACTAGGCTATCACTGCTTACTACTAACTTGTATTTTAGTTATTGTGACACACATATAATTACATTACCCAAAACAATGTCACAAAAGTTTACCAACAGCGCCCTCTGTAAACGTCATTCGAGTTCTTACCATTAGAAATTAAAAAAAATTGGCAAACTTCATCATAGGTAAGATTTAAATTTCATTCATTACGTACTTGAGATAAATTGATATTTGACCGAGGCTCAGAAGTAAAACAAACGTTTCAGTTAAATCGATCATATTATTATTATTCATGTAGTTTTGCAAAGTCGATAAACAAAAAGGAGTCACTCAGCCGCACGTCACGTATTACCTTTAATGGGTAATATAAGAAGCACAGTATTCCACTCATAGCGGTATAAACACTGCAAATAGTTCACAATGAATTCACTGAGGTCCATTATAATTTTCTGTCGCACACATAACAGCGCCCTCTCTTTCTTTCAGATCATCTATCTTTGTCATAACCTCAAACAGTTTCGGTTCCGATACAATCATCTTCGCAAAAAGGTACGCAGCATTCTGGTTTATGTCAGTACTTATAGTTCCTGCAGGCGGTGGGACGTAGTGATACATGATGAAGTAATTGTCATCCACCAATCTTGCAACAGCGTGGTCATTGACCTCTTCATTCCCACATTTGCATCCCAAGTTCAAAGTTGGCATCACTTCTGCAGGCGTATCAACTACCATCATTGGCATCGTATACCGTTCCAGTAACTCTCCAGTTTCCGTCATCATCGAAACTTGTACTGAATTCGCTTTTCTTCCATCTGAATACACACATTGTACACCAACAGGACTTTTGGTGAACGAGAAACGTATGCACACTGCTTCGTTTGTAGAAGCTGGGTATAAAGCAACCATCATCCAGTCCCCGTACACATTTTTAATTCCTTTTGCGTCAGTGACGGTTAAGAATGCAGATAGAACTATTATTTTCCACATTCTTTAATGCTTAAAAGATCACTGATGTAAAGTAGCACGTATACTGAAGCATGTGTCATGGTTGTGTTTAATTTCGGATGTAATAAACTTTGACCTAGACTGATAAACATAACATATGATACGCTGCGCTCGCGACATCGCTCGCGTGGGCGAAGGACAACAACGTTGGGTCGAGAGTATAAAATATCGTTCATATTTTACTACAGCTAATGTCAGAGGCGTAAGTGCAAGGATCTTTGCGCGGTCGAATGACGTTGCCAAAGGGACGCTGTTTGTAAACATTAGACATTTTTGTTGTGAAAATTAAGATGGCGGCATCAGTGCCAGTTTTGGTCACGCACCAAAAGATCCATACATTGTATTGCTACATGTTGAGCTGATATAATAATTATGAGGGAACCAAAACGTTTGTAAGTTTATTAGCTGTCAAAAATAGTATGATTGAATAGTACGACCACTTTAAGTGTGGAGGTTTGAGCTATTTAATAAAACTGATAATTAAAAATCCGACAGTTAACCATATAGTTACCAGTCAAGTGGTCGCAAGCGCTGCTGCTGAAGTCCTGGTTTCGATTCCCAGGTCGGGCAAGGTGTTATTGGATTTTCCATCAGGAATTTCTTGTGTGGCTACCCCGAGTCTGGATTTTTACCCAGTCGATTGCAATAAGCTCTCTCCCATCACGGGGGACATAAACATTACTGGTGAAATGTGTATGCCTACAATAAACCCAATCCTTTTTCCCATCGGGAAGGATGAAACCACAGAACGCTCCCATTAACATACTCCTTCTCCACGTTCATACATATGGTCGTACAAGCACGCTGATGTGGGTCTACTATTATATATACCGCTGCTTAATACTTCGAGAATTACAGGCCTGATATTATGTTATGAATTATTACTAATAGCATTGTATTAACTGCATGTATATTAATGTGTGCGTCACTGTGTAGTTCCGAGTAAAATGTATACCAAGAAAAGCTTTTAATTCAACAACAAAATCAGTTAGTCAACACCATTTAAACACGTTTATTTTAAAGCCATACAAGATTATTGACAATTTTATAATAACAAGTTGAGCCTCTCAATCCATTATTTAATTTTCAGTACTCTGGAATCTACCATAGTCCTCTTGTTCACACATTGGAGCTCCTTGTCTGTTCATCAAATCTTCAATACTCATCATCATAGTAATTAATTCGTTTGCAGACACAGGTTTTCTACCAAAAAGTTTTGCCAAGTTCGGTTCTGTCTCACTGCGAATCCGATACATATACCTCGGGAAGTTTTGGTACAAGATGAAGTAGTCTTCGTTCACCAACCTCACGACAAAGCGATCACGCATATCCTGCTCATCACACTTAACGCTGATGTTCAAAGCCGGCATCACTTCATCAGGACTATTCACCATCATCATCGGCAACCAAGTAGACAACATTGATTTTCCTTTTGCAGTCATCATAGTAACCTGAACTAAGGTTGCATTTCTTCCATCAACGTAAGTACATTTGACTTCTTGTGCGCTTTTAGTGAAGCTAATACGCAGGCACACAGGAAAGTATTCAGTAAATGGGTATAAAGATAATTGCCACCATTCTCCATAGATATCATGTATGTCTGCTGCCTGAGCAAGGACTACGAGAGTAAACAGACTTATTATTTTCCACATGATTTGTAGATTATAGACACTAATGACGGTAAATCCGGAACTGAACAAAAATTTGAACGTCTGCGCATACATTCGAATCACACTCAACTGGTTGCAAATACATCGTTAACATGAGGTTAAAGGTGTTTTTGCAACCCGTTGATATCATGTTGCATACGTCATTGTGGTTTTCAAGCGCATAACGGTCTGTTCACATCAAATCTGACATGAAGGTTTGCGATAGTTTTTGGATTTATGATTCGTCGTGTTGCTTTTAAGCTTGTGACGTTCCAACGGACATTAGCACAGCATATTCAGCCGGTAACACTCTTATATCTGAGATGAAGTCCTCCACTCTCAGAGAAAGATAGGCCATAATGCACAACGCAGACCCAGTGCAGGTTGATGGATGGCACATGTGTGTTCTATTTCCTCACTATGTTTACCTTCATAGTTTTGAGAGCAGCTATGAAAATTTTACAGTACTGGGTTGATACTCGTCACTATTAGGTCTGACAAAAATTGTCAAAAGGTTTCTGATGTATAGTTGATTAAATGTGGAATATCTATAATATTGCTAAATTTTTGCACAATGTAACGAGAGTTGTTCGTTATCGATTCTCCGCAGTATCAGATTTCTCGCGTAGGTTTCTGACATTATTATTAATATTTTATTTCAATTAGGTTTCTAACAAGTTCAAAATTCAAAAATTCAAAATTCATTAATTTTGTGAACACAGGGTACAATGATCTTATGTATATATAGTGTTTGGTCCAACCTATGTTCCGCCGACAGGCGTACAAAATAGTGATGCTATGATCAAAATTAAATTAATTGTAAAAATCTCTTAAACTCGCAATGTCAACCAAAAAAAAATTGACAAAAGTTAAATAAAATAGTAGAAAAAGATAAAACAATGTCAGCAATATTACAGTCGTCAAAATTAATAAAATTAAAATAGTTTAAATGTCATACAAAAAAAAACAATGTCAGCAGAGATTAAAATTATCAAAAATTACAATTGCATTATAATAAAATAAAATTAAATAATAACATAACAATAATTCCAAAGTTATGATTAATTAAAGGAGATGGCTAAATGACTGCCCCCAGCATCTATAGGAATCTCACATTAACTCGTAATATTTAAAAAATCATTCATGAATTATTTAGTGTTTAATAATTTCCTAGAACTTTCGTGAACGTTAAACATAAAAAAGTATTTTATTTGCTTTTTTGATTTACATGACAAGGTCAAGGGGAAATAACACTAACTGCAAGCTAGGGAGGGGTCTTATCGCTTTTGCAGAATGTCAAATGAAACTGTAGGTAATTAAATCGATTTTTGATAACAGGTTTTTCTGAAACTCAGGCGTCGACTTCGGTGTCCTGTATAGTTGCTTGTTATTATGTTTTCACAGGGTTTTGATTCGGAAAATGGGGTTGTTTTTAAAGTGACAATTGACTTTACTCAATTCCACTTTATTCTAATCAAAATCAAATAAAAATAACTGAAAGCTTCGGACTGTGCTTCTTCGTTTAATCTTACTACCTATTTTGTGTCGAAAAATAAATAGTGGTCGATAAAAACTAATTCCATTTTTTCTTTCAACCTATTCGATTATTTTATTGATTCTGTTACACTTGAAGTTCAATCCCTTCTTTAAGAAAAAACAAACGTCAGATGCTAGTGTATTATTTATGGTCAGATGTCATACAACAGACCACAGAACAGACTCCGTTTCAACGATATGCCGTTTTCTTGTTCGTTGTACTATTTTATTTTAGATTTTCATTGACCCTGGCTTGTTTATTGGACTTAGTATGTGCTCGCCTATCTACTGACCTCTCGCTTCTCGACGCGGACTTGCAATCATTCATCATGCGATGCATAAACTGCGGTGTGGCAACACAAAGACTGCGGCGGAATGAGAATGAGGAATAAATAAATAAATTGTACTTTTGTTGTTTTATTTCAATATCTTTTATGTCCTTGGTTACTCAGTACCTAAACTAGATAACGATATCTAGTTTAGGCACTGAGTAACCAAGGTAAACTACGAACAACCAAGTAAACAACAACAAGTAAACTACGAAGTTTAGGCAGGATTTATCAATCACCGCATACCTATCTACTAAACTAAGTCCCCCTGGCGCGTTTGTCAGTCTGCCTACGGATGTATCAACAAACAGATTTTGATGGGGTTGTCACTAGTAGGTTGATTGGTTTTTCCGGAAGGTTTAGGCATACATGCGTGTAGGAATATGAGTTGAAGTAAAGACAGTTTTCACAGATAATATATAAATAAGTGGTTGAAATGATGAACCTATGTGAAAATAGGGATTAATATTAACAGCCACCCAAACAACTATAGATTTTTGTATTTGAGATAGATGTACAATTCCGCTAGGTAAGATGCTTTATTATGTATACACGCGGGCGGGAGTGATTTTTGCGTGGATTGTAGAAAGCCCGTAATTACCTCTTTGTAGATGTATACTCACGTACCACCGTGCGAAATCGGGATGTGTCGCTAGTCAAAAATATCGTAAATCATTGCAGAAATATCCAAACGCCTAGGTAAAAGTTCATAGCAATATGTCATTTGTTTGCAGTTTTTTATACCTATTGACGTAGGAGTTACACGATTTTATTTTCAGGTAAAGATATGAAAAGTTCTTGAAACTTTTTTCACATGAAATACTAATATTCAGCTATTCAGCATTACATATTGCAAAGTTCCATGTTTATACATTGCTGGGGCTGTCGTCCATACTTCCATTTAGCCATCTCCTTTGCCATTCAGAAACTGGTCTAATGTGTAATAGCAGTTTTCAAGTAGCAGCTTCTGTAGAGTGTTTCTGAATTTTTGTAATGGCATACATTTAATTACATCGGGAACTTTATTAAAAACTTGTGGAGCAATACCACAGAAACTTTTCTTCATCATGACAGTTTTACATTTAACATGGCATAATGTGTTCATAATATATTGAGCACGTATGGGTAATTTCTTGACTGTGGCCATTTTTTTTAAGAAGTGAGGATTATTTTTTACAAACAAAGAAGTTTCCAAGATGTACAAAGCAGGAAAAGTTAAAATATTGATTTTTTTTAAATACGGCATGCAACTGTCAGTCCTTCTTAAACTAAACATCGACCGTATACATCTCTTTTGCATTTTAAAAACAATTACTCGGTTTGTTGACTGTCCCCAAAAAACAACACCGTAACGCAAAACCGAGGCTACCAATCCATGATAAGCCGTTAAGAGTGTTTCAGTACTCACTTTTTTTGACAGTTGAAATAGAAGGTACGCTGATCTGCTTAATCGTTTACAAACTTCTTCCAGATGTGGTTTCCAGGTCAGTTTGCAGTCTATAGAGATACCCAAGAATTTTGCAACGCTAGCCTCTTCTATTCTAGACTGATTATAGGTGACATTAACTGGAGTATTTACAAGCCGTTGGAAATGCATAATTTTAGTTTTATTTAGATTTATTACAAGATAAAGCCAATTAACTATTTTCGAGAGAGTGTCATTAATGTCAAGTTCGTAATTATTAGGATTGTTGCATTTTATAATAACCGTGCTATCATCAGCACAAAGTACCATTTCATGCCCTGTTATTTTCGATAGGTCATTAATATATATTAAAAATAACAGGGGTCCCAATACGCTACCCTGAGGAACTCCATATTTGATCAGCCTTGCTGCCGAGGTATATATTTTTTGCAACTTAGTTACTGGATATATTCTTGTGATTTCTGTGCATTGCAATCTATCAATTAGGTAAGATTCTATAAGTTTAAGAATATGTATTTCCTCTAATGCCGTAGCTATATAGTTTTTGTAGTAGAATTTTATGATCCACAAAATCAAATGCCTTTGTCATATCTGTGTAAATAGCGCAAACCCTGTTGTGCTGTGTGCTGTGACAAGACCAGAATTGTGGAATTTCTTACGTGGCTGTCCGGAGTCTGGGTTTTTCACCCGGTTGATTGCAATAGAGATAGACTCTCCCCCATCACATGGATCTTAAACTTAAGTGGTGAAATGTGAACTGAAGCCTTTTTCCCAAGGGGTTAGGCAGAAACCACGGAACGCCACTTGCTACTATCCTAACATACTCGGTAGTTCGGCAGCATATGCTGTTAGAAAAATTCGTCAATTCACTGATGTAGATACCGCAAGACTGGTATATTTTAGTTACTTCCATAGTATAATGTCTTAAGGCATTTTGTTATGGGGACGGGCTGCAGACATCGAGTCTATTTTTATTCTGCAAGAAAGACCCATCAGAGCCATATACGGTCTTCGTAGACGAGATTCTCTTAGGGGACTGTTTAAGGACATTAACATTATGACGGTACATAGCCAATACATTTATGAAAACATAATGTACGTTAGAAAAAGTCAGCAGCTTTTTAAAAAAAGAGGTGACAGACACAATTACAATACTAGAAATAGGACCAATTAGTTCAGCCAGGCTTTAGACTCGCTAAAGTAGACTCATCTTTCATGGGGTACTGTTTGAGATGTTATAATAAAATTCCACAAAGTATTCTTGAACTTAATGAGACGAAATTTAAAACATGCATTAAACGCACTTAACTGTGTAAGCAAGCATATTACAAGTTGGGCGATTATATCGCTGATAATAATGCTTGGATCAATGCTGGTCCTGCTTCACAAAGACAGGGGCGCATAAATTGATAGCATTAAATAGTATTGTTGGGGCTGCTGAAGATTATTCAACTGTCTTTGCATTGTATAAATTCAATCTTTTTAGTATTATATAGTCGCATAGCCTATATTGTGTGAGTACTATGTACTAGAAATCTATCATTTACAGGAAACCTACTTTTTTTTTCTCGACTTGAATGTGCCCTGGCGGTTGAGAGTATGTCATGCTCACTCAAATGTCTTGCTGATGGTGGCGTGTGTGACGGGTCATTTAGTTCCCGTCAAAATGGTTAAGTTGAATGATGGCTGATCCATGCGTCATGTTCGTGAATGGGCGCTGTCAGTTGTGACTGATCATCTCTTAGTTGCCACGGTTTATTTGAACTAATTATTTTGTTTTTTTAATTGTCTTTTTTTGTTTGTACTGTGGACACTTTTAACGAGCACGTCTTGCTACATCGTTCTCACATAATGTACCATCTCAACAAGAATGATGTTTCCAAGATTTTTGTAAAAACATTATGTTTTAAAAGAGTGTCCATGGAGTTTCTTGCCCATTCTTCTCCATAGAGATCTACGCTTTGGAATGGGCAACTACAGTACTTTCAGTTATTATGTCTTGTGACTGGGACTGTAGCTTCATTTTTTATTGCTGTCTTTGTTTCGACAATTCAAAAGTGCCTGTAATTGGCCTACTTTAAATAAATGCTTTGATTTTGATTTTGAAACCAAGAAAAACTTTTAATTCAACAAAAATAAGTTAACCACATAATTTAAACACGTTTATTTTAAAGCCATACTATATTAACAATATTTGTGATAAAAAGTAACCTACGGTGCGGAAAGTCACTTACTGAGCAACAGAAGTCCAAACTCAAGATTTGCCACCGAGCAATGGAGCGCAGCATAATAGGTGTTAAGCGGATAGATCGCGTTAGCAACACCACCCTGCGCTCCATAACTCAAGTAGCTGATGTTGGAGAAAAAACAGCCAGGCTGAAGTGGGACTGCCACGTAGCACGGATGCACCCGGAGAGATGGTCAAAGATCGTCACACACTGGACGTCTGAGGAAGGACAGCGCTGCCGAGGTCGACCGCGGTGAAGGCGGCAAGGCGGCGTGACGATCTGATCATATTTGCGGGGCTAACACGAGATCGCACAGAATAGACAGGTATGGAAGGAGAAAGGGGAGGCCTTTGCCCAACAATGGGAAACTACATATGCTAGAAGAAAAAAAAAAGTTCAGTCACTCAATCC